>CM024604.1:29155940-30643284 GCA_014182555.1 Eucalyptus erythrocorys
TAAAATTTATTTAAACTTAGATAATAATAATTTTTCAATTTGAAATGAAATTGTTATGATTTCTTTTAAATTACTTAGAAAATAAAGACAATGCTTAAGATGTACAAATCTTTGCTCAACTTCAATGGGAAGGTCTCTTCTCTTTACCTCATGACCATTGCCTGAAGTGTGTGTGAGGACATGACTTCTCACTTTCTTCCCAAACGTTTGAATTGAAGAAGCCCTCAACACGTCTGCTTCGCTCATCCTCCGTATCGGCACCGTCCCTTTTGGGCACGCCTCGCCCAACATTCTCCACGGTTGAAGAATCTCCACGGCCATAGTAGTTGAATTATACCCTTTCGGCATCTTTGGTGGATCCTGCAAATTTCGTGAAAAAAAAAAAAAAAGGGTAAAAATTAAGGGCTTCAAAAGTCATAGAATTGATTTTCTCGTCATAGGTCAAAGAAACTTGGTGATACCGATGGCTTTTGTCCCTTTAATAGAGGATGATCAAAGGCTGGTTGCTGGTGAGATAGAATGCAATCTATTATATCTCCATCAGGGCTCTGCAAAGAAGGGAAAAGAAAAAAAGAAGCAGAGAGACAAGAATGAGGGGAAATCATGGTCAGTTGGCAAAGAAAATGTAGTTTAGCATATGAAATTAGTTATATTATTAGTGCAACGTGCGATTGATGAATTCAGGAGCGCTGGTCCAAGTTATTTTTCTTTTCTCATGATGATGTTGACAGTTTGATGTCCAGGGTCTCTTAAACACAGCAAATTCAGGGGTGAAAAAGGCAACATACTCTTTTCTCAAAAGCAAAAGCAAAAAAAGACAAGTGGGTATGATACTAAGCATATAAATTTAATTGGAAAGATAAATGGGGTATGGTAAGATTTGAACCAAAGATCTTCAGCTTTGATATCATATCAGATTTCGTGAGACCACTGACAAGTATTCTAACTTAAACTTGTTAAATGAATGCGTTGTTTATTATTTAAATCTTCTAAAACAGGGTTTGCCTGAATTGTTTTGAGGGGAGGCTTATTGATGTTCTTGAGATGAGCCCTTATCATCTTCAGCTTCTGTTGTAGCTCATCCCCGGGCTGGAAAGTCTGATTCGTGGCGCGGAAGGTTGCGGTTTCCAACGAACGAGCCTGACAAAAGAAGGGAGAAGGGACAAGGAGGAAAAGCACAATAATGGGAATGATTGGCGACCGAGAGACGGAGATCTTGAAGGCGGAGGAACGCCAACGACAACAGCTACAAAAAGAGCTGCTCGTGCCACAGTCCATGATGACCTTTGAGAAGCTTCCTGCGAGGACCTGTCGTTTCTCTCTTCGGCTACACCCGGTCGCCCGCTCCCAAACGCGCAGCAACATTAGCCTTGCTCTCTTGCGCCCGCACCGATTTCCGCTGAGAGATTGCACGCCCCGCACCGCTTTTTATAGTCTAACACACCTTGAACATCTAGACACAAGAGGAGCTGCTAGTTTCACTTATTATATTTCCAAAAAGTCAACCAGGAACGTACGAAGGGATAGAAAAGAAAATTAAGCTTTTCGCCTTCTAAACAGCCTTATCTTTTTCATTAGGATCAGCACCTGAAAAATTTCAACTTTGTTCATTTGTGACAAATTTACCTCAAACTAATTTTTGGATCATTAAAAACCTCAAATTGAGAAAAGTGTGATAAATTTATCTCGAACTAATATTAATTTTCACCTGGACTTGCCATATTAATTGAGTTATTGCTAGATGAGTTATAAAATTTGATGAAAGTTAATAGAGGATATAAATGTTATAGTGTACCGATTTGAGATGTTTAGTGAGCCCACAAATTAGTTTGAGATGAATTTGTCACAAGTGTGTCAATATGGGATTTTTGATGACCAAAGATTAGCTTGAAGAAAAATTTATCACAGATGCATCAATTTGGGGTTTTCCGTGGTATTAACTCTTTTAATTACATGTAGGAAGAAGTGTTGCATGACAAATCTACGTACGTATGGAAACAGAGAAAATCATTTCATTTGTTAAAAGGTGAATCAAATGATTTTTCGGTTGATATGTACACGAAACAAAAAAGATCGAGTAATTTAGAATTATCAAGAAGTGAAAAGGGAAGAATAGTCTTCCCTTAATGTGAAATCAAGGAGTTGGCTAGAAGAGGGGTGTTTTAGGTTGGATTTCCTAGCCTTGACATAGTTTTAATTAGTGAGTCTTTTGAACCTATTACAATAAGTTGCGAAGGCTCAAGGTTTGCGGCACAACAACCCCTTATACTCCTTTTTGGCTCCATGGCTAAGTTTTTGTGGTACAGATTTTTCTCACCATATGAATTTCAAAAATCAAACCTTCCTTTGCTAAATATGCTTGATATTATCACCAGGACACTTGACACTCGTAAAATTGACCATAGAAAATATTAATCATTTTTTTCGACTCTATTGTCCTTGTGGAAAGTTTTGAAATATTTTGCTTAATTATTTTATCATTTTACCAATCTTTTTGTTATGGAGCCATGAGCAAGTAAATTGCATATGATCCAAATCCCCTCCCCCCCGGTCCCCAAGCTATCCATCCATTTTACCAATCTTTTTGCTATTTCACCATTGTACCAACCAATTCTGCTCTGGCGCCATGAGCAAGCAACTTGCACATGATCAAGACCCGCAAGTTTCTACGCGTGCAATAGTTGATCATGGAGTAGGTGCATGCTTATGTCCAACCCCCTAGCCATGCATCCATTTGGACCATGGAGGGTTTGCTATCAAGTTGAAAAAGTTATTTATCAATATATCAAATTGTGGCCAAACAACTTTCGGCATATGGAATAAAAATACCATCGACTTTTCAAGTGACCAAAATTTCCATCAACTTTTTATTCAAGGGATAAAAACTCAATGTTAAATTTTCTATCCAAGCAAGATAATGTGACACATGACGTGAATAAAAATGACGTTTTAGAAAAACAAATTCATAAGAAAAAGAGCCGCATCAATATAATGAAATGCATGTGAAGCAAATAAGTCCTAATTAAGAAGAATTATAAATGACCACAGCTTAGATAAATAATGTCTTGGGGCTTTTGCTATCGTGCCCACGGTGTGTTTTTAGCTCAATCTAAGGTGTAATTTTGTAGATGTTAGTGTAGTTAGCCTCGTCATTTACTACATCAATTGTATCGGTCGATATTTTTGTCCATCAAATAAAAGTTTGCAATTTCTTTCATTTTTAATCAGTCGAAAAGTTAGGGTATGTTTGTCGCTCAGGTAAAAGTTGGTGGTTTTTTTATTTTTGGGAAGTGAAATTTGATGAGACCAAAATTCACACACTACAATAATAATGACTTACGTAATTGCTTTTGAAAGTCAGATTTTTGTCCCGAAAATTTGCAGAGTCAAATAGAATAATTAGCTTAGATATTGCCATTTCAAAATGTCTTTAGTGAGGAAAATGACTCCTCTAATTATGACCTTTAGCTATTATTTATGTGCCATTGGATCATTTTTCTAAAACACATGTGTCTTCTATAAAACTAAAATGTAAGCAGAAGTATTTGCCTTTAAGAAACACATTTTCATGCATGCGAATTTCCCTCTAAAGAAAATGTGCTTTGCTAATTGTTCAGTACAATTGTACTTTTCCCATGCTTGTTGAATGATTGACATTTGGTCTTTAATGAATATTACCAATTTCAAGCTAATCAATTCAAACTTCTTATAGACACACTCCATAATTAAACCTCCATCATCTATACAATTATTAATCGACTTAATTTTAGAAATATGGACTTGCGGCTATGGTGGTCAACATCGGCAACGCCAAGGTGACATGGATGCTACCAGTGGTGGCTAGAGGGTGGAGAGTGCGCATAAATTAGGGGATTTAAAATTAGGGTTTTGGTGATAATGGCATGGGGAAAGAGAGTGATGAGAGTGACAAAATATGAGAACCTTATATCTAGTGGAGCTCAAGATAATGTATCATCAAAATCGAGATGATGTATAACAAATTTATGACATGTTATATGGTCCAATATATTAAGGAGAATACACAAATTTCAAATTATCACGTTATAAGCCAACCACATAGAATATGTGCTCTTATCCAAATCAATTTTTTGATGTTTGATCCTATTTTACGAGTATTGTTATATCTTTGGGCCTTAGAACTATATGTGTATAGACAATGCATCTATGGCAATAGAATGGCACCATCAAAGGGATAACGGGATATTAGCCCCTTCTTCTTTTTTTCTTTTTTTAGAAAAAAATGCATTTTATCTATTGAGTGAATCACACGATAATAACACATGAATAAAGAAGTCAACCATATACAAGAGTTCTCAAAGCTCTAAAGCAAAGTTGTTCTTAATTTACATTACCTACAAAATTGAGTGGTCAACCTGCACAAGAGTATGATTTCAATAAATTTTTGAAAATCGCACCTTCCTTCGTTAGGCATGAGGCACTCGTATACTTGAGTATAGAAAATATTAGTCAGTTATTTTTCAACTTTATTGTTCTTGTTGAAAGTTTCAAAATACTTTGCTCAATTATCTTACCATTTTACCAATTTTTTTGTTATGGTGCCATGAGAAAGCAAATTCCAAATAATCAGGGCTTGCAAGTTTTTACATGTGCATTAGTTAAATATAGAGTAGGCGCATGCTCATGTCCATCTCCCCACTCCCCACGCCATGCATCCATTTGGATCGTGCAGGGTTTGCCATCCATAATTAAAGTTTAAAATTATTTATCAGTATATCAAATTGTGGCCAAACAACTTTTGGCATGTAGAATAAAAATACCATTGACTTTTCAAATGACCAAACAATTTCCACCAACTTTTTATTCAAAGGATAAAAACTCACCATTAAATTTTCAATCCAAGAAACATGATGTTACACATCATGTGAAAAAAATGACATTTTAGATAAACAAATTAGCGGGAAAAAGAGCCGCATCAATATCAAGAAATGCATGTGATGCAAATAAGACATAATCAAGAAGAATTATAAATGACTAAAGCTTAGATAAATAATATCTTTGGGCTTTTGCTGACATACCCACGGTGTCTTTTTAGCTCAAGCTATGGTGTATTTTTGTAGGCGTTAGTCTAGTCAGCCTCATCATTTACCACATCACTTGTATCGATGAATATTTTTGTCCATCGAATAAAAGCCTGCAATTTCTTTCTTTTTGGATCATTTGAAAAGCTAGGGTATTTTCGATTCTTGTTAAAAGTCGGTAGCTTTTTTATTTTTAGGAAATGAGATTTAATAACACCAAAACTTACACACTACAACAATAATAACTTCCATAGTAAACAATGTTTGCTTTTGAAAGAAAAATTATTGTCTCGAAAGTTTGCAGAGTCAAATAGAATAAAAGATGTCATTAGTAAGGCAAACGACTCCTCTAATTATGAACTTTAGCTATTATAATTGTGCCTCTAGATCATTTTCTAAAGCTTATGTGTCTTTATATAACTATAATGGAAGCAAAAGTATTTGCCTCTTAAAAAACATTTTTAGGCATGTGAGTTTCCCGCTAAAGATTTATTTAGCAAGAATGTGCTTTGCTAATTGCTGAGTACAATTATCTTATCCTATGTTTGTTGAATAATTCATGTTTGGATGTAAATGAAGATTAACAATTTCAAACTAATTTATGAAAATTTCTTATAGACGCACTCCACAATTAAACTTCTATTCTCTATAGAATTGTTAATCGACTTAATCTTACAAATAGGGACTCACGGCTGTGGTTGTTGAGACGGCAGTGCGAAGGTGACTTGGATGCTACCAATTGTGGCTAGAGGATGGAAAGTACACATCAATTATGGAATTTAAAATTAGGGTTTGGTGATGATGGCATGGGATTATAGTTTCGAAGAGAGTGATGAGAGAGATAAACCATGAGACCTTAGATCTACTAGAGCTTAAGGTATTGTATAGTCAAAATCGAAAGGATGTATAATCAATTTATAGACATGTTATAAGGTCCGATATATTAGGGCAAATACACAAATTTCAAATCATTGCATTATAAGCCAACCACATATAGTATATGCTTTATCCAAATCCATTATTTCATGTTTTATCCTATTTTACGAGTATCATTATAGCTTTGCACCATAGAAATATATGCATATAGACAATGCATCTATGGCGATGGAATGGCACCATCAAAGGGTATCTAGACATTAGCCCCTCCTTTATTTTTTAAAGAAAAATGCATTTTATCTATTGAATAAATCGCATGATAGTAACACATAATAAAGAAGTCAATCCTATACTAGAGCTCTCAAAGTTCAAAAGCAAAGTTAGTCTCGTATCACATCACCTACAAAACTGAATGGTCTACATGCATAATGGTATGTTTTCAATAATTTTTTGAAAATCGAATCTTTTGTTATATATGCTCGATGGGTACCGATGAGGCAGGAGGCACTCATAAACTTGACCATAGAAAATATTAATAATTTATTTTTGGCTCTAATAGCCATGGCAAAAGTTTTGGAATACTTTTTTCAATTATATTACCATTTTACCAATCATTTTATTATGGTGCATGAGCAAGCAAATTGGATATGAAAAGGGCCTGCAAGTTTTTACATGTGCAACAATTATATATGGAGTAGGTGCATGCTCATGTCCAACCCCCCAGGGTGAAAGTTTGTAGAGTCAAATAGAAGAAGAAATGCCTTTAATAAGGCAAATGACTCCTCTAATTTTGACATTTTACTACTATTTATGCACCTCTAGATCATTTTTGTACAGCACATGTGTCTTTATATAACTAAAATGGAAGCAGAAGTATTTGTCTCCAAAAAAACATTTTCAAGCATGCAAATTTCCCGTGTTTGTTGAACAATTGATGTTTGGAGATGAATGAATATTACCAACTTCAAACTAATCACTTCAAATTTCTCACAGATGTACTCCACATTTAAAATTCTATCTTCTACACAATTATTAATAAGCTTAATTTCAGAAATATGGACTTGCAGCTATGGCTGTCGACGACGGCAATGCCAAGGAGACCCATATGCTACTAGTAGTGGCTAGATGGTGGAACATGCACATAAATTATGGAATTTAAAATTACGTTTTTGGTGATAATGGCATGAGATTATGGTTTCGAAGAGAGTGGTGAGAGAGATAAATTATGAGAACTTTAGATTTGGTGGATCTCAAGGTAATGTATTGTCAAAATCGATAGGATGTATAATCAATTTATGACATGTTATATGGTCCGATATATTAAGGAGAATACACAAATTTCAAATCATCGCGTTATAAGCCAACTGCATATAGTATGCGCTCTTGTTCGAATCAATTATTTGATGTTTGAACTTATTATATGGGTAACATTATATCTTTGTGCCCTAGAAATATATGTGTATAGACAATGCATCTACGACGATAGTATAACACTATCAAAGCGATAATGAGACATTTTTTTTTTAAACTACATTTTATCTATCAAATAATTCACATGACAGTAACACATGAATAAAGAAGTTCAAAAGCAAAGTTGGTCTCAATTCACATCACCTACAAAATTGGATGGTCGACATGTATAAGAGTATGTTTTCAATAAATGTTTGAAATCAAATATTCCTTATTCCTTAATTAAATATGCTTCATAAGTACTACTGAGAGGCACGGGGCACTCATAAATTTGACCATAGGATATATTAATAATTTATTTTTTTGACTCTATTGTCCTTGTTGAAAGTTTCAAAATACTTTGCTCAATTATCTTACCCATTCACCAATATTTTTGTTATGGTGTCATGAGCAAGCGAATTGCATATGATCAGGGCCTGCAAGTTTCTCCCGGTGCACTAGTTAAATATGGAGTCGGCACATGCTCATGTCCAACTCCCCCCTCCCCATGCATCCATGTAGGTCATGGAGGGTTTGTTGTTCATAATTAAAGTTAAAAATGTTAATATTGGTATATCAAATTGTGGCCAAATAACTTTAGGCGTGTAGAATAAAAAGACCATTGACTTTTCCAATGACCAATCAATTTATGCCAACTTTTTCTACAAGGGATAAAAACTCACCATCAAATTTTTGGTCCAAGCAAGATGATGTGACACATGATGTGAGAAAAATGACATTTTAGGGAAACAAATTAGTAGGAAAAAGTGCTGCATCAATCTCAAGAAATGTGTGTGATACAAATAAGTACTAATCGATAAGAATTATAAATGACTAAGTCTTAGATTAAACAATGTCTTCGGGTTTTCGTTGACTTGCCCATGGTCTCTTTTTAACTCAAGAAAATGTGTATTTTTATAAACATTAGTCTAATTAGCCTTGCCATTTACCACATCGGTTGTATCGCTGGATATTTTTGCCCATCAAATAAAAGCGTGGGATTTCTTTCTTTATGGATCATTCAGAAAAGCTAGGGTATTATTGTCTCTTGAGTAAAAGCTGGTAGCCTTTTATTTTTAGGAAATGAGATTTGATAAGACCAAAACTTACATACTACAACAATAATGACTTTTGTTGTAAACAATATTTGCTTTTACAAGACAGATTTTTTGTCCCAAAAGTTTCTAGAGTCAAATAGAATAAGAAATGTTTCTAGTGAGGCTAATGAATCCTCTAATTATGACCTCTAGCTATTATGTATGTGCCTCTAGATCATCTTTCTAAAGCTTTTGTGTCTTTATATAACTAAAATGGAAGCAGAAGTATTTGCCTCTAAAAAACATTTTCCGGCATGTGAATTTACATCTAAAGATCTGTTCGACAAGAATGTGCTTTGCTAATTGCCAAGTACAGTTGTTCTTATCCCATGTTTGTTGAATGATTAATGTTTGAAGGTAAATGAATTTTACCAATTTCGAACTAATCAATTCAAATTACTCATAGATGCACTCCTCAATTAAACCTCTATCTTATACACAATTATAATCGACTTAATTTAACAAATACAGGCTCCCCGCTATGGTTATCAATGACGGCAGTGCCAAGGTGACACGGATGCTACCGATAGTGGCCAAAGGGTGAAAAGTGAGCATAAATTAAGGAATTTAAAATTAGGGTTTTCGTGATGATGGCATGGGATTATGGCTTTGAACAAAGTAGTAAGAGAGATAAATTATGAGAACCCTACATTTTGTGGAGCTCAAGGTAATGAATCGTCAAAATCGAAAGGATGTAAAATCAATTTATGATATGTTATATGTTTTGATATATTAAGGAGAATACAGAAATTTCAAATCATCACGTTATAAGCCAACCGCATATGGTACCTGCTCTTGTTCGAATCAATTATTTGATGTTTGAATTTATTCTATGAGTAAAATTATATCTTTGTGCCCTAGAAATATGTGTGTATAGGCAATGCATCTACGGCGATAGCCTAGCACTATCAAAGGGATAATGAGACATTAACCCCTCATTTAAAAAAAAAAATGCATTTTATCTATAAAATAATTCACATGACAGTAACACATGAATAAAGAAGTTAGTCATATACAAGAATTGTCGAAGTTCGAAAGCAAAGTTGGTCTCAATTCACATCACCTACAAAATTGGATGGTCGACATGTACAAGAGTATGTTTTCAATAAATTTTTGAAATCGAATATTCCTTATTCCTTAATTAAATATGCTTGATAAGTACTACCAAGAGGCATGAGGCACTCATAAATTTGACCATAGGATATATTAATAATTTATTTTTTTGACTCTATTGTCCTTGTCGAAAGTTTCAAAATACTTTGCTCAATTATCTTACCCTCTTACCAATCTTTTTGTTATGGCATCATGAGCAAGCAAATTGCATATGATCAGAGCCTGCAGGTTTCTCCATGTGCATTAGTTAAATATGGAGTCAGCACATGCTCATGTCCAACTCCCCCCTCCCCATGCATCCATGTAGGTCATGGAGGGTTTGTCATTCATAATTAAAGTTAAAAATGTTAATATCGGTATATCAAATTGTGGCCAAACAACTTTAGGCATGTAGAATAAAAATACCATTGACTTTTCAAATGACCAATCAATTTCCGCCAACTTTGTATGCAAGGGATAAAAAATCACCATTAAATTTTTGGTCCAAGCAAGATGATGTGACGCATGATGTGAGAAAAATAACATTTTAGAGAAACAAATTAGTAGGAAAAAGTGCTGCATCAATCTCAAGAAATGTGTGTGATACAAATAAGTCCTAATCGATATGAATCATAAATGACTATGGCTTAGATCAAACAATGTCTTTGGGTTTATGGTCTCTTTTTAACTCAAGAAAATGTGTATTTTTATAAAGATTAGTCTAATTAGCCTTGCCATTTACCACATCAGTTGTATCAATGGATATTTTTGCCCATCAAATAAAAGTGTGGGATTTATTTCTTTATGGATCATCTAAAAAGCTAGGGTATTTTTGTCACTTAGCAATAATGATACGCTACACACATGCGCGCACGCACACATGCACGCGTGCGCGTGTGTGCGCAGAGAGGTGATACTTAGAATATATTGACAATTAAAGTGGAATAATACAAATCAGGATAGAAGTTTGAATGGAATCAGATACTGGAACACTGTTCAGATTCTGTTATGTAGTAGAACAGACTTTATGAGTAACCTACAAGTGTGCAATAGACTATAGCATTGACAAATAAGAAAGTAAGGATGAGAGAAATTACACACAAGAATTATAGTGATTTAGCTTTAGTCAAGCCTATATCTACTTTTCCACGCTAACATGGAGAGGAAACGTGGCAAGGCAGAGCTGGTTCACGCTGGCTCTGCAGAAGTCAACAACTGGTGGAATCGTGGACGGTGGAAGACGCCTGGCAGCTTGGAGTCTTCGACTGTTGATGGTTGACCGATGGAACTGGCTCACGAACAAGTGCCGTGAATGAACGAGAGAAGCAGTCGGTAGGATGGCACGCAGCTGAGGGGAATTTTTTTGTGGAGTTGCCGACTTCAATTGAAATTTGAAGGAAAGGGAAGGGCAGGGGATGCTTCGGACGGAGGAGGCGGTCTTGATTTTTGCCGAAGAAGCTGCCAACAGAGGAGCCCACAAATTCTATCCCTTCCATTAATTGCTTGTCCCCCTTTAACCCCTCAAACTTATCCAAGTTGTCCTATAATACTTTCTAGGTTGGATAATGCCACAATTTCTCCAAATTCACACCAAAATATAGCCCTTAGTCCAATCTCTGAATTTTACTGATTAAACTTAAATTTCTTCATTCAATTTCCTTACTCAATTTCCCAAATTGAGGTCCAATTTCGATGTAGAAAAATCCCAAATGATTTTCTATAAATCCTCGACACATAAAGGCTCGGCCTGAAAGTCCAATTTTCCATTAATTTAGCCAATCTGAATTTCCGCTGATTTTCCGCAACGCCCGAACCCATTTTCCGTAAAAATCTCGAAACCTCCGAAAAATCTTCTGAGATTGAGTTGACATTCCTAAAATAGCTCGTGACACCACAGAACTTTCAATTTCTGAAATCAGACTCAAATTGGTAGTTAATTTCACTCCGACGCGCTTTTAGTGTGACCTAGGCTATTATGTAGTTTTCATAGCTTTTTGGGACAAATGACCTGTGGTCGATTTTCTTCGAGCCACGATGAACCCACTCGACACATTGGCGACTCTGGATTGTCGTGAAAATCTCAAGAATTCAAATACAGACACAAGGTACCAAAACGACAGAAAAATCAAATTAGTGCCGGTCGATGAGAATTTTCCAATTTAGTGGAGTCACCCACGATCGGTCATTCATCTCAGTCGAACCAACATATCTCTGATTTCAATTCGATTTTATATTGTGTCGCAATGATCTCTAAAGATGAGCACGGTCGAGAAGTTGATTGCTGGTCGAATTCTCAAGTCTATTTGCCTTAAAGTCCGTAATAGCTTATCCAGCTAGTCTAGTTATCTCGTGAGTAGCCAACTCAGAGAAAAACACTGTAGTCGCGCCGATGAAATGTCAAATTTATCCAATCAAAGTCAAAACCCAAAAATCTGGATGTCACATGCCCCACGCGCGTCGCCGTCCGTCCGTCCTTTCCAGCTTCGCGCCCTCTGCACGTGCATTACAGAGGTAGATGGAGGAAGAAGACAAAGGGGAGGGGCCAGGCTTTGCTGTTTGGGCCGTGGAGGCCCATATGAGAGGAGGGGCTGCCTTTTTGTTTTGTTTTTGTTTTTGTTTGTTTGTTTGTTTCTTGTTTTTATTGTTTATTATTCGAAAAAAAGAGGACAAACTAAATGAATAAAACCTAATTAATAAAAAAAACTAAACGAAAATTGAGGCGTCAGCATTTCGAGATAAAAAAAAAAAATTGCACATAACAAGTTTATAGTGATTCGGCTTTGACAAGCCTAGATCCACTATCCCGCGCTGATAGTCTATCGGCTGGATTCTACTATGATGAATCAATCAAAGATTACAAGGACTAAGTATTCACTAATTAAGCTTGTGTGAAAGATTATTTGATCTTACACTCACAACCTTCAAGAGATTACAACGTATAGCTCACAAAAGATGAATTTATTTGAGAATAAGACTGTGTTGAACTTTGGAATTCAAAACTTATGTATTCTCTTTTAATCCTTCAGCATTACGACTTCCTTTAGTACTCCTCAGTATCCAAGCTGACCATTGGATGCACTCTAAGGATCATTCATCCAATCAACCCATTAGACTTCAATTTGAAGGAAGATCTCATCACTTCTAAATTATCAAGAATGAAGTTCCTCGAAAGATTTACTGCCCATACAACAAATGGGGTTTTCATAAGTTGAGTCCTTCCTTTAAAGAACATTCCATCTTCAATTGATTGTTTCATTGATAAATTGAGATATTCCATATAAATAAGATTGTATCCGATATTTTCCCTTCAGACAATCAACATTTACAAGGTGAGGAATTTATGGCAATCTTCTAGCCATTAACACAATGATTTATAGGTCGGATCCATATCCTTATTCCATTGGTATTGAATATGAAGAATAAGATTTTTCCTACGACCTTCAATCTAATAAGTAATGTCTGATAATACATATTAGAGTCTCTAGTTGAAAAAGCTCACTATTAAAATTAAAAGACAACAAAGAAAAGTGTCGTCAATTTTCAATATCAATTAGGGAATTTTCCTCAAAAATCGCTGTTGTGATGGATGAACACGAAGCTTGTGGCTGTAAGGCTAGATCTGGACAAGTACTAACGGAGCCAACTACAAGCGATGATGGAGGCGTAGCTAGAGGTGTGCAACCGAACCGAGTTTACCCGGTTCCTGATCCGGTCCACCCGGAAAACAGGGTCGGGGACCGGTTCCGGTTGAAATTGGTCCGAGAACCGGTTCCCAAAATTTAGACCCTATTTGAACCGGTCTGGAACCAGTTCTGAGGGATTACCCACCCGGGAACCGAATCGACCGAACTGGTTAGGGAACTAGTTTGAGAACCGATTTTTAAGGTAGCAAAAGTTCAAAAGGACCAAAACCCTAATTTGTTCTCAAAGTTTTCCTTTGACGAGCTCCCCCCGACTGTTTCTTTCTTTACCCCTCACACCCGCAGACTTCACAGTTCGCAGCGTTTTCCTTCATCGCGCCATCTCCAGATCCACTCTCCTTTGGCCCCTCTCCCCAAGCATCACCACCGAATCCCCATCCTTTCTCCTTCTTCTCTCTCCTCCTCCTTCAATACCCAGTTCAGAACCCTCTCGTGCTCCTTCCATGGCCACGAGGAGAAGCACCTCCAAGCTCACCAAGACTACCTTTGCCGCGATGAACGCGGCCTCGGCTCCTCCGCAACGGTCCTCCGCCACCAACGAAGCTGCCTATGCCCTCTTCTGCTCTCGGTCGCTCCCCGGCTCCGCTTCCGATTCAGGGAACTCCATTCACCCATTGACTGGCCCACCGCTTCGCAAAGCTAATGTTCTCGCCTCGGTATCCGCCAAGGGTGTCAAGCTCCGCAGCGTCGTCAGCTTCTTTTCGCGGGGCTTTGGCCTTCCCCCTCAGGCTTACTCAACCGCCACGAGCACATCTCAAGTTGGAATTTGATCAATATTCATTATGTGAATGCGGGTTTTTTTGTGATATTACGGAAAGGTGTAATTTTGAAGTGTTTTGGTCGGTCGGTACCGGCCTGATGATAGGGGCTTATGTCATTTCCAGTTTATTTGAGGTTTCTATGTTAGAGTTGGGAATAGTGCTCGTTTGTGAAAATTGAGTTTAGAGCAATTTGTCTGCAGTCTTCTTCTGGTGTTGCTTAAGCTTGGTGCTTCGTGCGTTAAGTTCGTGACAATCTTTTTCCTCTAGGAACGATCTCTTAGTGTGCTGCAATTACAAAATAGAGATATAAGGGGTGTTCGATTTTAACATTATAAGCTTAACGAAATAAACTTTTCTCCTATATCACTAAATGCATTACTATTAGCGGTATTCTCAATGAGTGTTATATTCAAAATTATCGTTTTGATGGTTCTTTAAGATATACTTTGAGAATTATAAGCTGCAACTTTCCCATCTTCCATGACCATCTACTTATGAAGGTCTGCCTAACACTTGAGTAGCTATTACATTTTCTTAGCAGTGGAGGCAACGGTTCCTTGATTTTACAAGTTAACGCAATTCCTTGAGTTAAGACTATGTTTTATTTTCAACATCCAAAGTCTAATGTGTAATGTGGTTGTGGTGGTACTGGCTTCATGGGTTTTTTGTACTTCTGTGACAGCCTCCGTGTCTTATGATGCTAAGGCCATTAAAATTAATGGGCAGAGAAGGATCCTCATTTCTGGGTCCATTCACCACCCCAGAAGCACTCCTGAGGTAGCTCCTTTCTTTCTTCCTTTCTTTTCTCCTTTTATTCCTTATTTTTAGGTTGAATGTGTCTCCATTTTCGGCTGAATGATCTTTGTGCCCCCAACTTTTTGCTATCATGTTAGAAATGGGCCTCTCTATATTGCGCTTTGTATCACTATAGCATCTTTTTTCTTATCTTAGCAAAAAGTTGTTTTTTTTTGAAAAAAAAAAAAAAGGTTCTAATATAAACAGGATTAACTCAATTCCCAGATCCAAAAAACAGAGTGGGTCAGGTACAGAGTCCAATGCAAAGTCAGATACATGGTCCAAAAAAAAAAAGAACCAGTTATAATAGGATCAAGTACAAAGTCCAGATCTAGACCCTACCTACCCTGAATCCGATCACCCCTAGGTGTTGAGCTCTTCATCCCCTGAATCGACATATACATTCTAGGAAACTATTCGATATATGAAAACTTACTCGAATGCGATAAATGAAGGATGCCAGCAACCAGGCTGCAAAGCTTATTTCCTGGTCCGATATGATAATGGATCGATCAAAGTATTACATAATTGAATAATGGAGGATCGAACTGTACATGGCTATAATCGACCATCCTAGTGGAATCATATGGGCGGCATATCCTTTATGCGGACCATATGATGATACTTTATATAACCTCCCCTTATATATCTACTCTTGTCATGTATTGAATTTTCTGTATATCGATATCTGGTTTGATACATCGGCTCTTTTATATAAGCCACGGATATAGGGGAAAGAATAATTCACAAGATAACCAGTAAGATCACATCTGAGGCCGTGTCTGGACAACATAGATTTTCCCATCCTTCACGACACCTTCAATGTCTTGGGGAGAGCCATATAACTCTTCAATTGCACTCCCCGCACGGGCAATGCTGGAGAGCACTGAACGCTGAAAGTTTCCATCAACGAGCAGCATGTCGGATGTGTAGTCGAGCACGACCTCTTCTTCTTCATCCATGGGAACACTGCAACAGGCAACTAGATGCATAAGAATCATTTGAAACCAAAATGGAAGACTTGATATATGGAAGACAATTTGTCTAGGATTTAGAGGTTTGGACACACACACACATGAGAAATTGGCTCAACTAGAAGCTAACACACTCATATAGGCAACAGCTATTGATTATGTATATTACAGATCGATTTTCTAGTTATGCAGAATTGGAACGAAGGTTGAACAATGCTTGGGCAGATAAACATGACTAAACTCCATATCCCAGTATCTATGCCTGAGCTTTTGCCAGACCATGTTCTGATTTTGCTCAGAAAAATTCACAGTTGACCGGTATACTGACATGGTCAACTAATTTCAGGAGTTCTGACCTTAAAAAAAAAAAAAAAAAAAAAAAAAAAGAGTTTTAAGAGTGTCAACTTATAAGACATGGATTTCTCTTACCGTTACCAAAAAAAAAAAAAAAAACTTATAAGACATGGCCTAATTAAATTTTTAAGTGCTTCCCAAGTTAGGATTTCTTAATGGGAGCTCTTCCAATGTCTGAATGGCAAAACTTCATCAAGTGCGGATTACTTATTGCGCAATCAAGAACCAATTGGCCAGTGCGACTGACAACAGCAATAGACCGTTTGGTATTAGGGAAAAAATTGCATAATTAATGAAGCTACTAGCCTCCTAGTGAAGGATGTTTATTTTGTACACTATAATACACGAGGCTAAATGAGGATGAGAATCATTTGGCAATCAAGAGATTTAAGGCCCTTCTGTATAGGGAAAAGAGGGGAGAAATGCTGAGTTGGTATAGAAGAGTCATGTAGAATGATTTTACCTATCATAAAGGCCTGCACCAGCATAACCTTCTAGATCCTCGCCGTTTGAGTCAGATCGGAAAATAATGGATTTTCTGATGAAAAGTCCAATCGGTTTGCTTGGGTAACCCAGTAACTGAAATAAGTATTTCAGACCAAAAACTTTTTAGAAAATTCAAACTCAAGTCAGATACTCAAGGGAAAGATAATTCCACTATTTCCAAAGAACCTTTCTGTGGGTCATCAAATTTGTTCATCTTCAACAGAGAGAAATTGCATTATCTCGCCGTTCAGGCATATCTTATGAAATGGACTTCATTGAAAAGAAAGTGTGTAACCTGAGGAGACGTCAGATCATTTTTCTTGCAGACAAAGCTCAAGGCACGACCTGGATAAGCTCCAACTAGAGTTTCACCAAGTCCCTTGACAACCTTCACAAGGAAGACCAGAATAAAATTCCCTCACCATTAGCAACTTTTAGGAATTAACATTTACTATACTGAACATGAAAGTACCTCCGCATATATCTCTTCTGAGTCTCCTGAGGACGGATTAGTCGTGTGGATAACAAATGCATAATCAGCATTTATTATCTCTTGTACCAAAACAGCCATGCTAAGGCAATCATGATCTAATTTCACTTTTCTGGTGCTGAAGTAAGCTCTTTCGTTCCACTTCGAAGCCCAGACCTGAAAATTTGTCAAAGATGAGGACAAACCAGAAACAGATTAATTATCATCACCTGGAATTATTCACCTAGACATACCAGCAACAGGATTTGGAAATGGTCACCCGAAGCCAAATAAAGGTTAACCCAATATTTTCTATATCAACCTCTAGCTACATTTGCACTACGACAACAACATGCCATATGAGTACAAGTGATGTTGTATTTAGAATAATTGCTACTAGATAAAATTCCCAGAGATTTTTTTGTCACAATGATTTCTGGACCTCTTATTCAGAAGTTGTCTGAAAGAGTTCCAGAAAAGTCAAATTAGAGTCAACTTCCCCTCAAAATCATGAGACAATACACGAACAATGCCCATTAAGAGCGACATCACTCTGAACTGTAAGTTACTTTAGAGATCTAAAACTCAGAAGGAACTTTTGAGAGTTTCCATCATTTTAGTTTAAGAATTACAACAACTGACATGTCATGTAACATGGTACTAAAAACCCAAGTGAAAAATGTTCTTTTCCCCCTTAAAAACACTTCTGAAGAAGTAAGCTTTTTCATGGGGAGGATGAAAGAGAAACAGAAACGTAAAAATTATTGTATCCATTTTCTTCTTCAGGGTGGGGGCGGGGGGGAGTTTAGGAAGGACCTAATGTATTAAAATAGATAAACATGTTTTAACATGTGGAAAAGAAGATTTATATTCAGCTGGCAAAATACAATAGAAAATGCAATGCTTTTAAAACATAATGGTGGAAAAACCGACAATGTCGGCAATACATGGTTCAACTAGTCTTAACAGGATTAAGTGGCTGAGCCAAACAATCGATTTTGAGTTAAAGAGAGTTTCAGCGTAAAATCCTTATAGATAGAAAATAACGCTATAATGAACAACCATTCACAGCCCAGATGGTAAAACACACCTTCTTAGATATAGAGTGTGTGAGATTTTGTGGGACCACTGCCAACTGTTCTAAAAGTTTAAGCTATTAGATGAAGGCGTGGTTTATTATTTAAACATTCTAACACTCCCCCTCACACTTAGTCTGGTCTTTTGCCTAGTACTAAGTGTGGAAATTTAATTGGGGAGGCAAATAGGGGCCTGGAAAATTCGAACTCAGGACCTCCTAGCTCTGATACCATGTGAGATTTTGTGGGACCACTGCCAACTGTTCTAAAAGCTTAAGCTATTAGATGAAGGCGTGGTTTATTATTTAAACATTCTAACAGAGTGTAATAATTTCAAATCTCCATCAGTGAGTATGAGCTTTTTATTTCAGAAAGGGCCAGATGCTAATAAAATTTGTTTGCTATTAAAGGACCAAAAGAGAGGCTTGGCTCTAATTGCTATGCATACAATGGAATTTCCATAGGATGAGATTGAATCCTTCCACCACCCAAGGGCTTTTGTCTTTTACAAACTCTACAGATCCTGTTCACCTGTTTGACCAGTTGAACCTGGTCAACTCTGGGTTTTTTAGTGGTTCCAGGACTAAAAGGTATAGGGTGCTGGATTCCAGGTTCAATCAGACTGGAAGAATCAGTCAAACTGGCTGGTCCAACTTTAATAACACCATTGAAATATAGATCATAGTCTTGAATATTGATGCTACTGTATTAGTAAAGTCTGACCTTCTTTATAGCCGTCCATGCTTGTTCCCATCGCAGCTCACCTTCATCACCAGGCCATGGCATTCCTGAACTTTTCATTGTCAATTTCAGTTCCTGAACCTGCAAGTGAAAAATTGTGTGTGGGATTAGAGCACCGATGTCAAATTATGGGTCATGCCTTGACAAGCTGGAGTTACTTTCCAGCTGTCAACTCTTTAAATTGGCATCAGCATGAGGTTATAGGTAAAAGCTTGCTGAGAGCATCAGAGTGACTGATTCATCTCTTTCTACTAATTAACAAGAACATTGGTGTGGGAATAGAAGCATGGAAACCTCATGAACATAAGATATTTTTCTGCCACATAACCAAGTCAAATGCTTCTTCTGATGTACCTACCTTGGTCATCAATGGAGTGAGTGTGGGTGCAGAGTTGCATAGATGCGTGTATGTGATTCCCCTTCCCACTTTCTTTCTTACCCTTCTTACCCTCCAAGGGTGATGCCACTGTCGAAATTGCGTATATGTTCACAGAAAGTCTTTACTTAAGGGCATTACATTTTCCTACTATGACGTTTGAGGGATGTAATAGTCAATGTAGCAGCTACAATTACTTGCTATTCATCCTAACAACAATCTACAATTTGGCATTACAAACAATACCATAACTTCACGGCAAAAGAAAGGTCACAGAATAAAAAGAACCAACCAATTGCTCTGATGCTCGCAGCTCTAAAACTGTTTCTCGTATCTCTCGAAGAGCACTGAAATCACCATCTTCCAACTTCCTTTTCAAGTTTTGCAACTTTTCCGCAACCACCTGTGCAGTAATGATGAACATATGTCAGTTAACTGAACACCTTTATGATTGAACAGGTCACTTTATCCGCAGAGCTTGAACGATTACTTACAGGACAGATATCCTGCAAGTTTATAAATTGAGGATAAAAAGCTTAACGACCGTAAAAAGTTGAATGCACAATGTCTGTTCCAAAAATTTAATTTTTACTGAACAACAGGGATCATTTTTTTTCATGCCCCATCTCATTAAGTCCTGAAGTGTGAACTGACAAATGTGGTCAAAGAAATGTTGAAAACACAATGTTTAATAAAAGGAAAACTCATTCATGGGTTCAAGAACTCAAGACCTCCGACTTTAATAGTAAATAAAAGGTTGAATGCCCAATGTTCTGGTCAAAGAGCCTTAAAACCTTAATATTAGAGAACAACATAATATTTCTTATCTTTAGAATTATGCATGGTCCATCAACTGTCATGTCAAAAGTGTGTTGCAACCTGTCAAAAGCACTAATACTTCAAAGAACAGAAATGACCACAAAAGTACAGTGACAACAACTAAGTGTGGTTGGATATACAGACATACCAATCTATAGTTGGATGTAACTCCTATTTAATTTCTCCGCTCTTCCGTAAAATAGATAATCACAGCGGTAAAGACAACAAATTCTGTATGCCATTTCATTCACAATCACATTTTTAGCCCACTTTCTGCGCAGATCTTTATTTGTTTTGGCCATATAGTACAGATCACTGTTAAGGCTGCCCAACAAAGTAAACATAGGCATCACTTAAGCAGCCAACATTAAAAAGTGAAGCAGTTGATAGTCAGCAAATTATTTTTTCCTTTAAATCAAAATAGAAAGATATAAGAAAACATATGATTACAAATGAAGACAAGTGTGTGTTTCATATGTGCAGAAGAATGCAACTCACACACAAAAAAAGTTAGCGTGTTCAAGTCTATCATCATGATTGGTAAATGGGTTGTCTTCAGATTCAACCCTTATAATCCTAACTCGGATTGTGTCTATCAGATTGGATTGGACCTGTACTGACCTCTTGACCTATATAATGGAATTATTATTTCTTTATGAGGCTTTACTATTTGTTGACAAGACCACAAATGACCTAGCATTTTGTTGCATTTTGTTGCATTTCATTGATACAAAAGTAGAAGAACTAAATATGTAGGTTTTCAAAATCATTTGAAAAGTAGATTTGCAGATCGAGCATATTGTGTCCACAAATAAAGGCTAATAGAAATAAAATTTTATTTCAAATAATAGGTTGCAGAGAAAAATTTACCAACCAATTAAAAATAGTGCATTTTCCAGTTTGAGACTGAAACTTTATTAATCAGTCAGATGACACTATTTTCTTTTCTGATCTAATTATACACTTGACCATCTCTAGTTCTATGAATTAAATTCTATATGAAATTACTACTCATATACCCTTCACCTAAAATATAACCAGAGAAGTTGATTTGGACCACTATGTAATAGTGTAAGGCACTCAAGACTACGAAGCTGGACAAAAGACAGAAGGAAGACACCAACAAATCAAGAAAAAAAAATTGTTCTTGCAGCTTCTCGGCTTCAGAAATGATAATACCTGATTAGCACTTTCTGATAGAACCCTTTCAAACACTCCAAACGGTATGGCAACTGAGGTAGGAACTCCGATCCAGGATGGTAATTTCCCTTTCATATGGGCAATGTTACGCGACTTGGCTCCAACCTAAAGTTTTCAGCCACATAGAAGAAGTAAAGACAAACTTCATATGCACGATTTTAATGCTAATTTGAAGCTGATTTTGCGAGCCTAACCATTTCTCCCGTGAACTCATCAGATGTTATGGCATATCTACCACTAAACTTTTTCTTGGCCAAAGTCAAAGATGGAAAAGAACCACCCTCCTCAGATTTGGTTGCACTTGCATCCAGTATCTCGATCTCCTTTAGCTCACTGACATAATGAAAACTTTTGTTAGCTGTTAAGAACATGACAGAGGTAAACCATTTTGAGCTGAACTCAATTCCATGGAACTTATGCATATGCACTGCACCATGCAGGATCTAGAAAATACCCGGAAAAAAAAAAAAAAAAAAAAAAAAAAAAAAAAAAAAAAGAAGAAGAAGAAGAAGAAGAAGCCTAATGAGCAAGACAAATGAAATTACTTGTACAGGATGCCTGTAGATGTTGGTTTCAGGCATAATAGCTTCCCTTCATTTGCTTCAAGATCAGCAAGAATCTCCGGATCAAAGCATGTGGCAAAGCAGACCTGTTATTGCTTAAATGTTCAGTGAATTTTCAACCAAAAATCAGATACAAGAAAATTCTTCATTTGTACATGCAAATCATTACTTTGCTATTTCTTGCACGCACGGAAACATGAGATAGAACATCTGGCATGTCAGGTGTCAAAACAGCAACTGCACCCTCTGGAATTTCCTCCTCTCCTCTTACACTTTTTGCCACCAAAATTGTCGGATTTTCATAAGATTTATTCTGAACTGCTAACAACTCTTTCACAACTGAGACATATCCCACAACTTCAAATGAGCTGATTACCTGCCAACTGAATAATGATGATCAAGTTAGGACATTCGTTGCACCGTGTAGTTGGTGAGATCAAGATTCAAGTCCTCAACCCTATTTGTTGTGATCAGACAGCTACTTCTAACCAAGACTTACATGCCAGATTCTATTATTAACCATTTAAAGATCTGCCACAAAAGAGTAACCATAGGAGATTAGTAGAACCTTCCAAGATTAGCAGTTTTCCGGAGAATTGGATCAAGTCGATTAAGAAGTGAGGATAATGATGCAGCTGACCCAGCTCGAATAATTTCTTCAGTGAATATATTGATCTGCATGAAACATTTATAGACACAGTTGAGCAAAATTATGGAAATGGAGAAACATCAGAACAGATGTTAATAACTGTCACATACAGCCCATTGGTCAACTCCAAGCAATGATCCCAGGTACTCCGCAGATGGTTGCAAAACTTGCTGGAACCACTCTGCCATGTTTGTAAGTGCAAGACGGGTTCTGTCTAGTACAGATTTCGCATATAATGCCCAGCTATTACTTCCAGTCTTGAGCATGCTCATTGCATGATTCCATCCCTTGACAAGTAGATATTTGATTAAGGACATTACATTTGCAAATACAATAATAAATGAGTTAGAAAGTCCAATCCCAAAGCTTGAAGCTTAAACTAATAGGTGGAGGGAAACTATATAAATATAGAGAGCATTTAGGACCCATTGTCAAGCGATGTAGGATAACATTTCAACACCTCCTCTCAAGTGCAAGTCGCATTACAAGCTACACGTAGAAGTTTGACTATGCACATTCACGTGGAATTTTTTACCACACCCCTTTGCGTAAGGGATAACTAGCTCTGGTACCATATTAGAAAGTCCAACCCAAAAGCTTAACCTAATAGGTGGAGGGAAACTACATGAATATAGAGAGCATTTAGAACCCATTGTCAAGTTATGTGGGATAATATTTCAACAAGATGCTTACAAGGACTGAATTGATCTCAGAAATTTTTTTTGCCCATAATCTAAAAATGTGAAGACAATTGAAGTTGTCATACATTGCTTTTCTAAGGGGTTTATATAGGCCTTTTTCACATGCAGTTACCCTCTAGCTTGAACTTTTGATTAGACATTCTAATATGGTATCAAAGCCAAATTCCACCTCATTTTATGTTGAGTGTGTGGCTCCTCCTCAAATAATTCCATGCGGTTTTCTTAGTCCAGCTTGCACGTGCACTAAAAGTGTCCCACGCTGCTTGCCTATAGGGTTTATATAAGCCTTATATGCATGTGGTCTCTCTCCAGTTGATTGCTTAAACCATTGGGTTGGGCATTTTGACATAGTATCAAAGCTAGGTTTCACATCCTTCATTGCCCAACTTTATTTCATGTATGTGTGGCTCATTGTATGCAAATTCCACATGTTGTTCTTAGTCTAATTTGCAAATGAGATGAGATGTTAAAGTTGTCCCCCATCCCTTGTCAAAGGGGTTCATATGAGCATTTTAGTACACGTAGTCTCCCTCCCCCAAATGGCTTCAATTTTTTTATTGGACATTCTAACAAAGACCAAGAATTTGGCTATGTAAAGCATGGTGGGCTATACATCATAAGAAGACTTCTGATGAGATAAGTGGCATGGAAGAAATTAATACAGACTACTACTAGTTGGAAAAAGGTTCAATTACAGTTGCTAATGACAGAATTATTCATCTTCAACAAAGAATAGGTAACAAAATCATTTATTAATACTAAGGATGCTTGGACTAAAATTCTTAAAATGTAAGAACAAAGTTCAATCGAGTCCTAGAAAACCTCAAGTCTTTCATTAGTTGCTCAATTCATTCAAGTATAAACATTTCTTAAATCCTTTATGGGAACATCGACACAATTGCCAAGGTAGTAATCTTCTTCTACCTCCAAATGGGTCGCCAGGCCCATTGTCCAGAATAATTGGGTTTTAAAAGTTTATTGATTTTTAGTGAATCTCACTCAATTAAGGCTCAAGGTATTGTTTAATTTTTATTTTTTTTTTTATCTGAGGGTTTGGCAAGATCGTGATTTGTAAGATTCTTTTCTCATTAGTTATAACCAGTTTGTGCTATTATTGCATGCATTAATATCAATTGAAAAGGAAAATTAAGTGCCAAAATAAAGCTTAAGAGGCATCATCTTTATTTTTTGTTAGAATTCGATGGAACACGAAAAGCAGGGGCCTGGTTAGCTTTTTCAGTCGAGCAAAGGACTTTATATGATAATCCAAAAAATAAAATAAACCAAAAACTTTCATCACCTAATTAAATCCCACACATTTTGTAAACTCCAATTAAATTATCTTTCTCCAAATAGTCTGCCATACTGCCTTGGGGCAAGTGCAACCTCCTCAACAATTAAGTCCCATATATGATATGTGAAGCTTGTTGAAGTAATGAATTCTCCAACACGTAAATTGTGAACTAATGAAGCAGACACAAAGTCTTCAAACGTGTTCAAATATAAGTACTTGTTTCTAGTCATCAGTCAAAACTTAATTTTTGGGTGCATCCTGTTACAAAGATGTAGGAGGAATAAATTCCTGCCATATCACCATGAAAGATAGGGAAGTTGGTGTCCATGAAAGCTGAAAGCTCACAAAGAAGCTACAAGATTCTTCTTCCACATAGCAGAAACAGTACCCATCATACTAAGTGTCATGACAAAGAAGCAAAGTTAATGCAACTTTCACTATTCTTTTGGGGACTATTGCATTAGGTTGAGAGCTTTCCACACACACATGCTTTAAATGGAAGAGCCCTAGATTTTACTAACTACAGTTAATGAAGCCTCTAGGCAGCATAAACTAAACATTAGTAGAAAATTACCTTCAGGCAGTAGATAAGATCCTCATTGTCATCTGACGAGAGTGCAAGATTTTCCACTACCATAGTGATGAAGTAAATAAGTTTCTGCATGATGTACAAGCTATAAACATCCGATGATGGAGGGAAAAACTGATTCACACAAGAATTATTATTTAAGGATATCAAGCATAAAAGCAGCCACTTTAAATTAAGATGTACCTCAGGCCTGGCCTTATTCAGCTCCTCGTATCCCCTTTCAACTGCAGTCCTTACAGTAGAGTCAAGGGCAATGTCCAAAAACAGAAGGTCCTTCAAACGAGCATTGGGTTTGAAAAGCAATGGACGAAGCTCTTGCCGAGCCTCAAGAAGACCCTACACATTGAAATTATTTTAGAAAACATAAACAGTAAAGAAGGGCTATGAATGACAGGGAGAAATAACATTTTTAAAAATCTCAGACCTCAAGCAACGGTTCAACATTCTTATCTTCAACATGTTCAAGAACAAACTGTAGCAGTTCCTGTTACACAGACACAGTTGAGAATTTATTTTGTCTTGCAAACTTTTATGCCAATCCTAAGCACAGAAGATGTTGGAAAGAAAGCATTACGGGAAATCCAGATGGTAAGCCAGGGATCGAATTTATGTGCACCCCAACCATGAAACCTTGACCCTGAAGAAAGAATGAACCACGATTTGTATCCATGACACAAAATCCTCTTCCAAAAGATCCAGAAATTTATGCTCATTACCTCCGACTTGTAGCCCATACAATTTGCTATGGCAGACTCAAGATCTGCACCTGAATGAACAGCCTGCAATAGACCATCGGCAAAAGTTATCAAACCTGTCCTGTTTAGGGGTTAGACATGCTATAACGCAACATGAGACAGCAGCATACATAATCCACATCTGTACAATAACAATGAAAATGCTAATCAAATACAAAAGTCCCTCAAATATTTCTCAGTTGAATGAAAGTCTTCAATCTCCCTTTCCACCTCAAGGACAGGTGAACCCTGAAGCTGGTTCTCCCCTATCAGCACGTAAAACAAAATCGGGGAATATAGTGCTGAGAATAATTTAGTAGAGAAATGGCAATGAAGGGTATGCACACATCCCATTTTGAGTGTAACCTGCTCATGTCAGAAAAATTCACTTTCATGTAGAAATAAAATAGTAAATAACTGATTAAGCAATCTTATAACTCTATACAATTAAAGTCAAGTCATTGGAAAAGCCTCTTTTGTTCTAGGTGGAAGTAATCAGAAGGGATTTGCTGCATACTATGAAAGAGAACATGGTAGTGTACAAATGAAGTATTCAATGAGAATGGATTGTATATGACATACAAACTATGAAGAAACCCACACACATGACAAAGCCCAAGCAAAGGAATGATAATGACTCCAACCTTCAAGGTTCTCATGTAGTGTCCCAGATCTCGCAGAAGACCATCCTTTGATCTCTCCTAAGATTTGGTTCAGAATGAATTGCACGATCATAACTGAGAAGGCGTTCTTTAGTGATTCCATTCTCATTCAATGTTTTCCAGTAGACTCCAATATCAAAGTCATTCTCGATATAGTCAATCAGTGCCTGTAGAACAGAATATATAAGATCTTCTAGAATCTAAATATACAAGCAGGGAAGTCCATTTAAAAGAGGCATGCCTTGTACCTGACAAATAACAACATCATCCGGACTAGTGTTATTATGCAACTTCTGATGCCATTCTTCCATCATTCCTCCCTTGCAATTATTGTTCCTCTGCCATTGTCCAACCAAGTCAGAAAACTCCAGCACTTTTTTTGTGTTAAATGAGATAAAAGAGGAACAAACTACAGAAGAATCAAACCCTTGGGTGTCCACAAGACCTCTTCGATAATTTCACATTAACAGAAAAATCCCATTTCACACAAGATAAATTATTTATACCTGTATAACCAGAATTTCATCTCTAATTCGCTGTCCAACATCCCCTTCACCTCCACGACCAACAGTAGACATGATCATGCGTAGAAGTTCCCGATATTGTGGACATGTCGTATAAGTATTCTGAAGCTTATCTGTTAGCCTATCCTGAGCTCTACTGATTTCTCTGCACCATAATGAGAAGATGACAGCAGTTACAAACTATGAACTGATTGCCACTGGATAATTAAGATCACGCATTCAGTCCATGACATGGCATTGAGCAGATACAGAAGCAGCTTAAATTGATTCATGGGAGTATGCTGGCATTTGGCATTCAGAAGTCATGAATGTAACAAAAGATCCATTTATCTGACTTCAAAGTTTATTCTCTTATATCAGCCATACCGTGGTTTCACATTGTAGTTCTTGTTCCAGATCAGCTGTCTTGTAGCCATGAACCTCATCCACACCAAAATTCCTGCAAGACCCAACTCACCTGCATCTTGGGCTTGATCTATCAGATCAGCAGCAATGTTGAATCTGGAAGAGAAGATTGATTCGTTTAGTCAAAAGTTACAAGAGAAAATGTCAAACCATTTAATGTACTCAGAATACATAAACTAATGGCAAATTATAGATAACAGTTAAGTTACTTTAATTAAGTTTCCTTTATTATCAGAGTTTTATTTGCTTTTTTACTTACATAAGGGTATTATTGTTATATACAATTTATATTCAATATGAATACAATGGGTGTAGGGTTTCTGTTACTACAGAAATCTACAGCCCCTCTTTGTTTCTTTCTTTTACGTTCTCCTTCTTCTCCTCTTCTCTATTCCTTCTCTCTTCTTCTTTCTCTCTTACTATTTGCTGCGGGTTCTCTAATCAGCTTCGTAACAATAACCACATATCAAAAAACACTCATGGCAAGAACAATATAGATATTCCTTCCATCCAGGCAGCATACACTGAAAAGCATGCAATAAATAGCATAACTCCCTATTACAAATATCATCATTTATCTTCATTAATTTTTACTTTCAATCTAAGAGACTTCCACATGGAATGATCAGAAAGACATGTCCAACCACTCAGGAAAAATGCATCTAAGATAGCTTCCTGTTTTGTTCAACGCTCGCAGTTAAGAAAAATTTAAACTACATTCAGCTGCAAAATTGCTTATTTTCTCTGAAAAATTCAACAACAGTAGACAGTAGTCAGAAGCATCTAGCTTTTGCATCTAGTAATCTCCATCTTTATGTTCATCAAGTTGGATGATCAAAGAATTTCCCTAGCAGAACATGATGAGAAACCATTCTCCAAAATCAAGAAGACAGAAAATTTGTGGGATGTTGGATGATCGTTTATTGTCTTTGGTTTTGAGCCCAGTGAAAACTAAATTTTCCTTGGGTATCCTAGTTCAATAAAGAAAAGAATCGGACATGTTTGAGCTTGTTCAAAGTTATCAGTTTATCAGATAATAGCAAAATTATCATTGAATGGGAGGACATTCCACCTTGGTTGAATAAATGAGAGCATCAGATATTACTCACCGATGCATAAAAGATTTCTGTGCTTCACTCTCCATTGATGCTATTTTGTCCAACAAGCCCTTCGCGGTACCCTTTCCATCACCAATATCCTTGCAACCAAAAATGCTAATGTCATCAATCATTAAGACCGAAGTAAGGAGGCCACCAATCAAGGAAGACGACACACAATTCAAGAAAATATTTCTGCTAAAAGATCATACAGAAATAGCCTTCTGGACTTGCTTAGGTTCAGCAACGAATTGAATATAGAAGTCAGAGCCTTTATTTTTTATCCAATTCCCATTGGCACGAAGAACAAATGGCATTCCTATGAAGCTTTCATCTCCAAGCTCAATTTCCATGCATTGGACCTGAAGAGTTATAAAAGAGATTTATGCTGGAGTACTAAGAATGATGAAAAAAATGAAGAAATCTAAGGCAAATATGAAGATCCAAATAACTGCATCACATGCCTTGTAAGGAGGGTTGTCGGAAGGGATGTTCGAAAATTGTGTTTCAATTGCTCCATGTTGAGAAACTGATCCTGGAGGGAGGATGCTTGGAGGGGGTGCCTGCAAAATGTCCAAGAAGCGAAACCAATCCAACATAAGAAAAGCTAGAAAAGATGTGGAAAGGACAATATAACATATGTTTAAACCTCCGGCTAGCCTATGACCCACTTGACAACCACGAAAAATCCTTTTGCAAGACTCACCAACCACTCTCCAGCATTGTCTCTAGATAAAGCCCAATGGAGAGTAACAGGCTCATTGAGATCAGTAGCAAAATGAACCTTCATCTTTTCAGCAAGCTTTGATACCAGCACCTACACAAGATAGTTATTTAGCATATCTCAAGAAACTATGTGTATGGTCTGAAACGGATATAAAACCATTAGAAAACAACTACACACCAGAAGTTCCTTGTCACCAATCTTGTAGATCCTTTTGCTGAGAGGACTACCAAGATTGCGTTCCTCTATTGCTTTTGCAAATAGTTCAACTGCGGTCAAGGATTTTGGCTCGTATTCAACTGGGATATTTCCTTCTTCAGGTTTAGCTCTACTTTTATTAATCAGTTGCATGACATCCCTTTTTTTGCGCTGAATTTTTTCAACATGGAAATACTTTTTCGTTTGCAGTTGCTTTGAGACCTTAGATTCTATCTCCCCTTTGCATATCTTCTTCCTTATGTCTTCAACTGTAGAACCCTTCTCCATTTCAGCTTGCAGCTCTTTTCTTGCTTCCTCAAATTCCCTCTGTGGTTGAGAAGAAAAGGAAGACAAAATTACCGAGGATGAACTGGGTAACTAAGATATAAGTTATGACTGGAATTTCCATTAGATGTGCAAGTACAGAACAGGAAATGCAAATAAATAAGAATTTCAACCCTACCAATTGTTGGTCTGCTGAATAACTAGGTTTTCCCGCTTTCTCCCAACGTATATAAGCTTGTACCTGCACCAGTTCATCAGGTATCTTACTCTTCTGTTCTGGAGGAGACCGCTTCTCGGTTTTGTTTTCATCACTTTTCTTAGTTATTTTTGCTCGGAGGTCCTCAATGGAAGTACCCCGCGCTACTTCCTCCAATAGCTCAAAGCGTGCAGCTTCATATTCCTCCTATGAAAGAATCATGGCATTAGTGTTGTCCATAACGTTAAAAAATTGCAATAGTCTCGCAGAGCTCCAGAAGAGAGATCAAAAGAGGAAAAACAAATCCATGATCTCATTTCTATATCTCTTCAGCACAAGACTCAGGCCCTATAGTAATTAGTGAAGAAAAAGTGGCACATTAGAAAGGATCAAAGCTATTAATTTGCCAGTTGTAAATTCAAGTACAAACAATATTCGACCAGTAAAAAATAGTACAATCATCATAATCTGGTACTGCAGAACGTGCTGCAGATTCTGCCTGAGGAAGAGCAACAGTTAAATAACATTTTTGAGCTATGACTCCAGTAAGATATTATTGGACTGGTCTCCAACTCTTACACAAAAGTCACAAATCGTGAGTGAAATGAACAATCAAATAAAAGTGGCAATATTGCAAGAGGAAAAGGAACAAGCAGAACATGTAAATTATTGAATTATGAAAAATGAAGAGAAAGTACCTTTTCTTGCTCAGGAGTGTACATTTGTTTCCCCTTTCTCTCCCACCTCAGATATGCTTGGATTTGTACAAGGTCCTCAGGAACCCACACATTTGGTATCTTCTCTCTCAGAGGCAACTTTACATGAAAGTTCTCACCATTATTTTTATACCTGACAAACAACAATGAATGGAGGGGAAGATGTCAATCTACTTTAAAGGGAAAAATCTGAAAATCATGTTTTACAAAAACCAAAAAAAAAAAAAAGGAAAAGTTAATTAAAAGAAAGGATCAAGAAACCTCACCATTTATTTTGGGCTTCATCGAGTATAAGAAACTCCACGGCTTTAATTGCGGGATCATCAATCTCTATTTTGAGAAATGACTTCTCATCCAACTAAAGTTGAAAATTAAAATCCCAAATGAGCAGTTTATTTTTGCAGTTAGGATAAATGAAAATTATATATCCATGAGAAGGCCCATCCAGGGTAAAAGGACTTACTTTGACGAAAGGAGTTCTAAGAGCCCTATTCTTGTATACTTTGGTCCCATCTGGATGCCGTGATGGAAGTATCCACTTTCTTCAATAGGGAAATAAAGCAGAGAATACTTCAGAACTGTGAGGGGTGGAATACCTAGTTTTATAGCTGTTAGATGAAATTAAGAACTCGAAAACTTCTACTCACTCCTTTTTATCACGTACTGCACCCCAGTGTAATATCAGAGTATCACTACTACATGCGACGTGAATTTCTACTTGAGTCGTAGAACCGGGAACTGGGGCACTTACTTCAACCTGAGATTAAATTGCCAGTCTGTCAGTATTTTCTCATTTATTTTGACTCCACAAAAGCAGATAATCAACCTATTCGGAAATATACATCCCAAAGTTATGGACGAACTATGTTAGAGAAAGAAACAATTTAGCAATACCTTCAACTCAATATCTCCATCCAGGTTGAATTTCCCAGCAAGCTGCTAAAGTCAGAGCTTTTTGTCAGTATATCATCATGTGAAAACCCAACACAAGAACTCTCTACTAATTTTGGAATGCAAAAAACTATCAGTCACAGAGACAAAGTTGCAGAAGTATCCAAGTGTTGGTTAACCAGCCAATGTGTGCACAAAACATTGATAACTTGTAGCTCATTATTTGATTTAAAGGATCAAATTCCCACATCCATCGAAATCCTTCTTCCAAAAAGAGGGTGAAATAAGTTCCAGTAAATATAAATGAAAGGAGCAGAAAAATGGATGTCGAGCATCGGTATATTAGTGCTTGCTTGCAAGCACCAATTAAAGTAATTCAATACAGACAATTACCAACCTCCAAAGAAAGAATGAGAAAATGCAATTTGAAATCAATTCACAAAGTTATCTAAGATACAGTTACTTTGAGATGTCAAATACTATAAATGGGTAGAGGGGGAAAAGGTAGCCAGAGCTAACTTGCCAATTGCATGGCGAATAATTAAGCATATAAAATTTAGTAATACATCAATAGAAGACACTAGCTCACAAATCATACTGCCTAGTGCTGACAAATCCAAAAGAAATGAACATCCTTTAATCTTGATGAAATGCTAATAAGGAATCAAAACAAAAGAAAATTCGTCTGAAGTAAAATAATAGTGCGGCAGTACAATAAAAAAAACCCTTCATATTCACACTCGAATCCATCGTTCCTTTTTAACAATGATGAAATCAAAATTAAGTTTTTTGTCAAATTACTTTGGTGTAAAAACTTAAGAATCAGATAGCAGCTTTTGCCTATCCTTCTTTCCTCCCAGTGAAGTTCAACCCTAAAACATCGCCGAATTAGCACATAAAGCCATTGAGATGGTAAACAATGTCCTTTAATTGCCACTCTCAATACAAAATGGTTTCCTAGCCAAAGCATAAAAACTGTAAGCCCCTTTTTTTCCAACTTAACCAAACAACAGCATCATTCCCGATCATCTGTTGAAGAACACTTTCTAATTACCAAGCCAAATGTTAGACAAACATGAGACTTTTTAGAGATTCAATGTGCATAAGGAACAAAAACTCAACCATACTATGATAACAATTCAAAAAACATATCATCCAGGCATTCAACTCTAATATTTCCACAGTAGAAAGCCCATATGTGACTTCTTCAATATAGCCTAATGCCCTAAGCCATATGTTGCCAAGAGTCAAATCCATTTGTCAGATTGATCAAAGTTTTTTTGAATCAAGTAGGCACAACTTGTCATTTGTGTACTGCAGCCCCCCACTTTTCATATAATTCAAGCTCAAAGAGAGTCACACACGCACTTACCTCTGGAGCTGGATTAGTGGTCAATACGGCTCTAGCAACGAATGAATAAGCATGACCTATGGTCAATTTTGCCTTCCTCTGGTTGAGACTGCTCCCCATAAACTTTGTAGACAATTTCGGATTCCTGGTCTTAGGTGCCGCTTGGTTGGCGGATGTGGCCTGTAATAAAGTGTTGGCGGGAATGGCCGAAGTATTCAGTTTGCTTTGATGCTCCGAAACCGCGGGGCAAAGCAAGCTCTGGCGAAGCAAACTCATGTTCCTCGATGCAATCCTTAGCCCCGAAGCAAAACACAAGGATCAGGGAACAGTAAAATTCGAACAATGCCAAGAGAGCTCGCGCGACAAGACACACCGAGAAAGCACGATTCCTAAACAAACCCCGCATCAGAACTTTCCAAACGGAGAAACGACCACAATTTCAAATCTTTCCTCGATCAACGGTCGGCAGATCAAGCGCTAATCTCAGTTCCCAAACATCGAATTCTCAGCAGCCGAACCAGGCCGAAGCCATTCAGCTGAACCAACTCGAGACGGAAAAATAGAGGCGCAGCTCAACGAGCTCGAAATCCTCGCGAACGCCGCGACGAAACCCGAACTCCACGCGGCGAAAAACTCGACGCGGAAGAACGATCTCCGGAGCAAAACCGGCATCATCGCAATCCACCAAGCAAAAAAAAAAAAAAAAAAAAAAAAACGATGAAAAAACCGAACACCACGACAGCGGAGCAAATAAGCCTCCGGACGAAAGGCGATGGCATGCTGACACACGGCAGGCGCGGACGAAGGCGATGACTACCTGCGACCCGCGACTCGGGGAATGCGGACGGCGGCGCTCCGCGGCGGAGCGAGTCCCGTCGCGGCGGAGCTCCGATGGAAGAAAGCGTGAGCTCGAAGGAAGCGGCCCCTCGCCGGACGGAGAAGAAAGCTCTGCGCCGGTGCTGTGCCGCTGGCTCGGAATCTGAACTGGAACCCAGCACTGCGACATTGCCTCTGCTGATATTTTATTATTAGTAATAATTTTTTTTTTTTCTTTTTCTGGGCGACCTTTTTGTGAAGATGACGATGACGTGGCGGCCCTCCTCGCGCGCCACGTAGGCGCGGTGGGGGGAGCTCGTAACTGGAGCTCCCGTCACGTGACGGGGCGTCGGGGCACGGGGGAGAGATCCGCGGGGTCCGCGGGGGGAGACGACGACGACTTGGTGGGGCCAAGATATTTGAGGGCGGAGTCCCCAAAATGCCCCTGGATTTGGAGGATATTATCGGGCGAGACCGCCGGTCGGTGGCCCCGGCAGCTCTGCTTCACTCCTTTTTTCTGATATTTTCCTGGCTCTTTTTCGGTAGATATTTTCGGTCGTGTTGTTTTTTTTCTTTGAATTGATTTTTGTGTGGAGGGCAATCTGGGTCTATGGCCATATGAAGAGTATGAAAAGAGATGAGAAGATATTCATTATTCAGTGAAGTAGACAGCAAATCAGCCTCGATTTCTTTCTTATTTTTTATGTATAAAAATCATCATATTTGACATTACTACTCGAGATCTAATAAATTTTTAACTCTTTGAGTGGTATTTTACTTCTAACTTTTCATGGTATACAAATAATGAAATGCATAATTTTATTTGAAAATTTTTCATAACTTTGTTATAGCTATCCAGTTCTGAGTTTTAAAGCAATTAGCAATGGAAACGGATTTTACTTTGTCATATTGGAGATCGTGCATTTTATTTTTCTTAACTTTAAAAGTCGAATTGATGCTCTTTTTTTTTTTTTCTCTTTTGACAAGGAAATCAATCAATTTACTTTCTGCTTTAAGAAAGTGAAGACAAACGACGCCACCCTGTGCCCGAAAATAGTGCAATTACCCTTATTTTCATGTGTGGACCAGGAGCGGAAAATGCCACTTCGGTCCCACTTTTCGAGAGCCGACTTCGAGAATTCTCTCACGCAACTCCAGTCCGGACGTTACCCAGCGCCAGGGGGATGAAAGCTTTCTCGATTTTCCTCACGAGGGGTTTTGGTCGCCTCAATCGACGTAAGTAAAAAGGTCGACATGGGTTCCCATCACGATCGCCCTCTTCCCCAACGTCCCATCGAGATGCGAGCAAAATGGTCAAGGAGGGAATCCAGATCCTTCTGCCTAAGGACATGGGATTGGATCCTTTAATCATTATGGGCCACACCTCAGGGGCAGCTTCCCAAATACTAATCGTGGATGGTTTCCAAAAAGCTGTTTCACTTGGTTGACAATGTTGAACTAGACAAATTCACCACCTATCGTAATACTTTAGACTTTTTTTCATTACGACACAAGTGGCAGGGAGGTTGGTGTGAGACATTGACGACTTATCCGATGGTATGTGTGTGGTAGTTAGCACGTGTCGTCCCCAATGATTTATCTCCGATCGCCGCCCGCGTGCGGGGTTCGAGCCAAAAAAAAAAAAAAAAAAAAAAAAAAAAAAAAAAAAAAAAAACTGGACAAATTCATAAGACAAATAATTTTTTTTGCTTCACTCTAAATTTTTGTAAACTATGTTAAGAGCGGTAATGCTTAGTAACTCTTGCTTCTTTTATTTAGTGGAATATAAATTATTTGAAAAATGTCTTTTTATAAACGATTTCTTATATTTAAAAAAAAAAAAAAACAACGAAAAAAATCTTTGTTGATAATGAAAAAAATTATTAAATAATTATTTATGTGATGTAAATGATTGTTACGGGGAAAATATTTTAAAACAATTTACTCAACCTGCCCTATCCATTCAAACAATCTTCAATTTGATAAAAGATTGCAAATCTTTGATGGATCCAAGAAGAGATGGATCCTTCACGTTAAACTCTCCCACTTCACGAGGAACCCCTTTTTCTTTTATATTTTCTTTTGCTTAATATTAAAAAAAAAAAAAGAAAGAAAGAAGGATCTAGTGTTGAAAATAGGATAAATTACTTCATTTCCGCTATCCTAGAAGGAGGTCACAGACCAAAAAGAAAAAAGGAGGAGGAGGTCGGCCTGCATCTATTCCGCCCGTTCATTTTCACTTTATATCACTAAATATATAATTTTTTTAATTTAATAGTAACAATAAACAACAATATCTTATGTGGAAAAAGGCCAAAAGGCAGACAAAGCCGAAATGTAAGGACAACGAAAGGTATCGAATACAAATCTAAAGGACTTTCACATGGATTCGCGAGCTAGAAAGCGAGGCTTACAATGAATATTATATTATTTGAAAAAAAAAATTATGTAAATAATTCATTAACTTTAATGTAATATATAATATAATTTATTAAATTTTAACTTATTTAATCTGATCATTGAATTTTTGTCCGATATATAATATCTTATGAACTTTCAATTCCTTAACTTTTTGTATGCATTTAATATAATTTATAAACTATATAAAAATATCCGAAATTGTTACTAAACTTAAATTAATGAAATGATAATATTAAATATCTTCATATAATCTAGGAATTAGATTGAATAAGTCATAAAAATCTAGAAATCACATTAAATAAGTTCAAAATTTAGAGATAACATTATATATTTGATTAAAATTTAAGAATTATATTAAATAAATTAAAAAATTTAGGAATTATATTAAATATCACATTAAAATTCGAAGATGATTTGTGTCATTATCTTTATGTCGTCGGCATCACAAACTTTCGGGAAGAAAAGAGAGGGGGAAATTGATTTTTGGAAAAGGTAGAGATCCACGTGCTTCTTGGGAGAGGACCCTTGTCTAACCGGGCAAGCAAACCTCATCACCTTTTGGGTCCCACTTAGCCCCTCAAAGGTCGTAATTTGCAATAATATTTTCCTATGAAAAACGTGGGTGTTAAATCTAAATCGAACAAAGGTCATGTAAAAATCAGGTTCAATTGATATTCATTTATTTTTTTGCTGCAACCCCCAAAAATATCGATTGAAAATTTATAATGAAGAGCACAAATAAATTCACCTAAATCAGTAAGGACAAGTAAGATCCTTGACTTCTTTTTTCTTTTTGTGCAATTTAATCTTAATTTTAAAAGTCAATATTTTTGCTTCCAAATTTTCTTTTGTTATCGATTATTTTATCTTTTTTTTATGAGAAGGAAATGATTTGAAGTATTTAGCTTTTTCAAAGCAGCTTCGTACAAAACTTTTGAACGTTTCCACGTCCGTTCGATGCCAGAGGCGTTAGAATAGATGGAGTGATTCGGGCAGGGAATAGAAAACTTTTAAACTCTTTTTATTCATCTGTATTTTGTCGAGATAATATCGCTAGTAAGTAATACATATAAGAAGATCAAAACCTTCTTTTAGAACGTGCCACCGATCGTCCTTCAATGATTCCACCGACGAAATTTGTTGACCTGGACTTAGTGCCGTTAAATTGCTAACATGGACCTTTTTTTCAAAAAAAAAAAAAAATTATCGACGAGAGTCACCCATGAGCACTCGAGCTCGCGGCTCTAGCCTTTAGATTCAAGCATGACGGCAACAGGTAAAAGGGTTAACATTGAAGAAGTTAGGGGTGAGTAATTTCAAATTTCACCCAAAATCTAAAATCTACTTGTTAAAACAGGTTTTCTAATTTTTAAATTTTGGAACCTACTTTACATACTCATAAACTTAAAACCTACCTTGTTACGAATTTCAACGCTAGCTCTAGAGTTTATCTAGGTTTTACCTATATTCTTAATCAAACGATTGCAATGAATCATCACTTCTAATAATCACTATTTATTACAATCTAATTATGACAACTCATATTTTTATATATGAATATTATGAAATATTAATAAAGTAAAAATATTAGTCATGTATGTTATCGGAAATTGAAATTTAGACTAATAATTTCAAATTACACATATATTATTAAACGCCGTGGAATGCCTCAAAATACCGTAAAGACATAAAATAAATAAAATACAAAGATTTATTCTAAGTTTCCAAAACTTAAAACGCATCCGTTAAAATAGATTTCCTAATTTTTAGAATTTGAAATTTATCATGCAATTCTTAGAATCTGAAACTAAGCTAGTTCCCTCATGTTCGATTTTTGGGTTATAATTCTACTTTGCAACTATACTCATCCTGAGGGAGGCCGTCTGAGGCGACAAGGGCATTCGGGTCTGGTGATGAAGAGCGTTTAGGTGTGAGCGGTTTAGGATCAGGATTTAGGCATCTTTGCGGTGTCATGTAAAATTTTCGAGCAAATCATGGCAGAACATATGTACTCTGATGTCCACGTCATCAATCCGCCACTCAATTCGACACGAGAAAAAGTATAACGAAAGGATTAAACATAGAACATTTTATGTGGAACAAAAAGAAAAATAGATGGGTTGTTCTGTTTTTTTAAGCAGAGTACTGGCAGCACCGGTGACATTTGGTCTATCGTCTCTTATCTCTAAGTACATGAAAAAGCCATGTAGGTCGTGCGCATTCTTTTTATTCCTTTCTCTCATAAACAACCAATTAAAAAGATAAATAATTTTCTATGTTCAAGAAACAAAGTCTAAAGGGAAAATGTCACAAATGGTCCTTGAACTATTGATAAATGTCCGATTTAGTCCCTGAACTTTCAATTTGCTCAATTTGGTCCCGAACTATTGATAAATGTCCGATCTAGTCCCCGAACTTTCGATCGGCTCAATTTGGTCCCCGAACTATTGATAAATTATCCGATTTAGTCCTTCGTTACTGTTTTTTCTTTTTTCTTTTTTTGTACTTTTTCTCTCACGAATGACTAAATCGGACCATTTATCAATAGTTCAGGGACTAAATTGAGCCGATCAAAAATTCAGGGACTAAATAGGACATTTATCAATAGTTCAAGGACCAAATTGAGCAAATTGAAAGTTTAGGGACTAAATCGGACATTCATCAATAGTTCAAGGACCATTTGTGACATTTTCCCAAGTCTAAAATATCTGAAACATCGAGATAGTTCTCCATGATTGCTTGTATAGTTTCTCTTGGTAGGTTACAAGGCACATGAAATTTTCTAAAGTTCACTCGTTGGTTGACACATGTAAGACCCAAGCCGACTCGTTTTGTTTTGTGCTATTTGAGATGTAAATGTCATTTGAGACCCACTTTGCACTAAATTACTTGAAATCGGAACCATACTCAACGCGGTACACGACTCGGCTGATGTCTAACTTCTTCAAAACAACTTTCTGCGGTGATAAGTTGGAAGAAATAATATTGACGGGCGTCATTGATTGAATGTAAATATTATCTCGGAAAATAGCCTATTAAGGTGACACATCATAAGAGGAACCATTCTAGCATTAGGAAAAAGCTCTTAAAACTGGTGATGATATCCTTTCCGGAAGTGGATCGAACGTGTTTTGAGAGGGGATATACTAAGATCGAGTTCTAGCCCCGAAACTGGACTGGATTTGGCCTTTCTTGCGCTACTTTTTATGGACCATGGCTTGATCGAAATAGTTGTCGGGAACTTTCGAATGTCCCCCGTAATCCTTCCACAATGTACTCGAGCGCTGTGGTGACGGCGATGTAACGGTGGGTGTTGGAACTAGTCTGACGATGGTGATTTTTTTTTTTTTTTGTTTAGAATCAGCATACAAAGTTACCAAAAGAGGGAGGAGGTGATGCTTGTGCTGATAAAAAGATTGGAAACCGTAGAACCCCCCCTTAGAGAAAACTCAATAGCAAAAGAGAGCCGGGACGGAATCGGGATCCCCCGCTGATCGCTCAAGTTCCTTTGCTGCACCACTAGATATATGGACAAAGGTCGAGAGCACTGGCATGACGTTAACCTCCTGAAGGTCCTCCAGGAGCACGCCGTGTTTCGGTTTTCTGATGGCCCGACCGTCCCTACTCCGCAGTTTCTGGGAAACCCATTTGGTAAACGGTGCACGAAACAGCAAAGCAGCCCGGAGAAACTTATCACCAAAGAATTTCTCTGGGTATCCTATCTTAAAAGCTTGTGCAACTGAAGCTAGGGCATTGGGTTCATGCCTTACGCCATTTAGGCGACCCCTTTCCAGATTTTGTTGCTTGTTATGTCTAGGTTGATCATTGCCGGTGACAAGGAATAATCATCTGCTTCTAGCTTATCCTCCTCTTCCACATATCTGCGGGTCCGGGCATTTAAGCGACAAGAAAGAGCTTACTTGAGCACCAGAAAAGCGTCAAGTTAGATCAATACTTTTTATTGGCATCGATTATCAAAGATGCATAAGTTTTTAAACTAGGGAATGCATGAAACTCCATGAGAAACTCTTCTCAGTTCACATCCCAAAACATGGCTTCCCTCTCCCTCAATTGATCCCCACGACACAACTCTAAAACACCAAGTAAATTCGCGATGACAATCCTTTACTCTTCTTCTTGTTATGATCATATAATTTAGTGAAGTGCATTGGCCAAGGCCAAGGAGTTGCTGGTCATCTGCTCCAGGAGGTCGATCATCTTCTCGAAGGGGATTTTGGCGCTGGCCTCGATGAACGTGTCCTTGCAGGTCTCTAGGTCGGAGATGACGGCGGAGAGGTTGCTCCGCAGGCTGAACTTGTCACCGGACTTGAGGTACTGGAGGCTAGTGGCGAGGTCTGACAAGGCAGTATCATACATCTCGTTGCACACTTCCATTAGCGACTCGTCCGCCTTGGCCGTGGCGGATGTCACCTTCGCCTGCCTCGTCTTGATGATGATGTTGTTGATTGCACTCCGCACCGCCTTCTCTGCATGCACCTTGCTCTTCACCATTGAGCTACAGTTCATATAAGATTGAAATAAGACGGTATTTTCCTGCTTTCATTATGGTTGTAAACTTTGTCAATTTGCGACAATGGTAAGAAATTCTAAGGGTAATTGATTCTATCTTAACTTGGCCTCTTTGCAATCATGAATTGATGCATCTCGCTGACCTGGTAATTTTCCAATATACACATTGTAGCTAGAAGATTTGTGATTGAGGCGATTTTAACTCTGAAACTTGAAAAGGTTACAAAGCATGCGAGAACGTTTATCACGGCGATCGGATGTTCGACTTTGGCCTATATCACATCATCGATCCCGCTAGACACACATCAAATCCAAGAAACACAATCCACATGCCAATTTTCGCCTTTTGAGACCACGTGAATCTCCTTACATCGCCTGTCCTTTTACCTGCAGAGGGCCGGATGCTCGGTGGTTTTGCAGAGATCGCCTAACAAGGGTCGGCCCGCACTGGCATGGTGGGCCAGCAAGAGGGTGGTCGCGGCAGCGATCAGGGCCACCAGAGCGGAGCTGCGGGCGGAAACCATGTTTGATCGAATTCTTGATGACCCCTTTCTTCTTTCTTCTGCAGGGTCTTGAACAGGGAAGATCTCGTTGTGGGGTGGGAATGTTGGGTCTTATAAAGGAGCGGAAGACTCGTGAGGCGGTTGGGAAATTGGCCGTTTTCGGTTTGTTTACTGTTTGCCATTTCAATCGTTTTTTCCATGACAGCGGCCATCATGGTACCTTTCGTTTCTGAGGTTGAGCATTGTTTTAGGGAAAGGCTTTTAGTGTGCCGGTTTCACCCACCTACTAATAACACCAAAGCTCCAATTCTTGTTAGCTATTTTTCGGGACAAAAATAATTACAAAACCCTATTAAATTGATTTATTGTTTAAGAAACGGATTTATATACGACCCTTTTCGTGCAAGTGTGATAACATCATAATGGTGCAGGAGTAGGGTCATACACGTAATCGATAGAGAGGATCTGATAGTTGCTCCAATCTCAGTATAGCAACGCGAGAAGGCAATGGCATAAGTGTGAATGTTGAAAAATAGTCCAAATCAATATGTAGAGGTGGTTAAACGAGTCAAAGAGCCCCTCCCTAACTCAAATAGGTCGAGAGAGAATGGGAAACGGTCAAATAGATTGAAAGACTCTTTTCTATAAAAGGAAAGTTAAGGTGGTCCAATAAAATAGGCCCCCGTGAGTGTTTAAGTTAGTAAACACCGTCAAACAATGGATTGGTCGAAAATGATTTAATTCAAATTTAACCATTTAATTCCATATTTAGCGATTTTTGTATAATACAATTTTAACAACCTATACCCGAATAAAAGTCAACCCGAACCAAACCTATATTAGACCCAACCCGAGCTCCAATTTTTAGCAAATTTTCCCCTTAAATTATTGCACTGAAGAATTGGCAACTCCATGACCAACTCAGGAAGCCAGTAAGAGAGCTAGGTGCTTAGACTGAAATGTGGGTCAAGACTTTGCATGTCACATGAGCAATACGGAGATGTGGGCGATCGCGGCCCTGACAACAAAGAACACCTACGTGAATGGGTTAGCGGTCAGGTTCAGGTTACAAATCTGCACATTATTGCTCTTGGAGCTACAAATTTGATCTAAATTTACTAGAAAAGACCATGTGCGGAAAAAGAGTATTACAAGATGTACAAAAATATTTAAAAGTTTGGCTATGTTGATTTCGCAAAAAATAATTTTCAGGAAAACTTTTGAAAATTTTTTTGGCATTTATTTCACAGAAAATGAATTAATTGGGGAAAATATTTTCCATGAAAGGAAAAAAATATTATAAAATAAAGAAACATGTTTTCCACTTTTCAAATAAGGGAAAACATTTTCCCCATTCACTCTCTCATATCTCACATCCTTACTAACCTCTACTTCTTTCTTTTTCTAATCTTTTTAAAATTCGAATTTTTTTATTCTTTTTCCTTTGCCTTTTCTTTTTCTTTTTTCTTCTATTTTTTTTTTGCTCTTCTTCTTCTTTGACGGATTGTCGACTCAAGAAGAAGAATGAATTGATTGGGGAAAATATTTTTCATGAAGGGAAAAAAGTCTTCTAAAATGGGGGGAAATGTTTTTTTCACTTTTCAAATAATGGAAAACATTTTCCCCACTCACTTTTCTTATCTCACGCCCTTATTAGCCCCTAATTCTTTATTTTTCTATTTTTTCTTTTTTGAAAAAATTCAAATCTATTCATTTTTTTCCTTTTTTTTTTTTTGGCTCTTTTTCATTGGCCACTCATCGGGCAGTGGCCAATCGTCGATCAAGGACTAGTCGAAGTGAGCTCGGGCTTGCCAATTTGGCAAGGCTCGAGGCCGACGAGGTCGAAGTTTGCTCCATTGACAAACGAAAGCCTCTAGCTGCGAGCCTAGCTATAAGCTCAACGGCCTTAGGCCTCACCAGATCATCGAGCCTCGAGCCTCTAGTTGCTTGTGGCCGATTGCTAGCCATCGCTATGGTCGACAATCGGCTAAAGAAGAAGAGGAAAACAAAGAAAAAAATAATTTTAAAATCAATTTTAAAAATAAAATAATAATAAAATTATTGAAATAGAGTGTATGGAGGAAAATATTTTCTTTCTTGAATAGCAAAAATTATTTTTTACTTCATTTTAAGATTTTAACCGAACACTAAAAAATTATTATATATATATTTTTTAAATGGCCTTCTAAAAACCATTTTTAAGAAATATCATATTTCTCGCGAAACAAATAAAGCCTAGAAACACCCGGACTCATCAAAATTGGTAACATTAAGAAAGAAAATGAGTACATGTAACAAACACCAACCAATGAGGGAAGGCGATGGTGCTTGCGCGATGAGCAACGGGGTCGATGGCTGTCCCCAATGGAGGAGCAACATTGGCGAGTTGTGTCTCTCGCATCAATCTTTGCAGGCCGTGCCAAAGTTGGATTTCACATTGTGACATTTTGGATTCGAGCTGTTTATTTATTTATTTATTTGTCAGTCTTACTCTATTTCTACTCTAGACTCATTCTCAGACTTTTGTCTTGCCTCTTGCAGAGCGTGGGAGTCGAAACCCACTCCTGAAACTTACGCGTCCCCATCCCATCTCCCATTGAGAAGGTGGGGATTTAAACCCCTCACCTCCCCCTTCCATATTGGAAGGGTGGCCATTGGGGCAGATCCTAGTGATTGAGCTGTTTATTTTAAATGGGTTAATTATGGTCTGGTGTAAATCCATAATAACCCTTATAGAGTCAGCCTTTGATGTTTAATCTCATTTTAACTTGTTCCTAAAACTCTCTAAAACTGAGTGAAAAATGAGTATCTAACCCAATTCGCCATTTCTAAAATTTAGCTCACTTTGAATCCATGAAGCAAAGGCATAATATTAAAATGAGTAGTATGATGTTTCTTTAAAAAATACCAAAAAAGTTTTAAATTTATTAGATAAGTGCTAATTCAGTTTCAAATCTTTATATTGTACCAATTAAGTTTTAAACTTTTTGATAAAATACTCTATCTAGTTAGTTTTAATCGGAAATCGCTAACATGGAAGCTAGCTATCCTACATAACTCAATCGATGCTAATATTGACAAGTTTTATATATTTTTTTTAACTTTGCGAATTTTTTATTTCTTATTTCTTTTCTTCTTTTCTTTCCTTTTTTTTCCCCAACTATTGGCTGGAGGCCTCGCTAGCCACAAGCAAGGGCCAGAAACTTCACTTGTTGGCCAGCAAGTGTTGTGACTCTCTCGCTTGGTATGGGTGAGGCCATCGTGGCCCTTGCCTCGATTTGAGTGAAAGCCTAACACCTTGGATCCCAGCGAGGGTGCTAAGGCCCTCATTTGGTTTGGACAAGGGCATCGAGGCCCTTGCTCCATGCCTGGAATTTCTTTTTTTTTTTTTAAGAAAGAAATGAAATGAAATGAAAATATTAAAAATTTTAGAAAAAATATATAAAAACTATAAAATTCGTCTCCGTAAGTGTCGATTGTGCCACAAAAGAATATTGGCATTCATGATAGTGATTTCCAATCAAAATTGAGCAGATGGATCACATTAGTAAATTATCAAAAAGTTTAAGATTCGATTGATATAATTGAAAAATCTAGAACTTAATTGTTATAATGAAAAGTTTATGACTAAGTTAATATAGATGTAATAAATTTAAGATTTTTTCTCAGTATTTCTCCTTATGTTTACCTGCTTTATCCTCATTCTTATGCTTTGTTAGAAGGTAGGGGCAGGAAACGAAAGATAGGCAATTTCGGAAAAATTATACTTATTTTTGTGAGAACTGATTGAAAAGAAATTGCAAAATGAAAACTTTTCTGCACTCTCAATTTGTCGTCATCATTTCTAGTTGTTTGTATTCCTTGTTCTGGTGTAGCTCTTGCATTGCGATCTTTAGTGTGAGAATGTGGGTCGTTTATGGTTCGCGGTACGAGTCCGGGCTCATGGAATGCTAATTTCCTTGGCTTGCGGAACACCAGAGTGGGTGAGCTTAGATAGTTTGAAAAATGAAACTAAAGGAATATTTGAAATATTATAATTTTTATATGATGTTCACTTTAACACCAAAACTTTGGAACGATCACGTGAATATCACATCGGTGAACAAACAATTACTTAAATGTTTTTGATAATAAATTCCGACGATTTATTTTACATGATATTTTATGCAGATGTTTTTATTTTTACTTGACTTTCTAATTAAAAAGAAGGCGAACGTGGACAATACCTGTCCTCATGTTAAAACTTTTTTCCCCCTCTACTTTGAGCAAATCTAGAACAATTCATTCAAATAAAAAAGATCACCAATGGTGAAATTCAAGACAAAAAGGTCCGTCGCCAGACCGATAAAACATAAATTTCCCTTGGCAGAGGCAGATGATAATGACCCAGTTGAAAATAGCAGTCATTTTGAAATTCGGACTAACTTGACAAGGAATTGATCTGCTGGACATAAGAGAAGATCAAAAGTATAAAATTTCAAAGAGAGACGAAGTGGCATGTGCCTTGCAGGGGAAATAATTTGCATGGACCCCGTTACTCTTTGATTTAACTTGGGAAGGCCCAAAGAGCATCACCTATTAGCCCAAACCATGTATAGAATCCAATAGTGAGGCATGGGCTAGTCCAGATTCAAAAAGAAAAGGCCCGAATAACTCTTTTTTTTTTTCCTTTCTTTTTTGTTTTTCTTTTTGAAAAGTGAGTAAACCACAAATTTCTCCAACCCGGTATATACTTGAAAGGTGAAATATGTAATTTTTAGAAGGGTTAATACCCACGAAAAAACCCAAACTTGTACAACTGTGATAAGTTTATCCAAAACTAAAACTCCAAACTAGTATTCCTATGATAAATTTATTACTTATTATCACAAAAATCTCAAATTGGTATACTTGTGATAAATTTATCCAAATTAACTTTTTTCTTACAACTAATTTCACGTGGACTTTTAAGTTCAATTGAGTTATTGTCAGGTATTGTCTAATCTAGTAATTTCATGATAAAATTTGACCGAAGAGGGTAACATCTCATGAAGGGATTGATTTGGGTTTTTTTTGGTAACAAAAAACTGAGTTTGGATTGAATTTTTTATAGGTGTGTCAATTCAGAGTTTGTGCTTACACAAAAATTAATTTAATTTAAATTTTTGTCAAATGCGTATTAATTTGAGTTTTTTTTTTTTTTGGCCATGCTAATCCTATATATGTGGGAATTAAGTTATAGGCTGTAATTTGTCGTCTCAAAGTGTTTGATCTCCTCAATTTCGAGAGCTGGTGTCTTCTATGCTCTTTTGGACACTAATGAAGTGATTTGGTGTCTTCTAGGCACTTTTGGACACTAGTAGTTTGTAATTTGCTATATCAAAGTGTTTTTTTTTTTTTTTGCCATGCTAACCCTATATATACGGGAATTAAGTTTATAGGTTGTAATTTGTTGTCTTAAAGTGTTTGATCCCCTAAATTTTGAGAGCTGGTGTCTTCTATGCACCTTTGGACACTAGTGAAGTGATTTGTATTCATACATAAGTGGAATTAGGTTTATGGGTTGTAGATAGTCAAAAAATTAGTTTAGAATAAATTTATTTCAATTGTACTAGTTTAGGATTTTTTTTGTGGTTATTTGAGCTAAATCTATCACATGTATATTAGTTTGAGATTTTATTTTGGATAAATTTATCATAATTATACAAATTTGAAGTTTTTCATGGTATTTATCTTTCTAAAGATTACAATTTCACCTTTGAAGTATATAATTTTGGGCCTTTTCTTTTGAATCTGGACTAGCCCATGCCTCACTAATGGATTCTGTACATGGTTTAGGCGAAAGAGGCGATGCTCTTTGGGCCCTTCCAAAGTTAAATCAAAGAGTAACGAGGGTCCATGCAAATTATTTCCCCTGCACAGCATTTGCAGAATTCCCAGAAAATAAGCCTTTTCCTCGGAGAATTGGTAGCCATCGAATCACTATCGAATATAATATTAACCGTCAGTCGAAAAGTTTTTACGTGACTATGTATTAGGATACCTTAGAAGGGCATTATTATCAAGTACGTTGGAAAGCAATGCATTACGCTAATAGATCGGTTCTCAAAAGTTACAGAGAGGTTTAGAGATTGTCACTAACGTAGTGTGTGAAAACCTTTAGAGAAATGATCATGGAAAATTAAAATGGCCCCGTACAAATGTCAATGGTTTGGATGTGACGTGTGAGTGGGGTGGCTTCAGCCTGAGTCGTTAATGATCAATCAAAGTCACAAATCTTCAAGCACATTGATCGAGCCTCAGTTAGTGCCTCAGGCTATACTGAGCCCATAGGTCAATATAGGTTGTCCGGCGTTAGTTGACCGAACTGCGGGATTTTCACCATGCAAGTTTGGTTTGAACTAAGTGGGTGTTTATTTGAGGCAAAAAATTTATGATAAACAAAATATTTTTTAGAAAAATGATTTTTCAATAGATGTAGTCTCACTTTTAAGTTAAGGAATTCATTTTTATAATTTTAAGCAAACCAAACGCGTAAAAGTTCAGAAAACTAATTTACGATTTTTCTTTTCATTCAAACAAACATACTTTAAGTTTTTGTTCATATGAATGTGGCGACATTATATGATCTCGTCTTGATCGAGGTATATCACTTATCTCTAAATGCACCTCATCTAGCGGTTTATGTGAGCTAATCAATCCACCAATAATTTTTCCTATAACTACTCCCACGTTCGACATTTACGATGATACTTGATCACTCTTCCAAAGTCGTGGGCCGCTAATTGCAACAATTGGGTTTACGAAAAAACAACAAAAAAAATGCATTTATTCTTTACCCCAAAAAAAAAACAAAAGAAATGCATTTATTGGTATTTTAAGAGCTTATAAAAATGCCACTGAAACGTACGAGAAGGCCAATAATAACAAGAGTTTTGTCAGCGGCTTTCCCAAGAGCACAACTTAAGACCGTAAAACAATAATCGCGTTATATCAACATATTCTGAAAGTCGAGCAATACTACGTTTCAAAAAATAAAAATAAAAAACTCACTTACATATACTTCCAAAGCACGATTAATAAATATTAGTTATTACTTTAAGGGTACTATTCCACGCATTGTTAATAGCAATTAAATAATGCTTCCACACTGTTATTTCACCTGCGCACTCATACCCCACCGGCCACTAGATGTTAGTTGCGTATGCACGTTAGGAGGTGCTAGTCAACCATTGCAACACTAGGCAATGAAGACACTTTTGGACTATTCTTTTTTTAATCATTAATCAATACTAGTTGAAGATTCCCTTGTCCAGATCGCCCAATCACCGCGGAGAATCTTGTCCAACCAGGCTTTAGTTAATTTAACCTTTAATCTAGTTCGATTCTTATGTGTTTCGTGCAAACTATTCCAGCCCTTATTTTGAGTTTTTAATGATCGAGAAAGTAAACCCCTGAGCCTCTTATCACATCAACTAATAAGTACTTCTACGGTCCTAACTATCCAATTGAATAGCATTTTAGGTATGTTTAATTAAGAATCGGGAAAATAACATAAATGATCCATAAAATTTTCCTAAAAATGTAATATAATCCCTAAACTTTTTATTTGTTTAAACCGTTCCATAAACTTTAGTCTAATGTGTAATCTCGTTTTTGAACTTTTTTCATTATGATACATGTTTAATTTAGTCTCTGAATTATATATAAACGTTTTGTATATGAATTTAATTAATGAAAGAATGACATTAATATTTTTATATAGTGTATGGACTAGATTAAATATTTACTAAAAGATAAGGGACCACATTAAATAAATTAAAAGTTTATAGACAACATTGCATATCTTATTAAAGTTCAAGGGTCATATTCAACAAATTAAATATTAAAAAATGATATTACATATTTAGTCAAAATTCAAGAATCATTATATAATTAATAGTAGAGCTCAAAAGAAATTATATGTCTCACACCAATTTACATGACCACCAACTTTACTTATTGTTTGGGAAAAATTGATTATTTATTTTGAGAAAAGTATATTATGGGTCCTTGTAGTTTTTGGAAGAGTTTATTTTTGGTCCCCATACTTTGTTGAGTCACAATTCTAATCCTTGTACTATTTTATAGACAACTACTTAAAGCTGTTCCATCAAATGTCCCTTCAAAATTTGTCGGAAATTACTCAACCAAAGCAAGTTACTGACATGTGACGCCTTCCTGCCGAGAAAATATTGGGTGGTCCGGGACTGCCACGTCAGCGTGGTCTAGGACCACTCACGCAACGTCACGGGTGAGGGGAGGGGGACAAAGGACAGGAACCGGGCTCACCTCTCTGACGCTCTCTGTCCTCTGTCTGGGACCACGCTGACGTGGCGGCCTCGAACCACCCAATATTTTCTCCATCGTGCCTAAGCCTTTAAATGAGATTTACACTTTGGTCATTGTACTTCTTTGGTGTGTTGTAATTTAGTCCACTTACTGTGTTTTTATAACAATGTTAAACCTCATACTATTCATTGATGATATTTTAAGTAAAAAATTCCACATTTTTATTCCAAAAAAGACTAAAATGATGTCGGCCACTAGTCATTACATGGTATGTTTGTTGGTAAGCATTTGTATTTAACAAAAACTTTCATCAGTAATAATCGAATGAACTGCTTTTGAGCCAACAGCTAAGATTGACACTCAATGCTCATTATCTCCGCACTATACAGATTATCTACAATAATTGTGATGTGAATTTATTGTGAATTAGAAGAAATCTTGCAAATTGCTTGAAACTAGATCAGAGAAATTTTGCCTACTACATAATGGGTTAAAGTTGTGATGAGAAGATTTGAAAGTTGTCAATACTATTTTAGGAGTATCTATATGGATTTGAACCGGGAATGACAATGCCATCACTGCATATAATGAGATTATAACTGGTTTTGATTCAATATTTCTCATATAATTTTGGATGTAAATACAATGAAAACATTTGAATTTTCATTGGAAATTAGTATGCGGACAATTTTGTCAATAGACAAAAAAATTAGATAAAAATTTATTGCTTTCAAAAGTACGAGGACCAAAAAGTGTAATTTAATTTAGAAACTTGTATATGTAGGAGTACCGTGTGTCAATAGTCGGCCGGTGCCGACTTCAACATAACTTAGTCAAAAATTTGAGGGGATGACTTAAATTGTGGTCAGAAAATATTATAGGACTAAAGTATGAACTCCTCCAAAATCGAGAGAGGAAAAAAAAAAAAAAATGCATTCTACCCTTTATGCTGTAAGACGAGAGGAGGACCCACGAAATATTATTTGCACTAAGTTCATGAACACAAAGAAAGTAACATATGAATTAAAATTCTAGTTAACCAATCTCGTATAAGATTGTTTGTCACGAGAAATCAATTTGGCATTGTGCACCTAATTCACCCAATTTCGAGCACTCAAATCTAGATCTAGCCACTAAACCTCAACTTCATCCACGGGATCAGTACTTAGCAAGTCGAACTCTTTCTCAAGAGATCAATCCCTTTGCTCTTCGGGACCGGAGAGATCTCTGCAAATCCCCTCAACACAAAGTCAATGCCAGATCGCGAGATCGCAACTTGTCTGTCCACGGTTTTCTCCCCTTCCCCCACGAAGAAAATTCAACCCTCGCTCGCTTTCCAACTCCAATTCTCCATAACGACTTAAACTGAGACTCGGCGAAAAAAACCTGACTTTTGTAAGCTCCCAAAGAGCCACTCCCGCTGTCAATCCTCCAAGTCTCAACTCCTCACGCCTTGGAAAAGATGCATTTGGGTTTTCGCAGTGTCCTAAAGGGCAGGAAATACTTCGATAAAACCAACAGTATATTCCTAGTCAAGAATGCGTAATCTCCATTTGTTTTTAGGGCAGTTAGGGTCGACTAGGTTTATAGCATGTCAGCATTCGGCCCTATATATGTAAGTTCTCCGCCCGTATGGACATGACCAAACCGTTTTTCCTTCGTTAAGGAACGAAAGGAGCATAAGAGGAGAGAGCGAAATGGAGGTGTCCGGAGCGGAGTCGCCGGGGCGGGCCAGGTTCGCTCTCCCCGTGGACTCGGAGCACAAGGCGACCGCGTTACGCCTCTTCTCGCTCGCGAACCCCCACATGCGGACCTTCCACCTCTCCTGGATCTCCTTCTTCGCCTGCTTCGTCTCCACCTTCGCCGCCCCGCCGCTCGTTCCCGTCATCCGGGACGACCTTAACCTTACGGCCACCGACATCGGCAACGCCGGGATCGCCTCCGTCTCCGGGGCAGTCTTTGCCCGGCTCGCCATGGGCACCGCCTGCGACCTCTTCGGGCCCCGCCTCGCCTCCGCTTCCCTCATCCTCATCACCGCCCCGGCGGTCTACTGCTCCTCCATGGCCGACTCCGCCACCTCCTTCCTCCTCGTCCGCTTCTTCACCGGGTTCTCCCTCTCGACTTTCGTGTCCACCCAGTTCTGGATGAGCTCCATGTTCTCACCGCTGGTCGTTGGGTCCGCCAACGGTGTAGCGGCCGGGTGGGGGAACCTCGGAGGCGGCGCGACGCAGCTGATCATGCCGCTCCTCTTCGGGGTCATCCGTGATGCCGGCGCCATCAAGTTCACGGCATGGCGGATTGCCTTCTTCATCCCGGCGCTTTTTCAGACGCTGACGGCCTTCATGATCATGTTCTTCGGGCAGGACATGCCGGACGGCAACTTCCGGAAGCTGGAGAGCTCCGGTGAGAAGCCAAAGGATGAGTTCTCAGGGGTGCTCTACCACGGCGTTGCCAACTACAGGGGGTGGATCCTGGCGCTGACGTACGGGTACTGCTTCGGGGTCGAGCTAACAGTCGACAACATCGTCGCGGAGTACTTCTACGACCGGTTCGACCTGAACCTGCACACGGCTGGGATGGTGGCGGCGACGTTCGGGCTGGCCAATGTATTTTCGAGGCCGGCCGGGGGGTGGCTGTCCGATGTGATAGCGAGGAGGTTCGGGATGAGGGGGAGGCTGTGGGCGCTGTGGTCGGTGCAGACGATCGGGGGCGTGCTGTGCCTGGTGCTCGGGCTGGTCGGCTCGCTCGGTGCATCGGTGGCGGTGATGATCGTGTTCTCCGTCTTCGTCCAGGCCGCGTGCGGGCTCACGTTCGGCGTGGTTCCTTTCGTCTCTCGGAGGTAACACACCGATATTTCTCTCGAAACACAGTGTATAACGCAAGTCTCTGTTTTTCACCTGCTTATTTATTCCCTTCCATTTTCGCACCAAAATGAACTTTTCTTTTTCTACTGTTTTGGGCATAAACGAACGACTTCGTAATTAAAAAGAAAGAAGTTTACCCAAAATCAATTATTAATCGTCTTTATTTGCAGAGTGCAGCAAATAAACAAATATTGCTTTTCCTGCGTGCCACGCCATAGTGAAGTAGCTGTGTCTCAACCTCAAAGATACTGTTGACCGTGATTTAACGCGGGAATGAAATTATTTATTCCTTTTTATATGATTTCTGAAAGAACATAGGTAAAAGTTTAGAATGAAGCCCATAAATTTATGGATACATTGTCATGTGGGACAGCCGGCATTCTGTCGGTAGTTTTTGGTTAAAATTGACTGGTTGACTCATTTGGCGAAATGTGAAAATATTTATGATTCGATTGGAATAATTAAAATATTTAGGACATAATTGGGAAAAAGTACAATAAGTTTAAGACTTTTTGGATAATTTTTCCGAATCAGGGTTATATACAATGTATGCAATGCTTTGCTAGTTTGCTATAAACAACATGGTGCATATGACCTCTCTTTGGTCCGAGGACATATGACACTAGAAGCATGACATATATTTTCAGGTCATTGGGGGTGATCTCTGGTATGACCGGAGCTGGTGGCAACGTGGGAGCTGTCTTGACCCAGCTGATATTTTTCAAAGGATCTAAGTACTCAAAGGAAACGGGCATCACCCTCATGGGCATCATGATCATATGCTGCACCCTGCCCATCGCCCTCATCCACTTCCCACAGTGGGGTGGCATGTTCTGCGGCCCGTCGTCGGCCAAAGGCGCCACCGAAGAGGATTACTACCTGTCCGAATGGAGCGACAAGGAGAAAGAGAAAGGTTTCCATCAGGCGAGCTTGAAGTTCGCTGATAACAGTAAGAGGGAAAGAGGCAGCAGGAGAGGGGACTTGGTGACAGCCCCTGAAGAGAAGGCCTCAGATCCAGAGGAGGCGGCTTAGTGAATTCCATTAGGCTTTTTGCCCTGCTCAGGGTGCGTGTTGTTTGACAATAGATTCTGCTATCTTTCGTTGGGGTTTTTTCCGTTCATGTACTCGTGCGCCGTGTCCATATATGTTGGCTTCCGTCCCATTAGGGAGTTAGAGTTTCTTGATGATGTAAATTTTCTTTAATGATATCGAATGATTTTCTACTTTCCAACATTCTTTCTTGTTTGGCGGGGGAAACGATTCGAGGGGCTATTCCATACCCTTACCACAATTTATGCACCGTTCAAATGTACAGTCGGATGTATGGCATGTACTCATTTTTACATTATTGGTAAGATTGCCATTGAATTCCATAGTCTCACTCTCTCTATGAGGGAAAAAGCTGTCTCCATCACGAACCTCTATCATCATAATGGGCATAGACCCGAACGCACACCCCAGTCCCCAGTCAAAGGTCAACAATTGCCACCACTGACCTTTCCATCGAAGACAACTGACCTCAAGGTGTGTTTCAAAGGTCTGACATAAAATCCCTTCAGGTATGACTTCGTATCGAGGTTAATTAGAGGTTGAAGATCTCCAATCTGCCTAAATCGAAGGTCATCATTGTAGACGTTTGCTTCGCAGCCAAGCTTGGGAGCCCGAGCGCATTGTCGGCATTCGGCGTGGCCCCACTTCTAGCCGTGGGCTCCTTGAGAACTTTGACTATGGTTCTAAGGTTCCTAGGGTGGGGTGTCGAAAATAATCGAGTTGCCTTTGTGAGGCCTAGCTAGCAAATAAATAGAAAGAAAAGAAAATGGAAACTCACAAAGAAAAGAAAGAGAGGGGCTGCTTCTTGAAGTGCAAGAGGAGAGAGAAAAAAGAGATGGTGCTCATCGAGGGGACCACGTAGAGAAGAAGAAGAGGAAAGAGGGGGGCGGCTTTGCGGTCCTGATCCGCCAATTGGTGTTGGTCGGGTCTGCTTATGTGGGGCCCAACTAACAAATACATGAAAAAAAAAAAAAAGAAAAGAAAAAAGTAAAAAAGAAAAGAAAGAGAAGGGCTGCTTGGCGGAGTGCAAGGGGACAGAGAGAAAAAAGAGAGTACTCATCGAAAGCAGCACGTGGAGAAGAAGGAGAAGAGAGAAAAGGAGCATAACTTTGCGGTCCCGATTTGTAGGCCAAACATTATCGAAAGTGGCTCAAATGTTGTTTGTGAGATTGATTGCTACAAATTGATTGGTTTCGTTTGTTGAGAACATTCTCCAAGACGTCTCTCATTTTCTTCAATGTCTATTAAGGGTTCTTCTTCCATTTGTGTTAATATATTTTTATGGTGATGGAAATACTATTGTATTATTGATGTTGAGTCGTGTTATTAAAGAAAAAACTTTGTGTATCGTACTATTCTTATTGGTTAATGGAAGCTTTTGGACAATCCATAATTTTTCTCGTATTGGATTTTCAATGTAAAATCTCGATGGTAGATTGCAAAGATTTGTATGATCTCGTTGATGGTGATGAGGTTAAAGGAGACAAGAAAGACAAAGTTTTGAAGCGAATGAATTAGAAAACGGTTGGGTTTATTTGACAATTGATTGTTGATAGTGTTTTTTTTTTTTTTATCATGTTGCAGAAGAGATGAAAGCAAACACTTCGTGGAAGAAATTACGAGATTTCTATGAAAAGGGAACCACAAAAAAATAAATATTTTCTAATTAAAAGAATTGTGAATTTGAGATACAAAGATGGAAGTAGCATGTTGAAACACTTGAGTGATTCCAAGATTTGGTAAATCAATTGACAAATCTTGAAATTGACCTTCCCGATGAATCACAATAATGTATATTGCTTGGTACTCTCCCCCATAGTTCGAATATCTTGGTTGTTGCATCAAACAATTTTGCTTCTTTTGGTGTGCTTTCTATAAGTATGGTTGAAGAAAGCCTATTCACTTGAAGAAAAAGAGGAAACAAGTTTGATTTATGCTTCTAAATTGGATGCTCTTGTCATAGAAAATAGAGTGAGAAGTCAATCAAGAAAGTTTCAAAGTAATGATAAAAGAGATAAACCAAGAAGAAGGTTGAAATTAAGGTGAGGGAGGAGTGTGAATTATTACAATTGTGGTAGGTTAAGACATTATACTTAATGCTGATTACTTAAGAGAGATAAATCCCATGATAAAATGGAGATTGGAAAAAAGAAGAAGAAGAGAATCATATTATAATAGCAATTGCATTCAATGGCGATATTGTGTTCATTTGTGCCGATACCTGCGTAAATCTTACATGCCAAGACTTTAGTTGGGTTGTCGATTCCGCGGGTTCATTTCATGGCATGACTACTTTATATTCTATCCTAGCGGTAATTTTGGCTATGTTAGGATGGGAAACAATAGCATTTTCAAAATTATTGACATGAGAGATGTTTCTTTGGAAACCGATATTGGATGTAATTAGCTTATTAAAAATGTGAGCCATGTTTTGGACATTCGACTTCACTTGATCTCCACAAGTGCCTTAGATGGTGATAGTTATTGCAATTCCTTCTATGATGGCAAATATAAATTGACTAAATGTTCCATGGTAGTGGCTAAAGGCAAAAAGACATGTACTCTCTAATTCATACAAGTTAAGTTGATCAAAGAAGAAGTAAATGTAGTGGAGCACTCCTCAGTTGACTAATGGCAAATTAGATTTAGTCATTTTAGCAAGAAAGTTTTGAAATTTTTGCTTGAAAGAATCTTCTACTACCGAATGAGAGAAATTTGAAGAAATTCACATATTGCCTAACAGGTAAGCAATATAGATAATCATTTCATAGTTTCTCTCTACACACAAAATTAGATGTGCTTACTTTAGTTCATAGTGATGTTTGTTGCGTAGATGCTAGAACACTAGGCGGTGTATTATACTTTATGACATTTATTAATGATTGTTCTAGAATAGGATGGATTGTTACTTTGAAATCTAAAAATCAAGTGTTTGTTGCTTTCAAATAATTTCATGTCAACATAGAAAGAGAAATTGGGAAGACGCTGAAATGTGTCCTAGTTGACAACGAAGGTGAATATAGAAGTCTATTTGGACATTATGTGGAGATTATTGTATCAAACTTGAGAAAACTATTTTGAAAAACCACAATAGAATGAAGTAGCGAAGAGAAAAAACTAGACAATCAATGATTGAATCTGTTGTCATACGAGATTGCCTAAGTCATTTTAGATGAAGTGATGAGAATAAAAGTGGACTTAATAAACCTTTGTCCATCAATTCCTCTTAATGGGGATATTCTACAAAGAAATTGGAGTGGGAAATATATTTCATACGATCACCCGAAATTGTTTGGTTGTAAGCGTCCATGCATGTTTCAAGAGACGAGAGGTTTAAGCTTGATGACAGGTCTAAGCATTGTATCTTCCTGAGTTATGGACATCAAAAATTTGACTATAGGTGATGGGATCCAACAATAGGAAAGATATCAGAAGCCGAGATGTGGTATTTTTTTAGCATCAAAAGTATTAAAGACATTGACAAGTTAGGGAGGCTAAAAACGTATAGCATAACACTCTATAAGTTCCAACTCAAATTCTTTTGCCATATTGGGTGAAAAACACGGGGGAGAAGTGCTTGGAAATTATGAAGATGGTGAATCTTCATGAAATGCCGATTCTTCAGTTGGCATATATGAAATAATTGAGTTAGAACAATCAATTAAGCAAGAATAGCCCATTGAGCTAGTTGAGCTAGTTTAGTAAGAACAACCAGTTCCATTGTGAGTTTAAAAATCTACAAGGAAATGTAGACCTTCATTGATATAGGAAAACCACAAACTTATGAAAATGTTATATCACGCGGTCAAAAGAATAAGTAACATGAAGACATGTAAGAGGAGCTCAAATCCTTGCATGAGAATTGTAGCATGAAGACTTACAAAAGAAGCTCAAATCCTTATATGAGAACCACGTATTTGAATTGGTAGAATTACTTAAGGGTAAGGGAACACTAAAAAATAAGTAGGTGTACAAGTTAAAGATGGAAGAAAGTAGTTTGCAACCATGATATAGTGTTAGGTTTGTTATGAAGAGTTTTCGTCAAAAAAAATTAATTGACTTTAAAGAGATATTTTAACCAATTGTACTTTAAAGAGATATTTTAACCAATTGTAAAAAATGCCTTATATTCAAGTTGTTCTTGGGTTGGCTGCAAACTTGGATTTAGAAATTGAATAGCTTGATATAAAGATAACTTTTCTTCATGTAGACTTAAAAGAAGAAATATAATTGGAGCAATTGGAGGATTTTAAAACTAAAAGGAAGGAGCATTTTGCATGTAGGATGTGAAAAAGCTTATATGATCTCAAGTAAGCGCTAGGATAATGGTACATAAAATTTAAATCATTCGTGGGAGATCACGGGTATGGTAAAAACTATGATTATTTTGTTTTTATGAAAAGATTCTCTGATAATGATTTTCTTATATTCCTATTTTATGTGGATGACACGTTGATCGTTGGACATGATACTAGGAAAATCAAGAGTTTAAAAAGCGAGTTGAATAAAAATTTTACAATGAAAAATCTAGGACAAGCTAAACAAATCCTTAGCATGAGAATACAATAGGAAAATTTGGCCAACTCAAGAAAAGTGCATTGAAAAGATGTTGGAAACATTCCACATGGGCATATGTAAGCACTCTACTCACTGGCCATTTTAAGTTGAGCAGTAAAGAGCATCTTACAAATTAATGTTTGAGCAAGTTTCTCTCAAATCTAAATAAAGAGCATTGGATTGCTATTAAATGTAATCCAAGGTATCTTAGAGGTACTTCCAAATTCAGATCGTGTTATTGAAAAGGAAAGCTTGAATTGGATGGTTGTTTAGATGTAAATGTGCTTGTGACTTCAACTCTTGAAATTTACATCAAGTTACATGAAGACTTTCATTAGGGGAATAGTTTCATGGTAATCAAAATTGCAATAATGTGTCGTCTTGTCAATGGCTAAAATAAAGTATATCGCTATCACCAAAGAGGTAAGGAACTTTTGTGGATGTAAAAATTCCTATAAGAGTTGAACTCGGAACATGAGAAGTGTGTTTTATATTATAATAGTATAAGCGCTATTTATCTTAACAAAAATTTGGTGTTGCATTTAAGATTGAAGCATATTGATGTGGAATATCATTGAATTTGAGAGATTAGAAGAGTGCTTCCTCCTTAAGAAAGTCCATGCCAACGACAATGGTATGGTGAAATTTGACTTTTAGGGAAACAAAGTGAGAATGATGGAACCTCTCACATGAGGCAAATAAGAAGATTTGCCGATTGGGTTTGCCTATTGAGGGCCTAGGTAACGAATAAATGACAAGGAAAAGAAAAGAGAAAAGTCAAAAAGAAAAGAAAGAGAGGGGTTGCTTTGTGGAGTGCAAGAGGAAAGAATAAAAAAATTAGAGATAGTGCTCATTAAGAGGAGCAAGTAGAGAAGAAAGAGAAGATGAAAAAAGGATGCTACTTTGCAATCCCTATTTGAAGGCCAAATGTTATTGGATTTGGCCCAAATTTTATTATGTCATTTGTGACGTCTAGAGCTATGAATTGATTGAATTCATTCATTGATTGAGGTTGAACATCTAGTTTGTGACTATAGTAGAACCTTTGTGTATCAATTCTTAGTGATTAGTTGAAGTTTTTGGGTGGTTTGTAATTTTTTTCTGCACTAGGTTTTTGACGTAAAATCTTGGCGTTATTGTTGCCTTTCTCTCCTTATTATTTCAGTATTATATTGACTTATTTTGAGATTATATTGCTGGAATATATTGCTGATTGTTATAGGGGTTAAGTTGATTTGGCATAATTTATTTTGGGGAAGATATTGATCATGGATTGAGTTGGTTCTTGGTGAATTATTATCTTGTTCTCCCTAACAATTGATTTATTAATCTAAGCTAATTGAACTCTAGGATCTTATATAGTTTATGAGAGTAAACTAGCTAAAGACATATGCAAAGGTGACCGATCTACTGAGAAGTAATAGATTTTGATTCGATGATTCAATTATGTGTAACTAAGGGTCAACACCCTGCAACGCACTTTATTATTAAATCCTTCAACTCTTTTATCGTTTTTTTCCTCAAACATGATTATGGTATTTGTTTGTTTTGAGATAGGCAAAAGCTTTGCATTTTGTTACACCTTGAGAATGACTCTGTGTGATATGTGTGCATGTGTACTTTGAAAACATGAATGCATGTTGATACACGACATACAAGATATGTAATGTAGAATTGTGTTATGCAATGATGTGTTATATGATGACAAGTCATGTGACAATGTTGTGTGATGACATGTTATATCATATAATGAGGTCTCATGTGTTGACGCGTTGTATGATGACTTACCACATGATTATTTGTTGTTTGATTTGATGAGGTATCATGTGAGGACATGTCATGAGATCATCTATCGTGTAATGACATGATGTGTTATAAGATGACTTATCACATGATGACTTGTAATGTGACGATATGCCATATGACAATATGGATGCATTGGTTTAGCTTGATTTGTATGTATGTGCAAGTTACCATATGTTTTAATTCTTTAGGTGATGATGCATGTTTGTAGGTTTTGAAATGATAGAGCCATTTTTGTTGCTTGGTTTATTTGGGCATATAGATCTTCTTGGAGGATGCGTAATCCTTTTAGCCGATTTTAATATAATGTCGAGGTTCTGAAAGTCTGAAGAATATATTTATGAAAGTACCTATTGTTTTAATTTTAATTTTTTTTTTACTGGAAATATGAGTATGCATAAGTCCAAGATATCTTCTCAATCTAGATAAGGTCACTACAAGTATCATAATTTTTGCGCAATACAAATATGAGTACTATAACTTTCAAAAACCTTAACTTAAGTTTCATAACTTTCAATTGATTACTTAAGTGTCATAAATGTTTTCATAGAGTTCACCTAAATGTCAAAAATCCGACGTGGCATGACACTTTTGGTGAAATTTTTTTGAAATTTATGGCATTACAATGATTGATTTGAAAGTTTTATGGTATTGAAGTGACCAAACATATTATTAAAACAGTAACGTAAGTTCCGTATATAAGTTATGATACTTAAGTGATTATAACAAAAAGTTATGTTACTTGAGTGAACTCTCACGAAATTTTATAACACTAGCGGTAACTTTTTCCCCATATCAATCAATTAGGTTTTTAGCTTGAGCCAGTCCACCTTGGAGTTCAATTTAGCTTTTACGTACGATTTCCTCGGTATTGATCCTAGAGTTGGCTTTTATTTGATACAGGTAGTTTATTGTGAGGATCAATACAATAACCACTATTTATTTTTGACTAGTAGATGACAGCCTAATAAGATAATCAAAAAGCTTAATTTGGCATGTGGATGAATATCACATGAATATAAAGAATATACAAGACTGATTGTCAAGTCACATGGGGAATATTTTAAAATTAAGGATACAAATCAGAGTAAGCATTCATAATACTTAGTTCGATTAGTGAATGGTAATAAGTGTTCGACCAAAAAGAAATAAGCATAATAAGATGACGCAGTTTTGTAGAATAAACATAGACATGATACGGCTGAGAGAGAAGTTGACAACTTGGATGAGGTTATGATGTCATTTCGGAGCAGTGGAGCTAGAGTTTAATTTACTTATGCTGATTTAGAAAATATTAGAAGCGTAGATATCGATGTAATTAATTAAAATAGTCATTGGCTTTTTTTGTGTTCCAATAATCATAGCTTTATGTTGCATTTATTTCAAGGAAAATTAAAGATTATGAACACATTTACTTGAATTTGAACTTTTATGATATTTATAAAATCAATGAACGATGAATATTTCATCATTAACGGAAAATGTTCGGGTGTGAAACATTATTTTGATGATGATTGTATTATTTGTTAACTTTCTATGAGATACAAATAATTATTTTAGGAATTTTATTTTTAGTCCAAAAAAGAAGAAGAAGAAGAAGAAGTCTTACTATCGATTTAGGTAGGTATGCAAAATGTTATCATTTGAGGACGGCTACAGAAAGAGCAAGTCCAATCACATGTTTGCAAAGGCATTGTTGCTAGAGCATAAACTAATTAAAATTCAGACACTAGACCATGAACTCTAAGATCACAACAAAACATCCAGTTCATTAAAAACATCCAATTCAGAAGCAAAAAATGTTGATTCGGTTCTTGTTTTTTTGTCTCTTTCCATTTTGGTTTTATAATGCTGTGTTTGTTTTTATCCTTGTGCATGACAAAACAACTTAATGATACAAGGCCTTATGCCGACCTCCATTTTGTCCTGCGAATGAGCCGATTGAAAACAAACAACATGCATCCATTATATGAAGTCATTTTTAATTATACCTCTTAATATAATCATTAAGTAGTACCTTTTTTCGATTGAATCGAGGAGATTTAGTCTTGAGATCCTTGTCGACACCTGACCTATGATAATAAATAAACAACAGAAAATAAAAAGTCGGATAGTCCACGTAAGCCCAAATCCCAGGTCAGGCCGAAATTTCATTTGCCCACTGACGTATGAAATTTGAGTTGAATTGAGCCCAAGAAAAGAGAAAAAAGAAGCTGAATCAGCTAGGCCTTGAAGGTAGGCCATGAGGCTCAACCTTGCGCAACCGAAGTTTGGCCCAAACTTGCTCCCATCAGCTTGTTAGATAAACCAACCAACCCATCTACATGAGTAAAGCCCATACCGATAGTTTTTATCCCCTTTGGGTCTCTTCAAAGCCCTTTTGGCGGGGAGAGCACGCACGTTAGGAGTGATTGGTTTTTGGTCTGATCCAGTTCCACGTAAGACTCGGGAATTGGATTGGACGGTCTTGAGATTGAACAATCGATCTGGTCTAGTCTAATGGAATCCATCACTGAGCAATTCTACCTCCAAATTTCAGCATTCTAAAGATAAATCTTTTTCCGTAAATTGACACATCATATATCAAGTAAATCTTATCCCCAAAAAAAAAAAAAAAAAAAAATACTAGAGTTGTTGCTATCTTATGAGAAAATTAAAAGAAAAGTCAGTCCAGCTCCCCTCGGAACTATGAATTGGATCAATACCCCGAGGAACAGTTTGGAATAGGTCGGTCTGGGCGATTCCACGTTCAGTTGGTCTGATATGCTCACCCCTAAACAGGAGGCAGGATAGGCGTCCGTCAGCAAACAGTGGGTGGGTGAAGCAAATCAAGATTTTCTGTGTTGTGAAATGTGGAAAATTGTTGAGGCACAACAGGAAAAGATTTGATTAAGGAAGGGGCTCTCGTTTTTCCAGGAGTGGTGTTCTCTGGAGAGAGAGAGAGAGAGAGAGAGAGAGAGAGAGAGAGAGGAGATCAAGGGGCGAGATTTTATGAGGGGGTTGAGAAGGAATCCCGAAATTCCCTCAAAGAAATCCAACCCGAGAATTTCCTTTCAAGATTCATCACTCTCAATTGGCCGGAAAACGCCATTTGCCGGTTACCGCATCTGTTCTGTTCTTGGCTGATGAAATAAGAAACAAGCTTGGCTTGATTCCGGCAAGCTCCCTTCGCTTCGCCAATCCAGCCCTGTTGCCTCTCGATAACTGTCTGTTTTCCTGGCGGTCGTGTCCGAAGGGAATGGATCCGGACGACCTGTTTATCAGCTGTCTTATCCCATTGAGCCTGGTCCCGACCCTCCTCGCGACAGGTTTCTTATAGCTATTATTGTGTTGGCTTGACGAAGGGGTCGCAGGAACGGGCCCGGAAGCAGTGAAGGGCGCAGGTGGCGCTGCCATATTGTTCCTCTTATCTATGACCTCATGTTTGTCCTCGCCTGGTATATCATGGACTCCATCGATAAAAGGTCCAAGAACCGTCCGAGTTGCTCCATTCCGTGAGTTGTATGAGTCAAGGGGTTGGGTTGGAATCTAGCTCTGCTAGGGTTCTTCCTTTGTGTAAGCACATTTTTTTTTGGTCAAAAACGGAAATATTTCTTTAATTAAGCAAAGATGAGAGCCCGGTAATGAGCATCATTACATAAAAGGTTCAACAAAGTTTGAGGAGGGGATAAGACCCAATTCAGAGATAAGTAATTTTTCCTGTGGGCTTTGACTACCCAGTCTGCGATAAGATTGGCCTCTCTAAAGCAATAGACTATCTGAATATTTGAGAAGGTCCTCATTTTTTCCTTTGTGTAAGCACATGTTGATCGCTGGTTATTGATTAGTTTTTCTTGCCCCATATGCAGAAACTCCATTTCACATGTATGAATCTGACTTGTTTACAATTAGATATATAATTGGGAGACTTTTTCATGTCTCCCTTTGTTCTCCATATTTTTTCGGATTGTGCCTTTATTATTTTTTTATTTTTGTGATTGTGCATATCTCTAGTTAATATTAATTGATATTGTAATATCTTAATCATCATGTAAATCTTATAAATACCACATATACTCTTTTCATTGTGAAGCACACTATAATTGTAGAAAAGGACATGTCAATTAGAGTCTGGCTTTGACTTTTAAGGCACTTTGTTTGATTGCTAATAGAATGAATATAGCATTTGAATCGTAGCAAAACATCATAGATAAAAAGATTTAGCCACGGTGTGCTGTTTGTTTTGAGTTCAACTTGATCTGATATTCGAAGGCAGGATGCGCCTGGAAGTATAAGACTCGTTTGATCGGTTGATTGGTAGGATTCTGAGGAGAACATGTTTGGACTTGAATTCAAGATCAAAATCTAATTTGTTAAACATTTATGGGCATCTACATTATATATGGTGTAAAGTTTCTTGTCAGATTATATGCGCAAGCCTAAGAGTTGGTAGGAAAACATAACCTTGATATAACAAGAATAAGAGAGACAGACATGTACCGAACATGTAGACTATTATAGAAATGAAAAGAAATCTCATAGGAGTATTGAACTCCCGCTTTCCAAGAGATACTTGATAGGAACACTTACCAATAGAAAAGAGTTAACGGACAGAGAATCCTCCCGACTACGAGGGAGTTCAATTTCGGGCTTGTGGATGTGTCTTTCCTTTTCTACTCCTCATCTTTGTTAGAAGCAGGGTAATGATCAACAACTCCAGAGTGGACAGCTAACTCCCATGAAAACACAGCAAAGTGATAAAACAGATGCCGGGAAATCATAAATAGAAGCGGCAGGAACACCAACTGCGGCACAAGCGATGACTATTTAAGGCGATAAGTTTCTCGTCGGAACCAAGTGGCAGCAGCATCCCCCAGCATTGCAGTATTAAGATAGACTGCAACCGGAACTGCCATAAAAATTAACCCGGTGAGAACAATGTTCAAATAATAGTGGCTAGTACTTCAGTCGGGAAAGAGGCTGCGGGAATTACCAATAGAGACTAATAGTAGCATAACACCAAAGATTCATAGTGGCATGTATTCCACCAATTAGGGGTGGCACCAATGAAGATGCCCTAGCAGTAATGGAAATGGTAGAGAAAAGTTCCGCTGGAGGAGCAATTGCTTCGCCATCCCAAGTAGCTAAGAGGCAACCACAAGATAACTTTGAATTGTCTGGTAGAAAATATACATATTTTTTTATAAGAAAACTACTATCCTCATATTTAGGAATTTTTTTTGGTTGAAAAGCCTTACTATCAATTTAGGCAGGTGTGCAAAATGTCCTTATTGGAAGACGGTTATATACTAGACCAGATCCCAAGTAGTCCTAGTCCTAGGTGGCACCACAATATATTGGGGAAATTGTCCAGAAAGTCCTAAATTCATTACTCTTTTATCAATTCAATCTTAAATTTTTAAATTTTGTTAATTGAATCTTAAACCTTTTCACATTTTATCAATTAAGTCTATCTGGTCATTTTTGATCGGAATTCGTTAATATCAATATTGACCATCCTATATAGTATGACTGGTGTTAATATTGACAACTTTTAATAACATTTTAATATTTATGATTACATGCACAACAAGGACTCTAAGATCGCTATGAAAATTCCAATATGTGAAACAAATCAAGAACAACTGCTTTGTCTCGCTTCAAATTGAGGTAGCATGTATAAAATTCAAAAGCAGAGTTAGTTCGGTATTTGTTGTTTTTGTCTCCCTTCATTTTGGTTTTACAACGATGTGTTTCTTTCTATCATCGAGAATGGCAAATTACCTTAACGATGCCGGGCCTCGTGCGAACTCCATTTGTCCCGAGAACGTGCCAATAGAAAAACGAACATATCGCATCCGATATATTAAGCTGTCAAGATTTGGCTAAGTCGGAGAAAGAATGAGAGGAAAAAATTGTATTTGATACATATCGATATTTGTACAATTTGTTTACATATAATTACAAGGAAATGAAATGATAAAGGAAATAAAATATTTCTCTATCCCTTTCTATCCTATTGTATTTTTAAATTCCTATAATACATTTACAAAATCAATCTGAGATCTGATTAAAACGTGTCAATCGAATCATATCTTCCAACACTCCCCCTCAAGCTGGTGGTCTGTATATGTCTAAGACACCAAGCTTGTTTAGAAGATATGCATGTTGTCTTTGACAGAGGGCCTTGGTAAAGATATCTGCAGGCTGCTCTGACGTTCTGATCCCTCTTGTTTCGATAATCCCCTCCTGAATCTTTTCTCGGGTAAAGTGACAATCGACTTCTATGTGCTTCGTCCTCTCATGAAATACAGGGTTTGCTGCGAGCTTGAGAGCCGATTCGTTATCACAGAAAAGTATAGTTGGTCCTTTGACCGGGGCCCCAAGATCCAGAAGTAAGCCTCTTAACCAGACTATCTCACAAACTGTCTTGGCCATAGACCTGTATTCAGCTTCAGTCGAAGATAGAGATACAGTGGACTGTTTCTTCGTCTTCCATGAGAGTAGTGATTCCCCGAACTTGATACAGAAACCAGTGACAGACCTTCTGCTCATAGGGCACGTGGCATAGTTTGCATCGCAATAAGCCTTCATTTCCATATCACATTTTCGTGAGAGAAGTATTCCTAAACCTGGACAAGTCTTTAGATATCTCACTACCTTCAGTGCTACATTCATGTGTGATCGCTTCGGGCTGTGCATAAATTGACTAAGAGTTTGTACCGCATAGCAAATATCTGGCCTAGTCATGGTGAGGTATATCAATTTTCCCACAAGCCTTTGATACCCTGAGGGATCCTGTAACAAGGGATCATCTGAAGAAGAAGATGTCCCACTGTCATGGCTGATAGATGTCAATTTGACATTTTGCTTGATGGGAATAACTGATGGTTTGCAGCCTGATAATCCTGCCTCTGATATAATTTCCATCAAACAAATTTTCGTTGGCTCAATGAGATGCCTTGATTTGAGCGAGCTATCTCAATGCCAAGAAAATATTTAGGTGGCCCTAAATCCTTGATGTGAAAAGTTGAGTGCAAGTAGTCTTTGAGCCTTTTTATGGTAGAGTCATCATTACCCATAATAAGGATATCATCAACATATATCATCAAATAAATGGATGACATACCTCTGGTCTAAGTAAATAGGGCATAATCATACTTGGATTGCTTGAAACCAGTAGCTAATAATGCATTGGTGAATTTTGCATACCACTGCCTAGAAGCCTGTTTCAGGCCATACAAGGATTTGCGGAGACGACATACTTTCGACTCCCCCTGTCTCCGTAATCCAGGTGGAAGCTCCATATATATTTCTTCGTTCAGATCACCATGCAGGAAAGCGTTGTGGACATCCATCTGAAGCAGTGGCCAGTCACGAAAAGCAGCAATTGATAAGAAAGTTCGAACCGTGACGTCTTTTGCCACTGGTGAAAAAGTTTCGTGATAATCGAAACCTTCTTGTTGGGTAAAACCCTTTGCTACCAGCCGAGCTTTGTACCTCTCTACTGACCCATCTGCCCTGTATTTTATTTTGTATACCCATTTACATCCTATGGGTTTACGGTGATTAGGCAACGGTACGACATCCCAAGTGTGATTGTCTATCAGGGCATGCAACTCAGATTCCATGGCCTTTCGCCACCGAGGATCATCTTTTGCCTCATTATAATTGGAAGGCTCACGATCTTCAGAAATTTGGCTTATGCAACATAAATGTTCTGGTGACAGTCTATCAAAGGAGACGTAGGATGAGACAGGGTAACGGGTACCTGATGACCGCGAAAAGTTGCATATGTAGTCCCTCGTCCATGTTGGTGGTCGAGAAATTCGATGAGAACGCCTTGGAGGTACTTGTGATGTGGCCGATTCTTCACTTGCTGATGGAGCTTCATTTGTCTGTGTTGACTCTTCATGTTGAGGTTCTTCAATATGATGCTCTTCAATGGAATCTTCAACAATTTGGGCTTCATTTGATTGTGAAGGGATGATAGCCCTTGGAAAATGGATTGTGCTTGTAGGAGCGGGAACAATGAGTGCTCCCCCTAACGGTGAATCTTCTTCTGTCAAGAATTGCTGACTCTGTTGTCCTTCACTAGATGAAGATGGTGCTGAGAATGGAAAGATGTCTTCATAGAATACGACATCTCTGCTGACAAAGAAATTTCCTGTCGATGAATCATAAAGTTGATATCCTTTCTGCAATGTTGAATACCCCATGAATATACATTGAGTTGCTCTTGGGGCCATCTTGTCTTTAGGACCGACTGTGGTAGCATAACAAAAGCACCCAAAAACTCTCAGATGAGTCAGAATTGGTTTTCTTCCATATAACATCTCAAAGGGTGTCTTCCCTTTTAATATGCGTGATGGCATTCGGTTGATTAGATAGGCCACAGTGATCACACAGTCTCCCCAGAATTCTTCAGGGACAGATGCTTGAAATTTTAGCGCTCGTGCCACCTCCAGAAGATGTCTATGCTTTCTTTCAACCACCCCATTCTATTGTGGTGTGTAGATACAGGAACTTTCATGCAGTATTCCATTCATAGTAAATAAGGAAGTACATTCAGCATTAAAATTTTTTTTTCCATTGTCAGTATGTATCCTACGAATGGATTTTTGAAATTGGGTTTTGGACAGGGAAATGAATGTCTTTAAATGGGAAAAGACTTGACTTTTGGACTGCATAAGGAAAATCCACGTGGCACGAGAATAGTTGTCCACAATTGTGAGAAAAAATCTAGACCCGTCATGATTTACAGTACGATAGGGTCCCCAAACATCAGCATGAACAAGTGAGAAGATATCATTTGCATGAGAAATACTATTTGGAAAAGGAATTTGTGTTTGTTTAGCCATGGGACAAATAGAACAATTAGGACAAGGAAATGATGCACTGTGACCCAATCGTCTATGATTAAGAATATTAATGCCATTGGCAGTAGCATTACATATGGATTTATTGATTTGGACAGAGAATGGAAATTCTTCCCAGAAATACAGCCCTTGGTTGACTCTACCCCAGCCCATCGGTGTCCCAGTCGAAGGGTCTTGAAAGAAACATCTATAAGAATGGAAAGTTACGTGACATGAATTTTCTTCACAGACTCTAGCAACTGAGATCAAATTGAACTGGAAATCAGGCACGTAGAGTACGTTTTTAAGGCTGATGAGAGGGCTAAGTTTTATAGTCCCAGTCATTATGACCCTAGTGGTGTTTCCATTTGGAAGTTGTACTGACATAGGAAAAGATAATTTTGTAATGTCTGAAAATAAATTCCTATCATAAACTATGTGATCATTGGCCCCAGAGTCAATAATCCATGCACCTTTCAAAATTGAATTAATCAAGCAATAAGATGTACCTGTGAAGCTCCCTCCTTTTTCAGATGGATCTAATTTCTTCAAGGTTTCCATCAGCTCCTGGTATTGTTCTTGGGTAATCGATTTCCCAATTTGCTGACCTGATACCTGAAAAACTGAAGAAATTTTCCCTTTTTCTTTTTCTCCGGGTCTACCATGCAATTTCCAACATGTCTCAATGGTGTGATGTGGCCGCCCGCAATATTCACAATACATCTTACCCTTTCCTTTTGGCCGATTTTTAAAAATTGAATTGGGCCTGGTATTGGGCTGGAAGATTTGGGCCGAAACAGGCCCATACGCGCCTTCAGTTCTCCTCGGGTTTGGGCCTGCCGAGGCGCTGTACTGATTTGGGCTCGAGAGTTGTGGACCGTCGGATTCGAAAACGCGGCTTCCGCGCGAGCCGTCAAATGAACCGAGATTCGGCCCGTGTGAGCCGTTAGATCTGCCTGAAAAGAAGCCATGCAGACCGTCCGATCCTGCCGACAATTGTGTCATCCGTGGGCCGTTCAATGGGGCGTAAAACAGATCGCCACCGTTCGTGCCACCCTTTATAAAGCCCCTAGGTTTTCTTCGAACGGAAATCCCAGATCCGCCTCTCTCCTTCTTGGGTTTCTCCGGAGATTGCTCTTGGCTGCGAGAGCAATCCCGTCTCCTCCTCGGTTCTGTTCCGTCGATCTTTGCTAGCTTTCCTCCTGTATGGCCAGTTGATAGATCTAGCCGAGTGTTGGCAGTGGATCCATGGTAAGGATCTGGGATCTGAACCCCAGGTAGGCCTCGTTGAGTATGAGGAGGAACCGAATAGTTTTCTCCCTCTCTCGCATCCGTTTGTATTGCTGTTGTATCTGTTCAGGCCAGTCGAACTTCTCCTCGGCTGCCTCTAATTCGTTCCAGAGGCTCGACAGTTTGTTAAAAACTGTGGCGATGCTCATGTTGCCTTGTTTCAGATCTGAGATCTGCTGTGTGAGGTAAAAGATCTTGACTTGGTCAAGTTTTCCGTACATCTCTCTTATATTTTCCCACATCGTCTTCGGATCCTCCATCAGGGGAAGTCTGGACGCGACTTCGGGAGAGATGTAGTTCCCGATCCATGTCCGCACGAGTTGACTGCATCTCCTCCATAGTCGTGCCCTTCTCTCATCGGATGGAACTGGGAAAGATCCGTCGATGAAAACCTCTTTATCCTTCGTCACAAGCGCTCTCCGGAACTCGCGTGACCAACTGGAATAGTTTTCTGCTCCTGTTAGTTGCTGATTTATTATTTTCAACTCTGGTCCATTGCCGTTGGAGGTGTATAATGGGTCACCTGGTTCCGGTCGGCCGCTGGTTGCGAGGATTTGATATGGGAAAAAATTCGGTGTTAGGTTCGGGTAAGGATTTGTTCCCTGACCCGTTCCCCCGAAACCAAAATTATGATCCGCATTCGTCCCTTGATTCGATACATCAGCTCCGCCCGTCTGTTCCGGACCGATGCTAGGGTTTGCCCCGACTCCGTCGGTTGGTGGACTCGCATCGGTCCGCGCGCTACTGGGGTAGCCAGGCGATGAAGAGTTAGGTATATACCTAGGGAGCCATGGATATCCCATCCATGGATACGGGAATCCAGTCATTGATGGCCCCGCAACAGCCTGAGCCTGCTGTTGCCACAACACGTGGGGAGGGTGTCCCTGGATTTGCATCTGTTCTAATCCAGGGACCACCGTGGAAGAAGATCGATCTCCTGGGTTCTGTGTCGACATTTCTGTTGCAGGCTGTTCGATAGGATTGGAGGTAAGCTTTGGTGTTGTCATTTTGAGACAAAACTTGATTCCTCTCTTCTTTCTTTGCAGGTGCGTTCCTTCTGGCAATCAATGGATGGATTCCTTCGGGCAACGTAGCACTCGAAGTTTGAAGTTGTCGAGGCAATCGAAGCGGAAGCAAAAAGAAGGTTTTGGTCAGAACCGTGAGGGCTCTGATACCATGTCAAGATTTGGCTAAGTTGGAGAACGAATGAGAGGAAAAAATTGTATTTGATACATATCGATATCTGTACAATTTGTTTATATATAATTACAAGGAAATGAAATGATAAAGGAAATAAAATATTTCTCTATCCCTTTCTATCCTATTGTATTTTTAAATTCCTATAATACATTTACAAAATCAATCTGAGATCCGATCAAAACGTGTCAATCGAATCATATCTTCCAACATAAGCCATTTTAAATTTTACCCGGAAATATAATCATCAAGTAGTACGGCACTTGAAGCGTTGTCTTTCGATTAGTTGAGGAGGTCTAAGCCGAAGATCCTTTAGCCTTACGGAAGGGTTAGTGTCATGGGATATTGAACATTCTAGGATGGAGCAATTTCATGATTATAGGAATAATTGTAGCTCGTCATTGCAAGCAATAAGACCCGGTGTGGTTCTACGTGCACACTGACATTCATTTGCTGCATTTGTTGTGGGTTTGCTGGGAACTATTCGTGTGATACTATTAGGAGATTAGCTAAGAAGTATCGACACTCTCCAGAGGCTTTTGTGTTGTATCTGATACTTTGACATGTGTTCGATACGCTTTGACACATTCTAACACGCTCCGATACACGGTTAGCATTTTTCGACATATCGTTAACTTTTCTTGACATGCTCCGACACGCGAGTTTGGAATTTCGACATGCAATTCTGACACGAACTGGGTCAATTTTAAAAACATGGACTGGGTCAATTTTAAAAATTTTAATACTTGAGAGGTCAAAATGTAAATATATGAAAAAAGGGGTAGGGATAGTGGCTAGGGGCTACCGCCGCCACCACTACCACCGTTGGAGTGGGTTGGCGAGGCGAGGTCCTAGGTGGTGGAGGGGGTGGGGGGCAGCCCTCCTCAACCCGAGCAAGGCCATCATTGGCCAAGCAAGGGCTGGTGAAGCTCACCTAGATCTGGGTGACGCCGTACCCTCACTTGGGCCTAGCAAGGGTCATCAACCCTCGCATGGGGCTAAGGAGGCTTGCCGGCTACAGGCGAGGATTGACATTGCCTAGATCTGGGCGAGCCTTGCTTGGGCTGACAAGGGCCAACCCCTTTTTCTAGTTTTTTTTTGGGATATGTGCAACACAAGTCCTAAAACTTGCAAGGAAAGTGCAATTGACTCCTAAAACTTACAAAAAGTGCAATCAAGTCCTAAAACTTGTTAACTTGGTTCAATTCAGTCCTAAAGTTAACACCGTTAGTTTTTCCGTTAAAAATTGCTGACGTGGCATTTTAAATTATTTTTTATTTTCCACATAGATTTTTTTAATTATTTTTTATTCATTTTTTAAAAAATAAATTTAAAAACTAAAATATTAGATTTAAAATCTTTAAAAATTAGATTAAAAATTAAAAAGGAAAATAAAAAAAAAAGAGGGCGGTGCACCGGTGGTTTCCACCGCCGCCCAACGCCGGAGGGCCGGCGACGGTCGTCGGAGGGGCGGGTGGCTGGGCCTCGCCCGGCGGGCCTCGCCGGCCCCGTGCGAGGGCTAGAGAGGCTCGCCGGCCCCGTGCGAGCCTCGCCGGCCCGAGCGAGGGCCGACGAGGCCTCGCCCGGGCGGGCGACGGTCGCCGGCCCCGGGCGAGGGTCGGCAACCGTCGCCCGCCACAGGCGAGGCCTCGTCGGCCCTCCCTCGGGGCCGGCGAGGCTCGCACGGGGGTCGGCGAGCCTCGCCGGCCCTCCCACGGGGCCGGCAAGGCCTCGCCGGGTGAGCCCGGCCACCCCGCCCGGGGCCGGCGACCGTTGCAGCCACTCCGGCGATGGGCGGCGGCGGAGCACCATTAGTGCTCTTTTTTTTTTTTTTTTTTTTGCACAGTTTTCAGTTTTTTTTTCAAATAAATTTAGTTTTTCCTTTTCTGTTTTAAAATCTAATTTAAATACTAATAAAAATAATATTAAAAGCCATGTGTAAAATAAAAAATAATTTAAAATGCCACGTCAGCAATTTTTAACGGAAAAACTAACGGTGTTAACTTTAGGACTGAATTGAACCAAGTTGACAAGTTTTATGACTTAATTGCACTTTTTGTAAGTTTTAGGACTCAATTGCACTTTTCTTGCAAGTTTTAGGACTCGTGTTGCACATATCCCTTTTTTTTTTTTTTTTAAACTATTTTAGCTTTTTCTGATTTTGCTTCGTTAAATTTTATTTGAAGAAAAAAGTAATAAAAAATGCCATGTAGGATAAATAAACTAATTTAAAATCTATCACAAGACTTGCAGTGCATATATCCCTAAATTTAATAGTGAAATGTGGATTACTTGTTTTTTTTTTCCTCCAAGTTTTATGGATTATCGCAATAGAATGTAGTTGAGTTTGTCAAATTAATGTTAGATTAATGTTTTTAGTGTAAATTAATCCTATTTGTGCATTTATATATGAAAAAATATTTAATATATAATGTGTCAGAATTTTCTATTTTTGAGAAATGATGTATCGACGTGTTGTGTCGTGTAGTGTCGTGTCGCGTGTTCGTGTCAGTGGTACATAGGTTAACATCACCAAATTCCTAAACTATACTTATCGTAATACAAATACCTTGAATTTTTTTTTTTCAATGTCATTAAAAACTCTAAATTCATTCACAAATATCTCTTTTTTTTTAGTCAATAAAAACCTTAAACTTAAAACAGTATGGCTAATATACCCTAAATGGAATTGAAATAGAGGGTATATTATTATACACATATAAGTTTGGATTTTTTCATAATACAACAAAAGATGTTATTTGTGTTATAGTTGGGGATTTTTATATCATAATAAATATAGATTAAGATTTTTTTTTTGGTGATATTTGCCCTAGAAAATAAAATCAATGCCAATAAGGTCTCTATCCACGAGGGCTTGGAATCATCATACTTGTTCTCGCGTCCCTCCAGATAATCTCTCTCTCTCTTCAATTCATTTTTTTAATCAAGTTCAAACAAAAATAGAAAAAAGTCACAAAAAATCATAAATTATTCACTCTGACACATTTATCATGCATTTTTTAACATAAAAAATTTCAAACTATACTTACTATGACACAATTACTTTAAGCTTTTATGTGTGACATAAAAAACCTCATATATGTACCTATATGACACATTTATCTTTTATCCAGGTTTGGATAAATTTTCAGCCAAAACAACATTATAGGAGCAAGAGAAGGTGGAGACAGGATTTAGCAAGTTTCCTAGTTAGACAAATAATGGAAATGTTGTTAAGACTTGACAGAGAAAAAGCATCCTAGGTTTTCACTTAATACGGGTAAATTGAGGTGATGGTCCAAGACTATGCAGGACAGCAGAACCCTGGGAACTCTCGGGGTACTATACAAGAGATATAAGAATAAAATAACTGTTTCTCTGGCGGTCATCTTCCAAAGGAATGAATCCGGCCTTCCTCTTCGAGTGCTGTGCTGTCGCATACCTTCGCATTCTGCATGATCCCAATGGCGATCCGACCGTCCTCCACTACTGCTATGCCGTCCCATACATCCATGTCGCATTCTGCATGGTCCCATGCTCGCCGGCATAGACGTCGGCAAGCTATTTAATTGGCTTGCTGACAAGTTGGAAGGAACGGGCAGGGCGGCATTCGATTGGATGGGCTGGCTTGCCTCAGTCAGCGTGCTTTTCTTCTCTATGTAACTTGTGTATGTCCTCACTATGTACATCATGGACTGCTTCGCTGAGGTTGTGGAAATGCCGGACCAGAGATGCGGGTTCGACCATGCTCTGTCTCAGAACGATCTCCGGCAGGGGATGAAACATTGGGCAGGACAAGGAGGGTCATGAAAGAATTGGAAGAAGAAAGGAAACAAATCCTACAAGACTTGTTTCCTTCCGCGAGTTACACGAGTCAAAATATGGGGTCGATATCTAGGGATTGTGCCATTTGCTTGGGGAAATTCGTGGAAGATGAACTATGTTGGGTCCTCCCTTCGTGTAAGCATATGTTTGACTCTTCCTGCATTGATCGCTGGTTGATGACTCGTTTTAGTTGCCCAGTGTGCTGTAACTTTGTTTCGCATGAATGAATCGACTTGTGTATTGGAGATATAACAGGATTTCCATATCTCCCTTCATTCTTCATATCTCTCAGAATTGTGAATATATATAATTGATATTGTAATATCTTAATCATATAGTAAAGCCTGTACTCTTCATTATGAAGCACTCATAATTGATTAGCATCAAAATCGACAACTAGTCTTTGTGAAATGCAGCTTAATCAACAAAGTCAAGAATCGATAACTTAATACTCAATAATCTAGTCGGTAGTCTTCATGTCGATGACTTCATTCTCAACCTACCGAAGCAAGTTATGATCGAAATCTGCCTTGGCTTGAATGAACATCAAACATGCTGAGTTTGTCAATGGAGTTAAGTGGATGCTCCCGTATCATGTCCTAATCGGGTGATTCCAATATGAGGAGTGTTTAGCCATTGTCAAGAGTGTTCTGTCGATATCAAGGGATTCCTATCAATATCGACTATGAACAAGAAAGATTGCGCGCTAAAGTGTAAACAAGCTGGAAATACCTTAAGATAAGGTGAATAGTCGGAGAGACTTTGATCGGGGGTGAATAAGTCTCGAAGAATGGAGTGTTTGTGATGCCTTGCAGGTACCAAGATTTGGTGAACAATTGGATGGGCTCGGAGATGATGAAGAAGTTTAAAATGATGATATTTGGTAAATCTTGCAAGGATCATGGGAGGTGAAAGTATGGTAAAATCTTAATTGCCAATATGGTTGAAGATAGAAGATATGATCATTATCAAGAGTAGTGGATTGTTGGCAAGAGCAACAGATTTTTGGCAAAAGCAATTGCAATGATATCAATGAAGTGGAAGATGCGTGACTTCCTCTTTCCAACCTCAATCCAATGTCTAATGATTATCTTCAAGGCTTGTAATTCAGAGAAGAGCACTAACGTTGAATTAGAGCAATCGTGATAATTACGAGCAAGGATAGACTCTAAAAAAAAGTAAACTTACTGTTTTAAAAATTCCCACTATTAGAGAGACATTTTGACGTTGATGAGCAATAGATGGACATTTTGCTGTTGACAACAGTAGAAACTGTTGGGATATAATACGCGGAAATGACAGGATCTTGCAATTTACGTCAACGAAAAATCACCAGAGAAAATAAATGAGAAAAATAAGGACACCAGGAATTTATGTGGTTCGGTCCGAGTATCGGTACCTACGTCCACGGGGAGAGCCAGCAGCAAATAATCCACTATAATCGGAGTATCAGAGTTTACAATCGCTCAATCGCTCAAGTGTTTCCCACACCTAGATTTAACCCCAAATCCAAATTGTCTATAAATAAACAACTTAACTGGGATATAAACTCACGGCGCAATATTAACGCGCGTTTAAGCTCGAAACAAAACGCTCTACATACACCTGATTGCGCACGTATGGAATCACGTATCAAAGCTTCTCGCGGAATCTAGCTTAGCGGACGTGCGGCTTCACTTTCTTCTCGGTGGCGTGCGGCTTCTCGCGCTTGTAAAAAGGCTTGAGCGGCTTTTTTTCGGACGAAGAGTGAAGACGTATAAAAGTTCCTTTTATACGTGTGTGCCCAGGTCAAACTTTTGACCTGGGCCCACTTATTTCCCCTTTCCTTTTAATCTTCACATGAACAGAGGAACTTCTTTGTGCAGGGACTTCTTCGGCGTGGGATGCACGAGGAAACTTGCTCCTTTTAAATATTATTTTATATTTCCTCTTTTGTAAATCCAACGAAAACTCGAGACATAAATCAACAATTTTCCACCTTGGCTCGATGTTTGAAGCTAAGTTATAGTGCTCATCATCTATGCTGCTCTCCCAACGCCCCGACGAGCGCTCACTCTCCATAGATGCCAATAGAGCTCAAGCTCGTCAAAGGAACAGACTTAGTCATCATGTCTGTCAGGTTATCTGCTGAAGTAATCTTTTTAACAGTAACAATACCCTTAGCTAAGACATCTCGGATGAAGTGGTACCTGATGTTGATATGCTTCGTTCGCTCGTGATAAACTGGATTATACGCCAAATATATCGCACCTTGGTTATCACAGTGTATATCCACACTTTTCTGTTTTCACCCAAAGTCCAAGAGCAAACTTTGCAACCATATCACCTCATTCGCTACAAAGGTTAGTGCCATGTACTCTGCCTCAATCGAAGACAAGGCAATGTGATCCTGTAAGGACACTTTCCAACTAACTGCACCACCTGATAGCGTAAACACGTACCCTGCTAAAGACCTGCGATCATCCAAGTCACCGGCGTGATCCGAATCCACAAAACTAGTGGTCTCACTACCATTGCTGTTCCTTCGATATACTATACCCACGTTTGTTGTCCCCTTCAAATATTTGAGGATTCACTTCACAGCTTCCCAATGAGCTTTACCAGGACGCTTCATGTAGCGACTAACCATGCTCACAGCTTGTGAAATATCAAGCCTAGTGCACACCATAGCATACATAATACTACATACGGCACTAGAATAAGGAACACGGGACATATGCTCCTCCTCCTCCTCCTCAGTCTGCGGTGATAATTTATTTGAAAGTTGAAAGTGCTTCGCTAAAGGTGTACTTATATATTTCTTTTGAGATAGACGTAAAACTCCTGCAGCCCTGTCACGCAAAATCTCCATATCCAAAATTTTCTTTGCAGCACCTAAATCTTTCATCTCAAATTCAGCATTTAATTGCCTCTTCAGCACATCAATATCAGACATATTCTTAGCTACTATTAACATATCATCAACATATAAGAGTAGATAAATCAAAGAACCATTCTCCAATCTCCTATAGTAAACGCAACTTTCCATCTGACTTTTTGTATAGTCTTGACTAGCCATGAATGTATCAAAACGTTTATACCACTGTCTAGGAGATTGTTTCAGCCATACAAAGATTTCTTTAACAGCAAACATGATCTTCCTTACCCGGAATAGCAAATCCCTCTGGTTGCCTCATGTAAATCTGCTCCTCCAACTCACCGTGAAGAAATGCAGTTTTCACATCAAGTTGCTCTAACTCTAGATCCTGCGAAGCAACTAAGGCAAATAAAACACGAATAGAAGTATGTCTTACCACAGGAGAGAACACCTCATTGTAGTTAATGCCCTCACACTTTGTATACCCCTTCGCCACCAGTCTCGCCTTATACCTCGCTGCCTCGACACCGGGAATGCCCTCTTTCTGTTTGAAGACCCATTTACTTCCAACAATCTTTTGGCTCTTTGGTACTTTGACCAGCTCCCATGTCTGATTTCGATGGAGTGATTCCATCTCTTCACTCATAGCTCCTAGCCACTGCGATGACTCCGAACTAGCCATCGGCTCAGAGTAAGACGAAGGCTCATCTGTCTCCACTTCATCACCTCAGTCAATGCATAAGCAATATCTGTATAACCATAATGTACCGGTGATTTAATTTGCCTTCTCTGTCTATCTGCGGTTACAGTCTGCCGCGGCTTTGCTGGTTGTTCACTATCACCGACTTTAGGAACTGCGGCTTCATCTGCAGTCTCAACTTCTGTTACATTTGAGGTCTCCGGAGTCTCCACCTGAGGCTCCACCTCACTTATGACACCATGATCTGTCTTCTCTGCTGGTTGTGTCTCAGAACTCCTCCATTGAAGCATTGCAGTCTCGTCGAAGATCACATCTCTGTTGATTAGAAAACCGGGTGATCTGAGATCGGTGCACCACAATCGGTAGCCTTTCACCCCTTGTGCATAACCCAGAAATATGCACTTCTTTGCCCTCGGCTCAAGCTTACCATCACTCGCATGAGCATACGCAGAACATCCGAATATACGTAATCCAGAATAATCAACAGGTTTCCCCGACCATACTTCCTCAGGAGTCTTCCACTCGATAGCAGACAATGGAGATCGATTAACCAGGTAACACGACATGTTAACTGTTTCGACCCAAAATTCCTTGCCAAGTCTTGCATGCGAAAGCATGCATCGAGCTCGCTCAAGCAAAATTCTGTTCTTCCATTCTGCCACGCCATTCTACTGTGGTGTCCCAGGTACTATGTGGTGTCTTACAATACCTTCTTTTTCGCAGAACTCGGTAAAATCTTTACCACAAAATTCCGTGCCATTATCAGTTCTCAGGCACTTGATCTGTTTATCTGACTGCTTCTCAATCAATACCTTAAATTTCTTGAACCAATCAAACACTTCATATTTGTGTTTCAGAAAGTAAACTCATACCTTCCTCGAATAATCGTCGATAAAAGTCAGCATATATCGGGCACCTCCTTTCGAAGGAACCAAAAACGGGCCCAAGACGTCTGAATGAATATATTCAACCGGTCATTTAGTCGAATGGATAGCTGTTGTAAACTTAACTCGGTGCTGCTTCCCATAGATGCAGTGCTCACATAAGTCCAGCTTTTCTGTCTTCTGACCATTCAATAACCCCTTTGCACTCAGCATCGTCATACCTGCCTCACTCATGTGCCCCAAGCGCATATGCCATAATTGAGTCAAGTTAGAGTTTGACTCACCTGATGAAACTGCAGCAGTTCCGGTCACGGTCTCTCCCAGTAGATGATAGAAAGTATTCACTTTCTTCCCCTTCATCACTGTCATAGCACCTCGAGAGATCTTCAATACTCCACCTTCAGCGGTGTACCTACACCCGATGTCATCGAGTGTCCCCAAAGAAATAAGGTTCTTCTTGAGCTCCAAGTACATGCCTCACATCCGTCAATGTGCGCCCCACCCCATCGTGCATCCGGATCCGAATTGTCCCTATCCCCACAGCCTCTGAGACGCATTATTCCCCAAAAGAACTCTACCACCATCTGCAGCTTGGTAAGTAGTAAACTAGTTCTTATGAGGCGTCATGTGATAAGAACACCCGAATCCAGCACCCATTCGTCTCCCCGACGAAGTAGCGAGCCGCACATAAGACAGCTTCGCATCCCTATTGCTCCCTTCGGCAACGTTTGCCACACTGCTCGTGGCATTGTGCCTATCAACTTTATTCCTCCGCTTTGGACAATCTCTCCTGATGTGCCCCTCCTCGTGACACTCAAAGCACTTCACGCGTCCTTTGGACTTTCTATAGCGTGATTTTGATCTGCTTTTACCTCTGCTGCTACTAGGCCCTCAATATTGTTCTCTACCTCGAATCGTCAGTGCTTGCGCTGCTCCTTGCGCCAGACCGTCATCTCACAACTTTCTTTGCCACTCCTTAGAGAATAAGGCAGACTTTACCTCCTCTGAGGTAATCGTAGTACGCCCCTGCAACAGTGAATCAGTAAAGTGCTCTCATGACTCTGGTAAAGAGGCTAACAACATCATGCCTTATTCTTCATCATCAAGAATCTTACCGACGTTCTTCAAATCCATCATGAGTTTATTAAATTCATCAAGGTGGGTTTTGATAGACGTACCTTCAGTATATCTAAATTGAAACATCTTCTTCAGCATGTACAAGCGATTGTTCAAACCTTTCTTCACATAGAGTGCATGAAGTTTTGCTCATAATGCTGCGGCATCCTGCTCCTCAGCAACCTTTATTAAGACCTCATCTGATAAATTCAACAGGATCGTGCTCTTTGCTTTTTCCATTAGCTCTACCCTTTCAGAAGCTTTCATGATAATAGGCATCTCATCCTCACCATCCAATGCCTTGGCCAAACCTTGTGTTGTCAATAAAGCTCGCATCTTGATGCTCCATAACACAAAGTTGTTGTTCCCGTTGAACTTCTCAATTTCAGATGTCCTCTCAGACATAATTGCAATAACAGAATTTCCAGATAATAATCAGACAAACAAAAGCTCCAAATCACAATCAAGAAATCCAACCCCAAGCTCCGATACCAATTGTTGGGATATAATACGCGGAAACGACAGGATCTTGTAATTTACGTTAACGAGAAATCACCAGAGAAAATAAATGAGAAAAATAAGGACACTAGGAATTTACGTGGTTCGGTCCGAGTATCGGTACTTACGTCCACGGGGAGAGCCAGCAGCAGATAATCCACTATAATCGGAGTATCAGAGTTTATAATCGCTCAATCGCTCAAGTGTTTCCCACACCTAGATTTAACCCCAAAACCAAAGTGTCTATAAATAAACAACTTAACTGGGATATAAACTCATGGCGCAAGATTAACGCGCGTTCAAGGTCGAAACAAAACGCTCTACGTACACTTGATTGCGCACGTACGAAATCGCGTATCAAAGCTTCTCGCGGAATCTGGCTTAGCGGACGTGCGGCTTCACTTTCTTCTCAGCGGCGTGCGGCTTCTCGCGCTCGTAAAAAGGCTTGAGCGGCTTCTTTTTCGGACGAAGAGTGAAGACATATAAAAGTTCCTTTTATACGTGTGTGCCCAGGTCGAACTTTTGACCTGGGCCCACTTATTTCCCCTTTCCTTTTAATCTTCACACTAACAGAGGAACTTCTTTGTGCAGGGACTTCTTCGGCATGGGATGCACGAGGAAACTTGCTCCTTTTAAATATTATTTTATATTTCCTCTTTTGTAAATCCAGCAAAAACTCGAGACATAAATCAACAGAAACAATGGCAACTTGAGGGATTTGAGTTGGAAATGGCCATCTAAGGTTTTATGGCTGTAAATTCAATCCAAGAGAAGTAATAGGGTTGGGTGGAAATGAACAAAACTACTTTAGTGCTTTGAGTACTCTTCTTTACTCTATTTTTGTTGGTAGTAGTTGGTTGCTCTTAATAACATCTCAATGAGGTGCTACTGTTTGTAATTGTGGTAAAAGTGTAAAAGAGTGATAGCAATATTGGTGTCATGATAGTATGATGTTATTTCCCAGGAGTAATACATGCTGATTGTAACTTGTTTTGAAGATTATCAGTGGATTCCAACTTTGTTGTCGCTGTTAAGGTTGAGAAAGGATGTAGGCTTGGGGGTAAAAGCCAAACCGCTATAAATCTTTATGTTCTATCTTCTATATCCTCACTATTAGCATTATTTGTTCATTATTATCAATATTTGTTTGATACCATGATTTGCACCTATCACCTTTAAAATGTTCCTAATAATTGTCAGGTATATTGTTGTATCTTCCGCAAAAGTATGATAGTTCAAATGTCATATTTACCCCACTCTAGGTTGTGTTGTTAGCATCAATAATTAGTATCATAGCTTTTTTCCTTGTTATTTGAAGTGTTTTACTTTTGAGTATTGTTAACATTCTTGGTTTTGGTGCTTTTGAGGCATAAGCTCCAAGCAAGCTGCCTACCAACTATGATATTAGAAATATAGAGTGAGAACTCATAATGAAGCAATCGACCTTACAGTGTGGGATGTGATCGAGAATGGATCCAAAGATGAACAACCACGAGCTCCTACTAGATTTAGAGAAGACTTGCACTAAATGCTAAAACTAAATATTTATCGTATTGTGCATCATCTATGACAGAATTTAATTGAATTTCTTCTTGCATTGCAACAAAAGAAATGTGGGATAAACTCTTAGTTACATTTGAAGGAACAAACGGAGTGAGAGAATCAAAGATGAATATCTAATTTGGAGACTATGAGACTTTCAAGAAGGAGCCACCTGAAGACATCAACAAAATGTTCAATTGCTACAACGGCATCGTGAGTAGACTTGCTGAACATTGTAAGATCTACACAAATGAGGAACATACGAGCAAGATTCTTTGAGCACTATCAATAGACTGGATCATGTGAAAACATCAACCCAAGAAGCTCAAAGACTTCAACCCTCAATCTTAGATGAGCTTATTGGAACTGTCATGGCTTATGAAATAGAATCCAATAATGAGCCAAGAAAATTCAAGGGTAAAAAGTCTATTGCATATAAAGTTAACACTTTTCATGTAGATTCCGAAAGATCATCCTCTAACGATGATGTTGATGAGGATTTGGCTTCATCAGTCCAAGAACTCTAAAAGCTCTTGAAGAAAGAAGAAATGCAAGAGGCTAATTGGAATGGGAAAATTCTAGAATGCAAAAATTTCGAGCAAATTGGAATGGCATTCAACTGATAGCAACATTGAACTTTGGATAGCCCCAGAAGAAGGTAGATAAGAGCATTGCCCAAGATCTATTGAAGATGATGGCTGAATTTGATCCTGTCCAAATCCTAATACTATCAAAAAAGGATCGAAAGTAATTATTAATATACATTAGATTTAAAGTTAGAATATTTGTTAAACATATACCTTGGGTAAGAGAATAAAAAATTCACTTGTGCCTTGCAAATTTCAAAATGGATTTATTATGATTCTTGATGATAAGAATACTTGCTAATTACTAAGTTGTTGATGATTATATATGATTTATATTTATATTATTTCTTGTCATAAGTATACGTTACTCTATGCATTTATTGAACGACGTGGCATTTGCAATGCTTGTATACAGTAAAAGCATATACGTCTTATTTTGTTGATGATATTAGTGTTACATGTTATATTCCCAATGGCAATTTTTTTGCTAAAGGAAAATCCCAATGATCCTAAAAGTAACCATTGCATACTCTTATGTTTGGGATGCACTTGCTATGCTCTTAGAATTACATATGATATTGTTGGCAAGTTTGATCCAAGAAATCAGAGAAATGTATGTTCCTAATATACTTAAATTTTTGCATATGTTATCATGGTTTTTTTAAGAAAATGTAGGTCGTAAGAAAATCTGTCCACATGAAATTCAAGAACAGGATCTACAAATGGGTAGCAACAAATTTCGCTGATAGCGAGGGATTTCACAAATTATAGCACTGCTCCTATCAAAATCTGCATAAACAAATGGTCCCCCAGCAAGAGGATGATCTCAATGCCACGAAAGTTGTCTCACCGTAACGAAGACATGATTTCAGCACAATGTAACATGTCTTGTTGCACAACACTTAATTTGCCACTGCAGATCGTTGTCTCGTCCCAATAAGATTCATATGAACTATTTTGTGGACAAATAAAACTGAATGTAGATTTTTTCCCTTGATTCTATGAAATTACTTCCAATTTTTAAAAGCAAAAAATGGAAAGTCAATAAACATGACCACATAGGAAAGCAACTCATTCTATGATATATGACCTTATTAAGTTACTTGTAAAACACGCCACATTATGGATGGATCGAAGTAGAATTTTCAAAACAGAATTCAATTTGAAGCGGATCTTCGATTTGAACGATATAAACGATAGGAACAAGAGAAAGTAAAGATGGCATTTAACAAGTTCCCATAGTTTGACAAATAATCGAAGTGCCGTTAAGCCTAGACTGTTCCAAAAAAGAACGACAAATCTTCCTAGGCTTTCACTCAAAGCGGCAAATTCAAGTGAAAGGCCACGACTATGCAAGACAGAAACGTGGGAACTCTGGGGGTATCATAAAGGAGATATAAGAACAGAATAACTCTCTGTTTCGCTGGCGGTCATGTTCCGAAGGAATGAATCCGACCGTCTTCTTCTACTATTGTTATGCCAGCGTCGCATTCTGCGTCGTCCCCATGCTCGTCAGCGTAGGCGTCTGCGAGCTAATATTTTGGCTCATGGACAAGTTGAAAGGAACGAGTAGGGAAGCATTCTTTTGGATCGGCCTGATTGCCTCCATCTGCGCATTCTTCTTCTCTATGAAATTCATGTTTGTCCTCACCATATATGTCAGGGACTGTTTCGCTGATGCGCCGGACAACCAGGACCACGCTTCATCCCAGGACGATCCCCAGCAGGGGATAGAAACATTGGGCAGGACAAGGAGGCTCGGAAGAGAACCGGAAGAAGAAACGAAACGAAAGCTACAAGACTTGTTCGAGTTGTTTCCTTCTGTGCGTTACACGAGTCAGGGGACCGGTTCAGAACCTAGGGACTGTGCCATTTGCCTGAGGGAATTCGTGGAAGGTGAACTCTGTTGGGTCCTTCCTTCATGTAAGCATATCTTTCACTCGTTTTGCATTGTTCGCTGGCTGATGATTGGTTGCCGTTGCCCTGTGTGCCGTAAATCTGTTTTATCTGTATGAATCGACTTGTATATTACTAGAGATATAGTGGGGACATTTTCCATATGTCCCCATATTCTTCATATCTGAGCTCGATTTGATCTAATAATCAAAGGCAGGATGTGCTTATAACACTCCCTCGATTGCTTAATCAACTGGATTCTAAGTAGAACATGTTCGGAATTGAATTCAAGCTTAAGCTCTCTAGTTTGTTAAACATGAGGCGTGGAAATTGAAAGTAGTCCACTCTAACTCATGAATCGCGTATAGTTTCTTGTTGGGGTATATGAGCAAGCCACTAGAACACCATGAGTTGACCCCAGAACACATCACTGATATAAATAGAATCAGAGAAACATGTAACCAACATATAGATTCTATTGAGAAACGCAAAAAATCTTATAGAAGGAATATCACACTCCCGGTTTCGAATAAAGATACTTGATAGGAATTGCTTTTGATAGACCCCTTCTAGAAAAGAGTTGGCGGAAAGAGAATCCTTCCGACTACAAGGGAGTTTAATGTTGCGCTTTAAGGCGGAGATGGGTGGAGAAATTGGGTGAATCACATCTTGCAAGATTCAAATTAAAGCAGAATGGTTTCATGAGGATGTCTATTTCTTTTCTACTGCCCATCTTTTGCAGAAGCATGGTAATGATCAACTCCAACATGGGGAACTAACTCCCACGAAAAAAACACAAGAAATTGATAAAACAGCTGCCAGAGAGTCATAAGCAGCAACGGCAAGAACACTAACTGCAGCGCGAGCAATGACTATAAGAAGCGATAAAATTCCTTTTAGAACCAAGCGACAGAAGTAGCCACACTGTCGCGGAAGTAAGATGGAAAGCAACAGGAAGTGCCACCAAAACGAAAGCGATGAGAACGATGTCCAAATGATAGTGGCTGGAACTTACGGAAGGGTTAGTGAGACTTATTTATGAAGAGCAACATCCATGTCTCGGTGATATGGCATCAGAGATATATTTGAAACCTAACATTCAGCCAGGCATTGGCATGATCTTGTCCACCTTGGTCGTGGCCCACTCCCGCTCAATAAGTTCAAAACGCATTGTGTTAGTTTAAGGTTATGTATAACTTACCTTATTCTCAACAGTTTATTGTGCCCTTCATTTTGCCTCCCTCGGATATGTTCTTATAAAGAAATTAAATGAAGATAAAAATCCAACTGGTAAGTTTTAATTATCTAAAATTCGACCTTTTTGATTCGGCTTTAGTCCCTTCAACAAACAATTTCGAAATGACTAATATACAAGGAACTCGACATTTTATTCAGCTCGGTCAATTTCTAGAAAACTTCCCTCTTGAAGCATGCAGTGGAAGTAATTAAAGATCCAATTCGACCAATTCTACATCTTCACCTTCCACACATCAAAAAGGATGCAGAGGGAAGCATTGTAAAAGGAAGAAAAAGACTAGGAGGAAGAACCGCTCGAAAATGAAACGAAAAGAAAGAAAAATAGGAAAATATATATATATGACGACCCAATTCGAAATTAGAAATTGCTGCCGTGCTTACTGGCAAACCACATCGTGTGACCTAGCAATTCTCGACCCACCATCGCTTCTCAAGCAATCGTCAATGCTGGCAGGAACAAGAGGAGCCACCGCTTTTCCATAAGAGTTATAACACAAAGCCCCCCGGGAACCACCGAGCCCCGGCAACGGCTTCAGCTGAATGTCCACCAAATCGACGTTGGTGCATGGGACGTCCTGGTTGCATGCGATGTGAAGGGGCTGTGCTGCGTAGGTGCCGACGAACTGATTGAATTTGACCCTGGAAATCGCGATGCCTCCCGTCTGGTTCTTGCAAAACTTTTTGTCGCAGTAGTATTGATCGATCATCATCGGGACCTTCACGTTGGAGACTTGAACGTTTGAGAACGATACGTTCTTGACTGACCCAACTCCTCCCTACATTATATTGGAAATGGTTATTATAGCAAGTGTTTTGTATTATACTTAGCGTTGGACAAAAAATTAATGATAAGGATTGGCTTCTCTTTTACCTGCCAAGTCTTGATTCTGACACCGTATAGCGTACTCTCGAGAGAGAGGTTATCTACGATGATGTTGGAGACGCACGCCACACTTTTGTCCTTCCCTAATCCTCCTAAGCTGCCACCAATAAATTCAAAGCTCTAACTCAGTGGTTAAAATTCATTACCACGATTAAGTTGGTATGGGATCATCAATCTAACGCATCTTTTCTTTTCAACTGTCTAAATGGTTAACCACTATTTCAAGTTGTAAATTAACCTAGTAAATGTGAGTGTTTGATTAATCGATCATGAAAATTGACGTGCCGTATCTACACTATGTGTACTAGTTTCCTTATAGGAATGACGATTTTCAATCTTGCATGGTGCTTTCATTGTTGTCTTAAGACTCTCGACCAATTGTCTAGTGTTGATGCATCTAAATAAGGCATGCATCAGCAGTTGAAATATGTGGTATCGGGGGAATACCACATGATATATATATAATTGTGGTTGGGACTGGGGGATGGATGTAGGACTACTTGATTCTATGTGATGGTAGAAGTGGTTTCTTGAAATATGGCGTTATTATTAAGTGTTGTATGCATCCGGTACATATGAACTCGTTCAATCCTAATTCGTCATATCATGAGGAAGACGACATCGAATCCGACGAAGGAGCTTTGGTTCAATCTGTTGAAGCTACGAGGAGCTAAATTGAAAATTCAATTTTCTTCCCAAATTTAGAACATATGCATGTATCATTGCGCTGTGCATAAGCAAAAGCCAGGTTTTATGACTCTTCACGACTTTTCACAAACCATAGAAAAGGGTTTATGAAAAGCTTGACAAATCTTTTTTTTAGCCCAACCGTGATGATTGGAACTCCCTTTAGCACACGTATGAGTATATGATATTCAAAATGAATACCAGAAAACTGCTTGCTTTTAAATCAGTTTTTTTGAGGTAATTGTTGCTTTTAAATTTTTCATCATATTTTGACCTATTATTTATTGCCTGGAAATCTTAAGAAGCCTATATACATGGACGACTGAGGTCATTAATGATCACGTAAGTTTTTTTTTTCATAATTATAATTTTTTGGCTAGAAACTAGTAGTGCATTTTTTTACTTAAACAAAGTACAAAAGAACAAGCCCAATGCAGGACTTCATATATACTTTAGACATCATGATAGATGATCATTTCCAAACTTCATTATTGAAATCATGATGAGGCCCACCTCAATAGGCAAGTTTCATGAAATATCTTGCTAATTTCACGCATTATCTAACACGTGACACGAGTCAAAATCTTACGGGTATTTTTGAAATTAATTGAACTTTGTAACGTAGATCACAATACAATGAATTTTATGCCTAATATATCAAAACTTATAATTTATAATGAATTAAAAAAATTTCAATGTGCAAACAACTATTTTGTGACACTCGAAGTCCAGTATAGGTGGAGAGAATTTATGACTTCATTCATAGTAAGTACCTACTCTCAGATCATCACATTGGGAGGTCATACTAGAGTATTCTTTTTGGAAGTTTGGCTCACATGGAATGAGCTGAGTTATTAAAGATGTTATTAAGGGGAAAACCCAATGGTGCAGCTTTTAGCATATGGTGGAAGGGATAGAATGTGCCAAATCATACATTGAAGAGAGGGAGCATCACTAGCTAGTGCAAGCGCTCGTGCCCCAAGTCCCACGTCATTGGCAGAGAACTAGTGACTCAGATTCATAAGTGTGACTCATCCTAAGTTATGTCTAAGTACTCCAGTTGAAAACTGGGTCCAAGTAAAACAAACTAGATTGTTAGGCACTTGATATTGGATTACATGTATCACCATACCTTATTCCGTGTCCAGGACCGCAATTAATATGATGGACGTAAACATCAGAGCAGCCCGTCTGTACAGAAATGCAGTCATCTCCTGCATGATTAGAAATCAATACTAGGGGTGTGTTTGATAATCACGTTAGGTATTGATTAAACTTTTCAAAACCAAATCATTAAGTGCATTTGATAACCTCTTAACTACACACTATTTAATTAATTTTTTTTGAGTCAAGTATCGCTTGGGTCATTTTGATAACTCTGATATGTGCTGAAAACGAATATATTACACTTGAGAAAATGAAGCACGCTTGTTGACCGTAACTAGTTTTGACTTAAAAGATTTAATTAAGTCAAAAAATCAATTGATTCTCTAGAAAATGCGTCTAGATAGGAAATAAAAACTTTCGTATTACATAGCCAAAAAGCTAAACCTTGCCAACAATAGTCATAGGTCAAATTTAGACAAGAAAAAAAAAATCGATACCAAATATTTAGCTATTCTGAAAATGAATCAACAATTAAATTTCAGTAATTAAATTTTCAGCACTTAATTTTGAGTTTTACCAAATTGGTGGTAAGGAATAAATTACTCAATGGAAATTAAAATTTTACCAATTATACAATTTAAACTCCAATAGTGCTCTTTATCCAAGTTAGGTAAGAAAATAATGGAATTCATTATTTAATTTTCATCTGGTATGATACAACTTTTTCTTTTCAATTTTAGTACTTAAAGACTCTAGCACTTAATATTAGAGCTTATACTATCAGCACTTACTTTTCATCAAACGGGTGCTGACATTATCTTGATTCAGCCGAAAACAAAAACAGAAGATAATCTTAACTAGGACGATAATGAAATATGGTATTAATAGTGTCAGTAAGTGCTCTCAAGACTGTCTACTTTCTATAATGCACTTCCAACGTCAGTACTTGCTGGATACAAAGGGGAAAAACAGATTGTTCATTCTCTTAACTCAGTATTATGCAGACAAAAATATTAGGTTAGCGTGACGCTTTTTGAAAAGTTAACAACAGGTAACCTTTTACTAAGATATAATTCCTGCAAACATGTGCTCCATCAAGAGCAAGCAAGGGATTATGAATATAGTGTTTATTTGCCCAGATGAAAGAAGAACAGGCAAGAAATTGGTCATCTAGGAATTATGTCCATACCGCAACCGATATTCGAGTGTTCAATTTCTACATGCTGGCTGTTCTGCAGGTGAATGCCGTCAGTGTTTGGGCTGTCGTTGGGCGAGGAAATGGTGATGTTGCTAATCTTGATCCCTCTGGAATTGTCGAACTTCAGATGGCAGAGAGGACTATTGACGATGCTGATGCCTCGGACGCTCACGTTACAGCTAGAATAAAACCTCAAAGCCTGCACAGATAGAAACTGATAGAATAATTAAATATTATTCTACCAGAAACAACTAAACCATCAAGAATAAACTTAGCATTCGTGTTAATCTATGTTGGAATGCAAGAATCCTTACAGTTGGTTTCATGCCCAGAACGTGTTTTGACGTGCTCTGCAAGAAAAAGGAAACACAAGAAGCACAATTAGCACCCAGCTCATTTTCTGCATTTACTGGAAATCTGTTATGTTCCATGAATTTTAGGATCATTAAGAACAAATTTCATGTATAGTCATTGAAGAGAAGAAGATCAATCTTATTAATTCTGGTGACCTGCACATTGTAGGGCAGCATCTGGGAGAGACTCCACCAATTGGACCCTTGACCATCAAAAGTCCCAGTGCCTTGGACTGTAAAGTTCTGGACCCATTTGAAATTCAGCCACTGGAATAAGCTGGATTTTTTCCAAGAGCCTACTTTTGGAGGAGCTTGCACAATTCCATCTATCTGGAAAAAAAATAGTAATGGCAATCACGAAAATGGTGATTCCAAACAAACTCCGACGTATTTCTTCCAAATTAAGAAGAATGTAAACACAAGTACATAATTTGAACCAGAAAAAAAGGTACACAGAAAAGAGGTTGTGATATGACGGAACCTGAAGAACAAGATTAGGCATGCAAGGGCCTTTAAAAGAGATGGGCTTGACCAGGAACTTGAGTCCTTGCGGGATTACCAAAGTGGCCGATGGTACCTGGCAAGCCGCTTTCCATGCTGCTGAAAATGCCTGTTCATTTGAACTGGTTTCAGTGTTCAGACCCGGACACTGGACAAGAATTTGTCACACCGAACTTCGGTGTAGTTTACTGTGTAAACTAAGCCAATCACGACTCAGAAAGCCATCATCCAATCGAGAAAATGGAAGTCTTTGCAAAATTTTAGGTACCATGTGAGTTAGAGCCCACACAGTAAATGTATCAATTAACATTCTGCGCCCTCTATGCCACTCAACTTTTGCATTCCCTTGAGTTAAAAGAGTGCATCAATATAACTAAACAACGAAGAGATTCATAAGTTGGAGTTAAAGCATTGCATTGAGATGGCAGACTAATTTTATCCTAAAGTTTTCCACTAGTGAGTAATGCACATCGACCATCGCTTCACACAAGCACTTACAAGCAGACTAAAGAAGATGCCAACACATACCTTCGAATCGTCGGAGACTCCATCTCCTCTGGCTCCAAAGAGAGCACGTTGAACATGCTTGACTCAGCTGGAAGATCACCATAATGTGGAGCAGAAGCTGGTGCAGGAGCATGTCGATGGTTGTGGCCGTGATGCTTGCTCATGTGACTCCTCTTGGCCTCAACTTGACAGGTGCAATGCACGATGATGATGAACATTAAAGTTAGGACGGCTCTAATTATCGGACGAGTAAGTTGGAGACATGAAGTATTGTTGTTCTCCTTCATTTCACAGCCTCTCTGAGTTTGATTTTGGAGAAGGAATGAGAGAGTATGAGGCATTTTCTGTTCAGAGCCGCTGGTAGGAGGTAGTTATAGACAGTTGAAGCCGGTGTTAAATTACGAAAATAGCCTTCTACAGTTGTACCTAACTTGAAAGATGGGCACGAACTTATGCATCTGTAGATATGCTTTCTAACATCTTTTTGGCTCTATATGCGATCCATTATCCGCAGTCTTTTACATCTAATTTTTTGCGTTTTTTTAATAGCTCTGGGACACGAAAGGTGAACATCCAGCCACATCAATTTTGGACAGAAAAACAGTTTATGCATTCAATGTGAAGTAGTGTTAATTGTTTACCCAAAAAAAAAAAAAAAAAAAAAGTAGCGTAAATTTGGATTATAAATGTTGATTTTCGTAGTCGATTAACAGTTATGTTCAAGATTGTTTGATGGTTTATTCTATGGTTTCGGATAATCAAATTGATATTTTATTGGTAAAAGGGGCAGGAGGGGTAACTAGTACTAGCCACCTTCTCTAAGCCTTATTGTGAGGAGCCACCCAGCCACCCACGCTACAAAATATTCAAACTAATTTGGATTGAGCCACGACCCAAATTTTTCAAGGTTAGTTAGCGCATCATTGTAGTCCCACCAAGATATGTCGTGTAGTTAGGCAACGTTAGAACGAACTATTTAAAGATTTGCCGGTGGTGTAAATCAAACTCGTAATTTCGTTAAGAAAAGCTGATAGAACTGAGGTAGTAGGCAAGTCCATAATGTAGGAGTACCATCAAAAGCAGAGCATAGACAATACATTACTAAATTGATAATAGACTTATTTAAGCTCCGGGCACGCCTAAACATGTTAATGATCCGACAAACACCAATTAAAGTAATGAACCACAGGCATAGCTGTTAGGCTAGCCTAAGATCCAATCTAGTATATATTACTTGGGGGAGTGGGGGAGTTTCCCTTTCTTTTAGAAATTTTTGATTTTACTTTTGAGGAAGATATTACTTGATTATTGCATATCATTCCATCAGAGAATGTAAAATATATTTTATAATCTTTTTGATTCATATAACTTTTTGATTGTCTAAGAGTATAGGAGATGAGCTGTCACTATGTGAATGTCCATGAAACATCCTTTAAGTTTCTTGAACCTGTTAAGCTTATACCTCGGGTCCAAGCATGTGCCGTACACTCAGAGGAGCTTACTCGCAATGAGTAGGATTTAAATAGGTAATTTTCAATTCCTAAAGAAAAATCTCCTGACGTGCCAACCGGCTTCTCCTTTCCTAAGTCGTTGTTTACCATGTATTTGGTGAAGCTCTTGGCGGTGAAGGCCAGTAATTACGATAGATCGAACATTGTTATTGATTGTTAAAGACCATGTTAAGTAATGGAATGTGCAATAATCACTCCAACATTTTGTCACTCCGTTAAATGACACAAGAAACCCTCGAGCTGATTTTATCCCACGGATTATGCACGCAAACTAACCCGTCCAAAAGCTTCTTATGTCACTCCACTTGCAAGGTGCGAACTTGGCCCTTATTATTACTCTAAATTGAGATGCTATGATTCATAAACGAAAAATGTTACATAAAATCAAACGCCTAATTATTTAGCATCTGTTGATTTATGGTGGCTATGTTGTCAGCGAGGCAATCCAGCACTTATCAATTTTTTCAGATTATCCTCTTAAAGTATCATGTTTTAGGTACCTCCACTAAAGAGCGAGCAACTTATCCCTTTGCTGGACCTTATCTAGCTTATTCACCACATAAAGAGAAACCGCTCTTCATTTTTAATAGCTAGAAAACGGACCAATGTGAAGAAAGAAGCGTCCACCTCATCCCCAGCATTAGTTGCACCTCACTTAATGCACTCACCGGTCCAAAATAAAGACCCCTAAAGTGGGAAGGTAGGTGTTCCTAGACATGTTAAGGTGTTGGCCAACGAAGATGAGCACCCATCTTTGTATTCACCTCGCATATTTAATTCCTACATGGTTCTCAAAACAGTGAAATGTCTGTCGCCGACCCTCTGAAAAAAGGCTTGCCGGAAAGGTCACTAAGCCAAAAAGGGGCTTTGGTTAGCTAGCCTTGAGAATTTTCTAAAAACGAGATGAGGGTACCCTTAAGATTCCTTATTTTAGGTATAGCTTTTTTAAACATAGAGGAAAGTGGTTCGCATGTTACGCTCAGGTCAAGTGTGGAGATAAAAACATAAAAAAGAAAAAAAGGTGAAGAAAGTTCACTTTTGATGGAAATGGGCAAGCCAATAAATGTTTCTTTTCCTGTCTTTTGGTCCTTAGCATGCCGTGGGCCAAATGGGACAGCTCTTGGCCTCCCATGCAATCGGTGGCCATTCGCATGTGTCTTAGATCATATTCACAGCTCGAGTTCTAAGGTCCGTTGGACCAGTTCCCATCTTGCTTTTGAACACAAGTCTATTATATGTGATGTCTCTTTAAGGTGAAGGGACCTTAGTGTTGTAACATTTTCCATGTTCTCCCATGCCCATTTATGAATTTTCGTGAATGACATTTATCCTTTTATTATAAAATAGGAGGTATGTAGGCTACTTCCCACTCTTTTGGTAAGGAATATTTGTGCCATTTTCGCCACCGCACTCATGTTGAGGCTTGTCATGGCACCTATGTCGGAGACTTTGCAGGGATACCTCCACAGATAGGCTTATTTAGCAACGTATGTATGTCACGACCTACCCTCAGGGAGAGGGAACAGGTTTAGGGGTATTGCCTAAAAGACGAGTCTATAGTCCATGATTAGACGCAGGCTCTCCTAAGCCTATACCTCACGTGACGTTGGGGTATTTTTAAGAAATTCATATGAGGAGTTGCCATTGACCTATTGGGGTCAGGTAGAAACCAAGTGAGGCGTGTGAATATGTCATACTTCCTACGCAACCAGAGAATCTAGGGTTGAGGACTTGATTACACTAATTGACTAATTAATGCCATTTCAATACTTAATCTTATTCATTTTCAAAGAATGGATTTTTGTCAGGCAGTTTGGATTGATTTTAGGCATATCCGCTAACACATGAGGTGATCATGCAAGCACATAGTCATCAACATAATAATTGACAATCAAATAAAGCATTAAATGCATATCATGGGATAACAAAAAATTAACATTAAGGAAAAGGTAAATATTAACCTTAACAAGACTAAAGAAAAGCCAAAATCGACATATCAATATTGTGCATTCAAAGGCAGTTGTCCCTAAGGACAATTGAAACCCTAAGGTAAAGCCCTAAAGGCTTAAGCAAACTTAAACATAATTCCAAATTGAAAGGTTTCCTATTTTTAAGAGAAAATTACTCCAAAGATTAATTTCAACGTTTTCGAGGAAATTTAATTTTTTTATATTTTTTCTATTTTTATAAAAAAGAAATTTCAAATTTTCCAAAAAAAAAATCTGGATTTTTACAATTTTTTAATACTTTAGTTTTTTAATTATTATTTTTTAAAAAAAGGTCTAATTTTTTAATTTTTTCTGAGTATCTGAATTTTCAGAAAAATTTTGATTTTTTTTTGTTTTTCGAAATTTTTGATGATTCTTTTGAAATTTTTTTGAATTTTTAATATTTAATATTATTATACTTAGGAAAATAGGTTCAGATTGAGTAAACCCAATCCGGCCCGTTGATTCGATCCGAGCCTGGTCCAACTCAGGTCAGATAAAAATATTTTTTTTTCCGATTTAGTTTCTTTTTAAATATATATTTTTTCTTTCTTTTTCTCTTTTTGTCTTATCCCTGTTTTGTTTTTATCCGCGGCTTCCTCTCCTGCACTCCTCATTGCCGAAGCCAACTTTTGTTCTCTTTTCGCTATTTATATTTTTTCTTTGTTTTAACTTTTTGCTGCACCCCTTTTTTTTTTTGCTTTCACTTTTGTTTTCTTCTTACCTTTCTCTGGTCTTCTTCTTCCCGCGACCTCTTCCCCAAAACATGGCCTCATCGAAACTCAGCCAAATAACGACGCAACCCGGAACAATCAACGACCCTTCCACCTGCCGAACCTCCGCCGATCACTAGGGGGTGCATGATAAAAAAATTTTCTGTTCCATAAATAGTTTTTCTATTCCGAATTGTTTCTAGAATAGAAATCCGTTTGGTAAAATTATTTCACTTTTCCATTTCTGAAATAGATTCTTATTCCAGAAATAGGTATGGAGTAGAAATCAGAAATATTTTTTTTTTTTTTTTTACATTTCTATTTCTGGAACAGAAATGAGAAATAAAAAAAATTTTCATCGTTCATCGCCGCCGCCGCCACCGGTGGTTGCCCGCCTCGCCGCCGCCGGTCGTTGGCTGCCGGTGCCGGCGCCGCCGTCCATCACTGCTATCCGCCAATCCGCTACCATTTGAAAGAAAGAAATTTTGTGTCGTTATCAAACGAATTTCTATTTTTAGAGTAGAAATTTTGGGTTGTTATTAAACGATTATTTTTGCTTAGAAACTCTTCTAGAAATAGAAATAGAAAAATCTATTTTTGTTCCAGAAACTATTTTTGGAACATAATGGTTTTCATGCACGCCCTAGTTAGCCGGAGATCATCACCATCATCGGCCAAGCATACCCTCCTCGGCCAAACACCGAACAAACAACAACAACGATGGGAACGTAGCGAACGACCACACGGCCAATGCCCAAGGTCACTCAACACCATCGAAACATCACAATAGAGCGCGATATGCCTAGACAACTTGATTTTAGTCAAAGACGAAGCCACAAAGACTGGATCTTGTTGTGGCATTCTATTAAATAGGTGGAGGGCGGTCTCGAATCACACGGTTTCTAGCTCAACTAGGACCTAAACCCTAACCGAGACTCTCACCAACAAACAATAAGACATACAGCAACCAAAGAGGAAGTGAATAGGACTGGAGTTCACGCAAACCAGTCGAGTGCAAACTCCAGCTCGAGGTGCACAAAACTAGGTGAAAATAGGGCGCAAGGAGGATGTACCGGATCCAATTTGAGGACGTTAGCCGAGGGGTCATCAGGCTGGGTTCGCACGCAGCTGAGGCGACGACTGAAGCTCCCTTCCTCTCCCTTAGTCGCTTCCTCGCTTAGACTCCTCCTCTCTCTTTGGCCTCTCACCCTCTTGGTCCCTCATTCTCTCCTTGTGCGCTCTCTCCCCCTCTCTCTCACGGTTCCACCTTCCTTTCTTCTGCAGGTCCTTCATGCTCTTCAAGGTTAACGGCAGGTGTGTCTAGCCCCTGCCTTGTCAGCCTGTCGACTAGCTTGCTCCTCGACCCGCAAATCACGCTGGAGCTACTTCGCCGATCCTCTTGCTCTCTCTGTCGTTGTGTTGCTACTCCTCTCCTCCTCTGTAGGTCATTGCACGAAGGACAATAGGAGGGAGACAACCAACTCGTGTGCAGGCTGGGCTGAAGGGGAAAAAGGGCTAGTTCGGGCCCATCGCGAGGGAAAGAGAAAAGGAAAGGGGTAGGCCCTAAGGTTTTTTTTATTTAATAAATTAAATTTTAATTAAATTTAATTTTTTAAAATAATTCCTAATTTTGTATGCAATTAAGTTTTAAGTAAAATGGCAAAATTTAGGTGTCAAGAGTTGCCCTTCTTTGAATGGGAGCTCGAAGAGGTTCCTTCAAAGACAAGAGACGCCTAAATTTTGCCCTTAGATGATGACAATTGGGGCTGCGGATAGGAAAATGATATGAAGGGATGACCTTACTTTGTATGATAACTAGTTTCAATTGGCAGGGAGGTCTCATCGTGCAAAAACGAGTTTCGACTGAATATGATAGTCTCACAATGTACAAATGGGTTTCGACTGTAAGAAAGGTCTCATTGTGTAAAAACGGGTTCTGACCGGATGTGATAGTCTTACCGTATAAAAACGAGTTTCGACTGGATATGATAGTCCCACCGTGTACAAACAGGTTACGACTGGATACGGACAAGCGTGGTTTATGGATGAACCCACAAGCCGTGTGGTTTAGGAAAAGCCACCACCTTGTGGTTTAAGGATGACCCACGAACCATGTGGTTTAGGAAAAGCCACAAACCCCGTGGTTTAAGGATAAACCCACCAAACTTGTGGTTTAAGGATAAACCACGAACCGTGTGGAAGAGGAAAAGCCATCAAACCCGTGGTTTAGGGATAAACCCACCAATCGTGTGGTTTAAGGATAGATCCACGAACCATGTGGTTAAGGAAAAGCCACCAACTCTGTGGTTTAAGGATAAACCCACCAACCTTGCAGTTTAATGATGACCCACGAATTGTGTGGTTTAGGAAAAGCCACCAACCCCGTGGTTTAAGGATAAACCCACCAACCGTGTGGTTTAAGGATAGACTCATGAACCATGTGGTTTAAGGATAGACTCACGAACCGTATGATTTAGGAAAAGCCATCAACCCAGTGGTTTAAGGATAAACCTATCAACCTTGTGGTTTAAGGATGACCCACGAACTGTGTGGTTTAGGAAAAGCCACCAATCCCGTGGTTTAAGGACAAACCCACCAATCATGTGGTTTAAGGATAGACCCACAAACCATGTGGTTTAAGGATAGACCCACCAACCGTGTGGTTTAAGAAAAGCCACCAACCTTGTGGTTTAAGGATAAACCCACCAACTTTGTGGTTTAAGGATGACCCACGAACCGTGTGGTTTAGGAAGAGCCACCTAAAATAGGCTAGTGAATCAACCTAGAGGAGGGTGAATAGGTTGTTGCGGAATTCTTTTGGAATCTTTTGCGGTAGAATACGTTGATATCAAATATATATCAATAACAAATAAAGCATGTATTCATAAAGTAAATAGAGTAGGGTAAAAGAGAATTGACACAAGGATTATAGTAGTTCGGCTTAGTCCAAGCCTAACGTCCACTCTCCACGCTGGCAGCCAACTGGCTGTAATCACTATGTAGCAAACGAGAGCTGTTACAGTGCACAAACTAGACTTCTTCAATAAACAATCTCTCCTACAGCTTCCTGCTGCTTTCGCACTATACGTAACTCTCTTCGATACACAATTCGAACATGAAAGATTTTAGAGAATAAGTGATTTTGGAGATTCTAACATTGAGATTTTTCTACCCAGTCTCTCCTTATTTCCAAGCAACATCAATCCACCTTAAATAGCCTCCGTGCCTTCATACCCGTTGGCACTTACCAAAAATTCATCCAATCAACCCGTTGGACTGAATCAATTTAAGTGATCTCCTTGTCGCCGAAAACGTAAGTAGATAGTAACTCGTCAATCCTGTTCGCCCATACAATCAGAATCTTGAGTTCCCACAATTAGATTCTTCCAAAAATAAATTTGATCTTCAACGGATAAAATCTGAAGAATAAATTTCCAAGCTCACGATCACAGTAAGAGATATTCCATGGTTAAGATTAGGAAATATAGAATCCAATATCTTACTTTCCTTAACCATAAAAATAACATGTGGCCAGCCTGTAAAAATCGCGAACTGTCTTCAGACTTAGATTTAGGTCTTGAAGGTCGTAAGACTGAAACTAAGTCTTGAAGGTCTTCAGACTGAAAAACTTCAGACCGAATTTCTGGGTCTAATTGTCTTTGAAAACCTTTAGACTTTGAAAACTTCAGACGTAACTGACTGAGTCTTGGAATCTTCAGACCGTATTGTAGAGGCTTTTTTTGTCAACTTCAAAACTCCAAGGGATTTTTCTTCAACAATCTCCCCCTTTTTTATGGTGACAAAACCCTCGATAGATTTGTGAATTTAAAAACCTACAAGGAAAAACTCATCTATACTTTGAGGATTATTTTTTTGCAAAACAGAGTGTTAGTCCAATAACAATTATCCTCACAAATATAATGATCCTGCAATACAAATTCACAAGTCTAGATCCAAATTATCAAATCAGCATAAAGTCATAGAAGTTCAAATAAACAACCCAAATAAAATCTAAAACGAAAACAGTCTAAGCAATCAAATAAAAATAAACTTCAAAATAAAAACAGTCTAAGCTTCAAATCAAAAGCTTCAAAACTTCAAATCTTCAAAAAAACCTACAATCAAATCTACAACTCTCCCCCCTTTTGTCCCATCAAAGAGGTAGAGTGAATGTGAGAAAGTTTTGAAAAGATTTATGGGCTTGCAGGGAAACGAACAAGTTGAAACTTGCTAAGCTCCTGAACGGACTTCTCGAGATTGGCAAGGTTTTCCTTCACTGAAGCTAATTCTGCACTGGTCTGATTCGATTCCATTTGTGCTCTCAGTGCATTGATCTGGTCCTGCATGTTCACTGAAGTACTCAGCAGCGCCTTTTTCAAATCTCTTAGCTCAAAGTCCATCCCAAAAACCTGCTTTTTCAGGTCCAACAAGATATCCAACAGCTGTGTGAATGCTGTGGAATTTGCATTGCTTCCACTTGGACCAGCAGATTGAGTTTGGAAACTAGGAGCTTCCCTCTCAGCCCTTTCCTTCTCGATAGGTGAGGATTCTTCATGTTCTGGGAAGTGGGATGCATAAACCTCCTCAGGGTCAGCACCAGACCTACTCACATCACTAAAGTGTAGTGGCGATATCGTCCCATGTTCTGCAGCAACTCCCCCTATGTGAATGCCAGTGGGTGGAGTAGAAAATTCATCGCCAACATCCATATCAGCACTTGGATGTTTCTCGATCTCTTCCCCAGTAAATGATGGCTCTAATCCTCCAGCCATATCCTCCGCTCGTCCGCTTTCTTCCTCATCCTTCTTTCTCCTTTCTTCTTCTTCTCTTCTCGTTCTTCCTCTTCTTCTTCCCTTCTTCTTTTTTCTTCAGCTTTCCTCTGTCTCTCTTCTTCTTCACTTTGTTCCTCTTCTCTTCTTCTTTCCTCTTCTTCTCTTCTTCTCTCTTCTTCTCTTCTTTTTCTTTCTTCCTCTCTTCTCTTCCTTTCCTCTGTCTTTCTTCCTCTTTCCTCTGTTTCTCGGCTTCCTTCTCCTCTGCTTCTCTTCTCGCTCTCTCTTTAGCCTTTGTTCTCAAAATAATAGGGCTCCTCAATCTAGAGAGAGTAGACAGAGTCATGGCATCTTCTTCATCCTCTTCATCTTGCAGGATGATTTTCCTTCTTTTCTTTTCAGCCATGGGCTCTTTGTCCTTTCTTTTCGACGAAGCAGTGGGGATCTCCTTTGAAGGTGTTTCCCTCCTCAACATTTTCAATGCTGCATTCAGTTCTGGAAATTTCATCTTCATCACCATTTTTTGACCAACAAGCATCGAATTCAACTTGGTCAAGCATAAAGATGCAGGGACTTGAATATCGAAATGCCTAAAAAGCTTCGTGATGATTGATAAATAAGGCAGCTGACCCTTATTCTTTACTATAGTTCTATACATATGGAAAAAAATAACATGTGGGAGAGAGAAGGGTCTACCCTGGTTGATGGCAAACATCAACTTTGCCTCTGTTTTAGAAACATCAGTCTTCGAGGTCGTCTTTGGCTGGATGCAGTTGATGACTATTTTATGCAACAAACCATTCGTGGCATTCATCCGAGTGTAGGATATCTTGCCTTCAACTGTTATGTCTCGTACGATCTCCAAAGTTGCATAGGCTGTTGAGACTTTGATTGGCTGGAAACTCCTTCTTTCCACACCAATAATGTCAGCCAGCAAGTCAACATCAACAACATAGTCTTTGTCCATGAAAGAAAAGGACAAACAATTTGCATCCAAAAAAGATAGATTCGAGTAAAAGTAAGCCGCCAGTTCAGAATGGGCCTTAGTCATATCCGTGCAGAAATTCTCCAATTGCAACCTAGCAAACTTCCCTCTTAAATTAATCTTTATCGAATCTAGGAAGTCAAAATCCACACTCCTCGGATTGACCACACCCCTCTTTAACAACTTTACATAAACTCGCTCATGCTCCCTCGACCGAAATAGACTTCTCGAAGGATAAACAGAATTTGCAGCCACACCAAAACGCGGTTCAAAGTGAGAGAAAAGACTCTCATCATCATCTAGGGCCTCAGCAGGAATATTCTCTAGTGGATTACTCGAGATATTCTCCAGTGCCCTCTGTGCAGTACCTTTCTCAACAACATTCAGCTTCTCCATCTCCATCAAAAACAAATACTCGCTCTTAAACCCTCTTTCCTTCAAATATTCATCGATCGTCTTAAGGCTTACCTTTCCATCCTTAAGCCTTTTATAAAGATCGTAAGCAACATTCGGTCTGAGTGTTCTTACCGGTTCTGCTTTCGTAACCACTTCCTCAAAGTGTTGACTCTCAGCTTCTCGTTGAGGCGAATCTTCTTCCGTTAGGTCCACCCTGGTAGGACCCTCTGGCTGTCTCTGTGGTCCCCTATTGGCGATTCTAGAAGACTTGCGAGACGACATTCTTGGAGAGCAAGCAAAGATTCAACTTGATCGTGAAGAAAAATGGAAAACTTTGTGACGAAAAGGGATGAAACGGGAATGGCAAATGGAACCTTTTTAGGGTTTTGAAAGCGAAAGATTATGAGGATGAATCGCAAAGGAGTAGCTGTGAGTGAAAAGTGACGGTTCGAGAGTATAAATAGTGAGAGAGAAAAACACGGGAATACGAATCGTCGCCAAAAAATAAAGGTAAAAACTGCCAAAAATAAACCGTAGTTTTGAAAAAGAAAACCGCCTTGCCATAATTACGTGTCGAAAAGAGTAAAAAAGATTTTGAAATATCGAAAAGTAATTACCAAAAATAAAATAAAGTAGAGAATTAAAATATGTAAAGAGATAAAAAAAAAAAAAAAAAACAGAGTTTGACGGATGTTCAGACTTTACCTCTGAGTTTGAACCCTTTTCAGACTTTACCTTTGCGTCTGAGCACAATCAGACTTTACGTAAAGTCTGAAACACTTTTAGACCTAGCTTTGAGTTTGAGCCGCCTTTAGACCTAGCGATGAGTCTGAACCGCCTTCAGACCTAGCGATGAGTCTGAACCGCCTTCAGACTTGGCCGTTCAGACTTTAATTTTGAGTCCGATCATCTTCAAATTTCACGATACTCAGACTTGAACGAATTGATTCAAAGTGAGCATTTTCTAGGGGCTTTGTGAATATATCTGCCAATTGATTATTTGAATCTACATGCTGAATCACAACTTCACCATTTTGAACATGATCTCGAATGAAATGATGCTTGATTTCAATGTGCTTTGCTCTTGAATGAAGTATTGGATTCTTTGTGAGGTTGATTGCGCTTGTGTTGTCACATTTGATTTCCGTATGTGTTTCATCAACTCCAAAGTCTCTTAATTGCTGTTGTATCCATAGAATTTGAGAGCAGCAACTTCCAAGAGCTATGTACTCTGCTTCAGCAGTTGAAAGAGCCACGATACCATGTTTTCTTGAGAACCAAGACACCATCCTGTTTCCCAATAATTGACATGTACCTGTAGTGCTTTTTCTATCCACTCTACAACCAGCAAGGTCAGCATTAGAATATCCAAGGAGAGTAAAATCTCCTTGCTTAGAATACCACAGACCTAACTTAGATGTAGTTGCAACATATTTAATAATACGCTTAACAGCAGTCATATGATATTCTTTAGGATTATATTGAAATCTAGCACATATGCAAACACTAAATAGAATATCAGGTCTAGATTGCTGTAAGGTAAAGAAGTGACTCGATTATACTTATGTATAGTTTTTGGTCTACACTCTTTCCTTCTTCATCTTTATCTAGCTTTGATGAGCTTGACATAGGTGTTTCTGTTTTCTTGCAATTCTCCATTCCAAACTTCTTGATTAGGTCTTTTGCATATTTCTCTTGGTGAATGAAAGTTCCTTCACTTGATTGTTTGACTTGAAGTCCCAAAAAAAAGTTCAATTCTCCCATCATGCTCATCTCAAATTCATTCTGCATACACTTTGAAAAATTCTTGCAAAGTTTTTTATTAGAAGAACCAAAAATAATATCATCAACATAAATTTGAACAAGTATGAAATCTTTCCCTTCTCTTTTGATAAATAAAGTAGTATCTACTTTACCTTTAGAGAAGCCATTTTGAATTAAGAAGTTGCTTAACCTTTCATACCATGCTCGGGATGCTTGTTTTAAGCCATATAAGGCTTTCTTCAGCTTGAATACAAGGTTTGGTCTTTTAAGATCTTCAAATTTTGGTGGTTGTTCCACATAGACTTCTTCTTGGATAATTCCATTTAGGAATGCACTTTTCACGTCCATTTGGAATAACTTGAAATTCTTAAAACAAGCAAAAGCAAGAAGTAATATTATAGCTTCTAACCTTGCCATTGGAGCATAGGTTTCGTCATAGTCGATGCCTTCTTCTTGTGTATAGCCTTTTGCCACAAGTCTTGCTTTGTTCCTTACCACTTTTCCTTGTTGATCAAGCTTGTTCCTGAAAACCCATTTGGTACCAATAATTGATTTATCTTTTGGTTTAGGAACTAGCTCCCAAACGTTGTTGATTTTGAATTGATTCAATTCTTCTTGCATTGCTCCAATCCAGCTTTCATTTTTCAATGCATCTTATATGTTTTTCGGTTCGATCTCAGAAATGAGTGCAAGAGCACTAGAAGTTTCACGTCTTTTAGATCTTATACGAACTCCTTCATCAATATTGCCAATGATGAGGTCTGGAGGGTGACTTGATTTGTGCTTCCAACTTGTAGTTGGTTTGTCCGTTTGATGAACCTCTTCTTCAGTTGGAATTACTGAATTTGTTTGAGACTCAGTGTCTGGGGCTTGATTTTCTTCAAGAGAATTTGTAGACACTTGGCCAGACTCAAAATCTTCAGGTTGAGTCTGATTTTGTACTGAGTTTTCAAACTTCACATTCATGGATTCTTCCACAGTTTGAGTGTGTTTATTGAAGACTCTGAAAGCTTTGCTTGTCATGGAGTAGCCAAGAAAAATTCGTTCATCTGATTTTTCTTCAAACTTACCAATTCGATCACTGGAATTCTTTAGGATAAAAGATTTGCAACCGAATATATAAAAATATGAAACAATTGGTTTCTTACCTTTGAGCAGTTCATAAGGTGTCTTTTCTAATATAGGTCTTAGAAAGATTCTATTTATGATATAGCAAGCAGTAGAAGTAGCTTCAGCCCAAAAATGAGGCGAAATATTACTTTCAATCAAAAGAGTTCTTGCCATTTCTTACAAAGAACGATTTTTCCTTTCTACAACTCCATTTTGTTGTGGAGTGTATGGGGATGAAAAATTATGTTGAATACCATAGTCATCACAATGTTTAGCAAAATCATGATTTTCAAATTCTCCACCATGGTCAGTTCTAATACTTGAAATTGCATAACCTTTCTCGGTTTGGATTTTCTTTGCAAACTTACTAAAATGAGATAAATCATCAGATTTATCTGCAAGAAAGAATACCCAAGTAAAACGAGAATAATCATCTACTATAACCAAACAATATCTTTTACCTCCAATACTTTGAACTCTTGTTGGCCCGAATAAATCCATGTGTAATAAGCTGCAAAACACGATTAGTGGATACTTGATTTATAGATTTATAGGAATTTCTAACCTGTTTTCCAAGTACACACGGAGTGCATAATTCATGCTTTTGATACTTGAGGTTAGGAAGTCCTCGAACAAGCTTTTTGAAAGACACTTTTGCGATTTGCTTCAGGTTAACATGTCCAAGCTTCCTATGCCAGAGAATGACTTCATCTTGAATCGATATCAAGCATTGAGGACTGTCAGACCTTACGTCTAGCAAATAAATATTTCTATGTCTTCGTCCAGTAAAGGATTGTGAGAGATCTTTGCTTGTTCTAGAACATGTATCTTCTTGAAAGTTGATTTTGTATCCAGAATCGCATAATTGACTAATACTAAATAGATTGTAGTTCAATCATTCAACAAGAGAGACATTGTTGATTGTGAGATTTCCAATCATCACAGTTCCTTGATCAAAAATTTTTCCCTTGTTGTTACCACCAAAAGAAACATTTCCTCCTTTTACATGAGAGAGTTTTGTAAAACAACTTGAGTCTCCTGTCATGTGTCTTGAACATCCACTATCCAAATACCACTTGATTTTCTTATTGAAGGTAATCTGCATTTAAAAGAAAGACTCATGTCTTCTTTGGTACCCAAACCTTCTTGGGTCCATCATTGTTAGTAGCATAAACAGTCTTTGCCCAGCTCTTCTTAACAGGTCTCCAAACTTTGGGACATTCCTTTTCAAAATGATCTACACTCTTGCATTTTGAACAAGTAAGAGCATTTTTACCAACAGGCTTTATGAAAACCTTTTGGAGATGATTTTTATAAAAAGTTTTTGTTGGCTTATTCCTAATTCTTTCCTTTACCTTTGGGAAATCGATCAAAGGAACGGTTTCTTGTGTCATTCCTAGACCGGATTTATTAAAGTAAGGTCTTTGAATAAAAAGAATTTTATCCAACTTTTCAGAACCCATTGAAAATTTCTTTGTGACTTTCAATAAATCTTCTTTCAAGCAAGCATTTTCCTTTGAAAGTTCATTCTCATTTTCTTTTGAAACAGCAAAAGACTTGTCTAGACTTTCAACTTTTTCAAATAAAATCTTTTCTTGTTGTTTCAGTTTGGAATTCTCCCTTTTCGGTTCGAAATCCTTTTAAGAGAGCCTTTAAACCGAGACAAAGTTTATCAATGTATTTTGATACTTTGGTAGGAATTTTTAAATTTCTAACCTTGATACCACTTGTTTGAGTCCGAGTCTCGAGTCCGAGTTTGCCATAAGACATATGTTTGCATATTCTTCATCACTCTCCTCACATTCAGTGTCACTCCACGTTTTAGCTTTGAGTGCTTTCTTGAACTTTTCAGGTTTCCCTTTCTTTTTCTTCAATGAGGGACAGTTAGGTCTAATGTGTCCCTTTTTCTTGCATTCAAAGCAAACAACTTCTTTGCTGGTATCTTTTTCTTCATTTGATTTCTTTTGAAATCTTTGATTGTTTTGTTTCTTTCCATTAAACCTTCTGCCTTTTCTATTTAACCTTCTGAATTTTCTAATCAGAAGTACCAATTCTTCATCATCCAAGTCTTCTTCTGAATATGTAACATCAGAATCATCATTAGATTTTAAAGCAATTGACTTCTTACCTTTTGTGTCAAATTCCTCATTGAATTGCTCGACTTCATAAGATTGAAGTGTGCCGACCAATTCATCTACCGAAAGAGGCATGATCCTTTGTGTTTCTCTTATAGATGTCTTGACGTGATTCCAATCTTTGGAGAGCCCTCTCAACAGTTTATTGACCTTCATAGGTCCCGAGATTGGCTGTCCTTGGTATGCCAAGCCGTTTACAATTTCTGTAAATCGACCGAACATATCCGTGATGGATTCTCCGGCTTCATTTTGAAGGCTTCATTTGACCAAGAAGGATATTGATCTTGGTTTCTTTGACTCGATCTGTTCCTTCATAGGTGACGTGTAATCTGTCCCAAACTCCTTTGACTGTTTCACAAGATGAAATTCTATTATATTCAGTAGGAGATAATGCACAATATAGAGAGTAGATAGCCTTTGCATCAAGGGCTTGTCTCTTTGAGATATCGGTGTGCGTTGTTCCCACTCCATCAAGTAATTCTTTCCCTGTGATAGATACAGCTTTAGGAGTAATTCCATTCTCCTTTACATCCTACTCCATAGGATCTTTGGATCTTAGGAATGCCTTCATTTTGTTTTTCCATACGTTATACTCCTTGCCATTGAAGTAGGGAGGTCTAGTATGGCTTTGCCCTTCAATTAAACCTGTAGCCAAAACACTAGCCATAGATCTTTAGCTTTAGAAATAATAAAACTTCTAATGAATAAGCAACCAAGCTCTGATACCAATTGAAATAGGCTAGTGAATCAATCTAGTGGGGGGTGAATAGGTTGTTGCGGAATTCTTTTGGAATCTTTTGCGGTAGAATACGTTGATATCAAAGATATATCAATAACAAATAAAGCATGTATTCATAAAGTAAATAGAGTAGGGTAAAAGAGAATTGACACAAGGATTATAGTGGTTCGGCTTAGTCCAAGCCTACGTCCACTCTCCACGCTGGCAGCCAACTGGCTGTAATCACTATGTAGCAAACGAGAGCTGTTACAGTACACGAACTAGACTTTTTCAATAAACAATCTCTCCTACAGCTTCCTGCTGCTTTCGCACTATACGTAACTCTCTTCGATACACAATTCGAACATGAAAGATTTTAGAGAACAATTGATTTTGGAGATTCTAACATCGAGATTTTTCTACCCAGTCTCTCCTTATTTCCAAGCAACATCGATCCACCTTAAATAGCCTCCGTGCCTTCATACCCGTTGGCACTTACCAAAAATTCATCCAATCAACCCGTTGGACTGAATCAATTTAAGTGATCTCATTGTCGCCGAAAACGTAAGTAGACAGTAGCTCGTCAATCTTGTTCGCCCATACAATCAGGATCTTGAGTTCCCAAAATTAAATTCTTCCAAAAATAAACTTGATCTTCAACGGATAAAATCCGAAGAATAAATCTTCCAAGCTCACGATCACAATCAGAGATATTCCATGGTTAAGATTAGGAAATATAGAATCCAATATTTTACTTTCCTCAACCATAAAAATAACCTGTGGCCAGCCTGTAAAAATCGCGAACTGTCTTCAGACTTAGATTTAGGTCTTGAAGGTCGTAAGACTAAAACTGAGTCTTGAAGGTCTTGGTGAAAAACTTCAGACCGAACTTCTCGGGTCCGATTGTCTTTGAAAACCTTTAGACTTTGAAAACTTCAGACGTAACTGACTGAGTCTTGGAATCTTTAGACCGTACTATAGAGGCTGTTTTGTCAACTTCAAAACTCCAAGGGATTTTTCTTCAACACCACCAATCCCGTGGTTTAAGGATAAACCCACCAACCTTGGAAATGACATGGTTTAAGGCTTATCATGAACCTTTGGAAATGGCATGGTTTAAGACTAACCATGAACCTTTGGAGATGGCATGGTTTAAGGCTGACCATGAACCTTTGGTTTTTAGGGAAGCACCCACTAACCCCTTGAAAACTACATGGCTTCACTAAGGAATCCTGTTAAACTCAACTTGAGCATATGTCATTAGAGACGTCGTCAAGAGACATATTGGCAATATTGCAGCATTAATCGAACAAGCTAATCAAGCTAAGTCCGACTACTTTAGAAGAACATTTGATGTTAATCAGCATCATGTGGCGCAAAACTGTCATCTTGCTTAGGGATATATCATTAATCATCAAATTCTCTAGAAGTCAAGTTCTTATCAGAACGGCTACTACTTGTGAAAAATGCTCATTAAGCATGCCAAACTAGAGTTTCTTAGTTAGAAAGGGTTTCTCATACACTTTTGATAAAATGGCTACTTGATCCCATCTATTCATGTGGGAAGTAACTAATTGCAGAGGGTATCTCACATAACCCATGTCAAAGGCTTTCAGAAATATTCGCGATGAGTACAATCTGATCGATAAAAAAGGTCTTTTGAAAGGATCGTAATATAGGCTTGGTTAGGGCTTACACAAAGGAATTATTGCTTTGAGGCTAATAAAGGAACAATTGTCGCTATAATCGTCAGGCTTACAAGTCAAGAACTTGGAAGATAAGACAAGATAGAATTACCTCCACTCCTTCAAGCAATAGCTTCTTTGTGGCATTCTCATTTTCACTCAAATCATCCCAATTAGAAGAGACTTTGGAAAAGGGTTGTAATGTTGGCTCAGGAGAGGCTCGAAGGGCTTAAAATTTTCAAGAGGCTTTTTAAGAGTTGGTGATCATCATGGCATCGTGACTAGGTCACTTGATCTTTTGAAATCATTTGGCTTTTGGAACAGAGCACATCTCGAAAGTTCCTTCACTAATCATTTATGCATGGGAGCTTTGCTCCTCTCTCTAATTTTCTTTGCTCTTGCGATGATTTTTTTTTTTTTTTTTTTTTACCACAAGCACTTGGACTTTGATAATTTTTCTTTCACATAAGATGCAGCCTTTTGGCTCTTTTTCTTGACGGGCATTGGTTTTGCTTTTACCAAGTACATTACTTTTTCATGCCCCCTAATTTTGTCGAACTTTTTTTCTTTGAACTTTTGGAGCTCTTATGACTTTCAAGATGCTTTTCATATTTTCTCGTAAATGTCGATTGTATGTGGTCAATCCTTATAACTTGCCCTAGTGAAGGGAGATGATCACTACTCAAGGTTCAGAAATGAATAATCAGGCCCAAATTGGTCAAAGCAATGGGTATCAAGTGTGGGTAAAGAAGGAAATGCTCTTCTTCACCTTGGGATGAGTCAAGCTCTGATGAGAATTCCTCTGAAGCTATCATTAGAAGGTTGACGCAAGTGAAAGTAATAGAATCTTTCTTAATTTTTCACTTTACAACACAACCATGATCTCCTATGTTGCCCCAATGTAGGGTCGTTCTCGACAGGGGTACTTTGAAGGATCATCTTTATTCGGCCCAAAGGGTTAGCAAGAGATCAGTGCAATGCTTGGGATTGATGAATGAAATACCTTTATCATTTCAATCTTTGCGCTCAATGTGAATGAATCTTTCGTCCTAAGAGAATGTCACTTTTTACTCAATTCCCAAAAGTGTTTGAAGGACGTGTTTGAAAATAGATTACCTTTCTTCATCCTAAGCACTTCTTGTTTGGCATGGTTAATGTTTTACCTTTCATTTTGTCGAGGTCATCTGAGTAGATCAATCTCCATAGGGAAATTTGATTCAAAATGAATAACCCACCAAACAAGAAAACAATTTTGAGATAAAAAGGATGTTAAAAAAAATTTGTACAAATTTTTTCTCAATTATTCTTTTTTGTGCTTGTCTCTAGGCAAGCGCAAAAGGTTCTTTTTTATAATGGAAATTCTTTGTTTTGTTTTGCTTTTTTTTTTTTTTTTTTTTTTTTTGAGAAGAAGAGTACTTACTTGCGGCAAGGCGACTCGATAGTCCTGTAAAGAATGTAAAAGAATATGTTAATGCAAAAATCTTCAGGGATTGACATGCTGGAAATGATACATTATTACCCTTCACTCGCTTTTATCCTTTGGGTGCTAACATTTCTTGGATTCACTCTTGTGGATATCTAGTAACTCGACATTACCCTTCACTTGCATTTGCCTTTAAGTGTCTGATGTCTTCCTTTTACTCAAGGGCAACATTTGATGACCGATTCTCTTTTGTATACATCTAAATCTTGAAGTATTGTCTTTGTAACGACCTAGGTCCCACTATGTAATATCGTTCGCTTTGTATACTGAGTCCTCATGACTTTAAGACACGTCATGCAGGAGCAGAGGCACGGCCCACTGGCCCACCCTCTCCCAAGCCATAATATTGTCCACTTTGGAGGCATGCACGCAGCAACCTCCTCCCTCACGAGTTTGTTTTCAGCGTAGCAGAAGTGTACGTGAAATACGTCACATAGGTTCAAGAGACCCCAAGCCTTATAAACTAACCTAGGACTCCCCCCTAAGTGATGTGGGACTAGAGAGGACCCCTTGCTCTTCCCTGGGTTGTCACACTCTCCACCCCTTAAGAACACAGCGTCCTCGCTATGGCCTCCACATGTGGTCAAGAGTCGGCTTTGATGCCATTTGTAACGACCTGGGTCCCGTTGTGTAATATTGTCCGCTTTGAACACTGAGTTCTCACTGCTTTAAAACGCACCACGCAGGGGCAGAGGCGCAGCCCACTGGCCCGCCCTCTCCCAAGCCATAATATTGTCCGCTTTGGAGACATGCACGCAGCAATCTCCTCCCTCACGAGTTTGTTTTCAGCGCAGCGGAAGCGTACATGAAACACGTCACACAGGTTCAAGGGACCCCAAGCTTTATAAACTAGCCCAGGACTCTCCCTAAGCGATGTGGGACTAGAGAGAACCCCTTGCCCTTCCTTGGGCTGTCACAATCTTAGTCCTTACAGACCACCAATAATCATCTCCATGCAAAGATTGAATGCTCATAAGAGATGAAGATGGTGAGTAGATAACTTGATGGCGCCATTTCCAACACGGCTTCGACAAAATAGATGAGTGCAAAAATCAATCCCTGTCCTAGATTGAAAGTCCTCTTATTTGTACGGTCAAATGAGAACATGTCAGAGTGGCTGTTATTCGCATCCTACAAGAAGAAGACAATGTCAATATATGAATGAGAGAATGATCTTTTAATTAGGCCGCCTCTTACAATGAAATAAAGGCGGCAATACATGCCCCATAGTCCTTATTAAGGGGTTTTAGTATTTCGCCAAGATTTTATCATAAGAGAAAGGGCATCATTAAAAGATCGATTGACGGCTATCAATCGAATATCCTCTCTATTCCAAAAGTTTCATGTGCAAAAGTAGCATTGACTTTTGAAAGATTGATTTATTGATTTATGATTTTACTTCTAGAAAAAATGAAGTGACTTTTGTTTTGAGAAATCAATACACAAAATGGAGAGAATTTGACTAAAAAATGCAATTTCAATTTTTGTGCCCCAGTGTATAATTGCAACTCATAAGCTTTTTTTTTTTTTTTTTTTTTTTCAAAATGCGATTTTGAGCCCATGACTAGAAATATAAACAAAACCATGTGTTCAATAGGGCCAAATCAAAGTATTTAGAACTTGCATTCAATGTTCATTTCAAGAGTGATTGCCAATTTTTTAATCATAAGCCTACAACACCGAGGGCATTCGATTAATTTCCACGAATTTCAAGATGAAAATTCAATTAAAAAAAAGCGAATAAAAGAGAAGAATAATACTTACAGTGGGGGACGACTTCTCTCTCTCTCTCTCTCTCTCTTCTCTCTCTCTCTCTCTCTCTCTCTCTCTCTCTCTAATTGCATAGACATACACATGGGATGTGGTTTGATTTCTAATCTATATGGCTCAAAATGGAGCCCTAGGATCACTGGACCGAACCAACAAGATCGCGACTAGGTCGTGTTACCCATGACTTCGGTTTCGTCAAAGAACCGACCCGTGTCTCGTGGTTGCAAACCAGGGTGGGGACCTTTGACATCAAGAAAAAGAATTTCGGAGTTGAGATGGATGACTTGTACTACATGACTGTAGTTGGAGCGGTATCCATCTTGACACAATTCTAGGAAATCCTATGCAGGCGGCGGCAGGTTGTGTACGCGCTAGGGTGTAGTGTAATGCAAAGGATACATGCACAACAATTTATAGGCAAACAACACTCCGTACATAAAAAATAAACCATACATTCCTACACCTCCCTACAAGACAAAGGTGAGCAAACACTTCCCCGTATACCTGTCATTCTGCAAAAACATTTAACACCTTTAATGTTTGGGGCGTACTTGAAATCTTCGTTGCCAAACAAAAATATTTTTGAACAAGATTAATTTTGGCCTAAGTCCTCTAAGGTTTAAAACCAAATCCCCAACGGAGTCACCAAGTTGTCGCAACCTACCCTCAGGGGGAGGGAACATGTTTAGGTGTATTGCCTAAAAGACGGACCTATAGCCTATGATTAGGTGCGGGCTCTTCCAAGCCCATATCTCGCGTGACGTTTGGGTATTTTTAAGAAATTCGTAATAAGTAGTCGCCATTAGCCTATTAGGGTAAGCTAGAAACCAAGTGAGGCGTAGGAGTATGCCACACTTCCTACGCAACCAAGTGAAGCGTGAGAGTATGCCACACTTCCTACGCAACCAGAGAATCTAGGGTCGGGGACATGATTATACTAATTGACCATTTAATGCCCTTTCGATACCTAATCTTATTCATTTTTTTTAAAATGATTTTTATTAGGCAGTTTGGATTGATTTTAGGCATATCTGCTAACACGTGAGGTAATCATGTAGGCACACAGTCATCGGCATAATAATCGACAATCAAAGAAAGCATTAAATGCACATCCTGGGATAGCAAAAATTTAACATTAAGGAAAAGGTAAATATTAATCTTAACTAGACTAAAGAAAAGCCAAAATCGACATATCAATATTATGCATTCAAAAGTATTTGTCCCTAAGGACAATTGAAACCCTCCTAAAGGCTTAATCAAACTTAAACATAATTCCAAATTGAAAGGTTTCCTATTTTTAAGAGAAAATTACTCCAAAGATTAATTTCAACCTTTTCGAGGAAATTAATTTTTTAAATATTTTTTTTATTTTTCTATTTTTATAAAAAATGGTTAATACCCTAAAAAAATCCTAAACTGGTACATTTTGTGACAAATTTACCCCAAACTATTTTTTTAACCACAAAAAACCCCAAACTGGTATATCTTTGACAAACCAAGCTGGTACACTTATGACAAATTTACCCTATGTTAGTTTTTGTTAAATTTTATTGTCAAATCATTAAGTTAAATGACACGTGGCAGTTAATTAATATACCAATTTGAGATTTTATTTTCCGTTTGTCACAGTTTATAATTTTTATGATTTTTTTTGTATTAATCTAATTTAGTAGAGGGTGTATTTGTCACAAATTTACCGGTTTTGAGTTTTTTGCGGTCAAATAAATTAGTTTTGGGTAATTTGTTATAAATGTACCAGTTTAGGGTTTTTTATGGTTAGTTGGGGTAAAATTGTCACAAATGAACCAGTTTGGGGTTTTTCATGGTCAAAAAAATAATTTTGGGTAAATTTGTCACGGGTATACCAGTTTGGGATTTTTAAGGTATTAACCTTAAAAAAATGAATTTTCAAATTTTCCAAAAAAAACTGGATTTTTACAATTTTTTAATACTTTATTTTTTTTAATTTTTTAATAATTATTTTTTAAAAAGGTCGAATTTTTTAATGTTTTATGAGTTTTTGAATTTTTGGAAAAATTTTTGAATTTTTTTGTTTTTCAAAATTTTTCATGGATTTTTTCTTTTAAATTTTTTTGAATATTTAATGTATTTTTAATATTTAATATTATTACACTCACGAAAATGGGTTCGGATCGGGTAAACCCGATCCGGCTCACTGATCCGATCCAAGCCTAGGTCCAACTCGGGTCGGATAAAAAGATTTTTTTTTTTTTTCGGTTTAGTTTCTTTTTTAAATATATATATTTTCTTTCTTTTTTCTCTTTTTGTCTTATCGCTGTTTTGTCTTTTTTGCTGCTTCCTCTCCTGCAATCCTCATTCACTAAGTGAACTTTTGTTCTCTTTTCCCTATTTATTTATTTTTCCTTGTTTTAACTTTTTGCTGCACCCTTTTTTTTTGCTTTTACTTTTGTTTTCTTCTTACCCTTCTTTGGTCTTCTTCTTCCTGCAACTCCTGCAACCTCTGCATGCCAGAAGTCTTCTCTTCCCCAAAGGATGGCCTCATTGAAACTCAGCCAAACAACAACGCAGCCCGGAACAACCGACGACCCTTCCACCACCGAACTTCCGCCGGCCACTAGTTGGCCGGAGATCAGTAGAGTATAATAAGCCTAAAACCTACAAAGAAGCTACTTCTTCAAAAGATTCGACAAAGTGATTAGTTGCTATGAATGAAGAGATGGAATACCTTGAAAGGAATCAAACTTAGGAGCTTGTCAAACCACCAATAGGAAAGAAAATCTTGGGCTATAAATATGTTTTCAAAAGAAATGAAGGTATTCATAGAGTTGACGACATTAGGTCCTAAACTCGTATAGTTATTAAAGGCTATAGTCAGATTGAGGGAGTTGATTTTAATGATGTCTTTTCTCCTATCATTAAACACAGCTCTATTTGAGTTTTTCTTGCATTAGTTGTTGTGCATGATTTAGAGTTAGAGCAACTCAATATGAAAACATCTCTTTTGCATGGCGCACTTGAAGAGAAAACTTAAATGGGTCGACCAGAAGGTTTTCAATTTGAAGGTAAGGAAAATCATATTTGTCTATAGAAAAAATCTATATATAGCCTAAAGCAATCACCTAAACAATGGTATAAAAGATTTGATTCGTTTATGGTGCATCTTGGCTATTGTAGGAGCAAATACGATAGTTGTGTATATCTGCACAAAGTTCACAATAGCTCTTTCATTTATCTTTCATCTTATATACAAAATTTGAAGGCACGGTTGAGTGTTGAATTTGAGATGAAGGATTTAGGTATAACGAAAAAAATCCTAGGTATGAAAATTCTGCAATATCGTAAAAGGGGAAAATTATATCTCTCCCAGAAAAGCTACATTAAGAAAGTATCAGATTGTTTTGGCATGGAAAATGCCAAATTAGTAACTACTCTTGTTGCTCATTTTAAATTATTAACTAATTTATGTCCACAAACAGATGAGGACATAAAATATATGTTGCATACTCCATATTCTAGTGTAGTTGGTAGCCTTGATTTGTACTCGATCTGATATTTCACATGCTATTAGCGTGGCAAGTAAATTTTTATCATGCCCAGGAAAAGTTCATTGGTAAGCTGTGAAGTGGATTTTTAGATATTTGAAAAGTACTTTTCATTTTTGTTTAAAGTTGTGACATTCTGACAAAATATGTTGATTCTGATTATGTTGATGACCTTTATAAGAAGAGGTCTCTAAGTAGGTACATCTTTACTATTGAAGGTTGTGTAGTCAATGGAAAAGCTACTTTACAACATACATTAGCTTTTATCTGCTACAAAATTAGAGTATATGGCTATTATGGAAGCAGTTAAAGAGGCTATATGATTAAGATGCTTATTTAGAGAGCTCAATGTGGATCTTGCTATGATTGTTGTCCATTGCGACAGTCAGAGTGCTATACACTTAGTTAAGATCATATGTATCATGAAAGGACAAGACACATTGATGTGCGATATCATTTTATTCGAGACATTCTTGCTGATGGCTATATTAAGGTATTAAAGATTAGTACAAAAAACAATCTAGCCAATATGTTAACGAAGACTTTGCCTATCGCCTAATTCAAGCATTGCTTGGATTTGGTCTGTATTTGTTGCAAATGAGTTTTACTTTAATGGAAAGAGAAGATTGTTTGTTGCTTACGTAGAATCAAGCCAAGTGATTGTAACTTGACTCAAATGTCGAGCCAATGTGGAGATTCTTAGATATGTCTCAAGTTTGAACTTGAAAAAGAAAGTTTTTTAATTCAAGTAGGTTTTCTATTTTGAATGGGTTTCCTAATTTAATGATTTTCCTAGTTGCTGAAGGTTTCCTAAAAGGAGGTTTCCTACTTTGAATTTGATTCTTGCATATATACAAAAAGTTAGGACCGAAAGAGTCTAAGCTTTTCAAAATCACCTTTTGTAATCCTTGATTTATATCGTTGTCAACAGTCACCACCCCTTGAAAATGAGAAATTTTGTGTTGCCATCAAATGAAATTCTATTTCAGGAGCAATTTTTTTTTTTTTTTTTTTTTTTTTTTTAGTGAAGGAGGAGCAAAAATTTTGCGTCATTATCAGATATATATTTTTACTCGGAAACTCATTCAAAAATAGAAATATAAAAATCTATTTCTCTTATAAAAATCAATTTCAAGCCAACCAGCCAGTGACCCTCTCCCCCGAGATGCTGGCTCGACGTACTCACGGAGACCTCCAAAAACAAATTGAGCATCTGAAGTATGAGAGGGGACGAAGCACAAGCCAATGCTTCCAATTTGGCCCTTCTAGAGCAAGCGGCTTTGTCAAACCTTTAGATCGTGTTAGCATGCCTAGATTGCAATTCTCTTTCAAAGCAGGACGTATGAACTTCTCATAAAAGATGACTTTCGTCGAAGGATTTCATGATGTTGTTGGATTCCCTTCCGCCTTAAGATCAATTTTGATGGCAATGGAGTTAATTGTGCATTTTTCTTGCCCTAATCTGTTCATTTTGGGGTTTGCGTGGGGCAAGGTTTTTAAACTCGTTCCACGTGATGCTGGGGTGAGGCATTTTAAATCTACCAATGCCCTTTATTTCGTCACACGAGGAGTCACTTAGAGCCTGTTTGATTGTGTTCTTTTCTTTTGTTCATGAACACAATTTCTGTTTTTTTTTATTTCGGGGAACCAAAAAAGAACATAAATGCGTTTGTTTGCGTTTTTGTTCTAAATCTATTTTTTTGTTCCCGGGAACAAATCCGGAACACTTTCACGAAATAATTTTTCTCTCTCTTATTTTTCTCTTTTTTTCTTTTTTTCTTCTTCTTTTTTCTTTGGCTAGTCGTTAGCCTTGGCCATGGCCGGCGACCGGCCGTTGAGGGCCGACGACCTCGTTGGAGCGTCGTCAGCCCCCGGCGAGGCCGAGCATCACCAACCCCTAGCAAGGCCATCGGCCCCCATTGGCCGGTTGCTGGCCACCGACCATGGCCGAGGCCAACGACCGGCCAAAAGGAAGAAAAAATAAAAAAGGAAAAATAAAATAAAAATATTAAAAAATTAAAAGAAACAAAAAAATTATACAAGTTTACCAAATGTGTTTTCGTGCTTTTTCTATTCCAGGAATAAATTTACCAAACGCGTTCTTTTCGTTAAAAAATTGTTCTCGGGAACAGAAATAGTTTTTTTCTTTTTCTGTTTTTTGGAATAATTTTTTAACAAAAATGTTACCGAACGCAACCTTAAAATAAGCGTACTTCATTGGCAGTCAGCTTTTTTAATGTTCGGTTCGATTTGGGGTACTTTGAGACATCTAGCGCAGTATTGGGGATAGTTTGGGGAAAAAAAAAGGTACGGAAGGGACTTTGAAAATCGGCATGCAATCTGGGGGGAACCATCTAGAGTTTGCCTAAAACAACCCCAATTTTGGAAAGGTGCGTTGCAGTTAGTATAAAGCAATTTGAAAGCACTTCATAATTACAGTGCCTTCAAAGCTATACTATCTCTCACAATCTATGGTGCTATAACTTTAGAACATGTACTTCTGAAGTTTAAAAGTCCAAACACTGCAGCTAGAGTTTAGTCACGGTTCAATCGAGCAGGCTTTCAAGATAAATTGAAAATGCTAATTAGAGCTGCTGTTAAATAAATTATTACGCCTAAAGTTGACTTGCGGAAAAGTGGTTGGATGATGGTGATGGCTGAACTCCCTCTGAATTGGGTAGTTCCATTGGGTTTAGTAGCTTAAATCAATTAAAATCCTAACATATAATCGGGTTTTTGCAAACATTGGGTTAAATTGATGAAGTAACTTATATGAGAGGCTGCTTTGTGGGGATACTTGTCTAAAATGTCCTAAACATATTGTACAATAGTCAATTAAGCCTTAAACTTTTCACTTATGTCAATTCAATTCTAAACCTATTGTATGATAGCCAATTTAATTATAAATCTTACAACTGTGTCAATTTAGTTCTAAACCTTTTTAACAATTAGTCAATGTAGTCATTCCAGGTAAATTTAGGCAGAAATCGCCAAATGAATATAATGGCAAATCATCAAAAGATTTAGAACTAGATTGATATAATTGAAATGTTTAGCACTAAATTGATCACTGTATAATATATTTAGAACTTTTTGAACAATTTTTCCATGCTTTATGATATTTTTAGAATAGTTCTGAAATTTTCTTCTCAAAGAAATCATCACGACTGAAGTGGTCACTTGACTCACTTCGCAAAAGAGGTGCGTTTAACTGTAGAACTTGAATTAGCAGGTGTAATCATTGATGAAAATTTGACATAACTGAGGTGGGGCTTGAACAAAATGTCAGCTTAATCATTGAACTAAAGAAAATTGGAATTCTGGACATGATTGCTAAAAATATATATATATATATATATATATATATATATATATATATCAACTTTGGAAAATACTTGAATTGGAGAACTAAAACTTATGGCTAAACCTTACTTTATCAAGAGAAAAATTATGTATCTATTATAAGAAAACTCTACATTTGTGGAAACCTAGGTATGAAGAATCGAGATTTATGCCCTAAGTTGCGGTGGCGATGTATAACCCCTATAAAAGTTTCTTGAAGAACTGGCAAAACGTAAAAGTCAACACCCTGGAAATTCTACCCTATATATATAGTATTAAGAAACTGTTTATTTGTTTTGCAAAAAACGAACTATTTGAAAAATATTTTCATAAAATTGATCATTTATATTATTGGCATGTTTTCATTATATCTAAATATTTTTATGAGCGATGAAAAATATTTTTCGCTCATTCATCTCTATACATTTCAGTTATTTTTTTACAAAATAAACGGATTATAGAATGAGCAATTCTCGCCCATTTGCACTTGCACAGTGTTTGCTAGTGCAGACAGGATCTTCACCGAGAGTTGTCCGGACCTTCTAGAACACGACCGGTGCAGTGACTATCTGACTGGCTGCCGTCTGGATCCCACGGAAGTCTAGGCACGCGCTCTTTCGTATTCAACTTTAGCATCGATTGATATTTTCCGCCCCTTGACTTTGACTTTGAGTGCCGGGCGAAGAACGTTATAGAGAAGTCTCATTCGAGATCTGTCCTGTACTGATGCACATGGGGATTGTGAGGGCTGTTTTTTACTGACAAACTTCGGTTATGCACCGTATTAAAGGAAGGAAAAACAGCAATTCAAGTAGGAAAGTGTTAACCGACCCATTAAAATAAAAAATAAAAAAAGTAGGAAAGTGTTCCGCTCCTGGGAAAAAATGAAGAGTTCATTAGCTGACAATTCAAGCTTTCTATGTGATATTTGTGTCAATCATTCATATTATATCATATCATACCATTATAAAGTAATTTATGTGATTACAAAACGTGGTGTTTCGATTTAAATTGGTAAAAACATATCAATTTGAATTAAGCCGAGTTACATATATATATATATGAGAAACCCTACTCCTCTAGACTGATATTTCTAGAGCCAATACAGTAATCCCTAAGTCTATTAATTGGAACCAAATAGTTCTACAAGAACAATGGGAACTAGAAAAGCAAATTCCCCTACAAGTTGTCCAGAATACTGACCCACCCACCAACATCGTACAACACCTAGAAGGGAGAGTAGCCATACAATTTCCATGGAGATCATTTGATCTGAGAACAACTCCCCGGCTATATTATATATATGCATGCATGCATGTATGTATGTATGACAACTTCAAGTTTCTTTATATATTTGTATAGTATTATTGTGTTGTGTTAGGAATCATCATTCCTCTTAATATTGTAATGGGTATAGAATACAAAGGAGCGAGCATAAGGTCCAGTTCAAGTCAAGAACCATTGAGATTTTCCTAGTGGGTTCAAATTGTGCCAGCCCCAAGAGAACCCATTCGGTTCTAAGGTTTTGAGAACCTAGAATTCGCCTAGACTAGTTCTGTTCTCAATTCTAACGGGAATGATCTCGACTAAGCCGATTCCAATTGTAAAGCCTCACATATTAATAAAATGTTCTAAATTCACCAAGTAGTCCGATTCCCAATTCCTATTGGGGGTTAACAGTACAACCTAGAGGGGGTGAATAGGTTGTTTTAGAAAACTTAACAATCTTTCATAGAAATTAGCTAACACGAAGTAAAGATCGGATTAAGATGATGTTTCAAAGCTCGTGATTGTAATGTGCACTTATGAGAGTAAAGAGAGTAAAATAGTGGCACACAATGATATATATTGATTCAACTTTATTCCCAAGTTTACATCCACTTTTCAAATTAACAGCTACAAGTTAGGCTAGATTGCACTAGTAATCTACTCAAACAGTTACAGTAGGCAAGCCTATTATAAGAAAGATCACATTATTAGGACTTAGTTTTTGTTCTTACTCTTGTAAATTTAATCTAAAGCATAATAACTCAAACGGCACGAATGCAATACTTAATGAAACACTTGAATGAGAACCAATCGCTAGGAACACAATTGAATGCCAATTTTCAGATAATGTTGTTCTCATGCCCTACTTGGCTTCTTAGGTCTTCCCTTTTGTATCCATCTTTAATCTACCCGTAGGAGGATTGGAGAAGCAAAGAGTTGTTGGAGTTGTCGTTGAGCTATTGCCCAGAGATGGAACTGTCTATACAATCCTTTTTCCCGAACATTTGCAGTCTACCTAAGAATAGCATTTGCTATTGTCCATTTGCTGCAATCTCTGACAAACTTGTTAGATGACCTGGCTTCCCAATTACTAGTTTCAACTAGATTTTGCTGCTTTACGGATCTTCGGCCACAATGGCTAGTTTGCTGACCCAACAAACTTTACCAATTATTCATGGTTGGAAAAGCACCAATGACCAGATATTTGCAGCTACAATATAGACATCATCATCTTCAGCCGACTTTTAGATCCACTGATGTTATTTATAGAAACACCGTTTCTGGACTTGTTGCATATTTTCATCCTCTAGATCACACCATAGATGTTACATGGTCCTTTCTATCAAAAAAATCTGCATACACCTATCACTTGGAGATGTTCTTTCAACAATCTCCCCTTTTTTTTATGATGAAAAAATTATCCTAGAGATGTGAAAAAAATTATCTTTGATAGATTTGTGGTAAATGTAAATAAGATCTCCATAAGATATTGAGTGGAATTGAAGATATAATCTAGTTGATCTTTTTGAGTTAAAAGTGCATAATTGAAGATCTACAATATAAGAACATCATCAAAGATTATGACGTTCATAGACAATGTCAGCTTAAGGTTCCTCCTTTTTTGTTAATGTCTTAAATGAAAAGAGCAAAACCCTTAAGGCTCCCCCTGTTTTGATGAACATATGCATAAAGTACGTATATATTTCACATGCACTTCACATCAAGTCAACTCTCTCTCCTTTTGTCATCAGCAAAAAGATAAAAAGAAGATCATAGCTTCATTGATAACAGGGCATGTTAGTACATACTGCTAAAGGAGAAACAGGACATGATCAGCAAAAAACAAAACATAAGCAGATGAAAAACATGCAAATTTTTATGTACGAGAGCGTTTGCATTGTTGAGAAGAGGTAAGGGGCCTTTGTAGGGTTTGCTCTTGGTCAAGGCGAACCGGATGATAGCAGTCTAGACCAATGAGCGTGTGTTCGATCTTGACGAGATATCGAGTCAGGGATGAGAGGGTGGGCTTGATCTTCTAGACATCTGCTTGAAGTTGGGCAAGTTCGATAGTAAGAGCTGCAACTGTTTCCATTGGAGATGTAGATCTTTTTGGCCTTGGTAGTCGCGGTGCATGCTTTTGTGCTGATGCGTTGGCTTTTTTCATTTTTTTTTTTCCTTTCTTGTTCTGTCATACCAGCGAGTCTCTCTCTGATCTTAGCATTTGCCCTTTCATTATCGCCATGTCTTATGAGGATGATTTCAACCTTCTGATTGACCCTTCCATCGGGAGTCATTCTTAGCATCATCTTGTCCAGCGGATTCTTCCCAATTTCCACATTAAACATACTTTGAGGAGCAGCATCAGAGAAGTTGATCTTCAAGTGCTTAAATATGCAAGTGATGAGAGAACCACAAGGCAGCTTGTCTATCTTTCTCTTTGCCATTCAGTACATGTGGATGAAGATCATGTGGGGAAAGGAAAATTCATCAAATTTGTTAAGGATGGCCCAGATGACTCTTGCCTCATAACACGAAACATTGTTGGTAGAGGATGTTCCGGGGCACAGAAAGAAGGTCAAAATCTTTTGAATAAATTTCATTTTCAAAGGAAGCAAGTTCATAGGCACAATTTCTTTAGGAATTTCCAACACAAAGCCGTAGAGCCTGATTTTCTTGAAAATGTTGTACTTTGCCTGAATGATTTGAGTAAGTTCATCCAATGTAAAAACATAGCTCTGTTTTCGAAATGTGAAAATGGATGAGTCCCTATATGGAAAATGGATGACACTAGGACTTCTGGAGTGTCAAAAGTAGGCACAAATGGACACTTAAGTGTCAAAAGTTACGAAAGTGACACTTAAGTGTCAAAATCGGAGCAAAATAAATCATTTAAGTGTCAATTCAGCCAAAATACTGACGTGGCAATTTTTCGGCGAAGGCAAGTGCGAAACGGTGTCATTTTGGTGCTAACGTGATAAAAAATTAATATAAAAATTAATTAAATTTAATTTAAAACTAAATTTATTTAAAACATTTAAAAATACAAATACAAATATTTATATAGAGAGAGAGAGAGAGAGAAGAGAGGGAGGAGGGAGGGAGGGAGGGAGGGAGAGAGAGAGAGAGAGAGAGAGAGGGAGAGGGAGGGAGGGGAGGCGGCTGAGGGCCTCAACTGCTGCAGCCGAGAAGGGCTGGCAATGGAGGGAGAGGGTCAGCGGGCTCGCCGACGATGAAAATCAGTAATTTTTACATTTGTAGAAGGCTGAAAGCCCAAGGCACCCCAAGACCAAGCTTAGACTTTCAGCCTTGAGAAGGCTAACTTTTGGTTAATGGAACTTGTAAAATTGTTCCCAAACACCTCATACTCAGCGCAAAGGGCTTTAGGTTTTCAAAGCCCATTGCAAAGCAATTTCCAAACGCAGCCATCATTAATGGTTCCAATAATAATACCATCTACATATGTTCGAATTATGAGCATATCTTTACCTTTCTTCTTGATAAAGAGTGCAGTGTCTATCTTCCCTTTCTCAAAATCATGGTCGATTAAGGATGTACTTAATCTTTCATACTAGACTTTTGATGCTTGCTTGAGCCCGTATAGTGCCGTTTTGAGTTGATAGACGTCCTCTAATTTACTTGGATCTTCAAATCTTGGAGGTTACTCCACATAGATTTTTTCTTAAATAGAACCATTCAGAAATGCACATTTGACGTCCATTTGATATAGCATGAAGTTATGAAAGCAAGTGTACGTGGCTTCTAGTCTAGTAACATGAGCATAAGTTTCATCGAAATTAATATCTTCCTCTTATGAGTATCCTTTCGCGACTAACCTTACTTTATTGCGAATTACATTACCCTTCTCATCGAATTTGTTTTGAAATACCCATTCCGTTCATATGACTGGATGATTGTTGGGTCTTGTGACTAAGATGTAGCTCATCTTACATGGCTTCAATCCAATTTTCATCGGTGATCGCTTTTTCAATTTTTTTTTTTTTTTGGTTCTAACTAAGATATAAGATCCAGGGAGTTCAGCATGTTCTTGAGAGATGATCTAGTCTTGATTCCTTCATCACTTCCCAAATGATTTATTCATTTGGGTGTTCTATCTTTGAATCTCCAATCCTTAGGAGTTTGCTTATGGTTTGAAGGATTTGCTCAAGAATGAGGCAATGACTGTTTGTTTATAATTAGTATGGAGCGGTTAATAGAGGATACAATTTCAAACCGGTATATCTGTTAATTGCCACATATCATCCAATTCAACGATTTGATGATAAAATTTAATGAAAATTATCAGACGGTAAATTCGTTAGAAACATGCAAATTTAAGATTTTTGGTGGTCAAAAAAATTAGTTTATGATCAATTTTTCATATCAATTTTAGGTTTTTCATAATATTAATCTCAATAAAAAACATAGTTCACAAATACGTTGCAGCGATCCAACCAGAAAATAGACCTTTTGTTCGACCGTCAACATACCCAGTCGAGAAATCCGCCGGGAGAAAGAGTCGCCGGCACATGTCAATCTCCTAAGTGTATCAGTACGTCAGTATTTTGAACGTATGAGACAACGGTTTTGGTACGAAGAAAATTTAATTGTATTTTAATACCAAGAGGTCCAGGTCGTCGGTCGTTCATCGGCCCCACAGCGGTTCGGACAGAAATGCGTCATACGGGGCGGAAACCGCGTGGTGGTGGGATTGTTTGTTTGACTCGAGCTCGCTGCGCAATTTTTCCTCGTTTTCTCACTGCGTCGTCTTCTCCACGAGCTTTCACCGTCGTTGCGGGTGGCCTTCCCCACCCTTCAATTCTGTACGCCCACCTCTCCCCACCTCTCCCTCTCTCTCTCTTTCCATCCATCATCCTCACGTTTGACTTCTCTCTCTCTCTCTCTTCACAGTATCTTCTTGCTCTTCCTTTTATCACCCCATTTCTCCATCTCTCTTTGGTCGACGGAAGGCGCCGGACCGGGCGGCATCGCGCGAAGAAGGTCGAGCTTCGGCGGCGATCCGAGGTACGTACCACCGCCACCGCCACTGATCTGGCCTCTCCCTCCCTCTCTTTCTCTCCAGAATTGAGCTTCGGGCTTGACATGCGCGATTGCTTCGGTGGTTTTCTAGTGAATTCTCTCTTTTGCTTTGAGGTGAAGAGTCCCGTCAGTCTGATCAGGTTAGCCCGATTGGCCTCTCTCTCTCGATCCGAAATTCATCCGAAACTGCGCTTGAGATCGAGAGCTGAGCGGTCTCGATCGCGTCTTCGCTCCGAATTCGAAATTCACCGACTGCTTCGTGGGTTGTTGACTCCGGATTGAGCTTCTTCTTTTCTTCTCCCTTCGTTTGAGCAGAGTTCTTCGTTCCTCCGTGTGATTCAGGGCTTTTGAGAAATCGTGAAATTGGCGTTATCCCATATACAAGTAGTAGCAGATTGTTCTGGGCAGAGCTCAGTTCTCGCCGTTTTACTTGATTTTCGAAGTGCTCTGAATAACAAGCTTTGTTTGTTGTCGTGTCGGAAATCGAGAAAAATCAGAAAATTCTGGTTTGGTTCATTCCTTTTTTCATGTGAAGCCCTTTCTTTTCCTTTTTTTGGAAGTCATCTTCTGCTGTTTTAAACATGTGTGGTCACCCTTGTCGAGTTTCAAACATGTGACAATAGTGTTGAATTTTAGGTAACAAGGAAAGGATACATAAGAATTGCGGTTAGGGTCACGTATTTTTTTCCCCCTTTCCGTCCGTGGATCAGAGGAATCTGATCGGTGGATCATGTGGATATGACCATCCATTCGTGTTCGGATCAGGTAAGGTTCGCACATGACTAATATACATAACTTTAGAAGAATTGACGATGGAGCAAAATATAGTGGGATCTTGCCTAAAAGAAAATCCGATTTTTATTTTTTATTTTTTTTATGTGATTTGTCTTGATGATCAACCACAAGTTCACAACAACCACCCTTAAGTTTATAGGCCTTTGTTAGTCTACCATACACAACCCTTTCTATAAATTAAAAGTTACGTGGACCCCTCTTAATCTAACAGCCTCTATGGAGAGGTCGCGAGAATATCCAAAAAAAGCTTCAAAGTAGAGCTCCAAATGTGCCAAAAAAAAAAAAAAAAAAAGAAGTGATTTTATTTTAAAGTATACATACATGTGTATGTATGTATTGGAAATCAACATTTGGATGGCTATGCACAAAATCGGTTATTTGAAAAGCACCGTGTCTCTTCTATTCAAAATCGTGTTTCTTAATTCAATGAAGGAACACAGCTTTTGGAAACGTCTCATTTAAAACGAAAGCTACAGAATTTCACTCGAACCAAAGTGCCCCGTAAAATGTTTTATTAGTTTCAATTTTCTCTGAAAATTTACTCAAGATTGTTTTCTCCTTCACGAATTAGTAGTTATTTTTCTTTTTTCTTTCTTTTTAATAAATCTGTAGCTCGTCTTTATAAAGTTAATCTCTGATACATTATATTGCAGTAGCATTTTGGGCATTTAATGTATTTAATTTAATGAGAGGAGCCTTTCTTTCTTTTTTTTTTTTTTTTTTTTTTTTTTTCTGCATGAGAGTTCGAAGGACTTGTGAGTAGCAAAAGAGACTTTAGCACGTGTATTATATTCAACAGAGTTTATCTTCTATAAACAGAAGTTTAAAATTTTGGCAAAATGAAAGCAAAACATTAAGATATATCTTCAAAATCTCACTCTAATTGTAATCACCTCATTGTATTCTCTTATTGTAAAGTGAATCCAATTATCTTATAGAGAAAAATATTACAAAATATACATAAATCCGTTAAGATTCTTCATATGTGCTGGTAGGTGCTTAGAAAGTTTCTCCGACCAAAAAAAAAAACTATATTATTGTCACTCAAGTTGAATATATGTAATTATATAAAAGAAAACCATTTTTCTTGTGCATAAAATATTCGGAATTTTTAAAGTCGTGCGGGTCCACGGGCACGAGGCCCTTAAAAGCCAGGATTCGTTCGGGCTCTTGAAGAAGCTCGCCCGGCAATTCAATGCCAACTCCGTGGTGGGGCTGGAGCACGACACGTCAAAGGCGATCGACCGAGACAAACCCACATGCTGCCTTGAATCATCCTACCCCTGTCGAGAAGATGGCGTACGTAGAGCGGAAACCATTAGATCCGCCTTAAATTCGCAACCAAAGAGGGTGACGATGCGCGCGATCGTTTTCGAACCGTGTAAGGACGCGTGCCGTGGATCGCCCTCACTGGGCGACGAGCTTGCGCTCCGACTTATGCGTTCATTTGGGTGTGAAAGCCCGACCGAAAATGGGATCCGGACGCCGCCCCGAGCCAGTCCAAGACCAACCTTTTTGACTTTAAGAAATTGGGCAGTACCAAACCCATCTTAGAATGCTTGCTGTATGCAACTTGTATGCAACTTTACACCTCATTCTTATGCTTCCTCATGTCAAACCCTCTAGGCCATATGCTAAAAAAGAGTAGAGATTGCATGTTTGAATTGGATTGTTCTTGATAGTTTCCTTTCTTTTTAGCTCAGGTCTTTCCAGTTTTCACACCAGGAGCTTTATGTCAGCAGCTGTCTGTGGCCTTTAAATTTCCATTTGCATTCTACATCAGCTGCATATGTTGTGCGGCCCTAGAGATTTACTCACCAGCATCTCCTTTCTCTTTGATGAGCAGCAGCCTCGTAAGGAGAACCGGCAGCTCTGTTTTCTCGAAGAAATGGTGGGGACGACCCCATGGGTGACCGCTCGGCATCTCTTGCTCATCGCTGCTTTGATTGTGCTTCTAGAAATGGCCGTCGGAGATCCGAGAACCCATAATGTCAGGATGACGTGCTCGGAGATGCGCGAGCACAACACCACCCTCTTTGTGCCCAACTTTGTGGCTACCATGGAGAACATCAGCGAGCAGATGAGGACGTCCGGCTTCGGCATGGCGGTGATAGGATCAGGGCCCGATGCAAACTACGGCCTCTCTCAGTGCTACGGAGACCTCTCTTTGCTCGACTGTGTCTTGTGCTATGCGGAGGCACGTTCCTTGCTTCCACAGTGCTACCCTTTCAACGGTGGCCGCATATACCTCGATGGCTGCTTCATGAGAGCGCAGAACTACAGCTTCTTTGAGGAGTATAAGGGGCCTCAGGATGGTGCGGTGTGCGGGAATGTGACACGGAAGGACACAACATTTCATGATTCAGCAAGACGGGCCGTGGCAAGTGCCGTGGCGAGGGCACCAAACAACAATGGCTACGCGCGCGCTGAGGAGGTTGTGTCGGGGACGGCAAATGAATCGGCTTACGTGCTGGCCAACTGCTGGAGGACATTGAATGCCACTTCTTGCAGGGCATGCTTGGACAACGCGTCCGCGTCGATAGTGGGGTGCTTGCCGTGGTCAGAGGGGAGGGCGCTAAACACAGGTTGCTTCATGAGGTACTCCGACACAAATTTCCTTAACAACCAACCAGGAAATGGGAGTAATAAAGGTAAAACTGCTTCTTTAAGCGTTCTCATTTCCCTTTTGGGGATATCTATGCTTCTTTGACGAGCCAAAAGACAATAATTCAACCATGGTTTTTCACTTCCAGGAACCATAATAGTGATAACAGTTTCAGTTGTCAGCGGCCTGGTTGTCTTGGCAGTTGGAATAACAATAGCGTACTTCGTCTGGAAGCACAAATACATTCAAAAGAAAAGAAAAGGTAAGCAGCCTCTCTGTTCGTGAATGATGACATGTATAGTTAAGTGTGCAAGTGTCCCACAAAATGGAGGAAATGAAAAGGGACAGCACAAACCTGGTATGAAGAGAACATTCTGAAGGTTTAGTTTGCTCTACTTAAGGATATTTACCTTTAGAGTCGCATTGATTACATTTGTAAGAGGGAATTTGGAATCAGCACTAGTATGGTACTAATTGGTAAACAGTATAGGCTATATGGATACCTGATGCACCTATTGGTCTGTCTAGGCTCTAACCATGCGGAGAAGTTTGTCAAGATACTTCACGACAGTAGCTTGAATTTCAAGTACTCTACCCTTGAGAAGGCCACCGGATCTTTCGACATCACCAATAAGCTCGGCCAAGGTGGATTTGGCACTGTCTATAAGGTTATTTAGCTACCTTCTCTATCTCGTACTCATTGCAATTCTTATAAGGTTCACCTAGCTGAACAGAATCAGAAAATGTTGCCAGGGAGTTCTTCCTGATGGAAGGGAGATAGCTGTAAAAAGGCTCTTCTTCAACAATAGGCATAGAGCAGCTGACTTCTACAATGAAGTGAACATTATAAGCAGTGTGGAGCACAAAAATCTGGTCAGATTGTTGGGATGTAGTTGCTCGGGACCTGAAAGCCTTCTTGTCTATGAGTTCCTCCCCAACAGGAGTCTCGACCGTTTCATTTTCGGTAATTCATTGCTACTCATACATGGAAGTGTACATAGTGACCCTTTCGGTTAAAAGAAGATTTGAGTTGATGATTTTCTTCTGCCAGCACTAATCTATCCTTCTTACCCCTGAACTGACAGATGCAAACAAAGGAAAGGCATTAAACTGGGAAAAGAGAGTGGATATTATGGTTGGGACTGCAGAGGGTTTAGCATATCTTCACGAAAACTCCAAGAACAAGATAATTCACAGGGACATAAAAGCGAGTAATATCTTGTTAGACTCAAAACTCCGCGCTAAAATAGCTGATTTTGGGTTGGCCAGATCTTTCCAGGAAGATAAGAGTCACATAAGCACAGCCATTGCTGGAACATTGTAAGTACTCAGCTTTCTTTGCTACTATTCAGATGATAAACCAAGCTCCTTTAGATGACACATATTTTAGTGTTGATGAGTCACGGCATGTTGGTTTATGCTTGTAGAGAATAATCAGGACAAGATGATTGATGATAAGGTCTCAATATTGAAGTCTAAGCATGTATCCAAATTACTGATAAATAATTGTCTATATTATTATGGTAGGGGATATATGGCTCCAGAGTACCTAGCACATGGTCAGCTTACAGAGAAAGCAGACGTCTACAGCTATGGTGTTCTCTTGCTGGAGACAGTTACAGGAAGACAGAACAACAGAAGCAAAAACACAGAATACTCAGAGAGCCTCATCACAATTGTGAGTTCTAAAAGCTTAATGGGTTCTTAAGGCACCATTCATAAACTTGTGCCTAAACCCTTCTCATCTTAATTCTCTTCTGTGTTTGGGTGACAGGCATGGAACCATTTCCAAGCAAACAGAGTGGAGGAGCTTTTTGACCCGAACTTGATGTTACATAACTACCACGATAGCAACATCAAGAATGAGGTCTTAAGAGTCATCCATATAGGACTATTGTGCACACAAGAGGCTCCTTCTTTGCGGCCAACAATGTCCGAGGCATTGCAGATGCTAACAAAGAAGAATGAAGAACTCCCACCACCCACCAATCCCCCTTTTATAGATGAAAGGACAATGGAGCTCAATGATGCGTGTGACGACCCATCTTTTCCACTGAACCCTAAAACATCGGATTCAATTGCCACCATATCGAACAGTTCCTTCCAGCCTAGGTGAATTGTGGATATCTATTAGTGGCTAGTATCTCACCTGACTAATAAAGATACACAAAGAAGAGTCGAGATTGATATATCTAGAAAGAACCAACTATGGAGTGCAGGGGCTGGCCCTATTTGGCCTAATGACACAAGCATCCAGATAGGGAACATAGTGGTGACCATCAGAGAGAGGGCAAGTCAACAAGCAGTTGAAGCGGGAAGATCAGCACCATCTAAGTCATTTGTAGAATATCACCACTTGAAGTTGGAGGATACCTTAAATTGAAAAGAGTGCATTAAGGCAGCTTCTGCAATTTTAAAGGAAATAAAGGGTGTATATGAACATTAAATAGCTAAACTACGCAGTGTAATGTTTTGATTGCTTTGTATTGAGTCACAGACTGTACAAACCATTTCTTTCCTAGAGCTTCACCGTCATTCACTGATACCAACATATTGTCTTTCTATTCAGACTGGGCCAGGGCCACGATATAAACAGAATATAAGTACACAACCATTTACTGCAGAAATATACATTAATGAAAAAAAAAAATAGCACACTTTTGAAGGTTGAAGAATAGATTCAAATTTAATAACATGTCCACAAAAAAAAATAAAAAAAAAAAAAAAAAAAAAAAAAAAAAAAAAAAAAAAAAAAGAAGCGCAAAAAGAAGATATTTTTGTGCAAAATTTCAGGAGCTCTCCAAAGGACATTCGACAGTACATATCGCTTGCCCTAACGTGTTGCAACTAAGATCCCCATGAGGCCTCCGCTGATTTCATAATGCTTGCCATTAGAAAATCCAGATTCTAAAGCAAGTTTCTCCAACTCCTTACCTGAATCAGAACGCCAATCTTAATAAACCAAAGAACTATTGAGTGCCCTCCACTTTAAAAGAAGAAAAAGAAAAACATTCCCTCCATCCATCTGTTAAAAATCTTCTCAATGCATGCATCAGCTGACTTATATGCTCATGAGAATGAAGCCAAAAAAAAAAAAAAAAAAAAAAAGGTCCTCCCCTAAGGCTTACACAAAAGCAACTTCTTTTTGGATAACAAAGAAAAGTATTGTTCAAGTATGATTTCCCAAAAACATGACAAGAGAACTGGACAAAGTTTCACTAACTCAAAATATGAATCCATTTGTAAAGCAGTATTAAGAAAAAAAACTTGATAAGCTTAATAAGCCATATGAAGTAGTGGGATAAAATAGATACAAAATAAAATCCCAATGCAGAACTAACCTGTTAAAAATTCGTTAATTGAGCTCTTCAAGTACTCATAGTCCTTTCCCAGCCCATAGCCAGTTGCCACGGGGACAACAATGTTGTCGATCATCCATTCCTTGTATAGCAACATTTAACAAGCAATAAGCGCATTACTGCCTGCAGCGTTGGCATTAATCTGCTAAACTTTAATGAAGAAACCCATGCCAAACAGAACTACATGGAGAGGGCAGAAGTTACTAGAAGTAGGCAAGTTGATATTGGCAGTAAATTAACAATGAATTCTACTCTCTTTTCACCATAGCCAACTCAAAGTTTCACTTTCTAAACCAAACTGCACAAAATTATTCCCAGCTGTGCATACCTGAAATGAGGTTGTCGATGGTTGAGTACTTTTATTGAAGTCAAGAACACATATCCTACACCCTGAAGACCCACAACGAAAAAAACAAAGAAAATTCAGACATGGTTCCATCACATTTCACTTTTCCAAAGACCTAAAGTATGAGACCTCGTTTCACAACTCGACACATCTCTCGCATGGCTTTGGGTTTATCGACCACATTCCTTAGCCCATAACCGATTGTGATTGCGTCAAAGTAACTCCCAGGAAATGGCAATTCGAGTGCATTGCCTTCCACCCACCTGCATGGCAGTTGATAAAAGGGTTATTTAAAGGACTTACGGTATCAATAAAGTTAAAGAGTCTCCAGTAAAATTAATCATGACTCCTTGATCATCACAAATCATCTTCTGAGTAGTAGTTTCAGCATTTACAGGAGTTAAACAACGTAGCATTCCATGCCCCCCCCAAACCAAACAAAAAGAAAAGGCATCTTAGCATTTAAATAGATAATTTGTGCCATTCCTGTCCCATACATTACAAAACAATGAGCACAACATTCACCAATGCTCACTCTATGTTCTTATAGCAAGCCTTTGCCCTCGAATGTTGCCGGGATGAAGCAACAGATAACTGCTCCTTGGAGAAATCAAGACCAGTGACCTACAAATAGTGAAAAGTATGCAAAATGATGAAAAATTCTACTGTTGGTAATATGAACATACTGCCTTATAATTTATAGGAGCTTTTTGTACATTTCATCGCCACATATAGGTCCATCTGCAAAAGCAAGAAGAACAGGACTTTTATACCACACAACATGGTTTAACAGCAAGCAAACATGTCTATAGAGAGAAGAAATACCATCTGCAGACCAATAAATATTCTTGACAAGCAAAACATGTGATACTCCTCAGAACAACTTTGAATGCGAAATTTTTACAACACGACAATGGTGACCACTAGTTTGCTAGATGATGGCTACCCCATTTACCAAAATATTTTCCAGACTGAACGCCTTCTTGTGGAGCAAGATTTCATAAAGGTAAGTCTAGCTGATGCTGCTAAAGAGTCATAGTTGATGATAAATTGAAGATTCTCTATTTTTTCAATACTACTAAGGGATACAACAAGAATTGTAATGATCTCCCCTTCACGATTCCCACTTTCTCAACATAATAATCCCTATAACAGATGGTTAAGATCCAGCATAAAAGCTAAAGGTGCATTACACATAGAAGACCAGCCAAAACTACAATTCTGCAGACACCACTGTCACTCAACCAAAACCTTTTTGACTCGATAAAGCTTGGACAATAAAGCTAATGGGCCATCTCCAGATTCTCTATCATGCCAACAAGTTACTCACAAGCTACAAAAATGGCATCTGCCCGTCTCACTGACCAATTATATTTCAGGATATTCTAAGAAAAATCAGTGCTATAACTGGTTTTGGAACTCCTCAGAAGATAACAAATGAACTACAAGCACTTCCATGCGACACTAACTTCAATTTTAAAACTCTACTCAGTGTTTAGCACATAATTGTCAAAATCATACATGTCAATCATGGTGAACAGATAAATTTCTAATAGACAAGAATTTTCACATTAACACAACAACTCAAGGAAAACAAAGAGCTAGTCTTGCAAACTGAAAGGCGGAGATGGAGAGGAAGGGCTGACCCTGCCATGGGGACCAACTTTCTCAGACAAGAGGAACGCCAAATCGCCACTCCCACAGCACAAATCCAACACACAATCACCCATCTTCGCCCTGCACCACAAGCTTAAATATGTCAATAAAGATCCTCTAACCCAAGGACCCAAAAAACAATCACTCGACCCATCTGAAAGAACAAATTACCCGCTCCACGACACGGCCATGCGCTTCCAAATCCGATGCTGACCCAAGCTCAACAGGTCATTCAACTGCATTTCGAATCAGAAGAGAGAGAAAAAAAAAGTTACGTGCTTTATAATAGGAAAGAAAAGGGAAACGAGAACGAAGGGAGTGGAGGGCGAAGGCAATGCGGATGAGCACGTTATCGTAGACCGGAGCAATCCGGCCGAACAGGGCCTGGCGTTCACTCGAGCACCGGATTGCGCTGCGAGAGCGCCGGTCACGGTTCAGGCGACCGCCGTGAAGACAGAGAACGGGGAAATGAAGAGATGAAGCCATTTCTCCTCCCCACCTGGGCTGCTCCGAAGGGGAAATCATCCTGGCCCAGGCGACTGATATTTATATATTATATTAGGAACCTTATATTAAAAAAGAAAATTCAAATTCTTGCTAAAAAAAGACCCATATATATAATATCGTAAAAACTAATGCAATTATGCAAGTTATGATTGAACAATTAGCGTTTTTGTTGACACGTAAATTTTAACTCATTAACTTATCATTCATTTCATAAGAAAAATTAGAAATCGAACTCAACTACTACAGAAAAAAAATATCAATTCTGCATTTGCATTTAGATACTAATAGCATTTAGGACAACCGCATCAAGCATGTTGCAAGAGGCTAGATTTGGACTCATCGAGTGGCCCGAAATGATGGGGGCTTGTTTTCCAACATCTTTGAAATCTTATCCAAAGCTAACATCCTAAGACTATGTCTTAATCCTAATTTTTTCTTTTTTGTCCTAATTTCAACATTTTAAGACCATGTATCAAATCTGACATATTTTGTCCTACTTCTCACGCCTCTAGACTACATTTTAATTCTGACATCGTTGTCTTAATCCAACTTTTTTGTCTTAATTTCAACATCTTTAGGATATGTCCTAATTATAATATATTTATCTTTGTTGATACTTGATTTTTAGTCGACACATTATTAAAAGGTAAAAAATCAAAATTTAGATTCATGATCGCAACAGAGCCCTATCTCTCGATCAAAAAGTGTCGTTTTTCATTTCTTTCTTTTGCATTGTCAAGTTAAAGAATTTTCTTCAAGAAAAATCGGAAAAAGTCGAACAATTGATTTTCGGGTTGACTTTTTGATCAACCATTTGACTAAAAATCAACTGCGGGTCAAAAAATTGACTTTTGACCCCAAAAAATTTCATTTAGCTTTAATTTTACTTTTTGTCAAATCAATTTCTTAAAAATTCAAAGCCTTGACCAAAAAATTGACCTTTTAGGAAAAGTCAACTAAATGGTTAACTTTTGGTCAAACCTTCGAGCCAAAAAAATAAAAATAAATAAATAAATAAATACACAAATACATTTCTTTTAATGTCAATTTGACTTTTGTGTAAAAAATTTCACAAAGTTCGATTAAAAACCTTGATTTTTGAATTTTTTAGTTTTAGGTTCTAAATAGACCAAAAATAACTTTTATTCTAGTCATAATTAGCTGCAATTCCTTCTTTGACATTTGGTTTATAGACTATTTGAAATCTGTTTGAGCATTCAATTTCGCGATTTATCAAGTGAAAATACAAATAGCCATTTTGAACCATAATTAGGGGACCAAAATCAATCTTTTATAACTTACAAACAAACGATTCTTTCTTACTTATTCTATTAACATAAGTCCAAATTCGAAATTGATTTTGTGAAATTCACATGAGAACTCATCAATTTGAAGAATTTTATCCTCCTAGGCATTAGAAATTCAAGTAATCAAGCTTCAATCGACAAAATTCAAATTGACCCATTCATGACTATGGTTTGATTTCATGAATCTAGGTCCACTTTTAATATTAGGCTTAGATACATTTTTAGTCTAAGCTTGAGCGCTTCAATTCAAGATCAACTGGAATATGATAAGTGATATTACATATGGGTAGCTCAATAGATAAGGCAATTGTGACACTAATTGAGTTTAATTTTAGTTAATTTGAAATTTTATCAATTAAATTGCAAAATTTACCATTTTAGCCCTTTAGGCCCAATTCAAAGAATCAATGGTTTTGACTCATTTTTTTCCACAATAATCATTCAATTAGGTCAATAAAAGACCCCTAGATCACGTTCATAATGTTCGATTAGCTTAATTGTATCTTAATTGGCCAATTTCTTCTTAAAAATGATAAAATTTCTTTTCAATTTGGCCCTTTAGGGGCCAAATTGCATAAATTTCTAACCCATAGGGGTCTCAAGTGGACAAAATAGCAGAAACCAGATCAAACCAGTCAAAATCTGGTCAAATCGGACCAAACTGGTTGGCCAGTTCGACTGGCTGCCGGCAGGACCGGCTAGTTCAGGCCCTTGCTAGCCGGTACTTGGCCTCCGGCCACCGATTCTAGAACCCTCTCAATGCTAATTTCACTTCTACACCTTCAATTTCCCAAAATTTTACAAATTGATCATCGAATTTCATCAAATTGCAAATTAACCCATAATTGGACATTTTGACGCAATTCCCGATTTTGACTTTGTTTTTTTGCAAATCAAACCCACTAGATCAATTACCTCACACCTCGAGATCATGATGGAGCCTTCGAACTAGATTTTTGGTTGTTAGATCGAAATTCGACCATTAGATTGAATTGATGGCCAAAATTGCTTAATATGAGGAGTATATAAATGAAATATCTTCCATTTTTAGAGAGGGGCTTCATTAGGGCACGGAAATTCCTCTCTCTCCAGCTCTCTCTCTCTCTCTCTCTCTCTCTCTCTCTCTCTCTCTCTCTCTCTCTCTCTCTATTTTTTTGGCGCCAAAAGTCTCGTTTCTCTCTCTCTCTTCTTACATCTGGTAGGTTTCCTATTCCAGTGATCAAATTGTCACCAGTTCAACCCCTACCATCTTCATCAGCGATCATCTCCCTTGCTATCCAGATCTAATGCTTTGCTGGTTTGTGGAGGTTGGATTGAAAATCCGGCGAAAACTTTGATCAATTTCGATCAAAATCTGTGAAAATCACAACGAAAGTAATGATTTGAAACTCGAATCCGATGATGCGAGATCGAGTTAGTTGATCAGGACTAGCATTTAAGATTAAGAGCTTTTACATGCTTAAGATCAATGATTATGAATGCTATAATGATTTGTTGATGATTTGAATGATAATTGTGTTCTGGAGTCTAATTTGTGATTTTCGTAGGTCTATACCTAGATTACTATTTTGATCAAAATGAAGTCCGAAACGACCTCATTTCAACTCAAGTCCTCTTAGGATAAAATAATATAGGGATAAATGCTGTGGAAGTCCTAAAACTTGTCGCGAAAGTGCATTTCACCAAAAATTTACAAAAAATTCATTTCATTCCTAAAACTTATCGAAACGTTACAAATGAGCCCTAAAACCGACGCCGTTAACTTTTTCCGTTAAAAATGCCGACGTGGCATTTTAAATTATTTTTTTATTTTCCAGGTGGATTTTTTAATTATTTTTTAATCATTTTTTAAAATTTAGATTTATTCATTTTATCTTATTTTCACCAAAAACTAAAAAGGAAAAAAGAAAAATTTATTTTTGAAAATTGTTTTTAAAAAATGATTAAAAAATAATTAAAAATCCACCTGGAAAATAAAAATAATTTAAAATGCCATGTCAGCATTTTTAACGGAAAAAGTTAACGCGTCGGTTTTAGGACTCATTTGTAACGTTTCGACAAGTTTTAGGACTTAAATGAACTTTTTGCAAGTTTTAGGACTGAAATGCACTTTCGCGATAAGTTTTAGGACTTCCGCAGCACTTATCCCAATAATATACATCCCAAGCTTTGAAAGGTAGGTCACACCCTAATCGAGCGTCGTTAGATCCTCGAAAAACACCTTCGAAGATGAACGATTCTGCAATAATTTAGGTCTTTTTCGTTTTTGATTCTGTTTTGCCTTTTGGCTTTGTTATTTTTGTACCGACTTTAATGATCATTTTTTGATAAAATTTTCTTCATAAGTTCTGTTTCAAATCGTCTCATGCATCTTTTGTAATTTTTTCATGATTTTTGGATGTGTTTAACTAGGTCAGATCTACTCAAATCTAAGCCTAAGTCAATATGTTCCATATTGATATCTTATTTTGTCATTTTTATACTGATTTTTTTGTTGAGTTCTAGAATAACTTTCCTTCATGAAAGTTGCTTGTACAGGTGTTTTGCATATCATTTATTTTTTTTCAAAATTTTTAGACATGTTTAGCTAGGTCAAAATCACTTAGATTTGAAGATAGGTCACTCTGTCCTACATTGGTCTGAAATTTGTTTTGATGAAATTGAGTCCATAAATGCACCTATTTGGTCTCAAATCCTTCATGAGAGTTGAAATACATGATACTTATGTTCTATTGATGCATGCTTTGCAAGGATTTCACATTGGCAAAGTGAGTCAATTGCATGCATTAGAGTAAAAAGTACTGCAGCAACATGTGTTGGACATATAGTTTGTCTGTTTTGCCATTTTTGTTACGATTCATATGATCTTAATTGAATTTTGAACTATTAACAAGAAATCTTCATCATCGCATGCTCTATATGTAAATTTTTGGCAAGATTTATGCATGTCTTGAGGATGGTTGAAATCATGCTTTTTCTGTGAACTTAATACTGAAATGAAACATTGTCATATGTGCACATTTCCATGCTTGTTTGAGTCATTTAGGGATCAAATCTTACGATCGTGCCTTCTTGATGATTGAACCACATGTTGTAAGGTTTGTATACATGTTTAAGTCATGTCATTTGAATATCATCTTGCACATTAAATTTGTCTCAAAAAAAGTGTTAATCACACTTAGGATTCAAAAGCATACCATTAGGAATCAAGAATCATTTCATAATATCGTTTAAATTGTATGATATTTCGTATGCCAACTTAGGATTATGTTATGTTTTCTTAATTATTAATGCGCACACTTTTAGAGATCTCGATCTTAGAATATCAAATTGACCTAATTTGGATTTGAGCTCTTTTAGGAAGATGTAAGGCACATTTAAAAGTTTCTAATGCCACTGATTTCATGCCAATCGCTTATTGTTTGGACTACTTTTCTATTTTTTTTTTAAACTAGATCAGAATCTGGACAATGGATCAAATTTGAACCCTTGTTCTAACCCTTATTTGGATAGGTCTTTGATATTTTTATTCCATTGTTTCTATTTGGAATTTGCACTCATCCTCTTAATGAAACTTGTTTTTCATCATGTTGGTTATGTTGTGTGTAAATTTGATGATTTTTAGACATGTTTTGATAGGATAAATCTTCGTGACATTAGCTGAATGTTCTGTTGTTTTGACAAATTTCTAATGTGTTATTGCTTGTTGTTTGATTTTTGTAAAATCATGTATAAATTATTTAAGAAAACTTTCTTCAAGAAAGTTGTTGTTCATCATGTCATGCATATTAGAAAATTTTTTATTGCCAAATTGTCATTAGGTATTACTCAATTTTGCTATCCTTACACGTTTGTTATGAAATTTCCTGATATAAATATGATTGTGATTGTTTAGTTATACTTTTTAGGCTAGTTTGTCTATGAAATTAGGCACGCCATCTTCATGGAAATTGTTCTAAATGCTTTGATCTTTGTTGTTTACATCTTTCAAAAAATATTTTCGATACATGTGATGTTTCTCAAAAACTATTTTTAAAAAGGTTCTTCTCCAAAACTTGATTTGGCTTAAGGAAATATTGTGGTTTTGACCATATTCAAAATGCTCGTTATGCTTGTGAGTGCATTTATGTGAGTCCCGGGCTAGTTTTGGCAATTGAATGTATTCCATGGCCTAGATATTCCTTAATCCTAAATATTTTCAAACATCTTTAAATCCTGATTTGACATCGTGAAAGTCACGGTTTGAATTGTATTCAAAATGCCTACGATGCTTGTGAGTGCATCTATGCGAGCCTTGAGTTAGCCTCGGCAATTAAATGTCTTTCATAGCTGAGATATCATTTTGTCTCAAAACTTTTCATAAATGATTTTGAAATATGTTTTTTTTTTTTTAAATATCACATGTACCCCTCACACATATAATCCAATCATGCACTAGAGATTGCTTGTATTTGTGATTGGCGCATGCCCTTAGTAATAAGTGACCCGCCGATGGTTCATTTTCTTGCTTGATTGGTTGTGAAATAAGGTTAAAAAAACCTTCATGCATGTTTAAATTTTTGCAATGCATGTGACTTTTAGATGAATGGTGGGGTCGATGCATGATATTGAAGAAAAACCGTGGGATCACGTAGATCGCTTGATTAGGAGACTTATAAGCGTTATTGGCCATGCGATAATACAATTCATCAACAATTGCTATAAGTCACAAAAAATGGATTTGGTAGGTGTCTTAGTGGAACCCTCGCATAAAAGACAAAGGCTGACCTCGAGGCCCCAAAATTTGACTTTCATATTGAATTTTCTTTAAACGATTGATCTTGACATGTTGTCTTATTATTATTATTTTTTTATTGTTTTGATGTGTATGTTTCTTTCTTTCCATTGTATGCACCTAATTATAATTTTCTTAGATTAGGTTTAGATTAGGACCCCGAAGATGGAGAAAGCGCAAAGACGGTGGAGGTTGGTGTCCATTCCAACCATTATCATATATTATTCATTTCTCCGACATATGTCTCGGGTTCCATTTATTGTATAAAGCCCGAGAATTGCGGGTGTTCTCTCTTTCTCTCTTTCTCCCTTTTTTTTCTTTTTCAATTGTGTTTCCCTTTTATATTTTTTAGGATTACATGATAGATTTACTACTTTCCTTGATTGTTTACTTACTGTATCGTAATTCCAATCCCATTGATTGTTTTCTTTTCTTGTTTTTCTAGAAATAGAATGAATGAAAATGACCAACCACACATGATCACTTAGGTTTGGGTTAATGATCTCGAAAATGTAAAAAGAAACGCATGGATATGTTAGGAAAACACAAAATACTGTTTAGATATCGAAATGGCGCTAATATAAATATTAGCGTAGCCAAGTCTCAAAACTTAGATATTTGGTTGCGTTGGAATCGAGGGAACACTCCCAACTCTCGATTGGATTTTCTAGCCAACCCCCCAAAATGAGACTAGTAGCGACTCTCGTCTTATTTTTAAGTTGTCATAAACAACTAGACCATATAAATAAACCCATGGCGTGGGGTACAAGTTTCGGTGAAACTCACCATAATTTAGCATACTCAATATGGGAATATACCCCAAATGATGAAATGATGCTATCCTTATGGGCGAAGCGTACTATCGAGAGGACTACCATGATAAAGATACCCTTAAATGTGATATCCACACCTACCCTTCTTCTAAGGTATATCGCCCATGTGGGTATGGATTGTGACACTCTGCTATCACACAGGGTATGAGCTTAGGAGAGCTCGCGATCTCGTGGAGGGAACTCACAAGAGACTTATTCCGAAAGGCGAGGTAATGACGTCTTTGGAAACGTGAGCCATGAGGGAACTCTCGTGATCAAGTATCTTTAAACCCGACATTTCCCCATTTTCTCTCCTTATAATGATGATAGATCAAGGGCGGCGAGATTGGGTCGTGACAATCTTAATCCAACATTTTGTCTTAACTCAAACATTCTAAGATTATGTATCACTTCTGACATATTTTGTTGTGATTCCAACTTCCTTAGACTATACCCTAATTCTAACATATTTGTCTTAATCCAACTTTTTTTATCATAATTCCAACATCCTAAGACCATGTATCAATTCTGCTATATTTTTTGTCATAATTCCAACATCCTTGAATTACATCCTAATTCTAACATCTTCGTCTTAATCTAACGTTTTTGTCCAAATTCCAACATCCTAAGACCTTGTATCAATTTTATGATATATATTGTCATAATTCAAACATTCTTAGAATATATTCTAATTCTAACAATTTTGTCTTAATCACAACATTTTGTCTTAATTTCAACATCGTAAGATCATGTATCACTTCTAATATTTTGTCCTAATTCCAACATCCTTAAATTATGTCCTAATTCTAACATCTTTGTCTTAATCTAACTTTTTTGTCCTAATTCTTACATACTTAGATTATATCCTAATTCTAACATCTTTGTCTTAATCAAATATTTTTATCCTAATTCCAACATCCTAAGACTATGTATCAATTTTGACATTTTTTTTAATCATATTTCCAACATCTTTAGATTATGTCCTAATTCTAATATCTTTGTCTTAATCTAATATTTTTGTCTTAATTCTAACATTTTAAGACCTTGTATCAATTATGATATATTTCCTCATAATTCCAACATTCTTAGACTATATCCTAAAACTAACGTTTTTGTTTTGATTTAACATTTTGTCTTAACTCGAACATCCTAAGACCATATATTACTTTTGACATATTTTGTTCTAATTACAGCATCCTTAAACTATGCCCTAATTATAACATTTTAGTTTTAATTCAACTTTTTTGTCCTAATTCTAACATGCTTAGACTATATCTAATTCTAACATCTTTGTCTTAATCAAACATTTTTATCCTAATTTCAACATCCTAAGACCATATATCAATTCTGAGATATTTTTTGTCATAATTCTAACATCTTAAGACCCCGTATCAATTATGATATATATTATCATAATTCTAATATTCTTAGACTATGTCCTAATTATAACATTTTTGTCTTAATATAACTCTTTTGTCCTAATTCTAAAAGCCTTGACTATGTCATAATATATTTATTTTAATTCAACATTTTTGTGCCGATCCTAACATCCTAAGATCATATATCAATTCTGACATATTTTGTCCTAATTCTAATATCCCAGCTTTGTCTAAATCCAATTTTTTTGTCCTAATTTCAACATTATTATATTATGTCCTAATTTTGAAGATTTTTGTGAAACCGCTATTAATTGTTCTGAAAACTTGATTTGTTAGATGAAGGCGGTCTAATATTTAATTATTCTAATACTCTTCCTTACGTTTAGTCTAATATTTTTTTACCTAGTACCAAGCATTAATATATTTAATTAATGAAGTAAATGGGGCCTGAAAAGATTTGAATTTAGGACATCTAACTCTAATGTCATAAAGTATTTTATGTAATTACTGTCAATTGTTATAAAAACTTAAACTGTAAATTATTCTAATAATGCATGTTTTAACTAGACATATTTTATCCTAATTCCAACATCTTTAAATTATATCATAATTCTAACATCTGTCTTAATCTTAGCATTTTTATCATAATTCTAACATCCTTAGAGTATGCCCTAATTTTAACATCTTTGTCTTAATCCCACTTTTTTGTCTTAATTCCAATATCCTAATACCATATATCAATTCTAACGTATTCTTTGTTAAAATTTCAACATCTTTGGACTACTTCCTAATTGTAACATTTTTGTCTTAATCTAACATTTTTGTCCTAATTCCAACATTTTAAGACCTAACATATTGTTTGTCATAATTCTAACATCCTTGAACTACTTCCTAATTCTAATATCTTTGTTTTCCTATAACATTTTTGTCCTAATTTTAATATCCTTAGGCTATGTTCTAATTCTAACATATTTGTCTTAATCCAACTTTTTTGTCTTAATTCTAATAGCCTTAGACTATGTCCTAATATCTTCGTCTTAATTCAACATTTTTGTTCTGATTCCAACATTCTAAGACCATGTATCGATTCTGGCATATTTTTTCATAATTATAACATCTTTAGATTATGTCCTAATTCTAACATTTTTTTTTCTAAATCTAACTTTTTTTCTCCTGATTCCAACATCCTTATCTTATGTCCTAATTTTGAAGAATTTTGTGAAACCATTGTCAGCTGTTGTAAAAACTTAAATTGTTAAATAAATGCATGATTTAATATTTACCTATTTTAACACTTTTTCTCACATTTGGTACAGTCTTTTTTGCCTAGCATCAAGCGTTGACATATTTAATTTAGGAGGTAAATGCAGTCTCAAAAGATTTGAATTCAAGACCTGAACCTCCAGCTCTAATATCACGAAAGATTTTATGTAATTACTGTCAACTATTGCAAAAGCTTTAACTGTTAGATAAGTGTGTAGTTTAATATTTAATTGTTCTAACAATGTATCTCTTAACCAAACATATTTTATTCTACTTCCAACATCCTTAAATTATATCATAATTTTAATATTTTTGTCTTAATCTTAACATTTTTATCATAATTCCAATATCCTAAGACCATATATCAATTATAATATATTTTGTCCTAATTTCAACATCCTTAAACTATGTCCTAATAGCATTTTTGTCTTAATCTAACTTTTTTTATCCTAACTCTAAATAATTTGGATATTTGTCTCAATTCAAAGATGTGGGACCATCTCCTCAAGCAATAGGAGTTGAAGGACTTTTAAATGAATGAGGTGAAATTCCATGTATAAAACGTTGAGATGTTAACGCTATATTCAATCGTTTATAGCATAAGTATCGACTTCTAACCGTTGACACAAAAAGTGAGAAGGCTTATTGAAGTCTTTAAGGAGTTCTTAAGGATTTTATTGATGTAATGCTTTGGCATTCAAAGATAATTTATCAAAAAACAGTGTTGTAATATTTCTCTATTTGATCACGGTGGATTTAGCGAATTAATGTTGGAAAACATTCTTATGAGATTTTGATGATCACAAAAACATCTCCATTACTAATAGTTACAGTGATGAATACAAATAGTTAAAATAATCCATAAAAAAAGACTAGCTACTAATCTATAAATTCTTCATGAATAAGTGCAATAGCTGAAAATGAACAGTCAACATAGTAGTATTAGAAGACTTTGGTATTGACAAAATTGAAAAAGATCATTGATCCTAAGATCATGTGTCATTCAGTTAATATCGTCACTATAAATGGTTAGCCTGATCATTTATAATTTGCACTAGTGATAATGTGCAAAAAGATTATAGTAATATGCATCAAGTTTGATAATAGTGAGATATGCATTGGAAAAAAAATATTAATCATTTAGAAAAGAAAAATTGTTGAAGCTCTGGATTCCATAAATAAAAAACCGAGTCAAGTATCAAAATAACAGCTATTGATTTTTGAAGAAAAGACATCAATAACCATTCTAGTCAATGAAGCGACTGTAGGAGCAATCTCAATATTAGCCAAAAACCTCCCAACAACTCTCAAACGGCTAACTATTATATTTGAAATTCTCCAAAAAATATATTGAAGAAAAATATGTAAGGAGCAACCGTGTTGTGAAGAAGAGAAGTGTTGCAAAATAGAATATGTGAAATATTATTATTGTCACACCCCGAACCTTCCCACGCCGTAGGAACACAACATACATGGGATTAGTTTGTGACATTTCAGGAGACATCCCCGTCCCATTACTTTTATCTTTCAATTAAGCACATATAGAAGTGCACAACTATAACGCCCAATTAATAAACAATAAACAGATAGTGTGAAAAATATATACACAAACACACTACTTATATTATGCTTCATTAGGATCGGAAGATTGCATTTATAAACCAGCTTAGTTAGGCTACTCCGATTATATCTAAAAGGGATAAAGAGTTAGTCATAACTCTTCTACAAGGGTGGTGTCACAAGGTGGTATCCCCAAAATCATTGTGCCATCCGACACTATGGAATCCAGTGAGGATCCATTGAGGCCGTTAGGTGGGCCGTCGTACCCTCAGAGGGGTCTAAAATAACCCCAATCGAACTAGACATACCGAACATCAAACCGGTGAGGAATCAAATGACCTACATCCTTGTCCACTCGCATCATGGTCGTACATCTCCTATATATGGTGTCATTCCTATTGTCTACTATGTCCAACAAGTTTACTTTCATTTTCACGAGGCACCAAAGCAAACGAGTGGGTATTTATACCTATGGGCCTGAAAAAGAGGGAAACAACAACAAATGAGTTAGAATCTCAATAAATAAATCACCAAAACTTCGTATAGACGGATGCCTCATATCGGAACCATACGACTATACAAATTTTGACTTCAATATGTCGATGGCAGATTAATAACAAAGCTCTTACCTTGTGTTGACTATGTACATGAAAGGGAGTTCTCAAATACTTAAAATGCCCACACGATCAAGAACTCATAAAACATTCCCTAATCATAAAAGTATACATGTGCCAAATAATAACTTCTACAATATACACATACTTCGCAAGTCTCAATTAATAACCTATGAAATATGTACGTGCCTCTCAAATCACAAATAATAGCATGTAAAATACATGTGCTAAATAATAGCTTCTTAAATATTTACATAACTCTCAAGTCCCAAATAATAGCATATAAAATACACATGGGCTAACACAAAAGCTTCTAAAATATTTACATGACTCTCAAGTCCCAAATAATAGCATATAATATAATATATATATATATATATATATATATATATATATATACATATATATATGCATCTCAAGTCACAAATAATAGCACATAAAAAAAGCACATGCCAAAGACCATAGCTTCTAAAACATATATGTGACTCTCAAATGCCTCAAATGCAATCTCAATCAAGAATCACATAATATTCCATAATATCATAGGAGCACCCACAACACATCACACAACTCCATTTATTACAAACATAATCGAAATTCATCAGTTCTTCCAAAATTTATCGGGCATTTTCTCGCCTCATTGGAAACGACAATGTCTCGAAATCCATCAATGACAACATCTGAAATCCATTTGGCTTCGTTCCATAATCCATACATGAATGATATCCGAAATCTATCGGGCATAGGATTCCATCAAGCATTGTCCTGCCAATTGAGCATGGCAATATCTTGAAATCCATTGATGAAGGTATCCAAAATCCATCTGGCTTTATTTCAAAATCCACCCGCAAATGGCATCCGAAATCTATCTAGCATAAGAATCCACCGAGCATCATCTTGCCTAATTAGGCATGGCAACATCCCGAAATCTATTGGTGACAGCATTTGAAATCCATCAAGCATCGTCCCTAAATCTATTGGTGATGGTTCTCCTCGTGTGACTACACTTGCAAACAAGCACACAACCGATTCTTATCTTTATTTTAATCCAATACAATAGTGCCTCAAGGCTGCCAAGCAAAAGGTGTGTCCTGACTTACCGAAACCGCATCATTACAATATGCCGAGCACGAAACAAGAATCGTGACTTGACCCATTACGTTCGAGCACTATCTTAAGTCAAACTCCATTCGGAAACAATGCTTCTCAATATCGCCAAACCAAGAGAGACCTGGCCCGGCGTGCTTCCATGTACATCTAAGACTAACGTGAATATCATTTCGGAGGCTCAAGGTATGTTTTCAAGCATCAACAACAATGAATAGACAAATTACATCTATTAAATAATAAATCATTGCAACTAAGCATATGCAATAAAATATAAACAAATTGCGCATAGAAAATAACATATAGACAAACTGTATCCACTAACATCAATAAATTCTTGTAACCTCGACGATCACATAGCAAGTTCCCGCCTATTCTCAAACCTCATGATCCAAGCAAATCATGAGCAAACTATACAAAATTAACACATGATTCTATTCTATCTAGGATGGCTAGACTCTACTCAACAACAAGAACAAAATCTAACCTAAGTCCGAACTATGCAACACAACGACCTAGCCAATATTTAGGGAATCTACTTACAAAACCAGAATGAGAACGGATACAAACGACGAACGGCTTGCAGCTCACGACGGTGGTGATGGCAACAGCATGCAGCGGCGACGATGGCAACAATAGCGATGGCAATGGGATGAAGCAATGGGCAGAGGGCGAACTGAGAGAGAGGGGGGGAAGATAAGTGAGCTTGAGGAAGAAGAAATGGAGAGAGAGAAATTAGTCCTAATGCCTTATATTTAAAACTAAATAATTAGATTAGTAATGATGCCTAATGATGAGTTTTCTTAAGTTGATTTGCAAGATTGAATCTCAAACATCCAAGTGTCACATTAGAGACTAATCTTTGCTAAACTTATCCTTCAAGCTTCAAAGGTTTAATCATCACTTAGTTTCAACAGTAACTAACCTAGTCACACAAACTAGACTTGTTCCTCTCCCATCCTTCTTCAAAGTGCGCCCATTACCTTTTGTATGGCTACCAAATTTTAGTCGTCTCTCAACTTATCCTTAAAAAGCTACGCAAGTCTCACCTTTAGGGTTATTACAGCCTAAATCCCTAAATAAGCACATGTCTTAACTTATTGCACTTATGTACTTCCTTCCAAAAATCCAAGATTAGGTTTACACTTTACAAAACAACTTAATCCTTAAGTTCTTCCCTATCTTAGACATGTGAGGGCTTCATTAGCTTCCAATAATTATTCATCCTTAATTGACCCAAATTCAAGAGGACAAAAAATAATTAATAGGACTATCTAATTATCATCTTAATTGGGCAAGAATATCTTGTAATCACCCATGATCAACACTTGTAATCAGACCGAGGTTTGTGGTTAAGTTTTAATCGGAAGTGGCCCTAAAGTGGTCTACATGATTTGGGTGGTTCTAGCGATGCTCAAGCAGCTAGACTCGAACCGAAGTCAATACCTATCCAAGATTTCACATGTGACCCATGGTTGATTCAGAACCAATCGATGTTTGAGCTTGGTCGATTCATAAATGACTCTCAGTTGTCATGTAATCATGTAGGATCGATTGACTTGCCTTGGTTCATGATCGCACAAAATCTAATTAGGGTCGTTCACGAACGATACAGTGACCATACGAGATTACCCATAACTAGCATGTACTCGAATTGAATCAATCTATACTAGCCCATTAAATGACTCGTGATGGTGCATCGGCAAGTAGTCTTTCCATGGTCGAACACTCTGGTCTATCATAACCTTGATCTTGAGTCGCCTTGCCCTTAATGATTTAGTTGGCTTGTGAACAATTCTTAGGATCGACTCATAGCCCATTCTTATCATTGGCATATTGATGCTTTGTTTATTCCTCGTGCGTGAGGTAGGGGTCTGAATTGAGACTGTCACAGTCATTGTCTTTCGAGCTAAAAATTGTCACTAATCTTGATTTATAAACCTCTCTCCATTTGGTTAGCACGTAATAACTTATAGTCAAGTGTACAAGAGTAAGTACGTGTTCTTGTACCCAATAGTGTGATACGCAAGTGACGGAACTGCACTAGCCAATTGTAACTTGTGCTTCTAATTCTTAGTGGAATCCAACCATTATTTAGGTTGGTAGTATGAGAGTGGATGTAGTCCTAGTGACAAACCGAACCACTACACGTCGTTATGTAATCCGTTTACTCTACTCGATATACTTAACAACATCACACATATTGATCAATTTGTAATATTATCTTGAGTGCCGATTGTTTGATTTTTCGCAAAAGTTTTAATCCATCAACATTCAACCTATTCATCCCCCTCCTTCTAGGTTGTATTGTTAGCCCCAACAACACGGAGGGTGATTCTTTGTTCAATCTAGCAATGGTTGTCATGAAGTAAAAATTTATCAAATATTATAAGGGCATTCCATCCGCTTTTCTTATGCCCACTATCTTGAATTCAATATTTGGTTTTTTTTTTTTTTTTTTTTTTTTGAGTCAACATCTAAGGTTCAAGTTGAATAGGCTCAAAACTTTGCTTGTTCCGTATGTGATGCATACACCACAACATGAAATACAAGGAACCCCACTCCACAAATGGAGATCCTACCTTAATTGACTAGTGTATTTGTATAATCCTTGCTATTTTGCTAGCTGTTCGGTGTCATCTACTAATAATGGGGTTGAGACGTGCTTGACAATGAACAGTACTAAATACATTGAAAAAAGTTGTGCAAGCCAAGGTTAGGCTTTCTCAAATAGTAGGATCGGGAGAGTGACTCACACACGGGAAACGAGACGAACAGAATTTTCAACACTATGCAAGCTTAGCAAAACAATCGTATCTTTGTCGATACAAATTAGATCGACCTGATTCTAAGGCATCTTTGTCGATACAGATTAGATCAACCTGATTCTAAGGCCAAATGAACAAAGACTTATGGATCTACAATTTCTCTGTTTTGGGTTTTTTGAAATAAGCACTGTAGGATGGTCGAATTTGGGTTGGAAGTGGGTGAAAATAATGAACAGAAGAGGAAAATATATAAACTTCATTGGTTGCTCTTCTAGGCCTCCAAGGAAGTTGAGAGGGCACCAATTCTTCTAGATCGATGACTGCAACTCTTCAAGGATGCAGATTTCGAAAAGCTCTAACTCTTCAAGGACGGAGTGAAGACTCTTCTAGGTTTTCGAGGGTATGAACTCTACAAGGTTTACGATACTAACTTGAAAGCAAAGTTTTCATTTATTAAAAGTCATCTGTCTTGTACGCTTATATCGTCAAAGAAGACAAAGCATTGAAACTAGGAAAGAGCATGGGAATTAGAAACTAGTAAAAGCATTAAAGAACTTTGAAACTAGAAAAATAGTAAAGAGCTTAATAACTAGAAACTAGTAAAAGCATAAGGTCTTCATGGCTCCTAAAGTGTATTTCAAGCTTCCGGGATAGACTCAAGATATCAATACGACTTCTCGATTTCATCAATCTTGAATGCGGGCCGATCTTCTTGGTCAAGAGAGTTGGTCTTCAATGCGGGTTGCATCAGTCCACATTTAATACTTGCCAACAGATTTCAGAAGACAATAACTATAGCTTGACTATGAAACACGTAACAATGACGTCATCAACCATGATTGACTATCGTAAGGATCGATTTCAATTAAACGGGTCTAACGTGTTTTTTCTTTTTGGTCATAACGTGTCTAATGTGATTAAGAGGTCAATGACGACACTTTATCATCCAAATCATGATAACGGCCATAGTTTCTTTTGACGTTTGTATGTGTAGTATTATTTTGTAAATTTGAAGATGTATTTCTTTCCTGTTTAATTCGATAAGTGTCTTTAATTAAATTTCAAAAATTAACTTTTATATTACAAAAATATAGTTGTTGACCAACGACTGGGAAATGTAGCCACTGACCAATGGCTAGCCGTTACCCAAGAAAAGACCAAGCCCAGTCTGCCTATCAATAAAGCACCAATGTCGAAGGAAGAGGTAAGTCGAGAAACTTCTAGATCGACATTCAAAAGTCAAGAAACTCTCACTCTTCACATTAGGCAATCCAACCAAACAACGGATGACACAAGTTTGAATGCCACTGAACCATGGTTAGGTAATGGACTGAAAGAAAGAGGCACCGACACATGAAAATTCTTGGAAATTAAAGGTTTCCCGGGCCTGAGCCGACATGTATTGTAATAACAATGTCCACACACCTTTTGCGTATGAACTGAACAACGGGATGGGACAACGTGGGGACACCAAAAGCACAATTGCCATCAACAAAGGTGCGTGGGTGGGCCCCTCGCGACCGGACGAAGCGCAGATATATAGATATCAAATTTCATATATTTATAGTGTACCAGTACATTGCATTTTGAATGAGTTATGTAGTACCTTTGATACTGTAAAAACTTATGACATTTTGGTTTATTCATTTAGGGAAAGGTTGGTCATGCTTAGCACTTCAAACAATTTCCCCCAGGATCCTCTTGGTCTCGGTCATTGCCCCAACGATGGTTCAAGCTAAAAACGTCAATGGTGCAGGAGATTCCGGTCCGAAACTGCGGGGAAAATTTTTTTGACTCCAAGCCGCTGCGTGTTTTGTCGTTTCTCCTTCGTTTTCTTTACGACAGCTTTCGTCTTCATTACGCGGGCAGTCTTCCTCGTTGAAATTTTCGAGATGATTTCTCTCTCTCTTACGGTTTATTTTTAGCACTGTCCTTCTTCTATCTCACCATGTATCTTTGCTCGACGAAAAGCGCCGGACAACATTGCATCAAGAGGATCGAGCTATCCAAGGTACGTATGGCCACTGAGCTGACCTCTCGCTCTCTCGAGAATTGAGCTTCCGGCTCGAAATATGCCATTGCTTCATTGAATTTCTTGTGAACTGGACTTGGCGCGATCTCGTCATTGATCAGGTTAGCAGATTAGCCACTCTTGACTTCACAGGGTGCACAGGTTGAATTCCATAATAAACTTAGGCTACTCGTCGATTTGGGCTCCTCATCGACGACTGCTTCATTAATTGTTGGTTTCTGGTTGAGCTTCTTCTTCTCTGTATCTTTCAGCGAGTTCTTTGATCCTTGTGAAGTTAGCATAATCACATATGTAAGTAGTAGCACATTGCACTGGGGAATGCTCAATGTCAGTGGTAGACATAATGTTTCCGACAACTTGTGTTGTTTTGAGACGCTCTCCAACCTATTTGACTCTCGCTTCTGATTGCTCGATAAACTCTCAAGTTTTTTTTCTTTTTTTTCGCTCAATAAATTCTAAGTGGATTTGTATCTTTTCACCAGCATCATCCGATGAATAGGAGTTTTGCCTTTTAGACGACACAACTTTAAAAGGAGCCATCTTAATGCTGGATGATAGCTCTTGCTATAAGAAAATTCTCCAAAATGCAAGCCTTAGTCACATGAGCCGCTAAAGTTCATAACGCAGGATCTCAACATATCTTCTAAGGTTTGAATTGTTCTCTTAAACTATCCATCTTTCTGCATACAAAAAATTGCACAGTAGTTGAGTTTAGTAGTCAACGCATCTTGTAAGCTCATTTAAAATTATACACAAATTTGGGATCTTTGTTAGCAACGACGCTCATTGGATATCCATGAAACTTCACTACCTCATTGACGTATTGTTTTGCCATGCCTTCTTATTAAAGACAAGATTGATATGGTAAAAAGTGTGTAGGCTTAATCAATTAATAATCACATGTATAGCATTCTTATCATTTGTTATTCTCAGTAAATTGTTGATCAAATCCATGTGATTTGCTCCCAATTCTATTCAAGTATTTCAAGCTAGAAATACTCGCCTAGTTTTCGTGCTCAATTTTCACTTTGTGACAAACTAGCCACGAATTGATAAATTTTACAATACCATTTTTCATGTAATTTAAAATCAAGAGTATGATGCCCCACATTTGATCTTAATTTTTCTTGTTTGAGTTGAACATGGTAGATTTGTCGAACCAAGGAGAAAGAAGAAAAAAAGGCTAAGAAATAATCTTATCAAAGTGGGCCGCATAAAAGGATAATTTAGTCGATTGAAGGTGGTAGGGACTCTTAGAAGTCAATCTATATTTATTCCTATAAGAGGAGGTGAACAATGTCTGCTTTAATGGAAACAAAAGTGTAAAATTGCTGAGAAGATACTTTATTTGTGGGTTTGAAAATCACCCAAAATCCTAAACTATACTCACTGTGACATATTTACCCCCACACTTTTTTTTCATAACAACAACAACCTCAAACTTGTACTTGTGTGATACATTAACCCAAAACTTGTATACTGTGACACATTTACTCCTAAACCCTAAACTTATATCTGCACGACATATTTATCCCAAAATTTAGTTTACAAAAAAAAAAAGTGCGAGGTTTTTAGTGTCACAAAAAAAGTTGAGTAAATGCGTTATATAAGTTTAGGGCTTTTGCGAAAAAAAAAAAAATATTTGGAGTAATGTATCATACAAGTACAACTTTGAGATTTTTAGTATTACAAAAAAAGTTTAGAATAAATGTATCACAGTTGACAAAGTTTAGAGTTTTTTTTGGGGGGCTTATTCCTCGAGTAAAAATTCAAAAAAGAGCATAAAAAATTATATTCTAGTTCTTCGGATGCTATTGGGAAAAATAATAGAAAATTCAACACCGCTTGTTTAATGAAGGAGGAAGGCATCTTTTGGAAACTTTTTATTTAAAAAGAAAGTTACCTAATTTTACTAGAACAAAAGGCACCCTAAATTAGAATTTTACTATAATCCACTGTCTATCTTCTCCCACATCACAGTAAACACACTTTGAGAGACCTTCATAAATTCACATTCAGCAGAGATTCTCTATTGGAACCCCTCATGAGCACTCAATGAGAAAGAACATGTACCGAATCTAAGAAAGAACGTCATCTCACTGATACATGCCCTATGTTAGCCAATGTCCTCACCGCTCACTAGCGCATTTTAATTTGGACTGTTTCAATCTCAACTACTTCACAAGTAACACCATTTCCTATAAGCACCTTACAATCCGTCGTAGACTAATAGTTACTAAAGTCATGCCTACTAGAAGTCACATAATAAAAACATGCAAAGTTTAGCACCCAATCATCACCTGATGAACTCGTGGCGGCTACTAATACATCATCGACATCACTTGTAGTAACAACATTGGTATAGCATGCAAATTCCACCTTAACTCATTTTCTCTTGTACTTTGAATAGTCTCTCTATATTGTCCTACCTCATTGTAGTGATAGACTCGATAGCTCCAAATGCTAGGCCTCAATTTATATAGGCTCTTCCATTTACTCCCTAAAGCCTCTCTACGTTCGTATCTACCCCAAATAACAAAACCTTGCCCCGTATCTTGCCTTAAGTTTCTTCACCTAACTTCTTTTCCCACTCTTTAGAAACCAAGGGAGGCTTCCTCTTCCAAGGCAATCGTAAGCCTGTAGTAATGAATCAATAGAGTGTTCAAAAGAATCTAGAAAAATTGTCAATCCTTGTTCCGGGCATAATTCCAAATATAGAGTTTTTGGGGCAGTGACCAGATAAGCAAAACCTCCAAATTAGCGCTAGAAATCCTAACTTAGCTTTGATGCCAAATATTATAAATAATAAAAAGTTGGCAGATCTTGCAATTTAAGTCTATCACAAGAAGAAGAAATAACTAAAAGAATCAATAAGAAACGCTAAAGATGTCAAAGATTTAAATAATTTGATCCAAATGTTTGTACTTACTTCACCCGAATAACCAATCATAAAGAAATGCACCATGAATTCAAAATTACAAAGTTATATTCACATAAATCGCGCAAGTATCTCCCAACCCTAGCCCAAAGCAAAACTCACATGTACAAAGAACTCACTCAAAAAACTAATAGAGAGAAAACATCAACACTACTCTTCTTTGTTCTAATGTATGAGTAAAAATTCCGTTTTTCTATGTAATTATTAGACTTGCCCAATCAAACTATGAAACCTACTCAGACTAGGAATCCAACTCTAACTTAGAAAGAATTTCGATATTTTATTGCTCGATCAGATGTCAAGTCACAAGTCCTATTCGGATTGGGAATTCCTAAATAAATAAGGTTTTTTTTTTTTTTTTTTCACAGACTCAAATTTGAGACATGATTTAATATCATGTCGTGTGGCCTAGAGATTTACAAATCATCTCTCATTTCTCTTAATAAGCAGCCTCATTAGGAGAGTCGGCAGCTCCGTTTTCTCAGAGAAATGGCGAGAACGTTGCGATGCGTGACCACTCAGCGTCTATTGCTCGCTGCCCTTTCGATTGTACTTCTAGAACTGGCTGCTGGAGATCCAAGAGCCCAGATTGTCAACATAACATGCTCGCACGTGCCCGGCCACAACACCACTCTCTTCGTACCCAACTTTGTGGCTACCATGGAGAACATCAGCAACCAGATGAGGACATCTGGCTTCGGCCTCGCAACGATCGGGTCAGGGCCTGACGCTAGCTACGCCCTCTCTCAGTGCTACGGAGACCTCTCTTTGCTCGACTGCGTCTTGTGCTACGCGGAAGCACGTTCCGCGCTTCCACAGTGCTACCCTTACAACAGCGGCCGCATATTCCTGGATGGATGCTTCATGAGAGGAGAGAACTATAGCTTCTTTCAAGAGTACACAGGTCCTCGGGATGCCAGAGTGTGCGGGAATGTCACACGGAAGAGCGCCACCTTTTATGACTCAGTGAGACAGGCCGTGGCAAGCGCCGTGGTGAGGGCGCCAAACAACGATGGCTATGCGCGTGCCGAAGTGGTGCTGGGGACAGCCAATGAATCGGCTTACTTGCTGGCCAATTGCTGGAGGACGCTGAACGCCACTTCTTGCAGGGCATGCTTGGAGATTGCGTCAAGGTCGATAATGGGGTGCTTGCCCTGGTCGGAGGGGAGGGCGTTAAACACGGGTTGCTTCATGAGGTACTCCGACACAAATTTCCTCAATAAGGAACCAGGAAAGGGGAGTAAGAAAGGTAAAGCTGCCTCCTGAGTGTTCTTATTTCCCTTTGAAGGAGATATATGCTTGTTTGACTAGCCAAAAGACAATAACTCAACCCTGGTGTTCTCCTTCCAGGAACCATAATAGCGCTGACAGTTCCAGTCGTTAGTGCCCTGGTTGTCTTGGCAGTTGGAATAACAATAGTGTACTTTGTCTGGAAGCACAGATACGTTCAAAAGAAAAGAAAAGGTAAGAAGCCTATACGTTCACGAATGATGAAGTATTTACTTAAGTGTGCAAATGTCCAACAAATGGAGGAGATAAAGAAAGAATGCACAAACCTGGTTTGAAGAGAACTTTCTGTAGCTTAGTTTGCTCTACTTAATAGTAACACCAGCATTCTACATGCTTCCAGTTTTTGGCTTACATCAAGAGTCGCATTCATTTAATTTGTAAGAGGGAATTTTTAATCAGGACCAGTATGGTACTGTTGGTAAACATTATTGGCTATATGTATGGATATGGATCTCTGATGCACCTATTGGTCTAGGCTCTGATGATGCAGAGAAGTTTGTCAAGATACTTCACGACAGTAGCTTGAACTTCAAATACTCTACCCTCGAGAAGGCCACCGAATCGTTTGACAGTGCCAACAAGCTCGGCCAAGGAGGATTTGGCACTGTCTATAAGGTGATTTGGCTATCTTCTCTCTCTCTCCCATTTATAGCAGTTCATGAAAAGTTCACCTAGCTTAACAGAATCTGAAAATGTTGCCAGGGAGTTCTTCCTGACGGAAGGGAGATAGCTGTGAAAAGGCTCTTCTTCAACACTAGGCAAAGAGTGGCTGAATTCTACAATGAAGTGAACATTATAAGCAGGGTGGAGCACAAAAATCTGGTCAGATTGTTGGGATGTAGTTTTTCTGGACCTGAAAGCCTTCTTGTCTATGAGTTCCTCCCCAACAAGAGTCTTGACAATTTCATTTTCGGTAATTCATTGATTCTAATACATAGAAGTGCGCAAGTGACTATACTAGCGATTTGAGTTAATGAAATTCTTCTGCCAGCTCTAACCTATCCTTCTTATCCCTGAACTGACAGATACAAACAGAGGAAAGGCATTAAATTGGGAAAAGAGAGTGGATATTATGGTTGGGACTGCAGAGGGTTTGGTATACCTTCACGAAAGCTCCAAGATAATTCACAGGGACATAAAAGCGAGTAATATCTTGTTGGACTCCAGATTCCGCGCTAAAATAGCCGACTTTGGATTGGCCAGATCTTTCCAGGAAGATAAGAGTCACATCAGCACAGCCATTGCGGGAACACTGTAAGTACTTACTTTCCCTGGTGCTGTTTAGACAATAAACCAAGCTTCTCTAGATGTCTTATGTTTTAGTGTTGACGAGTCCAGGCACGTTAGTTTATGCTGGCAGAGAATAATCAGGACAAAATGATTGATGATAAGGTCTCAATATTGCAAACCAAGCATGTATACCCAAATTATGGATAAATATCTTTCAGTTCTACATATGGTAGGGGATATATGGCTCCAGAGTACCTGGCACGTGGTCAACTTACAGATAAAGCAGATGTCTACAGCTATGGCGTTCTCTTGCTAGAGACTGTCACAGGAAGACAGAACAACAGAAGCAAAACCTCAGAATACTCGGACAGCCTCGTTCAAATTGTGAGTTCCAAAAGCTTTTCGTGTTCTTAAGTCACCCCCCATGAACTTGTGCCCAAACCTTTCTCATCTTAATTCTCTTCCTTGTTCGGGGGACAGGCATGGAACAATTTCCAAGCAAACAGAGTGGAGGAGCTTTTCGACCCAAACTTGATGTTACATAACTACTCTGACAGCAACATCAAGAATGAGGTCTCAAGAGTCGTCCATATAGGACTGTTGTGCATGCAAGAGGCTCCTTCTTTGCGGCCAAAGATGTCTAAAGCATTGGAGATGCTGACAAAGAAGGATGAAGAACTCCCACCAACCACGAATCCCCCCTTCATAGACGAAAGGACAATGATGCTCAACGACATGTGTAGGGAGCAATCTTTTCTGCCAACCCCAAAGACATCGGACTCGGTCGCCACCATATCGAACAGTTCCTTCGAGGCTAGGTGAACCGTGGATATCTATTAGTAGGCAGTATTTCACCTGACTAATAAAGACATGCGAGAGAAGATTTTTGTAGATGTTGATGTATGCAAACAGAACCAACTACGGGGATTATGGGCAGGTCAACAATGGGCACCCACTGTTGTGGTCGAGAATCGAATTGGATCGAATCTCCATAGCTAATAAATATGCACGAGATACTGTCATCTCTTTGATAGAGGGTTGGATAGACTTCATGACAATGCGACCGACATTTAATATAAACCAACCAATTGAAAGTGAAATGCATGTGGTTACAGAATTTCTCAACTACACTATTAGGAGTCCCAACCACACTCCAACTTGCCTGTTACTCCTCCCTCGACAAAACAAACAGGGGACCTACTGTATTTCCCCATTAGGTCCCCCTGGCCAGCCACACCCCGACATGCGCACAGCAGCAATGCCGAAGCACCTTCGCTCCCACCGCCTGCAGCCGGTCTGCACTCCAAACTGAGAGAGAGAGGGAGAGAGGGAGGGAGGGAGGGAGTTGGAGAGGTGGATCGGTTCTACTTGTGGCATCTGCAACGGTAAGCAACCTGCGCTCATATTGCCAAAGCAGAAGACCACCACCCCGTATGGATCAAGCCCGTGATTCCATATTCTCGAGGAACGAATGTCACGGTCTCTGTTTGCGTTCTCCTCTTCCCTTGATGTGGGTTCCGGTCGAAATAGCGGGCTCCTGATTGCCGGGGTTCATTTCCAGTTCATGTCCGCTCTTCTTCTCAACCCCTAACCAAGAATTCCTCAGACGACCTGAAGCTCCTTCAAGACGTTGCTGTCGAGATGTTGAAGCGATTGCCAGTGGGATCTCTCCTCCAATTCAGATTCGCTTGCCGAGCATGGCGTTCTACCATCGATAACCCGCCCTTCGTGGCCCTCCACTTGAGCCACTCGGCACTCGCTGCCTCCAATTGGTATCTCGTGTGTCTAGATTGGCGCAGTCCTGTCCAGTACACGTGCTCCCTGTTTTCCAATGAGTCTCTTGCCCTGCCTTCCCAGTCACAAATCGAAATTTTGTTTGTTACTCCTCCCAACTGTTAGTGTTTTGTTGGTTCGGGTAATGGTTTGATCCGCGTCAAACAATTTCCCAGAAATGGCTATAGCCAGACGGTAAATTTGTCAGTAAGCACAAGGTGGTTTGACTATCCGGTCCCCATCACTGATTTTTTTGCTGGAAGGCTGCTCATGTAGTTCTAGAGTTTTACTTCGACCTCAGGTCTAATGACTAGAAGAATGTGAGAATTCTCTATTGTCCATCTAGTCATTGTCGATGCTTTGGTGGGACAAAGCCTCAAGTCGAAATTTATGCACTCCTTACAAACTCCTTTAGAAGTTTGGAGTGTGAGGTTCCTACTTTCTGTGACTCCAGACACCCAATCTTTTTGAATGGGAATCTACACTAGTCTGCTTTTGAGTTCGATGATCTGCTGAATGAGAGTGGATACAGTACGATAGTCTGTTCGATGTCACCAATGACGCGTTTGATGAAATGGCTGTGCCAGAAGAAATTTCTCACGAAGATGGTGTCAAATTAGTAGTTTTAGTGGCAGCATTAAATGACTTGCTAACTGTGCTCATTAGTCGTGGGGAGGCAGCTGGGTGGCGTCTTGAATTGCATTCCGATTGTTCGGTTTGCGTTATGAGATACTACAGCACACCAAAATCTTGGACTAAACTATATACTTTAGAGTCCAGTAGGTGTGGTAAGAGGATTTGATAGATTCACATGGAATGGCACGCTTGTGATGGACATAGCTAGTGGAAAATGAGTTTTTTGGAATTCAATCACGGGATAATTGGCAAATCTTCCATTATGGACAATGTGCAATTTAGTCACCAAAGTAGAGATGATAAAAAATATTAATTCTACTTGCAAAAAAGTTGAGAGTTAGGTCTAAATTAAGAAGAAATGATTTTATTTATTTATTTTTTTTTTTGGTAAAAGGTAAGAACAAGAAGAAATGATTTTAATCATGTAAGCTCTGGCCACAAAATGATGAGCAGAGAAAGTGGGTGGTGCCCTTTTCCTTTTGGTACTTCTGAAAAGTATTCAATTCATTTTTAGACTGCCGAAAGTATGCTACTAAAATATGTTACTCAAGACTACATCTACGACTCTAGCATTGCCTGTACTAGCAGATTTTAGATGATATAGAAAATAATGATTACGTATGTCTTTGATTTGATGGCACCCTTTAAGCATTTTTCAACTTCTACGAGGCCAAAGTATTCATGGTTTGAATGCTTTACCAATAAAAAAACTATTCATGATTTGACTTACGCATCTCATTCTTTGAACATGACAACTGGTGCAACTATAGACTATTATATTTTGTTTCCTACCTCAAGACTTTTTCGTAGCACTGGCAATGCATATCTAGTAAACTTGTTTATTAAAAAGAGTGTATTAGGGCAGCTTGTGCAATTTTGAAGGAAAGGAAGGGTGTAAATGACCATTAAAATAGAGAGGTAAATCTGGGGGCAGATTTGATCAAAAGTTAAAAATAAAAATCAGGTGGTAGACTGGATTATTAAGGCCCAACCGAGCAATTTACCTAACGTTCGTCTGGCCCATTGTAATAGCAAAGTAAATCAGGTGACAGCCGGGATTATTAAGGTCTGAAATCCTTCGAAATCTTTGCCTGAATCCTTCAAAATCTTGTATGCGCGGAAGCCCCTTTTAGTAGGCAATGGGCTGACCCTTGATGAAATGAAATGGTTTTGTTTTCGACCAAAAAAAGCCACATAAAAATAGCTAAACTGTACGGCTTCATGTTTTGATTGCTTTGTCTCAATTCGCAGATTGGACAAAATCATTCTTTCCTATAGCTTCACCGTGATGATAGACACATATTATTTTCCTATTCAGAATGGGGCAAAGGCCTTGATATAAACAGAAAATGAGTACACAACCATTTACTGCAGAAATTTACATTAATGATAAGACAATCGCACGCCAAAAAAAAAATTAATTCCTTATAATCAACATAATGCTGATTCGAATAAGAGAAAACTCAAGATCATGTATGGCATGATTATCTATGAGCTACCGAATATGAAAACTCTTGCTCATAATCATGATTATAGTTGTCGATATACTGTAATGATCGGTCGATGATAATCATAGCAAATTTGGCTAACTATTGGATGACGTGAAGACATTGGAAGACATTGATTAAGCAAGATGATGTTCAAGAAATGTAACCGTTTTAATGGGCACAGAGTTTAAGTGCAGTTGCAGTCGAGCTATTACTATTTGAGGATAAGGTAGATAAGAAGACAGAGTATGATGATTGTGATCGTTTGAAGGCATGATCGAGGCGTGATTTTGGAGGAGTAAATGGCTAGTGATCAGATGGCCTGGGAACATGAAGATGTGGAGTGGAGCCGAAAATTATGGAGACGCACGAGTGTGGTTGGAACCGCTACCAACAAAACCTTGTTATTTTTCAATGCATGTACGTTAGCCGTACTTTCCAGATATTTTGCCGATAATTAAATTTCAGCTTGTATCTTAGTTATAGCTTTTAGATCTTCCTCATTGATTTAATTTCAGCATGGTATCTTTATATCATTGCACTTTACCGTCAATTAAACTCTAACCAAGATTTTTATGTCATTGCACTTTATCATTGATTGAATTCCGTTAAAGCATTTATATTCCTTGTACTCCATTGATAAGACTCCTGTTTGGAATGCTTGTGGTTTATTATAAGCAATAACAATGTTGAGACCAAGGAATCACCTAAAGCCTAATCATGCCATGAGTAATGGCACTAGTAAAGGGCTACACAGTCCGAGACATTAGCTGGGATCACTTGCGGTTTATTTTAAGGAATAACAATGTCAAGAATAAGGAATCTACTCAATCTGCGACTTTAGCCACTCCTACCGCAATAGAGTTAGGCCAAAGGGGCAACATCGACATCCCATGATACCTTACAAAAGAACAAGCTAGGGAGTTGGCGCCGAATCTCGCCATGGTGGCTACCATGAAGAGATTATTTTAGGAACAATAGAATGACTTGACCTATCACATGATGAGACGCTGTTGATGTGATGAGGCGGATTTCATTAATACCATTAATGGTATCATCTCCAAACCGGGTCATCCAACCAATTGCTGCCGATTCAACAAAATCTAGCTCCTTACGAGTACGTTCCTCCGATCCCCTATTAATTTAGTTGTAATTACAGTTCAGATTAGATGGTTCAACCTCCTTCAGAAATCCTACCGAGGCCTAAAATTGCTGACCTGGTTAACCTCGTTAATGAGAATAACCAAATTAACGTCCCTCAGGCTAATCCGGTACACAACAACTTGGCAAATGAAAACGTCCCACAAATGCGTCTTTTGCGGAATACTGATGATGTTCAGCCGGTAGGACCTAATCCCAAATGTGAGCAGCACAGCGCCATGCGGGGGAACTCCACCACAAGACGTGAGATGTGCACCCCATAGACCAAATTTACCAATCAAGATGTGAATCGTGACCCAAGAGGGCAGGAAGGACAAGTTTATCTACCTACGTATCCTGAGCCTAGGGGTAAGAAGGTCAAGTGACAGACATGGTCAATGGTGGCCGTCCGGGGACGCTGGTATCTCGCCGCACTTGCTGGAATCGCTGAGAACGGGGAATCCTTGAGATCACATGCACGCCGAATTCCGCTGTTTTCTTCGCTTTTCCTTTACTGCAAATCACGAACGTGTTTGATATATTATGCATGGACTTGGCAGGTGTCGTAAGTTCTCCGCCATACTCAATGCTTCAACGAATTCGGTATGTTACTCTTCTTTTTTCCGCAAACCTGCTCGCCCTCCTTTTAATTCTCTTTTAGCTGTCGTGATCGTCCCCTGTTATATTCAGCCTCCTTGCCTCGAGTCCGGGCTTGCGCATGAGTTCCCGCAAAAAGAAAGAAGATAACAGTGGGATGTTGATGAAGAATGGGCGTGAAAGCCCACGGTGACGGAGAGAAATCGACTTCTTTTTTCTTTTTTCGTCTCTTCTTCTGAATGTGAGGAGCCCCCACCACGAGTCCCTTTCTTTATGCTTTTATAAGCTCAACTTCCCTGCAATAAAATATATGTCCCCTCTTTCCCACTTTAGCTCAAGTGTATACAGCCTTCTTGTTTTGAGGAAATAAGGGGATTTGATCGAATATTTGGCCTCAACTTTCCTCCTCCTCTTTTTATTGTTGCCGTGTATATGTCCACAATATTCCTTTCTTTTCCTGGTTTTTGTCTTTTTTATGTCAGAATTCTTTACTAGTTTAGAGCACCCCAATGTGCATCGCGCGCGGGATTTCAGCCACTATGGTGAATTATTGAGCTTGGCCGAATTTCGTATCTTTGCCAGCTTCGCCCAGTTAATTCAATTAAGCTTGGAACCTTCTTTTTTAAGCCAGTCCCGTTAAAATGCAATTTATGTGGACTAAATGGTGCAAAATGCTCCTACTATGCACATCAAAATTAACAATATTTTTGTTTGAGAGGTGGAGATCAAGTCCTAATTTTCCATACAATGAATAACTAAAAGGTCACAAAAATTCGAGCATCAACAAAAGGCATATTCATGGAGCCATAACAATGCTAAGTTCATTGCATTTGACAAAACTATCTAAGAGGCTATTCAGCAAGGAAAAATTAAATTTGCCGATGCTGATGAATAACATAAAGCACTAATGGAAATCGACGTCAATCTATTTGCTCAAATAATTGGAATAGTGTCAGCCAATTTTTTTTTTTATTTTTTTTTAGCGCAAGTGTCAGCCAAGTTCAAAGGTAAAAATCTTGATAAGAGTTTATGTGCTCGATACAAACATGAGATTGAGAATAACTCTTTTGATCAAGGTAAAGGAACACTAAAGGCGAATGGGCAACCCGATCGTGGATGAAGACTCGGTTATGCTCCACCTCCTATTGGTCAGGTCCAGTGACCATCAGTTTTTGACAGAATTAGCTTCCTTGTTAAGGATTTAGCAAAAAAGAAATCATTCAAACAAAGATATCAGAAAGGAGATCCAACAGTCAGACATTAGGTGAATCAAGTGGCGAGTTTGATTATTATGTGAGTTATGCATCCCTAGGACCTTGTGTCAATGTTGCAGATATCATGCCCACAAGATGGGAGGAAGAGTTTAATGCTCCAGATCCTAGGAGAGACGACAGGCTAAAGCCATTTCATCAACAAACTTTAAGGGTTCGTTATGACCCTCTAGAAGGACAGTGGCTCGAGGCTGGTGGAAGCAATGACAAGGGGGCACGTGGTCGAGGACTTAAAAAAGGAGAATGTAGAAAAAGAAGAAGATATTCCACCTTTAACAGCTGGTTAATCAAGCTCAGATTAGCCAATTTAGTCCAACTCTTCTAACTACTTACAAGCCTAAGGAGTTCAGAGCCGAAAATCTGATTTGGAAAAGATAACCTGAGGAACCGCTTAAGCTTGGTGAAAAGGAAAAGAAACTAAAGTTGCCTAAGATTGACAGTCTAAGTTTAGACCCTCAACAGTCGCACGGTCGGTTTCACCAGCAAGTTCCTATATGGTCTATGCTTGATTGCCACGCAAGTCCAAAGCTTCAGCAATGAAAGTAGATAAAGAAGAAGATCCAGTGGTCGATCAAGAATAATGGTGGGACTTGAAAATAATGAGATGTTCGAGATGAAACCAAAAGAGACGGTCACTCAAATGTACACTAGGTTCACTGCAATCGTGAATGGTCTCGCCAATCACGAAAAGCCATCATCAATGCAAAAAAGTGAACAAAATTCTAAGAACTCTTTCAAAAGAGTGGAGTCATGTGTCATTATGTGTAATGATGAGAATCCAAGCGATATCATTGGATAAATCAATAGGGACTCTCATGTCTCACAAAACTTTGCTTCATATTAAGGAAGGTAATTTGTGCCATTCCGAAATTTCATCCAGTTAATCAATTAGTTGTAATGGGTCTTACTGGCTTAGTAATTTAATCCAATAGACAACTTTAGGAATCAAGGTAATTATATTATGCCTTGTATGATTAATATAAGTACTAGAGTCTAAGTGTAGTATATAATTCGATTCTCAATATGCACGTGTGCAAGACCGGTCGCCTATGTCACCTTTAGAAGACTCTAAATTACATTCTTAGTCCAGAACTCCTAGAACTCAACCCCTACAACCAATGAAATTGCATGCAAAATTAGCTAATATTCAAAAATTAGGCTAAATAGCCTAGTTTAGGGCAATGATGTGCTGCTCCGCCCTTGACCACTCATCTTTCATGCAAGATGAGCCTTGCACAAGCCAAAATCATTTCCCTTCCCCTTTAAGTCGGCAGCCTCTCCTATTCTTCTTTAGTTCTTCTTCTCTTTCTCATTTCCTCTCATCTCTCTCTCACCGAACCCTTTCCTCCTCTCACTTTCTCTCTCGGTTTCGCTCTCACCCGTGAGCTCTCTCCTCTCCTCTCTCGCTCTCATCTTCGTGCTCAAGCAAACCAGCAAGCTAGTAACTTCCTCAAGCTCACGGTGAGCTTAGGAGAAGGAACCCAAAGCACCAAAACCTCAAGGCAAGGAGAAATGATAATCTCCTACTCGCCTTGATCTTCTTAGGACTCGATTTCTGTAGAATAGGGAGTCTTTTGGTTGCTTTTGCTATTCCGGTTGTTGTTATGGTCTTGCATGTTGCCGTGATGTTCGGATCACGAAGAACTGGTGCTGTGATAGCGTGTTTTTGGAAGGACGATGGGTTGCACGCACTTAGGAGGTTTGCCGGGCTTGCATGTGGTTATTATATTTGTGTTAGCTTGTAGGAACTTTGCTTGTGATCTATACTTGGCTATATGAATTGCATGTCTCCTGTGACGCTAGGATGGGCATGCATGGGAATTTCGTACATGAGAAATGCACGCATTGCAAGTGTTTTGAATTTGCTTATTGTTTTTTCCAAACTGAAATTTCCCGAGCTCTCTGGTTTGTCGATTTTGTGTGGTTCGTTAGATTAGGATCTGGATAAAGTTCACTTCATGAAATTTGTTCATAGATCCTAATTTATGTAATACAATATCGATGGATTTTTTGGAAGTAAAATAGCTGGGGTATGGACGTGGATTTCCGCGGGGTCTGTCCTGCCGAGAAACGACTCGTGTGTGACTCTGCAGTCTTATAAAATTTCTATCGAGATTTCCATTACGAATTTGGTCTCGACTTCTTCATGGAAGTTGTGAAAATTGTTCAAGCTATGACCTTTGTTCTTGTCAGATTTTTCTCGATCAATATAGTTTGCAAAAATATAATTTATTTTGCGGTGCTTTTTCTGCTGGAGTGTGAAAACAGAGAAACTGAGTGTGTCATTAAATTCTTAGAAAATTTTTGGAGCTGATTCGGGCCATACTTTCTTTATAAAGTTTTAGTATACCATTGTACATGCAACATATAAAAATTTGAGATTATTTTGTTGAGTTTAGAAGGTCGAAATAGGCTTCCTTTGGCGATTGTGAGTTCTGGTCGATGGTAGAAATCTGGGTTTGATTTTTGTGATTTTACTACTCTCTGCACAGGACTAATTAGGCTTAGTGTCTTCATGAAAAACGTTTGCTTAGGTCTTATTTATAACATACTAAAAATTTAGAATTTTTCGAGTTGATTTATTAGGTTTTTCAAATTTATTCCTAAAACTGTACATTCTGGTTTTGCTTGCCTTTATCCCGAATTTGCTCAAATTTATGTTGTAGGGGAAGGAATCTTAGTTTATGACCTTCTAACGATGGTTTTGGCATTCGGTAAATCATTCAATGCTGACTTTGTGATTCTAATGTGATAATGTTTACTTGAGTATTTAACTTGATACTTGTGATGATTTATGTAGTGTCGTGTGCCCATCTCATCGTTGTGGCATTGCATGAGTGTGAAATATATATGATGCATGAGATGGACTGTGATGCCCAGGCATGTAGTCCTTTAATGTCCGAAGATGGCCTTGAGTGGAATGTCGGAGGAGAATGCACTGGTTAACGGACCAAGATGCCCCGAGTTTGAGTAGAGAAGCCTAGGAAGGGATAAACCCCGGGAGTGTTAAACCCAATGATGGCCTAGAGGGATGTCGAAGGTGAAATGTCTTGATGACAAATGCCCCGGTGGCAATTACCCCAGAGTTTGGGATGTCTATGGCTTGGAGCCATGGATGCCCGGCACAGTAGCCAAAGTCACTGTTTGTGCCGCCTGGAGAACGGTTGAAATGGGGTCGAACCCTGGTGACATTGTGCGTGTGCTATGCAACGTTTAATCGTTGCATGATGTTGTATGAACCTATTGTTGTAACCAATGAATGCTGTCATTACACGTGTGACTGTATATGATTAAAGGCATGTCGCATGCCCATATTTGTGTGCCCGTGTGCTTAGATGCTAGTTTGTGTCCTAGGAATTGAGTGCTAATTAGATCAAGTGGTTTATGAGTTTATTGTTTCTCTTGCTGAGCGCTAGCTCACCCCGTCATTATTTTTTTCAGATCGATAGTTATGCCAATCCTTCCTGCGACCCCTATTGCTTGCTATGGAGCGCCCGTAATGCTAGAGAGCGATCATCAGGATTTCTCCAATCCGGATTTTCCGAGCATTGCTTTTGTTTGTTTCACGACCATGTTCCGCGTGGACATAGGACAGCCTGACATGATCACCTATCACTTCGTCGCTATTATGTGAAAGTGGGTGACTATATGATAGGACCCATTTTGTGCCCGATGACCCTCGGCGTAGGCAGTGATGGTGGAAGTGGCGGGAAGAACTAGATGTGGACGTAGGATGAACTCGGAGGGATCACGCTAACTTTGACATGGTGGGAACTTTTTGGGTGAGCTGCCGTGTAGACGGATAGGTTGGAAGGAGGACGTAGGTATGGACGAGGAACTTGTGGTGGGCTTAGGGAGATAGTCCCCTTTTTTGTATCTTCCCTAGATAGATCCTCCCCTTTTGTTGTTTAGTCCACCTCCCGCCATAAATATAGTTATGGTAATAATAAAAGCACGATCCTCTTTCTAATTGTGTTTTCAGACATGCATTATAATTCATGTTATACATGCTAATCTATGGAAAAAACTTCCGCTCGTGTGATAACTCAAATAATTAAGGCACATGATAACTCAAATAATTAAGGCAAGACGATTAGTGAGTGGCCAACTATAATAACTCAAATGATTAAGGCAAGACGATTAGTGAGCGGCCAACTATAATAACTCAAATAATTAAGGCAAGACGATTAGTGAGTGGCGAACTAGGACGCCACATAATACCAAAGGGAAGAAATCAATTGCTTTTAAAGCTGATTATGTCAATGCGGGATACATAACATCATCCAGAGATGAGGAAGATGAAGATATGGCTCTCCTAACAAGAAATTGAAGAGTTTCATGAGGAATTGAAGAAACTCCAGAGGCAAAAAGTCAACGAAATCACCTGAAGAAAGGAAGTTCTCCAAGAAGAAGAACGAGAGTAGAGGTAAGGGTTTCGTTTGCTATGAATAGAGAAAATCCGGTCATATCATACTACTTTACGCCTTGCTCTAGAAAAAGAGAGGTAGGATTGGGGGAAAAAAAAGAGAGCCCTAAAAGCAAAAATTTGGAGTGATATTGAGTGTGAATAAACGATAATGATACTGAGTAAGCGCACTTATGCTTAATAGTGGATTCTGAAATCAAGGGAAAAAAAAAAAAAAGATGAGGCAGATACTTTTGAATTCTTTTATAAAGAAATGCAAGAATTTGAAAGAAATTTATCACGAGCATGGAGAAGCTTCAAAAATGGTTTATGAATTAAAGAGGGATCTCTTTGCTTCTCTCGTGTGATACAATCCTCTTCCCGTTGAGCCCCCTTTCTCCTTGGTCTACATGATGCAATCCTCTTCCCGCTGAGCCCCCTTTCTCCTCGGTCCACGATTGTAGAAGTAACGGTTCAAGATATTTTTCTAAAACAAGAACTTGAACGACTAGAAAAGGAACTTGCTACTATCAAGAGTGACCGCGAACTTTCTGAGAGGGAGAGTGCTTCTATCAAAGAAGTTTCAAAAATTTGCATCGGATTCAAAAACTCTAGAACATGTCTGAAGTAGGAAGAGAAATCTAGTGTAAAGAAGAGAAATTGGAGATGAAGAGAATTTTTTCTCCAAAATGAAAAACATAATAAAGGAAAAACCCGTGCTTATGTGTATAAAAATAATTATCAAAATTAGTTTATGAGACCGATATGAGAAGAGTTTTATATTTGGTCTAACGGTAATGAATTAAGTCATTTTAAGCAACAATGTCCTAAGCAGTTGAAGAAGGTGAAGAAAATTACCTGGAAGCTAGGTGCAACACTTGCTTCTAACATAAATGGATCCACGTTTATCTAGGTACCAAAGAAAAAATAGAGTTCTTACTTTTCTAGAGAATAAAGAAGAAGAACAAGTGGTATATCAACAGTAATGCTAGCGACACAGAATTGGTGACTACCACATTCTAGATCCCCATTCAAGTTTATGAAGTGTCACCTATGGAGAAAAAGATCAAGGCAGCATTGTTAGAAAAGGCTTCTCGCGAAGAAAGTAAGGAGTATGGTAAGCGGGGCAAACTTAGCATCTATTCTACCTCCGCATTCTATTGAAATGAATAGGGTAATAGGGTGTTGTCAATCTTAGGGGTGAGCATCGGTCTAGGATCAACAGTGGACCGACCCTGGACCGGGTCAACCCTATCGGTCCTGGTTCGGTTCCTAGGAAGACTAGGTTTAATTCTGAGAGTTCCTCGGTCGGTCCAACCCGGACTAACCCTAACTCTATATATATATAATTTTTTATATAGAGAAAACCTTAAAATAAACGGCGTCAACAACATTAAACATTTCTTTAGTGAGAAGTTCAAGTAATTTTACGAATGAGGAAAATGTTTCCGTGAGGAGTCCTCACGGCGTCCAAAAAGACACTTTATGACATTCTCATTTAGTATTCGTTCTCTTCTGTCTTATTTGTCCTCTTAGGGTGTGCATGACAACGCTGCTTCGTGGTTGGGGAATAGGCTTTTTTTTCAGAAATAGTTCTTTTCTATTTCTATTCCAGTGAACAATTTCTGAGTAAAAGAACTCGTTTAGTAAATACACAAAATTTCTACTTCGGAAATGGAAAAATAATAAAAATGTGTTTGGTAACTATACAATTTCTTTTTTATATTTATTCATTTTTTATTCTTGCTCACGGATCGCGGACCGTCAACCATCGTCGCCTGTCGCCGCCCGCCGCGTCGCCGCTCGCTGCACGACCACCGCCGCTACACGACCACCAACCGTCACTAACGCCGGCCAGCCCATCGGCCGCCAACGACCGCCGGCCCCTGGCAATTGGCGGTTGGTGGCAGTGGCAAGTAGCGGTGGCGGGTGGCGGCGGTCCAGCGACGGTCCAACAATGGCGACCGGCGGTCCGGCGGTTCGGCGATGGCGGCCGGCGGTCCAACAGCTACGACCGACAGTCCGATGGTGGCGACCAACGATTGACGGTGGCTCCAGGCGGTTAGCAGTGGTCGCAAAAGAGGGGAACAAAAGAAAAATAAAAAAGAATATTGGCTTATTTCTAAAAATTGTTTCCGGAAACAAGAAGCAACTTTTTTTTGCTTCTCATTTATATTACAAAACCATTCTCAAGCTAACCTTTTATTTCGGGGAACAAAAAAAAAAAAAAAAAAGGTTGGCGTTATCAAATGGATTTTTATTTCTTTCTTGTTCCGGGAAAAAAAAAAAGAAATTCATGGGAACAAAAATATTACCATGCGCAGCCTTAGTCTTTAATTTGCTAAAATCGAAAAAAATAATTTCTCTGCTCGCCACTCGGCACTCGCCTTGCTCACTTTGGATCACTCGTGCCGCTTGCTGCTCGATGCTCGCTTGGCTTGTTGCTCCCTACTCGACATTCGATGCTCATTCTGGTCAACGCTCACCCCACTTGATCTCCACCGCTTGCCTTTCTTAGCTGACCTTGCTCATCATCGAACTCATTGGGTCGACAGGTTCTCGATTGCCCTTTTAAGAAGCATAAAAAATGAAATAAAAAATTATTGGTTAGTCTTGGGTTGATCTTGAAACCGGACCGAATCTATTGAGTCAGTCCAGTCCTTAATCATTTTTTTAAGAAGTACAAAAAGTGAAATAAAAAATTATCAGTTGGTCCCGGGTTGATCCTGGAACCTCCCAAGCTCAATAGGGTCGGTCCTGGTTCCAAAAATTGAGGACCAACACTGTGTGGGTTGGTCCTAAGGTTAGGGGGTGGACCAGCCCAACTCAGACTATGCTCACCCCTAGTCAATCCACAAAACTTTGATTTTCTTACCAACTAATTTTCCACAAAAACCTTTGAACTCGCGAAATTTTTCAAACACATCATTTTTTCTGTACAAGAAATATATCCAAACATATCTGAAATAATCATCGGCCAAAAAAACATATTACCTAGATTTTCCAACCAATGCCACTTTGGCTCTCCCTCCTATGGGTTCAAAGATATCCTATTCTATTTCACATGTAGATAATGCTCAGAAAACCTAAGACCCATAAAACAGCTTGGAATTTCATCCACCATCTTCTTTGAGATAAGGGTCATTAGCACTTTCTCACTAATATGATCCAATCTTTGATGCCATAATATTGAAAGACGTTCTTCCACCTACAATGAGACATAACTCTCACCATTAATCACTGTGCATCCTAATAACTTCCATAGTTTTTCATACGGTTCACCTTTAATGATCACCACAAATCCATCCACGGTTTAGCTTGTTTAGCTTGTATGGGTATTTGTCATTGGTGAAAGTAATGCTAGCATCTACCCTAGTTCCCACATAGATAAGATTACTTGTAAGGCTAGGAATATCCATCACATCTGGAAGATTCTCAATTGTCCCATCTTTCATCTTCAGCTTCACTTTTCCATGACCAACAATATCAAACATCATGTTATCTTCTTTTTGCACTATACCTTTATGATATGGCTTGCGTTGTGGACAAGATACATGTCTCTCACGCTACTATAATCATCCTTTTTTTACTAGAGGATAATGTCTCATCTCACTTCTCTAGACCATACTTTTGCTTCCGCAATCCTTCTTCAAGTGTTCAGGCTTTTTGCACTTTCAAGATATTACTTCCAATCAATTTCAACTTTTAGATCTTCCTCTAGAGTTATTCTTCCCACTTAATCTGGAGCCTATTGCGTTGCACTATCAAAATGCAACTTGCTCAACTAACGCCCTCAAAGGATAACGCACTAACACCAGCACCAATGGAAATGATTATATGTTCCCATGAATTAGGCAGTGCTTTATCTTCCTCATCCAGATTGACATTAATTGATGCAAGTTGCCCACAAATGTTATTGAATTTGTTTAAGTGTGCAGAAAAGGAATCACATTCACTCATCCAAAAGTTATCCAGTCGCTTCTGCAGAAACAACTTATTCACGGGCGACTTGCTCTGATAAAGATTTTCTAAACATATTAAGAGATTTTTTGTCGTGTTCTCATAAGTCACATTTACTAGGATGTTATCAGCATGACATAGCTAGATTAGGCATCGCAACCTCCGATCAGTGAGGTCCCACTCCTTCAATTCAGTGGACAAGGATTCCTTTTGACTTCCCCTTGGTATTCTCCTCAAGCTTATCATCTTTGATCACACGCCATAGATCTCTATCCACGAGTAAAGCCTCTATCTTCAATTTCCATAACTTGAAACCCTTTCCTCCGAGTTTCTCTACTTCAATCCATGATTGACCAGTCAACAACATCTTTCCAAGATTTGATTTTTTTTTTTTTAAATCTCTTTTTATCAAGAAACCCTAATCTCATACCTCACTCCGACCTAAAGTTAGGATTTGTTATATAATCACAAAGAAAAAAGAGAGAGAATTTGATAGGTAAGGTCTTATCCTAGCTCACCCTTAAATTGTTTCTCAAATTATAAGAGAAAGAGAATATATATATATATATATATATATATATATATATATATATATATTCCATAGTTATACATGGGTCAAAACCCAAATTATCAATAAAATATAAACTCAAATTACAAAAGCCCTCAAGCATCGCGAGGGCACTGCCCTTAGTGCCCCGCGATGGAGAGTATGAACCACACCCCCATCACCTCCAAGTCCTCATAGACTCCTCATTCTACTAGACTTGTTCACCTTCTGTCAGGTCCATTCAACTCATAGACACACCAACAACCAATACCTTATTTTTCATTTATAGTACTAAAGCATACCTCATTTCAACTCACCTGTGTGAGACAAATTTGGCATCTATAAATTAATAACCAAATAGATCATTTTGTCATCGTCAAATGGAGAAGTTACCAACAATGAGGATGTGATTTTTTTTTTTTTTTTTTTTGGTCGGTAATGAGGATGTGATTGCTAATGAGTTTTGGGAGCACTCGGGAAGGTCAAAGTCTAAAAGGAAGTGTCAATAACGATTTGTTTAGGGTTTGCTAAGTTGAGTGCCTCTTGTTTTGTCACCTAGAGTATTAAATTAGTTAGAATGTCCTAGAGAAGAATAAAATACAATTAAAAGCAATATTGATTATTATCTAATCTCGCAAACAAATTATTAAACTGATAATACCAATCCTCCAAAACGTTGGTTGTTAAAAATTCTATATGGAGGCCAGGGAAAATCAGGCTAATTTGTTTTCAGTCTAAAAAATCCATTACAATGAGTCTCCAAACCTTTATTTTTCTGTTTATAAGCCTATTTATGTGTGTATTATTAGCCTATTTATTTTAATTGTGAATTTTGGATCTTCTTTATTAATTAGGTTACCTAGGTTTTCTTCGTACGAATGACTGCTTCATTTTAGAGGAGTACAACTTTTCATGACAATTGTTTTTTTTTTTTTTTTTTTGATGACCCAGGGGAACCCCGCACGGCCGGCAGCCGGAGATAAACCACGGGGGCGACACGTGCTAGCCACCACACACATGCCACCGGGTAAGTCACCAATGTCTCACGCCAGCCTCCCTGCAACTTGCGTCGCAGGGGTTTCGAACTCCAGACCTCTTAGCGAAAAGAAGCCTGAAGCCTATCCAGCGGAGCCACCACGGCAGGTGGTTTTTCATGACAATTGTTGATATGCATTAAGAGGATTTTCTCTCTTATCTTGTAAAATCCTGATGTTTGTGAATCTCTTTTCATGTGTGAAAATTTGCTATTGTTTTAGATTCTTGATTAATTCGTTTCCACCGAGTCATACACCATTAGAAAACTTTAGTTGGTAGATCGATAGAAGGCTTTGACATATGTGCTTCATTTGACTCTAATCTATGCGATTTAACTATAACTTACTTTTTTAAACATTACTTTAGGATTTAAATTCTACATAGTTATCGTATGATCCGAAGTAACTTTTTTCTTTTTGGTTATGTGAAAATCTTAGATAATTCTCTAAGGGATTTACTTCAACTTTTAGAAGTTTTCTATCGATTTTTATTAGAATTTGTTTAAGATTTTATTCGATTTATATTTTTATTATTCTCTTTTGTAAGCAGCTTTTGTCATTGAATCAGAAATTTTTGCAAGTCTTTTCTAAGCGCCCCATCCTTCTCGTGCCTTATCTGTGCTGTCTGTTTTTGATAGCGTCATGAATTGCGATTTGCGTTAGCTTGTTCCACTAAGTCGGATTCATACCTAACATCCTCATACGTACGCCTACGTAGATCTTCTCCTCCCAGTCCCTATGTGTTAGGCTCGCTCATGTTTAATTCAAGTAACCTTATACACTAGTATTATCTCACCACAAATCTCCACCTTAGCCTAGCCACGTTTTGCATTACTTATGACTTCCTTAATCTCCTTAACTGATCAAGCTCGGGAACACGCCATTTGCCACCTTGTTTTGGAAGTCATATCAAGTTTCCTTTCTATTTACAAAATTCAGATGCACATTGGGAGGGACCACCAATCAACCACCACTCCAATATTAAATTGTTAGATGCATGGTAGGAGCTCAATATCTTCATTTTGGGGAGACCACTAGGAGGGAGCGCAAATCCAATCCCATTTATGTATCCAATAGGAGCTATATTCACCCAGATGCTTAAAAGCAAATGAATCATTAATCAGCTATAATGTATTAATTATTTCACACCACATTAATTTTTTTTGATTTGATAGTCATTCGCTTTTACATAAAATATTATAAGAAAGTCCCACATGAGTTTGTGCGTGTTTGACTTGAGGCGTGCATATTGAGTGTGTGATGTAGTGGAAAGAATATCGACTGGTCCACAAGTAGATAAACCTTTGAAGGTTTATCACACAAGTTCATGCATATTCAATATGTGACATGCTAAATTTGTACATCAAAAATTAAAACAATAAGCAATATACAACAATACACAGGGTCACTTGAGCATCCCTCTCTGAGGGTTGCTGTAGTTGTTTTTGGGGCCTAATCATTAATATACACTTGCACCAGAGCAATCGACAAGGGAAGAATCTGAAAGAAGAAAACCACAAAACTTTCCTCTTTGCATCACTCTTTAACTTTCCTACCGAATATGTCGTTCTTTGCTTGGACAAATTCTCAAAGGCAGAAAAGTCGGCAAGACAAATGCCATGCCCCACCCATTTGCATATTGGCTTGCGTCCCGATGAATCGCATAATGCCCTGAAAAAATGCTTCCTTTACACGATTATTCATGAAGATGGTCGGTCGTCGAGGGCATTTACGTGGCCCAACAGGACCAATTAAACTCAAGCAACATGCAGTTCTTGACCAAACCCTCGACCAAACAGACGAGAGATTACGAGACCAGACAATCTGTTTTGGGCCGCTTTTGATCCTGATAAGATGACAGGTGTGACGATCCCTTGTCGTTGAAAACTTTTTACACGATCTTCAAAGGGGACATTGCATCCCTTTTAAACGTGGCTTCAGGGTGATCGTGCTATGTGCAGGAAGATAAGTCAAAGGGGTTGAAAACTTTAAGAGAAACAGTAATCCCCCTGAAGTGTAACTAGTACCTTCTTCATCAGAGTATCTCGTGATAAGGACTTGAGTCTCTTGCTTGAAGGTATAGCCACCGTCCCTTTTGACTTTCGAATTTAGTGAGAAAATAAACATATCTTTCCCGAAACGCACGATTTAAGGAGTCTATTCGTGGGCCTTTTTCTCATGCCGATCTAAAGTTAGTGCCTCGATTAAGCAATAGGTTGAGCATAACGAGAAAGGTTGTTTTCAACTATGAACGTGTTTTGCGATGACCACGTGTAGACATATGCTCGATAAAGTTTCTTCTTTCCTCGCTTTATGTATATTTGTTTATGATTGTTGACTTATTTTACTTTCGGTAAAGGGTAAGTGGAAGAAATGAGTGTGGGATGGCTGGGCCACGAATCACTTGAGCTAATTCCGATTTGTTTCTTGCAGTGGACTGAACTCTTCTTCGAATCCATATATGGGGGCTATGGAATATCTTAGGGTTTGGCTTTTTGGACCTACTTTGGTTTGATGTATTAACTTATTTCCAACTTTTTTGCCATCAAATGGTCTTCAAAGTTCACTTGCATGATTGGTGTACTAAACATCGTTGAACAACACTGCCCCATGTGAAATTTCTAAAAGAAAAAAGACTAACACAATGTCAAATTTTAAGGGCGACAGGAAGATAGGAATAGAATCCAAGACCTCTCTCTTCATCTTCATAGGGTGAATAGCCAATAGATTAAACCCATTTGCCCTTAATTTATATGGAAAAATGGATATATATAAATATATATAATATCCGTCGTTACTAGAGAAAATATTTTCCACTTCATTGTTAATCATAGATCACGTGCATATTGAATAAAGTAGACATCATAGTTATATTTTACACGTATAATGAAATCGATATGTTACTTCTAAAAAAGATAATAAGTAAATGAAGCCTCTACCTTCGGTTATGTGAAAATTAACGCAAAAAAACAGCATTGCTATGATGGTTTGACTAAGAAAATTAATATTAAATCTGTGAGATAGAATCTTTGTCGACACCTTTGACTTTTTCCTGGTTTGAATGGAAACTAAAGCAGAGCAAAGCTCAAGAGCAGGACCACAAAATGCTGCATCATATGCATAAACTAGTTTATTCATCAATATTAGGCGCAAGTACACTTTCGTCTTGATTGGGTTGAAGTTGAACATATCTTTATTCACCAAATGAGAGGATCCGACGATTTCACGACAAACCAAAAAGCCCTCACCTCGTACAATCAATCAATTAATATATTACGTTGGTCGCGCATGTTTCGGGGGAGAAAAAAAAAAGCTTCTGATACACGAGCACGTGGATGCTTTGGGACATTTCCAAAATGAGTGCATGGAAAATGCAGAAGTGAGTACATAAAAAATGCAGAAGTGGGTGTACAATAAGCTTCGAGCTTGTTCCTTTACTTTCCAAATACGGGGGACCACAGTTGTGCAGAAATTGGTAAAAAAATATCGTTGGTGATGTAACTTTCGCAAGATGCTTATTTGAATATCATAACTTTTCAAGCAATCACTTGAATATTATAATTTTGAAAAAAATTATTATAAGTGTTGAAAACTTGATATATCATGGCACTTATGTAAACTTTTTCTAAAGTTATAACACTCAAGTGATCTCTTGAAATAAATTTATGTAAACTTTTTAAAAGTTGTAACACAAGTGATCTCTTGAATTATTATGGTACTTAAGCAAATGTCTTCTAAAAGTTTTGAGACTTAAGTACCGTTTGTTTCACCAAAAATGAAGCATTTCATGAAAATGCTATTTTTTTAAGAAAAATGACAATATTTGAAAATAAAATAAAAAATATTTTTCGACTTTTCAAATGAAAAATCCAATTTGATTTTTTTGAGAAAAATTACCAAAAAAAAATCATTTTTATTTATTTAATTTTTAATTCTTTTAATTATTTTTTCTTTCCTTTCTTTTTCTTTTTCCTTCTTCCTCTGTTGATCGCCGCCAGGACTTTGGTGACAACCAATGAAAGCCATAGGCAAAGGGCCAACCTCGCCAAATCTAGCGAGATGGAGGAGCCTCTTGCCCAAGTCCAGTAACCCTTGAGCTCGTTGACCTTGGGTGAGCTCGACCTTGCTAGAGATACAAGCAAGGCTCCACCTCACTAGATCCAGTGAGGTTAAGCTTCCAACAAGCTGGAGCCTCGTCCAAGGCTAACAAAGTTGAGCTCGTCGAAATCTGGCAAGTCTTAAGTCGTTGACCTCGGGCGAGGCTCAAGTTTAACTCGACAAGTTGTCGTAGTTGCCATGGCCAGCGATCAGCTAAGGATGAAGCAAAAAGAAAAATATATAATTAAAAATATTTTTTTAAAAAAATACTTTTATAAGAATGTTTGATTATCAAAGGACATGAGCAAGAGCACCGAGGATTCGTGCACAACCTCTAAGCCTAAGTGCAAAGGACTCAAGCACGGCCTTCATGGACCCTAGCTTGGGTGTCGAGGCATCAAGCACTGTCAACTAGGGGTTTGAGCCCGGCCTCAATGGACCAGACTCAACTGCTGGAAACCTAGTCTTGAATGTCGAGACCCGAGAACTAATCTTGGGCTTTCCATGCTCAAGCATAGAGTTTTCTGGTTCAAACGTCGATTCCTAATCATATATTTGGAAAATGTATTTTGACTTTGCAAAAAGAAAATCATTTTTCTGAATTTAAGTTTTTGTAAGAAAACCTTTTCCATCGACTCAAGCAAATCAAACATATGAAAAAAAGGAAAATATTTTTCAACAAACAAAGCTTAATTGAACATTTTGGAAAATATTTTCCTAAAAATAATCATTCGTATCACTTGAAATAATTAGTCAATGGAAAAAGTTTCATTACTAATAACAATTTATGTCTATAATATATTATTATAGACAATGAAAATATTTTTCGTTCATTTGTTATTGTAAGCAATACAATCGATCATTTTAGGAAATTGTTTTTCAGATGTGAATTTTTGCAAAACAAACGGACCCTTAAGTGATTTATTGAAATGTAAAGTTGTTCAAGTGGGCGTCTTACAAAAATTATAGCACTTGCGATGTCCTAATCACCTGAAAATTCTACTGTTCTTGTTTAATTTATCAGCTTTTGTAGCTATTTTCTACCCCTTTTATACGAATTACTTATAGTACTGCATCCTTATAAGAAAAGGTGGACAAACAAACTGCTTCACCCAGAAAACTGTTTATAAAAACCCCTATTGCTAAGAGACACCTGATCAACTTCTTAATTAATTTTGCTGGCTTTCCTTGGAGCCTGTGGATTCTTCATGATCATTTCGTTAATGGGCACCCCACTGGCTTTTGCTATCATCTATTGCTCTTTTGACTGTAAAGTAAAGCATGATCTTGACGGAATTTTCCTTGGATTAGAGTCCATTGCTCATGCGACTAGTGTTTTGTAAAGCGATCGCGCGATCGATAGAGATCCGGAGCATTTGGGGGGTAACCGGACCAGGTCCATTTACCCATCAATCATCTCAAATTGACCGACGGTTGAGGATGAGTTTTGAGATTAACTTTAAAAAAATTGATAAATTCCATTAAATTGTTCTGATAACTTGATTCTATGATAATAAATAAAAATGCACACCGGTTGTGTTTCGACATAATACGTGAAATAACCACTTTCGCAGTTATTAGTAAAACAGATTCGTAAAATTAATAATGGTCGATTACATGATAATTAAAGTCGTTTCTCAACATTACAGGTAGTATGGAAAACATACCCAGCGAAATTAGAAGAAAGAAGCTGAAATAATTCTTTTTGAAAATAATAAGAAAAAATAAGGTACACATATTTGTATATCACTCCGAACAGGAGGAAAGTATTTCTAAATTTTATAGGTGAAACAAAAATAATAATTCATAATAGATATATCTTGTTGTAATAACATCTTTAAGAATTATAATTCCGATATTAAGCAAGCTAAAATGAGGGCACCACCAAGATGACAACATCTTATAAATGCACTTACCTATATGCCAAGGGAAAATTAGACTTTAAGGATTAGTAATACTTGGGTGTCATAATATGATGGTGGGACAAGACTCCCTCCAGTAGATGAGAAGTTCGGGGATGAGCATCGCAAAAGTTGGTGGGCTTATGTTGACGCAATTTGACAAGGGTGAGGAATCATCCTTTGAGGTTAGAGAGCACAAAAAAGGGTCTAACAAGCTTTTAAGATGCGAATGGGGAGAGATCGATTCAAATTTTATATCAAACATGGGGAGAGCGTTGCTCAATTATAAATATAAAATTGCAAGAAACACATTTTTGGCTTAACAATTGCGCTGACCATTGGACCTCCAAGGCTCAGCGTGCTCTACATACTTAAGTGAGGTTACTACTGGGATAGGTGGCCTCTTTATGAAAATTGTTTACGTGTACACACCAGAGGAGAGGTGTCATTTAAGCTCTGGTTCCGAATTTTTCTGGTGATTCCCTTCCTTTTTGGACTCACACAGTAGTGGAGATCTATATATAAAGGACCCGCCGCTACCAGGCTCTCTCGTGCCCCGGACATCCAAAACTCATCGGTCTCGACAATCCATTTCAATTCAACTCCATTAGTCTCTCCAAATATTAGCTTGGCCTTCAACAGAGCCCCATTCAAACTTCATCTGTCATCGTCTGTGTTGAACCAACAGAGAGGAGCCAAATGCATTCTCAGAAACTACTCCTCAATCTGCTGACAGGTACACATACTCTCTCTCTCTCTCTCTCTCTCTCTCTCTCTCTCTCTCTTTCTCTCCATTCATATGTCCTCTGATTTCTTAATCCTACCATCTCACTCGAAATGACATCGTTTTGCTTCCTCTCGAATCTAAGAACAAGTATCTGGACGAATTCGAGATAGCAAGTTCCAAAGCGAATCTTTAACTTTTTCGTTTGGTAGAAGCGGGAGGCGTCAAAGGAATGCGTTTTTTCAGTAAAGGTGACAAGTATTATCAAATTAAATAAACCCAACCACTTGATTTCCAAACAAATTAAAAAACAAAAAAGAAAGAGACTCGACCACCTGGTTTGTCCTACACTTTTATGCGGGTCTCGTGGTCGGAAGATGAAATGGTCACATAATGTTTTTTTTTTCCTCTAGAAAATCCCTCATTTATTATCATCCGTCTATCTTATATCTTTCACAATAAATGCGAGGAGAATTCGAGGCTGTCCTCAAGAGAGAGAAAGGAAAGGAGTGTCTGTGGGCTTCGCTTCGTCGGCTCTACCCGCCAAATATTTTAATAATTTCCTTCTTAATAAATGCTTACATCATTATAGTCCATTACTACTTTTATCATTATGTCCTCACAATTTTTTTTCTTTTCTTTGTATTTTCTGTTAAGTGAATTGCATGATGTATGAATATATAGAGTATTACTTGATGAATTATGTAGGTATTTCCTCACCTTTTATTCTTTTGATATGTGCATTAGGTGTAAAATTATGAAATCAATTCAACCGATTTGTAACTTGAAGATAGATAGTGGCCCAACGGTCTCTAAATATGAGGGATCATTTTCGGCGAGATACATGAGAATGATTTTATACATGTTGGTGATAGTGTTTTCTATTAGTTATTTTGCTTTTCTTATCCTTAAGTGCATGATTGAGCTTAATTAATTAAAATTTTCAAAAAGAAAATTAGGTAGTGATGAAATATCCATTAATTACAAGTATTATCATTATGTCACGAGTATGTTTTGTGTAATTTGTGAGCCGATAAATGTAATAATTAGCATCTTAGAGAGTATATGAAACTATATCATCTTTATTTTTATTTTTTTCATTGCTATATAACGACTCTTGTTTCTTATTACTAATGTTGGGTATGAGAATATTTCAATTTATAAAAACTTTAAGTAAAGTTTCTTTTTTTCCAAATTATTCATTTCTTCAAGTTCGAGTACCACACATACTAGGTACAAGATAGAAATGATGAGGTCATATTTCATCTTAGTACTATGCATCTTTGAATAAAAAGTAGTAATACCATTCCAATTTTGAAGCATGTGTCGGGTATGTGAAGCATAAGAAGTTTAAAAATATTTGAAAGTGATCGTTAGTGACATTTAATATTCTTGTTATGCAAACACAACAAGTAAAAAATGATTTGGAAGAACCAAACATAATAATCTACTTATGGGAAAATCTTTACGATTTCTTACCCAAAAAAAGAAGAAAATGTTTACGATTTTAATTTTTTTGGACGATCGAAAAGACAATAGTCAGCCTAAGAATCATTACTTTTGGCGAAAACGAAATTGGCTACAGTACCAATTTTGTCAGTGTATTTTTTCACCGTTCTAGTATCTCTGCCATGATTGATATATCGATCAATCAACAGAAATTGCAAAAATTCAAGAGAAAATGGAATTACACGGGAATATAACTGTGGGTAACTTCGGTAGAAGCCGGGTCATGAATGATTTGGATCCGCTTATGTTTTTGCCACGGATGTAAGTCCGGTTCATGACAGTGAAAGAGGGTCCCCAAAACGCTGAGGGGGCGAAACGGGGATCTAATCATGGGACTGCCTAGGCTCCGCTCGAGCCTCGAGTGCCCGAAGGCAACTTCGGGAATTCTGGACAAGGTTCTTTGGTCATAGCGCCTAGTTCGGCTAGTTTGAATATCTTCCGACATATGTCTCTGATGCAAACACGGCGCATCATTGTTTGGAGTTCTCTGCTTTTAGAGGTTGTGGTCGAGGCCTCAGTAAATTCTTCGAAAATTGATGAGCCATCTCAGAAGTAATTTGGGTTTTGATTTAGGTTCATTACGACTTCGAAAACCGAAAATTGTATGTTGAAATCAGAATTTTTTGAGAAGTAATGAAAAAATGATAAGTTAAGGGGAATGGAAGAAAGTGAAAATGAGAGGACGAGTTAGAATTCATATGATTAAGTTTTTATGTAAATTTTTCTTAAGATTATTTAATATGGTCGGTGATCATTTAGTCACTTCAATTTCTTTTTCTCATTTTTTGCCTAGGTCAGCACAGGTAGTGGCCATTGCATATTGTAAGCAACACCATTGCAAAGCGGTTGCTGACATTACATAGGCACAAATTTACACTCTTATCCGACAACTGGACACAGTCTCAACGGTAATATCTGATGATCTTGAACTTCAAATCTTTATGTCGAAGAAAATTAAGTTGGAAATTATAACTTTAGAAGTATAGTTTGAATGATTTTTTTAATGTCTAGGGCTCATAAGCCCCGTAAAATATACGCTTAAACAAAGTTAAATACTCATATATGAGATTGTTTTCACTTGGTGAGAGAAGAGCCAAATTTATGCGCAAACCAATTGGTGCATACATCGCATGAGCTAACCAATTACTTAATCACTTTATGTTTATAAAGAACAAAAGAATGCAATAATGCGTTGCAATCTCGTATTTCGCACTTTAATCAACATTTCCAACACCTATTTGAGCAAGAAGAATGGAGAACGCAAGAAAATGAAGAGGCTTAGAGAGGAGTTTCTTCTCACCACTTACGCCCCTTGCGTTTAAAAATTTATTCTTCACTATGGGACAGACAATTTGCACATGATATTCACTCAGTCGATTTTGATCAAGTGGTTTAGAAGGTGAGACATTTAGAATCATGTCGGCCACCGTGAAAAGGCATCGGCATCTTCCAAATCTGTCTTCCCTAGGCCCTTTTTTTTGTTTATTTAAACTATTTATTTACTGCTAATCTTCAAGCTTCTCCAACTGTTCTTCTTTCTAACGAATCTCAGTCGAAATCCGCGGAAAGACGAATCTAATTTTTTTTCCTAACACATTTTCCCTAAATCTTACTCTTTCTAAATTATTATGTTGATAGATTACCCACCAATAAGATGATTCCTTATGCACATGACAAAGTTAAAGTCATCTCAAGTCGCTTATCTAGTAAGGCTCTATTTGTTCCGTGAAAAATAAAGAATTTAAAAAACGTTTGGCGTTGCTTAAAATAATTTGTTCATATAAAATGTTTTCATTATCAATAACAGTTTAGATCTCAACATTTCAGTAAATGATAGAAATATTTTTTGTTCAGTTATTTTCATAAGTAAAATAAGTGATTATTTTTAGGAAAAAAAATTTCAAATTGTTTCTTTTCATGAAACTGACAGAGTAAGCTTAAATGGGCCTCACGTACATTTAGCCTGCTTCCACCCTATATCATATAATTTAAGTTTTGGTATCGGATCGTCTAATATCGTATTAAATCAAGCTCTGCTCTAGGTTCATTTCACGTTCGTGGCTCTTTGTTTGTCAATTTCAAATGCTGTTGTCAATCAGATTTGCATGGCAGAGTGGGTGCCTAAGTATTTACGTCATTTTCCTAAAAGATGTTAAGGTTTTTATATACATATAATCTTCTTCTACCTGGAGATTTAAGCTTTTTTATTGGATTTTTCTAATAGATGGAATGAAGACCCATAAAGAGGTTGTTGGTTTACTTTATGGTCAACGCATGAAATACTAGGAATGGCAACCCATCGCATTTATCGAGTTTTGTCCCAAACCTGACAGTATTTTGGATCTCATACATACTAACTTTACAAGAGTTGGGACGGATTTGGGATTCAATTGATGAGAAACATAACATTGGGTTGGGTTCCCCATACATCTTTGCTAAAATCTGCCCTTATCCTTTTAAAAGACACAAGAAGATAAAGGTAACTTTATTAACTACTGGGTACAGTAGGCTTTATTATATTTAACATGCATTCGGTACTAATCAACATGTTAATTTAATGATTTGTAGTAAAGAAATGCAAGTGGGTGAGTTTCACGGTCCCAATTGTTGGAAGGAGTCAATTTCGGACTGCCGTTAACCACTAGAATTTGTTCTAGTGGCCACCCTTCCAGCATGGAAGGGGAAGATGGGGAATTCGAATTTCCACATTCTCGGGAGGATTGGAGTGGAGACAATTTAGTTTCAAGTGTGAGTTTCGACTCCTACACCTTGCAAAGAGGCAAGGTAAAAGTCTGAAAGTGAGAATTAGAGTAGGAGTAAAGTAACACTGACAAAAAAGAAAAAAAAAAAAATTGGGACTGTCGTTTAAGAACTTCATTTGGGCTTCCATTGGGTTGGGGTATATTTGGACTTCGTTTATTCATTTGAAATAGGTATCATCATTATTCTTACATGATACGTTAACTAGTAAATAATAAATGTCTCCATCAATTATTCTAATAGTTTAAATTATTAGATGAATACGTAATTTAGTATTTAAATATTCTATTATTCCCCTTCGTGTTTAGTCTATTCATGATTAACAAAAGAGGAAAATTAAAGAGACAAATAGCGTCTAAAAAATATTTAAATTTCGGACATTCTATTTTAATATCATGTGAAATTTTGGTAAAAAACTATTAACTAGTCCAAGAAATTAAATTGTTAGATAGATGTGTAGTTTAATATAAAAATATTCTATCAGTCTAAGCCATCACGATCAAAGACTTTAAAATGGATTATCTCTGGGCCTAACACATCAAATCCACTATAGAACTCAATACTCGGGAGATGATCAGATACGGCAAATGCTCTTTAGAATCCTCAGCATTCAATGTCAGGTTCTTCTCTCCCCTATTCTCACACACGTGCGGCATAACATGTGGCGACAATTCATGGAACAGTGTTGCCATTACCAATAGGAGATAAACTGGAGGTAAAGTGACTCCTTGGGTTAACATCATTGATGAACTGATGGCCCAGAAGCCTTTTAATATAGGACGTACGGGGGTAATATTAGCATATAGCCTAGATCAGAAAAATAGCGAAATCAAATAAAGTATAAAATAGATTGCCATAATGATCCATTCTAAGTTTAGAAAAATAGTTTCGACGTTCATTTGTGTGTACATATGTAATATATATACATTTATAAAAGTTAACGTTTGATATGAAATTGGAGGAGGCTATGTTATGGATTTATTAGTAATTCTTTCGGATTATTTGACGAGGCTTTTCAAGATTCCCCAATTTTCTATAGGTATCCTATGTTGAGTTTTCATAAATGAAAATTGATTGCATGTGCATTCAATTACTATGTTTCTGTCCTTTATGCTTAACTACTTCGGTGATGTAAGCTCCAAACAACAAAAATAGAGAATCTACGGATAATCCAAAGGAAATCAAAATTTTAATAGTGGAAGGAATGAGAGCTTTCATACCCAGAAATAATAGTAACATTAGCGATATTGTTAATATTACTTTCGTTATCATACCCAGAAATTTGGCCTTTTGCCTCAACAATCTTCCACCACTTTTGGACTATTTATAAGATCAGTTCGTCACAAAAAAAAAAAAAAAAAAAAAAAAAAAAAAAACAAACAAACAAACAAACAAACAAACAAACAAACAACAACAACAACAACAACAACAAACCCGATACCATCTGCAAAAAACCGACCCATTCCACTTGGCAAACCCAAAAGAGGAGACGGTGACCATTTGAGGGCATGATTTGCCTATGAAGGCCTGTCTATTCCTTTGCGAGACTTGGAATGTCATAAGCCCCCATTTGAAGGGCTAATGTCTTCAACACTGTCAACACTTATCGTCAACAATAATCCCTCAATTTCATGAGTGATTCGGTCCATTTTTTATCCTTCCTGTAACCTAGAGTCTTTTAAGAGCTACACATTGTCTAAACTCTTTCGCATCAAAAAGCAATTTCGTTTGCATCAACATCCCTGAAGTGCATTTAGGGAAACCATCCACATGAGGGCTAGGTTATCATAGGAAACTATTTTCCTATGACATTATGCAAAGAGATGGCATCAATCACTGTTGAATATCGAAAAGTTGCACATTTTTATGAGTAAAGTTCCAATAGTTTTACCATCCTAGTAAATCTGTGGGAGTCCAAATTTTCAAGTAAAAGCAAAAAATCCCGTCAAAATCTAAAATATTGTTTCAATTTTAAATTATTATGAAAAAATTATATGTAAATTTACGTGTTAATATACAAGTGTTACGAAAGTTTCAAGAATTTCAAATTTAAAGAATGTTTTAATCGCATGCCACAATTTTTACTCTTAAGTAAAACAAAAAGTAAAAGTCAATTCAAACTACTAATAATAAAATCATGTGTAAGGTACAATTTTGTTTCGGCAATCAGCTAAGGTGATTAACTATAGTTTTTTGAGTCATGTTTTGTCTCTAATAGGAAGAAATTTCATCTAATCATATCTCTAATTAAAATGTTACAAACATAAACATGACTTAGAAGTAATTCGAGTTAAGTTTGCATGTGATTGTTGTATCTGATACTAACCAAGTAATCAAACACATGATGGGAGGAAGTTTTCTCCAATAATAAACATAGTAAAATATAGCCATCATTATTATTTCTTTGGGGTCAAGACTTCCTCCATTTTCAGGAAATTCCTTTCAGCATGAATCACATATATGAATGAAAACTCATTATTAAATTTGTATGTGAAAAGTTATAACTTATAATTCATCTTAATTATCGGAGAAGATTTCTTTCGATTGGATAGGACATGGAAGAAGATATTACTTTATTTTTTTATTCGTGGAAAGATGAGATAATCAATGTGAAACAAGAGAGGGCCCAAATTTTGCCATTACAAGCTCGCGAGGTGCTTATCTTAGCGTAAAGATTGCGGGACTTTCCTTTTTTAAGTCTAGCAAGTGCTGTAAGCCTGTACACAATATAAACGACTTAAAAAAGCAAATAAAGTTAGTGAATAGATGAATAAAATACATGATTAATTAGAATATAGATTTTTGTTTTTGCTAAAAACTATAAAAATATAGTTGCAAAACCATTGATAAAGAAAAGAACTGAACTCCATCTCAGTCCCCATCAGAGGGGAAAAAAAAAAAAAAAAAACTTTCAGTTCCATCGTCTTCAGTTTCTTTTCTATTCTTCTCACTATCGCCATGGCCATCGCTGTCTATCGTCTCTCTCCCTCCCTCTCGTCTTGAGATAGTGTTTGTATGCAAGTATGTATGTGAACTAGCATCACACTCCTCTCTGTCTGTCTGTCTGTCTCTCTCTCTCTCTCTCTGTGAGTCTGTTCGATGCTCTAATTCAACTGAAGACCCAAATCCTCCCTCACTTGTAAGAATTATGAACCGAGTGATCATCTTCTTTCTATTTTTGGTGGGCTATCAGTATCCACCCCAAATACCCTCGCTCTAATTCTCTCTTTTCTTGATCAAGAAAGCTAGGTGCATAGTTTGATCCCTCTCATTCTCATGGATGAAATGTACGGGCTCTGCGGCGGCGGCGGAGGAGGAGAGGAGTACTCCGAGAGGGCGCTGATGTCGCCGGAAAACCTGGTGCTGCCGTCGGAGTACCAGGCCTGGCTGTGCTCGGCCGGGTTTAGGGATAATCGAATCCCCATGTACGGGTTCGGGTCGGAGGAGTTCGTGTCGTCGGCGTCGGGCATGTCCGAGACCGCCTCGGTCACACCCGACCAAGAGGATGCGGCGGAGACAGCGATCAAGTCCAAGATTAAGTCCCACCCTTCGTACCCTCGTTTGCTCCACGCCTACATCGATTGCCAGAAGGTGATGACGACGACGATGGTGATGATGATAACGTTGAACAATTTTGTTGTCTTTCATAAGTGCAACCCAAATATGAAACCAATATCAACATAGAATTATCATCATCCCTTCTATTCCGAGGATTAGATTTTGGTCACTTGGTCTGTGTGTGTGTGTGTGTGTGTGTGTGTGTGTGTGTGTGTGTGTGTGTGTGAGAGAGAGAGAGAGAGAGAGAGAGAGAGTTCATCCTTTAATTTGGGTTGACTAGTCTTCAGCTAGCGCTATTTCGAGCCGACCAGTCAGTGTTCATGGGTTTGTTCCTCGTAATTTGGTGGGAAAGGAGTGATTTTTTAACTCTTCCAAGCTGTTTGTGAGGTTCAACTTCAAGATTCTGAGTAATACTCCCATTTTCTGAGACTTCGTTTCTGGGTTTGTTCAGGTGGGAGCACCACCGGAAGTGGTGGGGCTGTTGGACGAAATCCGGCGAGAGAACGGCGTGTGCAAGCGAGACGCCGCCGTTTCTGCGTGCCTTGGTGCCGATCCTGAGCTCGATGAGTTTATGGTACACAATCTATCTCTCTCCCTCTCATTTGATTTTGACATACACGAAGGCAAAGTAGTGCGAAAATGGAGGTGAATTGGTGCAGGAGACGTACATCGATATATTGGTGAAGTACAAAGCCGACCTCGCGAGGCCTTTCGACGAAGCCACCACCTTCCTCAACACAATCGAGACGCAGCTCACTAGTCTCTCCACTTCCTCTCGCACCGTTTCTGGTCACTCACTCTCACTCTCTCTCTCTCTCTCTCTCTCTCTCTCTCTCTCTCAGAGTTGACCGCTTTACGAATCCTCCCTCTCTCTCTCTCTCTCTTTGGTGTTTCTTGCTGTCAATAATTAGGACATGATCCGCTTTATTTCCTTGTTATGTGCGAACCGTTCTCTTTTGTTGGTCTTTCCTAATAGTATACTAAGCTCGCAAGTCGTTAATGTTCAATGGCGAGCACGTTAGCTTTTAACCCCCTCTCCTTTCTTTTCCACCCCAGTCCTCGTCCTTATCCTTTTGCTGTTCCTGCACAATCACCCTTACTTGAAATTGAGCGTGGTGAAACCATCTAATCTCTAAAAGCTTAGACCGATGAAGAACTGTACGTAATATTCGAACACATGCTTGGTAATGGAAGTGGCTGAAGCATGAACAACGAAACCCTAGCCTTGGAAATTTCAAAAGTTGCGGTGGTCGTAGATTGGCGACTGTTCCACACTCAGTTTCTTGTTGCCTTGTGGATTTTGCGACGCTGCTTCTTTTCTCCTGGGCGATTTCTTCGTGTGGGCACATGGTTGTCATTGTTGTTGTCTGTGTCTTTTGTTAGCTTTTCATTGTTTAAGCAATGACTTGTGTGATCATCTCATGACGATGAGGTGAAGAGGCATCGCAGTGGTCGACCCAGTAAAACAGTATCTGAGTTCTCTTTAGCTGTTTCAGTACACTTCGCGTCTGCGTTTTTTCTTCCTTTGTCAGAAACTTAAAAGAAAAATTAAGGAGAAAGTCAAAAATCTTTATTTCTTTTATATCCGGGTGGGAGACTTTTAGAGATTCTGATTGAGACGTTTCAGAGAGATGTGAGATGCATGAGTGGTTGTGTAGTTTCATTTCATCACAGTGGTCTGAGATTGTTCCTTTCCGAAAAACTGCTTATGTTTAACTTCCTATGGGTTTGTATTGTCTTTTGAGTTTCCACTTCCTACATTCGTTAGTGTGGTCTTAATGGAGTGGCTTGCAATTTTTGTTAGATAAGCTCTTTTTAAAAATTGTTCCTGAGAAATGCTGTAGTATGGGCTACTGTCTGGTTGCTTTTTTGCTTTTATTTTTTGATGTTAGGAAGTAAAATTGATGCTTCCCTATTTATGGAAGCACATGTTTTACTGAGGATTCAAGAATACCAGCAACAATCGGCTGTGCAACCCACAGCATATGATTGTCAAATAGCCTTTGGGCATATAGTAAGGAACCATGTTACGCTATCTTATGGTTAGATGATGACACGGTGTAGTCTCCTTTTTATCAATAGACGACTAATTAACTAGTCTAGGGTTAATGCCGACCTCAAATATTTAGTGCATTGAGTTGGGGGATAATTTTATACATCACATCTAGAATACCTTTGTTAGAACCTGAGTAAGTACTTTATAGATTGCTATAAATGCACTTTCTGCTATCGAATGCCAATGAGGTTAATATAAGCGTGATATGCTAACTGGATTTCTGTTGAACATATGTTTTGTATCAGCATCAATCTTATATCGCCATGCATCCTGAGGACTACCTTAACTAAGAAAGAAATGCCTGAAGAAGGAAACTTTAGGTGCATATGATACCATTTTTAGATTGAAATCTAAGATAGAACGGCATAGTTGCGTTACCTCTTATATGTATCATGAATGAAATGCGAAATCTCTAGAGCTCAGAGATACCCCATCGTATAAATGAAATGGGCCTGCCTTTTGTTAGGAGATGATATGAATGGCCTGTAATCATGCTTCTGCTTAGCTTTAAAAGAGCTTCAAGTTCCAATGCAAACATGAGCCATGTAGGCGGTGGGGGGTTTAATAAATAAATGAAAAATCAAATTGCACTTATATTAAAAATTGTCTAACAGCTCACTGTCATCTACAGAAATGTGGCTTTCGTTTTTTTTTTTTTTTTTTTTTTTTTTCCAAAGATATACATTGAGCACTCCCTTCATACTGTTTTCCAAAGTTTTGATATCTTATATTCAAAATTATAAGACATTCTTCACATCACATCTTTCATCATTCACAACAGAGAGATTTGGATCAGAATCTTTGAGGGCACGTGAAAATAGATCACGGCCATAACTTTCCCAAAAGAGTCTTGTTTTTGGCTTGGCAATGTGGTCATTCTCTTTTCGCTTCTCTCTGATACATCCAATTTCTTTTCTGGTTCTATGGATTTCTTAACAGATCGCTTTCATGGCTGTCTGTTGCTGTCTGTTCCATTAAAATAGTAATAATCTTGAATGAAAGAAGTAGACTGACACAGTGACGATTCTTTTTTCTTTGATGATACTCGTTGCATATTTTAAGTTGTTCCTTTGTACTTTGTAAGTATAACATATAGATGGAAACTCAAAAATGTGTTCTCTTTCGAGCATTTCTACCAGAGAAAAAGCTGCTGTTAGTTCTATCATGCACATTGTGGGGGCTGTGTAAATTGATATATGGTTAGAGCAGCCTTAGATCAGACACGGTGGGAGCAATTATTATTTTATTTTTGTGGAAGACTGCAAAGATGCGTATATATGATACCCAAACAAAAAAGAAATCATAAAAGTTTGTAGATCATGGTGATGTGGTCGATCATAGTTGGCAACTATTGTTGTTTATTGCTTGCAAGTACAATTGCCTTTCCAGTGATGTTTGCCATTGGTCTCTTGCATTTCTTTTGCTTTCTTTTGCGTCTCACGCAGATTCCAATTGGTGATCTTAACTAGATTTTCTGAGGTGGACAGCAGCGTGGGCTTGCTCAATCATATTTAATGTTACAGTTTGAAACTGAGAATTCAGTTCATAGGTTGAGAGGAGAGTGCAAGAGGGCTATTCAAATGTAATTTATTCTTTCCGCCTTTGATTTTTGTATGTCTGTTTGCCAAAGAGCAGTGTCAGACTTTCAAAATGCTTGCACAGACTTGTATATCAAAGCTCGTTTGGTAATGTGCAGGTTAAACATAGTGAATGGGTACGTGGTACGTATGCTTTCTGATGCCTTTTTTGTATCTAACAGTATTAATTTGCAAAATCCACCACAAAGTTTTAGTAATTCTAATGCTTAAAGGTTTGCTGGAAATGAAAATACATGTAGATAAGGCCTTAATGGTATAGATACCAGTAGACCTTTACATTAGTTAAACCTAGTTATGAAGTATCAGGAGACAGAAATTTTAACATGTAAGCAGAGAAATGTTCTTATGGTAAATCCTGATGATGACTTGTCTGCCTGACTGGGCTCTTCTAAAAGCTTTTCTTCTAAAACCTTTTGCTCATCTGTCCATGGATGATTATTTTTTTCTTTGGAGAGTGCTCATTCTATATTGGCTTCTCTCATTTTCTCGAGCCAAAAAAATAGCAATCTTGTTGCTTATTTGGAAGTATCCAAGTTTAATAAGTTTTTATCCCTTTGAGTGAGGTTGCTGTGCTTGTGCAAACATCTTAATATGAAGGGACAATTCTTGCTTGTTACTTTAGCGATAGTCAAATGAATATGTCAAATGAAGCATGTAGGTCTCAGCATTAATATTCAGTAATTTTTTAATTACATAATGGATCAAAAGTTGCATGTTTGTTACACATGCAATTATGTCAATTTCTGATTGTTGTCTGTGTTCATAGTGATATATGACCAGTAAGTTCCACAGTTTCTGCTCTGTAGTGTTGCTTTACAGTGTTGGAGTAATATGCTTGCAAAATTCATTATGGATGTGCTCAGAGTAGTATTGGACAAGGTCGTATTAGAATGGTCAACAGAAGGGTATGATACAAGTTCTCTGAAGATTGTGTTATTGTTGAGAACTTCTCTTTTCTCACTACATATGAGAACAAAACTAGAGGCACCAAAAAGCAATACAAAGGTTGAGAAATACTATAGGAGCTAGCACCCTCTGGACTGTTTAAAACTCAGCTTTAGGGTGTTTCTGCTTTGAAATATTGCCAAGAAGTGCTCCATTTTGCTGAGTCCCTGTTCATAGAGGAATGCTTGTGGCATACATATCATCTTTCTTGGATTTCATGTTTGGTTGATTGGAATTATGCATTCTATCCCATTATATTCCTGATAGATACCCATTCCAAAATTTTTACTAGTTCATCTTCTACTTGTAATTTTAATATACCTATCCCAACTTCATTCGCCCTATTCTTATCCCGGCTTAATTAGAAGAGCTTTTAGTACATGCTTTTCTTCAGCATTTGAAGAGTTGCCTTCTGGTCACGTCAGGGAGAGAATGTAAGTCTCGATCCTTTGAATGCCTGGGGGAATTGTTAAGATTCACGATGCATGCATACAACTTTCTTCACTAAGAGTGTGGTCACTTAGGAGTATTTGCATTTTCTAATCAGGGTTTGCTAGTGTTATGGCATTAGCAGATGATCTTATGTTGAGAATCTTTCGTCGTTTTTCCACCTTTCGGTGGACAAATATGTCTGTCTAGTTATTCAACTAAGAAGGGACTGAAATAGTCCCTCTTTGTTGTTTTAAGCTTCTGGTCATGATCAATGAGCAATATCAAATAGGGTTAGTGTGTTACATGGAAGCCAAGTCCATTCTTGTTCTCCTTTGGAACCACTCCTACTGAGTGATTCTTAGGTCATCTTTTATTCATATCAATTGAAATTGTTCTTTAAGAGATAGGGAGGGATACACTAGATATATCTCAGACCCTTTGTGATTTATTTTGGAAGAGGGAGGGGAGTAAAGCTGAAGAGTGGGTTTGGAAAATTTGAAATGAATTTTGAAATTTTTATAAGGAGAGAAGTGAAAATTTTAAGATGATAGTTGTTGGCGTTTTCCCAAGATTTTACCTACACCTCTTTGAGATAAATTTCTTTTGCAATTCTAATTATAAAGTTGGTGTTTGTCTTATTAGTGAAACTATATACTTTAAATTCAACGGACTACAGTTTTTTTTCCTTTTCTTTTGGTGTCGATTGAAGTGAATGAAATTTTTTTAACCAAAAAACAAAATAATTTGTTGTCTTTTTTTCTTCTTTTTTTAGTACAAAAATGATTCCAAAGAAGGAAGGTTCCCAAACGTTGATGTCAATTTTCCGCAGGTCATGACGAGATTGTAAATAGTCAATTATATAGTGGAGAACTAGCATAACAACTCACCGCCGTGATTCCTTACCCTTATTTGAGTTCCCAAGGGAGGAATTGAACCCACAATCATTGATTCCTAAGTCGGAAGTATTAGAATACTCTTGCCACCGAGTCAACCCCTAGGTGGGCGTCGGGGCAACATCAACATCTTGTACAACATCAACATCTGCTACCTAACGTAACCCGACCCGACTTTGAAAGTAGATAGCCCTGAGTCGTAAAAATGAGTCTTGACATATGGAGTTTAAATTTGGAGTTCTTTTTTTTTTTTTTTTTTTTTTTTTTTCTGGGTACTAGCTTGGAAAGGTGAGGACTACGATGGGTCGAAGGGTGTATTCGAGGTAAAGGAGTACGGTCAAATAAGTCGGCCCTAGCGGGCGGATCTTTTTCTTAGTCGATACAAGCGAGTAGGACGGTGTACATAACACAAGAAGTGATGATAGTAGATGTGGAAAGGGACAAAACAAAAAAGGAGAGAGAGAGAGAGAGAGAGAGAGAGAGAGAGAGGGAGGAGAAGCCAGAGGAGAGTGAATAATTGTGGGGGTGGGCACAGGCATCAATGAATGAACGAAGAAAAGCCCCGGGGAGAGCGGGTGGTCGAGACTTTCACATGGACTCCCGCAGTTTGCGCTGCCACGCTCCCCCCAACGCCCCACCACCACCCACCACCCACAGCCACCGCCAGCTTTTGCCCATTTGGGCCTTCCCCTGTGGGTGGGACCGGCCGGTCCTCAGCCCCACCAGCGATCACTGCCCCTACCACACGTGTCCCTCTCTGTCCTAACTCCGGATTCGGTGTCCCCCCTCGGGACCCACCTCCTCTACGACACCCCCTAACCCGACAGCTTCCTACGCTCACCTCACGTAGGGAAAGAAACACGAATGTACTGCTCGTGTGTTTGAATTTTCCAAAAGAATAAATCACATTTTGATTGGTTTACACCTCTAGTTGAAAACAATATACTGCAATGTAATTGCCTGAGATGGTTTTCCCTGAAGAAGGGTTTGTATTTTCTCTCCGGAATGTGGGATAGAACTGTGTATATACGTTAGATAAATCGAGGTCTAGTATAGTTCCTTTTGATGGCTAAGGTTGGATTGAAGTACAAGCATCTCATAAGTTGTGATTGAGAGGGAGAGAGAGAGAGAGAGAGAGGACATGCACGCGAGCAAGCCTTATGATTCCCGGAGAAGTTATGGACGATTCTCTTTCTCGATCTAGACCTATAATATGCTTTTTTCATGGTAAGATTCTTTTTCCCGAATAGGAGAGACCATATATTGAGGTCTGTCCTACCCTCGTGAAATAAATATATTCGAAAAATGTCTTTATTTTTGTTGGTCAAAAATTCAAAATAATGTCTAGCGGTACGTCCGACTTGGATACATACTGTCTAGTTTCCTGCAGGCAACTGAACGTAACCTAAAACCCTCTCGATAGTGGCGTTGCAGCCACAAGAGTCCCCTTGCTTTGGCGATGGAAAGTGTAAGTTGGCACCATTCGATTAAGGTCATAGAAGAGATTCAACGCTAGCGCATGAACAAAAATTCCATGAAGGTCATCGAGACTAGGAGTGGGACTTGAATCTAGGGTTTGCACCGTAGGACACGAACATGCTTACCATTTACCCCCCTTCCAAAGGGTCTTTCATTATCCTCAATGGAGGATGGCGATGTTACTCTAATCTCGTGCGCGGGTTTAGTGGCTATGAAAGGGACTTATGTGTTGATTAGGTTGTGATGCAACGTCTTCTTCTTTTTTGGGCTATTCATTTAAGATTTGACTTGTATTTAAACATTGATGTTGACGGGGTATTTTATGGATGCGGGATTCACTTATATAACATGAGGTTCTTCATTATGATTAGTAATGCGGTCTTCTCAATAGCCTTACCGTTAAGGCTTTGTTTGGTTTCACTGACGACGTATTCGTGAGTGAATTTTCATTCTAAAGTAATTTGATCTGTGGAATTAGATGTTTTATTTTTATTTTTTGCAATTGTTGGGATGACAAAACATTAGATCTTTAGGTGAAATCACATCTCAACAATTGAGCACTCAATGATTGAGTCGTGTTTTCTTTTTTTCCATCTTCTCTTCTTTCTTTGTCCTCCATCCTTTTCTCTCCTCTTTGGCCTTTTTGCCCTTTGTGATTATGTTCTTTTTTCGGTCAAGTAGCACAGTAGATCCACCAAGCCACTCACCTTTGCAGTGCCGCCGCCTACAACATCAACCTCTCTCTCTCTCTCTCTCTGTGCAGCAGAGGTCGTGGAGTTTGCAAATTCTGGTTTCACGAGGCCGTCGACCTCCGTGGCCTTGGTCCCTCTCTCTCTGGCAGAGGTTGTGGAGTTTGCGAATTCTGGTTTCACGAGGCCATCGACCTCCATGGCCTCCGTCCAAGCTCAACTTGATCAATTTCACCTGAATAATTATCCCAAGTGAACTTGTAGTTGCTAGTTTGAGAGAGTGGCGGAGAGGTTGACATTAGAGAGAGGGGTGAGCTTCGGCAGCAGAGATGTTGGCGTCATGCCGTGGTGAGTGGCAGCAAGAGATGGTGGTGGTGGTGATCTTATGGTGATTGGTGACAAGTGAGGTGAGATTGCAATCCATTCATAATAAGCTTAGTTGCTACGCGATTAGGTCAGGGTCAAAGTCCAACCCTTTTGAGTTGGTTTCTCAGGGTAGTGGGCAGGGTCATAGTGGGCCAAATTGGCCCATCCTCTTTTCTTGAGACTTTTTAGGGGGGGCCAACATAGGTGATGGAAAAGAAGCAAAATAAAAAGAAGTGAAAGGCCGTGCCTTGCGGGGATATCTAAATCTTTAAGCCCCCCCTGCTGAGATATGATTGATTTGACGGCGGTACAGCCTTGTCTCCCCCCCACGCGCTCTCTCTCTCTCTCTCTCTCTCTCTCTCTCACACTCCCGGACTGGACGTTTGACACAACCTTTCACTGAGGCTTTTGTCTCCACGTTTTCATCTCCCTTTTCTGTCCTTTGACAGTGGGGCGTGTGTATTGTATGTGCATCTATGTTGTGGTTGATTATTACTTTTAAGTGAGATCGACCAAATTCAAATATGCATATGATTATTGATGCATGCGGGTCTCGACTTGATATCTCGATGAGATCAGTTCAGATTCAGACTCTCTCTCTCGGTAATCTTTTGAAATGAAAGTATCAGATCTCTATTGCACGCGGGTGCTCCTCAATTGGCGGGAACACCTCTCGCCCCTTGCTTTTCTTGTTATGGTGGCCGACACTGTCGAAGGTGAAGTATAGTTCACGAGTGCCCCACTATGAGTGGAGGCTTTCTGGATCTGGACCCTGGCCCATGATCCTTTAGTATCGCAAGGCTTGGTACTTGCTCTGTATTGGTTATCTTTTTCTCGCTCTTTTTGGTCCAAAAGTTCAATATGGCACTTCTTCTTTTTCCCTTTAGATGAGAAAGCTCAATATGGCCCGTACTGTGCAAAAGAGAAACTACCAACATCTATGCAGTTTGTACTACTTGTCTGACTAGACCACGCGTGAAATGCAGCATCTTCCACAAATTATTGTTGGCTATAGTTATGTATCAAAAAGGTGCTTGGGAAGGTTTAAGGATTACTCCAGTGACATGGGGTGAAATGGCACAACTGAGATTTAGATTTGTTGTAGAGCTTTTACATTGCAATTGTTGTTGTTTCGCTTTCCTGTTGGAAGTTTCTGGAAATGATGACATGCGACGTAATTTGGCAAAGTGTGAACTTGATCGATTGTTCCTCGCATTATTTATAAGAAGGTGCATACACAGCAAGTTAAAGTTCTTCCATCTTTTTTACTTCTAGAGATGGTCTACAGATTATTCTATCTGCTAGCAGCTGTATATGAGGCCGTTGGATTTGTGTTTGTTCAAGCTGCTAATGAGAATGTAACTTGACTTGTGCATTTATTACTGGGATCGCATGAGGACATGGATTACACTGTTGATGGTCTGGTTTGTGTAGGCTTATTCTTGCTAACCAGGCACAGACGGGCTCACAATTTTGCCCTGGTTTTTATATATTAACTTGGCCATGTGACACGAACTTCTGAGCTCGTAATACCATATTTGTAAGATATACTTTGTGCCAAGCTGAGTAACACTATTTACCCCCACTACTAGGGGAGAGGGAGCAAGTATTTGACCCAACAACTTGAAATTGTAATTGCTGATGATAAAACTGATTTCCAAGTCAATCATATCAAGTCATGGCATATTTTATTTAATGTTCACGTTCAGTAATTTGGGTCAACTGTTGTATTGACATCACTAAGGAATGATGATCTTGTTTGATGCGATGTCTGGTTCGATGTTTGTCTGGGTTTTTGGTCCTTGAGTAAATTTAGTTCGTCTCCAATGAGGTTAGTTACACTAACCTACAAATTTTGGTTTCTTGTGACACATAGTGAGTTCATTCATTTGTGATAATCATAACGACCATGGCTCCTGAGATTTGTTCGTGCAATTGTTAAGCAAATGAAGGTGATGTGTCATCGGATGAGGACTTCAGTGGCGGGGAAGTGGAGGCACCCGAGACACAACAGAGGGGTGAGGACAGAGATCTCAAGGATAGACTCCTGCGCAAGTTTGGGAGTCATATTAGCACATTGAAGCTGGAATTCTCGAAAAAGAAGAAGAAAGGGAAGTTACCAAAGGAGGCAAGGCAAACACTGCTTGAGTGGTGGAATGTCCACAATAAGTGGCCTTACCCAACGGTAACCCCTGCTATTCAAACTTATGCTTATGTCTGACTTACAAATGACCTAGTCAAAAGATCTATTGATTCATTACTCGTTTTAGCTATGTTATGAAATGAATGTGCGACATCAATTTCATTTTTATTTGTTCGATACTAGGAATTACGCTTAGAATCTTTGTCAAGTTGTATGTCCTTGATCCTAATGCTCTCCTTTCTTGGACTTTGACTCAGGAAGCCGACAAGATTGCGCTGGCCAAATCCACTGGCCTCGACCAGAAGCAAATAAACAATTGGTTCATCAATCAGAGGAAGCGTCATTGGAAACCCTCGGAGAACATGCAATACGCTCTCATGGACAGTATCCCCGGGCAATTTTAGTAGCTGATTGAGGTGAACTGGATGTCGTGCTTGCTGCGACATTAGGTGATCGCTTGCTGCTGCGCTCATGTTGTTTCGTTGTGTACATCGCATCCTTTGTGACTCTTTATTTCCCCCAAAAAAGGGGGAAGGCATTGTGGTTCTACATGCTGTGTAATTGAACTCATGCAAGAATGGTTAACAAAATGTCTAAATGACTTTAAAATGTGTGATCTTAAGCCACACTTAGCAACTATTACTCTTATGTTCTGGACTGCCGGATCGATAACTGGTCCAAAGCCTCTTCTGAGACAGAATGGGTGATGATTCACTCAAGGCTGTCGACCAAATGAAAGTGTGAAATTCGCACTAAACAGGGAATAGGGAATTCAGGTCCGGTGGAGTTCTGTGCCATGGTCATCTTGATAGAGAGGAGGATTCTTACGCTACTGGGATAAATCAATGCGCACCCAGAGAAGCTCAAGTTTATTTGCCTCGTCATCTATGTCCTCGCGTTTCAATACCATCGATCACTAATGCAAGACATCAATTAATGATGTGACACCCGTACATGTACGCTCACTTTGTAACTAAAATTACTATTGACCACTATTGCAAGACATCAATTGATGAATGAATGTGTCACGCCCATGCATGTGCTCTCACTTTCCAAATAAAATTACTATTGACCACTGTCGTAATGCTGGAGGCCCCTCGGAGAGTCATCGTAAAGACCAACTCCAGCATCTAAGATGAATTATGTATAGTTATGATAAAGGTTAATGGAAATTTGACGAAGGTATGTCATCTGACCTGACTCTTCTTTTGGCCTTTTAAAATGATTGTCTTTTCGTCTCAAGATACTATTAATCTATATCATAAGCCTCATAGGCCGCAGGAACATTATGATCCATAAGATTCGCAAAGTGTCATGTAGAGAGCATACTAGCAAAATCAACTGATTTCCAACTGCCAAACAATTGTGGTGACTATGATAGATAGTTACTCATAGAAATCTAAGATGAGAATGCCATCCACGGCCCTTCTTAGGACCTTTCAAAGAGTCTGCCTTTTTTGTCTCTAGATATCATTAATATATATCACAATGCACTCAGGCCTCTTAAACTTTCTGATTAACAAAGTTTTGCTTCGTCATCTATGTCCTTACGTTTCCTTACTATTGACCACTATTGAAAGACATTAATTAATGAATGTGACAACCATGTGTCACGGGCCGATCGATTGGGATCGTGACCGCGCGGCGACTCGGGCAACTTTGAATCACCCGAGCCAAGCCTTGCTCGATCAAACGCTCACTCGCTCGCTTACCCGAATCGTAGAGAGAGAAAGTTTAGAGAGAGGAGCTCTGAAAAGAAAGTGAACTTGTACTGCTGAAATGTTTTGGGTGATTACAAATGAGGGAGGACACCTATTTTTATATTTGAGAGCTTCGGCTTACAACCATTGATCTAGAATTTAACCGGCGGATGAGAACGCACTGCCTCAACTACTGATATAAATACTAACTACCGTCTACCGACATAAATAACGGAAGAGACTTCTCGAATATGACTTAATGACAATTTCGCCCGCCCTTGGAAACTTCGGAGAGAAGCCTTGATGGGAATCCGAGTGAGAGCAGGAGGTCCATGGGTGAGTAACGATCGTCCTCCAGGAACCTCTTGGGTCGACTCTCTTTCGGCCGGTGACATTCTCCCCACTCAATCGAGCGACGTCCTCGTTGCTCACAGCTGGACGGTCGACCTTCTTGGCATGAGCACAGGCTTTGGCACAAGCTCGCTTGTTTTTGTTTCGCTTTGCTCGGATGCTCACGAACAAAGGGCCACATCCTTCTGTGGTCAGCTCGGTTTGGGATGCGACTCCACCTTCGGCTTAGGCGTGGCATGTGGCGAGCACTCAACCTCGGGAAAGAGCACTTGAATTGGCATGGTGTGTGTTGGAGTAGGATCCAACTCGACCTTCGGCTTCACCTCGGACAGTTTGTTTATGCGCATGACGGCCTTCAAGCTCTTATCGAGGTATCGGATTGATGTGATGATCTTGCGTCGACCACCCCTTTGATCATGGGGATCATCGACGGGCATTTTTGGTCGAGGATCATGAGATACTTGGTCCTCATGTTGATCATGGCTCCCACGCTTTCGAAGAATTGCATACCAAGGATGAGATCATAATCGTTAAAAGGGATTACCTCGAATACCATCTTGCCTTTCCATCCGCCAATCTTGACATCCACATCGAGAATTGCTCCTACGCCATGGAAGTCGCCCGAATTGATGGGTTTATACGACTTCCCGGATGGTTCCACGTGAAGTCCCAAGGCTTTAGCTACTCGGTCGACATGAACATGTTTGACGCATTGGTGTCGACCAAAGCGTAAAACGTTCGGCCGCACACTTCGACTTCCACGAAGAACATGTCCGTGTTTGGTGCAATTCCTTCCTCTTTGGTCGGCGATTGAGCTTGGATTGAGTTGACCATCCTCACAGCTCCAATCCGGATCTGCCGCTTATCTTCTTTGGGCTCCTCTTTTTCTTTCTTGATGGCAAGGAGGGCATTGATTCGACCCTTCTTCGGGCACTTTTGGGTCCAATGTGGACCTTGGCAAATGAAGCAAGGAGAAGGCGGGAGTTGATCGAACTTACTCATGTAGTCCATTGGTGGTCAACCCTTTTGGAAGGACGGCTTGAAAGTTCCTTCTCCTCATGTTTTGGCTCGGCCGCCTTGATCATGTGCGCCTCGGGGAGTGCTTCTTGCTTCATCCTTCCAAGGTCGATCCGACCTCCACTCTCTTGGTCGACTCCTTGGTTCGGTCTTGGTGAGGTCGACGAGCGACTCGGCCACGCTAAGCGCTCTCGCAAGACTACTCATGTCCCTTCGTGTAAGCTTAAGTAGTGCCCATGGCTTCAGGCCATCCATGAACGCTCCGAGAGTCTCCTCTTCGCTTAGATTGCGAATTTGGAGTTTGAGCTCCGTGAACTCCCTCACATACTCTCGAATCGCACCTCTTTGCTTTAGGCGATGGAGCTTGCTATGGGCTTCCTACTGAGCGAACTTGGGGAAGAAATAGTCCCGGAACTCCCTTACGAAGTCATCCCATGTGTCCATGGGATTGGCGCTGCGCCTTGTCTCATCACACCTATTGTGCCACCAAAGCATTGCTGTATTAGTAAGGAACATGGAAGCAGTTCGTACCTTGATTGACTCGTCGTGGATGTTGACGACACCAAAGTATTACTCCATCCTCCAGACGAAGTTGTCCACTTCCTTGGCGGATCATTCGCCTTTGAATTCTTTTGGCTTCGGCACCTCAATTTTGGGCATCGCTTGTGTTGGCATTGCTCCATTGGCAATGCTTAGCTTGTACAGGGCGAGCTCGGTCTTGAGCTCTTGAATCTCCACCTTCATGGCTTCGACCTCGTCCCTACACGGGCCTTCCTCCTCGATCACTTGGACTCGCCCTTTTAACACATCGATCGATGCTTCGAGGGCTTCGTTCTTGTCGTGCAATGGGGCGGTAGCTTCGTTGAGGCCGGTCGTGAAGTCTTCACGAAGCGAAGTCTCAACCTCCATGATCCGATCTCGCACATCGTCAAGACCTTCCATGAGTTCGAGCACGGCACTCCGGACCTTCCTGATCTTCTCATCGAACGCGGCTATGGCTTCCATCGAGGCGTCTCTTTTCTTTGCTCGGCCATGGGTCTTCTTGACTTGTGTGGCCTCTCCATCCATGACAGCTTCTTGGCTCGACATTCCTTCGAACAGTTGGCACTCCTTGATCTCTTGAAACGGAACTCTCCTTTGCTCTGATACCACTTATCATGGGCCGATCGATTGGGATCGTGACTGCGCGGCGACTCGGGCAACTTTGGATCACCCAAGCCAAGCCTTGCTCGATCAAACACTCACTCGCTCGCTTACCCGGATCGTAGAGAGAGAAAGTTTAGAGAGAGAAGCTCTGTAAAGAAAGTGAGTTTGTATTGCTGAAATGTTTTGGGTGATTACAAATGAGGGAGGACACCCATTTTTATAGTTGAGGGCCTTGGCTTACAACCATTGATCTAGAATTTAACCGGCGAACGAGATCGCATCACCTCAACTACCGACATAAATACTAACTTCCGTCCACCGACATAAATAACTGAAAAGACTTCTAGAATATGACTTAATGACGGTTTCGCCCGCCCTTGGAAACTTCAGGGAGAAGCCTTGATGGGAATTCGAGTGAGAGCAAGAGGTCCACGGGTGAGTCGTGATCGTCCTTCAGGAACCTCTTGGGTCGACTCTCTTTTGGCCCATGACACATGCATGTGCTCTCAATTTACAACTAAGATGATGATGGAGCGGGCCAAGGAGGAGAAAATTGCACCCTCCACCCCCACCTTGTCGTAATGCCGGAGACCCCTTGGAGAGCCATCACGAAGACTGACTCCACCATCTAAAATGAATTATGTAACAATAAAAGTAAATGAAAATTTGAGATAGATATGCCATATGCGTCACGGCCCTTCTTTTGGCCTTTTAAATGATTGTCTTTTTATCTCTAGATACTATTAATCTATATCATAAGCCTCAAAGGCCACATAAACATTATGATTAATAAGATTCATGAAGTGGCATGTAGAGAGCCTACTAGCAAAACCAACTAATTTCTCGCTGCCAAACAATTGTGGCGGTTATGATAGATGCTAATAGAAATCTAAGACAATAACGCTATCCCACAACACGGCCCTTCTTTTGACCTTTCAAAGGGTCTGCCCTTTTATCTCTACATACCATTATATATATCATCGCCATAAACTTTCTTATTAACAAAGTTTTGCTTCATCATCTATGTCCTCTCGTTTCATTACTATTGACCACTATTGCGAGATATCAATTAATAAATGTGTGACATCAGTACATGTGCTCTCAATTTGTAACTAAGAGTACTATTGACCACTATAGCAAGACATCAATTAATGAATGTGTGACACCTGTACATGTGCTCTCAATTTGTAGATAAGATGATGATGGTGCGGCCGAGATGGAGAGGTTCCATCCACCACCCCCACCTTGTCGTAATGCCGAAGACCCCTTGGAGAGTCATCGCGAAGACCAACTCTACCATCTAAGATGAATTATATAGAATCATGACAAAGGTTAAATGGAAATCTGACACAGGCATGTCATCTGCAAAACGGCCCTTCTTTTGGCCTTTTAAAAGGATAGTTTTTTTTTTTTTTAAATCTCTAGATACTATTAATCTATATCATAAGCCTCAATGGCTACAAGAACATTATGATTCATAAGATTCACAAGGTGGCATATAGAGAACATACTAGCAAAATCAACAAAGTTCCCGCTGCCAAACAATTGTGGTGACTATGATAGATACTAACAGAAATCTAAGACAAGAATGCTATCCCTCAACACGGCCCTTGTTCCAACCTTTCCTTTTTGTCTCTAGATACCATTAATATATATCATAGCGCACTCAGGCCTCAAAAACTTTCTGATTAAAAAAGTGGCGAGTGGAGACGTACTAGTAAAATCAACTCATCTTATTGGACTAACAAAATGATTCTTTACTTTCTAAGGCCATCGGGCTCCGAGGAAAAAGAGAGGCGTTTAGTTGGCCATGGAAGAGTTTATATAGACTCAAAACACTTCCCAACTCATTTTTCAATTCCGGTAAAGTAAACCTTTTATAGTGACGGCTACATGACTCAATCATATGCATGATGCAAATGGAGGGACAATAATACAAATTTTTATGGAAGGAAGGATAACAATACAAACTTTTAAGAAATGAAGGACAACATTATCAATTACTTTGGCCACACAGTACAATAAGCAGACAAATAGCTTCATTAAAGCTGATACTTTTTAATAGAGTCGTGGTCTGGATCAAGACTAGGGTCTCTATCATCTTAGCTAGAATCAAGATTCTCAGATTGGTGATTGGTCCCTGATAGGGATATGGTTGGTGACAGCTCGAGCAAGGTCCTGGTTGATCGAGATTTGGTTGTAGCTAGTGGTCTAAATTCGTGAGCGTAAGGATAGTACCCCATGGTTCCAAGGGTCCTGAGAAAATTCCATAGGGTCTGACAGATCTCTTCTGCAATCTTCCAGGGCCTGCGGGATATCTTCTCAATTAGATTCGTATGCTTGAAAATAACTCCTTCGAACTTCTTCCTAGAAAGCACAAGGCCATTATGGACTTTGGGATAGTACGATTCTTTTCACAAAGGACTCGCTGAATTTTCCTGTATTCAACTGGAAGATCTGCAATACTATAGTCAAAGGATTTGTATACCCTAGCAATGGAGCATGCACAATTGAACTGCTGAAGGGGTCCAGACGTATATGGATGAATATGGAATGGTGCAGTCGGAGAGTAGAATCTCCATGCTCTGTAGAAAAAGATGGTTGTATGGATTTATGGATTTGAAGCTTTAAGAAGAAGTTCGGTGAGGAAAAATTCCCTCCAATGAGCACGAGGATAGAACCATTCAAGAAGTCAAGTACTTGAGATAATGATTTTGGCAGCCTTCATTGATGAAATCACTGATGATCCTGTGAACTCTGGCTGTAGGGAATTCAACGGAAATAACATAATTTAAAATAAATACATGCAAAACCATGTAAATTCCTTGGGGAAATTAACTAGATCAAATGGGAACACGTGAATGAATGAATATTCTGGATACATTCCAGATGGTTGCGAATTCAGGCCTCCATATTGTCTGAAAATTTGTAGTTAATATGAGATTACTACAACCCTTAAAAAATTGTTCCGTTGTAACAAGCTGGAGGAAATTTGGTGGAATACCTCCCCTAAGGTTTGGAGGATCATTAATTGAGCCACCGGCTCTCAGGTGTGCTGCTCTTGATGTGAACGTGTATAAGGGAGGAGCTTCTTTTAGCCTAGACGGGAGATATGCGAAAAATGATGCCTCATAAGATGGGCTCAAATTTCTTTATTCCATACTTAACAGCCAATATTTCCTTAAAAGTGGAGCGGTAATAGATCTGTGCTTGGGCAAATCTGCCACTTTTTATTACGGCTAAATATGCAAACTGGTGGGGGAGGTTGATAATAAAAGCTCGATGGACATTTGCGGAACTATCAAATTCAAGTTTGATATATGCTGGATTAACTTAATATGTGCAAGAGTAAGTTGATGATATCAATTGCACTCAAATCTCCATCTCAAGTGCTTCACTAGCTTCTCTTAGACTAACAAACACCAACAAGCTAAAATCCATGAGTAATCTTTTGAGATGCTACAACCAAGATTGTACTTCTTCTATCCAAAGCTAGAAGATCACACTACCAATCCCAAACACTGCCATAACACTTGTACCTTTCTTAAAAGAGATTAAAATTAGTGCCAAGCACTCTCAGCAAATGAACTTCTCACTCAATAACTCAACAAGAGTAAAGAATAATTCTTACTTTGTAGTTGTTTATGTGCTTTGTAGTTCGTATCCCTACAACATGCGTCGATCTTCTTATATAGTCAATAATATCCAAGTTAGCTGTTGGACAATCTTCAAGAAAATCAATTTAGTCGTTGAAGATAAACAACAATCATCTAGAGATCTGGTTGCCCATCAAATCAAATTTTCCTAGAAATGGTGTAATTTCCACGAATAGAGTTGCTTATTTGAGGAAATAATCCTTTTTGCCAATTTGATTGAGAATGATTGGATCCTCCCTTATTTGTTCCTTTTAGAGTTCCAAGCCTATGGCTTCCTCTCAATATCCCTTGAGACTTAGATTATAGTCAAAGGAATATCTAGGGCTTCAAAATCAGAATGTGTAATTACGTGAATGCATTGTCATCTCAAGTGGAAACCGTCATGTTAGTGATCCGTAAGTTTATCCAAGCTTATCATTGGTAGTCGACTTACATACACCTTTTCATTTGATATTCCTAAGTACATTATTGATCAGGGCTCCATAGTACTTTCAACTTATGGTACCTCTAAGTTTCCATGAACTTCCCTTTCCTCCGACTTGTTCACCTTCTATTAAGTTCTTTCTAGTTTTCACGAGTCTTTTCACTTTGTGCCTTGGAACTCATCAAAGGTGATAAACCTATTTTTAATATTACCTAAAGTACAAACAGCATTTGCATTTATCAAATTTTTATAATGACAAAACCATCTATGGATATGCAGAGGTAACACAAATAGATTGATCTGAATAAAATTTGTATTGCTTAGCATCAGCAAGCAATATATATATATATATATATATATCTGGTCACCAACAGTTGATAAAATCGAGGAATAGCATGAGACTCACAAAGGAGCTAGGGATAAGATAAGATTTAAGTTGGACCTAAGCTTCTTTTTAGAAATAGCTTTCTTATCAAAAGGATATTGATGTGTCCCAAAATAGGCTACTCAAACAATAGGATTGGGAGAGTGACTTAAACGCATGGAAATTCAGTCACAAAATCGAGCAGAAATTTCAAGTTTGTGCTAACAGGTAAAACTTTGTGGATTCATATCAGAATAACTTGATTTCATAGCCAAAAGAACAAAGTCTCTTAGATCTACAAATTTGTTGTTTTGAGTTTTCTCAGATAGGCAATATAGGCTTGCTGATTTTGGGAGGAAGTGGGCAAAACAAGTATGGACAGAATGAAGAAATGATAGGAACCTATGAAGCATGGACACGTTGCACGTACTTTCGTGTCGTGTCCGACACGTGTCGGAGCAACTTTTCTCGACACGTTTCGACCCGCGTATCCGGAAGACGATGGAAGGTGGAGGTGAGGGCAAGATAGCAGAGACGAGACCGCGAGCGATAAAGAGCCCACGATGGTGAGAGATGGCCAGAGAAAGAGTAGAGGCGAGGCGAGGACCGCCACTGTGATGCTACGATGGATCGCCGACAAGGCTGTAGCTGCAAGGGAGGAAGGGCCGAAGGCGAGGCGGTGAATGATTGTGACGAGGACCAAGAGCAACCAGAGATCGAGAGAAAGAGGAGAGGGAGGGGGTCGTGCGGCGAGGAGGAGGAGGAGGAGAAGGAGGGCGCTAGCTAGGGTTTTTGAGAAGGAAACTCAAAATGAATAAAAAAAGGGGGATTCTGATGGATTTGGGGTGATTTTTCATTTTGGAGGGAGGGGAAGTGACAGCCTGTCATGTGGTGGGGGAGGGAAAGAAAAGAGAAATAAATTTTGTTGGGGGGGTGTGGGGGGTGGAGAGACGAGGGAAAGAAGGGAGTGGGGGGTTGGGGGTGGACCTCACGAGGGGATTTTTTTAATTAAAAAAATAAACAAATGAGATTAAAGAGTAATTTCAAAAAATAAAAGTATTGAATGATGATAAATTTTGGTTATTGTAGAAGATCATTAATTTATTTAAATAAGTTGATTCTAATTTCTTGTTATTCATTAGTTTCATCAATAATTTTTGTTAATGTATTAATATTATTAGTGTAAATTTATTGTAGGCTCTTTTTTTTAATTAATTAATTAATTATAAATTTGAATCAAATTAATTAAAAATAAAAATATTTATTTAAAATACAATGTGTCCCAATGTGTAAGAATTTTCTATTTTTGAAAAATGACCTGTCGACGAGTCGTGTCGCGTGTTGGTACTACTTAGATAGGAACTTCAATGGTTGCTCTTCTATGCCTCCAAGTAAGTTAAAATGAAATCAATTTTTTGAGATTGATGGTTGCAACTTTTCAATGGTGTAGGCTTTAAAAGCTCTGACTCTGTAAGGAATGAGTCAAAACTCTTCTAGGTTTTCAAGTGGTTTGAACTCTTCAAGGTTCAAGGGAGAGTCATGATGATATTACTGAGAAATGCCATTAGTATGGAACATTTTCTTTTCCAAGTGAAATCCCCTAGTATATGAAAGGGTGAAAAAGCGCTTTCGCTGTTGTGGAATAAGAAGCCTTTGTAACTTAATGTATGTATTTGATTTATTTGGAGCTATTAGAGTAGAATCCACTACTTTTTTTACACTATTTCAGAAACCCAAGGACTCAATCTTTCTTGTGTAAAAGAAAAGACTAAGAAGAAGAAGGCGAATAATCCTTTGTTTTCTATTCTCTACTTACTTATCCATATATGTTCTAATCGACAACTCATGCTAGATCCAGTTGCATTTGCACTAAGCAAATTTTCATTAATCAAATTCAATGTGTGTTCTACAGAGACTTGACGATCTTTTATAGAAAAACAAAAGAAGAGCAAAAGACCAGACTCAAACCTAGAATCTAATAGTCATTTGTGTGCATAGAAACTAGAAACGTTTGGAAACTATGAGCTATGATGTACAACATTTTCAATGCTTGTGGCCATCCCAAAGTGTCTTCATGCAAGCTTCAATGATGGGAAATAACAAAGTTTTTATGACAAAGTCAAAGATAAGGCTCTATCGATAAGGGACCTTTCGATGAAAGTGTTGTTGATCATGCACGCTCATCTTTCTGGTTGAATGAGTTGGTCTTGAATATGGGCTGCATCATTCCCATCATTCTTCAAAAGAATTCATCCCCAAATTTGAATCACAATTATTGGACAACAACCCACATGAGGTGTTAAATGCCGAACATTGAACATGTTATGTATCTTCATATGAGAAGGAAGCTTCGGTCGTTATGCATTAGGATTGATGCATCCAAGAACTTCAAGTAGACCAAGCTTTAAATCACAGAGACTCGATGACCTTTTATAGAAAAACAAAAGAAGAGCAAAAGACTAAACTCAAACCTAGAATCTAATAGCTATTTATGTACATAGAAACTAGAAACATTTAGAAACTATGAGCTATTAAATGTACAACGTTTTCAATGTTTGTGGCCACCCCAAAATGTCTTGATGCAAGCTTTGATGCATGGGAAATGACAAAATCTTTATGACAAAGTCAAAGATGAGGCCTTATCGATGAGGGACTTCTCGATGAGAGTGTTTTCAATCTTGAATGCACACTCATCTTCTTGGTTGAACGAGTTGGTTTTGAATGCATGCTTCATCATTCCCTATTTCTTTAAAAGAACTGATCCCTGAGTTCGAATCATCATTATTGGACAATTGACACACATAAGGTGCTAAATGCCAAACATTGAGCACGTTATGTACTTCATATGAGAAGGAAGCTTCAGTCCATATGCATTAGGAGTAGTGCATCCAAGAACTTCAAGTAGACCAAGCTTTCGATCATTAAGTTTGTTGTAGCTTCCAACGGGATAATATTCTGGTGGCAAATAAGCCCAAACAAAATCTCCAAGTTCAAAGGCAATTTCACGCCGCCACTAACCGACATCATTTTTATAGGACTCAGTTATGCTCTTCCACCTTTGGCGCACTTCTTCATGAGCTATTCTCATTTGAAATAGAACATCATTCACCTTATTGAGCGGCTTTGCAATAGAAGGAATGGGTGCAGGATTGAGAGCAGCATTCGGTTGACATCTATACACAATTACTAAGGGACTGTTGGTACGATTTGCCAAACAACTATATAAAAATTCTCCTTGTGACAATCAAGTTTCCCAAGAATAGGGATTATCACTAATTAAAGTCCTCGATAGATTTCCCAAGAACCGATTGAAAACTTCAGTTTGTCCATCTATCTGGGAAGGAAATATAATCCTAACCTCCTTCATTGTGAGCAAAGTAGGAAATGATGAATTTTCAACCAAAGGGGCCTTAAGAGGTTCTTTACTAGGCGTCAAAGTAATTTTCTATACTCAAAAGAATATGTATCTCGATAACTATCATGGATAGTCTTTCTATCAAATTGCCACAATCAACCAAGAATAACGTGACTAGCATCCATGGTGGAACATCACGCCATATCTAGTCTTTTTTTTATCATATTGCCTCCTTCATTGTAGAACCAATGGAAAGATTGATAAGGCATTGTTTGGAAATGGTTACCTTAGTACCTCTCTTCAACTAGGTGTGGGGCGCGCTTTCAACTCCAATTTTAGCTTGCTTGCTACCACTTCAAAAATCACATTTTCACAACAACTTGAGTCAATAATTAATTGACATACCTTCCCCAAATATTGCAAGCTGGGTGAAAAGATATTGGTGCACAGCCATCTATCTACGGTTTTATCCTCAAGAGTGAAAAAAAAAAAATCATCATCATGAGAAGCCTGCCAGAATAAGCATGAATTATTTGTTCATCTTCCATAGCAACTTCGTCATCTTTCAATTCTTCTTCAGGTGGCTCCTTCACATCCTCATCAAATTCATTTTCGACAAAGAAAACTTTACCAAGTAGTCAATTCTTGTCAGTTTGACAATTACTAGCACGATAATCCATCTCTCCACAAGAATAACAACGTATATTAGTAGTAATTGGTTATTTTGAAATGTTGGGTTGAGCAGAAAGCTTACTAGTAGGCTGTGCCTGATGTGGGAGCAACCGACTTAGCTCCATCAGCCCACTCGACATCATCATTGCTCATTCAAACTGAGATAGAATTTAGGCATACCGTGCTTCAATGGGTCGAGACTGAAATTTCCAACTAAAGCAATACCGAACCATTCCTACTGGGTTATCGATACCAATGATTAACGAATTGCCGAATTTTCGATATAATATATTAGTCGTTGATTTCTCGATATGTTTTATTAGTTGTTGATCTCGAAGTTTATGAACAATATATCAATAGGAGGCCATTCTGAACAACTTCATTGGTTATTTGATGAAGTTCTTGAGGTATTTATCTACTGGTCAAGGTGGGAGCATGAATTTTGCAACACTAAAAAATCAAGAATGCAAGTTCCCAAGTCATTAAGTGCATCTCTATTTTCCTAGGAGTCTTTATTGTTATGTAAGTTTCAAGAGTCAAAATTCTGAGTTCTTATATCTTTAATGTTAGGCTGGTTCACATGTTTAATTATTATTTTTCTATTTCCTAAGCTGTAGTCCTCCTGTAAACAGAGGAAGCCCCTCAATTGTAAAAGAATACTAGATTTCATGAACGAAAATACTTGAAATTTCCTTTGCGTGAACAGACATCTTTGAAAAATGGATAATTCCTATTTTAGTTTTCTTTATCCTTGGAGAATGGATTACTCATTGGTGGTGAGTCAAGAAGCACTTTATCCTCGGTTAGTGGTTTTCCTTTAGGCCGTGATGGCGAGCTTCTTCTGTCTCAAAGTCCTTTATCCTTGTTGGGTGGTTCGTTCTTAAGCCTTGATGGTGAACTTCGTTTATCCCAGTCTTCATCTTCGGTTGACGGCATGTCCTTAAAACTTTGGTGGGATCGTAATCTATCTTTTATTCTACAATACATCTTTCAATATCCATCCCCATACACCCCATTAATGATGAATGATCTGGATCCAAGAGGTTTGACCTTGGAATGAGCACACAATGAAAGGCGAGATCATGTAGTACATAATCTCTAGCAACAAATGGAACAAGTCCTCAATCTTCTAAAGGATCTATCATGACAAGGACAACCAGCAAGGTGTCCTAATGATCGACATTGACGATGACTCGGATTCTCATCAAAGTTCTAATGGTGATTCCGATTCCACTGGAGGTAACTCTAGTGTTTTTGAATATTGAATCCAGAGAAGAAAAGGGAGGCATAAGGAGATTGAACATGATATCAAAGTGGAGGTGCTTGAATTTGAAGAAAGCCTCAACCCCAAAGATTTTGTCGATTAGCTAAACACGACCGAATGTGTTTTTGACTTCAAATCCTATTGGATGAGAAGAAATACAAGGTTTCTATCCTTGAATTGACAAAATATGCTTCTCTATGATGGGAGAATCTTAAGCATCAATGAACTAGAGAAGAGAAAGGCTGAATTAAGTCTTGGGAAAAACTCAAGAAACTGATGAAAAAGAGGTTCTTGCTCAATAATTATAAGCAAGACCTATTCCTCAAACTCAATTCCCTAAGGCAACGGGGGATGAGTATTGAAGAATATATTAGAGAGTTTGAACAACTCAAGATGAGGTGCGAAGTTCTAGAATTTCTAAAGCAAATCATCGCTCATTTCCTTGGTGATATGAATTGGGAATTTGCTTATTTGGTTGAACTTCAACCTTATTGGTCCTTTGAAGACGTATGTAAGCTAGCAATAAAAGTGGAAAAGCAATTGAAGAGCAAGATGTTTTCTTCCAAAACCTCATCAAAAGGGACATCCTACTTTAAGGGTGCTTCCTCAAACAAGGTCAAGAGTGCATCGACAAAAGACAAAGGTAAAGAGAAATTTGTGGAGCCTTCCAAAGAACTCCAAAGAAGCATGAAGGAGATGCAAGGAAATGCTTTAAGTGCCACAGCTATGGGCATTTACGAGCTAATTGTCCTAATTGAAGAGCTATGACTCTTCAAGAAATTGAGGAGATCGATTTGGCACTTCAAGAGGCTGAGAACAATCCAGACCAAAATGGTTCCAAATCTGAAAAGTAAGAAGAGATTGTGTCATACCAATTGGAAAAAGACAAAGGAGTTGTAAAGAAATGCAACGAACTTATTGACAGAGGGTATGTCCAAGAAGGATGGTTCATTCAAAATGTGTGTTGATAGCCAAGCCATCAATAACATCACAATTAAAGTATAGATACCCCATACCTAGACTTAATGGTATGCTTGATGAACCATATGGTTCTACTGTGTTCTCAAAGATAGATTTATAGAGTGGCTATCACCAAATTAGAATGCGAGAAGGAGATGAGTGGAATACGGCTTTCAAAACTAAAGGAAGCCTCTATGAGTGGCTGGTTATGCCATTTTGATTATCGAATGCTCCAAGTACCTTTATGAGACTTATGAACAAGGTTGTTTGTTCCTTTATTAGTCGATTTGTTGTTGTATATTTTGATAATATTATTGTTTATAGCAGGAATAAAGAAGAGCATATATCTCATTTGACGGAAATTTTCAAAGTCTCGAGAGAACAAAAACTCTATACTAAAATGGAGAAATGTGAGTTCTTCTATCCAAGTATCGTATTCCTTAGCTATGTGGTTTCAAAAGATGGGATCTCTATCAATCAATGTAAGGTGGAAGCTATGAAGACTTGGCCGGTTTCGAAGTCCATTTTTGATGTAAGGAATTTCCATGGACTTGTCTCTTTTCATAGGCGATTCATTGAAAATTTTAGTATAATTATGGCTCCGATCACCAAATGCTCAAAAAAAGGATCTTTTGAATGGACAAAGGTTACTCAAAATGCCTTTGAGGCAATCAAGTAGAAACGTTGTGAGTCCCTTATTATTGCCCTTCCTAATTTCGATAAAGTATTTGAAGTTGAGTGTGATGCAAGCAGAGTTGGCATTGATGCTATTCTTGTACAAGCACAAAGACCTTTGGTGTATTTTAGCAGAAAGTTGAGGGGTACCAAGAAGAACTATTCAATTTATTATAAGGAGTTCTACACCATTATTAGAGCTCTTGAGCATTGGAGTCATTATTTGATGCCAGAGCAATTTGTCCTTCATTATGTCATGAGGCTCTCAAGTTCATTCGTAGCCAATGCAAGCTTAATTCGAGACATGTCAAATGGATAGAGTTTCTTCAATCCTTTTTCTTTTGTCTCGAAATACAAACCCGGCCATGCTAATGTTGTAGTGGATGCTTTATCCAGGAGATACTCCGTGCTTGTTGTTTTGGACTCTAGGATTCTTGGTTTCCAATCGATAAAAGAACTTTACTTTGAAGATCTTAAGTTCTCATCCACCATCAACAATTGTAAGTAAGGAGTTCAAGGTACTTATGCTTTACAAGATGGATTCTATTTAAAGGAAATCGTTCATTTGTGCAAGGAGTTTTTGCTATTTTAGACCAAAAAAATCGACCTTTTAGGAAAAGTCAACTAAATGGTTGACTTTTTGTCAAACTTTTGACCCAGAAAATAAAAATAAAAACTAAAAAATGCACAAATACATTTCTTTAATGCCAATTTGACTTTGTGTCAAAAATTTCACAAAGTTCGATTAAGAACCTTGATTTCTAAATTTTCAGTTTTAGGTTCTAAATCGACCAAAAATAAAATTACTTTTATTATAGTCATAATTAAGTGTAGTTCCTTATTTGACATTTGATTTAGGAACTATCTGAATTTTGTTTGAACATGCAACTTCACGATTTATCGAGTCAAAATACAAATGGCCGTTTTAAGTCCTAATTAGGGGACTAAAATCAACTATTCATAACTTACAAACAGATGATTGCTTCTTACTCATTTCCTTAAGATAAGTCTAAATTCGAGATCGATTTTGTGAAATTCACACAAGAACTCATCAATTTGAAGAATTTTATCCTCCCAAGCATTAGAAAATCAAGCAATTAAGCTTCAATCGACAAAATTCGAATTGACCCATTCATGACTAGTTTAATTTCATGAATATAGGTCCAATTTTAATATTAGGCTTAGATCCATTTTTGACTTAAGCTCGAGCGCTTCAGTTCAAGGTCAATTTGAATATGATAGGTGATCTTACAAATGGGTAGCTCATTAGATAGGACAAGTGTGATGCTAATTTAGTTCAATTTTAGTTAATTTGCAATTTTGCCCATTGAATTGCAAATTTTATCATTTTAGCCCTTTAGGCCCAATTCAAAACACCCATGGTTTCGACTCATTTTTTTCCACGATAATCATTCAATGAGGTCAATAAAAGACCCCTAGATCACGTTCATAAAGTTTGATTAGCTTAATTGAATCTTAATTGGTCGATTTCTTCACAAAAAGGATAAAATTTCTTTTCAATTTGGTCCTTTAGGGGTCAAATTGCATAAATTTTTGAACCACAAGGATCGAAAGTGGACAAAATAGTAGGAACCGGACCAAACCGATCAAGAACCAGTAAAAATCTAGCCCAACCGAACTGAACCGATTTGGTCAGTCTGATCGGCTGCCGGAGAGATTGGCCGATTCAGGCCCTTGCCGGCCGATTCTTGGCCTCCGGCCACCAGTTCTGGAACCCTCTCAATCCCAATTTCACTTTTACACCTTCAATTTCCCAAAATTTTAAATATTGATCCTTGAATTTCGTCAAATTGCAAATTAACCCCTAATTAGACATTTTGACGCAATTCTCGATTTGGCTTGGTTTTTTACAAAGCAAACCCACTAGATCAATTACCTGACACCTTGAGATCATGATGGAGCATTCCAAAAGGAATTTTGACCGTTGGATGGAGATTTTGACCGTTGGGTCAAACCAACGGCCAAAATTGCTTAATGTGAACAATATATAAATGAAATTTCTTCTATTTTCAGTAAGGACTTCATTTGGCACGAAGTTTCCTCTCTCTTCAGGCCCCTCTCTCTCTCTCTCTCTCTCTCTCTCTCTCTCCTTTCTCCCTCTAAACTCCAGCCCAAACAGATCTCTCTCTCTCTCTCTCTCTCTCTCTCTCTCTCTCTCTCTCTCTCTCTCTCAATTTTGGTTCATCTCTTGGACCGATTTCATTCTAGGCTCGAATCAATGGTTGCCGGAGCTCCCAAGCATCCAAGTTGCTAATGACTGTAGTAGTAGAGGTCTTTGATCTTGCTGTGGACAGAGGAGATTAGATTAGTTGCCAGAAAATCACCGGTGGCCCAATCTTCGCCGATGAGTCAAGGCCGATCCATTTTGGACCAGTTCTTCCTTTTTTCCTTAAGCCGGTAGTTTGATTGATCCCGATCCGAGCCGTAGTGACCTGATTTACATTCTTGGAGTGTCGATCGTGATCCAGTGGCTTGATCCGATTGATCGCGATAGAAATCAATGAAAATCGTGACGAAGGTAACGATTCGAAACTCGAATCCGATGAAACGAGATCGAGTTAGTCAATCGGGGCTAGGATTCAAGATTATGAGCTTTTACATGCTTAAGATCAATGAGTATGAATGCTGCAATGATTTGTTGATGATTTGAATGATGATTGTGATTTTGAGCATAATCTGTGATTTTCGTAGGTCTGTATATAGGTAACTGTTTTGGCCAAAACGAGGTCATTTCGGACCTCGTTTTAGCTTGAGTCCTCTTAAGATTAGATAATAGACATCCCAAGCTTTGAAACAATAGGTTGCATGCCCCGGTCGAGCGTCTTTTGACCCTCAAAAAACACCTCCGAAGATTAATGATCCTGTAGTAGTTTAGGTCTTTTTTCGATTCTGATTCTGTTCCGCCTTCTAACTTTGTTATTTTTGTGCCAACTTTCATGATCATTTTTTGACAAAAGTTTCTTCACGATTTTTGTTCCAAATAATCTCATGCATCTTCTTTATTTTTTTTTTTCATGATTTTTTAATGTATTCAACTAGGTCAGATCTACTTAGATCTAAGCCTAGGTCAATATGTTCCATATTGATATCTGATTTTGCCATTTTTGTATTGATTTTTGTGTTGAGTTCTGGAACAACTTTCCTTCATGAAATTTGCTTGTATAGGTGTTGTGAATGTCCTATATATATATATATATATATATATATATATATATATATATATTAAAAAAATTAGATATGTTTAGCTAGGTCAAAATCATTTAGATATGAACATAGGTCACTCTATCCTTTATTGGTTCGAGATTTGTTTTGATGAAATTGAGTCCATAAATACACCTATTTGGTTTCAAATCCTTCATGAGAGTTAAAATACATGATACATATGTTCAATTGCATGCATTAGAATAAAAGGTACTGCAGCAACATGTGTTGGACATATAGTTGGTCTCTTGTCATTTTTGCCACGACTCATATGATCTTAATTGATTTTCAACCTCTTAACAAGAAATATTTATCATCACATGCTTTGTATGTGAGATTTTTGGTAGGATTTATTCATGTCTTGAGAATGGTTGAAATCATGCTTGTTCTGTAAACTTAATGCTGAAATGAAACCTTGTCATATGCGCACATTTCCATGCTTGTTTGAGTCATCTAGGGATCGATTCTTATGATCATGCCTTCTTGATGATTGAACCGCATGTTGTAAATTTTGCATACATGTTTAGGTCATGTCATTTGAGTTTCATCTTGCACATTAAATTTGTCTCACAAAAACTATTCATCAAACTTAGGATCCCCAAGCATACTAATAGGAATCATGAATCATTTCATTTAAATTATATGACATTTTGCATGCCAACTTAGGATTAGATGATTATCCAAACTTTCCGTCGCATCCAATCCTAAGTCTCATATGATTTCTTTATGCCGTTTATGTTCTTTGAGTGATTTTGAGGTTTTCTAATGAATACTTACGTTATGTTTTCTCAATAACTGATGTGCACACTTTTAGAGATCTCAATCTTTAGATACCAAATTGACCTAGTTTGGACTCGAGCTCTTCTAGGAAGACGTTAGGCACACGTAAAAGTTTCTAATGCTACTGATTTCATGTCAATCGCTCATTGTTTGGACCAATTTTCCATTTTTCAAAGCTAGATCACAATCTGGACAAGGGATCAAATTCAGACCCTTGTTCTAACCCTTGTCTGGATAGACTTTTGATATTTTTGTTCCTTTTTTTCTATTCAGAATCTGAACTTGGCCTCTCAATGAAACTTGCTTGTCCTCATGTTGGCTATGTTGTGTGTAAATTTAATGATTTTTAGACATGTTTTGTTAGAAAAAATCTCATGACATTAGCTGAATGTCCTATTATTTTGACAAATTTCGGATGTGTTATTGCTTGTTGTTTGATTTTCGTAAAATCATGTATAGATTGTCTAAGAAAACTTTCTTCACAAAAGTTGTTCATCATCGTGTCATGCATGTTAGAAAATTTTTTCATTGCCAAATTATCATTAGGTATTGCCCAATTTTGATGTCCTTACACGTTTCTTCTGAAATTTCCTGATATAAACATGATTGTGATTGTTTAGTTATACCTTTTAGGTTAGTTTATGCATGAAATTAGGACATGTCATCTTCATGAAAATTGTTCTAAATGCTTTGATCTTTGTTGTTAAACAATCAGCCTTTTCTAATTACATCTTTCAAAAAATTCTTTGGTACATGTGACGTGTCTCAAAAACGATTTCTAAAAAAGTTATTCTCCAAAGCTCGATTTGGCTTCAGGAAAAATCGTGGTTTGGACTATATTCAAAATGCCTACGACGCTTGTAAGTGCATTTATGCGAGTCCCGGGCTAGCCTTGGCAATTGAATGTGTTCCATAGCCTAGATATTCATTAATCCTAAATATTTTCACACATTTTTAAAATCCTTATTTGACATTGTGAAAGTCACGGTTTGAATTGTATTCAAAATGCCAGCGATGCTTGTGAGTGCATTTATACAAGCCTCAGGCTAGCCTTGGCAATTGAATGCCTTTCATAGCTAAGATATCACTTTATCTCAAAACTTTTCATCAATCATTTCGAGATATGTTTTTGAAATATCACATATACCCCTCACACATATAATGCCATCATGCATTAGAAAGTGCCTTTGTTTGTGATTGGCGCATGCCCTTGATAATAAGTGACCCGCCAATAGTTCACTTTCTTGCTTGATTGGTTGAGAAATAAGATTCAAAAGACCTGCATGCATGTTTAAATTTTTGCAATGACTTTTAGATGAATGGCAGAGTTGATGCATGATATCGAGGGAAAACCTTGGCATCACATAGATCACTTAATTAAGAGACTTATTAGCAGCCATGCGATAATACAATTGGTCAACAATTGCTATAAGTAACAAAAAATGGATTGGGTAGGTGTCTTAATGGGACCCTCGCATGAAAGACAAAGGCCGACCTCGAGGCCCCAAAATTTGACTTCCGTATTGCACTTTCTTTAAATGATTGATCTTGACATGATGTCTTTTTTTTTTTTTTTTTTTTAATTATTGTTTTGATGTGTATGCTTGTTTCTTTCCATTATATGCACCTAGTTATGATTTTCTTAGTGTTAATTATGTCTCGAGTTTTTCGCTGGAACGGATTTACTGAAGAGGAAATAATTAAAAGAGGAATTTTATTTCTTCTTTGGAGTAAACCTAAAGAAGCCGCATGTTCTGCTCAAATTCTTCAGCAAGAGAGGAAACAAATAAAAAAGAAAGGAAAGTGAAGCCTGCATGCATACAATTCTTTGCGTGAAGATTATTGGTGGTGGGCCCAAGGTCAAAGTTTGACCCTGGGCACACACCCACGTATATATATACGAAGCCGCCGAATTCTTCTTGTGTGTGCATGCGTGGGTTGGCCGAAATAAACCCTGCGAAAAAGGTATCCGCCGAAGGATTCACGTGAAGTTGCACGCCGCCGAGAGGGAGGAAAGCCACGCCATTTTTACTCTGAGTGCTATGGGTGTTCCGTTCGTGAGAGACATTCATAGGTGCTGGGTGCTTGGCTTTGAGTCTTCGTATTATTCGTGTTGCGAAGCTTATTCGTGATTTACATCCAAGAAAGATTGATGTATTGGGTGTAATTGGAGCTTGGGAAACACCGAGAGAGTGTTTGAGTGACTTGAGTGTGTAATCTCCTTGTATCGTTTGATCTATAGTGAAATTCGATGCTGCTCTCCCCGTGAACGTAGGTCTTTACGAATGAACCACGTAAATCTGTGTCCGATTTATTTTCTTCTTCTGCTATATTATTGTTCGATCGCTTGCCCTATCGCAACACTTAGATTAGGTTTAAATTAGGACCGTGAAGATGGATAAAGCGCGAAGATGGTGGAGGTCGATGTCCATTCCGACCATTATCATGTACTATTCATTTCCTTGACATATGTGTCAGATTCCATTTGTTGTATAAAGCCTGACGAGTTGCGGGTTTTCTCTCTTTCTCTCATCCTTTTCAATTGTGCTTCTCTTTTATATTTTCTAGGATTGCATGGTAAATTTACTGTTTTCGTTGCTTGTTTACTTACTGTCTTGTAATTTCAATTCCATTGATTACTTTTTTTTTTCTTGTTTTTCTAGAAATAGAATAAAAATAAAAATGACCAACCATGCATAATCGCTTAGTTTAGGACTAATGATCCCAAAAATGTAAAAAGAAACACATGGACATGTTAGGAAAACACAACATATTGTTTAAGTACCGAAATGGTGCTAATAGATATATTAGCGTAACTCAAGTCCTCAAACCTAGATATTTGGTTGTGTAGGAATCGAGGGAACACTCCCGACTCTCGATTGGATTTTCTAGCCGACCCCCAAAATGAAGCTAGTGGCGACTCCCGTCTTATTTTTAGGTTGTCATAAACAACTAAATTGTATAAATAAACCCATTGCGTGGAGTACGAGTTTTGATGAAACTCACTGTGGTTTAGCATTCTTGATATGGGAGTACCCCAAAAGATGAAATGATGTCTTCGTTATGGACGAGGCATATTATCGATAGGGCTACCATGGTAAAGATACCCTTAAATCTGATATCCACACTCGACCCATTCTTCTATGATGTATCGCTCACGTGAGTATGGATCGCGACACTTCGCTGTCATGCGGGGTACAAGCTCGGTAGAGCTCGCGATCTCGTGGAGGGAACTCATGAAAGGCTTGATCCGAAAGGCAAGGTGATGACGTCTTTTGGAACGCGAGCCGCGAGGGAACTCTCGTGATCAAGTACACCTAAACCCGACCTTTCCCCCTTTTCTCTCCTCGTGATGATGAGGGATCAAGGGCGGCGAGATTGGGTCGCAACAGGTGATCGTCGATCAACTCTCTAAAATGGCTCATTCCGTGCCATGTCATGAGACAAATGATGCATCTCATGTTGCTGAATTATATTTTAAGGAGATTATAAGCCTTCACGAAGTATTGAAGACCATTGTATCTAATTGTGATTCTAAATTCTTGACCTAATTATGGAAGACGTTATGGAGAATGCTTGATACACTACTCTTAACCAGCACTACTTTTCATTCCCAAACCGATGGCCAAACGGAGGTAACAAATCGAATATTTACCACTCTTCTTCAAAGTATGGTGTGTAAATCCTCAAAAGATTAGGATTTGAAGCTTCCACATGCTAAATTTGCTTACAATTAATCACCAAGTCACACCACTAGTTGATCGTCTTTTAAAGTTGTGTATGGAAGACCCACTCACACCAATTGATTTGATTCCAATTCTATCCAACTCATGAGTAAGCTTTGATGGAAAAGAAAGAGCTGAATTGATGAAGAAGCTCCATGAGTCTTACAAGGAGAAAGTTGATTAGCATCGGAAGAAGGCTCAATTTCAACCAAGTGGTCTTGTATGGGTTCATTTGAGGAAGGAGAGATTTCCAGCTTAACAAAAGAATAAGCTCATGTGTAGAGCTAATGACCCATTTAAAGTTATTAAGCAAATTGATGACAATGCATATAAGATTGATCTTCCTAGAGGGTTTGGAGTTTCAGCCACCTTTAATGTGGGAGACCTTTCTCCATATTTGGAGGATGAAGATTTCTCAGATTTGAGGACAAATCTCAAACAACTCGGGAAGGATGATGAGGGAGCAACGAACTTAGCAACCATCAGCCCACTCGACACCATCATTGCTTATTTAAGCTAAGACAGAAGTTGGGCATGACGTGCTTCAATGGGTCGAGACTGAAATTTCCAACTAAAGTGGTACTGAACCATTCCTACCAAGTTATTGATACCAACGATTAATGAGTTTCTGAATTCTCATATGATATATTAATTGTTGATTTCTCGATATACTTTATTATTTGCTGATCTCAAAATTTATCAATAACATATCAATGGGAGGCCATTCTAAACAACTTCCTTGGTTATTTGAAGAAGTCTTGAGGTATATATCTTATGGTCAAGGTCGAAGCATGAATTTTGCAACTAAATAATCAAGAATGCAAGTTCCCAAGTCATTAAGTGCATATCTATTTTCCCAGGAGTCAAAGTTCCAAGTTCGTAGGTCTTTAGTATTAGGCTAGTTCCCATGTCTATTTATTACTTTTCTATTTCCTAAGTTGTAGTCCTCCTTTAGATAGGAGAAACCTCTCGATTGTAACAGACAACTAAATTTGATGAATGAAAATACTTGAAATTTCCTCTGCATGAGCGAATATCTTTGAAGAGTGGATAACTCCTATTTCGATCTCTTTATTCTTATAGTGGATTACTCATCAGTGGTGTGCTAAGAAGCACTTTGTCACGCCCCAATCCTCCGAGTGCGTGCCCATCCTTCGATGGTCGATTAAATTGCGACGTCCTTGGAGGCGTCACTGACCCATTCATTTTAATGCACATGCAGAAGCGAATAATTAATCCCCAAACAACACAAAGATGGGATAGAAAAGTAGGGCCACAATTTTTGAAAACCAAACCAGACCTTTATACATATCAAACCTAGTCATATACAATACTAGCCATTATATATACATATATATATGTATAAATGTGTGGTTTGGTTTTCAAAAATTGTATATATGAATACATATATATGTATACATATATACACACAAGGTCTACAAAAAGGGTAGAGGGCTTTAGATCCATAGAACATTAGATCCCTCAAAAGAAGGTTTTGGGGTCTCAAGCTCCGGGGACTTCGGGTCTACCACTAATCTACTAGGAGGGTTAGCCGTGCCTTTTCCAAAAGAAACCTCCAACACCGACATGGGGATCTCAGATTTAGGTAGGGGACCTTCTTTTTGTCCATTTCGCTCATGACGATACCATGATCTATATTGATGGGGTACTACCTAATATAGACCCACATCAATCCAGACAACGGATCTCATGAGTTCATAGACCCATCCCCTGGGGGCCCCATGAAGCAGAATATAAGATACCTGCTCGTTAACCTTCTTCGGCTGGCCAAAACACTCAGGAGGTACAACCATCTAAAAACTAAAAATGTTAGCCCACGACAAGGTGAGACGACGTCTCAGCAAGTTTGCCCCTTAAACTCCGACGAGGAAAGAAATACGCTTCAATGGCTGCTTAAGCACAACACAGGTCAAAAGACTTACCTTTGCCTCAGATCCTTCCTGCAAGTCAGTACAATTCATAATCATTCAATCAATTCAACCATCAATCAGTCGATTCATTCGACTCCACACCATCCTGACCATCGCTCAGTCAACACCCATTCAATACTATCTATAAAGTTCGATCTCATCAAGGACTGCTCATCCTAAACTGAAGATAGATAGTATAGCTTGCCCAAAACTAACAATAGAATATACTGCTCACGCTAAGCTGACATATCAAGACCCGTAGGATGATATAGTATACTAATAATGCTCACCGAAGCTGTGCGATACTTAATGCTCAACGAAGCTGTGCGATTCTTAATGCTCACCAAAGTTGTGTGATACTTAAGGTATACTACTCACTCTGAGCTGATGTATCAAGCCCACAGGCTGATACAGTATATCATTCTAATTAATCAACAATTTCACCACTTTCATCATACCCAATAAGATACTCGTATGTGGGTACATGGTTGGCCTTAGCCAAAATGCAATATTTCTCTTTTAAAAAATCCCACCAAAATGCAATACTCGTATGTGCTATTTTCTAATTAAGTACCGAAATCATAAAATTTTGGGATAAATACCACAAAATTACAATTCACTCCATTTGCACAAAATAGCACTCAATTAAATAAAGCAATCACATCATTGCAATCAGCATGAAATTCTAGTCACCGGCTATCTCGGTCTAATTTTTGGAAAATAATAATTAATTAAATAATTACGAAAAATAATTAATAAATACCAATAAATGTGACTTAGGCCGGAAAAGCCTAATTAAACACCGAATCGGGTTCGGAAAAATTCCGAACCTATCTAGATAAATACAACATCTTATCTAGTTGGTAATTACACTACTCTAACCACCTAACATACATAAACGATTAACTAAATCACTAATCCATTCTAACTAACCACTTAATCCCTAATTAACTTAAATAATCAATCCTTAAGCATCATTAGCTCCCTAAGCAAATATTAGTGAGTAAACTCACTGGATTAATGCGAAAATCAGTTCACAGCAATGGCGACGTGACGTTGACCAATAAACTCAGAAGCGGCGGCACCAACGGGACACCGGACCGAGCCGAAATCGGCCACACAAGCCCACGGTTGGGCTGCCCATTCTGGTTTTGAACGTGGGTTGATCACACGACTGAACGGCGGGTTATGGCACGGTTTGGAGGTGGCTTCGACGGCCGTGGGTGGAGGTGCGGGCTCGGCGTGACGGCTGAAGCTCACTGGCTCAATCATGAGGGATGCTGGCGGTGGCTTCGAGCAAACGAAACCCACGATTTCGGTGGAAGGAGCTTGCGGGATATCATTGAAAGAGGAGCTGCTGCGTTGAAGAAATGCTGGGGTTGACCGAGGAAGGCTGAGCCGCGGACATGTGGCTGCGAGCTGCAGGGAAGATCGGCTGCTTTGATGGAGATGGGGGGTGTCGATGGGCTGCTAAAGTCTTCAATAGAACCCAAAAATAAAAGAAGATGAAGCAGCAGATGAATGGGCAAAAAAGGTGGTCGCTCGAAGGAAAAAGGAGGGGAAACGTGTGAGTAAAATGAAAGAAAGAAGGAGAGAAAAGCAAAGGGATGAGGATGTTAGGGGTTGTCGGATGGGGGGAATGCGAGAAAGAGAGAGAGAGAGAGAGAGAGAGAGACGTGGAGGAGTTGTGCTGGCCAAATGCAAGGAAAGAAGGGTCGTCGGCTGGGGGAAAGACTTGTGAGAGTGAGGGAAATAAAGAGAGACGTGCACAAGGGAGTCCAGTGAGGGGGAAAGGAAAAAGATAATTAAAACACAAATATCTTTGACCACTTGATGATTATTCAACCTTATCTTCAGCTCACTTTCAACCAATAATATCAACTGGTCATCCAAGACCAATTTCAACACCAACTTGCACAATTTGAAGTCTGATTGAAGACCAAAATAAGATAGCCCCTCTAGCCTACGAATTTCCCTCAATTGGACTTTAATTTCATCCAATTTGGTCCTCAAAAATCTCTATGTTAATATACTTGGTCCCCACTTACTTTCTTGCATGCAAATTCCCCCAAATAATCAACTTTGGACCGCAAAATTGATCATTTCCCTCAATTCCGAATTCTATTTCCTTTTCCCCAGAATCTAATTTCTTAACAAATCTCTTCGATTGATGTCCAATTTTATTGAAGAAAAAGCCCACACAATTTCCTTTGACCAAAGTAGCTCACACAGAAGGCCAAAAGTCTCTTCAAATTGGCTCATTCGAATTTTCGTTCTTTTCCGAAGCGTCCGAATCGATTTTCCATAAAAATCCCGAACTTGCCAAAAATTCCTCAAAAGATGAGTCGACGTTCCTAAAATAACTCGTGACATGACAAAACTTTCAATTTCTGAAATCGGATTCAAATTCGCGATTAATTTCAACCGAACACGATTTTAGCGTGACCTAACCTACCGGGTAGTTTTTAGGAATTTTTGGTACAATTGACTCGTGGTCGACTTTTTTCGAGCCATATGTACCTCTTCAACACATTGACGGCTCTCGATTGTCATGAAAATCTCAAGGTTTCAAATATGAACATAGGGCGCCAAAACAACAAAAAAATTAGTCTAGTACCGATCGACGAGAATTTTGCAACCATGTGGAATCACCCACACTTAATCATATATCTCAGTCGAACCGACCTATCTCTGATCTATGATCGCTTTTTAACTGTGCCGTAATGACTCTTGCAAACTAGCACGATTGAACAGTCGATTCCTGGTCGAGTTCTCAAGTCTATTACGTTTAAAATCCCTTAATGGCTTCACCTGATAGGCCAGTTATCTCATGAGTGGCCATCTCAAAGAAAAGCATTATAGTCGCATCGATGAAAGGCCTCACTCATTCAATTGAAAACATAATTAAATTATCAGGATGTCACACATTTTATCCTCGGCTGGTGATTTTCCTTTAGGGTGTGGTGGTGAGCTTCTCCTATCCCAAAGTCCTTTTATCCTTGGTGGGTGGTTCGTCCTTTAAGCCTTGATGGTAAACTTTGTTTATCCCGATCACCATATTTGGTTGGTGGCATATCCTTTAGACCTTGATGAGATCAAAATCTATTTTTTATTCTGCAATTCATCCTTCGATATCAATCCCTATACACTCCATTATGTCTTGCTCTTATATTTTCCCATCGAAACCATCCTCATAAACACTATTTCCAAAGACTTAACCACAAAAATCCTACATCCCGAAATCACTCACCCATGCACACATCAGTGCCGTAACTTCAACAACCTTAGCGGTACTAGTGTTACTTCTAATTGCTCGGTTTGGCACTGCAGAGGACTGCTACCTCTAAAGTGAGAATGCTCCACTTTGAGTGCATGTTGATGTGCATCTGCCAAGTCCTAAATGTCAAGAAATTCTAAGGTATCTTGGATATAAAGTTGAAGACCATTCAAGTATTTGTTCACAAGCACCTCTTTCGGATCTTGAATGTTATTACGAATCACCAATTCATTGAATTCATCGGTGCATTGATCCTTCACTTGTGTACCTTGTCTCTAATTTTGGTACCTTGGGGAAAGCTCCCTCTTGTATCCTTTGGGAAGGAAATATTTTCAAATCTTGTCCTGCGTTTTTCTCCATGAAGTAACTGGAGCCTTGCCAACAAATTGACAAGTTTGCTTTGTACATCTCCATCATGCTATGGTCTTGCCTTGAAATTACATAGTAATGGTGCCAACTCGGTAATCTTCTAGGATGTTCCTAAGCTTAAAACTTCATTCACAAGTATCAAACAATCGATAATTTCATTGGTAGAATCAATATCTAAAAATTCTAGAATGTCTCTCTTGATTTCCTTTTTCCAATCCAACTCACGAACTTCTTGTGCATGATATAGAGCATTCCTCCATTGGGGAAATGATTGAAAGAGGAATTACCATTGGATTCTTCAATTTTGGAATGGGGTGGAGGGTTATTTACTTCAGCCTCAAACACTGAACTTCTCGACCATCAATTTGTTGTTGCATATGTTGCTGCAAATTCTCTGTAAGTGTTTGTACTTCATTCAATGGAATGAATTTGCCACCTCAATGTCTTGCTTGTCTTGAAGGCATTGTCCTCTCCTCCAAAGCTCTAATACCAAATGATGTAGCCCAGGGTAGGCTACTCAAACAATAGGATTGAGAGAGTGACATACACAAAAGGAAACTTGGTCATGATATGGAGCAGAAATTTCAGCTCTGTGCTAGCTCGGGAAAATAGGCAAAACTTTGCCAATTCATATCAGAATGACTTGATTGCAAAGCCAAAATAACAAAGACTCTTAGATCTACAAATTTGATGTTTTGAGTTTTCTCATATAAGCACTATAGACTTGTCAATTTTGGGAGAAAGTGGGCAAAATGAGTTTGGACAGAATGAAGAAAAGGATAGGAACTTCAATGGTTGCTCTTCTAGGCTTCCAAAGAAGTTGAAATGGGCATCTCTTCAAGAATGCAAGCTTTAAAAGCTCCAACTCTTCAAGGATGAAGTGAAAATTCTTCTAAGTTTTCGAGTGGTTCAAATCTTTCAAGGTTCAAGAGTTTTGCACTAAACAAATTTTTGTTAATCATATTCAACGTGTGTTCTATAGAAACTCAATGACCTTTTATAGAAAAACAAAAGAAGAGGAAAAGACTAGACTCAAATCTAGAAGCTAACAATCATTTATGTACATAGAAACTAGAAACATTTAGAAACAAGGAGCTATTAAATATACAACATTTTCAATGTTCTTGACCATGCCAAAGTGTCTCCATGCAATCTTTGATGCATGGCAATGCTTGTGACCATGCCAAAGTGTCTCGATGCAATCTTTAATGCATGAAAAATGACAAAGTCTTTATGACAAAGTGAAAGATGAGCCCTTATTAATGGAGACTTCTCGATGAGAGTGTTGTCAATCTTGAATGCATGCCGATCTTCTCGGTTGAATAAGTTGGTCTTGAATACGGGCTGCATCAGATGTGTTGTTACCTTAAGAAAGCTATTAAGACTAATAGCTTATGAGACATTTTCCCTTTTTGGAAGCTATTAAGGCTAACTTTGATTATAAAAGATGAATAATATGCTCCAAGGATGAGATGCTCCCCCGATCTTGATTCTTTCTTCATCATCGTATCATAGAAACTCAACATTAATCCAACATGTACAGCATCAATATCATTTTTCACATTTGTAATTTTAATAAAAAATCTGCGCATATTACATCAACTACTCCTGCCCTTTTTGTCATAGTCAAACAAAACAAAAAATGAAACATAGGATACTTCATTGATCAGCCAAAAGGGGTAAGTGGATTACATAACCAGCCTAAATATTTCATAAAATGCAAACTACATCATCAAAACTAGCGCCAACCATTCAAATAAACCATTTGAATTCCTAAACTCTCTTTATTTTGTGTGATGAGGAAGGAGATTTGGAAGTGCTAGAGGGATCAAGGTTGGCCTGGATAGGATTGAAACACTCCATTGAATGCAATGTTTGCTCGATTCTAACAAAATAACGCCTAAAGCCCTCCTTCATGGAGCGTAGAGAATCATCAAACTCAGCCATATGTTTCTTTAAGCCATTGACATGCTCTTTCAGCTCAACAACATCCAAGTGAATCTCCTCCACATCATTTCCTTTTGAAGACTCCCCATTTTGCCTTTTCTTCTTTGTCTTTGCAATGGATATAGACACATGCATTCTTCTTTTCTTGCCTATATTCACTCTTTCTTGCACCCTTTCCCTTAGAATTGTCGTATGCCTTTCATTATCTCCATCACCAATGGATAAAATTTCATTTTCTGCATTCCTCCAGCCATCTACATACCTTTCAAATGTATCTTTTCCAGAGTCTCTCCCAACTTCCAAATTCACCATCTTCTCTATCTTGATGTCATTAGGAATGGAAATGCCCGTATATTTGACAATTCTGGTGATTAAGGCAGCATAAGGCAATTTCCCAAAACAATGTTTAGAAGTTTGATGCATGTGTAGAAGAATGATGCGAGGTAGAGAAAACTCAATGCAATTTATGATATCCCACAAAAGCTTCTCAATAAGCATAAGTCAACTATATGACAAAGGCTTCTCAAAAAGCTTCGAAGAAGGTAAGTGCATTGGGGTAAATAAAGATAAATCTCAATCATTCATAGGGAAAGATTTGACAATATATGTCTACTTGACCTTGATTATGGTGAAGCTTAGTGTTTAGTCTCAATTTTAAGACAAAAAAGAGATATGGCATAAATAATTGGGACATGTGAGCATAAAGCAAATTTCCAAGTTAGCAACTAAGGGTCTTGTACAAGGATTGCCCAAGGTCAAAAATGAAAAGTCTGAGTTATGCAATCATGCTCGCTAAGTAAGCAAGTAAAGAGCACATTCAAATCTATAAATGTTATTGCTACTAATCATGCTCTGTAACTGTTACACTTGACCTATTTGGACCAACTGGAAGCACAAGCCTTGGAGGAAAAACATATTGTTTAATGGTTTTGGATAACTAATTAAGACTCACATGAGTAATGATGCACTTCAGGCATTCATGAACTTGCATGAAAAATATGAAATTAGAAAGGTCACATCACTTTGACTGATTATACACTATAGAAAAATGGAGATGTGGAAAGGAAAAAAGTCATTCTCTCCAAGAAATGGCCGAGGCCATGATGATAGAAAGCGGTGTACCAACTTATTTTGGGGCTAAGGCAATTGCTATTTCTTGCTACATTATCGATCATGTATTCTTAGGAACATTGTTGCAGAAAACATTCACTCATTTTGCTTATTCGCATTATGAGTGAAAGTTCTTGGCGCTGGTTTTGTGTATATTGGCTTTTCCTTCTATATCATTACCTTTACCAAAAAAAAAAAAAAAAAAAAATCATTTTATGAGCTTTTTAAAGTAGAAAACTAACTATATCATACTTTCACATCTTTGGATGCAAATATTATTGTTGGGAAAACATCCCCAGGGAATTTTGATGATTCGGAAACTATCCTTAGTACAAATATTGACTATGATAGTGCAGATGCTATGATGATTACACAAATATGGATGATTCTTATGATATCAATAGAGACGAGGAACTAGACAGTGACAATTAGGAGAACAAGTGCTAACATGACAAGTAGATTATGGTGACTTGAAGGTTTCACAATCAATCTCATGTCCTAGGAGGTCTTTAGATACTGATAAACTCAAAAGGATCGTTGGATATGCAATCGCATGAAATTTCACAGACACCATCACTTAAGATCATCAATCGACTGCTATGTTGAATATGCACGTGTTGATGATGATATGGATCGTACTGATATCGAGTCGCAAGTGATGCTGGTAGAAAATGAGCCGTTACAAGCTTGGAATCCACAACAACAAAAATCTGAGAAAGAATTGGAAAAGTAAGTGACAACTTTTGGCATTAAACCAAGAATCAATGAAGTGAAAACTATAGGAGACTACTATAGGAAACTTACAGGGGTTGAAGTAAATGATTGTATGGACAATCCTAAATCTAGTAAGGGATTCCATCTGTTGAGAAAACCTCCTAATATATTTTGAAGTTGATAAAACAATCTATGATATTTTACGAGCTCGATATATGCAAGGGTTGTTTACATTTCAAGTAATATCTGTGTAAAATGAACTTTGATGTGCTAAGTGAAATGATTCAAATAGCTTAAAAAAGCAATATGAACAAGTATATAAGCATGAGGAGTTCATAAAGACCTGAAGGTACATAAGTGAACAGTCTAATGGATTTACATCATCATCATATTCAAAGAGCCTAATGAAAAGTAGTTTCACTTTGTCACAACCTACCCACAAGTAACGGCCCATGGTAAATAGATTTAGAGATATTTGTTTATAAGACAGTCCTATAGGACCAACGATTTGATTGATTTTAGGATCCTAATCGTCTTCTTCTTGTAAATGCGGTCTCTCTCAAGACCATGCCTTATGTGACACAAGGTTTCTTTTTAAGTTCGAATTAACCCTAAAAATTCTATGTGGGTAGAAGTTTTCACTAGCTTATTGGGGTCGGCCAGAAATCAAGTGAGGCAAGGAGGATACTTCACTTTTTATGTAACTAGAGATCTAGGGTTGAGACTTGATTATACTAGTTATCTAATTAATACGTTTTTGATACCTAAACTTAATCATTTGTCGACTAGAGTGTTCATGCAGTCTTTGTACCAGTTATAAATCCTTAAATTCCTATATGCTAAGTGTCCGCGCAATGTTTGTTTACTATGATCCTAGGATTTATCCTAACCTTGCTAAAAAGAAAATTAACAATCTATGTATTGAAAGTGTGACATTCTAGATTTTCGATTATGCTTTCAATTGAATGAATTAGGCATTTCATCAACGTGCCTATAATACTATTCTCAAAGCTTATCACTCGTGAGATAACTAGACTATCTAGGGAAGTCCTTAAGGATTTTAAGGCAGATAGACTTGAGGATTCGACTAAGAATTGGCTGCTCGACCATGCTCATCTGCCGAGATCATTACGGCACAGTGAAAAATCAATTAGAGATTAGAGATAGATTGGTTCAACTGAGATGTGTGGTTAAACATGGGTGATCTCACTAAATTGCAAATTCTCATCGATCGACATTAGTTTGATTTTTCTGTCGTTTTGGTACCCTGTGTCCGTATTTGAAATCTTGAGATTTTCACGACAACCGAGAGTCATCAATGTGTCGAAGGGGTTCATTGTGGCTCGAAGAAAATCGACCACGGGTCATTTGTACTAAAAAGTTCTGAAAGCTACACGGTAGCCTAGGTCACGCTAAAAATGCGCCGAAGTGAAATTAACCGCGAATTTGAATCCGATTTTAGAAATTGAAAGTTCCATTATATCACAAGTCATTTTAGGAATGTCGACTCAGCCTCCGAAGATTTTTTTCTGCAAACTGAGACTTTTTGGGAAAAAGTCGTCCTAGGGCCATTTTTGTCCAGAAAAAGTCAGGGCCCGTTTTTTATTGCAAAATTGAGATGCAAGTGGATTGTATTGATGAGGAAAAATACCAATTTGATGATTAATTCAACATTAGAATTCATAGATGCCAAAATGAGTGGATTCAAGAAGCAATTAGGTTCAATTTAGAGCAAAATTACTTGAAATTCGTAGCTCCCCTTTGCCTTGAGCTTTTGGGCCATTTCAAAGGTTGTAAAGTGAAGCGTTTGTGGCTAAATTGAGGCCAAGGGACCAGCTGAGGTTGGGATTTGGTCAAGGGGACCAAATAGAAGAGATAAGCCTTGGTGGCCCCCTATTGTTCCCTCAATCTCTCCCTCATCCCTCACCTGCCGTCCACCACCCTTCTCCCTTGTACCCTTGTTGTTTGAAGACCTCAGCAGCCCAGAGAAGAGCCGCCGAAGCTCGTTCGATCGCCGAGCCATCACCGCATGCTGTCCTCATCCTACCGCACCGCTCCCGACCCGCACTTGGTCATCTCTCCCTCACGCCATTCCAACCCACTGTTCTACTCCCGCCATAGCCCTAGGAAGCCACCAGGACTGCTTGAGCCCAACCGAAGCCGTCTAGCCACCGTTCAGCCATCGTGTGCCGTCGGCGTTGGTCGTCGAGCACCCTAGCTGCCTCCTCCGATCTTGTTTGCCTCAACCAGTCTCTATTTCTCTCTTTTGCAGCTCAAAACAGAAGCAAATAAGTGGATTTGCAATAGCCTTCAAGGCCCGTTTTGAGGACATTCCCGACCCCGAAAGTTAGGCCCGCTTCGGAGAAAGTTGTCCCCCGCGGCGTTCCCGTTGATTTGAACCGACTGGATCACGAAACAAGTGAGTTTAACTCACTAATCCTTAATTAGTAGGTTAATTATGCTTAGGGGTTATTTAGTTTAGGCTAAGATAGGATTAGGTGGTTAGTTAGATTTAATTAGTGAAGTTAATTAATTACGATGCATGTTAGGTGGTTAGAATAGTGTAGATAGGGCCTAGACAAGCTCTAGAATTTATCTAGAGTGGTTCAGAAATTTTTCGCGCTCGACTCAGCTTCCAATTAGGCTTTTCCAGGCCTAAGTTGTATTTATTGCATTTATTAATTAATTTATGTATTTATTTATTTATTTATTTTCCGGAAATTAGACTGAGATGGTTGATGACCGAAAAATTACGCTGATTGCAACGGTGTGATTGGTTTATTTAATTGAGCTTTAAATTGTACTGATTGTGATTTCATTGTGAAATTATGAATTTATCTATAATTTAATTAATTTTAATAATTAATTGAATATTTACCGGGTGTGGGTTTACAGTGCCAAAAATGTATTTCTAGACTACTGAAGCTAGTGGGAAGTTCAATTTTGAAATTATTGCATTTTGGCCAAAACCAATCGTGTACCCACACACGGCTATTTTTATCGGATATAATAAAAATGATAAATTGATTTGATGATCAAAGATATATATTTTATTATTAGCTTTGGGTGAGCTATATAAGTTATTTATATTATTATCAGCCTCGGGTGAGCTATATAAATGATTTATATTATTAGCAACTTCGAGTGAGATATATATATACTGATTGATTATTATCAGCTTTGGGCGACCTATACTATCTATATTTTCAACTTTGGATGAGCAGTCCTGATTTAATAGGATATTATAGATAGTATTGATTAAATGGACTAAAAATTGGTCGTGATGACATGTAATCAACTGGATTGATTGATCGATGATTCAATCTGATTGGATTAAGTGATATAATTGTCAATATTTGTTAATTGAACTGACTTGTAGGAGGGAATTGAGGCTAAGGTAAGTTCTCTGATGCTTGATTATGCTTAGGTAGCCCTTAAGACATAATTTTCTTCCTAATCGGGTCTTAGGGGGTAGAACTCGCTAAGATGTCGTCCCATCCCGTTGTGGGATAACATTTCAGGCCCGTAGATGATAGCCCCGTCGGATCATTTTGGGCAACCTAAGAAGTTTACCGAGACAAGTTACCATATTCCAATACACGGACACCCCGAAGGCCTAGAGTATGTGCTGGGAAAGTCCATCGTTTGGGTCGATGCGGGCTTACCCCATAAGGTGTCTCATCGATACCGATCATGGTACCGCCATTATCATAATGGCCAGAGGGTAGGCCCTGTACCATAAAGTGAGGTACCTCCGCGGATTTTTGAGGTTGCTTTTGGAAATGGTACAGCAGATCCTGAGGGTGGATCAGTGGATGATGTGAAGGATCCCAATCTCGACGATCCAGATTCTCCGGTGTACTCAGCCGAAGACTCCAATGAGAGCGAGGACGTGGAGCAAGAGGAGTTTGAGGAGGACAAGTAGATGTAGGTTGAGAAAACCCCCACCCTTGTTTGTAGATTGTGCTTTCTGAGTAGTTTGCATGAAACCTGACTTGGCTTAGTTGGTATTGTATATATATGATTGATGATGTTATATGTATATAAGTCAGTTGGTGTGGTTTTAAGAAAAATTTATCATACTTTCCTATCCTATTGTTTTTATTGTCTGGGAAATTTTATATGCTTCCGCATACGTATTTAAAATGAATGGATCGACGATGTGTCCTAGGACATCGCTATTATATCGACCAAACATGGATGGGCACATGCTCGGAGGTTCGGGACATGACAGAAAGTGCACGCTCAAATATAAATTCAAATAAAAATGCATAAATAACAACCTAACATTTGTCTCAAAAAACAAACAACATCCTACTATAGTGACCTATGAGTTTGTTCAATTTTGAGTCTAATTTTTATCAAAAGATTTTCAAACTCTTTTAAGACTATACTTACCATAAAATGTTTATTAAAATACCTAAAGTATGTGAATTTTAATCTAGGAAAATCTAAGAAAAATTCTAAACTATTATTGATGCTAAAAATCTAATAAAATTAATCAATATCTAATTCCTAAATTTTTTTTTATTTTTGGAACTTATTATTATTATTATTATTATTATTATTATCGTCGTCGCCGCCGTCGTCGTCGTCGTCGTCATCGTGGTTGTTGTTGTTATTACTATTGTTATTATTATTTTGCTCATTATTTATATTTTTTTCTTTTCACTATTCATTTTACTTTATTAAAATGCGCTTTTGATTGTCAACAAAAATTTAAGTGTCAATAGATATAACCAGGAAGTCTGACATAACCAAAGTTCAATATCAGTGAAAGCTTGATTAGGTACCGAAAGGGTATTAGTGATTAACTAGTGTAATTAAGTCCCCGATCCTAATTTCTCTAGTTACGCAGGAGCAAGTATTTCTCACAATACTTCGCATGGGTTTCTAATCAACCCACCCCAAATTGATTAGTGGCGACTCCTTTTCAAAAATTAACTTACAGGTTAAAAAACTTAGACTATTAAAGTCGTGAATTGGTGGACTTGGGAGAGTCCGGGCCTAATAAATTTAGCTGAACCATTAGCCTTCGCAGGCGCCCATACTAAATTTTGGGTGCTGAAAAAAGAGGTCGCGACAGCTTGGTGACTCCGCTGGGGAATATTTGAGAACTTAGGCCATTTTATCTTATTTAAACACTTTACTAACTTGTTTTTGTTTTTTTTTTTTTTATGTAAGTCAGTAGCTTAGAAATTTATTTTAATTTTGGTTAAAATAGATTGTCTTTTGATTATAAACTGTTGTGCATGCTTTATTGTTTTAACACTACACATGGCAAACACAACTCGACCGCCGGACCTGAGCCACCATAGGATATCTAGGATGGTGTTAAGAAAGATACGACCTTGGACGCGAGACTGCGATGTAGAGGTTGCCTTTCTTTTCCCCAAATTTCTTAGCCGAGGTTAAGAGGGTATGCTGTTAACGCGAGACTGCGATAGGCGGATACCCTTTTAATTTCAACAAGCCTTCTCAGTTAGAAACCGAGCTGCACATCCCATTTGCATGTCTCTATGCTTGCCATTTTCTTTAGAAGCAAAGTAATTTATTTATACTCTTTTTGGCTCATGGAAAAATAGGGTCAAGTTATGTAACTCCCTTTCTTAAATGCGATGGGAGGAATCGATATCCAATTCATTCCTACCCCAAAGAAAGAGCTCTTTAGATGGTGGAATCAGTTAGATCAGCTTGGCCAAGAGCATATCAAAGCAAGGATCGGTCATCTCCTCCCATTGCTCCAAATCAATATCCATTCCGGGGTCATGCAAGCACTACCACATTTCTGGTGTCTTGAAACATCCACCTTCGTGTTTGGCAAATTTGAATTGACTTTGGCTTTGGAGGAATACAGTCTCGCCATAGGAATGCCCTTGGGAGTGGAGCTCGTTAAGCCACCAATTGGCATTGACCCCGTGGTCAGTCTATCACATTTTTTTAAAAATCATTCGATAAGAGAAATTGTTAGAACCAACAATGATGCTTTCCCACTATCATCCTTAACTGAATGTTTTGAAAAACAATGTCCCAAAAAACCAAGATCTTCCTTTTGGCGTTCTTTGGATTTATTATCTTCCCCTATCAAAAGAATGCCATAAATCCTTCAATCGTGTGGGTAATAAATCAAGTCACTTTCGGAGCAGGATATGTAAACATGATTTTAGCCGAAATTTTTTTATCCCTTAATCGTTTCAAGGACCAAAAAGAAAAAATCATGAAGGCCGCCCTAGAAATTTTACAGATGTGGTTCTTTTCCCATATCAAATGATTTGGGCACCTCATGCAAATATTTGAAATCAATGAGTTTAAACACCCACTGCAAAAAATTCAAAGCTTGGAGAAATATTCTCCCAATGAAGAATATTCTCGATGGATTAACTTATTAAAAAACCCGGTCCCCAAGATATTTGTATGGCGAACTAAGTGGTTCATTGCGGGTGAGGCGTACTTTGCGCTTGATTTTTACGACCCCATCCCACTGTTGGGCCTCTCCGGAGCTACCTCATACTATCCATATAAGGTGGCTTGCCAGTATAGGGTCCTCCAAGAAGTCCCGCCACCGCTCAAGTCAAGACTGTTTCAAATTTCTTTCATCCACACAGGCTATGACTACTCAGAGGAGATCGGCATAATTCAGAATGCATGGAGTAGATGCCACACACAAAAGATTGTTGTACCCATAAAGCTGAAGGGACAAGGAAAAACCCATCATGCATCCACATTTTACATCCTCAACCATGACATTCTTGAGGAGCTACAGCCAGTATTCCCTGATGTGAGTGATAAACTTACCAAGCAAGAAAGGATCAAATCTCTTGAAGAAAGTTTGGAGCGAGCAGGAGACATCTATCAAAGCTAGCTCAAAAGAACAAATGGCGTCGTAAGATCGGGACTTCCCATCGCATATAAAAATAGGTGACTTGGTTTTTGATGTGAATATTTCTAATGTGAATATTTAAGTTCATTCTGCCTTGTGTAAAAGCCCTTTTGGCATTGTATAAATCTCATGTTAATAAATAAAAATGACTCAACCCTTGCCATGAGCCAGTGTTCCATGTGTTTCCCCCGTTTACATTTTCTCCATTTTTTTTGCTGACAGGTAATCACAACATAGTCATATTCGCCAAATCCAAAAGCTAGAATGGCTGATGAAAATGTATCAAGCCGTGTCGAGATTATGGAAAGTGAAATGAAGCAAGTCTTCAATGTGCTTCAACAACTCTCAAGGCAGATAGATTCCATCCAAGGCAAATTGGCTCCTACCCCGGCCTTAATTGAAGTAGTACTACCACAATCATTTACTCGAGGAGAGCAAGGAAGAGATACTGACAATAACATGCCTGAATTGGAGAATGACACGCACCAAATCATAGTTGAGAAAGCAAAGCCCAACATTTTGCCTAAGACTGAACATGACAAGCGCCTCTAGAAGCTTAAAGAGAGGCTAAAACAGCTGCAGGGCCTCCAGGATCCTACTCCAACAGACCTCTCTATCTACTCCAAAGTCAAAATGCCATAAAAGTTTAAAATGCCTGAGTTTGAGAAGTACGATGGCACGACTTGCCTAAGGGCTCACTTGCAAATATAATTGGTTCGAATGACCCAATACGTTAATAATGTACCTTCAATGATTCAGTTGTTCCAGTCAAGCCTGGTAGGTCCCGCCTTAAGGTGGTACATAAAAAAAAAAAAAAAGTAAACCTCATCGAAACATGGAGTGAAGCGAGGCATTCCTCAAGCAATACAAATTCATAATGGATATTACCCCTTCTCGTGAGGATCTCAATCGCACGGAAAAGAAAAAGCAGGAATCTTTCCAAGAGTATGCCATTAGATGGAGAAATCTTGCTGCCCAAATTAGTCCTAAACCAACTGACTTTGAATTGAGAAAAATGTTCATCAAAACCCTCCCCTATGAATACTGCAACCGGATGGTGACTACGATCGCTGAATCATTTAATCAACTCATTCCAGTGGGAGAGCAGATTGAGATAGGATTAAGGGATGGCTGGTTCACTGAGCCTGCACCTGTCAACAGAAGGCTCAACAGGACCAATAGCAATCAACCCCGACGCCACAACAACCGAAGACAATTCACTTCGCTTCCTGGATCTCCCTCCCAGGTTTTGGCAATCCTCCGGAACAAGAGCCTCCTCTCAACTGAGCCAAGACGACCCAACGCTGAAAACTTCTCCAGCTATGACCATTCCAAAAAATGTGACCATCACATGGGAGAAGTAGGCCATTCAACTTATGAGTGTTTCGTCCTTAAGCATCGGATCCAAAACATGCTGGATACTAAGGCCTTCTCATTCCAGACTACAAAACCAAATGTCCAAAGCAATCCGCTCCCTGATCACGCTGACAAAGTAAACGCGATATTCAATTCTAAAGCCAGTCAAATAAAAAATGTCAATGCACATATTGCTGACATCTATCGAGGGCTAGTAGAAACCGGGTATTATCCAGGTGATGAAATACCACCCTTTGTAATAATGGAGGAAAGGGTATCAAGAATGATAGAGGCCGGAATAATCATGCACGCCGGCCACGCCAGCATAGTTTCTACTATATCGCAAGTCCTCATCAACTGGGATGAAGAATTTGCCGCGCTAAATGCAGAAAAGGAGAAGAAGGATTCCACCCCACCTGAGGGCGTCTTTGAATGCAAGGGAGCCATAGTTCAAGCATCGATATCAAAAACAACTATAGTCATCGAGATCCCCCAGCCTTACAAATACAAACACAACAATGCAGTACCGTAGTCTTACAACCTTAATGTTGGTTTAGTCATGAGATCTGGGTGAACCTATGCTCAAGCCAATATGCAGCCCGCTAAGCCCGTCGCTAACGAAGAAGCCATGGAGTTTTTGGCCGTAGTAAAAGCCAGCAAATACAATGTGGTGGAACAATTACGAAAATCACCAGCACAGATCTCTCTGCTGGAATTACTTCAGACATCTGTCAAGCACCAAAAATCCCTCACGAAGGTACTAAGTGAGGTATATGTTCCTAAAACGATTGAGCATGACAAACTTGAGGAATTTGTCAGTATCATCCTTCTAAAAGATCAAATGGTGTTTTCTGATGAAGAAATCCTTGAGGAAGGTAGAGGACACACCAAGGGCCTTTACATATCAGTCAAGCGCAACGCATCTTACGTCGCTCGAGTATTGATTGACAATGGATCTGCTCTTAACATATGTCCACTAGCGACACTCTGTCACCTTAAAATAGAGAGATCACAGATCCAGGTACCCAAGACTTTTGTTCGAGCATTCGATAGAACAAAGAAGGAAATAGTGGGAGAGATCGAGCTTGACATTCAAATAGGCCCAACCATATTCAAAATTTTGTTCCAGGTGATGGATATCCCCACTGCGTTCAATTTCCTCTTAGGTCGCCCATGGATCCACGTCGCAGGAGTAGTACCTTCAAGCCTCCACCAAAATGTGAAGTTCATGGTTGGAGGAAAACTAATCACGGTCCGTGGAGAAGAAGATCACCACATCTACCATGAGATGGCCATCCCATATGTTGAACTTAGTGACAAAAACGAATCTAGCTATCAATCGTTCGAGCTCATGTCTACTATACACGAAACTCGAGGGACTTTAGCCCTCGTCCCCGAGGTATTAAGCGCTGCAATCATGGTTGGACACGGTTTCACCCCAGGACAAGGGCTTGGTAAGGGAGGCCAAGGCATCCGTCAGCCTATCGAAGCCCTGAGGAGACCCTATATTATCGGTTTAGGATATTCCCCAGAGAGAAAAGCAAAGAAAAAAGTTGGCCTTGTATATTCCCGCCTCGAGGAAACTTTCCCAGGCCCAGCAAGGATGATGCATGAGGAAGAGGAAGTGATCAATACTTCAAAGTCGCTCAGCCACGAAAGCTCTAAATTTCCCGTAAGCCAGGAAGACACAAATCGGCCCTCACTTACAAAGAAAGAGGAGCCAAATGACATGACCACCATGTTTGGAGACAATTTCATAAGTGCCATTGAGGAGGAGCTAACAGAAACAGGCGATAACTTCTCGTTCACCCAACTTCAACACCAATTCGAAGAACTACGCGAGGCAGTACACCATTTGACAGAAAATTGCGCTCAAGCTACCTATACATTCCGCTCTCATCATAACGAGGATTTGGTAGACAAAGTAAACGAAGAAGACCCTACTGACACGACCTGGCAAGGGATTCAGCTATCCCAATCCTCAAGAAACACCCAGCCATATTTGCCTCTTCCTAAATCGATGGCCATTATTTTCCCCATCCTCCTAGAGCAAGGGATAATCACCAGGGAACTGAGCCATCCTACTCCCGAGTACTTCCTTGATTTTGATCCATCCAAGCAATGTGATTATCATTCGGGGAATTAGGACACTCGCTAGATGACTATACCATCCTAAAAGACAAGGTTCAGGATCTTTTGGATGCTGGAGTATTCACGTCACGCTCCTCGTGGCTATGTTTTGGCAAAGATCACCTCCTCATGGTACCCCACACTTGTACCATGTTCCCCGAGCATGCTAAGGAAGCACGTAGAGGAGAGGCAATCATGGACACTTTTGGCCAACCAAGTGGTAAATTTGACTACTATGTCAATTATTCAATCCCCCAAAGTTTCTATGACCATTATCACAACATCGTCCCCGATGGATGGAAAGGCATGGATGATCTGAAATCCGTAAAGTTGGAAGCACAGGGAGGCGTGACTGGTGACTGGTATGAAGATTTCTTTGTGGCCGCTATCAACGAAGGACCGTCAGGGGAAATGGGTGCAGACCCGCTCGAGTAGAATCCTTTTTAATTCCTTTGCATACTCCCCTGTGTGGGAGCTTGTACATATTTCTTAAAGTCTGGCTTGTTCTATTTTCAACATCAGTTCCACTCAAGGAACTATTTTTTGAAATCACTCTGTAAATCCGTGTACTAGTTATTAAAGTTGAAAACATTTTGAGGGCATGAGGAGACACACCAAACCGGCCCGTTGATGATAGCCAGCCGTGAAATGAAAGAAGAAATTTGAGGCTCAGGTTTCCTCATGCTTCCTTGTGCTAAATCTTCAAGAACAATTCGTCACCTTTTCAAAAGAAAGAAGCATGCATGCTACTAACCTTATTTGTTCCCTTAGCCTATCTACTCTATGACACAGGAGTAATCTAGCGGCAAGCGAGGGTATGGGAACGGTCCAAACCAACATCGTAGGTAGCCATGATAGCAATTCTGATAGCTTAGATGATGATTTTGATAATTCTGATGAAATTCAACGAGACTGGGAGCGTCATGAAGAAACAAGGCCCCCTACTGCCGAAGACACCGTCATTGTCAATTTAGGTAGCACAGAGGGTCCAAGGGAGATAAAGATCGGCGCGAACCTTCCTAAAGAAGAAGCTACAGACTTGATTGCTCTCCTAAAGAGGTATCAAGACATATTGGTCATATGCAGATATGGCAGGCCTTGATCCAATGATCATGGAGCATAGCTTGCCAACCAACCCTGATGTAGCCCCCATGAAGCAACGGCTAAGAAGAACCAAGCCAGAGTTGTCAAAAAAGATTGAAGAAGAGGTAATGAAGCTCCTAGACGTGGGTTTCCTCAAAGTCTCGTGATACCCTAGTTGGGTAGCAAACATTGTACCAATGAAGAAGAAGGATGGTCGAATACGTGTTTGTGTCGACTACTGCGACTTGAACAAAGCAAGCTCGAAAGATGATTTCCCGTTACCCACATAGACGTTCTTGTGGACAGTACTGCCGGATTCAAACTTTTCTCTTTTATGGATGGATTCTTGGGATACAATCAAATAAAGATGGAGGAGGAAGATAAGGAAAAAAACAACATTCATTACTCCATGGGGAACTTTTCACTATAAGGTCATGCCTTTTGGCCTGAAATATGCTGGAGCAACTTACCAACGTGCCACGGTCATCCTTTTCCATGACATGATGCACAATGAAATTGAAGTATATGTCGATGACATGATCGCTAAAACCAGACATGGAGAAGACCATGTGAAGACCCTGGAGAAACTATTCGAACAACTTCGCCAGTTCAAGTTGCGCTTGAATCTAGCAAAATGTGTGTTTGGGGCAACTTCTGGCAAATTACTTGGATTCATTGTGAGCTGTGAAGGAATAGAAGTAAATCCATCAAAAACCAAGGCAATATTTGAGATGCCTCCTCCCTCGACTGTAAAAGAAGTCCGGAGCCTCCTAGGAAGATTAAATTATATTGCGTGATTCATTTCCCAACTTTTCGAAACTACAAAACCTTTCTTTAAACTTCTCGAGAAGGATGCACAAGTTAAATGGGATGATGATTGCCAACTGGCGTTTGAAAACCTAAAGCAGTAGCTGATGAAACCCCTGATTATGGTACCTCCCGTCCCGGGGCACCCTTTAATTTTCTACCTTACCATCAATACTGAATCCTTAGGTGCAATGCTGGCACAAAAAGAGCCCCATGACCAGAAAGAGCGAGCCATCTACTATTTGAGTAAAAAGTTCACTACATCGGAACAAAACTACTCTAAATCAGAAAAAACATGTGTTGTATTGGTATGGGTGTTACACAGACTACGGCAGTATACCTTGCATTATCAAACCTTCCTCGTAAATGAAAGTGACCCGACCAAGTATTTGCTCAATCGCCCAGCCTTGGTAGGAAAATTGGCCAAATAGCAAATCCTGATCTCAGAATTCAACATTCAAGTGATGTTGCAAAAATCAGTTAAAGGTCGGGTGATTGCTGATATGTTGGCAGATTGCCCTAAGGAAGTGCGGGAAGATAATTTCCCAGACGATCGAATTTTCGAGGTAGAAGAAGACACATGGACTATGTTCTTCGATGGAGCTATAAATTTGTCAGGTTCTGGCACCGGGGCAGTCTTGATATCCCCAAATGGACAACATTATCCTACGGCTGCAAAATTGATGTTTCCATGCAACAACAATATAGCGGAATATGAAGCATGCATCCTCGGCCTACAAGCAGCTATTGAAATGGAAGTGACAAAGCTAAAAGTGTTCGGTGACTCTACCTTAATTATCCTCCAGACTTTGGGCGAGTGGAAGACAAAAGACGCCAAACTTGTGCCTTATCACGATTACTTAGAAAAATTGGTGGGAAAATTCCAAGACGTCTCGTTTGAATACTTACCTAGAATTCATAATCAGTTCGCTGATGCACTAGCAACACTATCATCTATGTTGCAAGTGACGAAAGGGTTAGAAGTAGAACCTTTAAAGATTGAAATCCTAGCAAGACAAGCCCTTTGCATGGCTATAACTGAAGAACCCGATGGGAAGCCCTAGTATTATGATATCATGAAATACGTCCAGAAGCAGGAATTCCCTAAATAAAGCACTCCCTCTAATCAAAAATACCTAATGAAAATGGCTTCAAGGTTTTTCGTCAACGGTGAAAATCTATACAAAAGATCATATAACTCAGTCCTGCTTAGGTGTGTGGATGCAACTGAAGCCACACAAATAATGCAAGAAATACATGAGGGAGTATATGGCCCTCACATGAATGGACGTATGTTGGCAAGAAGATAATGAGATTGGGTTAGTACTGGCTCCCCTTAGAGAGCAATTGTGCTTAACATGTGCGAAGTTGTCATCGTTGTCAGATTCACGGGGATAAGATAAATGTCCCTCCAACTGAACAGCATCAGTTATCTGAGCCATGGCCATTTTCAATGTGGGGGCATCGATGTAATCGGCCCAATTAATCCAAAGGCATCAAACGAGCACCGGTTCATCTTGGTTGCAATTGATTACTTTTCAAAATGGATTGAGGCCACATCATATGCAAGCGTAACTGCACGAAATGTTATGAAGTTCATCAAACGTGACATAATCGCCTGTTATGGCATGCCAGAAACCATCGTCACCGACAATGGATCTAACCTGAACAACAAGCTGATTGATCAATTATTTTCTAAGTTCAAAATCCAGCATTTGAACTTGTCCCCTTATCGTCTGCAAATAAATGGGGCTATAGAGGCCGCCAACAAAAACATCAAGAGAATCCTAGCCAAGACAGCTAAAAATTACCGCGACTGGCATGAGAGGTTACCCTTCGCACTAACAGCATATCAAACCTCAATTCAAACTTCTACTGGGGCAACCCCTTTTTCCTTGGTTTACGGCATGGAGGCAGTTTTGCCTATAGAAGTAGAAATCCCTTCCCTACGAATTTTATCCCAGGCAAGATTATCTAAGGAAGAGTGGACACAACAAAGGCTCGAGCAACTGAACATGATCGATGAAAAGCAACTGAAAGCCATCTGTCACGGTTGGTGTTACCAGCAGAAGGTAGCTCGATTGTTTAACCAAAAAATGTGACCCAAGCACTTTGAGGTAAATGAGCTAGTCTTGAGTAAGACACTGCCAATCTTTCCAGAGCCCAGAGGCAAGTTAACCCCAAATTACAAGGGTCCTTATGTAATAAAGAAGATACTCCTCGGAGGAGCCTTGATCCTAACTGAAATGGATGGGCGGGAATTCTCCAAACCAATTAATTCCGATGCTGTAAAAAAGTACTACCCTTGAAAGATGTTCATTGTCTGGCATTGTCAAGTATTTCTCTATCAGAATGAAAATGCCTATGCATCTTTTATATATGAGTGATGTATTTACACCATCGTAAAAAAATGTGTGTTTGGTTAACTCAATGAAGAAGAATGAATGGTAATTACCAGCATTTAAGGAAGTGTCGAAAATCAAGTAGCAAACTCGATGGAATAACTTGAGCAAATTGATATTACCCAGGCAGACACGTAAGAGTAATATATGTTGATTTCGCCCAACTTGGTGTAAAGAACTCATCATTCAGGAACCAGTCTGGTTAAAAGAAACCCTTTATCCCAGACAACAACTTTAGAATCTGGAAGCCTCACTTCTTCTTCCAAACGCATGCTCTTGCAAAAAGTAACTGCCATTAGAAAACTAGAAGTTTTGATTGTCCATCTCAGATTCCATAGAAGCTTGAGGTACATAACTTTGCCCAATGCTGCTATAATCAAAGACAGAAGGAAAAATTCCACAGAAGGAAGGCATTGAAAATCAATCAACAACTAGCAATCATACATACGTGGCCACAAGTAAGAAAGGCCAGTCAAAGGAAGCATTGAACTGTGAAAAGGCCGTCATCAACATTCAAGTATCCCTAGGAGCCAGCACATATAAACTCTGGGGAATGGTAACTTGGTATCATTTCTAACACGGGAATGGTAACTTGGTATCATTTCTTACACTCACTCTCTGAACTCATATTGCCAGGAAGCATTGGGATTCAAGAGCCAAGTTTAATGGTTAAATGGGGCAAACCAAGTGATCCAAGCCTGGGGCAAAAACAGAGACGTCCGATTAAATTCCTGACCCCTAGCTGATTATTCATGTGACATCTCCCTATTCAATTAGGACAATCCATCGACACTCCTTTGTGAATACCCCTTTTGATATTCAAGGTTTAATATATATTTGGAAACACCATTCTATTAACCCCTCAAGTTGTCAATAGAGTCTTTTTGAGCAAAAACCATTCATTTGTGCTAAGAGTACAAACTCCATCACATCATATACTGCATACTTTTTCCAGCTGAATTTTGCATGATAAATTTTGTCTGTCTAAATCACTGATTCCATTAAAGATTATTAGAATAGACAGCTAAGTGAAGAATACAAGATTAATTGAGCATGCTGGGTGAGGCACGCCAGAATGATGACAGGCAAGCCATATCCTATACATAGTCCCCCATCTTTACACTTGTGAGATAAGTGCAGAAAATTCCATGACTACAGGGTCAAAAATTCTCTCACGAATGGTACGATGACCAAAACAGTGAGAGGCATTCCATCGCTCACTTTAAGCCCCATACACTGGCAAAATTATGTCTTACCCCCGTCAAAGAACCACCCCACACTGGGGCAAGTCGAAGGCAAGTCAGCATCATAAGGTGAGAAAAGGGATAGAAATTTCCTTGCTTGCACTTGCATCAATCCTCGAGTGTCTTTATTGCATATGAACACTCACGTTAATTTAAGTTCCTAGAATCATGAAGAGCAATTCTTTCTTTATGCACTTGTATTCGTTGTACAACCCAATTGAGTCTGTAAATTCACCCTCACATGGAAGCAAAGCAGAAGTTACTGCCACTCGAGCATCATATTCAGAAGTGCCGGCAAAAGATGAAGACTCAATAGTCTAACAAAGGCGTTTGCTTGAACTTGTCAAGATCAGTTCCTCAAGCAACAAGAACAAAAAAGCTAGGGGCATAAAAAAGCAGTGTACCTGGTAAAAGCAAGGTCAATGCCCATAAATGAAAAACAGAAAACTAGGGGCATAAAAAAGTAGTGTGCCTAATAAAAGCAAGGCAATGCCCCCCAGTCAAAAATACAGCCAAGAAAAATTTGCTAGAACCTCCATCTGACAATGAGAAGAAAGACTAGTGACAAATGCGGAGATAGTCATCAACTTTCACCCTCTTACATGTGAGCCAAGTCTACGTTACATTCCAATTGTAAAGGTCTCTTCAGACTAGGGGCACTTCAATTAGCGTAGGATTTCATATGTTTATAAGCATCACTCGAAGAAGTACGAGCAAGATTATTCTATATCTTTTCATAGGATTCTTAACTTGCAAACCCGGAGATGATTATGTGGCATCTTTTTCAAAGCCATGACCTTGTTGGCCCCCATTGATAAGCCATTGACCAAGCTTTCATTTCAACAAAGACCACTCACATTGGTAAAGTCGTACCACTCGGGAGAATACTTAGACCCTTGCTGACATGATGACAATAAGAAATGTGGTCCTTATAAATCCTACATCAACGGTCAGGATAAAATAGTCTTTCCATGAGAGTGAGTGAAAAGTCCTTTCAGACTGAAAGTCCCTCATCTGGCATGCTCAAGACATCTACATTCTAAATGAAAGTTGTCTTTCAAAGATCTTCCCTAATGGAATTCGAATGAAGCAAAACTGACAAAAATTGTCATGTATAAATCACATTTAAACTCATGAAATTATAGCATATACAATCTTTGTGTACACATATGCATATTGTGTAAATAGTGGACATACTCTTAGAGGTCAAAGGTATCGCCAGAAAAGCATATCCCCATCCCTACTCCCGGAACTTTATGTCTAATAATCTTTGAGTACCCATCACTTACCGAGTACTTGTTGAAGAAAAATCCCTTGGAGTTTTGAAGTTGACAAAACAGTCTCAACAGTACGGTCTAAAGACTCCAAGACTCAGTCGGTTACGTCTGAAGCTTTCAAGGTCTAAAGGTTTTCAAAGACAGTCAGACCTAGAAGTTCGGTCTGAAGCTTTTCCGTCTGAAGTCAGTCAAGACACAGTTTTAGTCTGAAGACCTTCAAGACTCAGTTTCAGTCTAACAACCTTCAAGACCCAAATCTAAGTCTGAAATGGATGAGGAAGAAAGCAAACAGCAAGATGATATGGCTGCAGGTTTAGAGCCATCTTTTGCTGGGGAAGAGACCGAGAAACATCCAAGTGCTGAAATGGATGTTGGCGATAAATTTTCTACTCCACCCACTGGCATTCACACAGGGGGAGTTGCTGCAGAACAGGGAACGATATCGCCACTACACTTTAGTGATGTGAGTAAGTCTGATGCAGACCTTGAGGAGGTTTATGCATCCCACTTCCCTGAACATGAAGAATCCTCACCTGTCGAGAAGGAAAGGGCTGAAAGGGAAGCTCCTAGTTTCCAAACTCATTCCGCTTTGGTCCAAGTGGAAGCAATGCCAATTCCACAGCCTTTACACAGCTGTTGGATATTATGTTGGACTTGAAAAAGCAGGTTTTTGGGATGGACTTCGAGATGAGAGATTTGAAAAAGGCGTTGCTGAGTACTTCAGTGAACATGCAGGAACAGATCAATGCACTGAGAGCACAAATGGAATTGAATCAGACCAATGCAGAATTAGCTTCAATGAAGGAAAACCTTGCCAAACTCAAGAAGTCAGTTCAGGAGCTTAGCAAGTTTCAACTTGTTCGTTTCCCTGCAGGCCCCTAAATCTTTTCAAAACTTTATCACATTCACTCTACCTCTTTGATGGGACAAAAAGGGGGAGAGTTGCGCAGATTTGATTGCGGTTTTGAAGATTTGAAGTTTTTGAAGCTTTGAGAAAGCTTTGAGAGTTTTTATTTTGAAGTTTTTGAAGTTTATTTTTATTTGATTGCTTAAACTGTTTTTGTTTTGGATTTCGATTGGGTTGTTTACTTGAACTTCTATGACTTTATGCTGATTTGATGATTTGGATCTAGACTTGTGAATTTGATTGCAGGGTTATTATATTTGTGAGGATAATTGTTATTGGACTAACACTCTGTTTTGCAGATATAATCCTCAAAATATATATGAGTTTTTCCTTGCAGGTTTTTAAATTCGCAAATCTGTCGAGGGTTTTGTCACCATCAAAAAGGGGGAGATTGTTGAAGAAAAATCCCTTGGAGTTTTGAAGTTGACAAAACAGCCTCAACAGTACGGTCTAAAGACTCCAAGACTCAGTCGGTTATGTCTGAAGTTTTCAAGGTCTAAAGGTTTTCAAAGATAGTCAAACCCAGAAGTTCGGTCTGATGTTTTTCCATCTGAAATCAGTCAAGACACAGCTTCAGTCTGAAGACCTTTAAGACTCAATTTCAGTCTAACAACCTTCAAGACCCAAATCTAAGTCTGAAGACAGTTCGCGATTTTTACAGGCTGGCCACAGGTTATTCTTATGGCTAAGGAAAGTAAGATATTGGATTTCATATTTCATAATCTTAACCATGGAATATCTCTGGCTGTGATCGAAAGCTTGGAAGAATTACTCTTCGAATTTTATCCGTTGAAGATCAAGTTTATTCTTGGAAGAATCTAATTTTGGGAACTCAAGATCCTGATTGTATGGGTGAATAGGATTGACGAGCTACTGTCTACTTATGTTTTTGGTGACAAGGAGATCACTTAAATTGATTCAGTCCAACGGGTTGATTGGATGAATTTTTGGTAAGTGCCAACAGGGATGAAGGCACGGAGGCTATTTAAGGTGGATCGATGTTGCTTGGAAATAAGGAGAGACTGGGTAGAAAAATCTCAATGTTAGAATCTCCAAAATCACTTGTTCTCTAAAATCTTTCATGTTCAAATTGTGTATCGAAGAGAGTGAGATATAGTGTGAAAGCAGTAGGAAGCTGTAGGAGAGACTGTCTACTGAAGAAGTCTATTCCGTATCTTGTAACAGCTCTCATTTGCTACATAGTGATTACGATCGGTTGGCTGCCGGCGTGGAGAGTGGACGTAGGCTTGGACTAAGCCGAACCACTATAATCCTTGTGTTAATTTTCTCTTACCCTACTCTATTTACTTTATGAATACATGCTTTATTTATTTTTTATATATCTTTGATATCAACGTATTCTACCACAAAAGATTCCAAAAGAATTCCGCAACAACCTATTCACCCCCCTCTAGGTTGATTCACTAGCCTATTTCAGTACTCTCTCTTATTGACACTCAACTTGTTCGAGTGCCCAAGTATCTTCTTGTCTTTGAGTACGGCCACCGTTCGGATACTCCCTTTTCATGACACTCGACCTGTCCGAATCGTCCTCAAAATTGTGTCTTTAAATGCTAGCAGCCATTCAAATATTCCACTGTTATGTGCTTGCGATTACCCAGGAGGTGAGAGACCTTCACGAATATGCGAGGTACATCCTCGATATTCCCCTTACCAGGAGGTGAGAGACCCCATTCGACACTTGCAAAGGCCCAAATATCCTCAAGAAGTTAGACACCCCACAAATCGATGCTCTGAGAAAGGTCGTCGCATCCTCCTGAGAAAGGTCTGGTACCAACTAGTGTCCTTGACAGAAGTCAGACACCCCCACAAAATAGATGCCCTAAGAAAGGTCGGCGCATCTCCCGAGAAAGGTCAAGTGCCAACTGGTGTTCTCAATACAAATCAGGCACCCGCAAATAGATGCCCTGAGAAAGGTCGGCACATCTCCCGTCACGGCGATCGAAGAAAGGTTCTAGTCCAAGACAAACCACTGATTGCTCTGACAGGCGACCGAAAAAAGGTTCGGGTCCTAGAAAAGTAATTTCCCGTCAAGGCGACCGAAGAAGGGTTCAAGTCCAAGACAAACTACTGATTGCTATAACAAGCGACCGAAGAATGGTTCGGGTCCTAGAGAAGCAACCTTCTCATGTCACCAAGTAAGATGATGCCTTGATACTTGCCAAGCTCGGGGTTCACACCCTATCTCACTCACTCCCGGTAAGTAACTACAGGTATCTTGTTATTTGTCTTAGTATATGTAAAGTTATATTGCCCTTTTTCTGCATAGAATAATAGGTCCCAAATAAAATATAACCTGCTGTGCATGCATGGATAAAATTTAGGCATCAGTTTATCTTTGAATACAACCTATACGAACTCACCTTCAAAGAGGGGCAGCTGTTGATGCCTAAATTATTAATTAGTTTTTTAATTAATTAAGTTTTTTATTTATTTATCTATTTATTTCCTCTTTTCGAATAATAAAACAAAACAAATAACAAAAATGAAAAAAAAAATAGAAAAAGAGCTGCAAAGACACATCGGGCCGGGCCTTCAAGCCAAGCCCGACGTTTTCTTCCTCCCCCCCCGTGTGACCCAGCCCGTCCCAATGCTCGTTGTCTTCTTCCTCACGATGGATATGCTCCACACGCCGGAGACGGCAACGCACGCGACCTTAGAGCAGAGAGGGGAGCAGTGATGCACGTGGAGCAGGGAGTAGCTGGCGTCGATGGGACGTGCCAAAGGGTAAACAGATGGGACGTCGGTTCGATCGGCGAAGACTTCTCGACACACGGGGACCGACGGTTGAGCCTCCATCGACCGGCCGCCTCCTTCACCTATGAATAGCGGGGCCACCATCGTCGAAACAAGGACCACAACACAGCGAGCTTGGAGATCTTCCTTTGTAAGACTTCAAGGTTTAGATCGAAAGGCGAGCGTGAGAGGGTTGACAGGTCGCGAGCTCAAACGACCTCCCTTCGAGAGACTTCGGGGGAGGCCGGCGGCAAGCGAAGCTTGGAGAAGAGAGGTCTCTGTGTGTGAAGGCTGAGGGGAACCAGACCTGGTTGTGGAGAGTCGAGCGTCCTCTGCCGTTGTCGTCATCAACAATCAATCGCTGCCGTCACCGTCGCCTTCGCCGTTCATCGCGATCTCGCCATATTCCGTTGAACTAGCCGCTGTCCCCGTTGCCATTGTCTAGTTCACCGTCATTACTGTCGCCGCCATCGCCGCCATGACGCCTCAGTTTTCCCCCTCGACGCCACGGATTCGCAAACCCTAGGGTTCGCGATTTTCCGGGTCACAAAGCAAATCCAGATCTGGCTTGGGTCGGGTAGGGTTCGCAAAATTGGATCGGTGGATGGAGATTGGATCTTGAAGCTTGCAGCCGGGTCGGGTAGGGTTTCGCCAAAATCGGTCGCGATTGCAAGCCGAGTCGGCGGCCGGAAGTCGGGTTGGAGTCAAGCCATCAGTCGAGTAGGGTTTTCACGAGTTTGGGGTGGCGCGAAATCGGGTTGTTGAGTCGGGTTGGGTTTCGCCGAACCGGGTTGTCGGGTCGGCCCGGTCATTTTCGAAGATGGGCTAATGGGCCACGAAAAAAGAAATAATAAATAAATAAAAAGAAAAAAATGAGTCGAGCCTGTGCGTTTTGGGCGGACGGCCCAGGTCGAACCCAACCCACGAGATCCAACCCGGGTCGTTTTTTATTATTTTAATATAAAATAATATTTTAATAAATGAAAATAAATAATTTAGTTTCCAAAAATTCAAAAATAATTTATTTTCAAAAATATTAAAAATATTAATTTTCCAAAAAATCAAAAAAATCAAAAATATTTCATATTTTCCAAAAAAGTCAAAAAGCCAAAAAAAGCCAAAATTTCATAAAAAGCCAAAAATTTTCATAAAAAGCCAAAAAGACTTGTATTTTCTAAAAATAATACCAAAAAAATCCAAAAATCCCTTTTATGTTCATAAAATAGAAAAAGACCCAAAAAAATATTTTTCCTACCCAAAATGCATAGAAAATCCCTCAAACATCCAAAAAACCCTAGGGTTTAAGCAAGATTAGATACCGAAAGGGCATTAGTGATTAACTAGTGTAATTAAGGCCCCGATCCTAATTTCTATGGTTACGCAGGAGTAAATATTTCTCCCAATACTTCGCATGGGTTTCTAATCAATCCACCCCAAATTGATTAGTGGCGACTCCGTTTTAAAAATTAACTTACAGGTTAAAAAACTTAGACTATTAAAGTCATGAATTTGTGGACTTGGGAGAGTCCGGGCCTAATAAATATAGCCGGACCATTAGCCTTCACAGGTGCCCGTACTAAATTGCGGGTGCCCAAAAAAGAGGTCGCGATAGAGCTAAAATGGACTACTATCGCAAGGCGATTCAGTTTGACCCATTAGAGGGTGAGAGCTTCAAGTTTATCGGAAGTCGTGGAGGTCCCTCGATTATCTTGATCTCGTCGCCAGAGGCAACTCGTTTGTTAGATGAGGGTTGCCAAGGGTACCTGGCAAATGTCGTGGATACGACAGTTGAGGAGCTGAAAATGGAAGACATTTCAGTAGTTCAAGAATTTCCAAATGTTTTCCCTAAGGAATTGCCAAGATTACTGCCAGAGAGAGAAATTGAATTTGTGATTGAGCTAGCCCCTAAGACAGAGCCAATCTCTAAGGCTCCTTACCGAATGGCATTATCTAAGTTGAAAGAACTGAAGGTGCAGATGCAAGAACTGTTGGATAAGGGATTTATAAGTCCCAGTGCATCACCTTGGGGAGCACCAGTTCTATTTGTCAAGAAGAAAGATGGTTCATTGTGTTTATGCATCGACTATTGGTAACTCAATCAGGTAACGATCAAGAAAAAGTATCCACTCCCGAGGATTGATGATCTGTTTGATCAATTGCAAGGAGCATCAATATTCTCGAAGATCGATTTAAGGACGGGATATCATCAACTGAGAATTCGGAAGGAGGACATTCCTAAGTCAGTATTTCGTACTTGGTATGGTCATTATGAGTTCACTATAATACCATTCGGGTTGACGAATGCTCCAGCCGCTTTTATGGATTTGATGAACAGAGTATTCAAGGAATATCTAGATCGGTTTATGATCGTGTTCATCGATGATATTCTAGTGTATTCGAGAAGTGATGAAGAGCATGAGAGTCATCTGAGATTAGTGCTCCAGACATTAAGAACACATCAATTGTATGGTAAGTTTAGCAAATGCGAGTTTTGGTTGACTCGTGTTGCTTTCTTAGATCACGTGATTTCGGAGAATGAATCTCCGTGGACCCAAGCAAGATAGAAGTAGTGATTAATTGGCCGAGACCAACTACAGTGACTGAAATCAGAAGTTTTCTGGGTTTGGTAGGTTATTACAAACGGTTTGTGGAAAGTTTCTCATCGTTAGCATTGCCTCTGACAAAACTCGTGAAGAAGGAAGAGAAATTTGTATGGACAGACAAGTGCGAGCGTAGTTTCCAAGAGCTAAAGGAAAAGCTGATTACCGCACCTGTGCTAACTATTCCATCTGGTCCTGGAGGATTCGAGATCTATAGTGATGCGTCGTTTAGAGAATTGGATTGCGTACTGATGCAACATGGCAGAGTTGTTGCATATGCCTCCCGTCAGTTGAGGCCTCATGAACAGAATACTCGACGCATGACTTAGAACTCGTAGCAATTATCTTTGCCCTGAAAATTTGGAGGCATTATTTGTGTGGAGAAAAATTCCAGATCTTCATGAACCATCAAAGCCTCAAGTACCTATTCTCTCAGAATGAGTTGAAAATGAAACAATGCAGATTGATGGAATTGCTGAAAGACTATAACTGTGAAATCCTATATCACCCAAGAAAGGCGAACAAGGTCGCCGATGCTTTGAGTCAGAAGTCTTCAGTTGCTCATATATCGATAAAGAAGTGGAACCTAAGTGAGAGAGCTCAAGATTCAGTATTCAAAATTGAAGTAGGCCACCTTTCGAGTCTCATGGCCACCTTTAGAATTGAACCGGATGTTCAGGTCTGAATCAAGCTACTCCAATCGACAGATCTAGATGTACAGAAAATCCTACAGGAAGACACTAAGAAAAGAAAGGTTGACTTTCAGATCTTTGATGAAGAAACACTAAGGTTCCGAGGATGTTTGGTTGTACCTGATGATGTGGAACATAGAGAAGATATTTTATCTAAAGCACATCGTAGTAGTTACAGCATTCATCCTGGAAGTACCAAGATGTACCAAAATCTGTGTCAACAATATTGGTGGTTAGGTATGAAGGCAGACATCACCAAGCATGTCGCCAAGTGTTTGACGTGTCAGCAAGTAAAAGCTCAGCATTGCAAGCCGGGAGGACTTCTGCAACCTCTCGAAATCCCAAAATGAAATGGGAACATATCACGATGGATTTCGTGACCAAACTACCAAAGAGTCAGAGAGGAAATGATTCGATTTAGATAGTAGTCGACTTACTGACAAAGTCAGCTCACTTCATTGCAGTCCGAAAGGACATCAGTCTAGATAGACACGCAGACTGTACATGCATCAAGTGGTTCGAATGCATGAAGTGCTGGTTACAATAACATCAGTACAGTATAGCATATCATCCTCAAACGGATGGCTAGTCTGAGAGGACAATTCAAACCCTCGAGGACATGCTAAGAGCTTGTGTACTAGACTTCAAAGAAAGTTGGGAAGATCAGCTTCACCTGGTGGAATTTGCCTACAACAGTTATCAGCAGAGCATCCAGATGGCTCCATTTGAAGCGTTGTATAGCAGAGTGTGCAGAATACTAGTGTATTGGGATGAAGTTGGGGAAAGAAAGATCACAGGCCCAGAGTTGGTTCAGCAGTCAGTGGATGCCATGGCAGTGATTAGAAACAGATTAAAGACTGCTCAGAGTAGACAGAAAAGTTACGTAGATAAGCGCCGGAGATTATTGGAATTCCAAGTTGGTGATCACATTTTTCTAAAAGTGTCACCAATGAGGGGAACTTCGCACTTCGGAAAGAATTGAAAACTGAGTCCGAGGTATGTAGATCCATTTGAGATTCTTGAGAGAATCGGGACATTGCGTTGCCGCCGAGACTAGCGCAAGTGCACAATGTCTTTCACGTGTCGATATTAAAGAAGTATGAGCCTGACCCAACCCACGTGCTCAATTTCGAGGAATTGGATGTGGATGACTGTGTGTCATACATTGAAAGCCTAGTTCAGATCGTGGATAGGAAAAAAAAAAGTTCTACGTACAAAGACCATTTCGATGGTCAAAGTGGTCTGGCAACACCATGGTACTAAATGAGCAACATGGGAGACTGAAGAGTCGATGAGACAATTGTACCCCCACTTTTTTGTTTAAAGTGTGTAAGGTTTAAATTTCGAGGACGAAATTTTTATAAGTGAAAGAGTTCTAACATCCTGAATTTTTTATCCTGTTTTCTACTGAATTAATCGGGCATTTCATCAATGCGTCTATAGGGCTGTTCTCAGAGTTGATCACTTTCAAGATAACTAGACTATCTGGGTAGCCATTAAAGAATTTTAAGACAATAGACTTGATAATTCGACCAAGAATCAGCTTCTGGACCGTGCTCATCTTTAGAGACCACACGGCACAGTTAAAAATCGATTTGAGATCAGAGATAGGTCGGTTCGACTGAGATGTGTGACCGATCGTGGGTGACTCCACTAAATTGGGAAAATTCTCATCGACCTACACTAGTTTGATTTTACTATCGTTTTAGTACCCTGTGTCCGTATTTAAATCCTTGAGATTTTTACGACAACCGAGAGTCACAAATGTGTCGAGTGGGTTCATTGTGGCTTGAAGAAAATCGACCACAAGTCATTTGCCCTAAAAAATTCTGAAAACTACCCAATAGCCTACGTCACGCTAAAAACGCGTTGAAGTGAAATTAACCACGAATTTGAGTCCGATTTCAGAAATTGAAGATTCTGTCATGTCACAATAAATTCTAGGAACCTCGACTCAGTCTCAAAAGATTTTTCTAAAACCCGAGACTTTTTGGAAAAAGTCGTCATATGACCGTTTTTGTTCAAAAAATGCCGGGGATTTTTTTTGTTACAAAATTGGGATGCAAGATGGATCCATAGGTGAGAAAAAATGTCAATTGGAGCATTAAGGTGTCAATTGAAATTATGAGGACCAAATGAGGTTGATTTGAGGTGGATCAAGTGTCCAATTGGTGATAAATTGTGTCAAATTCATGCGACCCTTGCCCTAGACCAAATTGGACCAATTCAATGTTGCAAAGAGAGCATTAGTGGCTCATAGACAACCAAGGAAGATAGATGGCTGAGGATGAGTCAATAAGGGACAATCTTGTGGAAAAATTGGACCAAATGGCCCCCTCCATCTCTCTCTCCCTCATATTCCCCTTTGTTGCCATCCATCGCCCCTCTCCCCTCCATTTTCGATGTCCACAGTAGCTAGCAAGCCAGAGCAGAACCAACTGCAGCCGTCACCGTTCTTCCGCCGTTCGTTGCCCCAATCGACCGCGACGCCCTACGCCCCACCTGCTCAAGCCTCCGCCCGTCTAGCCATTTCAATAGGCTATTTTTGCAGCCCAGCAGACTGCCATGAGTCCCTCCAGCCACCGTAGGCCCCCGTTTGACCGTTTGGGTCAATGTGGGTAAAGACTATTTTGTGCCCCACAAGTATGTATCGTGGTATCGTTACTACCAAGACGAGTGTAAGGATGATCCTATACCCAAGCCGACTGTACCCCTGTATATTTTGGAGAAGGCTTTTGGTGAGGGTACAACAAACCCTAAGGACAGGACGGTAGAAGATGCTAGGGATCCCGCGCTTGAGAGTGAGCCGGCTTCTCCGGTGTACAAAATTGAGGATGCTAACTGGAGTGAAGAAGAATGAGAGATTGTGGAGCAGGAGGAGGAGGGACCGGAAGAGGATCAAGAGATGAAAGACCCTGAAGAGGAGCCGGAGGAAGAGGAGCCTGAAGAATAACTAGAGGAGGATCCAGAGGATGACCTGGAGCATGACCCGGATGAAGACTAAGATCTCACCCTATTTTGCAAACTCTAAGTTGTGATCTAATGTGTGATAGATCTGGCTTGTAAATAGTATTATAATATATACTAAAAAGTTTTCCTTGTATAAAAGTGTGGTTGTGATTTTTAGTTGTGAAAAATATAACCCTACTTTTCTATTCCATTGTTTTATTGTCTGAGGATTTATAATTATTTCCGCATGCATATTAAAATAAATGAGTCGGCAATGCGTCCTGGGACATTGCTAGTAATTGACCAGGTGAAGGATGGGCACGTGACCGAGGATCGGGGCGTGACAAAAAATCCTCATTTTAGGCTTATTCGCTTCACCAGGTCCCTCTAACTGTTTACCTAATCGTTGCACCTCCAAGCCATCTCGAACATCCTCGTTCTTCTTGGCTTGTTCACCCTCAATCGAGATCCTTCCAGATGTTCACCTTATATAAAAATCCTTTTAGATCATAAATATCTTCAATTGCCTAATATATTGTTTACCTCAGATATCAGCATAGCACTCTTGATGGTGGTAGAGCACTTCTCATATCCTCACATCCTAGTGTCGTATATTACATCATCTGCATTTCAACTTGTTTATATATATATATATCACCTAGTACTACTCAACCAATACACATTAATAGCATTTCATTGTGTTTGTCATCTTCAAAACAACATAGGGATTTTCCCACAAAGTCTTCCAAAACTTGAAGGCCGTTCTAAATATGTTTTTTTGACCAAGAATCGATTGCTCAACCGTGCTAATTTGCAAAGGTCATTACAGCACCATCAAAATTGATCAGAGACCAGAGATAGGTCGATTCGATATAGATATGTGATTAGTGCGTGGGTGATTCCATCTAATTGCAAAATTTCTGTCGAACGGCACTAGACCGATTTTTCTATCATTTTCCTATCCTGTGTCCGTATTTGAAACCTCGAGATTTTCACGACAATCGAGAGTCGCCAATGTGTCAAAGATGTACATTGTGATTCAAAAATAATCGACCACGGGTCAATTGCATTAAAAATTTCTAAAAGCTACCTGGTAGATTAGAACGCACTAAAATCACGTCAGATTGAAATTAACTGCGAAATTGAACTTGATTTCAGAAATTGAAAATTATGTCGTGTCACGATTCATTTTAGGAATATCGACTCATCCTCCAAAGATTTTTCAAAGATTCCGAGATTTTTACGAAAAATTAATTCGGACGATTCGAAAAACAAAAGGAAATTCATATGGGCTCATTTGAAGGGAATTTGGGCTTCCAAGCCGAGTTACTGGGTGATGGGAATTTGTGGAACTATGTGGGATTTTTCTTCAGTGAAATTGGACGTTGATTTGGGAAATTTCATGAAGAAATTGAAGCCAAAATTTAAGAAATTCGAAGCTATGGTTGGTGAGTTGCATTTTGGCCTCAAATTGGACAATTCGTAGAAATTCTATGCAAGAAAGTAATAGGGGACATTGTGATATGCATGAAGACCAAAGGGGGGGACCAAGCTTTAAGGATCAAGATATTTTCTTTGACTTTTTCTTCCTTGGCTGCAGCTTCCTTCGCACGTCTCTCCCTCATCCGCTCACTCTCCCCCCTCCTTCGAGCGTTTCTCTCCCTCAATTCCCCTCTGTTTTTTTTTTTTTTTTCTCTTCATTACAATTGGTTCCCTTCGAAGTCGGCAGCCCACCAACATCATCTCACCCGCCACTTCTTTCCCCCATCTCACATGCAACACCTTCCACCAAACTCTCTCTCTTCCCACCGAAGCTGCCCATCTCACTCACCAAAGTCCAGCTTCACGTGGCATGTTTCGCTCGGTCAACCCCTCGCCATGAAGCCCCCATCTTTGATCGCCAGCCTACTTCTGTTTCATTGTTCCGCCCAACAGCAGCAATCGAGCTGCTTCCTCCATCGAAGTTTCTCTTTTCTAAGCCCCCATGTCCAGCATCAATTGAGCAGTCCATCACCCGCACGACTAGCCCACACGAAGCCCAACACCAGCAGCCCTCTCGAAGCTCGCTTCAACCCTTTGAAATTCAAGACCGAAACCAACAATTTTTTGCCGGTTTTCTCAGCTCGAGCAACGAGTTTGTTGGTCAATTCCAACCGGTCTGAGCTCCCGTCAGCCTCGCCATGAGCTCAAGTCTCGGCCGCCATCGTGCCGCCATCGCCATGAACCAGTTTTCACGCTAAACCAGTGAGTCGTGTTCTAATCCCTAATTATTAGGCGAATGACACTTACGGGGGGATTAGTTAGCTAATTGGTATTTAGTTAATTTAATTAGATTAGTTAAGTGGATCTAGTTAGGAATTAGTTAGTTTATTTAATTAGTGTAATTAGATTGAATTAGGTAGAATGGTTAGATTTAATTGTTAGTAGATTAATTAGCCTAGTTAGTTTAGGTTAATTTAATTAAATGCTTTAAATTTATTTATTTTGTAATTTATTTAATTTTTGGTAATTTATTTAATTATTAATTATTTTTTCAAAATTAGACCGGGATAGTCGGTGATTGGAATTTCGTGCTGATTGCAATGGTGTGTTCAATTTATGTAATTGGATGTCAATTTGTGCAAATTGAGTACTGAATGGAAATTTGAGTATTTAATTCCAAAATTTGTGAATTTCGATATTTATTCAGAAAATCCCAGGTGTCAGATTTTAACACCGAAAATGATTTCATATACTATATAAAATAGTGGGATTTTAAATTGGAGATTATGAATTTTCTTGGACCAATCTGACCGTGTATCCACACACGACTATTTTACAATGTATTTTTAATACATAGAAAATAGGCCGGGATCACTATTTTAATTGAGGCATTTGAGTGCAATCCACGGTGTCTTGGGCGGAAATTGATTGGTCGTGTGTTGGTTAAGAAAACCCATCTCGAGCAATTACGTTAGACGTTACTAAATCCCTTTTCGGGTTACCCATGCATTAGGGTATCCTGTCGCAGTAGATTCTGGACCTATGCTCCTTCAGGAATGCTGTCTATGAGAGACAAAGCCTTGCTCGGTGGGGAAAAGATGATGCCTGGCTACGCCAGTAGACAGTCAAACATGGAAGTCGGCTATGCCTTGAGGGGCTTAATTAACAATTGGAACACATGATTAGTTGAATTTGATGCGCCTGATTAACAATTGGAACGCATGATTGGTTGAATTTGATGCGCTTGATTATGAGACAAAACTGTGTAGCATGGTATGTGATATGTCATAACAGTTTGGCCTTATAATCGGAACCTTTGTGATTGATTGAGTTGATGAGGCATTCCAATTGTTTGAGCATGAGTGCTGTGTACATCTATGATGTGAATTGTGCTGACGTGCAACAAGGAACTGAGGGGAGGTAAGTCTCTATACTAATTGTGTGATTGTGTTGTTAGGACGCTCCTAGGCGTATTACCCTCCTAATCGGGGCTTAGAGCATGAACTCGTTGAGATTTATATCTTACCCCGTCATGGGATTAAATTTTTTAAGACCATAGAGTGGAGGGTCTGGAGCCAAGCTGAGGTGACCTAAGAGTAAGTCAAATAGGACAACCTCTTTTTGAGAACTAGTCTTTTGAATATAGACTTGTGTACATAACTCAATGTGTATATAAAAGCATGTTTTGTTTGTGAATGTGTTGTCTTGCTTTTCTATCCCGAGATGGTTACCGTCAGGGGATTTGTTATTCACATCCGCATATGCAATAAAATGAAAGGGTTAGCGACTCGTCCTGGGAAGTCGCAAATTTTTATCGATCACAAAGGGATGGGTACGCGCTCGAGGATCGGGGCATGACAGATTTCAAAATTGATCGACTTTATCTGTCATCTTTTCTATATCATCATAAAAATTTTCTTAATTATGAGTGTTTGTTCTATGGGGTAAGTACACTATCAATGCTAAAAGTTGTATAGGCGCTCACATTGATGCAAAAGTTTATCTTAGATCACTTAAGTACCAAAAAGTTTGAAAAATGATCATTTTAGTGCCAACTCCAATTTGATTGATCGGAAATCCGACGTGACACTTTTTTATTAATTTTTGAAGCTAATGTGGCTCGTCGGAGAGTACAATTAGCATCTAAACCACAAAACGACGTCGTTTGGCGTCTTTTCCCCAAGTCAAAACCCTAAATCCCCAATTTGAGAGAGAGAGAGAGAGAGAGAGAGAGAGAGAGAGAGAGAGAGAAGGCATGTTAAGGCTTCCTCGTCGTCTTCTTCCCCGAAGAACAACACCAGCACCAACCACTCCTTGAGCAAAGCCCAATCCACCATCTCCATCTACGCCCCCTTGTTTCCCTCGCCCTCCTCGTCTTCTCTCTCTCCACCTTCGACCCCCCTTCTTCCTCCTCCTCCTTCGCCCTCACCTCCAATTCTTCCTGTCGCTTCTTGCCCGAGAAACAACCTTGCCTATTCGTACTCACCTAGTCGAGCAACTACGATGGAGGCCAAGTAACGATGGCCAAGCGAGCTAGGTCGGCATTGGGCGAGGATCGAACAAAAAAACCCCAATTTCAATCCTATATGAGCTGTGCGACATCATTTTTGTGAGGCCATCCACATATGACGGCAAAACAATGTCGTTTTCTTAAGGAGGACGGAAAACGATGTCGTTTAAAAGCCATGTCGATTTTTTAAAAATATATATATAAAAGCCATGTAATTACTTTGGCCGAAATCTCTCGCCGATGACACCAAAGTGATCATTTTTCCTCCAATTTGACACTTAAGTCATTTGACGGAAAATTTTGGCACCAAAGTGAGCGGCTTACACAACTTTTGGCATTGATAGTGTACTTACCCCTTTGTTCTATTGTTCATGTTACCTTTAACTTCTACTAAAAGTCTCAAGTCATTCCTTGAAAAAAAAAAAAATCCGTAATTGGAGATGTTGAAAACTGCTCGTATGCAAATTGTTGAGAATATCTCAACTTGATGAATAGTTCTTTACATTTATTTGCAATATAAACTCCAATTTATTTGTTACCACATTTGCAAGGTGATTTTGTCATCATAAAAAAAGGTTGTTGGGAAAATATTCCAATGGAATTTTGATTATTCCAAAACTATTATTGGTATTAATAACTTCATGATAAGTGCAAATGTCCATGGTAAATTTAAGAAAGACTATTGTGATATCAATGGTCTCTATGAGTTCAATGAAGACAGATTACAATGGTAAAAATCTTGACAATAGGATAACAAGTCTAGCATGATAGAATGTGCATAAGGTCTGGGAGGTAACATGATCGATTAGTCATCAACATAGCATCCTATGATTACAATCTTGACAATTAGAGAACAAGTCTAGCATGACAAAATGTGCACAAGGAATTGGAGGTATCATGGTCAATTAGTTATCAACATAGCATCCTTGGAAATTGACATACTAAGGAAGATCATTAGATGATTGATCGCAAGTCACTCCACACAGTTTGACCACAGACAGCATCAACAGACTAATAATAATGAGCACGTGCAACTATTAATTGATAAGAAGTAATGGATCGTGCAATTATCAAGTAATACTTGTGAATGTGTTCCTCTAAAGATAGCTGTTAGACATAAGGAATATAGCAGTTGACAAGTTGAGAACTCACAGCTGACGAAAAGGGAATGAGACAGAGAATAGTTTATAATTCTGATCAAGTAGTCAGAGGAACAACGAATGCGACAAAGTCAACAAACTCCATTTTAGAGAACCTTGTAATCGCTACTAGAGCAGATTGTATAGGCAATATAGACCTTAGCAACTGTTCCAATCAACCCTTAACAACTCTAATCTCCTCGAAAGAGTGTCCAACGGTTGGATTACGTCTATATAATGAGTATTAGAGAAGCTAAAAAGTGTTGGATAGAGATGAAGAACATTAGCATTGTTCATTGTCACCTCTCTAGTGGTCAAATTGAATTTTTTCTATATGGAATTCTTTGTCATGCTTTTGCTACCTTGTAATCATGATAAGATCAAGTTTATAAGAGCAATAGTTGTACATGAATCCTGATAGTATGATTTATCATCTAATAGGATCAATACATGCTTATTGAAACTTGTCTGAAGATTGCTAGTGAAATCCAACTTATGTTAAGACTATTACCAACAAAGTCGACATGGACTTGGAGATAAAACTGAACCACTATAAATTGATGTATATGTTAGGGGCTAACGATACAACCTATAGGGGGTGAATAGGTAGTTTTAGAAAACTTGACAGTCTTTCACAAAAGATAATTAATGCTATGTAAATATCAAGCCAATGTGATGTTTCAAAACTGGTGATCATAATATATGCTTGTGGAAGTAAAAAGAGTAAAACAAAAGCACACAACAATGTATAGTGATTCAACTTTATCCCTAAGCTTATGTCCACTCTTTAGACTAGCAGTCACAAGTCAGGCTGGGTTCCACTAGTAATTTGCTTAGAAAGTTACAATTGGCAAGCATTAATCCTACTACAAGATACATCACATTATCATAACTCAATTGCCACTGTTACTCGTGTACACTTATATAGAGCACAACCACTCAGACAGCACAAATATGATACTCAGTAAAACAATCAAACGAGAACTTATTTTTAAGAATAGCTTGAAACAAATTTCCAAATCTTAAGGTTTGTAGCTCTCTCTAACATTTGGCATCCGCAATCTTTTCTTTATAATTGTCTTCAATCTATCCATTAGAGGTAAATTGGAGAAGTAAAGAGCTATTAGAGTTACCATTATCTAGCTATTAGAGTTACCACTATCCAAAAACAAAACTACCCATAAAGTCTTTTTCCTGAAGATTCGTAGGCTATCTGAAAATAGCATCAACTACTGTCGCGACCAATTTTTCGGGTGTGAACCACCTAGGGTTTGGCTAATGGATTGTTAAGCCTAGACTTAACTCGGGCTCTTCCAAGCCCATACCAATTCGCGATTTAGGTTTGAATTCTTAACATGCAAATGATTTTTATTAAGGAGTCGCCACTAATCAGTTTTTGGTGGGTCGATTAGAAACCCAAGTAAAGTAATGGGAGATTTACTTTACTCCTACGAACCAGAGATTCTAGATACAAGGACTTGGTTACGCTAGATTCCTCTAACGCCCTTTCGGTACCATTCTTTTTTTTGAAAAATGTTTTTGCAGGCAGCTTAAATTGATTTTAATTATCTCCCTAACATGTGAGGTGATCATGCAGGTGCGCAAACCACCAATTTAACACCCAATAAAACAATGAATAAGGTTAAGGGACTTACCTTGTAGCAATAAAAGCATCTGCATCGTTAGATTAAAATCCACATCAACAATTCTAGATATAGTCTCTAATTAACACGCAGATTTCTTTTTTTTGTTTTCACTTTATTTAATGGAATTTAATCTAAATGCAATGCATACCATAGCAAAATGATCTAAATTATATGACATGAAATGCAATAATTGCAACTTAAATGACCTAATATGCAAATTTAAATTAAATGGTCCTAGAATGCAAATTGATTAACATGCATCTAATTTTTTGGATTTTTTTATCTGGAATTTTGAATTAATAAAAGCCCTAATTGAACTACCTAAAACGAATAATTTTCTAATTCATGTTTAGGATTGATTTAAATTAACCCTATTTTGACTTAGAAAATCATTTCTTTATTATTATTTTTTAAAAAGTGCCAAGTTTTCTAAGAATGAAATTATCTAAATCTAATCCTAACCTATTTAAAAAGAGATTTCTAAAAAATATGATCCTAAAAATGTGATTATAGAAAAAAAAAAAAAAAAAAAACCTAATTTACTAGCCTAAATGTCTTATTTACTAAATCTATATTCCTAATTCTATATGCTCATGCAAGATTTTGATTTTTTTCTTTTTGATTTTATAATTTTTATTTTTCTAAAAATTGCAATTTATCCTAAAAAGGTGAAAGTAATTTATCCTAAGATATTTGAATGATATTCCTAACTAAATTAAAATTCTATCCTATTTAAACTAGGAATTAGGTCATCCTAATTTAAATTAAGATATTGTTTTAATTTAGTAATTTCTAGCCTAAGATGCAATCTATCTAAAAAATTGATCTAAGCTTAAAATTAAACATGCAATTCTATTCTAAAATTCATGATGATTTTTGTTTGCTTTTCGCTTTTTAATTAAAATTTAACATGCAATTCAACTAGCATCCTGAGTGATTTTTTTTTTTTTATGATCTAAATAAAATCCCTAATCTAAATATGCAAGACAATAAAAAAAACTAATCCTAATCTAAGATTTTTTGTGTTTTTTTTTTTTTTTTTTTTTTTTTGTGTTTTGAAATTAACAATTCTTAATAACTAAAAATGCAACCTAAACCAGTTAATTTGATTTTCGATTTTTTTGTTTTTATGATTTTTTATTATTTTAAAAAAATGAAATTTCTATCCTAATCATGCAAACCCTAAAACTACATTTTTTTTATTTTTGATTTTTTAGAGAAAATTAATTTAAACAACCCTAGCAAATCAAGCAAAATTGATTCCCTAAATTGACGAACCGTATCTCGCACATGAGATCGGGTTGGCCAATTTCGCGAAAAATCACAAATCGGATCTCGGGCGGGAGATCGGATTGGCAATTTTTTAAGTAACTACGAGTCAGATTTCGAGCGTGAAAATCGGACTGGCAATTACTAATTTCAAGCAATTTCATATCATGGAATTTCAATTTAACATTAAAGGGGACAATTACACCTAATTTAACAAATAACATGCAATATTAGTAGCAATAAATAAAACAGAAAAATAAATAACATAAAAGAGTAAAAATAAAAGTAAAAATAAAATAAAATAATTACCTAATTTTGTTTTTTTGCTTTTTTGCTTTTTTTTTTTTTTGAAAAGAAGGAAAAGAAAAAAGGGAGGGCCGGCTAGGGTTCCGACGGGATCGGAGGGGGTATAGCGCGGACGGGCTCGGCGGCGGCGCGGCGGCGGCGGCGTCGCGGCTCCGGCATCTCTCGGGCGCGGGCGGGGCGAGACCGGCGGCGGCGGGGCAGCACGGTGAGGGCGTCGGGGCCGAGGGCGTCGGGGGTGACGCTAGATCGCGCGACGGCTGACTCACGTCGGGGGTGGTGTCACGCGGGCGAAGCGGTGGTCTAGGCTGCTGGTCGCGTAGCGGTGCGGACGTGGCGTCGATTGAGGGACGGTTTGCTGCTGGCGTCGAGTGAGCAGAGGCGAGGGCGCCATGGCTTCTGGGCTGCGGCGGCGAAGGCTCGAGGGCGAGCGGGTCAATCGAATCGAAGCGGGGGTGGCCGGCGTAAGTGGATCTAGATCGGCGAAGGCATGAGCGCTGGATTTCGGAGCGGCGACCAAGATCTAGATCTCGGTTGAGACTCGGCGCCGAGTGGTATAGGGTGTTGCGAGACGTGGGCCCGCGGCTTCGTGGGTCTGTCGCTGTAGATCGGCGAGATCGGTATGGCGGCGAGGCGAGTGCGGCGGAGCGACAACGGCGGCGGCGGTGCCGACGTCGGCAAAGCATGGGGCTCGACGGCGACGGAGCCGACGAAGTCTTCCCCCCTGTGGGGAAGATGAATAGTCGCCAAAAGGGGGGGCCTTTTCTCTTCTTTTTTTTCCTTTTCTTTTTTCTCCCTCTCCCCTCAGCTCACTTTTTTTTTTGCCTTTTTCTTTGTTCTCTTTTTTAGCCCGAAAAGAGCCTCCCCTTCACGGACGACTCTCTCTCTCTCGCCTTTTCACCTTTTGGCTTTCTTTTTCTTTTTTTTTTTTTAGAAAACCGAGAGTCCCTTCCTCTCTCACTTTTTCTCTCAATTCTCTTGTGGCCGTGTATCAATATGTCGTGGCCCCCCCCTCCGAATTTGTACGCGAACAAGACATTTTATAGGAGGAAAAATTGAATCTTGATTGCATATTTTGTTTCCAATTTTGTTCGAGTAAAATTCCATCGAATATATTATTTCACCCCGCGCAATATTTGATCAAAAAATTTCCCCTTTTTGCGCAAAAACACATCCGAGTGCATATTACCTAAATCTATAAAAATCTTTATAAAATAAAACAAAATATGACAAAATGGAAAAAATCAAATCTACCTATGCCATGCATTTTTTATTTTTTATTTTTTTAGCAAAAATCAACCCCAAAAATTTAGGTGTCAACAGCTGCCCCTCTTTGAAGGTGAGCTCGCAGAGGTTGCCTTCAAAGACAAATTGAGACCTAAATTTTGGTCATGCTTATGCAATAAATGATTTTTGTTGGAAATTGGATTCCATTTTTTAAATGCAATTTATATGATGCGTGCAAATGCTAATGCAAATGAACCTACCTGGAATAACTTACCTTCGAAGAGGATGAAGTAGTCCGAGGTAGAGGGTGTTACATGTCCAGGACCCGTACCATTCTACGGTCGCCCAGAATAGTAACACGGCTTTGTGAAGATTCCGCCTTCCTGGGACCCGTACCACTCTACGGTCGCCTAGTATGGCGGAAGAGAATTGCTTTCCCAGGATCCGTTCTATGCTACGGTCACCTATTAGAGCAATAAGTGTTGTCAAGGACCCGTTCTATGCTACGGTCACCTTGACGAAGAAATTTGTTTTTCAGGATCCGTTCTATGCTACGGTCACCTGAATGAAAAAATTGCTTTTCCAGGATCCGTTCTATGCTACGGTCACCTGTTAAAGCAATGAATGTTGTCTAGGACCCGTTCTATGCTACGGTCACCTAGACTGAGGTTTTGCTTGGCTAGGACCCGAACCATTCTTCGGTCGCCTTAATCAGATTGAATGTGGAGAAAAATCTTTGGGGGACAACTCAATTGAGTGTCAAATATACTTAAAAGGGAATACTTGCACAGTGACAAATATTCCAGGTATGGATAAAGATATACTTACCTGGTAAAATCTCTGATCTTCAGGGATACGTCTCCTACAAAACATGGTTATAGGAGAGGCAATATGCGTTTGCAATCATAAACATGCATCAATTTAACGGATGTTCATGATAATTTCCATTAATCATGCATCATCTAATTTCCATTCTGAACACATGAGTGTCATGAATGTGTCAAATGAGGGATCCTTTGGTCGAAAGGACTTTTCTCTCATCCTCATTAAAATGGCTATTTTATCCTGACCTTTGATGCAGGATTCTGTCAATCACTCTATCTCACCCTTATCATGCCAAACAAGGGTCCAAGCAATCTCGCAAGTGGTACGACTTCACCAATCTGAGAGGTCTTTAAGAGGGACCATAATGCGGGCTTGGTCAATGGCTTAACGAATGGGACTCTTTGAGTCAAGCTTATTTGAAAAATATTCTGCAATCATTTAGGGTTTACAAGTCAAGAAACATAAGAAATGAGGCAGAAATTATCTTACTCACACTCCTTCGAGCGATGCCTTCGAACATATGAACCTTTACGTTAATTTAAGTGCCCTAATCTGAAGAGACTTTATAAGGGACGTAACATAGGCTTGGTTTATGGGTTAAGAAACGAAAGGATGATTAGGCTCAAAAAGTGTTTAGAGGGTAAAGTTGGTGATCATCTTGACACTTCCACTGATTTTCTTCCTCAATGTCGAAGATTTTCTTTTGCACTCATTGATTGCAACAGCATTTGAGCTTTTTTCTTTCCTTTTTTTTGTATCGCCTTGTTCAGGGTATGACTAACCATATTAGGCATTTTTTTCTTTTTCTTTTCTTTTTTTCTTCTTTTTTTTTTCTTTTGGCATCGGCCTTGCTTTTACCAGGCACACTGCTTTTTTATGCCCCATTTTTGCACTTTTTTCTTTGATCAGAATCTTCATTTTTTGTGGGCATCCTAATTCATGCCACTTGAATTTGTCTTGCCCCAGTGTGGGGGATGATCACCAACTGGGTTTAATATGAAATGAATTCATAAGCTCAAGTGGGCTATGCAATGGATAAAAGTGTATAGGATAGAGAAATGACTGCTCTTCATCATCCTAAGGCACTTCAACTATCGTACAAGTTACACTGCGAAAGCAATACCCGAAGATTGATGCAAGTGTAAGTAAGAAAATTCCTACCATTAATTTCAAATTTGTCCCAATGTGGGATGATTCTTGACAGGGGTAATTTAAAAGCTCTTCATGTGTGTGGGCTCAAAGGGCTAAACAATGGATATGCCTGTAGTGTTTTGGGTAGACGAAGAAACTGCCCCTCATCACTTTGGATGACGTACCCTTTGCGAGACCGCCCTTTTCCTTGTGGGCATGGAATTTTTCACACAACTCGCAGGGGGTTAGTGTATGAAATAGTGTATGGAATAAGGCTTGGCTTTCATCATTCCAAGATATCCCATTTGACACATTCAATTTTTCTCACGCAATTCGTTATGGAGAACATGCAAAATTTGCAACAAAATTGAATTTGCAACTCTTGAGGCAATTTATTCATTATAAAAATGCTTGCAATTCAAAACATGACACAGCAAATCTAATCATGGATAATACTTCTTGACAAGCATCGAATTAACTGGAGTGGAAAAGCGGCGACCATCCATTTCAGCGCCAGAATCAAAGCACCTCCGGAAGTACCTTCTTCACCACATATGGACCGCTGTAATTTGGGGCAAACTTTCCCCCGGGATCTGGAAAAATTGGCAATAGCTTCCTTAGAACAAGATCATTTACCTCGAAGTGTCTTGGTCGTACCTTCTGGTTGAAGGACCTGGCCACTCTCTGCTGATAAGTCTGGCCATGGCAAAGAGCCTTCAGTCTCCTCTCATCAATCAAGTTCAACTGTTCATGTCTTTGTTGCATCCACTCAGCCTCAGATAACTCTGCTTGGGATAGAATTCTTAGGGATGGAATCTCCACCTCCACGGGTAGAACAGCCTCCATGCCATATACCAAGGCAAAAGGGGTTGCCCCAGTAAAAGTGCGGATAGACGTTCGATATGCCATCAATGCGAAAGGTAACCTCTCATGCCAATCTCGATAATTCTCGGCTGTCTTGGCCAAGATCTTCTTAATGTTCTTATTGGCAGCCTCCACAGCCCCGTTCATTTGGGGGCAGTAAGGGGACGAATTCAGATGTTTAATCTTAAACTCGTTGAACAGCTCATCAACGATTTTGTTCCCGTTATCGGTAATGATTGATTCGGGGACGCCATAGCGAGCAATTATGTCACGTTTGATGAATTTTGCAACATTGCGTGCAGTGACATTTGCAAAGGATGTAGCTTCTATCCACTTGGAGAAATAGTCTATCGCCACCAAAATGAACCGATGCCCATTTGAAGCCTTGGGATTTATCGGGCCAATCACATCAATGCCCCACATCGAGAAAGGCCATGGCTCAGAAAACTGATGCAGCTCAGTTGGAGGAACGTTTATCTTATCACCGTGGACCTGACAACGGTGACAACTTCGCATGTGTTTAATGCAATCACTTTCTAGTGTGAGCCAGTAATAGCCTAATCTCATAATTTTCTTAGCCAACATGTGCCCGTTCATGTGAGGGCCACATACACCTTCGTGCACTTCTTGCATGATTTGAGTAGCTTCGGCTGCATCCACACACCTTAATAAGACCGAACCATGAGACCTCTTGTACAAATTTTCGCCACTAATGAAGAATTTTGAGGCCATCTTCATGATGTATTTCCTTTCAGCCGGAGTGCTTCCTTCAGGAAATTCCTGCTTTTAATGTAGTTCATGATGTCGTAATACCATGGCTTTCCATCATATTCTTCAGTTATGATCATGCAATAAGCTGGCCTCGGCAAAACTTCTATTTTCAATGGCTCGACTTCCAACCCGTTGGTGACTTGCAACATAGAAGACAAAGTTGCGAGTGCATCCGCAAATTGATTATGACACCTTGGCAAGTATTCAAACGAAATTTCCTTGAACTCCTTTACCAGGTCTTCTAGATATCTGTGGTATGGTAGCAGTTTGGGGTTTTTGGTTTCCCATTCTCCTGATCGTAGTATGATCAGTGCAGAATCCCCGAATACTTTCAATTTGGTCACACCCATCTCGATTGCAGCTTGGAGTCCGAGGATGCAAGCTTCATACTCAGCTACATTATTAGTGCATAGAACACCAACTTTGCAGCTACCGGATAATGTTGTCCGTCTGGGGATATTAGGACTGCCCTTGATGCAGAGCCGGACAAGTTCACGGCTCCATCAAAGAACATTGTCCATGAGCCTTCATCTACACTCAAAACACGGTCATCGGGGAACCATCATCATTACTTGAGACTCCCGGATTCTCAGCCAAGATATCGCGATCACTCGACCTTTAACCGACTTTTGCGGCATGAACCGCACATCAAATTCCGAGATTAAAATTTGCCACTTAGCCAACTTACCCACCAAAGCTGGCCGATCAAGCAAATACTTGATAGGATTATTCTCAGTTACGAGGAACGTCTAGTAGTGCAATGTGTACTGCCGCAATCTATGCAACACCCACACTAATGAGCACAAGTTTTCTCAGCATTAAAATATTTCAGCTCTGATATAGTGAATTTCCTGCTCAAGTAATAAATGGCCCATTCTCTTCTGTCAACAGGACTTTCTTGAGCCAACATCGCACCCAATGATTCACTATGAATAGTGAGGTAGAGAATCAAGGGATGGCCCGGTGATGGTGGGACAAGAACTGGTGGGTTCATTAGGTACTTTGCTTCAGACTTGTCAAATGCTCCCGACACTCACCATCCCGGTTGACTCGTGCATTCTTCTTTAGGAGCTTGAAGAACGGCTTGGCAGTTTGAAAGTTGGAAAATGAATCGGGCAATGTAATTCAATCTCCCCAAAAGGCTTCGGACTTCTTTGACCGTCGATGGAGGCTGTAACTCACATATGGCCTTAACTTTAGATGGGTCAATCTCAATCCCTTTACTGCTCACAATGAACCCGAGTAATTTACCAGATGTTGCTCCAAACACGCATTTAGCGGGATTTAATCGAAGCTTGAATTCGTGAAGACGATCAAACAATTTCTTTAGGGTTTCAACATGGCTTCTTCCAGGTCGGGTCTTCGCAATCATATCATTGACATAAACCTCGATCTCTTGATGCATCATATCATGAAACAATGCTACAATGGCTCGCTGGTAAGTTGCCCCTGCATTCTTGAGTCCGAAAGGCATGACCTTATAATGGAAGGTCCCCCACGGGGTAATAAATGCAGTCTTCTCCTTATCTTCTTCCTTCATCCTTATCTGATTGTATCCAGAGAAACCATCCATGAACGAGAATAACTCAAATCCAGCGGTGCTATCCACAAGGACGTCTATGTGGGGTAGCGGGAAATCATCCTTCGGGCTGGCCTTATTCAAGTCCCGATAGTCGACACGTACTCGAACTCGACCATCTTTCTTCATTACGGCACAATGTTAGCTACCCATTCGGGATATTGTGAGACTTCAATAAATCCCACTTTCAAAAGCTTCATCACCTCTTCCTCAATCTTCTTTGAGAGCTCAGGTTTGGTCTTCCGTAGCCTCTGCTTTTTAGGTGGCACGTCCGGATTAGTAGGTAAGGCATGCTCCACGATTGCTGGGTCTAAACCGGGCATGTCAGCATAGGTCCACGCGAAGACTTTCTGATATTCTTTTAGTAGCTGGATTAGGCACTCAGCCTCGTCTTTGGGGAGATTTGCCCCGATTTTGACCTCCTTGGCCTCTTCAGTGTCACTTAAATTGATAGTGACGGTTTGCTCGGATGTAAGGGCCTTGGCTTTTTTATGTTGTTCCCAACTACGCTGCACCTCAATGGAGTCTTCAATTGTGTTTCCAGGGTCTTCGTTATTAGCGCTTGCGGCATTGGATTGGTCCATTTCTATGCCTTTGCATGTTATAAGATTATCCTTGAAACAGGAAGTGGATAAATTAGAAAAACAAATAGAGTAATCTGTATTTTTTTGAAAGACTTTTTTGAAAGACTTTTTGAAAGACTTTTGAAAAGGATTTTTTTATAAACATTTTGACACGAGGAAGCATGATGAAGCCCAGGCCTCAGAATTCTCCTTTGGATTTTTCTCTTTTTTTTATCGGCTGGATATCATCACCGGGCTGGTTTGGTGTACCTCATCATGTCCTCAAAATAAAACTTGTAATTTTATTGATATTCATCAATCAATTACATTTATTGAATGGAACATGTGAATCCAAATCCTAAGAAGAAAGCGAAAAGGAGGAAATCAAAAACAATCGCTAGATAGCGATAATTATTCCTAAAAAGCAATAAAAATTCCCATGCGGGGGAATGCGAGAAAGCGAAAAATGAGTTACTCTTGTGAGCCAGGGCCCATTTCTTCTGGAGATCCTTCATTGATGGCTCCTATGACGATGTCATCAAACAAGCTTGTTACTCCTTCCAGCATGTCTTCAGGGTCCTCGGTTTTCGGGGGTGTCGGATCATCCATGCCACCCCATCCATCTGGGACAATGCTCCGGGGATCAATGTAGAAGCTTGGAGGGGCCGAATACTTCACCAAGTAGTCAAACTTGCCGCTCGGTTGCCCCATGGTGTCTATCACTTTCGCCTCATCCTGCATCATTATCGGAGGACCAGGGAATGTTTCATGAATACTTTGGGGGCGACGGGTTTTGCCTCCTTTGCCTTCGGTTAGGCATCGGGTTCAGTCCTTCTTGTCTTCTTCCTCCAGAATTTTGTCCACCTCCTCCATGGTACCATAATCCAGCAAAATGGGACCTCTGAGGGGCTTCAATGGGGTCTCGAATGCCTTGGCCATTTCTTCCAAGACCACCACCAGGAACGAAGCCATTCCCGACCATCACTCTTCCCACCATAAGGGCAGCATTTGAAACTTCGGGAGTAGGAGGCGTCAAGTCAGGAGAAGCATGTATGGTGGATACTAACTCAAACGAGTGGTAGCTCGCTTCGAAACTCAGAGTCTGGCTCCACATAGGGTATGGCCGTCTCCTGATAAATCCAGTGATCCTCCTCACCATACACGGTGACCAGCTTCCTTTCAATCACGAACTTCACAGCCTGATGCAAACTTGAAGGTACCGCTCCCGCAGTGTGTATCCAGGGACGACCCAGTAAGAAGTTAAAAGCAGTGGGGATGTCTAACACTTGAAAGGGAATGTTAAAGACGACCGGCCCTATTTGTATATCAAGGTGGATTTGCCCGATCACGTCCTTCTTCGTGCCATCGAAAGCTCGCACAGAAGTCGTTGCACCATGTATCCTGGATGGGTCAACTTTGAGGCGGTGAAGAGTAGCCAATGGGCATATATTTAGGGCGGACCCATTATCAATGAGCACTCGGGACACATGGGTAGTCTTGTGCTTGACAGATATGTAAAGTGCCTTGTTGTGCCCTCTACCCTCAAGAGGGAATTCCTCATCGGAAAAGGCGATCAAATCCTTGAGAATGACTGATCCTACAAACTCTTCTAACTTGTCTGCCTCAATCGTCTCTGGCACATGAATTTCACTTAGCACCTTCATCAGTGCCTTTTGATGCACGGGCGATGTCTGTAGGAGTTCAAGCAAAGAGACTTGGGCAGGCATTTTCCTCAATTGATCGACCACGTTGTACTCACTTGCTTTAATCACAGCTAGAAATTTCTTAGCCTCTTCATCAGTGACAGGCTTTGCGAGTTGAGCATTTGCTTGAGCATAAGTCCGACCAGACCTTGTAACAATGCCAACATCCAAGTCATAGGACCAAGGGACGGCCTTGTTGCTGACATACTCATAAGGCTGTGGCATTTCAATCACTATCTCATCATCGGATGCGTCCTCTAACTAGGGCATATCTGCAAGTAAAGGATCAACTTCTTCTTTTTCAGCAACAAGTGCGGCTTGTTCCTCCCCCTAATCGATGATGATGTGGGAAATAGTGGAAACTATGCAATTATGGTCGGCATATACTATAATGCCGTCATCCACCATCTTGGCAACTCTTTCCTTCATTAGTGACAAGGGGATATCCTCATGATCCGGATAATAACCAGCTCTCACTAGGCCATTGTAAGCATCCGCCACATGTACCTTCGAGTTCTTGATGCAATCGACTTCAGGTTCCAGAATGGCATTTACTGTGCCCTCATGCTCTGGTAGCGGATTCTTTTGGACATTTGGTCAGCGGTTTGGAACGAAAAGGCCTTCGTGTCCAAGAGATTTTGAATCTTGTGTTTGAGGGTGAAACACTCATCAGTTGAATGCCCCAATTCCCTACTATGGTAATCACACTTCTTTGTTGAATCATAACTATGAAGGGTTTCGCGGTTAGGGCGCTTCGGCTCACTAGTAAGCAAGCCTTTCTTTCTTAGGATCGCCAACACTTGGGATGGAGATCCATGGAGAGGAGTGAATTCCCTTTTATTATTTAGAAATTGTTGACGACCAGCGGTTTGTTGCTGTCTTGGATTGATCTGGACGGGCGGGCCACGGTTGATACTTTCTTGGCTGTAAGCCATGTTCACGTCCACAACAGCTTCTTTCTCCTTCTTAACAGAGAATCGTTTACTTGACGACTCAACAAACCATCATTTTCTTATCCCCATCTCGATTTGTTCTCCAACAGGAATAAGCTGATTGAAACTCTCGACATACGTACTCGCCATCCGGTTACGGAACTCAAACGGGAGGGTCTTCACAAACAACTTCATCAACTCCTTGTTAGTAGGCTCAGGAGTGATTTGGGCCGCCAGGTTCCTCCATCTTACAGCGTATTCTTTAAATGACTCGCTCTTCTTCTTTTCCATCCGCTCAAGATCCTCCCGGGAGGGTGCAATATCCATGTTGAACTTATACTGGGTTAGGAAGGCGTCAGCTACTTCACTCCAAGTGTCAAGAAGATTTATATTCTTCATTACGTACCAGTTGAGGGCGGGCCCAGTCAAGCTTGCATGAAACGACTGGATCATGAGAGGCTCGTTCTTGACATATTGGGCCATGCGTACGCGGTACATCTGCAAATGAGCTTTTGGACAGGAAGTACCGTCATACTTCTCGAACTCCGGCATCTTAAACTTCTTCGGCATTTTGACCTTCTCATAAACTGACAAGTCAAACAGGAGCGAATTCTGTGACTCTTGCAATTGTTTCAATTTCTCCTCAAGTTTGGCGAAGCGTTCATCCCTGCTCCGGCTTAGTCTTTTCGTCGGTAATGAACAGCGGGTCATCCTCCAAATCAGGCATGTTGCCATCACCCACTTGGGCCTTGTTTGTGCGCTTTGGTGTTACTATCTCGGCAAGGGCCGGTGCAACCGGTGCAAGAGCCCGACTCACTTGGAGGGATTTTACTTGATCCGTCATAGCGCATCGAGATAAGCAAGCGCTTAAGTTGATCTTCCATGGCAGCCATGCGATCACGCATTTCATTCTGGTCGGCCATTTTTGCTCTCGATCGTATAATGATGGGTGATCGTGGAGGATCCGTTACCACCTAATACGAAAGAAATGAACAAAAATAAGTATCTCATATGAAAAATGAAAGCCGATCCATGGCAACGATCTAGAGCTTTTATTAATGGAATTTTTTGACAAGTCCAGCGAAATAGGAATTTGAAATACCCTAAACAAATGAACTAGGAAAGTAAAAGACTCGACTCCCTAAACATCAAACTAGAAATGAGAATGACGAGATTGATTCAAGCACTTCATTTAGCTTGATCAATATACACTCGGGACACCATCCGGCGCAATCGCTTATTCTCCTCTCGAGCTTTCTCGGGAACCCTCTTGAGGCGTTTATTTTCAGCACAGTTGGTGATCTTCAGTCGCGCCTCAGGTATCGTCGGAAGCAGCTCCTCCGAGATCTTGTGTTGTCGAATATAGTTGGTCGAGGCATAATACTTCCTTTCCTTACCGTCCAGCTCCTCCTCAGGCCACTTGAGTTTTCGTGGACGGCACATATCCCACATTGATTTGATTGTGAGAATGGAATCTTCATGGCCTTGGCTTCCATCAATGAAGTTGACTTGGAGTGGATCTGCTTGCAATGCCGAGGGAAGCTCTTGCACAACTTGGTACTAACGAGTTATTCTGGTCGGATAGTACTCCAAAACTCTAGTAAATCCCAATAGAGGGATTGGGCCAACACCTCCACACGTGAGTCTCGCCGCACGAACTTGAAACCACATAGCATGCCATAGAAAACCCTTGGAAGTTGGTTTTTTCATGAAAGCTAGCCACTCAGAATAGTGGTAATCCGGTGCATGTTTTTGCTTATCCTCAAATTTCATAATGGGGTCATTAGAGTCATTGACATCATGTATAGTCATTAGACCACCAAATCCTTTCAAATGAGAAAGAAACCAAATTTGTAAAAGCTCAGGAGAGGAATGGAAAGTCTTATCACCATCTCCTTTAAATCGAGTGAGGGAAAGGAAAGTTTCAGTTAAAACAGTATTTACAAAATTCTTTCCTTCCAACACTTGTTTGACTAAGTGAGCCATAAAAGGGTTAATAGCATTCTTGAAATAAGGAAAAACTATAAATCCAAAGAAGGCTAAAAGAAAAACCCTTCGCATTTGAGATGAAGGGCCAATTTCAAAATGTTCTTTTAGAAAAAATATGGGACATGTGTTGCGATGAGCCTTTAAAACCTTTCTCACATCATCCCCTTTAATTCTCAAAAAATCAGATAAGGCCATAACGGGATCTATCCCGATAGGCGGACCAATTAACTCAGCTTTCAAAGGCTTTCCAATGGCAATGCTATATTCTTCCAAGGTGGGCGTGAGCTCATGCTTACTGCCAAGAATGAAGGTAGAAGTCTTGGGGCACCAAGAGTGGGCGAGTGCTTGGATAAGGCCGCCATGGATGTTGATACGCAGCAATGGAAGCAGTCGGCCAATGTATGACTCCACAAATCGACGGCCATCTTGGTCTAACTTGTCCCACCATGTGCCAAGCTCTTGCTTCGGAGGGAGAATAATTCGAAGGTCCGGTATCCCCATTGTATATTGACCCAGACTCAATAAAAACCTAATGCCATGGATCGACAAAATAATATGACAAGTAAGTAAATTTCAAGGGTGAAAGGTTAGAGAACTTACTTTACCAATGAGGGGCAATCACATAGACATGCGCATGATAAGTGGTTCGATTTCTACTCTAGAAGGCTTAACAAAGTGGAGCCACAAGGATGATCGGACTAGCCACGGGCGCGTGGACTATGTCGGGTCCTCATGACTCCGGCTTGGTCAAAGAGCCGTCCCAGGTCGCGGGCATGCGGACCGAGGTGGGTACTCTTGACACCATGAATGAAATTTCAGGATTGAGATGGGCGACTTGTACCACGAGCTTGCGGTCGGAGTAGTATCCATCTCAATACCATCCTAGATGATCCTATGCGGCCTAGGTCCGGCGGCAGATTGTGGGTGCAATAGTATAGTGCTAAATGCAAGGCATGCACAACAGTTTATATCAAGCAACACTTCATACATAAAAATAAACCATTCATTCCTACACCTCCCTACAAAACAAAGGTCGCAAACACTTCCCTTATACCTCCCAATCTGCAAAAACATTTAACACCTTAAATGTTAGGGATGTACCAGGATCCTTGCTGCCAAACAAAAATATTTTTCAAAAGAAAAGAAAAATTGGCCTAAGTCCACTAAGAGTTTTAACTCAAGTCCCCAGCGGAGTCGCCAAGCTGTCGCGACCAATTTTTCGGGTGTGAACCACCTAGGGTTTGGCTAACGGATTGTTAAGCCTAGACTTAACTCGGGCTCTCCCAAGCCCATACCAATTCGCGACTTAGGTTTGAATTCTTAACATGCAAATGATTTTTATTAAGGAGTCGCCACTAATCAGTTTTTGGTGGGTCGATTAGAAACCCAAGTAAAGTAATGGGAGATTTACTTTACTCCTACGAACCAGAGATTCTAGATACGGGGACTTGGTTACGCTAGATTCCTCTAACGCCCTTTTGGTACCATTCTTTTATTTTGAAAAATGTTTTTGCAGGCAGCTTAAATTGATTTTAATTATCTCCCTAACATGTGAGGTGATCATGCAGGTGCGCAAACCACCAATTTAACACCCAATAAAACAATGAATAAGGTTAAGGGACTTACCTTGTAGCAATAAAAGCATCTGCATCGTTAGATTAAAATCCACATCAACAATCCTAGATATGGTCTCTAATTAACACGCAGATTTCTTTTTTTTGTTTTCACTTTATTTAATGGAATTTAATCTAAATGCAATGCATACCATGGCAAAATGATCTAAATTATATGACATGAAATGCAATAATTGCAACTTAAATGACCTAATATGCAAATTTAAATTAAATGGTCCTAGAATGCAAATTGATTAACATGCACCTAATTTTTTGGATTTTTTTATCTGGAATTTTGAATTAATAAAAGCCCTAATTGAACTACCTAAAACGAATAATTTTCTAATTCATGTTTAGGATTGATTTAAATTAACCCTATTTTGACTTAGAAAACCATTTCTTTATTTTTTTGTTTTAAAAAAAAAAGGTGCCAAGTTTTCTAAGAATGAAATTATCTAAATCTAATCCTAACCTATTTAAAAAAGAGATTTCTAAAAAATATGATCCTAAAAATGTGATTATAAAAAAATAAACCTAATTTACTAGCTTAAATGTCTTATTTACTAAATCTATATTCATAATTCTACATGTTCATGCAAGATTTTGATTTTTTTCTTTTTGATTTTATGATTTTTATTTTTCTAAAAATTGCAATTTATCCTAAAAAGGTGGAAGTAATTTATCCTAACATATTTGAATGACATTCCTAACTAAATTAAAATTCTATCCTATTTAAACTAGGAATTAGGTCATCCTAATTTAAATTAAGACATTGTTTTAATTTAGTAATTTTTAGCCTAAGATGCAATCTATCTAAAAAATTGATCTAAGCTTAAAATTAAACATGCAATTCTATTCTAAAATTCATGATGATTTTTGTTTGCTTTTCGCTTTTTTAATTAAAATTTAACATGCAATTCAACTAGCATCCTAAGTGAATTTTGTTTTTTTTTTGTTTTTATGATCTAAATAAAATCCCTAATCTAAATATGCAAGACAATAAAAAAAATAATCCTAATCTAAGATTTTTTGTGTTTTTTTTACTTTTTTGTATTTTGAAATTAACAATTCTTAATAACTAAAAATGCAACCTAAACCAGTTAATTTGATTTTTGATTTTTTTTTTTTTTGATTTTTTATTATTTTAAAAAAAATGAAATTTCTATCCTAATCATGCAAACCCTAAAACTACTTTTTTTATTTTTGATTTTTTTAGAGAAAATTAATTTAAACAACCCTAGCAAATCAAGCAAAATTGATTCCCTAAATTGACGAACCGTATCTCGCGCATGAGATCAGGTTGGCCAATTTTGCGAAAAATCACAAATCGGATCTCGGGCGGGAGATCGGATTGGCAATTTTTTAAGTAACTACGAGTCGGATTTCGGGCGCGAAAATCGGACTGGCAATTACTAATTTCAAGCAATTTCATATCATGGAATTTCAATTTAACATTAAATGGGACAATTACACCTAATTTAACAAATAACATGCAATATTAGTAGCAATAAATAAAACAAAAAAATAAATAACATAAAGAGTAAAAATAAAAGTAAAAATAAAATAAAAAAATTACCTAATTTTGTTTTTTTGCTTTTTGGCTTTTCTTTTTTTTGAAAAGAAGGAAAATAAAAAAGGGAGGGCCGGCTAGGGTTCCGACGGGATCGAAGGGGGGTGTAGCAGCGCCGGACGGGCTCGGCGGCGGCGGCGGCGGCTGGCGGCGTTGCAGCTCCGGGCGTCTCTGGGCGCGGGCAGGGGCGAGACCGAAGCGGCGGCGGGGCGGCACGGTGAGGGCGTCAGGGGTGACGCTGGATCGGGCGACGGCTGACTCACGTTGGGGGTGGTGTCGCGCGGGCGGAGCGGTGGTCTGGGCTGCTGGTCGCGTAGCGGTGCGGACGTGGCGTCGATTGAGGGGCGGTTTGCTGCTGGCGTCGAGTGAGCAGAGGCGAGGGCGCCGCGACTTCTGGCTGCAGCGGCGGAGGCTCGAGGGAAGAGCGGGTCAATCGAATCAGAAGCAGTGGTGGCCGGCAGAAGTGGATCTAGATCTGGCGAAGGCACGAGCGCTGGATTTCGGAGCAGCAACCAAGATCTAGATCTGGTTGAGACTCGGCGCCGAGTGGTATAGGGTGTTGCAGAGACGTGGGCCCGCGGCTTCGTGGGTCCTGTCGCTGTAGATCGGCGAGATCGGGATGGCGGCGAGGCAGAGTGCGGCGGAGCAACAACGGCGGCGGCGGTGCCGACGTCGGCAGCACGGGGCTCGACGGCGACGGAGCCGACGAAGTCTTCCCCCCCCTGCGAGGAAGATGAACAGCCGCCAAAAGAGGGGCCTTTTCTCTTCTTTTTTTTCCTTTTCTTTTTTCTCCCTCTCCCCTCAGCTCACTTTTTTTTTGCCTTTTTCTTTGTTCTCTTTTTTAGCCCGAAAAAGAGCCTCCCCTTCACGGACGACTCTCTCTCTCTCTCTACCTTTTCACCTTTTGGCTTTCTTTTCTCTTTTTTTTTTTCAGAAAACCGAGAGTCCCTTCCTCTCTCACTTTTTCTCTCAATTCTCTTGTGGCCGTGTATCAATATGTCGTGGCCCCCCCCTCCGAATTTGTACGCGAACAAGACATTTTATAGGAGGAAAAATTGAATCTTGATTGCATATTTTGTTTCCAATTTTGTTCGAGTAAAATTCCATCGAATATATTATTTCACCTCTCGCAATATTTGATCAAAAAATTTCCACTTTTGGCGCAAAAACACATCCGAGTGCATATTACCTAAATCTATAAAAATCTTAATAAAATAAAACAAAATATGACAAAATGGAAAAAATCAAATCTACCTATGCCATGCATTTTTTTTTTAATTTTTTAGCAAAAATCAACCCCAAAAATTTAGGTGTCAACAGCTACTTTTGTACGCTGCAATCTCTGACAAACCTATCAAACTACCTAGCTACTCAATTACTTCTTCTTCGTGAATTGTGTTGTTATGCAAATCCATAGCCACAACGGCTATATTAACTCAATCAACGAATATTATCAATATGTATGCTGGTGCCACAGCATCAATGACCTAATGTTTACAACATCAACATAGACATCGACATCAGCTGATCTTTTAGGTCTGTTAGTTCTATTTACGGAGAAACCATATTAGGATGTGATACAATCTTTTGTCCACTAGATCATACCATAGATCGTGCTTGGTCCTTTGTAACGAACCTCTGCATATAGTATAGTAAACATTATATTAAGGATCATTTGAACATCATCAAAATCACTAGGAGATATTTCTCCAATAGCATGTTATCTTTCACTTGCTTATTTTTATAGGCCTTGACACATAAAGTGCCAAAACTTGGCACAATGGGATACTTAAATGCTAAAAGTTCGAAAATGTAAACTTAAGTGTCAAAATCAGAGCAAAACGTATTAGTTAAGTGCCAACTGCAAGAAAATTCGGCTAAGATACTTACGTAGCACTCTTCCCTCGAGACAAGTGCAAAACAATATCTTTTTGCATGCTATTGTAGCCGAGATAAGCCAAAAACAACGTCGTTTTGCCTCGGATTTGAATTTTAATATAAATATTAATTAAATTAAATTTAAAACTAAGTTATTTTAAAAATAAAAACAAGGAGGAAGAAGAAGTTGCAAAAGGCATTGGGCGACGACGTACAAGCCCTCACCACCACCTCCCAGCCTTCGGGAGCGAGCAGTGACCCTTAGCCCAGCTGGGCTAGGCCCTCGTCGCTAGTCAGCGCCATCACCGACGAGGGCTTGCACACCCCTCACTATTCTACAATATCCCTTTTATAAAATTTAGTTTAATTCATATTTTTATTAAAATTCAAATAAGAAACAAAACGATGTCATTTTGGCTTTTCATTGTTGACTCAATTCTCCATCGAGCTACGTAGACAAGTTCTATTAATAAAAAAATCGCTACATAAGATTTTCGGGAGATTTCACTGGACTTGGCACTAAGATGCCCCAATTTTGAAAAGAATTGACACTTATGTATACATTCGTAACTTTTGATACTTAAGCATCCTCTCATGCTAAGTTTTGGCACTTGCGCTGTACTTCTATCCTCATTTTTATGTAAATTTGTCTAGTAGCATCACTTGCACGTATCACTTTTGATTTATTTCTCATTACTATCTAGTTTAACTTGCTATCTTGCGCAAAGTTTTTCAAAGTGTTAAAATAACTAATTCATCCTCACTTTAGGTTATATATTTATATATATATATATATATATATATATATATATTTTGCAAGCCCCAACATCTTTTGCAAGGTTTTGAGAAGTTTTTGAGTAGCTAATGTCATTTTGCCAACATTCTGGTCAACATGGCCAAGTTTGATCTGGATTGTTGAAAGTTGTGAGTCAAAAGACCTGAAACACTTTGTTTTAAGCAAGGGCAGTTTCAGTTATGCCAATTCAAATGGCTTCAGCAGCAGTGGTTTTCTTTGTTATCCCTGACTCGTCAAAAAACAGACTTCCCTAAAAGGTCTCCAAATAAGTAAATCAAGACAAGGAACTTCTCTTAGAGTAAATAATAAGCACCCAAGGACTACTAGACCAACACAAAAAGATTGGTAGAAGAAAACTAGAAAGAAAAATAGTTCCCGATCATTATAATATAACTAAGTAGAGGGAAAACTGTCTAAAAAATTCTGAACTGTTTACGTTTTTATCAATTTCGTTTTAAACCTTTTAATTGTATCTGATGGAATTCAAGTCGGCGGAAGACGACTTACCTGATTCCAATGCGCAAACAATAATTAACCCCGGAACGAACGTTAAATTGTGGATGAATCACGAACAACACTACCTCACGTTGGTCTGAGTGCAATTAGAAAGAAAGCGCCCGATTTCCACGGCGTAAATGCTGATTGTTCTTGTAAAGAAGAAATGGAACGCCTTGATAGAAAGGGGAGAGAAAAGAAGAGAACTTTCTGAACGTACGTTGTTCCAACTAGTATAACGGTTGTCTTCAAGGGTCTTTTATATGACCCTATCATACCCCTTCATCGTAGCATATCAAGGCGAAATGGTGCGTGCCAATCGCACCCCATTATGGACGTACTAGCTAAAGTACAACATCTCCTACTAAGACATGATGGGCTTGATAGCGTTTGATCAAAAATATAAAGCATTCAACATTCATCAACTTTACAAAACAATTCATACTGGCAAGTAAGCCATGCGACCAGTGAGTACACCTGCACTTGGGAGCTCAAATTATGCACTTGTTGGGGATGACATAATGGCTACAACCCCGAAAAGAAATAAACAATCGATGTCTCACAATGCCCCAAACATATTTTGTTACATCAGTCCAAGTATACCTATCCCTTAAAGTCTATACTTGACTATTCTCAAAATACCATGTATTTACAATTATATCCGCAACCACATAGGGCGATATAATTGGTCGACCAATAAATACATGTGATAGATGTAAAACAACAATAGTCTTCCTTCGCACTCATGTCTCTCTTCATTTCAGAACAACTACTTTCCTAGTCACGTCCCATAAGGCCATATCTATTCACGACCGCCGGTAACATGCTAAAGTAGCAATATTGATCTTTCACTTCAAGAACATAGTCAGAAGTAACATAGGACACAAAATGAGGTAAATTATAAATTACCTCAAGGGCTCACACGATGAGTAAATAGGGATAATTTTACTCATTTTCCCTTGTCGGTCGAATAATGCACATGTAGTATGAGTTACATGCTATAGTGGATTTCTTTTCCTATAAGAGCGTATGTCATTTATTAAATGTATCCACTATACAGATCTTAGCCTAAACATAGGCACGTGCTCCTCACATACTCATGTTTAGCTCGAGTACTATATCAGCTCGCTTTCTATAGCGCCCAATTAAGTACTCGCATCCAGCATCTATCAAGGATACATGATTGTGGGACTATCATGTTCGGTCTTATTATAAACAAATCACAGACCTCATCTTGACTCCAATCAAGGCGATATATTTTATGTACTAAACTTGCTCTTCAGCGTTTATTTGTACATAATGTCTCATCTCAACGTGCTATCTATAGCACTTGAGGCGATTGCTCGTGTGAGTAAGCCAATCATTGCCTACTGACATACTTTTCAATAATATATGTGTGCAGTGCTAGTCTCATACTGTATTTGTCACGCCCTGAACCCCGAGTGCGCGCACATCCCACTGTGGTTGATTAGCTATGCAACGTTCCCAGGTACTCGTCGCTGACCCATTCATTTTAAATGCACATGCGGAAGCAAATTACTAATCCCCTGACCTCAACAAACATAGGATAGAAAAGCAGGACAACAATTTCCAAGCAAATACATTTTTATAAACACTTCAAGCTTATACCGAACGTCTATGACATAAAAAACTACTGAGCCACCTATGCTCCTGATCCTTCTGCTTCAAGCTCCTGGCTCTTCACACTAGGGACCTGAAAATGGTTATACAATAACCAGTGAGATATAAATCTCAGCGAGTTCTTCTCCTAAGCCCCCGATTAGAACACCAACTCAACTCGGGGTATCTCTTCAGAACCACCCCACCAGCAAGCAAACAACCAACAATCAACAGTCGGTTCGCATGCAATCTTACCTGGTATGCCATACCCTGCACGTTATATCTCAGTACAATACACGCAATGCACATGACCATTAGATGATATATTTCATCATTCACATACGAGTCGCATCACAAGCAATCTCACCTGGCCATTGCCACACCCTGCATGTTATTGATTCATGCGTACGTGCCATAAACAATGTGCTTAACTCATGTATGACCGAAATCACAAATGCCATGATTCTCATGCATTCTTGCACATTAGCACAGTTCGAAAACACAATGCAATACTCAATGCATACAACAATTGAAATGCCTTATCCACTCAATTAATCACAGGGGTCTCAACCCAATCAACCACAGAGGTCCTGATTATAATGCTAAACCGTTATGACACGTCCCATACCATGCTACACAGTTTCGTCCCATAATCAGGCGCATCAATCAACACCCAACATGCGATCCAATTATTATTCACTGCCACTCAAGGGCATAGCCTACTCGCAGTTCGGCTATCTACTGACATTAATGCCAGGCATCGTCTCCCCCCATGGAGCACGGCATCGTCAGTACGTCGACGGCATTCCCGAAGGAGCATCGTCTCCCCCCTTGGAGCACGGCACCGTCAATACGTCGACGGCATTCCCGAAGGAGCATCGGTCCAACCTCCACTGCGACCGGCATCCGTTGACTTGGGGCATTCCCGAAGGAGCATCGTCCGGCCCCAAAGGCTCGCGACGGCATCTCATCTCATTCATGCATTCATTCAATTTCGGCCTAGGACACCGTGCATTGCACTCAAATACTTCAATTAAAATGGTGATCCCGGCCTATTTTCTTCATATTAGAAATGCATGATAAAATAATCGTGTGTGGGGGACACGGTCAGATCAAAACCAGAAATTTGTGTCATCTCTTTTTCAAACCCCCTTTGTTTGATATTATACTTAAAAATCTATTTTCGGTGTCAAAACCCGACACCCGGGATTTTCCAAATAAAATCCATGTTTTCACAATCACCACTCAATTTCACAAATCATCACTCAATTCATGCGGATGTTTATGCAATAACACATCCAATCACTTCATAGGATTAAACACACATGAAATTAGACACTTTTCATTCTCGGGTGAACAGTGTTTCGTGAACAGTGCTCGTGAACAGTAAATCGTGAATAGTGTCGCATGAACAATAAATTTCCAGAATTTAATAAACTATAAATTAAATTCAGAAATCATTAAAAGCATTAATTAAAGCAACCATCAATTAATTAAAGCCAAGCATACTTAATTAATCACATAAAGCACATCAAGCAAATAAAGCAAGATTAAGCTAAACTAATCTAATCCATCCATCTAACCACCTATCTTAGGGCTAATACAACTTAAATAAATCATCTAAACTAGAATTAAATCTAACTAAACCAACCCTAAGCAAGTTTAGGCTCTAATCAAAGGATTAGGAGCTAAACTCACCCGTTAAGCGGGCCGGAGACACCGACGCGGCGGCGACAATGGAGGCGACGCTCCCAGACCTCTACCACGACGATCCAAGGCGGTCCCAAGCTCAACACAGCAACCACAGCCCAAACTCTTACGAAATCTCGAAAAACAGCCTGGGAGGAGAAACCGACTTGAACGGCTTGGCCGAAGCTCGGCGAAGGGGGTGGGCAACCGGCGGCACACAGGGGGTCAAGGGGAGTGGCTGGTAGCTGGGCTAGGTGAAAGAAGGGTCGGAATAGGAGAAAACGGGCCGAAATCGCGAACCAGGGGGAGCTGGGCGGAATCGGGCGGTCCAGCGGCCGGTGTCTTGTCGCAGGATTTCTGGACGGTAGCTCCGTTCGAGGTGCTACCAGGCTTGTTGGAACGGTTTCGAAGTTCTCTTTACGGTGGTATGTGGAGCGTAGCCTGATTCTCACGGTAAGACCACTTTTAACTCGAATCTTTGACGAAAGGTCAGCTGGAGCAGAACTGTTCCAAGCGGTCGGACTGCCGCTGGCTTCTGGCCGAAATTCGGGACGATCGGAGAATCGTTTCAGCGAACGGCCAAGTCCCTCTGCACGGTCTGGATCTCCTGAAGACAATGGTGGGTGACACGAAGGCCGATTCATCCGGGAAGCCAACAATCAACTCGAATATTTGGAGGGATGTCTGCTGGAACAGAAACTGGAAAAGAGGGAGAACGAGGGAGAGAGAGAGCTCGACGGTTTGGGGCTGAAGGAGGGAGAGAGAGAGTGATGTGAGGGCTGGAGTCACATCTCTTTAAGGCCATTAAATGCTTGCTTCAATTCCCCATGCATGATGTCATCTTCTCTCTCTTCCTTTGCCCTTATCCACTTGCTTTTAGGGGCAATTTGGTCATTTCCACCTTACACAAATTATCAATCTAACCTTGGGCTGAAATTGGTGGATGGGCCTAGGGATTGGGATTGGCCATGAATAGTAATGGGCTTGGAAATTGGTTGGGCTTGATTGGGCCCAAAGTTGGACCATGGGCTTTGAAAGATGAATAGTGTTTTAGGCCCAATGGGCTCATTTGCTTAACTTAGGCCCATTTTGGTGGCTGTCCCAACTTAGGCCTAAGGCCCACACTGGCTTGGCCCGGCCCATTTCCTCGCGGGCTTACTTCCTCGGTCCGAAAATCACTTTTCTAATTTCTCGGCTTCACTGGCTCTGTCTACTGTCGCTAAAGCTTCATCTAAAGTCTAAATGGGACATTCCCGATAATTCGAAGTCCAATTCTTAGTTCTCATGCCATGTCAATTTCGTCCTAATGCCATTTTGGTCACAACTCAGACTGACAGGTGGCTTTAAGGATTCACGCGTGACCGACTCGTGCCAAACCACGTTCAAGATATCTCGACGCATGGACGTCCTTGACTACATGAAATTACGGAGGATAGATTCTTATTTCAAAGTACACGATTACTGAGGATCGACCTAGGGTCGTTCGCGGGCTCGATAACGGTAAACGGAATCACCCGTCGTTCCATTATGTTCTGTCCATGAATCAACTTTTAGTCGTCCTTAGAATCGGCCTGCCTACCTACAGGATCTTCCTCACGCAAGTCTCACGGTCAAGTCGTTTTCCTGGTCGAGTTCTTTAGTCGTACGAGTTCTGTCCTCATTAGCCTTTCCTCTCAAGGTCGGTATCGGGAGTGATCAATTTCGAGTGAGAACAACCAACAATGCATTGACGAAATTCACATCCATTCATTCCTCAGAGGACTCGAATTTCAGGATGTCACAGTATTTGTACTCATTGATAAAACATCAAGTCATCAATAAATAAACAAGTACAATACAAATGTCCACATATACATAAATCAATGATCCTTTACAATAACACATCACATTCGACGCAATCCTAGTGACATCCTGGGGGTCAAGAATATGTCTCTAGGAACAGCCTTCATAAATGGATCAGCAACCATTCTATTGGTTGAAATGTATTGTACGATCACTTATTTCTGCGCTATTATATCTCTTATAGAGTTGTTCTTTATGTCAATGTGATCCGTCCTTCCATGATACTTGGGATCCTTCACATAGGAAACAGCAGCTTGACTATCGCAATAAACTATCACTGGTCTTGAAACCTCAGTGACAGTAGCTAAATTTTCCAAGAAACATTTTAGCTATACTGCTTCTTGCACTGCAGCAGAACATGCAATAAATTCTGCCTCCATCCTAGATAAGGCCATGCATGTTTATTTCTTGCTATTTCAAGAAATTGCACCTCCATTGAGCAAGAACGCATATCCATAAGTCGATTTACGCTCATCGAGGTCTCCACCCTAATTAGCATTTAAATAGCCTAACAGGCATAAATCACTCCATTGATAACAAAGTCGATAGTCCATAGTGCCCTTCAAGTATCTTAGAATCCTCTTCATTGTTTTCTAGAGAGCTTGATTAGGATTCGATTGATATTGTCTCATCATTCCCATGGCATAACATATGTCAGGTTGACTACTCATCATAGCATACATCAAAATTCCGATCACACTAGTGTAAGGAACAGTTTTCATTACTTTAATTTCTTCTGGAGTCTTAGAACACATCTTAGTACTTAGGGTGCGTTTGGTTCAGCATTTGCAATGGGCTTTGAGTCCAATGCAAATGCTGAAAGCCCAAAGCTATTTAGGGAAAATGCAATTGTGTTTGGTAAAAAATTTTTGCAAATGGACTTTGAGTTGAATGTGCATTTGGTAAACAACACTTTCGCAAGGGGCTTTGATGGGTATAATATATATATATATATATATAACTTATTTTTCTTTTTTTTTTTAAATATTCGCCAAACCCTTCGCCGGTCCGGCGGGGGCTGCGGCCGGCCCGGGCGAGCCGATCCGCGCCGGCGGCCGTCGGCTGAGGTCGCCCGGGGTCGGACGACCTCCGGCGAGGGTCGCGCGACCCAGCCCGAGGGCCGCCGGAGGTCGCCCGACCTCGGGCGACACTCGGCCGGGTCGCGCGACCCTCGCCGGAGGTCGTCCGACCTTAGGCGACCAGGGTCGCTCGACCCAGGGGCCGCGCGACCCGGGCGACCGCCGCCGGGTCTCGCGGCCGCAGCGGCCCTCGCCTGGGTCTCGCGAGGGTCGCGCGACCCGACGCCGTCACGCGACCCTCGCGAGACCCGGGCGAGGGCCGCTGCGGCCGCGAGACCCGGGCGGCGGTCGCCCGGGTCGCGCGGCCCCGGGTCGAGCGACCCTCGCCGAGAGTCGCCCGAGGTCGGGCGACCTCCGGCGGCCCCTCGGGCCGGGTCGCGCGACCCTCGCCGGAGGTCGCCCGACCTCGGGCGACCTCAGCCGACGGCCGCCGGCGCCAGATCTGGCTCGCCGGCGGCCGTAGCCCTTCGCCGGACCGGCGAAGGGTTTGGCTGAATTTTCAAAAAAAAAAAAAAGAAAAAAATAAATAAATATAAGGGCAATAACGGAAATATGAAAGATTAATGAGGGTAGTTTAGGAAGAGAAAAAATATTTTCAGCATTTGGTGGAAAGCTGAAAGCCCAAGGCTGGTCCCTACCAGCCTTCAGCTTTCAGCATTCCCAAGGCCCGACTTTCATTTGAAAGCTCTTTGAGATTGGTTGCCAAACACCTATTTTTTGGCTGAAGGGGCTTTGGGGGCTGAATGGGCTTTCTAAATGCCCATCCAAACGCACCCTTAGGCCTTCACCTTGCATGATAGGAGTATCAATGGGATCACAGTGTTACATATTGAATCGTTCAAGAATCTTCAATATATAAAACTCTTGTGATAAAGCAATGAGTTTTTTTGATCGATCTCTTTCGATTTTAACTCTTAATATATAACCAGTTTCTCCCATATCTTTCATTTCAAAATTGGAAGACAACCATTCTTTTATGGTGATAACCAAAACCTTGTCATTTCCAGCCAACAGAATATCGTCCACATAAAGTGATAAAATCACAAATTTATCTTCGGACCACTTGACATATATACAGTGATCTTTTTCGATCATCGTGAAACCAAAAGTTGTTATGGCTTGATGAAAACGAAGATACCACTGTCTAGATGATTACTTAAGGCCATATATTGAGCGATGAAGTCTGCAAACTTTATGCTCTTGACCTTTAGCTATGAAATCTATTGGTTAATTCATATAGATTTCATCATCTAATTCTCCATTGAGAAATGCCGTCTTTACATCCATTTGATGTAATTCAAAGTCCAAATGTGCAACGATGGCTAGAATAAGGCGTATTGAGGCAAACCTTACAACTTGTGAAAATGTTTCCTCATAGTCTATACCTTCTTGTTGAGTATAACCTTTCGCCACAAGGCGAGCCTTATACTTTTCAATGGATCCATCCACCCTTCGCTTAATTTTAAAGACCCATTTGTTTCCAATGGCCTTGCGATTGGGTGATAGATCAACTAAGTCCCAGACGTGATTTGCCCTCATTGACTCCATCTCATCTTCCAAAGCTTTCCCCCATTCTCCCTTGTCAGAGGATGAGAGAGCCTCTTGAACAGTCTTTGGCTCGGCATCGTCTTTCTGAGCAATCATAAATGCTTTCCCTTCAATCTCAAAATGACATCAAGGAATACTTTTACGATTACTTTTATGCAACTGAATTTCTCTTGAATTCGGTTCGCCAGGCGACGCAACACTCCCACTAGGTCTTGCATGTTGAGGTAAATCTTCATTTTCCTCTACAATATTAGTGGATGTGTTATTTGAATCTTCCATCTCATATAATTGGAAGTCCTTATCAATCTCACCTCTACTAGGAAAATCATTTTTCGAAAAAACGTGACATCTCATGACTCCATCTCAGTCAAACTTCCATCAGCTTGTTCACCTATGAACACGTACCCTTTGGAGTGTTCAGAATATCTTATAAAGATACATTTCTTCCCTCTAGGGCCTAATTTGCCATATTTATGGGAAGAATCATAAACATAAGCTGCACATCCCCATGGACGTAGACAACTTAAGTCTGGTTTCCTACCAGTCCATAATTCATAAGGGGTGGAAATGACCGATTTTGAGGGCACTCGGTTAAGTACATAGGCAGCAGTCACTAACGCATATCCCCAATAAGAGATAGGTAAATTTCCTTGCATCATCATAGACCTAACCATTTCCAATAGGGTTCTATTCCTTCTCTCAGCTACTCCATTTTGTTGTGAAGTACCAGGAATAGTTAATTGTCATACAATTCCCTTTTTATCACATAAGATACTCACATCCGCGATCAGTTCTCAATGCCTTTATTATTTTGTTCAACTGATTCTCTACCATCGTTATATATTGTCTAAAGCAGTCCGGTGCTTCTGACTTATGGAAGATCAGAAAGACATAACTGAAACGCGTAAAGTCATCTATGAAAGTGATGAAATATGAGGCTCTATACCTCGCCCTTACGTTCAAAGGACCATAAATGTCAGAATTTATGAGTTGCAATAGAAGTTCGGCTCTAGTCCCTTTACCGAATGGTTTTCTAGTTGCTTTTCCCGCTAGACAATGTTCACATACGAGTAGATCAACATTAGTGAGTAACCCTAAAAGGCCTTCTCTAGCTAATCTTTGCATTCTTTGCAACCCAATGTGATCTAATCTAGCATGTCAAGTACTTGCATCAATCTCAACATTACTAAAAGACGCAATTAAAGAAAAACAACCATCAACATTAACATTATACTGATCTTAGTCAATGTCTAATACCATAAAACCATTTGATACATGACCTAAACCATAATAAACTGTTCCAAACAAAATATCAACACAATCACCATGGAAATTCAATACATAACCTAAGCTAAGAAGAACAACTATGGAGACCAAGTTTCGTCGAATATCTGGAGCATAAAGGACATCGTGTAAGAATAGGTTTTGACCACCATGTAAAATTAATTTACATGTGCCGATACCCTTCACTTCAACTCTTGAGTTATTCCCAACATATATCCATCTTTTTCCAGTCAGTATCCGACGATACTCCATAAATGCTTCTCGATCTCTAGCTACATGGTCTGTTGCTCCTGAATCTATAGTCCACATTGGATGAGATTCAGCAAGCATTACAATACTAGAAACAAAAGCATTACTTAAAGTAATGGAGTAATAGGGTACCGTTTTTGGCTCGGTGCATTCACGGGCAAAGTGACCCATCTTGCCACAATTGTAGCACTCCATCTTGGCCTTGTCCTTCTTTCCACCACGCTTTTTGCGTTGGAAGGTCTTAGCCCTCTTAGGTGCTTGATCAGTCTTCTTCCCTTTGTTGTTGAATTGAGAATTCCTTTTGCGCTTAAAGCTCGAAGCTTTGCACGAACTCAATTCAGCAACATAAGCATGGGTAGAGGATATCACAGCCTCTAGACACTTATCCTCTAATTCCAAATGACGCGCTATATCATCAAAAGTGACAATATTCTCATTATGCGTCATATTGATCTTCATATGCTCACAGCCTGAACTTGTTGTTCATCAGTAAGGGAGTGACTTGCCGACTTCAGCTCACGAATCATATTTGACATCTCCGGAAGATGCTGCCTCATCATTAGATTTGGGCGCTTTCGGTATGTATCAAACTTGATGGTGAGTCTCCTCGGCTTAGTAGCAGATGTACCCCCAAACTTATCTTTCAAGGCAACCCACATAGCTTGAGCTTTATCATAACGTTCAAACTCACACGTGAGATTATCTTGCATACAGCTCAACAACGTGAAGCAAGCAATGCTATTTTTTTTCTTCCAAGCTTGATAGGCTTCTAGATCTCTCCTATGTTGAGATGAAGTTCCATGCTCAGGTTCATCCATGGTGTGGTTGAGGGTTTCCAAAACCTCTTGCTTCTCAAGGATGTACTGAACCTTTCGGTGCCAAATATCATAATTGTCACCGTTCAGCTTCTCACCCGTATTGAGGTCAGCCACAATGGTCTTGGATGCCAAAGCCATAATCAATTGCTATAACACATTGACATAATAAACACAGAGTTAATACTAGCACATTCTCAGAGTTACACACATATTTAATTTGCAGCAAAGACAAACTAAATTAATGATAATTCAACAAAAGACACAGAAACGAAAGTTCACTATGTTCCCAATCAGCTCCCATGTACGATTGTTCTATCATCATTAATTAGTTTAATTTGCATAAATTTTAAGTTCTAGGTGAAAACTCCCTCGAATTCTACCAACCTACGAACCCCCACTAAGAAAAATAATTACATGACCTCATGTAATTTCTATATTTTTTCATTAACACAAAAACATAGCATGATTTGAACCTACATACAAAAAATAATCATGTTACATCTACAATCAAAACCGCAATTCAACATGTAACAGAAAAACAAGGATTTCCTACCATTATTCGAATTTTCTTGAAACTAGAAAATTACGAGTATATCAAACTATATACATGCTATCATCGAACTAAACTCTACACAGCATATATGACATCATTTTCATATAAGTTAGCTACTGTATTTTCAGAATCACAAGAAAATACAAGCTAAAATGAATAAATAATGCATTTAAACCCCAAAAACACGAGTACTTAGGGTTCCCTACACATTTTTATGCATTTATAAAACTCAAAAATAAAAAATAAATATATCACAGTGTCAGGAACATCCATATGAACCAAAAGCCACTAACCACGCTCCTATCGGAGCTCCCACGCACCTACATGAGCCACCTGAGTGCGCGACGTGTGTGGTGCACATGCCAACGAGCCAAACGGCTCTTGGCCGGTCCGATCAATCCAACCGGTGACCAGTCCGACCGGTTTGACCGCCGGACCGGTTGACCCGGTCTAACCGTTGACCGGTCAACGGTCGAGTCGGGTTAACTTCAGGTCGGTTCACCGGTCAGGTCGAGTCACGGGTCGAGTCGCCGGCCGGCCAACTGCTGCCGACGGTGACATCATCAATGACGTCATCCCAATAGTTACCGACCATTAGGTGACATCACAGTGACGTCATCACGTGCCGGCTCGCCGACCGGCGCGTGACACAAGCCTGCCGATTCGTTGACTGGCATGTGTTTCGCACGCACTGGCATTCCCAACGCTTCATGGGCATGACGCCCACATGCAACGGCTTCTAGCCGCGCATGTGGGCGCGTCCAGCGTCCGCTGGCGGTGCTCAACCCACCCTCAAACTCGTCTCAACGAGTACTTTCACCCTGTATATTTAAAAATTTATTTTGGCTGAAAAATTATTTCGAAAAATGGCCAAAACCTCACATGTTTACGCGACCCCGAACCCGTTCTTCGCTTCGGTTTGATTTCGAGAATTCATATTGCAATTCAAAGCATATGAATATCCAGACAGTGTAGAATTCAATCTCTTGATCTCGATATCAAGTGACAAACAAGAAAATTCGATGAAAACAGGGCAGAAAACATAATCGGGCTCTGATACCAATGATGGAATTCAAGTCGACGGAAGAAAAATTAACTAATTCCGATGCGCAAACAATAATTAACCCCAGAACGAACGTTGAATTACGGATGAATCACAAACAACACTACCTCACGTTGGTCTGAGTGCAATCACGAGGAAAGCACCCGATTTCCACGGCGTAAATGCCGATTGTTCTTGTAAAGAAGAAATGAAACGCCTTGATGGAAAGGGGAGAGAAAAGAAGAGAACTTTTTGAATGTACGTTGTTCCAACTAGTCTAACGGTTGTCTTCAGGGGTCTTTTATATGACCCTATCACACCCCTTCATCATAGCATATCAAGGCGAAATGGTGCGTGCCAATCGCACCCCATCATGGACGTACTAGCTAAAGTACAATAGTATCGATTGAGTCCTAAACATTTTCACATTTTACTAATTGAGTCCATCCAATTAATTTTGGTCGAAAATCATTAACATAAACACTGGACGTCCTACATGGCACAGTCGGGACATCCATCATGGATGTGAATAATTATTAATAACATTGATATATTTTTCAAATCTTTCATTAATTTCTCATTTATTTTGCCTTTTTTTTTCTTTTCTTTTCTATTTTTACAACTCTAGCTGGCGAGGTCGCTAGCCACAAACGAGATTCATTCTCGCTTGGACTAGGGGAGGACATTGTAGCCCTCGCTGGCCACAGGCAAAGGGCATCAAGCCCCCACCCAATTCTAGGCGAGGGCCACAACGGCCTTACCTAGATCTAGAAGGGCATGGAGGCCCTCACATCGCCTATGGCAAGAGTTGTAAAAAAACAAAGGAAAAGAAAAGAAGAAATAGGTTAAAAAAATTTATAAAATATTAAGATATTATTAAATATTGTCCATGTCAGTATTAACCGTGTCATGCCAACCCTACCACGTAAGACAGTTGGCATTCACATCAACAATTTCTAACCAAAATTAGCCAAATTAACTCAATTGGCAAAATATGAAAAAGTTTAAGATTAAATTAGCACAATTAAAAAGGTTTAGATCTAAATTGAATTGCGTGTGCTTGGCAGTAATGTGCACGAAAGTTCTAAATGTGCTTTCTAGTATTGTTTAGTTTATAAGTTGCAGTCCTGTTCGTGTTCCATCAACAAAACAGTGTTCCAAATCAGCCTTTAAGATTTCAATCATTTGTAAGAATAGCACCTAACTTTCCAGTATATCAAGTAGACATTCCTTCCGTTCTTAATTACTATGTACATCCATCAGGAGTTAACACATACTTCCGTTTGTTTAGACTCAGCCCATAAGTTTTAGGTAGATAATTGTCATTACTTCTGGTAATTCTTCGTTTTCGACTCATATATTTTAAGACAAGAAGTACTTGGGAATTGATAATTTCGAGTTTTCAAGCGCAAAATTGATAAGGTGTCGGATAGTTTGGGTCATTTTGCAATCAACAAAATTGCGATGTCACAGAAGTCCGTTAGCCAGCCTCAACCAACATGGCCAGTGAACCAAAGCAACAGGAGACTAGCAATTAAGGATGTCATTGCCATGGCCAAAGTTACAGAGATTAATTTGCCTATTTCTCCTATTACACAATGGTCGCAGCAGCCGCGATAACCAATACCAGATCGTTGCAACAAGAACGCCTTTCTCACTTGTCATGGCTGCCATTGCCGATGCCTTTACATAACTGTCACAACCGTGAGAAAAACCAGGACAACACACCTACGACAGACATGAACAGATCCGACACAAATCTCGAAAACTCAAAGCATGATTGAGTACACAAGTCAAAGCAATTTCCCACTTAAAAATGCCTCTGTAAGCGGTTTCCGGCAAACTTCAAGCTGAAAAACTTCCGCAAATGCTTCAATCAGAGCATCGCAAGCAATGTTGACCAAACCACATTCGCCGGGAACAAATGCGTCACCCGATCCGCAATTTACAGACGAAGAAGCTTCTCCAAGAATCCCCTTTATGCTTCCAACTCCGCGATTTCGTATCCCACATGGAATTATCCATTGAAAGGGAGTCAGATCTGTAGTGACATTCAGAGCTAACCCATGATATGCTATCCATTGGGATACTCGAATTCCAATGGCTGCCAATTTCTCATCTCCTGAAGGTTAATACAGTGAATGATGTCATATCAATAGCCCACCAGAAATTGTTGTGAACAAAACAAAGAGTGTCAGGCAAATAACAACTAAAATGTTTCTCAAAAAATCTTTTCCGGAACCTTTAGAATCACACAAATGGACATTGATCCATGACTAGCTGTGCCGATTTGTTTAAATTAAAAAATATAAATATTAGTGGACAAGATGACGTGCAACTATCAGTGGACGAATGGATCATCTTTTCTTTTATGGTAACAGGGTATCCACCATGTTTTGAACCTTGGATTAGAGTCACCAGACCAACCAGTTGGACAGTCTTGAGGTCCAGCCCAGTCCAGAGTTAGACCCCTAAAATCTCCATGGTCAGAACATGGATGGCTGATGGTTGAACCATTCAAACGAAGAGGTCCAACTGGGTCAAGAATCACTTTGATTCAGTTGTGTTAGAGAAGAACTAAAAAGGAAATAGCAGCGATGCCAGTGGCATTTTGAATCAAGGACTCATTTTTGGAGATACTATTATGTAAATACCACCTCGCCATAATGAAAGGAAAATGGAAAGTGCTTTAGCAGAGGTCTGAGAATAGATGTGACACTCCTAAATGTATTGAAAGCCTGCCAAGAACCTCTCAACCATGTTCTATTGTGTTGCAGCTTGAAGAGAATTGTTTGCAAGGGACAATATTCCAACAGAACCAGTGATCAACCTGTTCAACCACCAGCCTGGGAGTAAAATCAATATTTATTTAGGCCTTTTTTTGTCACCTCACACTTAAGCAGAAAAAAGAGCCCCTCATTCTATGCAACCAAGTATTTCAATCTCAGGATGCCTATGGTGAGGTCATCCAGATCAATCTACTGAAAGACCCCCATCCACTCTAGCTTGAGAGTATAAGAACCGCCTGAGTTGGTCAACACAGGATATCCTATTATATCTAGCTAGAATGTTTGGGTCTACAGGGAATAACAGGAACACACAGCAAATAATTTGGAAGAAGAGATGTGTTATGTACAGAATTCAGATCGACAAATGATCATAAAAATATAGTTCAAAAAAATATATATATCCATACAAGAACAATTTGTATAGCATACCAGCCCAGACACCAGTAAAACCCTCAAGACGGGAGGCTTTGATAGAAAAGGCTGAGAGAAGAGCACGAAGAACCACTTCCTCAAGCGACCTGAGATACCAATGGAGATCCATCTTGTGATTCCGTAGATTGATGATGGGATACATAACTAGCTAGAATGCAACATGAGTACACCAGGAGTTAGGCATATGTTGCATATATGGAAAATTACGAATGGCAATAATCCGTATTTTACATCTAGGACCACCGAATGAGTTAAATTTCAAGAATAGAGAAAACCAAAAAAAAAAAAAGAAAAGGACAACTGCATCAGTTGATTCCCATGCAAAATTGCTTGATAGTCAACTGCACGTTATCTTCTGTACAGTTCCATTTACTACAATAAATCCTTCCTGCCTAATACTACAACTGTAATGTGTTAACTATTGAAACCTAGTTCAACTTCATTCAGTTTCTCAGCAGCTAAGCTAAAACCTGCGGAAAGCAATAAGAAAAAGATGAAACTTCTGAAAAATGGAGCTTTGTTTCCAAAAACAAAGCGAGGGGGATGTAACTTGTTAGAGTGTCCTATGACACTTAAAAACTAGAGAACCTCAACGACTTGACATTAAAACTCAATTGAAGAAAGCTAGTCCCTGTGGAAAACTGTCACACCTTTCAAAGGTCTTCTCAATGATTATTCTATCACAAACGCATCTCTAGAAGCTTCTGATTATCCCTGGAAACAATATCAGGAAAAGCTAACATTCACACAAATATCCTTCCTGAATGGTATAGTGCCTCAACTTTCATTATTTTCCTTTGGTGAGAAATTTTGAGATAACAAGCATGAAATGCCTTGCCCTCAAGAGTATTGTTTGCGAAACTAATGTCATTATTCAATTACTAAGCACTCAGAGACTGTCAAAATGCCGAATGTTTTGGTTTCTCTAGACAAATCCCTGCCTTCTTGACCATTTTCAAAAGAGATGCAAAAATTCACCTGCACTTGATTCTAACAAGAGTCTATGCTGTTTGTTCATGGTTCGATGTTAGAGTATGTAGATAATTAACAAGATTCCAGGATATAACCATATAGACAGGCTGATGATGAAAATGGCTATTCCTACTTTATGGATATCAACATTATCACTTTGAGAAATATGAAATTCCATCGCTCCAACTGTAATTCATTTTCTTTGTTGTTAAATTGGACCTCACTCAAATTTTTCTCGGCTTATCATTCACCTAAAACCTATTTACATTTTACATGGACATGGGTGATGTTTAACGAAATAGATAAGTTGGCTAGAACCTTGCCTTCATGTAGAGTTTCTTAATTCGAAGCGCAACAGGAATGCTATTCAAGTTTGAGTATCAAAGAGTTAACTTTGGGGTGAAATGAATAGTCCGGGGACAAAGTCCCATAACATGCTCTCTAATTGCTGTTTGAGAAGGCAGGAGGCTTGTGATTTCTATACTCTAAGGCATCAAATTGTTGCATCTCCATTCAAGTCTCTTGTCCTATTAACAGAGAATCATCTCCTTGACTCTGTATGTTGTTCACCTTCCACGAAACTCCAAAACAATACCTCCAAAAGTAACTTTGATGGCATCCACAACATTCCACTCTCACTTTCAGATATGTCCGTCAACCATGATGTACAGAGTCCTCAAACCAATTGACCATTGTGGCAATACCCACATAATCTTTGGCGTATAGATTCAGTATCTTTAATTCAAGATGATATTTTCTAAGACCCCAACTGTAGCAGCTACATGATATTAAGTTAGCTACTAGGTTCAAACTGGCTGCAACATCTTCTTCTAAGATCATTCCATCACATTGTTCACAAAAAATCAGTGATTGCCAAGTCGAATCATCAATTGTACTACAAAACGGCTAAGAGCAAAGACAAATACCTGGCCAGGACCATGATAAGTCACCTCCCCGCCGCGTTCAGTCCGATGAACATCGAAAGGAGCATTCTTCACGTCGAAATTGAGATAATCCTCCGAGCTACCAGTGCCCATAGTGTACACAGGTTGATGCTGGAGCACGATCAACGTGTCCGGACAATCTACATCACTTTGGATCGATGCTTTCTTTTGCCTCACCAGTTCCTTCTGCCATGCCCATGCCTTCCCATACGGGACCAGCTCGTTGTGCAAATCAAAGCATTCACACCTGGCACACACAAAAAATTGCTAATTCGATTCAACGCCCGGAAGGTGTTTGAGGAAATGTCCGAGAGAGAAATACTCACGTTCGAATATCTGGGTAGTCGGCGATTGAGTTGCGCGATGCAGAAACCGCAGATTTTGGTACGTGGCTCGACACTGTCGAAAGTGGTCGAGAGTGAGATCGGGGTTCGCGTCGGGGAAGTCGTCGGCTTGGGCATGAAGCAATTGAGGTCGAAGTTGAAATGGCCGCCGGCACCATCTCTCTCTCTCTCTCTCTCTCTCTCTCTCTCTCTGTGCGCGAGAGTGGCCTGTGTTGGCACTCGGGTTGGAGCGGCAAGGCCGGCGTCGCCGCCGCCGCCGACGTCGTCGCCGCCGTCGTCGTCGTCGGTAACGAAGTTGTTTTGGTCGCCCCCGGATGCGCCGCTATTTCTTGCTTCCCATCACGTGTTTGAGTATTTGCCTGAGTAGAAATTCAGGAAAATGTCGCAAATGGTTCGAAGACTTTGATATATTGTGTAATATCGCCTTTAAAATTTTAATTTTTTATTTTTTATTTTTGAATTATTAAATATTTAACCTACATGAAAATGTTTAATCATATCCTTCTATTCATTTATGACTTTTAATTCGTTAAATTTGAATGGTGGACAAAAGAAAAATAAGAAAGTTACACGTGAATTATCTAAATAAGATATTCCCCTCAAATCACAAATATAATAATTCACATTATCAAACAAGGATGAACATGTTAACGCGCTAATTTGATAAAAAGATGGACATATTGACTCATTATTTTCAAAATCCAACTTAACATATAAGAATCCGCATCATCAAATAACGTTTGATTTGTCATTTGAGCAAACAAAATGATTATAATGAACATTTACTAGTATTCTATGGATCATATTAAATAAATTAAAATTTTAAGGCTAAAATTACACGTTGGGTTAAAATTCATAAATCATTTGTCATTTTCTATCTAAATTAGCTATTACTTATTGGGCCAGCTTTTTCTCAAATTTTTTGGGAAGTTGCTAGACTATGACATGAAATGGAAATTTCCTACTCCCAATCAAAAAAGCCGAGGAATTGCCAAGTCCAAATCCCAAATCTTGTTGAGCCCAAAGGGGAAAAGCCTGCTGGGTTTGGGCTCAATCTAGGTGAAGGCAAACCTGCCGAGTCCAATGCTTAATCCCACGGTCGGTGCAGTGGAGAGAAAGGGTAGGCCAGGGGTCGGCACAGAACAAGTTGCCTTTCGTTCCTCATCAAGTACAGCAGGACTAAAGTTACAGATTCCATTTCTAGGCCATGTCCTCCCCCCTTGCAATTGGCTGATTGGCTGTCAACGTGGGCATCATTCAGATGCGACATGGCTAACTCTCATTGGGCTAAAAAAGGATGAATCAGCAGCAAAGTCACTGTCCTCGGTGTTTTCACAATCGCTGTGCACTATGATGGAAGGTTCCCAACTCCCAAAAGACCCTGGAGATGATAAGGAAAAGCGTGCAGAACATGGGAAATCATCCTCTGTTTTTCACTTGTAATCATCAAGATTCAAGAGGGGCATAGACTAATGAGTAGTTGCAAGAGTAGTCAGATGAGTTCCTTCCAGCTCTCGGGCTGTTCACAGGCAGGAGGCAGGCCAAATTATGGGAAATCAATTGAGTCATTAGCAAGGAAAGTTACAGTTTGAAAGGAAACTTTCTAAAAGGTGGCAAAATTGGAGGAGGCCATCTAGAAGAAATAAATAGTGCTTATACATAAAACGTCTTGTCTCTGCACTTCTTTTCTTTTGCCCAAACAAACAGCTTTAGAATAGAAAATATAGGTTCACCAATAAAATGAATAGTTACTTGAACTAAAAATAAAAAAATCAATGTTCCGTTTGCACGCATAATTAAATTTTCCATTACAAATACAAAATAATTGCCCAAGAAAACTTTTGGAAGAAAAAAAGAAAAGATTCTTTGGATCATGAACTCCAATAAGAAGTATGATATAACATTGTTTTTCACGCGCGCAAATCAGATTGTCATTTTGGTTGTCTTTATCCTATCTTGTGTGCCCTTTACTGTTCTTCAACTGTACGGCGAAGAAAAGAGCAGGGACCAGATTATGTCACTCCGCAATGAAATTTAGCAGTCTTCTCTCTTTGCTTTTTTCCCCTTCTTCATTTTGGCTAGGGAGATTTGCCAGAGGTAGATTCTGCACTGTTTCTCAAGAGCATCTTTCATATCGAAAGAGGCTATTTGGCCCACAGGCGACTTACCCTTGGAAAAAGCAACACAAGCCAAGCCCCTCCATCTTTTCAGGGAACAAGAAAAACGAAAATTATCTCTGCAGGATAAGGTTAAAAGAAAATGTTGTCAAGAGTGCTTTTGGAGCCCCATGAAAAACCAGATCAGAGGCAAGATTTCTGTGGCGTTTTGTTTTCTCACCTGTCAAATTTTCTCCCTCATTTCCCGTGACCAATGGAAAGCATCATGACCATAATGACCACAATGATGACTACCAGAATACATACTCGTCCCAAGACAAGTTTATCAAAGCAAGCAAAACTTTCTCCAAACAATCAAGGTCAAAAACACTAATGAGTGAGCATAAAAAGTACTACCATTTGGAGGAGAGTTGAGTTATATTCATGATCATAAAGTCTTGAATTTTCCCTCTCAAAGCCACCCATCATCTCCCAACACCTTTTGGCCCAGCTTCCTAAAAGTGGTCTGTTCTTCAATTATTTAGAATCAATTATTAAGCATCCAAACAACACCTGTAAACCCCCATATTACTATAATGGGATATATTCCTCTGACGTAAGCATCAACTGCAATAACAGCAAAACAGAACAATTTTAAAAGAAACAGGCTGAGACAGATTCTCTTTGGAGAGGAGGAACGGCAGAAAGTGGAGGCTGTTTGTTTGTTTACATTAAACAAAAGGAGGTGAGAAAATGAGAGTGAGTGGATAGTCTAACTGTTATCATTTGGGTGCATTTCTGAGAAGGAGATCACTGCTTTTCAAGGAGCGAAAGACTCCATTAAATTTGATGGGAAGGCTGGGAGAGAGATTAGAGAGAGGACATGACTGTAAAGTCCAAAACTATTAACTTGCAACTTTTTTCCCACTTAAGAAATTGGATTGGCCATCGAAGCAACCACACATTTTCTTTTCTGCCCCGGGGGCGATTATGGTGAGTACTGTGGAAATCTCCCTAAAGAGAAGCCCCATAAGAGATTGCAAAGTGAGAGTGAATGTGATTGCTCCTTTTGGTCAGGTGAGACCTGCTCGATCGGCTCAAATTTGGCTAAAAGATGAAGTTAAAGTCGACACCATTAATTTTTTTTTTTTTTAAATATTGTCGCAGGACTTAGTTGAGAAAGCCGTAGAGAAAAAGCTGGCTCCAGGATCGGATTAGTGGGATATTAGGAGGCTTAATGGAGTGGGAAAAAGGCACAGGATGAGCATGAGTTAGTGGATCTCACTGGTGCAATGCCAAAAGCTAGAAGGCTCTAATAATCAAAAGCATTACACAAAGAGAAAGGAAAAAAGTGAGTCCGGGGGGGTGCGTATCAACCCTCTTCCAATTTGACATCAATGTCCTCATTCTAACAGCAAATTTCACAGACTCTCATGGCGAGTGAAATTGTGCAAATCTTTTCTATGCCGACACAATTTGCTCGGCTTCAACAGCTTCATGTCTTGATCACTCGTTTGAAATATATGCAATCTGTGCAGACTGCAGAGCCATGGCTGTACCTAGGAAGCAGGAAAGAGACAGCAACTTTGAGACCTTAAGATAACAGAGATTTAATGGCGGAAGCAAGAGAATGAATCGAGGGTAAGACGGTATAATCACATAGCAAGAGGAGACGCACAAATTATTTCAAACTTTCCAACCATGGCAAGGCAACTTTCAACGGTGAAACTTTAAAGTTAGAAAAAAGAAAAAAAAGAAAAGGGGGGGCTTTTGTTCTGGATAATGAACCAAAACACGATGCAATTTAATTTTATCCAGTCCTACTTAGCACGACCACTTCTCAAAAAACGATATTTTTTTCCCTATTTAAGGGCTCAATCTCTGATACTAACACCTCCACTTGGCTCTTGTGAGAACCCATTGGTGGGCATCATCTCCATAAACCACCTATCAATTCTTCTGAAATCTGATATGGAAGGCTTTTGGCATGCATCTCTCCATGGATCTTGAAAAGAAGCAATTTGGCTATATGGGGACGGAGAGGGATTCCTCCCACTCCTCACGAAACATCTAATCAGTTTGCCAGGACACTAACCAATAGCATCACCACCGTCACGCCGCATCGGAGGAGGAGATCGAAATCAGCAGAGATGGGAGGCTTTTGGGTATTGGCCTGGCAAACCGGCAAGTCACACAACGGCAACAGACTCAACATATCACCCAGGCTTTTATAATTATCAGGTCTTTCTTTAATCTTCGTGTCGTTTACTTGTTGCATGTTTAAATGTACTTCGAAATGGAAATCTTACTGTATGTCTTCTCTTAAGAACTTGGACCTGGAGTGAGTATGCTGGTTTTATGATAGTTCCTGCTCTTGCACCTCCTCTCTCTCTCTCTCTCTCTCTCTCTCTCCCCCCACCACGGACACAGTCGTGAGTTGCAGGGTGGCTACATTTAGAGCAGCCTTCTCCAATTCTGCTCTCATTGTGGCGCATACTTATGATAAAAATTCTAATTCTAAAACCCCAACCAAAACCATGCCCTCACATCTAACATCCTAGAAAGATTCAGCAGTTAACTATGTAAATTGAAATAAAGAGGCCTTCTCTGGTATCTCCTTCAAGATTAAAGGACTGATAAAACCAGGAAAGCATCAAATGTCAATTGAAATACACAAGTACTCATCATTTGAACAATTGACTCACCGTTCGTATGTCTATCGAGCAAGTAGATTTTGATTTCTTAATCTGTCGAGACTTCGTTTGAAGGATGAAGGAAATCATTTTGTGGACATATGATATTTAAGCTTGCCTGAAATTTGCAATAGACTTCGTTCGAAGGATGAAGGAAATCATTCTGTGGGCATACAATATTTAAGCTTGCGTGAGATTCGCAATGGATTTGATCTGCATATACCAGTTGAAAGGCATTATTGCTTGAAGATTTTCAAGGTTTAACCATCAATAAATAAGATTGTTTTTCCTTGATAAATCTAAGATCGAACGAACCAGTTTACACCAATCTTAGCTACGATTTATTTGCTCAGCCACTTTAGAGATCCGATGGAGGAAAAATCACTACTCACAGATGTTCTTGATAAACAGCCAAGCTCCAGGCATAAAGTACGAACATATGATGGAATACCTGCATTATGAAGCCACAAAATCATTGAAGAAACTCGATGTGCTTTGTATTTCTTGCGGGCATTTTGGAACGTTTTACTTGTACATTTCAACTGAGCGAAAAAAAAAAAAAACCCAAAAAAAACCCCAAAAAAAAAAAGTTAATTAAGGATAACCTACGATCTGGGTAGAGTTGAATTTCCCTGAACATACACTGGAACTCCTATCAAAATCAATCTAAAGCTTAGATCCTAATTAGAAAAAAAGACCGTACAGAGCAACAAATTATCAAGAAAAAAGATGCTGTCCATGCCACTCCGTTTCACTATGTTGGAGATCCCCACCCCATTTTCAACAGAGAAGCGTAGAGCAACTCGTTCCAGGTATCAGGAACACCAGGTAAGCACCAATGGCTGCAATCTTGGGATTGCTCGGCAGCCATTTGTTCTTGCGCGGTCCTGTAAGCCGTTCTGTATACAGAAGGGTGCCCGTCTTTTCTGTAGTCAGTAAGTCTACTGATGTTTAAATATGTTACCGGAGTTCTCATTTCTTGAAGCACATTCTCTAGCACCCTCATTTTCGAAGGGTAATTTTCCAAGTATGACTCGTTGAAAATAGGCTCCGTTTCTCTATGACACTGTCCTCCCGAGTTCCACTGCCCGCCCCTGCGAGCACAGGAAATTGAATGGAATGTCAGGCAGGCCAAAAATCTAAGAATCCTCAAGTTAAATCCACATAAATGACTGTGAGCGACATTTTCATGTACATAAATTGTATATCTGGGAATAACAACTGGTGCTTCTATCTGTTCGCCTACACCTTACCATCTTACTTGGGAGATATAGGTAGTTGACAGAGATTATCTTCTCTCAAGTATTAAAAAAAAAAAAAAAAATTGAACAAATTAGTACCCTAAAAGGATCAAGACTTCTCAGCTTTGCATTGTTTTGCACGACACAACTCTGAGGGAGGGCAGTGAATTACTTCACTAGTGGAAAAGATGTTGAGATTATTTTAACGGACAAAAGCACAATTTTCTTTTGAAGTCCTCCATGTCAGTCCTCAAAGTTTTGACAGGCATGGAAACCACCTTATTTCAATCCTTGTTCTTACTATCTTATATTTTTCATTTCGGCAACTTTCTACTCTGAAATTTTCAGCGCGAGGATGCACAGGTAGGGGCCTAGTCCATGCCAAGGTAGCTCACCAACTTGAGCTCCTTTTGTCTTAAAAAAAGAAAAAATATAGATGTTTTTCAGAGGCATGTTGCGTGATATTTAGAGGTAATGATGAGGAAACAGTCCGCTACCTGAAATGAGTGACCGAATATCCTCTGAAGAAAACCTGCGTTTGGGTCTGGTGGATGTTTTTGTCTATCCATTTGGCCCAAGTCCTGAGAGCTCTCTTATATGCCTCCAGGACCTTGAGTCTTGGGTGCACATATTTGCCTTCCTGATAATAGTGTTCCCTGTCCAAAGTTCCAATTCACAAGAACAAAATAAAAAGGAAGCTTAGTTTGTCGATCCAAATAAAGTTTTCTTGTTATATGTTTGAAGCCCTCAATTTCCCTTAAAGAGCAATTTACCCAAGCCCCGTCACAGATAATCAGGAATTCCATGTTGAGATGAACTTGCCATATCAAGCGCCAGTTTACTTTTTAACCTTTTGTGTTACATACCAATAACCTCATAAAGATGATGAAAGTAAAGAGAAGTGACAGCACTCACCCTCTAGTTGTCTTCTCATGGGTCCACCAGTGACCTGTGTTGAAGACTATTATATCAGCATCACGATAGGTTCGTGTTGTGCGGTCCATCAAATCTATCCTCAAGGTCCCGAACGACCCATTCCCATTGGTAAAAGATGATTCTCTAACAAGAAATGGAGCACCAACAAAGTCGACTGAACAATTGTACCCCTGAAACCATCGAAATTAAAAAATGAGATACGAATCATGCAATTATAATATTTAAGATTCGCCACCACAAATGGAGAATCTTCCTGGATGACGTGCCTCAAACCTGAAGGCATAAACTCCCTTCTTTTTAAATTCGCTTCTTCCAGAAGTCTCATGGACTCTTTTCTTATCTTTGATGCTATGGCGGAGGATGCAGACGAGAGACTCCCACATATTCCTGTTCAGCGAATCCCCAACAAAAACCAGCCTCCTTCCTCTTAATCTCTCTAGAAAATCAGTCGCGTTCAATCTGAGAAAATGTTTCCAATCATCAATTAAGAAATCGTCATGAACATGTCCAAATAAACTAACATATACAACATTCTATGCAAAGGACTACACATGTCAATCGCTTGAACCGATCACAAGTGGACCTTCCTAGGCCATCTGAGAATATCGTCCCACAACCAAAGATTACTTAAAGCAGTCCATCCATTTATAATCTACTTAAAGAACCATATCTCCCGTATGATACCTCACAGCAAAACCAAATTTTCCAGAGCCAGTTGACCAAGATAGTCCAGAATATATCAAAAGCATGTGACCAAGATAATCCAGAATATATCCAAAGCATGTGATTAACTTCAACTTGGGTTACACGACAAGCACGAATCTCTATTGTGTTCTTGTGCAAAACAAAAAAGCTCTCGCATCCTACCTAAAGACTAAAAGCAAAGTAGTGCTTATCAGATTGCATTCTATAATCCTAATACACATCCCACCAAAAGAACCAAGCCGGCACCACGTACCTCGGTACGTCGCATCCATTAGGCTGCCACTTCCACTTTACAAATCCATCATCTGGCCTACCATTGAGGTGGCAATTGAAGTCCCTATCAACATAAGGGCAAGAATTCCCTGGATAATACGGCTTCGAATCATCCCTCACCCATCTACCATCAAATACATCACAATCCTCACCACGATGTCCCAATACTCCAGAATCACGCCGCCCTATCCTAAGGTTAGACTCCTCTGCGGCGAGGGGAGACCTTGAATTACCACTCCCTCCCCTGGCCAGAGAGAAATTCCCACCCTCATCATGATTTTCAATAACCTCCACAGCTTCCTCACCTAGATTCGCGTCGTGCCTCGCTTTAGGATCATCCACTAGCCTACTGGCGGCTTCACGGGTCTTCACTCCAAAACTCCCTCCACGAAGCGTCAAGCTTCTATTTTTCGAATCCCCCGCAGGGTTTCCCCACATCCTTTCTGTTTCATCTCCTCTCGTCACATTCCCCCCATCACGGGTCGCGTTCGAAACCCGTCCTTCGCAATCTCCGTCCAAGATATCCAAAACCTTCCCGACACCCGACGTGGCATTCCCGCAGCAACGACGGGCGCCGGCAGTGGTCGAGTTCGCGGCCGGAGCAGAGGACGAAACGGGGGTGGCGTCGGCGGGGGTCGAAGGAGAGAAGGGCCAGAGCGGAACAGGGGAACCGGATAGCTCCAGACACAGGGGAGTCACGCTCAGAGTAAAGGTCACCACGAGAGCGAGGAAGAAGAGCGAGGCCCCGACGCTGAGGCCGAACTTGGAGGAGGAGGAGGAGGCCGCCACCCTCCTCTTGGCGTGGAGGAGCTGCTCCGAGAAGAATGCATGCTTCACGGGCTCCATTCGCCCTCGACCACCCGGCAGCATTCACCGCCCTCCGGAAGCAACGGGGCACGGAGCGAAACCGGACACGAAGGTCATCGAATACGACACGGGGGACGATGAAACAGAGAGAGAGAGAGAACGTCCGTGCGCTTGTATCGTAGCGTCCGGTCGCGTTCGAAAAGTGTCGAAGAGCAGAGCGGAGAAGCAGAGCGACCGGAGGAGCGACAGAGAGAAGACCCGTGTCGACGGAATTACGAGGATGCCCGTGACGCTGGTGGCGGCTGGTCGGAATTGCCCCTGGGATTACACCGTATTCTTTCCTGGGACTGGAAAAGAGGCCGGTGGTTTGGTTGTCTTTTTCCCCGGCGGGGGGGTGTTCGGTTTTCGTAGGTGGTTTGCTTATCAAAGATTCGAGCGGAGAGAAATCTTAATTCTGGCTCTGGCCAAAAATAAATGAATCTTTTAACTGAAGCTGAACTTACTTTTGGACTGGTAAAACTTATCTATAAAGAAAAGAATTTTTTATGTTTTTTTTTTTTATGATTTTGTTGATTACCTTAAAATCTATTGGGGATTCAAGGAACGATGAATGCCTTATAATTTCGAAAATTTTATAAGTAGATATCGTCTATTGGTATTACATATAAGGGATATGTCTTGTTATATATCTTAAAAAGATATATAAAAATAAATTGGCACAATTGCGACCCCATCTAAATGATAATCTTTCTTTTATGAGTTTTGCTTAAGTAATTTTCATTAATTAGAGCCAGCATAAGATGCAATCATTTAACTAATAGCTCCAGCTAAAAAAAGGCAGTGACATTTAATGTAGAAAAAAGGAGAATAATGCATTTATTTGCATGAATGTGATATGATGCTATCGAATTATTGTTATATTCTCAATATCGAAGATATTATACATAATTATGTGAGCAAAGATCAATAAAATATAGGTTATATATGAAAATATATTTCGTTAAGTAAATACAATTTTTGTTGAATAAAGGCACAAATCATGTTATTTCAAGCATCGTTTTAGAAGTGTAGGAAATGGCCGAGATCATAAGAATTATATAAAAAATCGCAAACGGTTAAGTTTGTTATACATTAAAATATTCGAGTGTTTCTGCAAGCAAAGCCAATCTTTGAGTTAATTAATGATAACACCTAGTTGAGTTCAGGCCTTTTTAGCAGAGGCGCGTTAAATTTCTTTGCTTTCTAAGGTAAACAAATGAATAACTCCAAACCGCAATTGAGGGGCGTATATGTCATTTGACCGCTGCGGGGTCGGGGCGGCCCGAGGGGTAAAATGGTCACACCGCGGGCTCCCTTTTTCCCGACCGTTAACAGCGGAGGCGGAAAAACTGCTGCAAACCTCTTTCCCGCCGGACCTTACGAGGCGACACGTGGCCGACGGCCACCGCGACGAAGCTCGCGCGAGCGCGCACGCGGCACGAGGGCCGAGCGGTGGAACGGGAGGGGACCCCGCCCCACTCCGCTTTTGTGCCGACAGCGCGAAGTGCGCCGCCGCAACGAGCGGCCGGCCGGCGGCGGACGCGTGGCGGGGCGGCGTCGAGTGTGGGGGCCCCGTCTCTGGTGGCTGGTGGGGGTTTGACAGGGCTGGCAGGCGCACGCGGCTGGCAACCCCCTCCATCAAAGCGGCGACGAAAGAGTAAAATGGGAATTCGTTTTAAAGTGCCTTCTCGTGCATTTACAGAAACTAATAAAAAGATTGTGTAGTTTCATGGCAAAATTATCCCTAAAATAAAAATGAAAATCAATTTAATTCTAAATTTATTAATTATGTAATTTAGTCTAAAATCTATTATATGACAATCAATTTAATCATAAATTTTTTAATTATATCAATTTAATTTCAAATATTTTAATAATTTATCAATTTAATCTTGAACATTTTATTAATTAAGAGTCATCGGCCTCTCTAAGCGAGGCAGGCGAGGGCTTTGCACTATCTGATGTGCATCAATTTTCTCGTGTTATATGTCGTCGATACTTAATGGTGTGTTTGGAAAGCTAGAGAAAAGGTTGGGGAAAAGAGAACTTGAGGAGATTATTTTGAAGTTCCCTTTGTTTTGCACTCTCAAGATTTTTGAAACCTCTTGTTTTTTATCCCGATTTTCGTCCCCTCCCATTTCTCTAGCTACCCAAGAAGAGCCTAAATGAAGTTGGCTCGAGTAACATGAGCTTGTACTCCAGTGGAGGCATTAAAGCAGTGTTTGTAGAATTGGACCGATGATGATTGAGGCATCTCATTCACTCGAGCGGAAAGCCACTTGATCCAAGTGAATATTTTTAACTACATCTTCTAAATAATCCTACTCAATCCATCTGACGCCCAAAAGTTTTTGAGTTTTAACCCTCACCAAAAACATAATCCGACCAATTTGATGCCACATCTCAGTTTGCAAAAGTACAAAGTACAAATATTTATTTGCTTTCGAACAACTTATCAATAATTGCGAGTCCTTCCTTACGCAAACAAGCAACGTTTAATGAATTGGAAAACTCTCCACGACAAGCTCCTGGCACCTAGACTCTCTTCACCTCTCATTCGGCATCCTGAGTCCATCGGAATTGTCCTCTTCTCCCCGTACGTTCTCTCCACTTTGTCTCCTCCTTGGTGTTGCTGTCGCTGTTGCGCGACACTAACCCATTTCGTGAGGTTAAAGGGATCCCAAGAGCGAACCTTCTCAATCTAACATAATATATTCGACACGCAGAATTTTCATTCTTCACAGTCGAACGTACCATCGGGTCTAAAATTTTCGATCTTCGATTTAGTGAGAAAAGTGAAAAATTGTGAGAAGCACAACGGCCATGGGCTAAGCAAATTCCATTTAAGCCTTTCGTGTATGGCCCAAAGTTGTGCTTTCAAGGTCGGGCGAGAGCCCAAGAAGGACCGAGAAAAGCCCAATTTTCGGCCTTCTTGTAAGGCTGCCCACCGATCTTAATATCCACCAGACTGTGAAAATCGTCACCCAAAGTGACAAATTTATCACAATTTTTTTTTGTAATATGAAAAACCCCCAAATTTACAAATCGTGACACATTTGTCCCATCAAAGGCATTTTCATCTTATTTTTTCTATTTTTCCTTTTCTTTTTTTTCTTCTTTTTTCTTCTTCTTCTCTCTTCCCTCCGCTAGCGACGGCGGCACCGGCGGAGGGAAGCCGACTTCTGACGACAGTCGCCCTGCTGGCGTCGAGCGAGGGCCGCCCTTGCCTGGGCTGGGTAGGGCCACCCTCACCGGCGTCGAGCGAGGGCCACCCTCACCTGGGCTGGCAGGGCCGCCCTCACCGGCGTCACACGAGGGTCAGGGCAGGCTTCGGTTGGGTCAAGCAAAGGCCTCACTCACCAGATTTGGCAAGGGCACCTCTCACCCAACGCCGATGAGGGCCTAGTGAGGGGTGCCCTTGCCTGCGTCAGGCGAGGACGACCCTCGCCTAACGCTAGTGAGGATGACCATCTCCCAACACCGGCAAGGGCAACCTTGCCAGACGCCGACTTCTCTCCGCCATGACTGGTGGAGGGAAAAGAGGAGAATAAAAAAAAAAGAAAAAAAATCAAAAAGTAAAAAGACCAAAATACCCTATAGTTTAGGATAAATGTGTCACACTTATAGAAATTCAGGATTTTTTGTGTCACAAAAAAAAAATTGAGATAAATGTGTCACGGTTGACAAACTTCAAGGTTTTCATGTCACAAAAAAAAAATTAGGTAAATTTGTCACTTTGAACAAAGTTTAGAGTTTTTGATGGTTTTTTTCCTTATATATTTGATGCAATTAATCATAGGATTAAATATATATGAAGATCTCACTTCCGTGATATCAAGATCTCACCCTTAGGGAAAAGTACCAAAAAAGTTCTAAACTCATTGCATTGGTATTAATTTAGTCTTAAAATTTTCAATTAGACTAATTTAATCCTAAGCATTTTCAACTTAGTATGAGTTCAGTCCGTCCAACCAAGGCCGACGTTGATGTAAATATTTTTTTTTTTGAATTTTTTCCTTTTTTCTTATTTTTCCTTTCTTTACTATTTTTTTTCCTTTGGACTATGGCCAGTATTGACCAAAGGCAAGGGTTGGCAAGGGCATCATGGCCCTTTTAGCCTCAGTGGGGGTGGTGAGGGTCGAGCCCTCACTAGAGGCTGTGAAGGCAACCCTCGCAAGATTCGACAAGGACCTCCTTCGCCCAAGTAGTGAGGGTCGAGCCGTTGTTGGATCCAACAAGAGCCCCCCTCGCCCACACTGTGGCCTTGCCTGTGGCCAATCGCTAACAATGGCCAGTATCAGCCACAGTCCAAAGGAAAAAGAATAGAAAAAAAAAATATATGAAAATTATAAAAAAAAAAAAAAGGAAAATAATTAAAAATGAAAAAAAAAAATATTATAAAAGTATTTTAAAATGTCCACCTTAATGCCACTCTTGCAACGTAGGACGGCTAGCATCTACATGTGCAATTTCCGGCCTAAATTAATAGGATTGACCGAATTAATATCAATGTAAAAAGGTCTAAGATTAAATATAATCCAAGTGAAAGATTTATGATTGAATTAATACAAATGTAATATGTTTAAAACTTTTTTGGTGTACCCCTCACCCTTGAACTTCCTCACCGGCTTGTCAAATTCGCTCTTTTCAGCTCTCTCCGATTTGTCTCCCTTGCAAACATGCCAAACCCGTCGCTATCTCCATCTCCAGGCCATCGCTCAACTTCACAGCCAAGGAGGTGATTCAGATTTGGACGTAAGTGAAAAAGGAGTCTCAAGTCGCCATGGAGCAATGGGGGAGGCAACGGGCGGGCGCAACCGATGTGGTAGACAAAGCAGTGGCGAACGATGCAGAGGTGAAGGGTGGCGACGGGTGGTGGACATCGCGTGCGAAGGTGGGACGTCGCTTGACATCGAAGCCGATAGGGGCTATAGTGAGGGGTTCCAAAAATCCCGAAAATTCTTGATTGTTGATTAGTAATTTACCTGCGCGTTGAATACCCTAGATTTGGTTTTGATGGATGGGTTTGAAGATTGGTATGAGATCATTTTGGCAAGGTAGGGTCTAGACATAATATAATTATAATGTGGTTAATCCTTGTTGGAAAGAAAAAATCACCATCGTTGCACCCATGTTAATGAACCATGGATAATAACCAATGGCAGCGATGATTGTGGTATCCATTTTCATCACTACAGCCAATGGAGACGACGTTATTTTTGTCACTTTTTAAAACGGGCAGGCACGCCTCAATTGTGGACATAGACTTTGAAGGATGTGGCGCACTTATGAGAGTACTCGAGTTCTTCAATGGCGACAGCTATATGGCTTATGACATTTCCTTTAACCCCCAGTCGCTGGAACAAGATCAAATGGTCATCGCCGGCAATTGTAGGCAAAGACAACCGATTGCCGTGGAGTTGGTCCCTGCGCAGTCACCGGTTTATCTCACCCTCTAGCCCAGATTTTTTATCCGGCATTTGATCCATATATATCCAAGTTTATTCGGACTACCAAACAGCTAGTTCTACAAAATCACAATATACTACCTAACTCCCTAACGTCCAAGCATTTAGGACCATGTGATTATCTCATTTGCAATACCTATGAATTTCACATGATTGGGGATGACATGGGTCGAGTTTAATAAGGTACCCGATCCGTTCCAAGCCTTAATAGGGCTTAAATGAATTGTAAAATAAGTTCGAGATTTCATATTATATAGGGCTTTGGACACATCTTGTTGGTAATCCGAAATCCAAATCTGATAATCATTTTACAAAATTATTTCTAGTCTTTCGAAGATTACCATGTGACTCGTATGATTGCATACCCAGGGATACAAATCACTTTTACTCATTTACATTTTTGTGCAATATCTTATTTACTTCACTTTATATGATTGATAGAATTTAGACGAGTTTAAAATTGTTTTTTAGAATCTTGATTTTCATGATTGCAGATATATGTAATCAATGTGGTTTATCATCTATCTGGCGTTAGATAATTTTATCCCGAAACATTATTTATAAGAAAATAATGTAAAAAGTAGTAAAACTTGTAGGGAATTCGTTGGGTACCTTGATAATTAAATGGAACCAGCTTGGATTGGGATTCCATCAACATTACCGGATAGAGTTTGGATGGATTCAATGGAAAAATTACCCAAAAAGTCATAAACCTATTGCAATTGTGTCAATTCAAGTCGTAAACTTTTTTTTTTGGCTAACATGGTCCTAAAACTTTTACGGTTGTGTCAATTGGCCCATCCGATCAAAATTAACCGGCCAACGCTAACGTGAATGCCAACCGGAGACAGCTGGCTGGTGAACGCCGATGTGGCAATTTTTAAATTTTTTAAAAAAATTCAAATTTTTAAATATTTTTAAATTTTTAATTCTTTTTTTTCTTTTTCTTTTTTTTTCCCCTTCTTCTCCTTTCTCTGGCCAGGCGACCCCGGCCAGAGGTGAGGGCCGGCGAGCTCAACCTCGCTGGCCACTAGCGAGACGAGCCTCGTCGGCCACTGGCAAAGGCGAGCCTCGCCTAGCGATGGCGAGGCGACCGTCTCTAGATGTAGTGACGACTGCCTCGCCGACCATTGGACGAGGTCAACCCTCGCCCTTGCCGGTGGTCGGCGAGGCTACCATCGCCGCCCCCACCACTTCCCCGTCCCCCCAATCGTTGGCACGATCTCACCCTCCGAGCTTAAGCAGCCCTCCCCAATCGTGACCATTGCCAAGCCCCTGGTCCAGCGCCTCTAGACCGACGAGGATGAAATCGAGTTCCTCCGCGGGTTCCTCGACTACACCACGCACTGCGGCGAGGGCCGAGCTCGCCAAATCTGGCAAGGCTCGCCCTCATCCAGCCTTGGCGAACGCAAGCCTCGCCCAACGACAGTGAGGTCGTCGTCACCAGATCTGGCGACGGCCGCCTCGCCATCACCGGGCGAGGCTCGCCTCCGCCAATGGTCGGCGAGGTTGATCTCGCCAGCCAGAGGAAGGAGAAGAAGTGGGAAAACAAAAAAACAAAAAAAAAAAAAGAATTAAAAAATTAAAAATATTTAAAAATTCAAAAAAGGTTAAAAAGTTGCCACATCAGCGTTCATCGACGAGCTGTTCTCGACCGGCGTCCACTTCAACGCCGACCGACCAATTTTGGCCGGATAGATTGAATTGGCACAACTATAAAAAGTTTAGGACTAAATTGACAAAAAAAAAAAAAGTTTAAAACTGAATTGACACAATTACAATAGATTTATGATTTTTTTGGTAATTCTCCTTTGATTCAATAAGGATGCTACTTTAATCAAATCAAAAGGTGCTTTTATTTCATTGAAAGGATTTTTTGTGAATTAATTTTCTAGACTTTCATACATTTGAATCATTGAAAAATTATTTATGGTCAAAGAAAATCTGCATATTTAAATTAAGGTAAATAGAAAAGGAGAATATTTTCTTTAAAAAACAATTAGTCAGAAAGCATTTTCCTTTGTTAAGAAATCTTTTCCTTAAGCAACCACACCCACAATTATGTTGTCAATGTAAATGCCGTTGCGTCCAAACAAACAAAAAAATGTAAATGTCATTGTGCTCAATCTCATCTACTCCCACAGAGGAAAAATTCACAGCTTCATCCTTCTCTTTTGGTCCTGCAGAAATCATCCACGGCAGAATTATAACACATCAGTACTTCTTGGTGATCATCTGAAGTAAAACTCTGCTCTGCCAACAGGCATTCAACAAGAGAAGCATTCGGACTCCTCTTACAAGTTCAAAGCCATCCATGTGCAGATGCATTCCATGAGAGAAGCAAGGTCGAAACTTAACGCGAATCACCCAAGTCTAAAATTAGATTACCGGCGTCATTTCTCAGGGAAAATCATACAAATTCGCACTTCCTGCCAACCAGGGCAAGGACTGACCGCATGAACGGCAGAGACGAAGAACACACCCTCAATCAATCTTTGGAATCTTACTTTCCTTGCTTTTAATAAAAATGTTAAGACTGATAGCAAAGCGTAAACAATCCCGATGTGAACCTGAATTGACTCAAATGCTTAAACAGTAGGGAAATTACCAATATAGGTATGGCACCAGGCTGTGCCGAGAAACAGTATAAAACAGTAGACTAGCGAATCAGAACTAATTGGTTAGATCAGTAGGGGAATAATATACTTACAGTGAACTTACGTTTACGTATCGTCAAAATTTTCTCGAAAAGCTCAACCAGCTGAAATTGATTTCTGGCGAAGAACAATCAAGCTTGTTCGTGACTTTCCTTTGACCTTTTTTACAGACTAAATACATTCACTGAGCGCTATCGACAGCGGTGACAATGGCCTTCATTCGTTCGAACCTCTGCAACCAGATGATGTGTACGGACAACGTGTGTGGAAGAGGGGACTTATCCTGTCACCTAGGACCAGAAAGCTCCATTGCTTCTACCACAAGTGAAGACTCTTCGATGAAATCCGAGTATCTTGGAGTTGGGTTTTCACATGATCTGAACCTTGGCGTCTCTACCTTCTGGGAAGCCTCCCATTTCTCAGCTAAACCATCACCCTCCAACATCCTGAGTACTTCGGACATCTTGGGGCGCTCCAATGGATTGAACTTGGTACATAGAAGAGCGACCTTGACCATCTCTTCCAATTCAATCCTGTCGAAATTTGTCCCGAGATCTTTATCTACCAGTTGGTTTAGTTTTCCATCCTTGTGTAACTTGTTTACCTGAAAACAATCGGCATATAACAACTCAGCGAAAGATAAAGCATCTGGAAAAACATTGCAAATCAAACATTTACAGGTACGAAACTTCTTGTAGATAAAAAGAAAATTCAGGGTTTCAATACTGTCAATCAAATTAATCCAGACAAGCAAAATGAGTCTAAAACCAAATACTAGTACTGAAAGGTTTCAAGTTGCAACCCGTGAGGCGATTTGCCAGGAGACGATAATGCATCCAATGCAATATGAAATGAATTCTAGATCTCATTATCTCACTTCCATGGACTAGCATTCTCATATCACATTGGGATTATTGGAAGAAACATCTGCATTTTAATGATTCACTACGTTAAATCCAACATACTGTGATCACAACTCCTTTTTCTTGTTGCTTCTTTTAAACCTAATAAGCGCATCATAGGATTCTCTTTCGCTTTTGATAACTGTGGACATGTATCCATAATCTACAAGGAACTCAGATCTTACACTCAAGCAACATGAGATAAAGGTATACTTGGCGATAATTGACATATAAATATTGCTCAAAGAAAGGCTACAACAACTCTCAGGACATGGGGCACATGAATTCATGTCATAATAGACTTATGTTGAGTCAGACATCCCAGATTTGGAAAGCAAATTAAATCTCTCTTTTGATGCATGTTTTGAGAGAGAGAGAGAGAGTACCCAATCAAGCATGACTCCTTTCTGGTTCGCTACTCGCCCAAAATCTAGAGCTTTTTGACCAGTGATAAGCTCGAGGAGCAGGATACCAAATCCAAAAACATCTGTTTTTTCAGATGATTGGCCTGTTGATAAGTACTCAGGAGCAATATGGCCTACTGTGCCACGCACCGCTGTTGTCACATGGGAGTCCCTGTGATCTAAAAGCTTTGCCAATCCAAAATCTCCAACAACAGCCTCAAAGTCTTCATCGAGCAAAATATTGGCTGCTTTAACATCACGGTGAATAATTTTGGGGTCGCACTGTTCATGTAAATAAACCAATCCCCTAGCTGTACCTAAGGCAATCCTCTTTCGCCTTGACCAGTCCAAAGCTGGCTTCCCATGAATATGATCTGCAGAGAAAATGCACAAGTTATCAAAGTATTCTAGGTTCTGCCAACGGTCAGAAGCACACTGATAAACTTAATGCAACCATTCAAAAAGACATCACAGCATAAGGTAAGGAAAAAGACGTAGAGACTGATGAAGCTCAAGGCTTGGTATATTGTTTTAGCTTCATAGGTAGAACAGATTGATGGCTGAGCATTACCAAGTTGAGAACAGCAAATCATTCAATTTCAGCAAGGTCAGGAAACTCAGTAAATCAACCATCCCGAGATTATATGCCAGATTACCAAAAGCATCTTCATGGGATAATTAGATGTACAAAGAAGGTACAACTGAACTTCAAACATAAGGAGGTGATTGAAGGCTGGCCAACATCAAGATAGTCTAGGAGTCATCATTGTGTTTTGTCCAATCAAGCGAAGGATTCATCAAACTGACGTGCTCACCGTTTAACAAGATTATCAATTGAGGTTGCCTCATAAGGCTGTGTAATGTCGTTAGCAAGTGAAGCAATAACTTAGGTAGAAATATTAGACTACGCAATAAGGTGGAACAGCATTGGTGGATCAACACCAGAAGCCAATCAAAACTGCATCAAGCAGAAGCACATGAGAAACTATAAGAGATGATTCCATGGCTTGAAGTGAAGTTGGCTAACCTCTTAAGCGAGATGCTACACTTCCGTTTGGCATGTAGGGGTACACAAGGAGTCTTTCGTTCTCCGTTGAGCAGAAACCACAAAGCCTGAGAAGATTCCGATGAACAGCCAGGCTAATCATTTCCACTTCTGTCTGAAATTGGATTTCACCTCCTGCAGTGTTATAGTCCTTCAACCTTTTGACAGCTACTATAGTACCATCATTGAGGCGTGCCTTGTATACAATCCCAAATCCACCTCTCCCTAAAATATTCTTCGAGTTGAAGTGGTCAGTCGCAGCCCTCAGTTCTTTAAATGTATACCTTCTCAAATGTCCCAAGCAAACCTCAGGGTCGTATTGGTCTGCACCACATAGTAAAGCTGAGAACTCGTTCATTAAAAACTGAAAAAAGAACAGTGCAGTATATATTTATGTTGCAGTTAATAGACTACAGCTGACACATGAGGTTACCTGATTGGTGACTATTCCTTAAAAATTAGAGGACAATGGAAATATCACGAGATCCAAGGAAGCTAGCTAAAGAATCTTTGAAGACAGGGATTCTAGATTTATTGACTCTCAAGCCATTCATTAACCACTGCTAGAAATATTAAAGTTCTCAGCTGGTGCTTTTACATAGATATATAATGACAATTGTACATATGACCTGTAGAAGTGGTGTGTTCAACAGCGAAAGCACTGGTAGAAAGAGAGGGCAAAGGACTGACCATTGACATCAAAGAAAACTTGCTGATTCCGTCTGTAACGCCACCAAATTAATAAAGCAATGACAATGACTGCAAAGAAGGCACCACCAAAGCTTGCACCGAAAGCAATTGCCATGTGACGACTTTTTGATCCAGAATCTGGTTGATCTAACAATCACAAAGAAGCAGATGCACATTTCCTTAAGATTTCTGGAATCAAAAATTTTCATTGTAGCATTTATACATATCAAGTCATGTGCATACCTTTTAAAGCATCAGGTGGAAAAGTAAGTGGTTCAGGAAAGACAGAAGCACAGTTGTTGCCAGCTTTGGGTCCACACATTAGAGGGTTGCCAATGATTCTGAGATCAGCAAAAAGTACAATGACTACGTAAATGACTTCACAACATATACATATAGCAATGGAGTTCCGGTGGAAAGGACAACTTACTTAAAAGTTCTTGCTGATATTTTTGGCAAAGAACCACTCAAATTGTTAAATGAAAGGTCTCTGCAAGCAAATTATATTTCAATAATGGGTATTCTCACAGTAAAATAAATAAACTGGACCTCATAAATGATGAAGAAATGCATACACAAGAGTGAGGCCCGCGATATTAGACAAAGACTCAGGGCAGGATCCAGTAAGAGTGTTGTTGTTCAACCGCCTGATCCAACGAAAGAGATGAAAAGCATCAGTTGTAAGATCACTCCTCCATTGGCATAATCACAAGAAATCTCCAAATAAATCACGAGTTTGGAAATTACAGGTAATTCAAATTCCTCAGGTCCCCCAAAGAATTAGGAATTTCTCCATTAAATGTGTTATTGGAGAGATCGAGTGTCAGCAGCTTCTGTAGATTTCCTATTGTTGCTGGTATTGGACCCGAGATGAGATTATTCTGCAGCAACCTAAACATTCAAGGAATCATAAGTCGTGCTTTCATTTCGAAAATGCCGTAGCATTGTATGACCAAGAATTCAGAGTAGCATTCCCAAGGAAACTGCTTGAACCATAAATAAAGAACAAACAGATCTATCAGAGCATCCCACCACCCTTAGACCAAGTAACATACACATAAAGTAATTATACGACAGAATGAAGGTAAGAACATACACTGATTGCAAGTTCGTTAAGTTCCCAATTTCTGGAGACAAGGTTCCCGATAAGCTCTGACTCGGAAGTCCCCTGTTCAAGAATGAGAAGATATCATCTATTGTCAAAAAGATCCTCTTCAAAATAAATGATTTCACTTAACGTTCATCCATTGTCATTTGCCATCATGCGACATATCTTGAAATTAAGACACAGCACAAGACTAAGACAAACTTACAAAGATGAAACGAAGCCGTCGTTCGTACAAGTGACCATCCTCCAGCTACAAGGATCCACAGAAGTTACATCCCAGCCCTCCAAAATATTGTAGGGGTCATGGAGAGCATTTTTTATTGCCATTAAAGCCATAACTGCTCAAATATTCAAACGGCAAATATAAGTATAACGATCCATTGCTATGAATATGAGCTTCGTTCATTGTGCTCAGGAACTTAAGAGAAGAAATTAACAAGCCTGTAACAGACGCATAGCTAAATGAGGGTGTGTGTGTGTGTGTGTGTGTGTGTGTGTGTGTGTGTGTGTGTGTGTGTGTGTGTGAGAGAGAGAGAGAGAGATGGGGAAACAGAGAATAAGTCTGCCCATAGATAAGTGGCAATTCATCTTCACTATTGACAGAGATCAATATCTAGGACTAATAAATTGATCCAAAAGGAAAAAAAGGAAGTATAATTTAAGTGGGAACGGTATAAGAAAGATAAATTTTAAATTCTTATAAAAAGCTAAGCACACATCATGCAATATGCAGGAAACTGTGCCAATGTTTTCAATTTCTTTCGGTTAAACTATGGAAAGAAAAAAAAAGAGAGAGAGGGGGGGGAGGGAGGGAGAGGAGGCAGAGATCTAGAGAGAGAGAGAGAGAGAGAGAGACTAACCTTCATAGTTAACACCTGCAGGAGAAAGAGAAGCAGAGCAACTCCCCAACCATGCCAAAACAAGAAAGCAGCTCACTCTCCAGAACATCACTCTTCTCTCCATCTCCATACTTTCTTCTCAAGCTTCCTGATGCTTCACTTCCTCTTCAAAACATCTCGCACCCACTTCTCAAAACCGCCATGAGAAACCAAAAGGCAAGTCATTTTCACTTGCAGCCCCTACAAACTAATCCCTTTCCCTTATTCCAGTCAAAAAGAAAGAAAGAAAGAAAGCTCCAGAATAAGAACCTCCCCTGCCACAACAGGAATGAATGATTCTCTCCTCTTAACTTTTCCCCCTTCTCCTTTGCGTCCCTTTCCCGAATAAACTTCACGTTCTCACTGACCCCTCGACAAAAACTCCATGTAACTCGAGACCCAGATGCTAAAAATCACTGGCTCACGAAACGCCTAGCTCAGAAAAAGACGCCGAGAATCAAAGCTAGAGGGATGAGCACCGTCCGAGCCAGGACAAACAGCTAACAGCTGTGAGAATGCGAATGCGAATGCGAATGCGAATGAGAGTGTTTTTCTCGAGAAACAGGGGAAACACCAAGAATGCCTAAAATTCTGAGATCCTAGAGATCTGGGAAACCCAATGGCCGCTTTATCTACGTACTCTCGCGCGACCCCCCACAAAACACACTTTGGCGGGCTTGTCGTTGGTCTTTACCTCCCCCTCGCTGATTCCACCACCACCAACATTATTTTTTTCCCTCCCATTCTCTCTGCTGCTATGTTCAACCCCACAGCACAGAGCAAGGAAGGCGAGCGAAAAACCCACTTCAACCTCCGAGAAGGAAAAGGGAATGAAAGCAAGAAAAAAAAAAAAAAAAAAAGAAAGAAAGAGAACACGGGAATGGGGCCAGAGCAAAATGCCAAATTCGACAAAGTTACAGACCGGGAAGCCAGTAACGATATATTTCTCTCTTTTTTCGCAGAGAGGTTCGGGAACTGGGTTCCCTACGTATCTGCTTTTTTCCCCCCTTGGAATTTACTGTCGTTTTTGCCCAAAGCTTCTCTCTTTTTTCTCTCCCCTTTCCCTCCTCTACTTTGCTTCAAGTGATGATGGGACTGAATGGATGTGCGGGATTGATCAGGATTCAGATAAGAGAGAGAAAAAGAGAGAGAGTAAGAGAGAGACAGGGCCAGTGTCTGATGTGCAAATGGAGGAGAAAAGCAGAGACCTCCTTTTGCAGTGACGGTAAGTTCAAGTCTTTTGTTTGGGTCGGAGGGGGGGGTCACGTGCTTGGTTTGTCTTTGGCTTTGTTGTCTTTTGCCCCCCTGAATTTTCCAACTTCTTTTTGCTTTTTTCTCCAAATTCTCCCCCTTTTGACAAAAAAATAGAAATTAAGAAAAAAAAAACCTGTGGTGTGCAATTATTTAAATAATCAAATTCTGTTAAAGTTTTTCAGGCATGCCGTGGGCCCCTACCCCCAACCCGCCGGTGCTAAATTGCGCCGGGTATGATGTTCACTTTTTTAAAAGTGTGCAAGGCATGTTCTATCTAACTCTGGCCTTGCCTGCCTCCTCCTTGTTGGTAACCAAATGATAAAAGATGCTTTTGCTTGTTGTGGAAGCAGAATTGGTATGTCGAAAATTAGAAAATGTCCTCTTATTGTGCTGCTTTTCTCGATGTTCTGAAGAAATTACTCATTAAATAGTTATGAAAATGATCTTTGAGATTTTCGAGCGAGTTGGTCTTTTTGCCATATTAAATCGATGGATTAACTCGACCGAAAACGTCTATATCATCTGCATGATCCTAATTTCAAGAAGGAACGAAGTCGCTTTCTATCATCATTCCTAAAAAAGTCAAATTTATTATAAAATTTGTCCACTTCAAATTAGGAGGGATCATATTCAAGTGTATTTTTAAGTGCTGGTCAGCATTAATTATTTTTCTAAATTAATTGAAGTTCACGGAAAGAAAACTTGCAATTAATGCTACATTATTTTGCACATAAGTTTGCTAATTACCCGACATTCAATTATAAAAGTACCATTGAATAATTTTTTTTTTTTTAAATGATCATAGAGGGCTTGATGGATGATAATGGAGGGGCTCCACCCGGAGATGGTAGGTTAGGTTCGGATGCTACGCATCCATCCATATGAGCATGTGAAGAGTGGTGGTGGTGGTACAACCAATTTTGTTTGCTTCTAATGTAAACAATTATAAAAAAATCAAGATGGAATATCTTGTTACCTGTACACAAAAATGGCACTTTATTCTTTCCCAAAAAAAAATGGCACTTTATAATTCACAGTACCGAATTTTGTGAGGATCGTTCTTATATAAATAATCAATTTCACAAAAAAGCTCTTTCGCTTTTGGATAAATGGCATATATTTTTTAAGTTAGTTCCGTAATAGTACTCTTTTCAAAAATATTTCGATTATCCAATAATGGGTATGTGAGGATTAGAACTAATGAAAATTTTTAATTTTTTTTTAAATGAGAAAAATAAAGAATTTGAATAGAATTATTAAAACACGCTGGGGGGTGGAGATGTGTGCCAAGTTTTTGTACCCTTTTTATGTTATTCTTTTGTTGGATTCCGGGCGAAAGAATCTCTAATATGCGCCCCCACCGGGATATATGCCGCATGCCTAGGCCCGCATGCACTTATGTTCTTCCTCAAAACTTTAAAAATAAATAATTCTAAAAAAAAAAAAAAGACAACATGATGATATGGTCTGAATTATTGCTTGGTTCACCGGATAATAAGTCACTCATGTCTTAAATGAATTTTTAGAAATGGGCATTTAATTATGCTTTTTTTTTTTTGCGGAAAAAATTTTGGTTTTATTTTTTGAAATAGATTATGAATACGTTTCTAAATGGGAAAGAATGTTGCCAAGGGATAGCTTTTGAGTAAAAAAAAATTATAAATTCAATATGTTCTTGCAAAAAAAAAAAAATTAGGTTGCATTTGATAACGCTCTCGAGAATAGGTATTTCTGTTATTTTATTCCCAAAAGCAGAAGCGGAAAGATAATAAAAATCCATTTGGTAAGTTTTTTGTTCCTGGGAACAACTCAAAAAACAAGAATCAAAAAACAAAAATTAAGATTTTTTTTCTTTCCTTTTCTTCCTTTTCTTTTTTTTCCTCTTCCTCTCTTCTTCCCCTAGCCGGTCGCCACCCTCAGCATCGGCTAGCGACCAACCAAACAAGGCTTGGCGACCTCTTCGACCATTGGCAAGGCCCCCTTGAGCCTCACCCAAATCTGGCGATGCCAAGCCTCACTCTACCATCGCAAGCCTTATCAGCCACCAGTGAGGCCCCCAAGCCTTGCCTAACCATTGTGAAGGTGATGTCGACCCTGCCTTGCTCAGCCAAGGCGAGACCGGCGAGACTCCCCCAAGGTCGGCAACCTCGCCAACCCTTGTCTAGTCGGTTGCCGTTCAATGACCTTTGAAGGAAGGATAAGAAAAATGAAAAAAAAAGAAAAGGAAAAAAAGAAAATTGTAATAAAATTACTAATAAATTAAAAGAAATTATAAATTAAAAAATATATGGGGTTGTACCAAATACATTTCTCTTAGGGAACAAAAATTTTATGTAGTTACCAAACATGTTCAAATATCTAGAAACTGTTCTCATAAATAAAAATAGAAAAAAGTGTTTCAAAAAAAAATTATTATCTAAAACAGAAATATTACCAAACGCATCATTAGTTTCCATAAACAAAAGTATTTCTATGATTGGGTTGTAGCATGCATGGCCATGCAATCCTGAATTCTATATCTGAACTAACCTTAATTTTAATCCTAATGTTAATAAATCCTTGGATTCCAGTATTCGATCTCATATTTGGCAGAATATTAGATATGATGACGTAATGGTGAGTCCTGTCTCGCATTTTGTTTGGTAAACCTAGATAGGATATAAAGTAACATAAAGAAAATCGGATAAAACTTGGAAGATATCAGGCAAAAAAAATAGTGATTAGTAGAAAATGAAACTTTAATTTACTTACCACAGTGATCACCCCTCCTCAGCCACCATCGCAGTGGCGGTTGCCTTTATCAAGGTGGTCGTCTAAGAACATCGAAGCAAAGAAATATAAATCCATAGATAGAGCTGCCATACCTATTTAGGATTAATCGAGTCTCAAAAAATTCCTGACATGTGAAAAAAAAAAAAAAAAAGTGACAAAATTTGATTGGTTGCGGTATTTGGTAGATAATTTTCCATTAGTAATATCTAGTTCTTTAGATTAAATAGTTGATTAATGAGAGTAGTATGTTATATTTGAGATCATCAATGACTTAGGACAATAAAACAATTTAATAGCAAGAATGACTGATGAAGAAATTTCAAAGCACATTAGAACATTGTAGATGCATAATTACGTCATTGGACTATATTCAGAACTCGCACAAGGAAACAATATATTATTTCTTGAACTTATTAAGAAGTTCTCAATCCATAGTTTTATGTATATGTATATTATGACGTGATGATCCATCCACAACCTAAGCAGAAATAGCACTAGATAAGTGGCGGGATTTAGATTATCTCTATCTTTTAGGGATTATTTAAAGATATTTGGCTTTGGTTGGCTCGGATGTAGCTCGTTAGGAAAGACTCAACATGGTCTATAAAAATCCATAGCCACCGACTCTTTGGCTCATGTCCTCATTACATGTAGAATGTCAAGTATTCTCTATAATACAAGATTACCAGACGACGAGATCCCTTTTATTTACCATACCGGCCACATCCCTATAGCAACTCTCTTGTTACTCATCTGAGACAGATCTTCGTCACAACGACAACAACATAGCTCTTTCCAATCATGATCTTTTTTTTTTTTTTTTTGTGACCCAAAAATCGCCGTACAATAAATCTCATCCTACACCATGCACTCGAGCCTCCCATTCCTCCTTTCTCGCCTCTTTAGTCCATTCAGCTCTCCGACATTCCTCACATGCGACGCTAATCCTCCGTCGCACTAGGGAATCACATGCGAACCGTGAGACTTTGTACTCTCCAAAGACACGATGGTGTTTTCTATAGCATCTTGTCAAAACCTTAAAGTCATGGAAAGGAAAACTGTGCATAAATGCCCCATCCGTTTTTTTTTTTTTTTTTTTTTTTTTTTTTTTTTTGTGGGTCGGACAATGCCTCTTTCTTTTATAGATGAAATCTGGGCATAAAGTGATCGCACACACATACAGTAGCAAGAACAATAAAAAAAAAAAATGAACCAATGCACGTATGCACAAATTATACATATTTTAATTAGAAAATACCCCAAATAAATATTACTCCCCGCAATAAAAAAAGGAGCCCCGAAAAAGAGAGTGAAATTTGAGGAAAATTTAAAAACTCATCATTGAGGGAGGGTTCATAGTTTACTGAGGATCGCGTCTTGATGTGCTCCAAAAAGCAGAACCCCAAAGCCCAAGAGCATTTTTGTCGCTTTGGGAAGCCTGAAAATATTCTCTGCCCGGTTATAATAAGACCCCCACCTTTTTCACTCCATCATCACTAAATTAATTAAATTAAAAGTACTGACGAAACGGAAAATTAAATTAAATTAAATTAAAGAGCACGCAGAGAATTCCCAGAAAACCGTGCTCCAGATCCATTCACAAGCCCGACGGGGCATTTTGGTCGCATCGGGCGAGAATGTACGGCTCCCTCTTCTGCTTTACTGGCCGGTCCAGTATTAAAAACTCTCTTTATTCTTCACATTCCCATTTTGACCTTGACTCGAACTTGAAGGTTGCTTTTCTTGTAGGTTGTAATCTTATATATATATATATACACACACAAAAGAAAAAAACACGAATGGTCATTTATAAATTTTGATTTGATATGTAATGACATCCTTAGATTTTTAATTTGTTCAATATGATTTATAAATTTTAATCAAATGTATAATATCATCTATAAACTTTTAATTTGTTCAATATAATTCCGAACTTTTAATCAATGTTCAATATACTCTCTGACTATATGAAGATGTCCAATACTATTTTTCTATTGATTAAAGTTAATGGACTTTGTTGGTTTCACTTTTAATTGGGTATGTTTGAACAATGTATGGAAGAAAAATGTCACATGTGAATTATCCACTTAAGACATTGAACTCAAATTGCGACATAATATTCATTTTTCATTTGGTTTAATTTGTTCAATTTGCAAAAAAATGATTATCCATTTTATTTGAGAACATGGATTATTATATCCTAAATCAAAGTTAAACATTTGAATACCATTCAAACCTACTGGACCATAAGCCAAATCGACAACTTCTGCTAATTTGAATTAATGGAATGATAGCGTCGACTCATACAGTCTAGGAGATTAGATTGAGCATTTATTAAAAGTTCAATAACTACATTGAATAAATTAAAAGTGTAAGGACAACATTATTTATTGAGATAAAGTTTATGAACTACATTATTGGAATGAAGTTGAGTAATCATTGGTGTAATTATCCTAATACATAATTTTGTTATAATTGTATAAACCTAGTAGATTGAGTAGCTCCTACTCCCACACGATGGCTTATTTAAAGCTACCTATAAGTAAATGTGTGCACTAGCCCATAATTAAAACGTATGCTGAAATTGTGAATTTTATTTAGCATTATAAGGTTGCGCATGACAACGCTTCTTGATTGGGGAGTAGTTTTTTTTCAGAAATGCTTCTTTTTTATTTCTATTATGGGGAACAATTTCTGTGTAAAAAAACCCGTTTGATAACTATACAAAATTTTTACTCTAGAAATAGAAAAAAAATAGAAATGCGTTTGATAAAAACTAGTTTCTTTTATATATATATATATATATATATATTTTTTTTTTTTTTTTTTTTTGCCGGCCGATCGTCGCGGACGCCGCCACCGTTGGCCAACCGTCGCCCGCTCGCCGCCGCACGTCGCGCTAGCGGGCGGTGGGCGCGGCGGTGGCCGGCGGCGAACTCAAGAACCGGTGGCGGCCGGCGACAAGCGATGGCGGCGGTTGGCCGGCGACGGCAGACAGAGGGCGGCCGGCGGCGGCGGGCGGCGGTCGGCAAAGAAGAAAAGATGAATAAAAGAAAAAAAATTCACTTATTTCTAAAACTTATTCCCAAGAACAAAAAACAACTTTTTTTTTATTTCTCATTTCTATTCCAAAACCATTCATAGGCTAACTTTTTGTTCTTGGGAATAAAAAACCAACTTGCCATTATCAAACAATTTTCTATTCTTTTTTTGTTCCAGGAAAGAAAAAAATAGAAATTCTTGGGCTGGGGAACTTTGTCATACACAGCCTAATTTGATTCTCTTGAATAAATTATAAGCTAATCCGAGATCGTGTTCAAACATGGGTCACATACTTGTATCGCATCTAACATACTTGTATCGCATCTAACTTTTAAAGACATATATAGAATTAAATTTGACGCGTCACCTTTAACTTCACTGATTTGCATATTTTGACTTTTTTAATGTATAAAGTATTTGAAACTTTCGCAAAAGTGTTTCCACTGGCACCATCATTACCCTGTACCTGCCTAGTTTGAACTAGGATACCAAAGATCGCGGGGTTCGGGTGTCTGGCCGTTCCCTTTCTTGGTTTCCCAAGGAGGGACGTGGGCGGTCCAAAAGAGTGGAGGGAGCTTATTTTTCCAGCCCTCCCCCAGGCTGTACCCAAGGTTCGGCAGGGACTCCCACCCCAGGGAGGTTATCCCTCCGTTTCCTTTGGGACCCGTCTTTCCGGGTTGTCAGAGCCTTTTAAGGACCTGCTCAGGTCCGCGCAAAAGTATATTAATTGACATGTAGATTCACATATATATTTATAATTGTTTGAAATTTTGGTGTGATGGAAAACTTTCTTTGTTTATGTAAACTGAAACAAATAGGCGCTCAATCAAAATGTCTTTTTAGAAATAGCTTTTTATCATAGAGATGAGGATAAATACTCATTACAACATATATATTTATAAATCACACATCCAATTTCTCCTTTACGATACAAAACACAAACATAATTTGAATTTTCATAAAGAAAGGCACCACCATTTATATGCTAAACAATTTTGACACAAACTTTCAACCATGGCATTAAAATGTGCTAACTTTCACTGGGTAGACAATATTAGCAACAACTTTTAACTGCCATGCATCGACTTTATCTGAGAGATAATTTGGGTCACCCTTATAATTTCAGTTAAAATGTGCCTCCGTGTTGTTTGAGGTAACAAACATACATCGACATGTCAAATTAGATACCGTGTCATTAGAAGTGGCTTTGACAAGCAATCAAAACGACGTCATCTTCCCTACATAATGAGAACATTGTCCTTTCTAACTGGACCAAAGATGACTTGAAGTTACATGAAACGACATTGTTTCTACTAAACATACAAAACATCGTGGCTTCTGAGCCAAATATTATGATTTACTCATGCTTTACATTTAGTCTTTTCAATATTCACTGCAAGTGTTGCATAGCACGCCACTTGAGCATTACCGCCGCGCACAAGGGCATACAACATATTACAAGACACGTGGAGAGATAAATTAAGGCTCTAGATCTCACATGCAAAATAAGTAAGATCTGGAAACCATCATTCCTAATGTTGATCGTTCCTCATTTCTTAAGGCAATTTGTTAACAAAAAAAATATTTTATTATCAATACCAAACTATATGCCTAAACATATTTTTTTGATGTTAACATCAATGTTTTTATTTGATTTTCCGGATTGATATAAATCATCAAAACTCAGCAAATCTTTTTCAACTCATGAATTTTTTCACAAAACAAACCAAACCTTAAATTCCTCGTATCATGCTCAAGTAAATACTAAGTAGAAAGACTCATCCCCAACTCTCTCTTTTTTTAAGGAGAGGAAGAGAGCACATGCATTGGATCTCATTGGTTCTCAAACGTCAAAAAGGATCGGGGGCGAACTATTCTACCGAAGCGACACCTGCCCTCTTTGTCTCCGCAGCAGGACGAGAGATCCAGCTAAGGAATGCACGCATAACAAAAACCGGCAAAGGCTTCCACCAAAACCCACCTTCATTATCAATCATTATCTTAATTCCTAAGCATGCTTTCAACAGCAAGAACACAAAGACCGGGCCACGAGCCAACCGCTATATCTTTGACGTGTACGGGGAGCGATGGAGAAGAACAGACCGTCAAATGAGGGAGTGGCGGGCCCGGCGGAGTGGAATTTTTCTCGAGAACCCGAGGGAGACGAGAGGGGCAGGAGGGGACGTGGATGGAGGGAAAAGGTGCTTTGCGGTGGTTGATGGATGGATGGATTGGATGGGTCCGTCCAAAGGAGCATATGCATGATTCGGTGACGCCCCTTTTTCGGAAGAGAAAAAGAAGAGCTCTTTTTTTTTTTTTTTTTTTTTTTCCCGCTCGGCGTAAAGGTCTGGGAGGACCCGGGGTAAAGCAGGGAGCTTCTTTTTTAGGTGATGGGAGATAGAGCAGCAGCATCATCTTTTGAAAAGGGAAGAGGGAGACTGGGGGGATGGGAAGTGGTGGGGGGAGAATAGTTTCAATTCAGACTTCCATCGCCAGGTCCACAGGCCGAGCCAGTCGAGGGAGAGGACGATTTTGTTCCACCACTTTATGTTGGGGGAGGGGGAGAGAGAGAGAGAGAGAGAGAGAGAGAGGTGTCTGGATTTATATCTACCTTTTATTTTCTAATTGGAATTCTAAAATTTCGCATGTTTAGATTATTTATTGAATTCGGAATGGTTCAAAGTTAAAACTTTCGCAGAGGACAAATGTCCTCGGTTAAAATTTGGATGTAATTTTTGTTTTGTTTTGTAAATTTGAAAAGTTTACGGAGTAAATGTCCACAACGTTGAATTTTCCGTTCTCTAACCTTTCGCAAGAACATTAGATTTTTCATCACTTTCACTTGAACCTTCGTTCTCCCCATTTTTCTCAATTTCCCATAAGAGAATTCGGTTCTGATTGATGGCAATGAAGAGTTGAAGAGGTGAACTTAGAATTATTAAGACTTTTATTAGGTTCACTATCTGTGCTGGGATTTACATGACACAATCATAGTTGATTCATTGAGATATAAAAGAATTCGTTTACAAGACTAACTTCAAATGTACATATCATATATCCAACGATAAATGCATCTGATTGTTGACTCTTAAACTATAATATAGGAGGAGAAAAAGACAAAATCAATGATGAACAAAGTAGAACTCTTCCCGTGCTTCTTTGTGTTAGTCAAGTGAAAGGTTTAGGACCTGTTTGGTAATCGGTCAAGTTCTTTTGTTCTTGAAACAAAAACAAAACAAAAAAACACAAATCCATTTAGTAAAGTAGTTTTAAAGTCAATTATTTGTTTATGGAACTACTCAAGAAACAAACCCAAATCATTTTTTTTCTCTTATCTGTTCTTCTTTTTCTCTTCCTCCTCTTCTTCTTACTCTAAGGGAAGCGGCTCTATCAAACTCGAACTTCTCAGCTGGCCTGCCCTAGCTGTCTTGTAATCTGCTCATCTAGCCCGAGAACCTAACCTTGTCCTCATCGAACAATTACTTCCACGTTGGTTGAGCTCACTTCTCCTTTCGTAGTATTGGGACGCATGCACCGAGAATGGACGAGAAAACGTAAGAACATTTTTACATTAATAGTGGGCTTAATGATTATTTTATTCTATCTTTCTCCACGACATAAAAACAAACAGGGTCATTAATGCTCTAGATCATTTCCATATAAATGTTATTTTTCTCTTTTAAATTAGACAAGTAATTCACAAAAAGTAATCTGTAAGTTAGGAACAAAAAAGTTTCGCACGAGGAGACATAATAACCAGTAACATATTGGATGGTGAACAAGAAATAGGACTAATGAAAAATTCTCCCGACAATAAAAATTAAAAGTCTCTTCAAATTAAACAATAATTACCACTCAAAAACCTTGTGAGAGGACAAGAATTAGATTCCTTTCGTTTTGCAAAAAATAAATAATTTAAAAATAATTGAAATGTTTGATTAATTAAACCGAATAACTATCATTATTATTATTATTATTATTTTTTTTTTTGCGGAGAGAAAAAGAGAGCTTTTTACCGCTAGGCGTAAAGGTGAGGGAGGACCCCAGGCAAAAAGCAAGGGGGCTTTTTTTCCTTTTGAAAGGAAAAGGGAGATTGGGGGATGGGAAGTGGAGGGAGAATAGTTTCAAATCAAACTTCCATCGCCAGGCCCCATAGAACGAGCCTAGTTGCGCTGTGGAGAGGAAAGGAAGGAGGGAGAGGACGATTTTGTTCCACCACTTTTTGTCGGAAAGCCGGGGGGGGCCCTGGTTGGTTTGGGAGGGAGAGAGTGCTTCTACTTTACAACCGAAACTTTTTAAGTTTCATAGGTTTTGATTTATTTTTTTAATTGGAAATAGGGTAAATGCCACGAAAATCCTAAATTGATATTACAAATCCCAAATTGATATGCCTATAAAAAATTAACCCTTCATTGATTTTTGTTAAATTTTATCGTTAAATTACTAAGTAGTTAAATGACACGTAACAATTAACGATTATATTAATTTAGAGTTTAATTTTGTTTGTTATAAGTATACAAATTTATCGTTTTTAGTGGTATTAATTTATCGCTCCAGTGGTCACCATTCCAACATGAAAGGAGGAGGTGAGGGGTTCAAACCCACACCTTTTGTGAAAAAAAAACCAAAAAAAACCACCGCTCCCCTGCGATGAGGAGTTCAAATCCCCTCATGGTCGTTAGGGATTCTTAAGTGTGGCGTCGAGGTGGTGGGTCCTTCGCTAGCGTCACTCAGGGGTTTACTCTTCTTGTCAAAAAAAAAAAAAAAAATCTCCTAACACAAGAGGAAGAAGTTTAAATCCCCTCACAGTCGCTAAGGATTCTTAAATGTGGTGTTAGGGTGATGGATTCTCCGCTAGCGTTACCCTAAGGTTTATTCTCCAGCTATCGGCCGTGCATGGGTTCCCTAGGTCACAAAAAAAAAAAAAAAAAAAAAAAAAAAAATATATATATATATATATATATATATATATATATATATAACGAGAAAGTAACAAAAGGTAAATGTGTCACAAATACATCAATTTTGAGTTTTTTTTTTTTTTTTTTTGTGGATAAGGGTATATTTATTATAGGTTATTAAGGTAAATTTGTCATGATTATATTAGTTTGGGTTTTTTTTTTAAAATTTTTTTTATGGTATTAGCTCTTCAAAATACTTAAAAACTTTCATAAGTACAAATGTCCTCATTTAAGTTCACGGGTGAATTTTTCTTTGTTAAATTTGAAAAGTTTATAGAGTAAATGTCCATAATTTTGAATTTTCCATCCTCTCCTCTTTCACAAGAACTTTAGATTTTTCATCATTTCCACTTGGATTTTCATTCTCCCCATTTTTCTCGATTTTCCATTGGGGGAGTCATATCGACTTGCTTCTCATGCGCTCAAATGTTCAACCTTCGCTTCTAATTGATGGCAATGAAGACCTGAAGGGGTGAACTAATAGTTATTAAGAATTTTATTATGTTTATTATTGGTGCTTACATTTGCTTACGCAATCATCATTAGTTGATTGAGATGTGAAAGAATTTGTTTAGCCTCATTCAACGATAAATGCATCCTATTATTGACTCTTAAACTACACTGCAGGAGTAGAAAAAGATGAAATTAGTGAACGAAGTAGAACTCTTCCCGTGCTTTTCTATGTGTTGGTTAAGTGAAAGGCTTACTCAAGCGGTGATTATGCACTTTCTATCCAAGGGAAGCAACTCTCTTAAACTCGAAGTTCTCAGCTGGCCTGCCCCCGGTTGTCTTGTAATTCGCTCATCTTGTCCTGGAACCTAACTTTGTCCCCATTGAACAATTACTTCTATGTGGGTTGAGCTCACTTCTCCATTCTTAGTATTGGGATGCATGCATCGAGAATGGATAGGAAAATGTAAGAATATTTTTACATTAACAGTGGACTTAACAATAATTTTATTCTAACCCATCCGTGGGTAGCCGCGTTGGTATTCGTTCTTCTCTGCTTTGATGCGGTTGAGAGTTTGAATCCCTACAATGCTAGCGATTTAAGTGGGAACCTTGGTGGTGGGTTGCTGGGCCAGCTTCCCTCGAGATATAGTTGCTGTTGAGCCTCCATTGCGGAGGCTCGTGAGATTTCGAATCGGCATAAGTCGACAAGGGCATGCTCCGGCGAATCCTTGGTCACAGAAAAAATAAAAAACAATAATTTTATTCTTTTTTTCGTAACACAAAATCAAACACAATCATTAATGCTCTAGATTATTTTTGTAAAAAAATTTATTTTTCTCTTTATAATTTGATAAGTAATTCACCAAAAATAATGGGGAAAATTCCAAAAAAGGGCTCGAAATGTCATCATTTTTTTAAATAATGCTCAAATTAGACTTTGTTTTAAATAAGGATATGAAATGTTATTATTTTCTCAAATAAGGACTCGAAGTAGATCTTATTTTAAATAAGAACCTGAAATGATCATATTTATTTTAAATAAGGGCTTGACTTTTCAACGATCAATGATATTTTCATCAATTGCCATTTCCTCTTTTTTCTTCCTTTATTTTTATTTTTATTTTTCTCTCTCTTTTTTATTTTGGTTCTCTTCTTCCTCTTCGCCAACGATGCCCACAAAGGGCTGGGTGAGGGTCGCTCTCACCAACAAGGGCTGCCCACATTGACCATAGGCAAGGGATGGCCTTGCCTTGGGGGAGGTTGCCCCTTGCGGCCATCCATGAGGTTCGGCCTTCGCCGGTCGCTGGCGAGGGCCAGGCGACCTTGCAAGCCATTGGTAAGGGTCGGCAAGGGTTGCCATCGAGGTTGATGAGGGTCGCCAGGCCCTTGTTGGCCTTTGCTAGTGACTACTAGCTAACACTAGAAAAGGAAAAAGAAGAAAAAGGAAAAAAAAAAAGAAAAAAAAATGGACAAGAATGCCCTTGACTGATCGGAAAATTTCGTCGGTTGGCCCTTATTTGAAATAATCAAAGCCACTTCATGCCCTTATTTGAAACAATTAAGGCCACTTGAGATCTTTATTTGAAATAAAGTCTACTTCAGACTCTTATTTGAAAAAAATGATGGTATTTCGACATGAAAATAATATGCATATCATTTTTGCAAAATGATATGCAAGTGAGGGATGGCTTTTTTACGCACGAGGAGACATAATAACTAGCAACATATTGGACGGTAAAACAAGCAATTAAACTGATGAAGAATACTTCTAGCAACGAAAAGTGAAAATTTCTTCAAATTAGATAATAATTACCACTCAAAAACTATGTGAGAGGACAAGAATAAGATTCTATTTGTTTCTTAGAAAATAAATGATTTGAAAATAATTGAAGTGTTAAATTAATTGAACCAAATAACTATCGTTATTTGTTAAATTTTAAACTTGAAATTCCCTCATTTCATACTATACAGTGTTAGCCGGAGATTTCACATTGCATTTCATGCGTCAACCTTCAAGTTCTGGAGCCAAACTTGTTGTAATTCCTCATTCACATCAACCTTTCCGCGCCATAGTCGTAAAACTCCACGTTGGAGATCTGATCTTGTAAATTAGTAGCATGAGTGACGGTAGTATCTAGCATGATAATCATTTCTTGAAACTGTCACAGGCGGGCGGCCCTAGTGGGAGACCACAAATCCCGACGTTCTCTTCCTAGTGGAAACCAAGTTCATGTGTTCATGCGGTGATTAACTCCGACCCCGAGTTCGACTGGCTCATCTCTCTCGGGTACGCAACCCTCTGTTGAATCCCTTGAAGATCAGCTTTTCTCCAACCTAGAAGTCGTGCCGTCCATCATGGGCCAGAGATGCCTCTATCTGCCCAAGCTATTTGCCTTATCATGAGAAACGCCCATTAGAGATTTTCCCTGTTTCTCATCTGGCCCATAGAATAGGACCGGCTAAAAGAGCTCTCAAAAGCTGGAATTGATCTCGCTTTGGTCATCTCCAGGTTCAAATACTTAACTCAAGAGCACACGGATGCTGTGCATAAGTCCTTGCCAACCCCAGAAAACCTCCTGCTGAGGCCAACCTCCAGTAGCATCTTCAAGAACTCTGGTGGGGAACAACTTTTCTGGAACCAGAAATCTCGAATCAAATGGCTCGAATGGTCCGAGTTGAAAACTTGTTTTCTCCACCCGTCAAGGATCATCAAAAGACATCGCAATGGGATTTCCATGATCGAGAATGACGAGGGAGTTCAGCTTTCATCTCAGTTCTTATCAGGACATTCAACAGTTGCTTGCATCCAAATTGCAGTTTACCCGGACGACCTCGTCTTGCCTACCATCACATCGGGAGAAAAAAAGGCAACCTCCAGAAGGCCATCCCCAGAAGAGATCTAAAGCCCGCTTTGGAGCATGGGCGCCACCAAATCTCCAGGACCTGATGGGACGCCTGTCTTGTTCCTTGCCATCCGTAAATTGATGATCGAGACGGTCTGGCAGTTTCTTGTCTCAGAGATACGTAGTTGAAGAACTCTGCAACACTTTCCATCGCCCTTATTCTCACGCAGTCAAGGTATCGTGCCCTCACCTCATGTCTCAATTTCGAACTATTGGCCTTTGCAAGGTCATATACAAGATGTTATCCAAAATCCTGGCAAGCCATGTCCGAATTCTTCTTCCCAACATCTCACCTGCGCAAGGCGCTGGAATTCCTAATGGGAAAAAAATGTATAACTGTCAAACTTGACATCAAGAAAGCGTTTGATCCAATGGAGTGGCCCTTCTCTATTTACTGTTCTAAAATGTTTTAGCTTTCCTGGAGAGGTCATTCAACTAATTGAGAAATGTATAAGCACAGTTTCCATGACTAATAACAATGGAAATGAGGATCAGTGGTTGCAAAGCACCACGTCAAGAGCTAATATAGCGAGCGTGTTTTCCTTCCATCCATTTATAAATGGACATGTGGTTATGATGAAGAATAAAAAAATGACGTGTAATTTCTTTATACAAAATTGACAGCCTTGAAGAGACTGAGAAAGGAGAGACGAGACTTCTAAAATCCTATGGATAATGGTGGTCGGTATGGCTGGCGGCTCATCCACGACCGTGCCTCCGAATCTGGATGGCGGCTCATAACAGATCTAAAGATGCGCAGGCGTGGCCATGGACGGCAGCTCGTCCATAAATTGCACAGAGGTAGGCCATGGACGAGCGCTTCATCTTCCTCTATCTGTCCCATGACGTACTGCTCATTGCTAGATTTATGAACAAGTCATGTTGCTCTGGCTCCAGATTTGGAGCTCATCCACTTACTGCTCCAAATCTAGAGTTCCCTCAAAAACCCCGCTCGCTGCCATGGACGATGGCTCGAGTCATGGCCCCGGATTTGAAGTTCGTCCAGCTACCACTGTAGCACTGGAGCTCGTTCGTGTTTTTAAATCTTCTTCTTCTTTCGGATCTGGAGTTCTTTTATGGTTTTTGAAATCTGCTTCTTCTTCTTCCTCCTACGTGGTGTTCCTCTAATTTACAACCTTTCCATCCTTTCTTTTTTGTAGTCTGTGTTAAGGGGTCGAATTACTTGACTTATTTGCTCTGTGGTATAAAATTACGTAGATTTGAGTTTGTCGCTTCATTCTTTGCTAGAGTGAAGTTTGAACATCTAGCCCCAAACACCCTCAAGCCTCTACCTTTTGCCAAATTTTAAAAATAAAAATAAAATTGGAGTTCATTCGCCGTCATCACTTGTGGCATGAATGGTGCCTCGAGTGGTCGGCCATGTGAGTTCTTTTAGACCTGATCACCTCGAGACATTACTGGAGGTTGTACTAGACATTCCATTATTTGTCTAAGTCACAACTAGGGGTGATCGGATTCAGGGTGGGTAGGGTGTAGACCTGGACTTTGTTCCCGACCCTATTATAACCGGTTCTCTTTTTTTGGACCTTATTCCCAACCCTGTTTACATTGGACCATGTTCCTGACCATCCTTCGCGAACATGGTCAACCCTGTACCTGTTTTGCAAAAATTAATGTACAGCACTCATATTTAAAATAAAGTGTTTATCATTCATATCAATTAGCATAAGTATATCCACCGTTGTAGCAAATAATTTGTACCTCATAACATCACTAGAAAAGGAAAAGAAAGAGATTATTTCATCACATCACAGGTATCCACTCTAACTCCATTGTAAGAGAAGGAAGACTTAATTTAAGATCAGTTTTGCCACCTAGAACTTTGTGTTATTATCAGATCAGTGTAACCGCTCATTGTGAGAGAAGACTTAATTTCATGCATCAACTTTAAGGTCATCTCCAGGTTCAAATACTTAACTCAAGAGCACATGAATGCTGTGCATAAGTCCTTGCCAACCCCAGAAAATCTCCTGCTGAGGCCAACCTCCAGTAGCATCTTCAAGAACTCTGGTGAGGAACAACTTTTCTGGAAACAGAAATCTCGAATCAAATGGCTCAAATGTTCTGAGTTGAAAACTTGTTTTCTCCACCTGTCGAGGATCATCAAAAGACATCGCAGTGGGATTTCCATGATCGAGAATGACGAGGGAGTTCAGCTTTCATCTCAGTTCTTATCAGGACATTCAACAGTTGCTTGCATACAAATTGCAGTTTACCCGGACGACCTCGTCTTGCCTACCATCACATCGGGAGAGAATGAGGCAACCTCCAAAAGGTCATCCCCATAAGAGATTTAAAACCCGCTTTGGAGCATGGGCGCCACCAAATCTCCGGGACCTGATGGGATGCCTGTCTTGTTCCTTCCCAATGGAGTGGCCCTTCTCTATTTACTGTTCTAAAATATTTTAGCTTTCCTGGAGAGGTCATTCAACTAATTGAGAAATGTATAAGCACAGTTTCCATGTCTAATAACGATGGATATGAGGATCAGTGGTTGCAAAGCAACACGTCCCTGCGTGTTTTTCCTTCCATCCATATATGGATATGAGGATCAAGAGCTAATATAGCGAGCGTGTTTTTCCTTCCATCCATTTATAAATGGACATGCGGTTATGATGTAGAATAAAAAAATGATGTGTAATTTCTTTGTACAAAATTGACAGCCTTGAAGAGACTGAGAAAGGAGAGACGAGACTTCTAAAATCCTATGGATAATGGTGGTCAGTATGGCTGGCGGCTCATCCACGACGGTGCCTCTGAATCTGGATGGCGGCTCATAACAGATCTAAAGATGCGCAGGTGTGGCCATGGACGGCAGCTCGTCCATAAATTGCACAGAGGTAGGCCATGGACGAGCGCTTCATCTTCCTCTATCTGTCCCATGACGTACTGCTCATTGCTAGAATTATGAACAAGTCATGTTGCTCTGGCTCCAGGTTTGGAGCTCATCCGCTTACTGCTCCAAATCTAGAGTTCATTCAAAAACCCCGCTCGCTGCCATGGACGATGGCTCGAGTCATGGCCCCGGATTTGAAGTTCGTCCAGCTACCACTGTAGAACTGGAGCTCGTTCGTGTTTTTGAATCTTCTTCTTCTTTCGGATCTGGAGTTCTTTCATGGTTTTTGAAATCTGCTTCTTCTTCTTCCTCCTACGTGGTGTTCCTCTAATTTACAACACTTCCATCCTTTCTTTTTGTAGTCTGTGTTAAGGGGTCGAATTACTTGACTTATTTGCTCTGTGGTATGAAATTACGTAGATTTGAGTTTGTCGCTTCATTCTTTGCTAGAGTGAAGTTTGAACATCTAGCCCCAAACACCCTCAAGCCTCTACCTTTTGCCAAATTTTAAGAATAAAAATAAAATTGGAGTTCATTCGCCGTCATCACTTGTGGCATGAATGGTGCCCCGAGTGGTCGGCCATGTGAGTTCTTTCAGACCTGATCACCCCGAGACATTACTGAAAGTTGTATTGGACATTCCATTTTTTTTGGGGTGACAGGAGGAACCGGCTTGGCCGGTAGCCGTCGTAAATCCCCTGGGTGACACGTATTAGCCACCACACACGTGCCACCGGGTAAGTCACCTAATTTCTCAGCCAGCCTTCCTGCAACGCAAGTTGCAGGGGTTTCGAAAGCTCGACCTCTCCGACAGAGAGAGAACGCCTATCCAGCTGAGCCACCGCGGCGGATGGTGGACATTCCATTATTTGTCTAAGTCACAACACCTGCATACATTCTATTTCTCAGTTACATAATCATACAACAGAGTCCTTACACTTAAAATCTTCAGACTCTCGCCAATATGCACCACACATCCATGTTACAACTAGATAACAGATGGATTTATTGTTTGTCATCATCTACCTTTGAAGCTCACACAAGCTATGATGTAGGATTCCTCTCTTCATCGCTTGGGCACCTTGAACAGCCTTAAAAACCCATCTTTTAAAGTATGCCAACACCCAGCTAAGTTCAAGAAACTCAAGGAAATTATATTTTTCTTCAACTCTAGTACATATCTTACATCAATCAATGTTTTCATGATACTATCATGCATTTTGATTTTAACATCACTAATACCCACAACGTTATTCTCAATGTTGTTTCCCAATTGCACTTTACCACCAGCTGTGCAACGATAAGTAGTAAACCAATTCTTGGTGTAGCTCGAAACAAATAACTAGAATTCATAACCCTTTCATCAAATGGCAAATTCTCAATGGCAATTAAGACATAATCATCATTGTCCGACATATTATTAGCTATTGCAACAATATCACATATTTCTTACTATTCTCATCCTTCAAATAAAAGCAATATCTTCTGAGCTACCTCTGTACTATAATTTCAACAGACAACACCATTGGTCTTAAATTGACTTCTTCCATTTATATTCACACTTCTTTTGCTAACATGTTACTATCACAACTCGATCTCACCACCAATCCTCTCATGAGAAAAGTAAGGGGAAAGATCGGGTTTAGGAATACTTGGCCACAAAAGTTCCCTTACGATTCTCAACCACAAGGATGTCATCACCTCACCCTCTGGACGAACCTCTTGTGAGTTCAATTAAGCATGATTATGAGCTCTTTGAAACTCGTATCCCATGTGACAACGGAAAGTGTTGTGACCCTACCTTGACGTCGCAGTAAGTCCCAATTGACGGTTTTAAGGTCAAAAGGAATCCGGACGTAGATGTGAGTTGAAGGGTATTTTTAACAACCATGATAGCCCTCTCAAGATGTAAATCCACCAAAGATGGCATCGCTTCATTTTTACCGGCTTCACCATCTTGAGTATGCTAAATCACAATTGTGAACCTTTTTCTTAAGATTCATACCATTCACAACGAATTTATATAGTCTAGTTGTTTAAGACAACCTAGAAATAAGACGGGAGTCACCATTAGCCTCTTTTTGGAGTTCGACTAAAAAATCCAATCGAGGGTCGGGAGTGTTCTCTCGATTCTTACGTAACCAGATATCTAGGTTCGGGGACTTAGGTTACGTTAATATTTCTATTAGTGTCATTTTGATAGCTAACAGTACGTTGTGTTTACCTAAGGTGTCCATGTATTTTCTTTAATTTTTCAGGATCGTTTATCCTAAACTAGGCGATTATGCATGGTTGGTCATTTACATGCTATTCTATTTCTAAAAAATAAGAAAAGAAAGTAATTAATTGAATTGAAATTGCGAGACAATAAGTAAACAATTAGAAAAAGCAGTAAATCTATCATGCAATCTTAAGAAAGATAAAAGAGAAACAAAATTAAAAGAATAAGAAAGAAAAGAACCTGCAACTCGTCGGGTCTTTATACAGATAATAAGAGCCTAAGACATATGTCGGGGATGAATGGTACAAAAGCATGATTGGATTATACATTGACCCTTCACCATCTTCGTGTCGGGGATGAATGGTACTAAAGCATGGTCGGATTGGACATTGATCCTAATCTAAACCTCGTCTAAGAACTATAACTAAGTACATATAATGGAAAGAAACAGGCATACACGTTAAAACAACCAAAAGCACAACATTATGCCAAAGTCAATCAATTAAAGGAAGTTTAATTCACGAATCAAATTTGGGCCTCGGGATTGGCTTTTGCAGTTCATGCGTAGGTTCCTCTAGATACCCTACCTAATTCATTTTATGACTTATAGTCATTATTGACCAATTGTGTTCTCGCATGGCCAATAACATTTATAAGCCTCCTAACCAAGTGATCTATGTGATCCTAGAATTTTCTCTCGATGTCATGCATTGGCCCCAGCATATATTTAGAAATTATCCACATTGCAGGAATTAAACATGTATGAAGGTTTTTTAGACCTTATTTCCTAACCAATCAAATAAGAAAGTGAATCGTCGATGAGGTACTTATTATCAAATGTATATGCCAATCACGAACACAGGCATTTCTAATGAATGACATGATTATATGCATGAGAGTATATGTGATATTTCAAAGACATTTTTTAAAATTATCAACAAAATTTTTGAGACAAAATGATGTCTCGGTTATGGAAGGCATTCGATTATCAAGACTAGCTCGAGGTTCGTATAAATGCACTCATAAGCATTGCAGACATTTTGAATACGATTCAAATCATGACTTTCACAATGTCAAATCAAGATTTAGAGAGATTTGAAAACGTTTTAGACTAAGGAATATCTAGGTTATAGAATACATTCAATTGCTAAGGTTAACCTGGAACTCACATAAATGCATTCACAAGTGTCCCAGATATTTTGAATTTGGTCCAAACTATGACTCTTCCTTAAGCCAACTCAAATTTTGGAAAAGAGTTTCTAAAAATGTTGCTTTTGGAAACATCACATGTGCCAAAGCATTTTCAAGATGCAATTTTGAAAGTTTGATTGATCGAAAGTCATCTAACAATGAATATCAAGACATTTAAAGCAATTTTCATGAATATAGCATGACCTAAATTCACACACAAACTAACCTAAGTAGTTTAGCTAAACAATCACAATCAAGTTCATGTTAGCAAATTTCAGACCATATATGACAAATTAGCAAAATTGGATGACACCCATTAATAATCTAACCATGAAAAAATTTCCTAACATGATGATGAACAATTTTCATGAAGAAAGTTTTCTAAAATGAACTAAGCATGATTTTATAAAAATCAAACAACGAGCGACAATACATCAGGAAATTGTGAAAACAGCAGGACATCACATCATTGGAACCAAGATTTGTCCCATCAAAAGTGGTCTAAAAATCATGAAATTTTCCCACAACATAGTAAACATGATGACAAACAAACTTCATTAAGGGACCAAGTCAAGAATCCCTATAGAAGAAATGGTACAAAAATGACAAAGATCTACCCAAACAGGGTAAAAAAAAACAGGGGTTCGAATTTGACCTTAGGTTCAGATTTTAGTCAAGTTTGGGAAAAATAGAATAGAGACCTAATGACAAGCAAATGACATGAAATTAATGGCATTGGAAACCTCTAACTATGCTTTACAACTTTCTAAAAGGGTTTAGGTCCAAACTAGGTCAATTTTGGTGCTTTAAGATCAAGATTTCTAAAAGTGCATGTATTAGTAATTAAGAAAATAGAACATAAGCATGCATCATGAGACCTCAAAGTCAATCAAGTAATGTACAAATTGCATGAAAAAATCACACGCGATTAGAATTGGATGCAACAAACAATTAAAGTGGTCCCCTAACCCTAATCAGAATGTGAAGATGTCGTGCAAATCAATGTCAATGCCGAATGACTTAAGACCTAAATGACGTACTTTGTGATTTTGGAATGTGACTAGCCTAATTGAGGCATATTGCTCATATGATAAATGATGCTTGATCATGACAATTCACACATGCACACAAACCTTGTTATGTGTCCTTTAAAAGTCAAGAAGACGTCAATAGAAGATTTAGCTTCTAATAGACTCAAACGAGCATGGTAAAGTGCATAGATGGTAAGGTCTAGTCCTAACCTTAACACCGCAGAATGATTATGATTTCAGTCACCTATGGACATGCAAAAATCTAATGAAAAATCACACACCCAAAACATGTGACGAGGAATATTTTTTGTTAAGAGTCTGAAACTAAATGAGATTATGCGAGTCGTGGAAAAAATCCAAGATGAATTTAGGTAGAATTAAACATTTAATTGACCTTGTTTGACCCCAAAATAGACACACGATATGCAAAGTTTATTTTGCTACAGCACATTTTTACCTTAATGCATGCAATTGATATACTTAACAATATCAAAACTTTGCGAATCTTGTGTCAATTGAACATATACAACATGTAATTCATTCATCATGAAGGTTTTCGGGTCGAACAAGGTCAATTAAATGTTTGATTCTACCTAAATCCATCTCGGATCAAAACAAGGCAGACTGACCTTAGCTCAGATCCGAATGATTTTCACCTAGTTAATCTTGCCTAAAAATTCTGAAAAAACAAATATAGGACATACACCATACAGTTAAGAGCAACTTCTATGAAAGAAAGTTCATTAGAAATCAACACAAAATCACTACAAAAATAGCAAAGTTAGATTTCGTAATTGAAATAGAACTTAGAACAGACTTAAACTATTGCAGAATTGTGCAACTTTGGAGGTCTTTTTCGAGGTCAAACATCGCTCAATCACAGTGTGAAAACTATCGATTTGAAGCTCGTGATATTTATTTTCAAAACCTCGGAGGACTTGAACTAAAATAAGGCCATTTCAGACCTTATTTTGGTCAAAACGGTAGATCAGTTCAATAGCACAAAAATGCAAATTTAGGCCAAATCACACTCAATCATCCAAGATCATTCAAGAACAATCAATTCACAGCAACTCAACTATACTAATCCATCAATCCAACATCAAAACATAGTATATAGTCCTATATCGAACCCTAACCCCAATCGGTTAATCAAGTCTCGCTTCACGAGGTTCGAGACCGAAAAAATTACCTTTGATGCGTTTTTTATTATAATCACAATCAATCGATAGCGGAACACGAACAGAGCTTGATTTGGTCTTCAAGAGATAGATCGGACTACAAAAGGACCAAATCAAGATGGCTGGATCGTTAATCTGCACATAAAAGTGGAAACCGGTCCAAACTTGGACCTGTTTGGGCGTCGATTAGAAAAAAGGACTGCCAGAGGTGATCCGGTGGCTGATTAACAAAGCTTCAACCACGGTAGGTCGGGACTCCTCTCTAGGACTGATCAAGAGCAATTGGTGCGTCGGAACCACATCAAATGGCTCCAACTTGAGCAGTAATCAAGACTGGTTTAGATTGAATCGGTTTTGAACACCAGTTGTAGATTGGGCCACCGAAAGTGGTTCAATGGCTATTCTACTGGTCCCCAACCACAACTAGGTTACGGATGCTCCTGAGGTGAGATTGGTCGGATTGGAACAGTCGATCTAGGCCATCAGATGGATGATTGCACTGATCGGAGAGAGATCCGGCGCAATCTTGGCCGTCAATTCGATCCAACGGTCGAAATTGGATTTCGAAGGCTCAATTATGATATTAAGGTGTCGGGTAATCAATCTAGTGGGTTTGATTTGTGAAAACCCGAACAAAAATTGAGAAATGCATCAAAATATCCGATTAGGGATCAAATTGCAATTTAATGAAATTCGAAAGCCAATCTACAAAACTTTAGAAAATTGAAGGTGTAGATGAAATTGACATAAAGAGGAATCCGAAACCGATCATCGGAAATCTGAAATCGGCTAGCAAGTGGCCAAACCGGCTAGCACCGTTAGCGACCAGTCAGACCGGTTAGAGCGATTCACTCCAGTTTGGCCGATTTTTGAACTGTTCTTGACCAATTCGGTTCGATTCTGGCTATTTCGCTTGCTTAGGACCTCTGTGGATTCAAAATTTATGCAATTTGGTCCATAAAAGAGAATTTATCTTATTTGAAAATAAATTGCTCGATTGTGATTCAATTAGGCTAATCAAATTTTATGAATGCAATCTAGGGGTCTTTTATTGACTTAATTGAATGATTATCACAAAATGCAATGGGTCAAAAACATGGGTACCTTGAATTGAGCCTAAAAGGCTAAAATGATCGAATTGGCAGCTTAATTTCAATGGGAAAAATTACAAACTGATTGAAATTGAATTCAATTAGCGCCACAATTGCCCTATCTAATAAACCACTCATGTGTAAGATTACTTAATATATCCAAATTGACCTCGGATTGAAGTGCATGAGCTTATGTCAAAAATGAAAGTAGGTATAATATCAAAATTGGACCTAGATTTATTAAATTAAATCATAACCTTGAATGGGTCAACTTAAATTTTGCCAATTGAAACTTAATTACTTGACTTTCTTATGCTTGGAAGAGTAAAATTCTTCGAATTGAGAAGTTCTTATGTGAATTTCCCAAAATTGATTTTGGATTTGGACTTATCTTACAAAAATGAGTGAAGAATAATCATCTGTTCGCAATTCATGAAGAATCGATTTTTGTTTTTTTTTTTGGGTAAAGGTAAAAGGTATTATAGCTTTGAACAAATTACAAGGAAGAAGAAACGGCTCCTAAGCACTCTCAACAAAAGAAAGAGAGTGGAAGGGAGCTGAATCAAGCAAGAGGGAATAGAAAGAGCAACAACCAAAAGGAAGGACCAAAAGGTCAACAAGAAGCACGAGAGTGCTAATACAAAAGAAGACCGTCAGCCGCCAAAAGAAAGCCACAGTCATCAGCACCTCACCGGATCGGAGCAAGGGAGATCAGAAGCAGGGAGATTAAGCATTTTCCTCATGAACATTGAATATGGCAGGGTCGAAGCCCCAGCTTCTCTGAAGCCTTCTATTCCTCGGGGTTGCAGGAACAATAGAGAAAGTGGCAGCTTTATCTTTGACATTCTTGATGATATAATTCTTCATTGCAGCAAGAACCACTGGTTCTCCACGAAAGATAAAAGCATTCCTTTTCTTCCAGATGATATAACACATAGCTGCAAAGGAGTGGCGAGCTATGCTGTGATAAAAGTCTTTACCCTTAAGGAACGACGCAGCCCATAAGAGGTTATCTTTCCAAGGCCTAGGACGCCAGGGGAGATTACAACGAGTAGCCCAAAAATAAGCGATGGAAGCCGACACGTGGCACTCAAAAAACAAGTGCTCAATGGAGTCAGGGACTTCATTACAAAAGGCACAAGTGGCAAAATCAATTCTACCATGAGAGAGAAGAAGATGCTGGGTAGGCAAACGGTTTTTAGCAAGAAGCCAGAGATTGAACTGGAACTTGGGGGTGATGTCGTTGGCCCAGATGAGCGAAGCCCAGGGTACTCGGCTTCCTTTACTTCTCAATCGGTCCTAAGCTGAGCCCACCGAGAAGCAGCTTGAAGGGTTCCAGCACTAAGAAAAACTGTCCGGACTCTGGTTAAGCGCCGGGAGGGAAAGGCCCCAGGTTCCCATTAGGTTGCGCAAAGAGAGTCCCATCAGCGAGAGGAGGTTCGCTACCACAGCTGAAGGAGGAAGGCCCGAGCTCTGGATGATAGGAGGTGGTAGGATGGCATCAAGAGAGCCTCTCGGGTGCCACCGATCAAACCATAAGGAAACGGAGAGACCATTCCCAAGTTTCCAAATAAAGGAAAGGCGAGAATCCATTCTTAGTTGTAGTATCTTCTTCCAAGCCCAAGAGCAGGTTGTGGGGGAAGAAGCGATCCAAAAGTTTTGTGTCTTTAAAAAATTTGAGTGGATCCGGCAGCACCACAGGGACTCCTTGTCCGTGAAAAGGATCCATATGTGCTTCAACATAGCCGCCATGTTGCAATCTTTCAATTTGTGGATGTCTAGACCACCCTCCATTTTTGGTAGGCAAACATCATCCCATGATACCTTCGCCCCGCCTTTACTGAGGGCAGCTCCTTTCCATAAGAATTGTTGCAGAATTTGTTCGATACTGTTAAGGACCGAAGCCGGTAATGTGAACACACTCAACCAAAAAGCTTGAATTGAATGCAAAACTGACCTTATCAATTGCAGCCTACCGGCAAAAGAGAGCAAGCGATGAGCCCAGGATTTAGCACTAGCAGTGATCCACTCAATTAAGGTGATGCGGTTCGATTTCCCAAGCCTGGAAGAGATAATAGGCACTCCAAGATAGCGTACTGGGAGTGAACCTTCCATAAACCCAAAGGCTAATAGGATGTAATTTCGAAGCGTTTGAGAACCGCCCGATAGAAATACTCCGCTCTTATTCTTATTCGGAAGTAATCCACTCCAAGAGGAGAACAAATCCAGGCCCTTCTTTAGTAAGGTGATGGATCTCCAATCAGCCTGGCTAAACAAGAATACATCATCGGCGAAAAATAAGTGAGAAAGCTTGACTGACTTACACCGCCAATAGTATTTGAAATCCTTGTGGGATGTGTGATCTCTTAGAATTCTAGAAAAAATCTCCATCACTAGGGTGAAAAGGTAGGGGGACATAGGGTCGCCCTGGTGAAGACCACGGCCACCCGAGAAGAACCCATGTAGTTCCCCGTTGACCGAAATGGAGTATTTTGGAGTCCTCACACAAGCCATAATTAACCGAATGAGAAAATCCGGGAATCTAAAGGCTTGAAGCATTAACTAAAGGAAATCCCAGTCTACGGTATCATAAGCCTTTTGGAAATCCACTTTGACAGCACATTTTGGGAGATATGGGTCCAAGTGGAAACCCGCAAATAGCTCCTGAGCTAACAATATATTATCTCTAATCCTTCTACCTTTCACAAAGGCATTCGGGAGGGATCAATGATATCACTCGGGACGAAGCAAGGCGATTGGATATGATCTTCGTGATGATCTTGTAAATTGTATTGCAGCATGCTATGGGTCTGAAGTCGGTAACTGCACTAGCATTAGGTACTTTAGGAACTAGAGTGAGGATAGTGTTGTTTACCACACGCAGAAGCCAGCCCGAAGAGAAGAATTCCCTAACTGCCTCCAAGACAAACGGTCCCACAATCTCCCAATTTGTCTTGAAGAACTCCGCCGTGAACCCATCCGGGCCCGGGGCCTTCCCTTTAGGGAGCGAAAAGAGCGTATCCCGAATTTCATCATCTAGGACCGGGGTAGATAGAGAACTAACTTGGTGCAAAGACAGAGGCCTTCGAATATAGTCTTTAACCTCTTGAAGGGAAGGCTTGGAGAGAGATGAGTGAGGAGCAAGAAGGTTAGAGAAAAAGGAGACAAAGACCTGTGGAACCATTTCAGCGTTCGTGATCAGCTCACCCACATTGTTGGTAACCGAGAGGATTCTATTGCGCAGTTGTCTTTTCTTGACCGAAAGGTGAAAGAAACGAGAGTTGCAATCACCTTCTTGAAGCCATCAAATTCTAGATTTTTGCCTGTAGAGGGATTCCTCATCCCGGCGCAGATCCACAAAGAGGCGACGCCTCGTCTTCTCAAGATCAGCAAGGTTAGAGTCTAATGGATGAAGCTGAAGGTCGATCTGCACAAGGCGGAGGGCTTCTCTAGCTTCCTCCGCCCTAGCTGAAATGTTGGAGAATGCTTCTCTATTTAGATGCTTTAGTCTACCCTTGAGTATTTTCAACCTGGAGACAAGCCTGTACATAGAGTACCCCTGGATAGGTGAGTCCCACACCCGTCGAACAATGGAGGAGAACTGCGAATGCTTTGACCAGAAATCAAAGTATTTAAACGGTCTTCTTCTGAGAACCGGATTGAGCACTCTGACTACCATGGGAGAGTGATCAGAAATGCTTGGGTTTAAGAATGAGGCCTCCGAGAAGGAGAAGTCCATATTCCATCTAGAGTTAACCAAGACTCGATCTATTTTCCTCATCTTTCTAGCCAGACCAGAAGAAGTCGACCAAGTGAAATGTAGGCCAACATATCTGAGATCCTCTAATTCAGAATGAGCTAAACAGGTTGCAAATTCATCAAAATAAGGAATCCAGTTGTTGGAGCCACCGACCCGATCCGAGGGGTCCTTCAAGGCATTGAAATCCCCACCCACTAACCAGGGCGAATCCTGCAAAAGATTGCTCATATGTAGGAGGTCTTCCCACAGCGGTCGACGTCTGGTGAACGAATGTTCCCCATAGATAACAGATATATGACAATTCTTAGCAGACTGGTGTAGGGTGACCCTACCATGTATGACCTGATCGGTGATGGCAACTATAGCATAGTTGATAAAATCCGGGTTCCAACCAACCCAGATCCTACCTCGGGAAGAGAATTCATAGTTTGCAACCCATTTCCAATCTTTCAGCAAGGACGAGGAGAATGAATCAAAGTCATCTTCAGAGACCTTCGTCTCTATAAGCCCAATAAAGCATAGGTTATGCTTGGTAACAAACTTCCTAACTTCAGCCCTTCTTAATGGATCGCAAAGGCCTCTAATGTTCCATAAGCCTATATACATATGTACAAGGGGAAGAGGCGGTTACCTTTTTTGTAGCTTTTTTCTTGGCCGGCACCGGTGGAGCAGCCAAGGAGGGCGCTGGATCCGGACGAAGCTGAAGAAGCTTATCTTGAAGAGTCACAACCGGAACATCTACAAGGGACGAAGTTGGGGATGGGCACCCAACCGAAAGGAGATCATCCTGGAAGACATCATGCACATCGGAGATTTCATCCGAGCATTCCTCAAGTACGGTAGGCGAGGATGCTGGTTTCTGCCGAACTTACGCAGAGGGGCCTGCAGGGGGCTTTGACGTAGCTGGGTGACTGCTCCTAGCCTTACGGGGCAGCTGAGGGGGATCGATTTTAGCCTGGCCAGATCCTTTTAGCTTTAAGGAGTGTCCATCTACACTTGTCGGGGCTAAGCGAAGGATGCGGCTTCCTTGGGGCCTTGCTTCTTCTTGGGTTTTACTTGTTTGAAGTGTCCAATCCGAAGAAGGTAGTATAGGAACCGAAGGGGGACGACTCCTAATAGGCACGGTCGAGGTCGAAGGCACAGCTGGGACCGGCTCGATGATCACCGGTGGGAGCTTTTCCGGAGATGGAAGCTCTACAGACCGCGTAGGCGCTTCATCAGGTCCGTTTAGGAAGAGGGGATTGTCATGCATCCTCTCGTCGCTCTGGCCCTGCTGAATTTGCGACGTCGGAGGAGGAAAGGGGACTGGAGGCCTGCCCTAATGGCTAGAGGGGGCAGATCGCTTGTTGTTGTGGGATGGGCTCGAGTGAGGAACAATTGGAGTGTTGCATCTATGGCCAAAAATGCCACATCTAGCGCAAGCCAACGGCTTCCATTCATATTCGACCTCAACGATACACGATTCTCTGTGGAGAACCACCTTAACAAACTCACAGGTTAGTTGCCTCGCCGTGATCTCTACACACACTCTGGCAAAGGTGAGCATCTCTAGGTGTTCCGTCCTTAAGTCGACGTAGAGGGGTCTACCAACATAGCTAGCCACTTTGCTGATTGCCTAAGCCGACCACAGAGCAATAGGGAGGTTCTTGAGCTTGACCCAAACCGGAATCGACAGGAGAGATTCCTTACGGAACTCCAAGGATGGGCACCATTGCTGCAGCACTAGGGGTATTTTCGAAACAGTGAAGGGACCCCTCTCGAGGACCTTGCGGCGAAATTCCCTATCCGGGAGGTGGAAGAGGAAGAAACCCTTTCCCGTAGCCATAACTTTGGCCAAGTTTGGACCCCAGGCCTTCTTGAAAGCCGCTTCAGTCACTTTGAATAGTATTCATCGGCTGATGTAATAGCCAACCAAGCATTCCTTAAGTAGAGGATCTGCAGCTTCGAGGTCTTTTTCAGTCACTTCAAGAAGCGGTTTGCTGTCCACATAAGATGGAGGGTAAAACTCCAAGTCATACCCCTTGGAGGCCACCTTGGCCACAGCAACATTAGCCAAGGATTGTAAGTTTGCTCTCCCCGACGCCCCACACCAAGGCTGCAAAGATTGTCTTCCACCACTCCTATCATGCGGAGCAGCGGGGGTGTGATATGGGTGGGCAGGTGGGGAAGCACCACTCGGACCTACGGCCTCAAGCCTAGCTCGAGTTGATTTGGAACACCAACGGCTTCGGCCCCTTGATCGACCTTGTCGAGTTGAGGGGTTTTGTTGAGTAGGCTGCTTATTCTTCTATGCAGCAGGGGATAGATGAGCCGGCTTCCTATTCTGCTCGACAGGCGAAGTGGACAAGGCCCTACGAGGCATCTCCGGGGTAGCACCTACACCTGGGGGAGGGCATGGGCCTCCCAAGGAGGAACCTGAAGTAGGTTGGGCTGCAGGAGCTGAGTCGGAAGCCTCAACAGCAATTGGGGCCATTTTGACAAACACCTAGACTGCACCGAATCACCACCACAGAAAACCCATCGCGACGAAAACTAGCCCGGCTGGGAGTGCGCCTCCAGGAGGAAGGAGATGCAGGGCCTAAACGAAACCAACCTCCAGGGTCAACCGCTTCCAAAGTACAACACCCAGAAGAGGCATTGATCGACGGAACACCAAAAACCACCCAAACAAGTCCAGGACCCTTCAAGAATAGTGTCAAACGGCTTATGTGCACGCTCAAACTAAGGCTCTTCAGAAAGAATCCTTCAGAGGGATTGATGAAAGGGGGAAGGGGAGGCTTCCTTAGAAGTATCAACCCATTCCAACCGAAGCAGATCCAGGAAAATCGCAGAAGACCAGGCGAAAAAATCCAGAACTGACCTGCATAAAACGAAGTCTAGGTCGTAGGCTTTCTCGAATTATAGACCAACCTAACCAAATTCGAGCGGTGAAGATGGAGAAGGAGTTGCACCGAAACTTCACTCCAAAAATCAGCCACACCAAACGGTTAGATCTCCAAGAATCAAGTCTCCGCCGTTTTCCAAAAGCCAAAAGTCTACATACTTCTTCCTTTGTTCGAGAGAAGTTGAGAGCTTTTTTAGGTTTCTAAAATCTTTTAAACCTCTGAAGAATCGATTTTGGTCCCTTAATTATGGCTCAAAATAGCAATTTGTATTTTGATCGGGCAATTCGCAAAATTGAATACATGAGTGGATTTAAAATAGTCTATAAACTAAATGTTGAAGAAGGAACTACATCTAATTATGACAACAATGAAAATAATTTGATTTTTGACCGATTTAAAACCTAAAACCAAGAAATTCGGAAAACAATATTCTTAATTGATTTTTGTGAAATTTTAAACACAAAAGTCAAATTAACATTAATAGAAATGTATTTGTAAATTTTTTATTTTTTCAATTTTTTTATTAAAGGTTTGACCAAAAGTCAATTATTTAGTTGACTTTTGATTTCTTGGTCAAATTTCTGAATTTTTGAGAAATTAATTTTACAAAAGTGAAATTAAAATTAAATGACATCTTTTTGGGTAAAATGTCAATTTTTGACTCGGAGTTGACTTTTGAATAGGAATTAACTTTTCGTCAAAGGGTTGACCAAAAAGTCAATTCAAAAGTCAACCATTTGATTTTTTGGGTTTTCCTTGGAAATTGCTTTAAAATGACGGTACAAGAGAAAGAATTGAAAAACAACACTTTTTTTTGCCGAGAAATGGGCTATGTCGCGATCAAAAATCTAAATCTCAATTTGCTTACCTTTCATGACAAGTAGACTAAAAATCAGGCGTCAATAATTACTAGTTCTCCCACCTTCATTTATTAAACTAGCACGCGCAAGTCCACCAAATTCTCTTTTAGGGATGTTTTTAATTAGAATCAAATTACGAACCTCATCAAACGTCTAACTTCTTGAACTAGAAGAATTACTAACGATAGTAACAACAGTGTACCAATGGCTAAATAATAAGGATAATAAAATCAAAACACACACCTCAACATTAAAATCAATCTCAATCAAACTCAAATGATTAAACATTGCATTAAATTCATTAATATGCTTAGAAATTGATGTGCTATCACTTATCTAGTAAGTAAAGGCAGTGTACCAATTATTTGATAATGAGGATAATAAAATCAAAGCACGTGCATCAGCATCAAAATCAATCTCAATCAAACTTAAATGATTAAAAATCACATTGAATTCATTGATATCCTTAGAAACCGACGTACCATCACTCATCTATAAGTGAAATAAACATCTCATGAAGTAGATGTTGTTGATCGCAAAGTGCTTCTCATTTATATTTGACAGACATCTCATAAAGTAGATCTTCTTGATAGCAAATGACTTCTTATACATGTTATATAGAGCATTCATCAAACCCCAATGGTCTTTTCTTTCACAATGTCAAGTGTGATATTATGAGCCGATGTTAGCCAAATAACACCCAGGAGTAGTCTATCTAGCAAGAGGTATGTGCGGAGTCCTTTGATATAGGCAACTCTCAATTTGCATCTTCCATAATTCAATCATTTCCATCAAATATATTGGTTTCCATTTTTCCTTCTTATGTCATTATTAATTTGTTTCAACCCAGCCAAGCCTATATCTGATATCAAATGTTGTTAAAAGCAATGCATCGAATGATAAATAAACACAAAAAGAAAATGAATCAAACATTATTTTTACATGGCTCGATTAGAAGGACCAACTTCTTAGGGAGAGCAACACTTGATTCCACTTTAAATCAAGCAATACACCAAAAATTATTGCCTCACCCAAGTTACTCAAACATTTAATGTTTTCCAACTCCCAAATAAACTTGACAAGTCATGCAGTATTTATTTATTTATTTATTTTGGTGTTAAGATGTGAAAATCATTAATAAGATGGGATACAAAAGCTTAGGGAAATTCCCTAACATTTCAAAGAAACTAACTATTCAAAAAGATGGAGAATGCTCCAGTGGCCACCCTTTCAACATGGAAGGAGGAGGTGAGGGATTCAAATTTCCACCTTCTTAGGGGGGATGGGGTGGGGACGAATAAGTTTTAGGAGTGGGTTTCGACTCCCACGCCCTGCAAGAGGTAGGGCAAAAAGTCTGAACGTGAGTATTAGAATAGGAATAGAGTATGACCGAAAAAAAAAAAAAAAAAAAGATGGAGAAATGAAACCTCCATATAGTAGTCAATAAAACGTTTGCTTGGGAAGGCCTACTCTGTTGGTAGAGTGACGCCCTACTTCTTACAATTTTTCGAAAAATACATAGTATTTAGCCCTCACAATTTCCTGTGAAACAATCTCTTTATCTCGCAAAGTAATTCACAAATCTTTCTAGAAATTTTGTTGGCTTGCACCAAAAGTTTCTCTTGGATACAATTCATGAAGATGGCCTACTTCTTATATAAAAAAGATTTGCATTGAAAAGTGCAAATCCTTTTTTTGTGAAACCTTCTCCGATTAGGAAACCATTCAAACTAGCAAACACCCTCAGACTTAAAACCTACGTGCATTGAGTTTCCTTTACGGCTTGCATTTTCGTAAGGTAGTTGAATAACTCACAGTTGTGCCACACTTATGCAATTGTTATTTGCCGATGATACCATCCGCTTCTTCGAGGCAACGAGAACAGAGTGACCACTATCGGCAGTATTGGATGAGTATCGGCAAGCATTGGGCGAGGCTATTAATCTAAAAAACCAGGCATGCTCTTTGGCATATGCCTAGATGCGGTATTTTGCAATGACCTGGAATGATACTTTGGAATTCAATGGCTCGAGCAAAGAAGTCTTTCTAATGGATTACACGAATCGAGCTAGAGGCAAACCGACGGGGTGGAAGGACCGTTTCTTCTCCAAGGCAGGTATAGTCTTAATCAAATCAGCAGTACAAGCAATTTCCCCGTTCGCAACATCAATCTTGAAGGGTGCGAATGGTAACCATTTTATTTCTTTATTTTTATATTTTTCTAATTCTTAAGAATAGGTTTGGACATAAATCCATTTGATAATGCAATTTTATTTTTCAATTTTATTTTTCAATTTTCTAGACAATATTTTAGCCTAAAAATATATTTGGAATAGAAATAAGAAGTAAAAATTTTATACTTTTCTATTTCTAAAACAAAAATGAAAAATAAAAATTCTTCTCATTACTCGCTTTTACTGCCAACTAGCTACTCACTTGCTGTCGCCCACCATTTGCTGATGTCCGTCGAGCGCTCGATTGAGACATATTAAGGTCTATCAAACGAATTTCCATTCCAGAAACATAAATTTTGTGTTGTTATCAAACACATATTTTTGTTTAAAAACTCATATGGGAAATAGAGATAGAAATAGAAAAATCGATTTATGACTTGAAATAGGATCCGGGAATAGGATGGGTATTATTCGCACACTAAGATACCCATTTCTATTTGGAAAGCCATCCACTGACCGATGGCAAGCCTTTGATTGAAATCCAACTTGGAAGGCAAGGGGATTTACTTGAAAAGACGGTCCGAGCTAAAGAATACTCTCTAGGGGGTGGTGGGGGTTGTTGGAGAAGCATTGCAGCGGGGAGCTAGTCACTTCCAGAGCGAACTCCACGGCGCATTGGAGACGGGGCGCAATGTCAAAAGACAGGGGAAGACGGGGTTGGCTGCCGAAAGGAATCCTGATGGGTCCATGACGGGGCGAAATGTCAAAAGATACGGGAAGGCGGTTGGCTGCCGAAAGGAATCCTGATGGGGTCCGTATCGCGGCCGTGACAAACTGACGAGGATCGCTGTCGGGATCACCGGCATTGTTCAGCAGTTCGTACTCGGACAAAGATGAGAAGAGCACGGCTTGATTCGCTGGAGGGCCGCGATCGGAACGGAGGATCCAAACTCGTCAAAGCGGATTCCGAGGTGAGCCAACCGCCAACCAACTTTTCGGTTGATTAACTTGTTGAAAACGTTGCTTCTCTCCGAACCGAAAGCGAGAGCTCAACCGTCTTGAAGCTTTATCCATCATGAGCTCTTGACTAAGGAGTTTAGTCCAAGCTGCACCCTCCAGCTGTGGTGATCGAGTTCATCTTCGAATCCCAAGCAACATGCATAGACCCTAATGCTTCTCGAGATGGCGTGTCGTCCACGTTTTCCCCTTTGTATGTCCTTTTGTTTCATTCGAGCATATGTTAGTGGAGCAAAATTATCCAATCAATCATAAACCTATTATACGGATGTCAATTTAGTCATTTAATTTTTAATTTTATCGATTTAAACGTAAACCTTTGAGAGAATAGATTAGAATTTCGCACAAAAATTTATAATTAAATGATAAAATATATCTTAAGCTACTAGCTAAGAAGTTTGGTAATAGCTATAGCCTCCAGCTCAATAGTCATATCTTGCGGTGATGGAGTTCATATTCGAGTCCCAGCCAACATGCATTGACCCTAATCCGTCTAGAAGATAGCAACCGAGACATATAGATTATGGCATGTCGTCTACGTTTTCCTTTTCTCGGTCTTTTTGTCTCATTTGAGCATATGTCAGGTGGCAAATTATCTAATTAGCCCTAACCTATTGTACAGAAGCCAATCCAGACCTGAAATTTTCCACTTTGCCAATTTAATTCTGAAGTTTTGTGTGAAATTCTGAATTTAGTCAATCGGGTTAATTTTCACTTAACATAGTTATCATCGATCGCCTCATGTGCCACACTGCGATACCAATGATTTCTAGCAAAAATTGACTTGAAGGACTAGATTGGAATTTTGCACAAAAAAAAAAAATTTATGATTAAATTGATAAATTTAGACTTACATTAATATTTATAGGGAAAATGTCACAAACGGTCCCTATATTTTTAGTCAATGTGCAATTTCGTCCCTGAACTTTCAATTCGCTTAATTTGATCCATGAACTATTGATAAATGTCTGATTTAGTCCCTGAACTATTGATAAATGTCCGATTTAGTCCATGAACTTTTGATTGGCTCAATTTGGTCCCTGAACTATTGATAAAATATCCGATCTAATCCTTCGTTTTATCAAAGAGGAAAAAAGGAAAAATAATAACGAAGGACTAGATCGGACATTTTATCAATAGTTCGGACCAAATGTGGCCGATCGAAAGTTCCGACTAAATCGGACATTTATCAATAGTTCGAGACCAAATTGAGCGAATTGAAAGTTCAGGGATGAAATTGCACATTGATTAAAAATATAGAGACCATTTGTGACATTTTCTCATATTTATATAATAAATTTAAGGCCAATTAGTAATTAGACAATTTCTGGATGGGGGTGCTTTTGTTGTTTCGCCATCTGTCTTCCACTTGTCTTTATCTTCACCAACCCCCCACCGAATCCAACCACGAACGCAGTCGTTCTTCCACATGGAAAAATTCCGCCGCGGTAAGAAGCACGGAAGCTGATGGGAAGCCAAACCCCTGCTGACTTCGTCACAGGTTTGGTGTCGATCCACTTGTTTCCACGACTAACATGCGAAAGGACTATTACCGGACCAGACATTCTCTATTCTTGCAACCGTGATCAATCTCATACGTAATGTCTTGGACTTAATAACCTAATTTTTAATCAGTACTGGCCGCTATTGACCGTGATGTTGAAACCGGATATTTTCTGTTCTTGCAACCGCGAGCAATCTCGTACATAATGTCCTGACTTAGTAACCTAATTTGTGATCGGTACCGGCCACTATTCACCGTGATGTCGAAATCGGATATTCTCTGTTCTTGCAACCGCGTAATGTCCTGATTTAGTAACCTAATTTTTGATCGGTACTGGCCGCTGTCGACCGTCATGTTGAAATTGAATATTCTCTATTCTTCCAACCGCGATCAATCTCCTACATAATGTCCTTAGTAACCTAATTTTTAATCGATACTGGGCACTGTTGACCATGATGTTAAAACAACTTAGTCCACTATTGACCATGATGTCAAAATAACTTAGTCGCTGGATAATTTATGACCAAAATCATCCTTACAAGCCGGAAGGAAGAAAGAAACAAAAAAGGAATTTTAGAGCAATCTGGCATTGATTTTTACTAAAGGAGATGAAAAAAGATTAGAAAAATTTTGGAACGACCGTATTTTGTGTATGATTCTACGTTAAACAAAACGGGCTTCCCCGGAGTTCCGCTTCGACCGTCAGCCGATCACCGCCCCTCCGCCATCGTCACCACGAACCTCCCGTTCCCGGTCGCCGCCGCCTCCCGCAGCTCCCCGATCCCGACTTCGGCGCAGGTGTACGCCACCCTCTTGCCCAGGCTCCGGCCTCTCGCCGCCGCGTCGCGGGCGGCCCCCCACCTCCACGCCCCCGATTCGTCTTCCCTTTCGCACCAGAACACGAGCTCGGGCTTCGAGTTGCTGTACAGATACAGAAAATCGCCGCTCGAGCACATGCCGATGGACGAAACGCAGCAATTGTCGTCCCGCAATTCCTTCACCAGCTCCTCCGGCATGTCGCAGATCTCTTCCAGCTCGTCCGCCCCGACCGCCATCGATCCCCACAGTTTCACGCCTTTCACGTCCTCCGAATTGCCCAGGAGCCCCGCCACGACGAGGCGGTCGCCCGCGAAGCCGATGACGGAGTAGAAGACGTCGCGGTCCGGGCGCAGGTCGTACGCCCCGACCCACGCCCCTGCCTCCGGGTCGAACGCGTGGGTCGTGCCGGTCAGCTTCTCCATCACGTACATCCTCCGGCCGTCGGCGGCGACGGAGAGCCACAGCGATGCGGAGGAGTCCTTGAGCAGGGCGGGCATGGGGTCGCACGCGCTCCACGTGCCGGCCCGCGTGTCGTAGACCTCGACGGAGAGGGGGTCGTCCTCGAAGTCGGCGGCGCCGCCCGCGACGACTAGGCGGCTGCCGACGAGTGCGACGGCCGGGTCGACCCGCCACGCGGAGGAGGGGCTGGCGTGGCGCCACGTCAGGTGGAGCGGGTCGGGCGAGAAGGAGAGCCGCGCCGGGGAGACCCCGTAGAGCAGCGCCGAGTGCGACGACCGGAGCGGGGCCGACGCCAGCAGCTTCGCCGCCGCCGCCGCCGCTCGCCGCCCGCCGGGCCCGGCCTCCAGGTCCATCCAGACGCGGGAGCGGGGTCGTAGGCGCGCGCGGAGACGGCGTGCGGCGGCCGCGCGCTCTGGTAGTGGACCAGGAGCCACGGCCGGGGCCGGTGGAGGTGGCGGAGGGAGGAGGAGACGGCGAGGCTCCAGGAGCGGGAGACGCGCGCGGCGGGGACGAGGTCGACGAGGGGCACGTGCGAGAGCGTGAGCTCGAGGACGTCGCCATGGAGAACCGCGCCTGCTTCTTCTTCTTCTCCTTCGTCGTCGTCGAGGTTTCCGTGGTTTCGCGCTGCCGCCGCCGCCGCCATTTTCTTGTTTGCCTTTCGAGGAAGACGAGGAGGCAACGTGCTAGAGCGGGTTTTAAAGAGAACCGGGTGGAACGGGTCGGACTCTTTCGTCGCTCTCTCTCTCTCTCTCTCTCTTCCCCGCCTTCCCTGGATAAGGCCAGCCGCGATTTCTTGAAATTTTTTCGTTTTTAATGCCGATAAAATGGAAATGTCATCATCACGTTTTGATAATCTTTTTATGTTTTTTTTTTCATTAAAAAGGAAATTAAAATCTCACGAGGGTCAGATCGACGGACCGAAAAAGGGAAAAAAAATGCAAAATTTCCTCTTTCGGTTTGAATATATTATATCGTTGCTGGACCAAGCTTGTTCGAATGACAGCTTTTATATATAATTAATGGCTATGAACCTAGCGACATGTATACCTGTGGTCTTCTCCCGAACGTGGTTTCGCTTGCAATTGCTTTTGCATGTTGATATTGGTTTCTCTTGCAGTTGGCCAGTAATAATAAAATATCAAATTAATATGTTGTATAATGAAAAAAGAATTGGTCAATATTAAACCGTGTCAAGGATTAGGTCATAATCAATAGTACCCAAAAGTCTTACCTAGAATTCCGACTACATAAGTTTAATTAAATTTATATATGTACTCTATCATCCCCCACTCCTGAACAAAGAGGGAAATCGAGGGGAGCGTACACCATTAAGGAAATAATTTTATATAGTAATTTGCAAAAGTTATTTTGTAAATTTTTTACCACAGATTCAATAACTTTATATCTCACTCCGAGCTCATTCAAGCAAAAGTTTTTAAAAAATTATAACACTCAATCTATCAATTGAAAACTTATGGTATAAAAATGAGAACCGTATACAAGTTATGTTATTTGTGTTTTTTTTTTTTTTTTTGGAAAATTGTTTTAGCTTTGTTTGATTTTAAGTTAAGAGAATTTATGGGATTTTTACTATTAGTTCTAAAGAACATGAAAACGAGATTTTGGCTACAACTTCCACAATGCGACTATGTCACCACTCAATGAAAATCTTATATGATAAATCTCCTGAAGCAGCTCTTCAAAATGAGAGAAATCTGAAAATTCCTTGATGCATATCTAATGAATTTGGACACTAAACGTACAACCATATCTCCATATGTACCAAAATATGAGTATTCAATTGCATGTCCAACATTGTGTTTATATACACGTCCCGATGATTGAGTTTGAGAGATCGAAGTTGTCGTCAGCATGTAAAGAAACCCCAACTTATCCATCGGAAATGACACTTTTTTAGGTAAAAGAAAATCGATCACTGGTAAGACATTTTTTTGGTGGGAATTATTGGTAAGGCTTTGGCAGATTATATTAGGGTTAATACCTTGAAAAACCCCAAACTAGTACACTTGTGATAAATTTACCCAAACTATTTTTTTGACCATGAAAAACCCCAAACTGGTACACCTGTGACAAATTTACCCCGACTAACTATAAAAAAAAAAAATCCTAAACTGGTATATTTATGACAAATTTACCCCAAACTAATTTATTCGACCAAAAAAAACCTCAAACTGGTAAATTTGTAACTAATATACCCCCCGCTAAATTAGATTAATACCACAAAAAAATCACAAAAATTGTAAACTGTGACAAATAAAGTGTAAAATCCCAAATTGGTATATCGATTAATTGTCACGTGTTATTTAACTTTATAATTTAATAAGAAAATTTAACTAAAACTAACATAGGGTAAATTTGTCACAAGTGTACCGGTTTATGGTAAATTTGTCAAATGTATACAAATTTGGGGTTTTTGGTGGTCAAAAAAATAGTTTGGGGTAGATTTGTCGCGAGATGTCTTGGGTTTGGGGTTTTTAAGGGTATTAACCCATTATATTATTTGCCTTATCTCCGAAAAAGGCTGTAAATTCCAATTCCATAATGTCTATGACGTAATCTGTGATGGGTTTATGAGGTAATTGGAATAAGCTAGGTTTTCTCATTTTATTTATTTATTTATTGCATTGTGCCCTCAATTTAGACGTAATTTGTGATGACTTTCAGACGTGTCATTTAAAGCAACTTTCAAAATTCAAAGTGGTGAATGCCGTTAAGGTCTATATATATATATACTTTATTTCGGGATGAAATCATCATGAATTTTCAAACTAATAACCAACATTTCAACCAAATTTTTATACATTTTTCAGGTTAATTAAATCTTTGAACTTGTTTTTTTTTTTTTAAATCTTATTCATCATTTATATTAAAAAGACGTGTTAAAAAATGAACGTGGCAACCAGCATCAAATACCAACTAGACCCAAAATAGTGCTGGACTAAAATTATTGAAAATAAACTATACAAAAATATTAAAAATTCTAAACTTATCCATTGCGTTGGTCATCAGAATTCAGGACTTGCCGGAGTTCTCTCTTTTGAATTAATTGTCATTTCACTATTATGTCTCAAGCCTCAGCTTTTGAAATTCATCGAGCTATCAATAAGCATATCATAGGGGTTTAAATATTTAATCTGATGTCCGCGTAACTTGTAGAATAATACACCAAGGGATCTTGGGAATATTTTTTAACAGCAAGTTACACATGGGTTTAACAATTTAAAAGTATGGATGTTGCTGATTTAAGTAAAGGGTTTTCCGCCCATTGTCTCCTCCAGCTCGATGTTACCTTCCAAACCCTACCAACATGCTTAAAGAAAAGAACAAAAAAAGCCTCAAAATATACTTATTTAGCACAAATACTTTCAATTTTTTTATGCCACGAAAAAATTCAAAGTTATAATGTATGACATATGTACTATCTATTTCCATTCGTTCGAGGTTATCTATAAAATAAAAAAGATTTCGGCTTATTTTTGTTAATATTAGGGACATGAAAAAAAATTATAAATTTTTATATTACAATGTACATAATTTGAAAATTTTGGTGGTATTAACCTTAAGAGAAAATGGCTTTGCTTCTGCTGACATCTTCCCGTCGTATTCAAAAGTCTAACTTTAGTGAGGGGGAGTCTGGCTGGAAACTTTGAAGCGGTGGAACTAGGACGCTAATTTCCATGGAAATTTTATATAATAATGATGATAAGAAACAGGGCCATGGACAAGGACAAAGGGATTCAACCCCACGTTGTTTGGTCACCGAACTATGCGGGACCCACCAGAACACCGTTGGCAGTTGATGTGGACACGTGCGGACGATCCCGTGGAAGCCTGCCACTGCACTGCGACCATTACCGCCCCCGACCCCCCAAAAAAATAACAAAAAAACCAATATCTTGAAAAACCTTACATTTGAAACAAAATTACCTCAAATTATTATTTTAATTATAAAAAACCTCAAATTGATATGTATGTGACAAATTTACCCCAAATAGCCATAAAAGAAACATAAATTAATATATTTATGACAAATTTACCTAAAACTAATTTATTCGACCGCTAAAAACCTTAAAATATATCCATCGTTAAAGTGGATTGATACTACACAAAAATCACAAAAATTGAAAATTGTGACAAATGAAGAATAAAATTTCAAATTGGTATTCTAATCAACTGTCACATGTCATTTAATTTAATAATTTGACAATAAAATTTAATGAAAACTAACATAGGGTAAATTAATCATAAGTGTACCAATTTAAAGTAAATGTGTCAAAAGTGTACTAATTTGGGGTTTTTCAAGATATTAACCTAAATGTTTTTAATTGCATGTTTAGCAAGTTTTTTTTTTTTTTCTTTTGGGATCAACGGAATTCAATTTTACAAAATGGGAGAAGTCTACCATTGGCCTCTTTTGGCCTATGAACATTTCATCGGTTTCTTATCATTTGTTTGACATGTCAAGCTCATAATTTGTGCCAATGATTAATATGGGTCTGATCTAAATTGAACATATTCATGTCCATACCAAAACATTTAACCCACTTTAAACTCTTCATATTAATATGTTATTTGGATAATTTTGTTATTAACTAAATAAAATTTGTTAGTAAATAAAAAGAAAAAAACATAAATAATCTAAATATTGAAATGCACATGAAGAACTAGAAAAGTATGCATGTGTTGTGATGAAGTTTATGGTAAATGGATGCTTTATTGATCCAAGTCAATTTAATCTTTTTTTTTTTTTGCCAAATTTATCGCTTAAACATATAATCAGTGTAAATATGGCGAGTGAAAGTTTCTGATTTTCTTCGTGGGAAATCTCCCAACGATCACCAACCATGTAATCCAAAAGGTGAATCGGCGACTTCGCCGATCAAAAACATGAAAGTGCCCAATTACTTTAAATTAAATATATGAAGACTCTCATATACTAAATAGTCATCAATGACGTAATCATATTCGGAAAAAATTAAATAAAAAAGGAATAAAGCAAAAATGGAGCCAATCCAATATCAGTTGAGCATTAGATGAAATATTGTTGTTTTCAAATACTATGCCTCCCACATAATTATTTATCAATTTAATTATAAACCTTTTAATCATAGCAATTTAATTCTAAACCTTTTGACAATTACTAATTTTGCTTTAAAACTTTTAAATGTGTCAATCTAATTCTAAATCTTTGAATGAGTTGCTAATTTAGTTTTAAATCTTTTAACGATTTGCTAATTTAATATTTTTGACAATTTTTTTGGGGGCCAAAATAACAAACATGGTGGTCTAATTAGTGGCTGTTGTAATACGTGGTAGAATCGGCGCTAATGTTAGATAATTTTTTACATTCTTTTTTGTATTTCTTATATATATATATATATATTTATTCCTCTAGCTAGTCGCCGAGCCTAGGCAATGGCTGGTAGTCGGCCTTGGCCAGGTTGGCGAGGCTAGACCTTGCCTAGTGATGGTAAGGTTGAGCCTCATTGGCTTAGCCACTAAATAGGCCGACTAAGGCTGGACAATTGATTATAGGAAGAGGGAGAGAAAGAAAAGAAATGAAAGAATTCAATTTTTTTAAATAAAAATTTAAAAATGTCAATTATTTCTGGCCGGTAAAACTAAATTGGCAAATTATTAAAAAAATTTAAACTAAATTGACAACTCATCAAAATATTTAAGACTAAGTTATAAATGTTTAAAACTAAATTGATAAGTTGTCAAAAAGTTAATGACTAAATTCACACAATTGAAAGGTTTATGATTGAATTGACTATTATATAATAAATTTAAGACTTTTTGGACAATTTTCCTCATCTCCAACTCTACTTAACGCATTGGGCACTTTATTTACTGGAAGACCGGTCACATTTTTTTCTATTTTTCAAATGGGTTTGAAATGAGTTAGTTCTCAACTCATTTAAGATCCATTAGTCGTTAGACTTTTTTTTCTTGGACTCATATAAGTCCGTTTTTAAAGTTAAGGCAACCAATTTATATATACTCCATTAGATATGAGTTTAAATATGAGCTCTAGACCCATTTTGCCATCTCTAATCATAATTAGAATTTTGTTCTCATTAATGCACTAAAATTCTAATGTAAGAGCGTGATAGAAAATGATAAATTGATTAAATGTATTAAAATTTAAGGTATAAAAAGACTTACTTGACCAAACTTGACCACTATTAGAAAACAAATTAAAATTTTGGAAAGACGAGAGATGTTGATACTAAATTTAGAAAGCAAGATAATAAATCATAGCATTAATCTTAAATATATAAACAAATATTCGATTTGTCTACCTAACTTGTCCGGATGTACTGATATATTACTAAACCTGAGAATTTAATGAAATTTCTGTACAATAGGCCGAAGTGTCTACTGGGCTCGCTTTCCAAACAGTGGAGACCATAGATAAATGTGGATCAGAAGGGATTATCACCACGTCAGCATTATCCATTCGAAACTCGGGGAATGCCAGTCCACGGTGGCCGACCACTTCCATCGAGGAGTACACGATAGGTGAGAAGTGGCTGAGAAGATAGAGAAAGAGGAGATAATAGAACATAAAGAAAGAGCTGCTTTCTTGGCACTTCCTTTTCAGATACATCATAAATAATTGTTTCAATGCTGATGAGGATGCAAGATAAGAATGAATCCGAGAGTTGGTGAGGGCTTACTTGAACAGGGAGTCGTGTGAATCACATGTCAAACCTCACATACCCTCCACAAAGTTCTAAGATATTTAAGTTCAAATGCCCAGTGGATCCCCACCGTGGATGCATCGAATATGTGAATCTTGCTTGGTTATATTTTTTTTGCTTATTTATTACTCCTGAGCACGACAGATGGACATGTCATCCTTATCCCCTTCATAAGTGTCAGGCATCGTTTCTGTGCTGGTTTGTCTTTCTTTAAAACACAGAACCCATGAGTTTTCCAGCTCCATACATGCTTTGCGCGATGACATGCTTTCTTTGAACAGCTAACAAGTTGAATGCAATGGCGACGATAAGTTGTGATGCGAAGAGCAGTGAGGCGAGAGCAGAGATCATATTGTGGTGTAGAATAGGCGACCAAAGATTTTAGGAAGAGGATTCGTCTTTCCCAATTGAAAAAGATTCGGTTGATTCAGTCGACTTACTCGAGTTTAGACTCCTTATATATTGGCGTGCTCCATGCTAGATTAACTCCAGTCCCCTCGCTTTCCTGCTACATCAAGTCAGTATCAAGAATTTTCTGGGGCTCTCCTATATTTTTTTGTATTGACACCTACTATTCATGTACTTCATTAGAAAATTAGGAATCGAATTCGTTGACAATCATTAAACTTTACCCCTAAGCAGGAAAAAATCATCATTATTACATAAACCCACTGTCACATTCTCATTATTATTCCCTCTCATCGTCCAATTTTAAAATTCGTTTAACCTTGAGGCCACCCCCATTCGTTCGCTCCCTTCTCATACTTTTACGTCCCTAACCCTTTGAACTTGCCCCAAAGTACTGATGATCGAATAGGGACAGAATAGGCAAGCAATTGGGGCTATGCATTGCAACTAAAATGCGGGAAAAATAAATGATTTAAAAAAATTCTTCAAAAAATGATCATTTGCATGACATATAAAATGAATAAATGAAAAATAATTTCATGGCCAACGAAAATTTTGAGACATAAATTATTTCAATAATGAAAATATTTTTAATTAACTAATTATTTCGATCGATTTAAACAATTATTTTGAAAAATGTATTTTTTAAATTATCCATTGTGCACAAAACAAGCGAAGCTTTAGGGCGCGTTTGGTAACGTTTCGTTTAAAAATTGTTCCAGGAAACGGAAACAAAAAAAAGTTTTTCTGTTCCAGGGAACAATTTTGAACAAAAACGCGTTTGAATCGTATAAAATTTCTATTTCGGAATAGAAAAAAAACGTACTACACAAAACACGTTTGAATAGAATCGTTTAAAATTTCTGTTTGTTTTTTTTTTTTTTTTTCAAGTGTTTTTTTTTAAAATAAAATGTAAAGTTGGTATTGAATTATTATTCTTATGCAATGCTCATCAATTTAATTTCGTTTATGGTGAGTCAAAAAAAATATTCTAAATATTATCATATTTGCTTACTTCGAAGAAAATTTTTTACGTTTGTACCAAATTTGAACCCAATTGCTTTTTTTATTTTTAATAAAGTATAAATTTGGTTTTGAATTCTCATTCTTATAAAATGCTCATAAATTTAATTTTGTTCATGGTGAGTGAAGTCAAACATTTTGAACATGGTTATAAGTGCATACTTTGAAGAAAATTTTATAAACAAACTTTGTACCAAAATTTTCTCACATGGCTTTTTTTCAATAAAGTGTAAACTTCGCATTGCATAATCATTCTCATGAAATGCTCATCAATTTAATTTTGTTCAACAAACATTCTAACCATGGTCATATGTGCATACTTGGAACAAGAAATGAGGTAAGTAAAATTTACACAATAAGAGCTAGCTAAAATAAGAGTATCTCATAGATCTCTACATAGACCCTTTAAGTCATAACACCACAATAATGAAGTAATATAGTTCATTGTTCAACTTCATCACATTGAATTTGATAAGTGAGTACTTAAAAACAATAGTACAAAAGTCAGAAACACAATGTCATGAAATCTCAAGCATATTATGATCCCTCACCATTTGATTTAACCCCACGAATTTTGAACTAATCGGCCACGGCGTGATCATTCCCAAGTTTTCTATCTTCATGAGATTAACTCCTGTATCTGTTATGAAGAAACTATTTAACAATAGAAATGCAAAACAAAAATTGCCCAGGCAGTGATCCTTCAGTGAAGGAAATTTCAGTTGCCTCCCTTACCTCAATAATTTAAAGACAGAAAAACAAAATTGCAGACAACTATTTTCCCCGTAAAAGTCAAAACTAAAATACATCCATGGGATTGTTCTATTGGGATTTTGGAGTAATTTGCTCAAGCCCGCCCATAAATGGTCGCAATGGCTCGGGAATCTTGACGGAGCCATCCTCTTGCTGATAATTTTCCAGTATGCACACAATCATCCGAGGTACCGCACGGGCGGTTGCATTCAAAGTGTGAACAAACTGTGTAGGAACGTTGCCTTTACCCTTCTTAGGAGTTGTTGAGGATGGTGGTTCGATGGCCGTTACCGAATTCCTAATCGACGATTTTGATAGTCCGCACAATTTGAAGCACTTGATATCTAATTCAATTCATCAAGCAACCGGGAGGTGAGTTATACTAAATCATCGGCCGATTGACACACCTCGATAAGAACGTGAGGAGCAGGAAGTACGCCAAACAAAACTTATAAGCAGCTAACCTCTCCATATCGTCCTAAACCGGGCATCCATGCCTCCACATCAAACTTACGATAAGCGGGTGCACCTAAATCTGCCGTCGCCATATCCAAAGTCCCGCAAAGAAGCTCGAAGTTCATATAGCCCGAGGTAAATTGTTTAGATAAGTATTGGGACGGTGAAAGAGAACCATACTTAAAATGTAATCCTAGTGATGAGAAGAGTTCTTCTTCAATTCGATGAGCTCTTCATGATATGAATCACTTTCCTCGGTCGACATAAAACGAACATCTCAACCTTGCTAAATTGGTGCACACGATAGAGACCCCTGCATTGAATAGTCAAGGAAATTATCACACAGCATAGAACTATAGGACCTCATCATAGAGAAGAGAAGCGACAGCGAGAAACCATAAAAAGGACAAAAACATTAGTCAAGTAACAGCTGAACACGGTTATCAAATATTGATGGCAACGGTAATGTTTTTTTTTTTTTTTTGGTCAATAGCAATAGTAAATTAAATGGTACACTTTCTTGTCGTTATATCAACTGCTGATATTTCAAAACTAAATCAAATGAAAAACTTCAACTTGCTTAATGACAAAGATATCGGACTTTAGGATCTTAATTTGCAGTGTAAAATTGATAGCAACGAGAATTTTAAAGTTTCACCATGAATTTCTGGCCAAAAAACAAAAGTTTCGCCTTCCATTACTCAACCAGGTCTCCTTACATTAAAATAAATCATAGGCCTTTGCTACTTCCATAGCGAAAGAGTACAATCTACAGAAGCCAAAGGATGAAAAAGTTTGAGACATAAAGAATTAACTTCTCGATAATGGAAGAGAAAAAAGATTCAGCGATGCTCCAATCCAATAAAAGCAGAGCACCATTCTTTCCATGCCCATTTTCCCTCAAGCACGAATATGAAAGTAGATACTTATGTATGCATGTAGGTACATAATAATTCTACTGGTTGAGAGCACCGCTCAACAATGCACACAATCTTAGTCATGGACTGGCAATACACAAGGTTTCCCATCTTCACTCATCAAATGCGAAAGGTACACAAGCAGGACTTCCCCATTAAGGAAAGGGGAAGGGTGAACAGAAAAATATGAACTTGTTACAGCTTCTTGCAATTTTCTAGAATTTCTCGTCAGTTGCTAGTTAATACAAGAGAGGAAGATAAGTTACAAGTGCATTATAAAATTTAAGTGAGTGTATCTTCGTCATTCAAGTCTGCAATAATCAGGCCCTGGCTGAAGCCCCTTTTGGTTGTAAAAATGGTGTGGACCAATCATATTGGATGTATGGTAAAAATATCTCACGAAGGAAAGGCATGACAACAACATAACTTGAGATAGATTTCCACAAAAGGTTAAATACACAGTCCAGTTAAATGTCGCCCAAAGACCAGGTCTCTAATATATAAAACAAACAAGAAATATTTCTTCTTCAATATATCAATGAATAATAAATAGCGAAGCCCGAAGAGTCAACTCATATGGCAACCAAATCAAAGTACATGCGAGACATATCCAAGCAGCGCAAGATCATCTCCACCAAAAACTATTTGTGACTAACAACATTTTCCTGGATAAAAGAGAGAGATACATCAATACCTAGAGTGAAGAGGCAATATACCTTTGCTGCAGCATCAAAATCGAAAAGGTCAAGTTCCTTGCCAAGTTGTAAATGGTCCTTGATAGGAAAACTGAACGCACGGGGGCTTCCAATCTGCTCCAACATAACTTACATGAGAAAGACAGGTAAGAAAAGCTACACAGATCTTTCCAAGCACCAATATGCTCTCTGTTCTAGGATTGAGATGAGCGAGAACAATATAAAGATGCAAGAATAATTACTCGCAAAGTGCATGTTGGCAGTAAAATTGATTATTTCCACATGTGAGGTCGATGACGATACGTGTATACTATAGACACCTCAACCGTTCAAGAAGACACTTGTTTGTGCAGATCATTTTTATTGCCAACAATGTTTCTTACAAAAATCCAGGATACAAATAAAGATGGATACCGTTGTTCTAACAGTTGAGCAATCCTCATCTCCTATAGGAACGTCCGGATGAGTCATATTAGGAATACATTGTGCTTCCTGCTGAAGCTCATCCGTGAGCCTAAGTAGGTCTTCTTCCAAAGTAACCAGCCCTTCCTTCAGATTCTTCCCTGAAATGCAATGCCACAGATTAACAAAAGAGACAATGACTAAAAGGATAACTTTTTATCTTTCCATGAACTACTCAAATACAAAATTTGGATTTACCTAATATCTTGGCCAGCTAAAAAAAAAATACCTACCTTCCTCTATAAGTTTCGTCTCTCTAAAGGCTCCAGCTTTCCTTTCATCTTGTTTGCAACCACATTCCTCTCCCCGTGAAGACGCTCCACTTCCTGCTATTTGTGGGTAAAAATTAGCTCAAATTGAGATGAAAACCAGTTCTTTCATTAACCCCATACAACTCTAATTTTCACGTGATAACATAAAGCAATACAAAAGCTTTCGTCTCCTTACATCCTGTTGCCCAATTAGAATCGATACAGATGCACAAATTTTCCACAATTTCCAACTTCAAACTAACTAAAGCCTATCACTTTATCAATGCATTGCCCATCAAAGGCGTGACTAGCAATTGAAATTGGGAAGGCACTAAAATTTCAAATCGAAACTTGACCTTCGAATCTCCAAAGCATCTTGGCATAGAGCTCGAGCACGAGCTCCAAGTCGGCATTTGAATTCCTGTTTCTCGATGTTGGTGGGGACGGCGTCCTTGTTGTCCCCGATCCATTTGAAGTCGATCGACGCATTCCACCGTGGCTTCGCAACGGAACAAAAGCAACGAACCAATCACCAAAAGAAAGCTACTTCTTTACCAACAGCAAGATCGAATTTTTGGGGCGAGAGAAACGGGGAAGAACATTGCCGCCAAAACTCACGCGGACCGTCCGATTCGCCTTGGTCGCGTCCTTCGACGAGGCGGGAGCGGGGGCTGGACCGCCGGAGCGGAAGAGAGGGCTCGCGACGGGCGAGCGAGCGCCGCGTGCGGCGAGCGGAGGAGCGGAGCGAGGACGGAGCTCGACGAAGGAAAGGAAGAAGGAGAAGCGAGAGCGGCGAGCTTCAAGGTGTGCAGGGCGGTGCCGCCGAAGCAACACCCGATTCTCATCTTCGTCAACCTCCGTCCGCCGGAGCTCGTGGTCTGGTCGGAGACTTTGCAGCTAGATCTGGGCAAGCGCTGGCTCGAGCGAGCCCTCACGCTCAAGCTCCGAGCAACCATCGCCCGGATCTCGCCGTGGATGGCTCTCGCCGAAGCCCTCGTCAATCGGTGAAGGAGGAGCGGTGAGGAGGTTCACCTGGTGAAGGAGTAGCGGCTGTCGGCACTGGAAAGGATGACAGTGGAGAAGCCAGATGGTCTCGAGACAGAGGCGGCTGTCAGCGCCGGAGAGTGGAGGCGCCGGAGAAGATGACGGTGAAGATGCAGGAGGAGTGGCGGACGACGGTCGAACGGGGACGCAAGAAATAGAAAAGAAACACTCCCCCTGCATTTTTGTTTCTTTTTTGTTCTTCAGATTTGTTTTAGAAATAAAAACAACTTTTTTTTTCTTATTTCTATTTTAAATGTATTTCTAAGAACAGAAAAACATTTTTAGAACAAAAACGCGTCCAAACACATTTTTGTTCCAAAACTGTTTTTTTTGTTCCTAGTAATACAATTGAAACAGAAATAAGAAACAAAAAATTTTTGTTTCTTATTTCGAAACAAATCTAAAGAACAAAAAAGGAATAAAAAGGAAAGAGAAGTACTTTTTTGGAACAAACCCTACCGTGCATTGCTCGTCCGCCTCTCCTCCCGCGTTTCATCGTTGTCTTCTCCGGCACTCCACTCTCCGGCGTCGACAGCCGCCTCCGTCTCGAGACCCAAGCCTTCTCCACCGTCGTCCTCTCCCGCCGCAGCCGCCACTCCTTCACCAGGTACCACGCTCACCTGCTCCTCCTTCACCGATCGTCTGATGATGGCTTCGGCGAGAGGCATCCCTCGCAGATCTGGGTGATGGCTGCTCGGAGCTTGAGCGTGAGGGCTCGCTCGAGCCAGCGCTTGCCCAGATCTGCGAGACGCTTGCTCGAGCGAGTCTCTCGCCCAGATCTAGGGCATCGTTGCTCGCCAGATCTGGGGCGAGCAACGCGTCTGCTCTTTCTAATCCATGGGAATGCTCCATTTGTCGCCCTCGAGCTGCTCCCGATCTTGGCTCGACCGACACCACCATCTTGTCACATTCTCAAGCAAGTCACGGTATCTTGTGTCTGCTGTTCCACACATTATGCACGTCTTTGTGAAAGTCGCTTTGCTCATAGCTGCTTTGTTGGTCAAGAATGGGTAGATCGAGTTTCCCATTTCTCTTTTGAGTTTCGCTCTGTGTCGAGGATTCTCAAATTGTTTAAAAGATTGGCCTTCTAGTGAACCTTACAATTCCAACTCGGAGCTCACATGTTCAAGACTCTCTAAAACAGCTTCAAGCATGACAAAACCAAAATTCTTTCAAGGACGGATGAACACAGCGTACTGAAAATTAAGTCCAGAACCACAACAAAAACATTGTCCAGTGCACATGCCATTACAGAGGAAGGAGATAATTTTGTGCGTTTGGATTACATCCTGTACTAATTTACATTCATCCAATGTCTCATCAGCATTCCATCTCGTATTCGGTCTTGTGATTGTCTGTTCTTTGTATCTTCTTTTGCCTGTCGAACTATATCTTCTCAATGTGTTTTTCCAACACTTGATTCAATTTTTCTATGAAAATTATTCACAAAGGGAAGGATCCGGTAATCCCGATATGGTCAAGTGTACTTCGGAGGCCAAACTTGAGCACGGCCCGGTTGCCTGACCTAAACCCTTCTCCATAGGTTGTCGAACTATCTTCCTCTATTTGGTGCTTGACGAACTCGCCAAGCTTTTTCTCAAAGTTGGACCGCAGACCTTTCTTCGATGAAGTGGACGTTGATGAAGATGATGACGGTGAGGATGAGGAGGAAGACGAGGATGTGACTTCACTTCCAGAGCTAGAATAGGTCTTAGAGTCCAACCACATGTGAGCCAAAACCTGGCATATGCCTTCTTCAACTTCGGACTTAAATTGGGATAACCCGCCAAACAAAGCAATCAACAATTTTTGCGAAGCTTCAGCTGGCCCTTTCTAATCCCGACCTGATCCAGCCTCTTCTCTCTAGCCGCCACCATCACCAGGTTAATCCTCTCTCTCTCTCTCTCTCTCTCTCTCTCTCTCCTCTTTGGGCTTTGGGCTCTTTCTTTCTCCGATTGTTGGGTGTTTACATGGGAGCATCTTCTGGGCTAGTTCAAGAAGTGTTTTCTTTTTCTTTTTCGTTTTCTTGAAATGGTTTCGGGAATTTCTTTTTGATTAAACTCTTCAAGAGCTTGCATTAATGTTTGGAAAATATGGTTGATGTATCTGGAATGGGGTTCTTTTATTAGATGTTTTTCCAAATAGGAGGATCATCTTTTGTTCCTTGTTCAAGAGATCTTGACTTTTTCCAAATAGGAGGATCATCTTTTGTTCCAGTTTGTAACTCCTGCTTTTGAAGTTGCCACTTTTCAAACAACAATATGCATGAAAGCTGATTCAGATTATCGGGTGAAATTGATTTGAGGATCGGGTGAAATTGATTTGAGGCTTACTTAATTTGTACCCCGATGTGAGGTCTTCTCTCGGTCTTTACCGTGATTTTTGGTCCATGTCGTAATTATCGATCGATCATGTAGCTGCTAAAGAAAGTACGAAGAAATGGCGAGGATCATATTCACTGTACTTCATGCTGAATCCTAGCATATAAAATCCTGAAGTTTTATAGAACATAAACTTTGTTTTTGGTCATAATTTATCGCTAGGAAGATAACCTCTTGCTATGAGAATGCATTCCGTCAAAAGATTGATGCCTGATTATCAAAATACGAACCCCTTGTCCTTCCATTTGCTCTTGGAACCGACGGTTTGCTTTACCAAATGATGTCTTTTCCACCGATTATCCCGGCAATAGAGAATATAATGCTAGAGAACTAAACAATATAATACTAGAGAACTGCCACAATTCTCTAGTATTATATTGTTTAGTTCTTTCTCCACGTTTTAGTTTGTTTCTTTCTGCATGAAGATGGTTTGAGGTTTTTGTCCTAGCTGAAAAGACTATCATGACTTCAGTCTGTTATGATCATGCCAAGGGAAAGTGCATTACTGTGTTTTGATGGTTGCTGTCTTGCAATTTTACTCTGGTACTCAGAAGCCCTGCAGTGAGATGCGAATTCCCAGAGATACACACTTAACTACTTTTTGTGCACTTAAAATGAATTGCAGGATTTTTGACTCTCCTAGTTCTGATTGGAATTCAACAAACTTATCGGGATCTTCGAGTTTAAAAATAAGCCCGATGGTTGGGAAACAACATCCAAGTCTCAAGATGAAAATGTGTGGGAAATGTCTCAAGTAGGGTGGTTTTCTTATGCCATGCGGACCTACGAAGTGGAGGTTGCAGATAATACATTGCATGATGCACTGGAATGAACATGCTCGGGACAAGGATTGCAAATAAAATGGCGAGGGATCATAATATGCCCGAGATTTCATAACATTGTGTTTCGACTTTTGTACTATTGTTTTTAAGTACTGACTTATCAAATTCAATGTGATGAAGTTGAACAATGAACTCTATTACTTCATTATTGTGATGTTATGTATGAAAGGGTCTATGTAGAGATTTATGAGATACTCTTATTTTAACTAATGTTGATTGTGTAAATTTTATTTACCTCATTTCTTGTTCCAAGTATGCACATATGACCATGGTTAGAATGTTTGTTTTCATACATCATGAACAAAATTAAATTGATGAGCATTTCATGAGAATGATAATGCAATGCGAAATTTACACTTTATTGAAAAAAAAAACCACGTGAGAAAAATTTGGTACAAAGTTTATTTGTAAAATTTTCTTCAAAGTATGCACTTATAACCATGTTCAAAATGTTTGACTTCACTCACCATGAACAAAATTAAAATGATGAGCATTTTATAAGAATGAGAATTCAAAACCAAATTTATACTTTATTAAAAATAAAAAAAGCAATTGGGTTCAAATTTGGTACAAACGTAAAAAATTATGAGTGTAAGTAAGCAAATATGATAATGTTTAGAATTTTTTTTTTGACTCACCATGAATGAAATTAAATGGATGAGCATTGCATAAGAATGAGATTCAAAACCAAATTTATACTTTATTAAAAATAAAAAAGCAATTGGGTTCAAATTTGGTACAAACGTAAAAAATTATGAGTGTAAGTAAGAAAATATGATAATGTTTAGAATTTTTTTTTTTTGACTCACCATGAATGAAATTAAATGGATGAGCATTGCATAGGAATGATAATTCAATATCAAGTTTACATTTTATTAAAAAAAAAAACACTTGAAAAAAATTTGGAACAGAAATTACATACGATTACCAAACGTGTTTCGTTCTTTTTCTATTCCGTAAAACAGAAATTTTGTATAGTTACCAAGCGTGTTTTGTTCTTTTTCTATTCCAGAAACAAAAATTTTATACGATTACCAAACGCGTTTTTTGTTCAAAAATTGTTCCAGGAACAGAAACACTTTCTATTCCGTAAAACAAAAATTTTATTTTAAACGCGTTTTTTGTTCAAAAATTGTTCCAGAAATTAAACACTTTTTTTTTGTTTTCCCTTTAAACAATTTTTAAAAAAGTAAACGTTACAAAACACGCCCTTAGTCACACTCCAAGGACTCCTTTGCCGGCTGTACATCTGTACAAAACATACCATTGAGCAAAAGGCTTCCTCATTTTACCAGACAATAATTGGCGAGTACAAACCCATGGACAAAGAGGTTCCTGTTTTGAGACGGCCAAAAAACCTATGCATAATATGTCTGTTTAAATTTCAACCAAAAAAAAATATGTCTGTTTAATAACATTTCTATTTTTCTATATTTCTATATTTCTATTCATTGAAATATGAAAAAATAGAAACCTGTTTGTATATGTCAATTAATTTTTCCATTTCTTAAAATAGATCAATGATCGGAAAATAGATTTGGAATACAAATAAGAAGTAAAACAAAATTAATTTTTTGTTTTCGAGAACAAAAAGAAAAACAAGGTCATCTTAGAAAAATAAGCTCAACATAAGTTAATGCTCGTCTTTACACAATTGACACAAGGTCCAAGTGAAACCCACATTCGGATTGAGTCTCCTAACTTGATCTTAGTTCCAATTTTCTGTAATACTTTTTTAAAAAACATATGACTAAAAAAGTTAAGAAATTTAGAAATTAGATTTTGAGTAGTTTTACTAGATTTTAGTGTTAATTCTAGTTTAGAATTAATTTAGCATAAAAAATGTGAAAATCTTTTGATGAATATTGGATTTAAAATGGGACAAGCTCTTAGGGCTTTACCAAATGGATTTTTGAATGCCGTTTTCTTTTGGAGACAATATCAGGTTGCAACAACTTGACCACTTTGACGAGAGAAAACGTCTTCTTCACAAACAGAATGTGAGCATGATTGAGATGAGATCAACACTTTTCTTCACCACCATCATCTGCAATTTTGTTTAATAGAAAATTAAATGGCTTTGAACAAATCTTTTGCATTACCATTTATTTTGTGTTAATAGTAGTTGGATAAGTTTAAAAAAGCCCAATTTCTTATCAAGTCAAAAGACATCAAGAAAGTAATTTTATTTACGAGGTAGTCTGCTCTACATTTGGATCTAATTATGATTTATCAATCAAATGTGATCTGGGTGGTGGCCACTTCCCCCCCTGCTTTTCAACATACGTATTAAATATGGAAGCCAACTCGAACTTGGGATTTGGGAAAGTCTTAGAAATTGGGGGTGTTGGTAGACCTGCGATCACCAATTTGCAAAATTCGAGGTGCTCCACCTTTCTTGTATGTAGCTTGTGCCGTTGATTAATATATCTGATGGTTTTCCCAATCCGCTTGCGTTCTTGCGTTCTTACACATTGTGGTATCGCACGCTTGAGTTGGCTAGTGTACTGCTGGTAATCGAGGGTAATACACAAGGCACAATCCTCTAAACTGGGCTAACTTGGCCCAGCGTCCATCAAATTGTGGCTTGAGCCCTGTGGAGTTCAATTTAATGGCTTGGACGAGCGGTTCAGTCACCCTTAAGCCCGGTTCAACGCCCAATTGATCCGATCCAGCTCCCCAAAGCCATTTTTTTGGCATTTTTCGAGCCTTGGCAAACATTTCTCTTTTGCTTTTTCTTCTCTCCCGATTTAGATTTGAGAGCTTTTTTCTTCAAGTCTAGTTTTCGATTTGAGAGTTTGAACTCTTTTGATCAAGTTCTAAATTTGGGTGCTATCGTCTCCCACTCTAGATTTGGGAGTTTAATATATATGCCTTCAGGGATTCGATGCTCCTCTACTTTGTGCATATAGATTTTCTACCTTCGGCTTTAATGATGATTGTAGGAGTTTCGATGTATCGTTGAATTACAAAGATTTGCTCCTCCACATGTTAGATCTGTGTTTGTTTAACCTATTTCGATTGTCTTCGTACAACAATGGCGTAATGGAAGTCTAGTCTAGGCGCACATTGTCAATTGACAATATTGTAGTTGTTAGAGAAGAAATTTCTAGCGTGTGAAAAACAAGAAATTCAATGATCAGCCCTCAATTTTGCTACACAGATCTATTCTTGTGAAATGAGTGTATGCTTAATTTTGTTGATGCTTTGTTGATCCTTCTTATTTTCTAGATTTGGCTTTGCTTTTTAGTATTAGTATTCTTAATTTGTTTCGATTTGCTTTGTCATGAGCACTATATACTTTCGTATCCTTTTGAGTAATGGATATAATTTTCTTTAAAGAAAAATAGGGCCTCAATTCCTTTCTTTCACTCAAAGCGATCACTTTCCCCTCTTTCTATATGTCATATTATTGTTAGCTTTCAAGAATGGGTGTTGTTAGCATTTTGATCTTCAAAATGAAGGTAATCCTCAAGAATTTTGCAAAAAGCGGGTACATATCGACAGGATTGGGATAACTTATCGATAAGGTTGTCAATTCAATCTTTCCTTTTTTTTTTTCAATAAAATAGCAGTCCTAATGCTAGAATCACGTTAGAAAAATTAAATAAGCATAGTCGTTGCTCCGTTTAATAAAAAAAAAAGGCTTTCGATGAATAAATAGACTGTCATAATGCTATAATCAACCGTTTGAAAAACACCAAAGTTTTTTGGAGCAAAAAAATATGCTAAAACAGCAAGATATCTATATATGGCCGTCCTTCTGCGGAAGAAAAAGTATTTTGGAAATATGATTGACAGCGTGAAAAAGGAAAAGATTTCTTGGATATTTCTTGATATTTCTCTTTTCGACAATAAAAGTAATATCTCACAATAAAAAGAAAATAGTGCCTTTAATATATACGGAAAATGCAGTATAAACAAAAACTAAGCATACAAAGTTCTTATGTATGGTAAGTAAATCCTATATAGATAGAGAAAAACTTTAAAAAAGGAGAATAAATAAGTTTAGGACCGCAAATTTAAATTGCAATTGAATAATAAAGGATAATTTTGTCTTTTTGATAAAAAGTAAGTGGATTTAATCATATAGAGAGTAGAAATAGCACTGCTCTTTCATAATTTGTCTAGGCTTTTACTTTGTTTTTGCAAGTAGTTACACTTCAAAATCCATTGCACGAAGCCAACCCATGCTTTGAAATACCATAATTATTTTGTCTAAAAATATATTCAGCTTTGAAAAACCTTGCACATGCGTACACACCACAATGAAGACTCGTGCATATTTTTTTAACATCACTTGCATATTTTCTAGATCACAAACACGCACGGCACATGGAGTCATGCCGGAGCATGCAGCGACCAAAAAATTTCACCCGATTACGTGCTCGGAAATTTGCAATCATTTTATTTTAAGGAACCATTCGATAGTTGTATTTTTAAGATGTGAGTAGAGAATATAACACCGAAAGAGCGTTGTGGGCACGGCAACCGTTGCCCACATATAATGGAACACCCTCCCATACGATTGGGCATTCATCATCATTTTTTTAAAATTGATTGATGGCGACTTTCATCACTAATTTGTTTGCAAAATCCAAAATTTTCTTGAGATTTCCAAAAGAAAAGTCCATTTTTCAAAATGTTACTTTCTTACATTTTCCGGGTGCGTTTGGTTAGACTTTTGGAGAAAACTTTGGGGAAAATGCAAATGACTTTAAATTAAAGGGGTTTTCGCGAATGCAAACTGTATTTGGTAAATTGTAGTTTGAAAGTCCATTGTGAAGTAATTTTGAGTAAAATAGTGTTTGGAAATATTACATTTACAAAGGATTTTGGTGATTAAAAAAAAATTATCAAAAAAAAAAAAATAAAGAGTTCGTTGGCGAGGCAGGCCGCCGCCGCTGTTCTCAGGCAGCTACCGGAGGCAACCGGTGAGGGCCGCCTAGGGTCTGGCGACCTCTTGTGAGGGTCACCTAGGGTTGGGCGACTCCCGGCGACCCTTCACGGAGGTCACTTGACCCAAATCTGGGTCCGCTGGAGATCGTAGGACCTCAAGCGTGACCCAAATCTAGTCGCCACAAGATTGCGCGACCTCTGGCGACTAGATCTGGGTCGCGCTAGTTGCCACGAGGTTATGCGACCCAGAGCTGGGTCGCGGTGACGCGACTCAAGGTCGCCGGGACTAGCGAGCGGTCGCTGTGACTTGTCGGGGTCGCACGATTGGCTGGTGATGGTCGCTGCGACCTCGCTGACCTCAGTCGTGACCTCGCCGAGCTCGTCTCTAATCAGCCTCGCCATTGAAGAAAAAGAAGAACAATAGAGATGAATAGTGACATGAGGCATTTCGAAAATGCTGAAAGCCCAAGGCAGCCTAAACCTGCCTTGGGCTTTCAGCCTTGCAAATACCAACTTTGCCTTAATGCCCCTTGGAAAGCAGTTCCTAAATATCTCCATTTTGGCCCAAAGGCCTTTAGCCCCCGAAAGCCCTTGGAAAGCAGTTGCCAAACGGAGCCCCCATCATAGCCGCTTCTCCTCTCGAGCGACAATCTTAGGAGGTCTACAACATCTTCTTCTTCTTCTTCAGACAAAAACTATTATTCCAATTTAGAACATCATGACTTTTATGCTAATTTACATATCATATTTTTATGTTTTGAAAAAATTCGGGTGTTTCATTTATTTAGAAATCAACGTGCTTGAGCGTGAGGTGGGAATAAAAAGTAATAATCATAACTAAAACAGATGTTATATAGGAAAAAAATTGGAAAAAAAATTGCATAATTTGTTTGGTCTTTGAACTTTGCGTTATTTCACAACTTGATCCTTGAACTTATAGTTCATCAATCAAGCCCTTGATTTCATACAACTTTTGCAATAGGTTCCCTTTATTGCCAATGTTAGCAAATTAAACCTATCAAATCGATTGGTATCGTTTGAGACTCGAATGTCGAAATAATTATGTCCAAAAGATAATCATGCTTCCATGCAATGAGAAGCCATTGAAAATTTGCTCAATTGTAACTTGGATTAATTCTTCCCGTATTTTGGTCCATGTAAATTGACTATCCGTGGTGCCAATGATCGTCTCCACATTATACTTGAGATGAGTATTTTTATATAAATACATTTAGGACGAGCATGATGATTCATTTTATTTTTGGTCAGAATTATTTTTTTGTTATTGAAAATAGATTTAGAACATAAATCTATTTGATAACACAATTTCATTTTTATTTATTTGTAGAACAAATTTTTAGTTCAAGAATAGAATTTGAATGGAAATGAAAAGTAAAAATTTTCTATTTTTTATTTTTGGATTAGAATGAAAAATAAAAACTCTTGTTATTACTCACCCTTGTTACTAGCTAACCATCCGCCAACCATCGCCTGCCATTGACTAGCACTCGAAAGGGAGAAATCTTGTGTCGTTATTAAACGAATTTCTATTTTGATAATAAAAATTTTATGTCGTTATCAAATGCGTATTTTTACTCAGAAAATTGTTTGGAGAATACATTTTTAGAACAAAATGGTTATCATTTGCGCTCTTAGCTTCACCTTTCTATTTGTTTAAATCAGTGAGATTGAGGAGGGACTGAATTGTAAGGGCCTATTTGGCAACGTGCCAAACAGTGCCTGATTATATTCTTTTATCCCTTGAAACAAAAATGGTAACTTTTTCTTTCCCAAGAATAGGCTTTTAACAAAATTAAAAGGTAATAAAAAGTTGATTCTTTATTCTCGATAATAATTCTATAATCAAGTATTTTCTTTTCTTTTTCCCTTTTCTTCTTCATCTTCCTTTAGTTGATCGTCGGCTTCTATCGACGATACTTAGGCACTTTTGGTAACGTTTCTATTTTAGGAAATAATTTTTGAACATAAATAGTTTTTTTTTGTTTCTGTTTTAGAAAACAATTTTTTAGTATAATAACGCGTTTAGTAATTGCAAAATTTTTTTACTCCGGGAACAAAACACATTTAGTAACTTGTATAATTTTTTTTTGTTTCTTTTAATATTTCAATATTTTTATTATGTTTTTCCTTTTTTTTCTTTCTTCCTTTTGGCTGGTCGTCGGCCCTCGGCGAGGTCGAGCTTGCCTAGCCACCGGCGAGGCTTGACTTGGCCGGGGGCCGGTGACGCTCTAGTGAGGTTGCCGGTCCTCGACGGTCGGTCGCGGGCCATGGCCGAGGCCGGTGACCAACGAAAAGGAAAAAAAAAAAAAAAAAGAAGAACAAGAAAAAAAGAAGAAGAAAAATGAGAAGGAAAAAAAAAGTGTTTCTCGAAGTGTTCCCTAAAATAAGAAATAAGTTTTTTCTACTTCTTGTTTATGTTTAAAATTTGTTCCCGAGAACAAAAGTGTAAACAAATCCATTTCTGTTCTTTTTTTCATTTCTCGAAACAAAAGAACAAAAATTTGTATTTCGGGGAATAAAAACACAGATAAACAAACACACCCTTATACTGACGAGGCTACAGCAGGGTTATTAGTCATGGCCGAGTCTAGCGACTAGCTAAAGGAAGAAGAAGAAGAAGAGGAGGAAAAAAAGAAATGAAAAAGAAAAAAATGTAATAAGATTATTAAAAAATTAAAAGAAATTCAAAGTTATAAAATAAAATTTGAAAATCGTATCAAATGCATTACCAAATAATTTCAAATTCTTAAAAATTCGTTCATGAAACATAATTAGGATGAACTATTTCTCAATAAAAAAATTATTTTCGAAAATAAAATAATTATCAGATCACCCTAAAAGGTTCTCGAGTTCTCTAGCCCGTCGAGAAGTAGCGCAAAGTTCAAGGACCGAATGGAAAAAAAGTTTCCTTCGAGGAGAAGTACAAACTTCAAACGAGGGGAGGAAGGAAAAAAAAAAACGCCAAAAGGTCAAGCCGAAATTACGGTTATGCCCTCGGTCCATCTGCGAAGACCGCGTGCCCCCTTTTTGATTCCGTCTTCGCTGGAAATTTCTCGCCCGATTCCCACCATCGTCATCGCCGCCATCGCCGTCGTCATCGGCGTCTAGGGCTTCTCTATCTCTCTCACTCTCTGTGATCTGATCTGCTTCTCTGGTTGCAATCTAGAGAGAGAAGAGGGAGTGGGGGAAATGGAAGGGATGGAGCGATGGAAGGTGCAGCTGGAGGACTGGGCCGGCCAGCTCCGGGAATTGCTCCACCCCTTTCTCCAGCACGTCCACCAGATCCCTCCCGCCCAGCTCTACGCCGCCATCGCCGTCCTCTCCCTCACCACCCTCTTCCTCCTCTCCCGTAAGTCCGTCCCCCCTTTAGCTGCTGATTTACCCCTAAATCTCCTTCTTTGGAGGTCCGCATTGCGATGGGAGTAATTTTCTTTCTTTCTTTTTTTTTTTTTCCCTTTTTTGGGGTGGTTGCAGTGAGGCTGTTTAAGCGGAAGAAGTCCAACACCATCGTGCTTGCGGGGCTCAGCGGGAGTGGCAAGACCGTCCTCTTTCATCAAGTGAGCACCTTTCCGCATGCCCCTTTGCTATGGAAGTGTTTTGTGTGTCCTTTTTGGTTTTGAACAATTGGGTTCTTTTGGAATCTTGGTTGCAATCGAGTTCTTGAGGGGAATTGGCTTTTTGAATTGTGCACTTATGGCTTGTAATGAAGTTGTGGGTTCTGCGTGATGTGGTTGGTCGAGAGAAATCGAGTTGAACATTGCTCGAAATGTGTCTTTTTTGGAGCTTATGAGTAGTTTCTCTGCAAAGTTCCGGTCTTGTGGTTTGGGTTCTGGTTATCATGCGAAATTCTTTGAGGAGCTAGATCTCTTGGTAGTGGGTTTTGAATTTGAGGATCCTTTCTTCTTCAATTGAATGCGTATGGTTTGAATTGATCGACCGACTTACCCCGTCTACGTCTCTGTTCTTGTCATATTTGCTATAAATGTTTTAGTTTTACTGCTTTAGTGTTTTGTTTCTTGAAGACTTTTCTCACCTTCTGATGTCCATGTCAGCTGCGAGATGGATCTTCGCATGAGGGCACGGTCACTTCGATGGAGCCAAATGAGGGCACTTTTGTGCTGCACTCTGAGACCTCGAAGGTCATTGATTTTTTCCTATGCTTGCATCTGCAGAATATTGATACTATTTTTATCATCACTTTAAACAGCTCTCGTTGTTTCGCCTTGACATCTTCACAATAATTATCTGCTGCCAAGATATCCGGTATCTAGAGATGTGTCCATTTATCTTGAGTTTATCATGCATACGATGTACTTGCTTTGGTGATGGTTTTGTTGTAATGTTGATGAATCCATCTGTCTCCTTCCAGAAAGGCAAAATAAGACCTGTTCATGTCATTGATGTTCCCGGGCATTCTCGTCTGAGGCCCAAACTAGATGAGGCTTTGCCACTGGCTGCTGGCATAGTTTTTGCTGTTGATGCACTGGATTTTTTGCCAAACTGCCGTTCAGCTTCCGAGTATGTACTGCATCCTTCCACATAGTTTGGATTAACTTGTGCTCTTGGTGCATTGTGATGTATTCTATTGTGACTGACAGCTCAAAATCTTAAAAATAGGTACCTGTATGATATTTTGACAAATGCCAATGTTGTCAAGAAGAAAATTCCTGTTCTCATCCTGTGCAATAAGACTGACAAAGTGACTGCACATACTAAGGACTTCATTCGAAAGCAACTGGAGAAGGAACTGTATGGTTTCATATTCTTGACTTTGCTTTTTAGCTGAGGTTATCTACTTGCGTGCTTCAAGTGGCATCGATGAGAACTGTTTTGTCTGACATAAATAGACTTGATGTTATCGTTTAGATTACATTTTATGCGTTGGCGTACCATTCCCTAGTGTGCTTCACAAATCTGAGATACAGTAATTGTGTTTTTCGTATTGGTAAATCCACATGAAGTGCGATAAATGATATTTTTATAGTAAAATTACAACCTGTTCAAGCTGATTTGCCAGCACAATAGTTATGTTTACCGTGCTGGATGAGTCTTTACCACCAATTGCACCATGCATAGAGGCTGTCTAGACAAGCCGATGTTAGATGATCTCCTGAGGAGCGGAAGTTTATGCTCAATTACATTTCTTCCATTAGAAACACAACCTTTTTTCCCAAGTAGGTGTGGAATTCGTGAAAAGTGGTTATACACACAATCTTTCGTTTATGATCTCTAAAAGCAAGTAATTTTTTGCTATTCTATCAATGAGTACATTTATCAGCGAATACAGTAAAAAATAAAATAAAATTCACAGAGTATAGAAATGTAGTTATACAAGTCCACAGCACTAATAGAATTATGGCGATGTGGCATGAAGTATAATGTCGAATACCAAGACCTATCTTGATGATCGTGACCAAAACTTGACCTATCTTGATGATCGTGACGAAAACTTACTGGAGACTCACAGTATCGTAATATAAATAAATAAATTCCTCATTCTTGTTGAATGTCTCAGATCAGTTACAAATTGGTATTCTGCTCAATTCTGTGATAATGTAATCTGATTCATGAATACTGTACGTTTGCACATGGACAACTCTTGGCCTTTGTTCTTATAGATTCTTATAGATTTGCCTCTTTATTGACAGTGACAAATTAAGGGCATCAAGAAGTGCAATATCAGCAGCTGATATTGCCAATGACTTCACCCTTGGAATATCGGGAGAAGCTTTTGCATTTACTCAATGCCACAACAGGGTTACAGTCGCGGAAGCTTCTGGTCTGAAAGGAGAAATAGCTCAAGTGGAGGAGTTCATTAGGGAACATGTAAAGCCCTAACAATGGTACACCTTCAGGCATTAGATGTCCTGTGAACTTGCTGTGATTATCAGATGAACATCGAGAAGCTGTAAAATTCCTACTTAGGTGCTTGAGGCAGAGTACAATGAAGAATATTGTTGAGGACAAATTTTGTTTTCCCCTTCTTTCAGAGGCTATGACTGCGATTGTCCAAATATGGTAGAATTGATTCTTTCAGTTAGATGAGGCTTTGATTACCCATGGCTCTTCTGGGTACTGTAAAATGGTTGTGGATATGGGGCTGTGGTGTCCAATTTCTTCACTCACAGCATTATTCTGTACTTAGCCTTGGACTTTTGGTGCCGTATGCTCCTATAGCATTTTCACTTATATAATGAACAGTTGGTTGTTTCTTAGAGATATAATGCGAAGATCCGACATATCGATAAGTCCTGTTTCTGACACAACCTCCTTGGATATGGGAATTCCCTAAGCTCATTTCTTTGAATCAGAAGAAGCAATCGGGATCCTTTATGACCTATTACAGATCTTCTTCCAAATCACATGCCTTGCGTGCATAGATGCAAGGTCATATCGAAGCTGTTCGGGAAAATATTGATGTACGGATTCTATGAAATGGTTGTGGCAGTACCAATGTCTACCAACATTCTCATTACGTGACCCGAAGATCACATAACAACCTTGCTACACATTTAGCTATACATTTGAGACATGTTTCGGTTGGAATCAATGAAATTCCAGGTCCATTTTATGGGTGAAGATGCTGTTTTTAAGCGATTAAAATCGAAGATGACCCAACTATAATATTATTCCATTTCAACATCTTGATTTTGAAGGTTAACTATCTGGTCTTTTCTGATCCTGGGGAAGTTTCTCCGTTAAACGATCGACAGGTAATGATCCGAGGGGAGCTGACCAGTCTGCCTCTTCAAAGGGATCATCCTCGCAAAAATCATCATACTCATCACTGTCACCGAAAGGAAAGCCGTCTTCGCCATGGTCCTCACTTTGAGAAGTAGAACCATCTTCATATGCTGCCACTGAACTACCGGTAGCACGTTCACTTGACAAAACTAATGCAGGGTATGAATGCTCCGTAGCCTGTATGATGCCTTCAAACTCCTCCACTCTCTTTAAAAGATCATCAGGGCTGAGGTTTAAGTCATTTAGCAACAATGCCTTGCTTGATTGAATTGCACTCTCCCATAAGGATGTCATTTTAGGGCTAGAAATGACTTTATTCACATCTCTAACCTTGCAAGCATCATCAGTTTCGCCTGAAAATTGATGATCCGGTCAGAACATAAATATATTAAGCCTGCAAGGAAACAAGGAGATAACCGACAAAAGAATATGTAGTATGGCACGACAGACACATAGAAACCGGAAACTACTGTGAAGAGATTAAATAGGGCATTGGAATTAAATGAAAGAAATGATCAAGCTGTTAGCATGCGAACTTCAGATAAGCAGTGAAGATGCAATAAGTTTCACATAGACAGACTGCCTAGCATCACACAGTACTGGTGATTTCCTCCATCACCTCAGGTGACGCCATCAACAGAATTTTGGAGAAGCTCAGGTGAGTTTTTCTTTCCCCAATGCCTAGTTACATAGCTTGGAGCTACAACGGGCAACTAGGTTTATGACTTCCCTTAGACAAAACTTCACTCTCGAGGACTAGAAAAAAGTCACCGTTGTCTGTAGTTAATGCATGCATCACATATTATATTGCTTACAAAAAAGTCTTGCATTAACATTACCTTTTTCAGCAAGAGGAACAGTTGGCTCTGGGTACATAGATTTCCAATCTTTTCCCCTCCACATCAATATCTGTTCATCATCAAAAGAAAGCAGCACACATGGAACCAAATCCTGCTTGAAAAAAGAAGGTAGTGAAGTGTCAAGAATGAAAGTTTGTGTGGTAACAAAAATCTCTAAGAAACAGTGAAGTGAAGCGCAACTCAATCTCCAATGGAAACAGCCGACAGAAAGATGAGCCCTGTGAAAAATAAATTGATCTTCTATTTTGTACGTAAAATCTTGGAACTTTTAACTTTTCAGGCAAAACAAGAAGAACAAAAGCTAGAGTAGATAGATGGATTGTCAGCCAATACGCTGTCACAAATATACTACTGGAACATTAACATAGGAGGGAAAAACCTAGCTTGTGGGACCTTCTCTTGATTGCAAGATTAAGTCCAGTCTACAATGAGCTCAACTTGCTGGTTATTCTTCCTTTGAAGGCAGCAAAATATGAATACTTTAAGGCTCCCAGTCAAAAAAAATAAAATTAAAATATACTGGACACCAGACCGTCCAAGAATGTCTGTGTCTATTGATGGGCACATAAGTCTGATTTCACAAATATTCTTATTTTCATAAGTACAGAGGCAAACCGTAAGGCTATAAAGCAGGGGAAATTAGCAGAGAAAAGACAGAATTATCATCAATTTGAGTTCTTTTGAAATTTCAATAGCATAAATGGGTGCGCCTTCTGACTAAAATGTAAAAGCACCAGGCAATGAAGAAAGTTCTGTGGACAATTAAGAATGGCAGACACGGAAGAATAATGCATATGATAGGAATCACGACCTTAAGCTTAGCTCCTAATTTCTTGTAGTCACTAGCATGCATCCCCCGGCAGTCGATCTTCACCAATGGACTTCCTTCAAAAGCATTTCTTACATCCTTTACAAGCGTTAAATATATTCCATTTTTTGCTGCATAAGAGACGAGTAATCAATGGTTAGAACCAACTACATGGGAATTTCACAGCCTTAATTTTGCTGCAGAAACATGCTCTCGTGCAGATCAGACAAGAAATTCGATGCATAGTGCAAAGTCAAAACTAGAAGTTGCAAAAGTACATACAACCAACGAAAACTCATCAAGATGTAACATTATGAGGGTTGTGAACAAGTTCATAATATAAGATAACGATCTGAAACACGGGGAGAATTTACCCTTAATGCATAATTCAGATCATGCCATGAAATGTATAGACAAAGCAAAGTGTATACAAATTGATGCATATTTTTTGCACTTTCAGAAGATGTTCACATGCTCATTCAGACAGTCTATCAACTTAACATGCTAGAGAAAGCAGCAGATTCATTGAACAGGTAACTACTCTTTGTCAGTAAGATGGGAAAAAAAGGAGGTTATAATTCATGAATCTGATTGGTTATAGAGTAGCTGCTCAGACGAATTATTGATCACTTACCTAATTTACAAATTGGCAAAAGATTTTTGCCTCTTTTCCTTAAATTATCAGCTTCAGCTTTTGTGAGTCCGTCTGGAGCTTCCTGAATAAGCTTTGGGTAGACTGGAGCAGCTGGCTTCCAAAGCATCAATGGATATTGGGGACGAGTGCGGTAATTGTAGTTTCTGCCACGGAAAAGATAAACGACGCCGCCAACTCTATGAATGATTCTACCTCCAGTCTTTTCCTAAATCAAGACACTAGCGTTTCAATTTTTTTTTGCAATAATAACCTATAATAATGGCTTTGATATTGCATCAAAAACTGCAGAGATCAAATCCTCAGGCAAATTTCCTAAATCATTAGCACAGTTGAACATAAGAACTCCAATTGGTCAAAGTATAAAAAAGAGCTAAAAGCTAAAACGCATATCCATGCAAATGCACTGACACGCACATTATCTATTCACACATTGATAAGAAGGGGACATTAGGGTACTGCCAATTATCATGTTTATCTGACAAGAGACTCCGGCTAAGTTGGGGAAAAGATGGATCTTCCCTAGGATTTGCTAAAAGCATTGTCTTGCGTACAAAAAGTAAGAAACTTAACAACAATTGCATTGATACAATGAAAGACTAAAAGCATTGTCTTGCATAAAAAATGTAAACTAAACAACAATTGCATTGATACAATGAAAATGATCAGTATCTTTTGGACTCCGCAAGCGTGAACGAGAAACAGAAATTGCATCAAACTAACCTCGAGATGCTGGCAGACATTATCCATATCCACCGTCGGGACTCCGCGGCAACGAACCTTACAGACTCGCCGTCTCTTCCAATGCAAGTGCACAAGCTCCAGCATATTATGAGTCAGCCCATCTCTACCTAAACCCCATGAACACTTCTCAAAATCTATAAAAAGAACACGAAAGGCACAAATTTATATCGACGTAAACTAAAAAATCTAGGACACTAACCAAGATTGACCTGGCGATTATCAGACAAGTGAGGCTTGACCAGCATCTTAATCTCCCACCTCTTGAGGGGCTCCCCCAGGATCTCCTCCCTCGTCCTCCCGTCCCTGGGGCGCTGCCCCAGGTGGAACGGCCCCGGCATCTCCACGTACTTCACCCCCTTCTTCCCCGGCGGGGGCGGGTCGAACGAGTCGAAGAGCGGGATCTTCTTCTTCTTCTTGGAGCCCTTCAGGGGGGCCTTCCCGGTCCACGGCCGGGGCATCGTCGGGGGCGCGAAGGGCAGGAAGGCGGGCTCCCGCATGGCGAGCGGCCGAGCGCTCGGGGTCTCGGAGTAGCTGTACTGGAACTCGAAGGGGGCGCCCGGGAGGAGGTAGGAGACGCCGGACTCGCCGACGACGACGGAGCGGTCGCCGTCGGAGGAGACCACCGGGGAGTCGGGCCTGATGGGCTTGTAGTAGCGGGAGTTGCGGTGTGTGGTCTTGAAGGCCGGGTTGGGGGAGGAGGGGGAGGAGGAGGGGGTTTTGGGTTTTCTTGGACTTGAGAGGTGGTGGGTACTTGGGGATGGGGATGGGCGGGGAGCGGCCGGAGGAGGAGGTGCCGGCGGTGGCGGTGGGCGGCGGCGGGTGGCGGGTGGAGGGGAGGGAGGGGAAGAGGTTGGGGTTGAGTAGCTTAGCGAGAGCTGGCATTGATGGAGATGGTGGAGGTGATGGAGGAGGTGGAGAGAAGGAGGAAGGGAAAGGGTGGAGGAGGAGATAACTCAGATAAGCGTAGGGGGAGATTTTTGCAGTTTTTTTCAGTTGACGTGGGAAAGACAGGGAGATTTGTAGTTTTTGAGGGCAAAAAATAAGAGGTGGAGAAAAGAAATTGTGGGATTTGTGATTGTTTTTGTATTTTGATGTGGGGCAAAGAGAAATATCTCCTCCTCTCTCATTTCTTTTTTTGTTGAATTTTTGTGTTTTGGTCACCCTTTTGATTTAGAATTGAGCATCATCAACGTGCATCCTCTCCCTCCCCCGTGTCCGTCTTAATGAATAAATATTTTCTGCCTCTCAATTTTCATTTTCTTTCCAAACAAATCAGTTCAGGATCCTTTACCTTTTCAGTCATTCCTGATCTTCACTCTCCTAACCAATGTCAAAAATGGTATTTCTATCAATTTTTGGATGAATATTAAATATATTGTACAATTGAATTATGAAATTGACATATAGACTAATGTAAGTGAACATTTCAACATACGTGTTCTATTCAATATCTTTTAAAAATTCATCACGTTAATGAATATATCGATTCGTAGACCAATTTTGAGTGATATATATGATTATATTATTATAGGTCAGTAATGTTAACATTTTGCCTAATTGGATCGAGGCGAGTAATTCTAGAGAAGGTGAGTTTCCGGATCTCTTTTGAAACTATTTGAGCCATATTTCCATTCTGCTTAACTCGTGAGGAGAGATTTGAATGTTTACTTATTTGTTGAATCATAATCCCCAAGGCCAAAGGCAAAGTAAGAAGAGATGCTCCTTTGACTCAACTTGCCTTTTACATAGAGCACAAAGAGGTTCAGGTAACATTCTCCACTCATACAAATTTTCCACTGTAGATAGTCCATTTTGACATATTTGTCACTAAAAAAATCTGGTGTTTGGGGTTGCATGCGTATTTCAAATTCTAGTCTAGAAATTTCAAGGAATGATGTAGAGGATGAAGCCAAGCTCTATTTTCATTTTATCTCTTTAATTATGAGTAGGTTGTAGCACCTCTTTACTGAGTATTTATATGACCCGGTGTTAGTCTAGATCAATTGGTCTTGTAATTATTGGGTTCACGGAGGAATTGTCATGATCTTTTGAATTGTGTCCTCATCAAATAAGCCATTTGGCTTGGCTATATCCCATGTGTTCTCTACATAATTTAAAAGAGCTATTACAATATTTGGCTCATCTCTTGTTGCTGGTCTTTCTATTACTCCTCAATGTAGCAATTAATCTTCCCCAATTCTAATGTTTTCCTTTGGTCCAACCATCCACTTAACTACATTGGAAATAGCTCCTCTCCTTGCTAACAGGCTTTGCCAACCCCAAGAACGCGTGCATATTCCCTCTTTTTGCATGCCAAAAGTCCCTACAAGGGAAATAGACTCCTTCGAGGACTTGGCTCCATAAAAATGAATAATCTGGCATCATTCTCCAAGTTTGTTTACCAAGCATGGCTTTGTTGACCGTGAGCAAGTCTTTAAATCTCATTCCTCCATGTTCTTTTCTCAACTTCAAAGTCTCCCAAGTTTTCTAATGTATTCCTGAATGTGATTCATTATTTTTCCATCAGAAATTTTCTTTTTTCCGTTCTATTGCTTTACCAATAAAAGAAAAAACAAATGGAAATTGGATTTGTGAAAATAGATGTAGTATATCGCGAAATTGCTTACACCAACGGCTTTAATAAAATCTCCTTTCCCACCTTTGAAAGTAATTTTTATTTCCAACCGTCTAGCATATAGCCGAACATTTGTTTCTTTGTTTCCCCCAATCAAAAGGCATTCCCGGGTACTTATCTATTCTCTCTAATTCTAGAATTCACAATCTATGTGCCATATTTGCTTTCGGGTGATGGGGATAGCCCGCCCCAAAGTAAATCCCCGATTTTTTGAGATGAATCTCTTAGCTTGAGACAGAATAGTATCGGTGCAGTGCTTTTGCTAAATTTTGACATTCCCGGATATTTTCATCTAGAAAAAAGATGAAATCATTTTACATACAAGATGTGACAGGGTCGGATAATATCTACTCAATTGAATTCCTTTTATGGAGCCTTCCACCACTGCCTTCTTCATTAATAAAAACAGAACATTCGCCACCAATATGAACAAATGAGGGAGAGAGGATCACCTTGTTTTAAATCCCCAAAGGTGAAAAAGCAAAAAAGGTCCACCCATGAATTTTACATTGAATGAGATTGTTGTCACCCATTGCATAACCAACTTTATGCATTTTCATTGAACCACAACTTACACATATAAGCTTCCAAAAAATCCCACTATTTTGTATCATATGGCTTTCTTATATCCAATTTTAGAACTGCCTGGAACCTTTTCCACCTCTTCTGGCCTTTAGATATTGCTAAATTTCCTATACTATCGCGGTATTATCTTGAATTTGCCTACTACTTACAAACACACTTTGTTATTGTTCAATCAAGTTTAAAAGCCAAGGTTTGAGCCTATGGGCTAGAATTTTGGAGATAATTTAGCAGGTAGATTTGCCAAGGCTGATGGGACAGAGTTGATCAAAGGTTATAGGGTTTGAGATTTTTGGGACAAGAGTAAAACTTGAGCGAAAAAATTCCATTAGAGTTTTAAAACATCAGTTTGAATCTCTTCCCATTGAAATTGTAAGAATTCACCATTAAACCAATTTGGTCTAGGAGCTTTCAATGAACTCATTTGAAAAACAGCAGTCTTTACCTCTTTAAAAGTTACTTATGCTGTTAATTATTGATTCACATCTTTTTCTACCAATGTAGAAATATATTACAGCATTGGGTGAAAGTTTCTGGGCCCAATTGATTGGTACAACTTTTTGAAAATATTCAATTATGATTTATTGCAACCTTTCATTATCACGGATCGATGGGTCATTCAATGGGTCGTGCTCAGCTTTTAACAAAGAGATCTTACTTTTCAACCTACTCTAGATTGTTATCGCATGACAGAATTTAGTATTTTTATCTTCCCACTTCATCCATTAAATTCTCGATCTCATGCCCCAATTTGCATCCTTTTTGTAAATTAAAAGCTTGACATGGTTGAGTTTGAAATTTCTTGGAGTTCCTTCTTCAAAAGAGTAATTTTATGATTACAGTTTCAAAATAGAATTAAGCTCCATTTTTTCAAGTCCATTGCCACTTTGTTTAGCCTTCTTGGTAGATCTATATTTATCACACTAGAGGATGATCAAGATGTTTTAATTGTCTGCTTATATGTTATGTCGTCGAACCAAAATTCTTCTATTTTGAACTCCCTTCTTTTTTTCTTTTTTTTTACTAGATTTTCAGTGTTGGCCAACAAAATAGGGCTGTGGTCGAAACCAATAGCTGGCTACTAGATACTTGATTCTCTATTCAAAATTACTCATTACTTGATCCAGTTTTTCTTTTACAAAGGCATCTCCCTCTCTATTATTTGTCCATGTGAATACATAGCCTTTGCAATCTATATCAATTAAAAGCATATAAGCAATTGCAGAAAGTTATCATTTTATATTGTTTTGGCCTCCTCTTTCCTACCTTTTCCCCATTGGTTAAGCACTTCAATGAAATCACATAAACAAACCTAAGGGAGGTTGTTTATATTTTTGATTGCCTTTAAATTGCTACATAGTCGGAGCTTTCTCGGAAAGTCATTTGGAGCACGAATAAATGTGACCGGCACATGACTCATTTTTCCCACTTTTTTATATATCAAGTCCACAAACAACGTTTAAGTAAAATCAATATTTAGATGCAATAGATCACCCCAAAAAATGGCTAGACTCCACTAGTCCCCATTGAATTTATTACAAAGAGTGTTGAAATATAAATGTTTCTTTACTCTTTTGACTACCGCTTTCTTTTTATGTTTCCAGTAATAAAACTAGTTTGGGCCTTTCTTGAGTCATTAAGACTCTTAGATTCTAGTCTGTCAAGGGAGTGTAGCCCTCGATTGATCCAACTTAGGAACTTTAGTTGTCACCTAATGGCTTATTAGGGCTATAGCCACCAAAGTCCATATTTCGTTGTCTTCAATTATGCAAACTGGAGTTTCAAGTAATTGGGTCTCATGCAATTAGATGAGAGTTGGAGATGGGGTTTGATTAGAGCTGCACCCCCCTGTTTTTTAATTGAGGGGGTTTTAGGTTCGTTGTTGCACTTTTCTTTTATGCTTCATGTATTGATTTGTTCTAGCATCACGCCCTTACCCTTTTCTCAAGTGGGTTCCGTGAGCAAAAGTATTCCCTCCTCCGCATTCAAATTAAAATTATTTTGTGCATTGTTTTGAGCATGTTTAGCAAATAAGGGTTTAGTCCCTTGCATTTTTGATTTTCTCGTAGGTTGAGAAGGACTTGATTGAACTACCTCCACCGGCAATTCTCATTTTTGGTGTATTGGAGTTTCAAGGATAATTTCTTGAAGTCCATGTTGTAATTATGGTTATAATTATGATTAATGGATCAACAAAAGTCGAAAAATTAAGATACATCTTTTCTATTCACGTGTCTATTTTGGATTCATGAATTTTCTATAGTTTTCTATTTACATATCTATTGAGTTCATGAATTTATTGAGTTTATGAATCTCTTGAATTCATGTATCTTTGGATTCATGAATTTCTTGGATTCACGTATCTTTTTATTCATGAATCTCGTGGATACACGTGTCTATTTAATTCATGTATCTCTTCTGTACATGAACTAAAAATCTCTATAAATAGATGGAAGTATAGAGATTTATTTACGGGTTTTTAGTTTTCCCGTCTTGATTTCAAAAGAGCATTGATATGCTTTTCTATTCTTCCGTTTTCTCTAGGTGTGCTGGTTCAATTGAACGGTTCAACAGAGTCCTGTTTGCATAGTGCTAATTCAAACAGGTTTGAGGTGTTGTATCTTGGGAGGCATAGTTCGTGGATCTGCGGAGCATCATTGGCGTGAACTAATCGCCTTAAGGAGATTCGGATATTCGCACCTTACCTCTAATTTTATGTTATTTTTCCAGTGATATCTTATTTTATTATTCTCCAAGATTTGTAAGTTTACATAAAAAGAAGGATATTATATGGTTGTTATCGTCTTCTTTACATTGATGTTCTGATTACAACAAATAGTTTGTATCTTCTCTGGATTAATTTCCAATAGTCCATTTTCATTCACCCCTTTTGGTAGACCACTTTCCAAAAAGGGCTATGATCCAAATTTTATATTTTTAGCCAACTTCCAAAACTTCCCACGTTCGTCGTAAACTTTCCTCATTATGAGGAATATCAAGACAAAAATTTGCATAATGCCAAATTTTACCACACCGATAACAAAATGCAGGCAATCTTTCATATTTAAAATCAAGCTAGATCTTCCTGCTGCCATGTTGAGCCAAATACTCCACTTTCAGTTTGTCATGAATGTCCAACTCCACTCTTGCTTTCATAATTTTTTTTTCACTGCTCTTGGCACTTTCTCCAGTGAGCTATTTTTTCCACAATTTGAACAAAGTTTTATTAGAGTGGGAGGCTAAAATTCTTACCCAAAAGGCACAAGTTTTGAATTCATAATTTGAGTTGGGGGGGAGGGGGAGAGGAGGGATCTGGCTCCTAAGGTTTCAGGAGTAACAAATGATTCGAGAAAGACTAGGGTCGTCCTTCCTATCATGACTCGTTCTCTCTGCCACCCGGCCCTTGGGGAGAGGAAGAGGGGAAATGTCTTAGGAGTACTTGATCATTGGAGTTACGTGATGGTTCTCATCCACAAAGGCATTATCATCTTGCCTTCTGGGCGAACCTTTGTGAGTTTTCTCACATATGGTCGCGAGCTCTTCCAAATTTGTACCTCACATGATAGCGAAGTGTTGTGATTCATACCCATACAGACGACACATCTCGAGAGAGAAAGTCAGGTGTGGACATCGAATTTTGGGGTACCTTTACCACAATAATGCTCTCAATAGTACGCTTTGCCTATGAAGACGACATCACTTTATCCTTAGGGTACTGCCACATTAAGTATACTAAATCTTGGTACACTTATCAAGACCCACACCCTTTATGATGAGTTCAATTATTCAAGCTAATTATTTAAGACAACCTAGATATAAGATAGGAGTCACTATTACCCTTATTTTTGGGGGGTCGGCTAGAAAATCCAATTAAGGGTCGAGAGTGGTCCCTCGATTTATATGTAACTAGATTTTTAGGTTTGGGGACTTAGGTTATGCTAATATTTCTATTAGTGCTCTTTCGGTACCTAACAGTATGTCGTGTTACCTAAGGTGTCTACGTATTTTTTTTACCTTTTCAATATCATTTATCTTAAACTAGGTGGCCATGCGTGGAAAGTCATTTCCGTGCCATTCTATTTCTAAGGAAAAAAGAAAATAATAAATTGAATTGAAAGTACAATATGGTGAGTAATAACCAACGAAATCTATTATGTAATCCTAAAAAGATAAAAAAGGAAATGAAATAAAAGGATAGGAAAGAAAGGAACTTGCAATTCGTTGCGTTTTTGTACAAACAAGAGAAACTTAATACATATATTGGGGATGAATGGTATAAAAATATGGTCGGGATAGACATCGACCTTCCGTCGTCTTCGTGATCTCTTTATATTCAGGTTCTTAATCCTAAGGGTTAATATCCTAAAAAACTCCAAACTGTTACACCTGTGACAAATTTACTCAAAACTACTTTTTTGACAATGAAAAACCCCAAATTGGTACATCTGTGACAAATTTACCCCGATTAACCATAAAAAACCACAAACCGGTACATTTATGACAAATTTACCCGAAACTAATTTATTCGATGTCAAAAAACCCCAAATTGATAAATTTGTGATAAATATACCCTCTACTAAATTGGATTAATACTATAAAAAAATCACAAAAATTGTAAACTATGACAAATGGAGCATAAAATCCCAAATTGGTATACCGGTTAACTGTCGCATGTCATTTAACTTAATAATTTGATAGTAAAATTTAATGAAAACTAACATAGGGTAAATTTATCACAAGTGTACCACTTTGAGGTTTTTGGTTGTTAAAAAAATAGTTTGGAATAAATTTATCACAATTGTACCAGTTTAGGGTTTTTCAAAGTATTAACTCTAATCTTAACATGGTCTAAGAATTGTAACTAGGTACATGAAATGAGGAGAAACAATCATACATATAAAAAACAACCAAAATCACGATATAAGGCCAAGATCAATCCATCGAGTAAAACAAGGTTTTAAAATTAACAAAATTTAAGCCTCGGGGGCGACCTTTATAATTCATGCGTAGGCCCCTCTAGACACCTATCCGATTCATTTTCACGACTTATAGCCATTATTGATCATTTGTATACTCGCATGGCCAATAACACTTATAAGTCCCTAATAAGGCATTTTATATGATTCTCAGGATTTCCCCTCGGTATTATGCATTGCTCTTAACATACAAGAATTCACATGCGTTACATGAATTAAACATGCATGCAGGCCTTCTAAGCTTTATTTCTCAATCAATCAACAAAGGTGAGTGAACTGTAGGCAGGTCACTTTTTACCAAGGCACGCGCCAATCACCGGTACAAGTATTTCTAATGAATGAGGTGATTATATACATGAGGGGTACATGTGATGTTTCAAAAATAGGTTTTGAAATCATCGAGACATTTTTGAGACAGGATGATGTCTCGGTTATAGAACGTATTCAATTGTCAAGGTTAGTCTAGGACTCGCATAAATGCACCTATAGGCGTCGTAGACATTTTGAATATGGTATGAATCGTGACTTTCATAATGTCAAATTGAGTATTGAAAAGAATTTGAAAACATTTTAGACTAAGGAAAATCTAGACTATCGAATGCATTTAATTGTCAAGGCTAAATTGGGGCTCGCATAAATGCACTAACGAGCATCGTGGGTATCTTAAATATGGTCCAAATTGTGATTTTCCTAAGACAAATCAATTATTGAGAAAAAAGGTTTAAAAGACTTGCTTTTGGAAACATCACATGTACCAAAGTGGTTTTGAGATGCCATTTAGAAGATGAGTTTATTTAAAATCATTTGATAATGAAAATTGAAGGATTTGAAACGATCTTTATGAAGATGATATGCCTTAATATCATACGTAAATAAGCTTAAAAAGCCTATTTAAGTAATCACAACCAAAGACTTATCACATGAATTTTCAGACCAAGCAAAGCAAATCAGTAAAATTGGGTAATATCCATTGATGAACCAGCTATAAAAAAAATTACACATGCACAACATAATATGTAACAATTTTTGTGAAGAAAGTTTTCCTAAATGACCTAAACATGATTTTATAAAAATCAGATAACAAGTAATAACATAGTAGAAAATTGCCAAAACAGCAGAACACCATGTCATTGCAATCAAGATTTAACCTATAAAAAGGGGTCTAAAAATCGCGAAATTTTTCCACAACATAGCCAACAAAGCCAACAAAGTAAAAAACAAACTTTATTGAGGGATTGGCTAAAAAATCCCTATAAAAAATTGGTACAAAAATGGTAAATGTCTATCTAAACAGGGGCCAAAAAAAGGGACTGGAATTTAATCCTTAGTGTAAGTTCTAGTCTAGATTAAGAAAATTGAGAAATGGACCTAACGATGAGAAATTTGCATGAAATCAAGGGCATTTGAAAGTTCTAGGTGTGCTTTACAACTTCCTAGGAGGGCTGGGTTCAATCAAGGTCAACTTGGTGCTCTAAGACCGACGTTTCTAAAAATGTGATGTTAGTCACTAAAAATCAGAACATAGACATACATTATTAAGTCTCCAAATCATTCATGTAATGCACAAATGATATGAAGATCACATACATGGTGTAGAATTGGATGCTACAAGTGATTAGGGGAATCTTCTAACCCTAAGTCGGCATGTGAGAACATCATACAATTTAATATCAATACAAGATGATTTAAGATTTATAGTGACATGCTTGAAGGTTCCTAAGTATAACTAGCACAATTGTGACATGATTTTCACATACAAAATGACATTTGAATATGGTGAACCACATATGCACACAAAGTTTGTAATATGTAATTCAAATGTCATGAAGGTAATAACGTGAAATTTGGCCTCTAAGAGATCCAAACAAGCATGAAAATGCATGTACATGACAAGATTTTAATCCTACAATATGAGCTGAGAGCATGCATAGTTTCAATCACTTAAGGATATGTACAAATCCAACCAAAAATATGCCATATGGAATGAATGACAACAAACATTTTCCATTCAGAACTCCAAATCTAAATGCGATCACATGGATGATGACGAAAATGGCAAAATAGATGTGCAGTATTAACTTTTCTAGTTGCAGCAACACCCATGCACGTTTACACATGCAGTTGACATATCAAATGATGTCAAAATCATACAAATCTTACATGGATAGAAAGCATATGATATATATTTTATTCTTCATGAAGGCCTTAAGGTCAAGCAAACTCGATTTCATGCTTAAATTTGCCTAAATTTGCCTCAAACTAATGTAGGATAGATAGATACATACTTAGATCTAAGAGGTTTTGACTTACCAAAACATGTCCAAAAAATCTGAAAAATAGCAAAACATTCTTAAGATAATGAAGAACAAGTTTCATGTAGACAACTTTATTAAAAAAAATGAACACAGAAGTCAGGGGAAAAAAAAAATAAAAAGCTGAGGCGGACTAAAGATACTACCTAAAGAGCATCAAGAATATACATAAATCGAGCAGATTATAATATATTTTTCAGGGGACAAATGTTGGCCGTTTAGGCCGTGCGACCTATTGATTCGAAACTCTTGGATTCTATTTTCTATATTTGAAAGAGCTCAAGTCGAAATAAGGCTATTTAAGGCATCGTTTAAGCCAAAACAACAAGCATACCACAGAAGCATGAAATTTGTTAATTTACGTTCATATTAATTATTCAATCAAGAACTTGCATTCATTCAATCTTAAACTTCAGCATATCGTGGATTAAGCTAATCAACGATATTTCTAATCACTTTATGAAATCCTAAGTACGAATCTTAGCCTCGGTTAGTTATTTTAATCTCACTTCATTGGATTCCAGCTTAGAATATTACATATTGGGGCCGTTTGGTTCAGCATTCCCAAGAGGCTTTCAGCCCCGAAAGCCCCTTGGGAAAAATTTGAAGGCGTTTGGTTCAGCATTAGGGGGATACTTGGCCAAATGCTAGCATTCCAAATGCTTGTAGAATACCTGCTTTGGGCATTCAGCATTTCAGAAATGCCAATCACTGTTCATCTTCTCTGTTCGTTTTCTTCGTTTCTTCGTCTCCAACATTTCAGGTGGGGACCTCTCCGTTTGTTTTCTTCGTCTTCTCCGTCCGTCTTCTTCGTTTCTTCGTCTTCTCCGTTCGTCTTCTTCATCTTCTTCTCCAGCAGCCGCCACCGCCGTGTGGGGATCGTGCGTCTCGGTGACCATCGCCCGGGGTGGCGCGACCCGCGACTCAGGCGGCGTCGCCCGGGCGCGCGCGAACCAGGCGACGCCGCCTGGGGTCGCGCGGACCCCAGGCGGCCAGATCTCGGAGGTCGGCGGCGGCCAGATCGGCCTCTCAACCGCGAGATCGGCGGCGGCGGTTGGCCGGATTTTATTTTCAGATTTAAAAAAAAATAAAAATGATAAAAGCTAATTGCAAATGCAAGTTTTGCCAAACGGTGTTTTTGCTAAAGTTATTTTGTAATGCTAAATTTACCAAATGGTATAGCATTTCGGAAAACCCATTTATATCAAAAGTATTTGCATTCTCTCAAGGGCATTTCCCCAAAGTCGAACCAAATGGGCCCATTGTATGATTTCGTTGATTCTTCGCATAATCAGACGAAGCTTTCTTGTCGGACCATGAACGAACCTCTAAGGGACTTTGGATGGATCTTGTGGATCATCAAAAAGCTAGATCGAAAACCGATTGAACTGGATCGGCATCGGTTCACCTGATCAAAGACAACTGATCTGATTTGGACCGGCTCAAATCACCGATAGAAGAAGAGGCCACCGGGGGTCTTCGGTGACCAACCCGCCAATCCCTGACCACGGCAAGGTCAGGGACTCTCTTATGAAGTGATTGGTGGTGGTCCGAAGCACCAGATATAATGGGATTACTCTGGTTCGTACCAGAGTCGGGACTGCTCCAAATCCGATCGGTTTGGACCGTTGGGACGGAAATCGACCGAACAAGGGCCTATGGTGGAGATCTGACTCACCTCCGGCTACTGGAACCTAGAGCACCAGCTGATGAAGGAGGCTGAAGTGAGTGGAGGAACTGAGATCACTGTTGATGGCTGATTTGGTGATCTAAAGCAGAATCGATCCAATCGGATTGGTCTTGAAGGTCGCTGGAGAGAAGAGGTCATCAGACCTATTCTGGTGACTGTTTAGCCAAACCCCAACCACTAGAGGGTTGGGGACTTATTCAAGGGAAGATCGGGATTGATTGGATCACAAGCCAACAGCCACCGGCCATAGATCAAGCCTTTGAACCAGTTGGAATCCATTCCGCTGCCGATCTTCTTCACTGCAGCTGAGGAAGATTGGACGGATGAAACCAAACGCCTTCCGGCCTTGTTGCTGTTCTAATCCGGGCGGGGAAGAGGTCAAGACCACCGAGGGGGTTGGTGGTGGTCGGCAGCTTGCCGATGTAAGGCCGATCATGGTGACGACGAACGAATCAACGAGGAGAGAGAGAGAGAGAGAGAGAGAGAGAGAGTGAGAGTGGGAAAAGAAAGAGAGGAGAGAGAATTCGGTTTAGAGAAATAAACTTTCTATAAAATGAGCCCCGGCATTTTGGAGGGAAAATAGTATTTATACCATCCTCAAATTGGTCGATCTCAGCCGTTGTTCGATCCAACGGTCGATATCCTAATCTAATGGACAAAACATGAATTTAAAAGTTTAATTATCATCTAGAGGTGTTGGATAATCGATCAGATAGGCTCGATTTGCCGAAACCTGAGCTAAAAACGAGAATTGGATTGAAAGGCCTAATTAAGGGTCAAATTGCAAATTTTCGAAATCCAATTGTCAGTTTGCAAAATCGTGGGAAATTGAGGATGCATAAGTGAAATTGGCATGGTGAAGATCTCGGAATCAGTCGCCGGAGCTCCAGATTCGACTGACAAGGGGTTGCTGGCGGCCGATTGGACTGGTCATACCGGTTCATGTTGGTTTGATCGGTTCATGATTGGCCTTAGTCGGTTCTAGCTGGTTCACACACTTATAGCCCTTATGAGTTCAAAATTTATGCAATTTGATCTCTCAAGGATCAAATTGAAGAGAAAACTTGAACGATTTGAGAAGAAATTGTCCAATTGTAATTCAATTAAGTCAATTAAACTTCATAAATGTGATCTATGGATCATTTATTGACTTAATTGAACAATTATTATGAAAAACAATGGACTGAAACCATGGGTATTTAAAATTGAACCTAAAAGGTTAAAATGAGCAATTTTGCAATTCATTGGTCAAAATTGCAAATTAATTAAAATTGAATCTAATTAATATTGCAATTGCCCTATCCAACTAATTATCCATGTGTAAGATCACCTATTGTATTCAAATTGAATTTGAATTAAACTGCCGAAATGTAGGCCAAAATTGAATTGTGGTCTAATATTAAAATTGGACATAGATTTATGTAATTGAATCTTAGTCTTGAATAGGTCAACTCAAATTTCTTTGATTGAAGCTCGATGGTTCCATTTTTTTACCTTAAAAAAAATGAAATCCCTCAAATCAGGAAATTTTGATGTGAATTTCTTGAAATTGACTTCAGATTTAGACTTATCTTAAGAAAATAAGTAGAAAATAATTGTCCGGTCGTAAGTCATAAATAATTGATTTTAATTCCCTAATTAGGGCTTAAAATGGTGATTTGTCTTTCAACATGGCAATTCGTGAAATTGAGCACATGAGCAAATTTAGAATAGTCGCCGAATCAAATGTCAATGAAAGAACCACGCCTAACTATAATTAAAATAAAGTAATTTTATTTTTGGCCGACTTAGAACCTAAAATTGAAAAATTCGGAAAACAAGGTTCTTTTAATTGAATTTTATGAAATTTTTGACATACAAATCAAATTGATAACAAATGAAATGTCTTATGAATTTTTAATTTTTTTTATAATTTTTTGGTGAAAGATTTAATCAAAAGTCAGTCATTTAGTTGACTTTTTTTAGAATGTTGATTTTTGAGCCAAATTTTTAGATTTTTGAAAAATTGACTTAAGAAAAGTGAAATTAAAACTAGATGGTATCTTTTGGAGTGAAAGCCAATTTTTGATCAGGGGTTGACTTTTAGTCCAAGGTTTAACTAAAAGTCAAAAGATTTAACTTAAAGTCAATATGAAAGTTAACCGTTTGACTTTTTGAATTTTTCTCGAAAACGAGTTGGAAATTGCTTAAAAATAATTTTTTGATTGAGAAACAAATTCTATCACGATCAAAATCCTAAATCTCGATTTTTTTTTACATTTTTTAATGTGTTGACTAAAAATCAAGTGTCGACATTTCCAACACTTGATTTTTTATCTTCCTCATTGTTGAAAGTGAAAGATATTAAGCCATTTTCCAGTGGTTTCATTGTTAAATTCTCATTTCTATATGCTTTCTTCGTTGTTGTCTGGAAGTCTTGAAAATCGAAGTTAGGGTTTTGATAAAGATGACCCACTAGGCAAAAATGGCATTCTAGAATACTTTCTTCCAAAAAATCTTCAACTAGAATAGTAATTTTCTGTTGATGCAGTAACTTACGCCTAGAGACTCCATCTTCTCCTGCCATCACCGTCACATTACACATTGGGACAAAAGTAGCAATAATCGTTGAAGAAAGTGGTTCACATAGAAGACGATCTCTTCTTGATGGACGAGCTGCTAAATCGTCAGTGTTTTAAAGGTTTTAGCAATAGAGTATAAAAAACCTGAATGTTTCCCGGCAGGTTTGTCGGGTGGGAGGGGAGAAAGGGTGGATGATTTGGGCATTTGGAATTTGTTAGGGTTGGGGTTTACGGTGGAATGAGGAAAGGAAACCGCACCTACACACAAGGTGGAGGAGAGCTACACCAAAGTGGCAGAGGCAGTCGAATGTTGACTGAAATTCTATTAGTTGCTTAACAAACAAATTTATTACTTTTTGCCACAACCCTTGAATTTGCTGCCAATTATCTTTAGTTTTTCCAGAAAAAACCAGAATTGAATCGAAAATCCAATATTTTAAATATTTATGCAATATTTTTCTAATAAGCATATGATTTATTACGATATTAAAAAGGGAACCCATCAATTGTAATACTCAACTTTCATTCTTTATCTTCCCTCTGCTAAACCAAATCTCTAGTTTCGTACTAAAGGAACAATAACAAAACATGAAGAAATCTCAATTTGCCCAATGGCTAATGGCTATGATGGTCAATTACGGGGTATTAAAATAAATTAGAATTATAGAGCACCTCAAGAGACTTATCATTTTAATCCCAACTCAAATCCCCCGCTCGTGATGATATCTTTAAAAAAAAACCAACAGAATTTAATCATCAAGTATTTAACGGTTGCATTTCTCATCATACGGCCTTTAGATTTTTTTTTTTTTTTTTTTTTTTTTTTTTAAGTTCATTTTTAGCTTTTCCGTGTACTCTCTAAGTTTTCCTAATGGTAAAATTTACAAGTATTTGAATCTTCTTCACGTCTATTAATAGATCACTTTAATCCCAATGATATTCTCAAGCTAACACAACATATATATATATATATATATATACAAGTATTTGAATCTTCTTCACGTCTATTAATAGATCACTTTAATCCCAATGATATTCTCAAGCTAACACATATATATATATATATATATATATATATATATATATATATATATATATATATATATATCTGTGTGTGTATCAATATATCTCCTTATGATAAAGCATGTCTACAAGATAATTTTAACCTCAAACTTGTCTAGGTAAAATTCACAATAGGCACAAGATGCACTTCGATGGCAAATTAGTAAACTATGCATACAATAGTAATTTATAAATAAATTTAATCACTAACTCTTTAAATCATAATTCCTTAAATCTTTAGAGCTTTTCAAACTTAAATATATATCAAAGTGTATCTATAAATTTGATTGGCATGTTAAGTTCCTTTCCATGTCATAAAAGGAATTAACACCAAATGAAAGCACAGCCGTTTTGTTGTCACCAAAATTTTAACACAATTTTCAAACGAACCAAATAAATATTTAACGTCTTGGTCACACAATAAATCTATCATTCTCAGTTCCTAGTTTTTTTTTTTTTTTTTTGGTCGAAAAGGAAACTATATTGGAGAAGTAAAACCATTACAACCGGCGGCTAAAGCATCTGCACAGATAAGATCAATTAAGTAAAAAAGGAGGAAAGACAGCCCAATTCTGAACAGAATAAGCACGGTTGTGGGCCTTTGCGGCCCAGTCGGCAGCAACGTTTGCCTCCCTTTTGCAGTGCACGAGCGAAAGATTAGGGAAAGTGGTGAGCAAAGAGTCGGCTTCGACAAAGAAAGGCCGATCCTCCCATGGCGGCTTGCAGCGGCGGTTCAAGATCTCGACCACCAGGAAGCTATCTGATTCAAGAAGAAGTGGAGCATCTGAGAAGCCATGGCGTTGCGGATCTTTGCGAGTTAAAGACACACTGGATCTCGGCTTGTAGAGTAGAAGATGTAGCAAAGTGTTTCGAAAATCCATCAGTAAGTCTTCCGTGATGATCCCTGCAAACACACGCCATAGAACCTTCACTTGAGCCTAGATGATGTGATCCATCGATATTGATCTTCAAGGTACCTGGATCTGGGGGCTTCCAAAGGGTTCCCCTGTTCTAGAACGAGCGCCCCTTACTTGTCAAAGACGAAGCCGTCAGGCGAGTGACGTGAGACCCAGCCAGAGTAGCCTCAGCCACCCGAAATGGTTGAAGACCTTCGTGTCGGAAAATGAAACCATTCCGAGCACGCCAAATCTGCCAGAGAACAGAGGCCAAAATCTCCAAGCCAGGTGAGGAATTTCTTGACCGAACTTGCTGGGCTACCCATTCATCTATTCTTTGTAGATGTAGAGGTGAGATCTGAATGTTTAAGCTGGGATGAGACCAGACCCTTTTAGTCCACGGACATAATAAAAACAAATGTTCAAGGGTTTCGGGAATGTTTTGATCACATAGCTGACAACTTGGATTGGTAATAATATGTCGCTGATAGAGATTAGCCCTTGTGGCTAAAGCATTCTGACAAAGCGACCATAGAAAAGCTCGAATTTTTTGGGGGGGGGGATGCATTTTCCATTTTTTTTTTCCATAACCAACTTGGATTTTGATAAGATGAGGAAGTTGTAGTTACTATCGATTCGTTCTTTGTTCTTTGTGAGTGAATGATATGCAAATTTAACAGTAAAATCACCATCTTTGGTAGTAGTCCAAATAAGCTTATCCCTAGCGGGGAATTGGGTCGCAAAGTGGGATATTGGTAATCTGGTCAATTACCTGGTTATCAAAAAATCTGTGTAGCAGGTTGACATTCCAGGAATTGTTAGAGCGGTCAATAAGATCAGCCACCAATGTAGGTTCCTCACGAACTGCAGGTCCGCCTAAGATGCCAATAGGGAGCCACTTATCACCACGGATTTTGATTAATCTCCCGTCACCTACAGACCAACGAAGATTGGGTAGGATGGCGTCCCGACCGAGCAGAAGACTCTGCCAGCCCCAAGATGGGCGAGAGCCTTTGTCGGCAGTAAAAAAAGACTTGGAATGAAAATAAAGTCCTTTAAACACTTTACTCCAAAGAGATAAAGGTTGATTAAATAAACACCAAGCTTGCTTGGCCAACATTGCTCTATTGAAATTCATAACATCTCTAAAACCCAATCCACCATCTGCTTTGCTTCTTTTCAAAACTTCCCAACTCCGCCAATGGATACCTGATTTATTTCTATCATTCTACCACCAAAATCTGGTTATGCTTTTTTCAATAGATCTGCAAATAGACACAGGTAACTTGAAAATAGACATAGCATATTGAGGAATAGCTTGTATGACAGTTTTAAGAAGAATCTCCTTCCCACCCTTTGAAATCAAATTTGCTTTCCAACTCTCCAATTTGGAATTAACTTTTCCCAATATCCATGAAAACATGTCTTTTTTAGAACGACCCCAATCAGAAGGTATCCCTAAATACTTTCCAGACTTGTGCAGAATGGGAACACGCAGCTCCATAGCCATATTTTGTTGCAAACTAAACGGGCAATCTTTTCCAAAGTAGATGCCGGGTTTATTCCGATTGATTTCCTGCCCTGTTGCTAGACAATACTGATGTAAAATATTCGATAAATTCTGACATTCAGTAACAGTACCATCAAGAAAGAAAATGGCATCATTCGTAAAAAACAAATGCGATAAAGAAGGGCACCACCTGTTGAGTTTAATACCTTTAAGATGTTCCATATCGACAGCATTCTTAATAAGGAGAGATAGGATATTAGCCATCAGAATAAACATATAAGGGGAGAGAGGATCACCCTGTCGAAGACCTCTAGTAGGATGAAAATAGTGAAGGTGTTCCCCATTAAATTTAACACATGATGATTGGGTCGAGACACATTGCATAGTCCACCTGACCCAAGAAGGGTGAAAACCCAATTTAAGAAGATAAGCTTGCAGAAAATCCCATTCAACCCTGTCATAAGCTTTCCTCATGTCTACTTTCAAAAGCGCTTGATGTCTCTTCCTTCCTTTTTGATTCTAAGCTGGTGTAGGACTTCCGGACGAGTAAAATATTATCCTGAATCTGCCTGCCCCCCACAAAAGTGGACTGTTCCTCTGAGATAAGATCTGGTAGGATGGGTTTTAAACGATTGGCAATAATTTTAGATATAACTTTGTAAGCATAATTGCACAGACTAATTGGACGATACTGATACAGACTTTCTGGGTGAGGAATCTTTGGAATCAAAGAGATCAGAGTTCTATTTAAAGCTAAGGGCATAACACCAGTAGTAAAAAATTACTAACCGCTGTGAAGAGGTCAGATTTAATGATGTTCCAGTGCGTCTGATAGAATCAGCCATTGAGACCATCAGGGCCCGGAGCTTTGGATGCTCCTAGTTGAAAAGTAGCCTGCTGCACCTCTTCAAGGGTCAAAACTGCAGTTAAACTGTCATTCATTTGCTGCGTTACCATAGGAGTACACTGATCTAAGATAGGAGCACAGCTGCGACTTCTAACTGAGGTATATAGGCGTGAGAAGAATCCTGTCGCCATCTCCTTTAATCTTGTAGGATCCTGCACCCAAGAGTTGTCATCATCCTTTAGCATAGTAATTCGGTTTCGTTGACGACGTTGAATAGTTGTGGCATGAAAGAATCTGGTATTCTTATCACCCAATTTCAGCCAATTAAGTTTGGATCGAATAGCCCAATACTGTTCTTCACGACTCCACACCCTATGCAGTTCTTCCTTCAAAGCTGTTGCCGCCGAAATATCATAAAAAACATGCTGTTGGTTAATAAGATGCTGCGCAGTTGGTGCTGCAAATCGGTAACCATGAGTCTATTATTTGAAAATTTAGAACGACTCCACTTCGTAAGAGCACATGAAACTGCTTGAATCTTGTTAAGAAGAGATGCATTCGTGCTGTGAACAGAATTCCAAGAAGTATCAATAACATCCCGACACTCCACATCCTGGTTCCAATAAGATTCATACATGAAACAGTGCTGTCTAGTTCCAACAGCTGGTAAGGTGTTTAAAACAAGAGGGCTATGGTCTGAACCAACAGCAGGTAAAGCCTCAACCTCAGCCCGAGGAAAGAGTAAACGCCATTCTAGAGAGCATAGAGCACGGTCAAGACATTCCTTTATTTACTCATCCCCCTGACAATTGTTAATCCACGTAAAAGCACACTCCTTTGCTTCGATAGACATTAAAGAACAATCATTCAAAACAGATTGAAAGGATGCCAAATGATTAAAATCTGCTGGTCTACCTCATTGCTTTTCCCAATGAAAAAGAATCTCATTGAAATCATCGATACAGACCCAAGGAAGAGTATTAGTAGCTGATTCGAATGAGACTCTGCCAAACCTCGTGTCTCAAGCGAGCAACAGCAGGGGCGTGGAGACAGGTAAGGCGCCAGGTGTTGCTGTCCACTTCATCCGTACAAGACATATCAAAATAGTCAGGAGTAGAACTAAAAAAAGATAGAGAAACAGATTCATTCCATAAAACGGCTAAACCTCTTGCTAACCAACTGGTTGAAAACACGAAGATGCAAAAAACGCAAACGAGTTTGCAGACGACAAAGAACAGCTTCGGTATTTTTAGTTTCCATCAAAAAAAGGAGATCAGGCTTCTCTTTAACTACCAGGGCCTTAAGAGCTTGAACTGTCAGGGTATTGCCCAGACTCTGATAGTTCCAACTGATCAATTTCATTTGTGACAAGGGGGCTGTTGAGGGCCAGCCACCCGTGCCCAACACCCATCACCTGTAGCTTCCACAATGGGAGTATCCATCAGTAGAGATTCATCTAGGTTGTCTGGCGCTGCATTTCGCATATCATAGGGGTTAAAACGCTTAAGCCTCTTGACAGGGCCAATTTTCGGAGAATGGCGAGAGCTCTTCATCTTTTTGTCTTGATTAAGACTGCCTGGTTGAATCTGAACACCCTTCTGCTTTGCTGATGCAGGTATCAACGCAGTGTGAAAAAGACTACCCTATTGAGGGGAAACTTGTGGTGGAGGAGCCAGAGGAGTTGATGCAGCAGGGATGTCGGTAACCAAGGGCTGCAGCAGGGGAGATGCCTCAGAGGTAGGTATTGGCGGCAGTAAATGAAGGAGTTGAGCAGCTGTAGGAGGATTTTCAAGTACGATTTCTTCCACTATATCCTCCATCTCAGTCAATCCATAATAAAGCTTCAAGTACGGACTGTGTTCCTTAACTTCGGCACGGAGCCAATTTCCATAAGGTAGCATGTCATCCCCAGTTAAATTATCATCGTCAACAGGATTAGCTGTACAAGATGAAGCATTATGCCCCAACTTCCCACATGAATAACAGTAATGAGTAATGCGCTCATATCTAAAGTCCAACCAAAGAGTTTTGTTATGAATTCTAATCAAACGACCTGTCTGCAGAGGTTGCTGAAGATCAAGTTCAACTCGCGCACGCCCTGATCTCATGGTAAATGTATCTTGACCATCAGCTCTGACTTCCAGAACTGTACCAACTGTCATAACTGCCTTTTGAATCATCTGTTCAGTGCACCATTCCAGGGGAAGGCCAAAGACTTGCACCCAAATGGCGCAAGTGGAGAAATCATAGCAATGAAGCGGGGTATTAGGAATCCAAGCCTTAAAAACAACTAGACGGCCAGAAAAAACCCAAGGTCCCCCTACTAAAATCCTCTGTTTATCTGTTGCTAGTTTAAATTTCGCCGCATAAAGACCATCCTCTCACTGAGAGATGTCCACTTGTTCTGTTCGCCAGACCCGTTTTAATGTACTCTGGAAAGCCTGGAAATTTATAGTGGAATCAGTGAAAATCTTACCGATCAGGGTTAATCGGCACTCATCCAATTTCGCAGGTGAAGGCACATCATTCCAGACCACCAAATCGTGAGGCGAGCACAATCTTCCCAAACGTTGACACAGGGCGGCCAGACGGGGGGAATTGGAATCATCTGCATGGGCCATAGTTGTAGCGGACAGAGTCGGGAACAAGAAAAAGGAGAACAAGAGAAGAACGAAGACAGGGAAAGCTTGGGTAGGCTAAAAAGATCAACAAAGAGCTCCGAGAAAAAAACAAAAGAAGGCCAAATTTGAACCAGCAAGCAGCCAAAAGAAGAACAAAAGGAGGGGAAAGCAGAACGAAAACAGGGGCGAAGAGAAGAGAGGAAAAGACGAAGGAACAGAGCAGACCAAGAAAAGGAAGCAGAAAAACTAAACTATACGGAAGGGCACCGAGAATAATTGCTGTGAGAAGAGAGAATCCATCGAGGAAACAAGGAAAAGGGAAAGAGGATTAGGGTTTGGAACTACCATGAACAGTAGTAGAAGAAACGTTGACACAGGGCGGCCAGACGGGGGGAATTGGAATCATCTGCATGGGCCATAGTTGTAGCGGACAGAGTCGGGAACAAGAAAAAGGAGAACAAGAGAAGAACGAAGACAGGGAAAGCTTGGGTAGGCTAAAAAGATCAACAAAGAGCTCCGAGAAAAACAAAAGAAGGCCAAATTTGAACCAGCAAGCAGCCAAAAGAAGAACAAAAGGAGGGGAAAGCAGAACGAAAACAGGGGCGAAGAGAAGAGAGGAAAAGACGAAGGAACAGAGCAGACCAAGAAAAGGAAGCAGAAAAACTAAACTATACGGAAGGGCACCGAGAATAATTGCTGTGAGAAGAGAGAATCCATCGAGGAAACAAGGAAAAGGGAAAGAGGATTAGGGTTTGGAACTACCATGAACAGTAGTAGAAGAAGCTCTGCAACGGAGAGAAAAAGCTACCCCTTCCGGATAGAGAGAAAAAGCGGTTATTCTCAGTTCCTAGTTACTCAATCGATCTTTACGGCTTCAAATATATTAGAGAATTGCCATCACGGCTATATTTTGTTGAAAAAAGCTTAATTTTTTCTATTAGTCTCTTCCGACCATCTGTTTGATGCATAACCTTAACAGAGCTTGGACCAAACGGGATTCACCTGGCTTTATACTTTAAGGTTCGTGCAATAATTTTCTGGGGTGGCCCCCTTCTGCACACCCCAGTTTGACTTGGCATCCGAACAACCAATCACACGACGCCGCGCGACGCTAACGAAGGTCCACTACGCAACAATCACTTCATGAAATTATAGAAAAAGGCGAAGACCTTCCTTTAGTATTGACCAACGTTGGCGACTACCCCGCCGCGCTGTCACTGTCGAACAGTCTGGCCGCGTGTTTCACGGCAAGCCCGAAACGGTAACTTAAATGCGGGAAAACGTGTTTGAGAAGGGGAACATCGGGAAACTTCTGGCTGGTGCGTAAACCGCAAGCGGACGCACCAAGGACAGCAACATTCGTCGCCTGAGAGAAAAAACCTGGTGGAGTCCCGAGCTCAGTGCGGATCAGCGATAGCTTCCGGATCGTGTGAGTCTTTGTCTGTGTTGCTCTCGTGCTAGTCAACTTTCTTGGATGTCCTGCGTTTCTTTCTTTCCTTTTTGTTTTCTCCTCTGTTTGTTTTTGTCTTCTGGGGCGTTGGCAAAATTGGTGGGACTGACTTCCTTTGAATTGCTTGCTCTGTGGTTCTTGATTGCTTCTGCGTGTCTCCGACATCCTCCGTTTCAACCACTCGCCGCTTGGTATTGTTTAGGCCATGCTTGTGCTTTTGCTTTGGTTTGTTTGACACCAGAGCCCCTTGTATGTTAGTTCTTACTTGAACATCATTGATCGCTGGTTTACATCGTCCACCTGATACTTATGATCATGAAACTTACGGTTTCTGGTTCTCCCCGCGTTATATTGCAATCGAACTGAACAAACTTTAATAAGATGCACATCACAGATTTCCGCTTAATGTTTTGCATAGTGGGTTGAGGCTCAAATTCTGGGAAACAGTAGAAGTTGTGACGCTGTGGTAATTTAGTAGAGCCGTGGAAATTGAAAGGAAATGATCTATAATTTCTTGGTCACATTCATTCTGGTCTATTGGACCTCATCAAGTGTAAGTCTTCTGCTTTTACTAGAGACTAGATGCTTATGACCACGATCGAGATCGTTTGATCACATGGTGTTTACCACATGAATGCTTGTCAGAAGTTTTATCTGATGAAAAGAGTGACTTAAGGTCTCTCAGATCTTTTTCATCCGCCTAAATAGTAAATACGTAGTCATATAGAGTAAAATGTCAAAAAGAGAAGCAGTTAGTCTGTCTAAGCCCCCAGTTGGATCAACTTCGTGCCAGAGTTTGAGACCATGATGGTTTGGATTTTGTTATTTGAACAAAATTTTACCTGAAGAGCATAACAAATTGTAGACAAAGATTACTGTCTGGCACAACAATGAGTGTATTTATCTCAGGATCCACCTCATGAAATAGCACCAGTTTAACTCTTTAATCCTTTATTGGGTCTATTGGTCTGCCTCAAAAACATGGTCATGATTCAGTCACCTATTTGCACGAAAGTTTCCATTGTTTATGTTAAATCCAGCAACTGTTTTACTGATTGGAAATGTAATCTTGGCATTTCAGGTTGCTTGGGGCTTGATTGGTTGTTCAAGTTCTAGTTGGTAACCAAGTGCTTCTACACAGATAATCGAAAATTGGAAATTGCATTCAGGTTCAGAACGAGATGGGGTCTGAAGGGCCAAAGCCAGTCACAATAAATGTAACTGGATTCAAGAGATTTCAAGGTGTCCCTGAAAATCCCACAGAGACAATTGTTAATAATCTGAAAAGTTTTGTAGAGAAAAAAGGGCTACCACCTGGAGTGACTTTTGGGACATGCACCGTACTAGAGGCTGCAGGTGATGGTGCACTTCCCATGCTTTTCAAAGTTATGGAATCTGGCATCTCGAGTGATGGTTCAACATGCAACGCACAAGTTGTGTGGGTTAGTTTTGGATGCTTCTTAACTATTTGATGAAAGACTGACAAGCAATGCATATATCATGATAAGTTAACTGCTGTTGGTATTTCTAATTAGTTATATTAGCCTCAAAGTACTAATATAATTGCAGCTGAATCAGTATTATTAACAGTGGCTCTTTCATTAAGATTGACCAAGTAGTGATTGTGATGATCTTGTGATGTTTCTTTGAATGTGCATGTAGTTTGCAATTAGCAAAAAGGGGCTTATATAATTGCAGGTGAAGTAGTACTAGTAACAGTGGCTCTTTCATTAGGATTGACTGAGTAGTGAGTGTGATGATCTTGTCATGTTCCTTTGAATGTACACGTAGTTGCAGAAGGTTATCACAGGGAAGACAAGTTAATTGAATATTCTAGCTTTTGTGATTCGAAAGTACAGTTTTAGTTAATGTGAATGCGACTGTGTATTTGCAGCTTCACTTGGGGGTAAATAGCGGTGCTCATAAGTTTGCCATTGAGCGGCAGGCTGTTAATGAAGCCACTTTTCGTTGTCCAGACGAGCTAGGATGGCAACCTCAGGTTGAGATGCCTCTCTTTGCTAATCAATGCGGCCTTGTTCTCTTGCAGTTGTTTGTCCTTGAGATGGTGCTCTTACAATTTTCCCTTTTGCTTCTTTCAGCAACTTCCAATAGTTCCTGAAGATGGCAAGATTTCTCGAACAAGACAGGTTTGTGATAAATCCAAACTCTGGAACAGAATTTGCTGATCTTCTTGCACATATAACCAGTGTAATCTACAAATTTACCCCTCCTCTCTAGAAAGCACAATACTCAGACAGATCTATCTGATGAAAATATGACTGCAACGAAGATTTTATTCCTGCTGGGTGAGTCATTGCCTTGTGATCTGTGCAATAAAATGATCCATGAATGAGTCATCACAGCAATGGGATAACGACACGAGTGATCCTAAACTTTTCCACAATATTCAATGTGGTCTTTGAAATCTTTTTATTTTTGTTCAACCTAATTCTTGAACTTTCAAGTTCAAGAATCCACTAAATGTAGTCCTTCTGTTGAAAATTCTAATAACATTAGTGACATAACCATAATTTCTCCTAACTTGATGTTAGATTCATGTCATTATTTTGGCCCAGTAAATGCTGACATGGTATCAGTCCACGTTAGATAAATACAGATAATGCGGCGGCACACTTAATGGAAGAACTGCATTTTTTGAAATTTTAGGGATTAGATTGAATAAAAAAATGGTTTAGGGATCATATTAGATATTGAAAAGAAGTTTAGAGACCAACCATGTCATTACCTCTCATAGATTACTTTCCAAAAAATATTGGCATTCTCTATGTGAATTATTTTGTGAGAAAGCACTCATCGCCCTACTCGCTGCTCGTTATTTCTGGAAACATAAACTGATTACTTTTCAGCTATATACGAGACGTAATGTTGTTTCTTGCCTGCGATCTCTAAACCCTGTATTCGACATTCTTGTCATGCCATTCTTGAAGACTTCATTCTCCACAAAAGCAATCCTTGAGTTCTTGAAGAAGAAGGGCTACAATGTAACTCTTTCTGATGACGCTGGTCGGTTCGTCTGCAACTATGTCTACTACCACTCTCTTCGGCTTGCAGTCCAACGGGGTAGCCGATCTCTCTTTGTGCACGTTCCTCCCTTCTCAAGTATCGATGAAGAGACTCAGATGAATTTCGTAGCCTCCCTTTTGGAAGCTATTGCATCAGCATGTTGACGTCCAAATGAAATGCGTCCGGTGTTCTTTTTGGTGTCGTTTTGTTTTTCTGTCTGTGATCTGGTTGGGTGTAAGAAGCAATTGCACGAACGATCTTCTTGCAAATTGTAAAAGGATTCACGTTGTATTCCACCAGTACTAGGGACTCGTGATTTTCAGCAACTCTTCTTGCCATGGCCGAAACTTCAGATCATCATCTAGTGTTATTAAAGATAGGAGAGTGTAAAATGGGGAAACAAGGGGATGAAATTGGGAGACTCTGATGAGTTAGTAAGGAGTTGGTCAGAAAACTTTGGGTCGAACTTGAAATTTCTCAAGAGGAATCGATGTGGAGACGATTGGGATGGCATCGAGGTGTGCCGAAGATATACTGTTCAATAATATAGGATTTAGAATTTAGAAAAATTATGTTATTATGTTTGATCGCTTGGCTAATTGAAGATGTATGAAATGTTCTTGCTTTGCAAGTTTCTTTAGGATTGCTTCAGTCTAGATTAAACATCGGATTATGATGTTTGCCTATTTGAATTTCGTATTTTAGGTAAGTGTGGACACCTAATTTTTTTACCAGGATTTGACCAAAAGTTATTCTGGTCAAAATTCCAGTGAAGAGGCGCAATTGGGCGTTGCTCTGCAAAAGCTTTTGGGCGACACCCAATTAAACCAAATTGGGTGGCCGTATGTGACGCCGCAGAACGTCATCCACAATACACATCTCTCTCTCTTTTTTTATATTATTGTTTTAAGGGAAAATTTCAAATAAGGACCCAAAGTGCTACCATTTTCTCAAAAGAGGACCTGAAGTGAATTTTGTCTCAAATAAGGACCCAAAGTGCCTTCATTTCCTCAAAAGAGGACCGAGAGTGGAGTCTGTCTCAAATAATGATCCAAAGTGATCATTTAATCTTAAAAAAGGACCTCATTTGCTGGCTGGTGATTAGATGCATCTTCGATGCATATTCCAATAGCTTAATCAGGAGTATTTTTGTCCAATTTTTTTTTTTTTAAATTTTCGATTGTCTTGTTCTTTATTATTATTATTTTTTTTGGGTCAATGGTGGCACTGTTCATCATCTTCTTCGTCCCCTGTTTGTCTTCTTTTCAAGAACATTGGACTTGGGAAGGGTTGGCGAGCATTGGCCGTTGGTGAGGGTTGGCGAGAGTTGGACACCCATCGCTGACAGTAGGTGAGGGCCACTAAGCCCTCGTCGGCCGTGGGCGAGGTCTTGCAGGCCGACCCTCGCCAGATCTGGCGAGGGTGGCCTTAGCTGGGGCCGGCGAGGGCCGTCGAGCCCTCGCTGGCTGTGGGTGAGGGCTTGCAGGCCCTCACCGATCCTTATCAATGGCCGGTGAGGTGGGTGACCCCTCGCCCAGGGTCGGCGAGGGGCGACCTCACTGATGGCCGTGAGGGGCAACCTCCCTCACCTTCGCCCGTTGCTCCACCGACAACCTCGTTTTCTGCTAGGACTACAGCTAGGATGCTTGCGTCGCTTTCTTCATCTCTTCCTCTTACCACAGCTCCCAAATCGATGACTTCTTCAATTACTCCTTTTGCCCTCGAGGACCTTCTTGTAGGGCCTCGATTTGGACGGCCCCCCTCCCTCATGGCCAGCGAGGGCTTGATGGCTCTCGCCCGCTGTCAGTGATGGGCATCGAGCTCTTGCTCACTGCTGGTGATGGGCGTCGAGCCCTCATCGGCCCTTACCAACGATCGGCGCTCGTTGGCCTTTCCCCAAGTCCGGTGTTCTTGATCTGGGCAAGAAGAAGTGAACAGGGGACGAAGAAAACGATGAACATGGCAACCAAAAATGAAAAAATAAAATAAAATAAGACGAAAATACCCTAATCAGGCCACCGGAATATACATCGGAGATGCATCTATTCATCGGCCGACGAGTGAGGTCTTTCTTTGAGACTAAATGACTACTTTTGATCATTCTTTGAGACAAATTTCACTTTAGGTCCTCTTTTGAGAAAATGATGGCACTTTGGGTCCTTATTTGAGACAAACTTCACTTCAGGTCCTATTTTGAGAAAATGATGGCACTTTGGGTCCTTATTTGAAATTTTACCTTGTTTTAATAGCATGCAAAAGCTTGAGATATATATATATATATATATATATATATATATATATATATATTATTTTCTCCACAAAAACCCCCATACAAGAATCACACGAGTAAATGTATAACACACACAATTATAATACAACTTTAACACATCATTCAAATAAATACAAAATATAAAAGTCCTAGGAAAGGGCTCGGCCAACTAACATCTCTACTTCCATCTTATTCCACAAAGGAGCCACGATTTGATTTACGGATTGATGATTTTGGGCATCATCTTATCTCCTTCAGTGCAATAATCCAGTGACCATCCTAAAAATTGAAAAGTAAGGTATGAGTTAAAGCTCAATAAATGAACACTCTAGTTTTAAATTAGAAAATTCTTCTAATCACTTTATCTGGTACATACAAAGTGAATGCATAATAATCCAATAAATGTGATAAAAACATGATTAGATTTTACCTTTCCCATTTCATTTACCACGGAAGTTATCAACTAACAATATGTCCATCCAAACTCGTGCATGTGCATACTATGTTTCACACAAACAAACAAGTTAATTAATGTTTGGTTTTACACACCACAATCCATGTTATTCATTAATGTTTCTTCCTCTCTAACTCTTCTAGGGCACCCAACTCACGGGACATCCAAACTATTGGGGCATCTTAATTTCGAGGTATCATGCAAATTTTCACCACGGAGCATCCCCATCACAGGGGCATCTTGACTCCCGAGACATTCTGAAACACTACTCGGGGCATTCCAACCATTGAGACATCCTACAAATTTCCACCACGAGGCATCATCATGTACCTCTATATGTATGACGGAATTTTTATTTAAGTCATAATATATGCATACTTACGAGTAAAGCACAATATCTCCACTTGATTTAATGCATTAGCCAAATAATCACATATGAAATAATATATAGTTATATTTAAGTTGTTAAAGTCTGGACATCTAAATGCATACATTTTGAGTTTGGACATTGAGTAAGTTCTAGTCATTAAAATTTGGTCGATCAAGTGGGTATATTTTGAGTCTGAACAAATAAGTGTATTCTTGATGTGAAGTCTGAACTTGCAATGGGTACAATTTTGAGTTAAAACAACTAGTACATTTTAGTTCTTAAGTTTGAACAATCAAGAGAGTAATTTCTTGCTTGATAAAAGCTTATATATATAATACTGGATCTAGTAATGAACATATTTACAAATTGATAGATTCAGTAATGGATATAATTAATGAATGAACGGATTCAACAAGAAATAGATTCAAATGTGGTAAAGTCTGCCTGAATCAATGGACAAATTTATTAACGAATAGATTCACAAGTTAGCAAATAAATTCATAAATGAACAAATTCGACCAAATGAGCAGATTCATAAAGGGGCAAATTCACACAAGCTTAGTAAAAATCTGGTATAATAAATGAATAGATTTAGACATAGAAAATTCTGCTAAAGCAAATGGACAGATTCTGTCATAGAAAATTCTAGCAGAAACAAGCATAATGAACAAATTTTGATTAGTAAAGTTCTAGCATAATGAAGCAAAACGAACATACAAGAGGTCATCAAGACAAATACGATATAACAAATAACTTCTAATTATTTAGAACAAACCAAAACAAAGTAGAATGAATGTGCAATGGGTCATCAAGACAAATATGGCAGGACAACTAGATTCTGATTATTCAGAATGAAACAGAACGAAGTAGAATAAACATGTAATGGGTCATTAAGATAAACCCAGAATGAAGTTGAATGAACATGTAATGATCGGATTCTATCTATCTGGAATGAAGCAGAATGAATATGTAATGAGTCATCAAGATAAATATTGCATAATGAGTAGATTATGACTATTTAGAACAAAGTATAACGGAGTAGAATGAACATGCAGTATGTTATCAAGAGAAATATGATAAAACGGCTAGATTTTAACCACCCAAAACGAAGCAAAACAAACCTAGACAGGATCACCAAGATAAGTTTAAGAATCACCATACCCAAAAACATTCTTGTACATCTCAATCAACCTACTAAGATAAAAGTACTAAATAGATTTAAACTAACTTAATACTTAGAAACTTCACTTACCTTGAACAAGCATGACCCATCATCATTTTGTAGCTTTCAAATGAGAAAATCTAGCTCTTTACTTCTAGGATCAAAACATGAGAATAACACATGCAAGATTACTTGAGATTCTAGAAAAGTAGAAATAGGGTTTATGGCCAAATAGAAGAGATTTGTGAAAAAAAAAAAAAAAAAAAAAAAAAAACAGTCAAGAAGGAATGATGTCTTCAATGCTAGGTGAAATTTCAAGACAAATTCTTATACATGGCCAGGGGAAATGCAAGAACAAATGAGTCATTTTGGGGAAAATCATAATTTAATCTTTAGGTGTAAAGTTTAACAATGAGACTTCTTCTTAAGGAGACACTTGGCCATCCAAACCCCATTTCAAGAATAGGTGGCTCTCAACAATTTTAATTGAGATTTTGTAAGTAAAATTTCTTCTTTCAACGTCATTAACATAAGTGGATCATCATTATTATTGATTAACTAAAATTTATACAATTAATATCTACAATCATTATTAAGACGACGATATTTAATTAATACCACCCTACAATTAGCGAACACATAATTCGACTCACACATTGGACTTAGGACAACTTACATTTATGGAAATTATCCGCCACATCCCACGAAATTTACAATTTGACTAAAATTTCCACATATTCGTCCGAATACTAAGGCAAATAATACTTAGCTTCATAATCTAAGTATCATTATTATAACGCGAATTTTTGAATATTAAAATATTACAATTATGAAAATTCTAAATGTCACAATTTTTCCCCTCTTAAGAAATTTCGTTCTCGAAATTACATGATCACTCGAATAGATATGGATATTCCGCTTCATATCCTCTTCACTTTGCCACTTCGCTTCTTCCATATTATGGTATTACCACAAGATTTTAACTAAGGGAATGGTCTTGGCTCTATGGACTTGTTCCCTTCAACCTAAAATTTGTATTGGTTTCTCCACATATGTTACTCTTTCATTTATCTCAATTGTCTCAAAATCCAATACATGTGTAGGGTTTGCCTCATATTTCCTCAATATAGATAGCTAAAAAACATCATGAACATTAGAAAGTCTGGGTAGTAGTGCTAATAGATAGGTCAAGTCATCAATTTTTTCAAGAATCTCAAATAGCCCTATAAACCTTACTCTTAGTTTGCCTTTCTTTCCAAATTGTGATATCTCTTTCGTTGATGACATCACATGGTCGTCGATGTCAAATTCCAATGGCCTTCAGCATTTATTTGCATAACTCTTCTGTTGACTTGAGGCAATTTTGAGTTGATCTCAAATCACTTTTACCATATCTGAAGTGATTCGCACTAAGTTTGGTCCCGTCAATCTACTTTCGCTAATTTCATTCCAGAAAATAGGAGTTCTACAGGCTCTACTATATAATCTTTCAAAGGAAGTCATGCCAATACTTCACTTAAAACTATTATTATAAGCAAAATTTACCGAGTGCAAGTGTTCATTCCAATTGCTTTTAAAGTCTATCATGCATGTGCGCAACATATCCTCTAAGGTATGGATAGTTCTTTCTATTTGACCATCAATCTAGGGATGAAAAGCGGTATGACACTGAAGTTTAGTCCCCAAAGTAGTTTGGAGACTTCCCCAAAAGTTTGCAATGAACCTTGGATTTCAATTCAATGTGATAGTTATGGGCACTCCATGTAGTCAAACGATTTATTGCACATATAATTCTGCATAATTTTCCAATGTATAGTCTGCCTGTACTGCTAGGAAATGAGCAGATTTAGTCAAAGGATCCCCTATTACCAAAATGGAATCATGACTTCTTTACGTCCTTGGTAATCCTTGAACAAAATCCATTGTCATGTTTTTCCACTTCCATTCAAGTATCTCTAGCGGTTTTAACAATCTTCTAAGTTTATGATGTTTTGCTTTCACTTGTTGACACATCAAACATCTTGAGAGATGTTTGGTGATATCAACCATTATTCTATTCCACTAGTAATGTTGATTAAGATTTTGATACATTTTTTGTACTTTCCGGATGTATATTATAATTACTTCGGTGAGCTTCTAACAATATTTTATTCTTTAAATCAGTATTATTTGGAGCACAAAGTCGTCCAAGAAATCTTAGAGCTCCATCTCCTGACATCATAAAGTTTGGCCTTTTTCCTTATATAGCATCTCCTTGGATCTTTGAAATCTCATGATGTGTTTGTTGCAGAGTCTTGATTCTTTGTATAACTTCTGGCTTAATTCTAAGAGTAGTACATTGGAAAGATTACTTATATCAAATCTAACTTTAGAATCTCAAGTCGTTCCAGTAAGGTCCATTATTTGACCATCATGTGCGCAAACATTTGAGTAGACTTTTGGCCAAGGGCATCTGTGACTTTGTTCGCGTTGTTGGGATTGTACAAGATTTCATAGTCATAAACTTTTAATAATTCTATCCAAAGTCTTTGCCTAATATTTAGTTTTTTCTGGGAGAATATATATTTAAGACTTTTATGGTTTGGTAGATCTCAAACTTCTCTTCATATAAATAATGCTTCCAAATTTTTAATGCGAATACAATAGAAGCAAGTTCTAAGTCATGAGTCGGATAATTTAATTCATATTGCTTCAATTGTTTTAACGCATAAGTAACCACCGTTCCATGTTGTGACATCCAGATTTTTGGGTTCTGAATTTGATTAGATAGATTGGGCATTTTATCGGCGCGACTATGGTGCTTTTCTCTGAGTTGGCCACTCACGAGATAACTAGATTAGCTGGGTAAGCTATTAAGGATTTTAAGGCAAATAGACTTGAGAATTCCACCAGGGATCGACTTTTCGACCGTGCTCATCCTTAGAAATCATTGCGGCACAGTATAAAACTGATTTGAAATCAGAGATAGGTCGGTTTGACTGAGATGAATGACCGATCGTGGGTGACTTCACTAAATTGGGAAATTCTCATCGACCGGCACTAATTTGATTTTACTATCGTTTTGGTACCCTGTGTCCGTATTTGAATCCTTGAGATTTTCACGACAATCGAGAGTTGCCAATGTGTCGAGTGGATTCATTGTGGCTCAAAGAAAATCGATCACGGGTCATTTGTCCTAAAAAGTTTTGAAAACTACTCAGTAGTCTAGGTCACACTAAAAGTGTGTCGAAGTGAAATTAACCATCAATTTGAGTTCGATTTCAGAAATTGAAAGTTCTGTGGTATCACGAGCTATTCTAGGAACGTCGACTCACCTTTTGAGGAAATTCCGGCGAGTTTAGGATTTTTACGGAAAACCGGGTCGGAAATGCGAAAAATGAACGAAAACTCAGATTGGCCATTTTGAAGAGACTCTTGACATCTGGTGTAAGTGATTTGGTGAATGAAAGTTGTTTGGGCTTTTTCTGACTTCAAATTGGACCCCAACGGAATTTATTTGTTCGGAAAATCGGATTCCGAGAAAAATGAAATAAAAGTCGGTTTCGAAGGAAATTCGGGAGATTAAAGGATTATCTTATTTTGGCCTTCCTTGAGATTCTAAATTGTGCAATTGGTAAAGAATTAGACCTCAAATTGGGGATTTGAGTGACGAATTGAAGCTATGTGAGTAAATTCGGAATTAAGAAAATAAGTACATTTTTGGGCACCAAAATGGAATTATTTGTGAGGATAAGACAAGAAAATATTTGGGGGACCAAAGTGGATAAACATGAAGCCTATGGGGGACGAAGCATTTAACTCTTGGGATAATGATCTCGACTTTTCTTCCCCCATTCACCGGCTTCTCGAGCACGCCACTCTTGCTGACTTCTCCTTCATTACTTTGTCTCAATTTCTCATTCAACAAAAAGGGGGGGCAGCTCATTCTTTTCTTTTGGGCCACCGAAAGAACCCATCATCCCACTAACTTCTGCAGCTTCATCTTTTATTCGGTTTTCCCTTGGAGAAGCGCCAGTAACATGCTCGAAGATTCCCACGTCTCCTCTGGCTGTCCACGAAAACCGAAGCTGTCCCGATATCTTCAATTTTCCTCAACCAAAGTAGTCGAGCAGTCCAGCATCTAATGATCCACCGAGAAGCTCAGCACCCACCGAGCTCCATCCACGCGGCGTCTTGCCCAGCGGTGAAATGGAGTCAACAAGCTGGTGAAACCCTTCTCAACGTTGACTGCCAGCCTCCGCGTATCCAGCCCATTGGTCAGCATCACTTCCTTCGATCCACACGCCAGCGAAGCCTGAAGATTTTCCACGAAACAGCCGCTTCATCCGTTCTCCTCCGCGTGTCCTCTCGCCCAGCTGCTATCCCCGTCTGGCCGTGTGAGCCGCACGAAGCAAGCCGTGGATTTTAGTATCTTCGGCCCACCATCAGCCCAGCAAAATGAAGTCCAAGTTTCAAGCCTAGTCCACGTGAGGTAATTGGCCAAGCCCAATTTTCAGCAAAGCAATTGAAGCCATCTTCAGCAGGCCTAAGCCTAGAGCTCCTGCGGGCTTGTGAGATTCTCAGCCAGATCCAAGTTCGGCCGCCGTTGCGTCGTCGTCACAGTATCTCGGTCTTCATTTTGTGCAAGTGAGTTTTACTCACTAATGCCTTCTTAGTCTGCTAATGATGTCTAAGGGTTGATTAGATTTTTTTTAATTGCAATTATGTGATTAGATTATATTACAATAATTAAATTAGAGACTTGTTAGTGCATGTTAGTTAAATTGAATGTGCAATTAGCAAGTAGACTTGTCCTATTAATTATTGAATGCTTCTTGAGATTTTTCCCGTCCCTTATCGGGTGTTAATTTAATAATTCAGGCCTAAAATGAATTTTTAGGAATTTATTATTAATTATCGAAATTAATTTAATTAATTAATTATTTCCCGAAATTTCAATAAGGTTGGCCAAGGATCGGAATTTTATGCTGATGATGGTGGCGCAGACCGTTTATTTAATTTAGCTCTATATTGTACTAAATTGAATTTATTGCATTTATTTATTTAATTTTCGAAATTAATTATTTAATTATTTATTTCCCGAAAATTCAACTTGGATGGCTAGTGACCGGGATTTTATGCTGATAATTATGGTGTAGACCGTTTATTTAATTGAGCTTTATATTGTGCTGAATTGAATTTATGGTATTTATTTATTTAATTTTCGAAATTAATTATTTAATTAATTATTTTTCTGGAAATTCACCCGGGATGGCCGGTGACCAGAATTTCGTGTTGATTGTCATGGTGTAGTCCGTTTATTTAATTGAGCTTTATTTCATGCTGATTTAATTACTGAGAAAAGGTCGAGTGGGACCATAAAGCTATTGAATTTGAAAAGGTCGAGTGGGACCGTAAAGCCATTAAATCTTGCAAGTGGTCGAGTGGGACCGTAAAGTCATTGAATCTTGAAAGTGGTCGAGTGGGACCGTAAAGCCATTAAATCTTGCAAGTGGTCGAGTGGGACCGTAAAGCCATTGAATCTTGAAAGGGTCGAGTGAGGACCGTAAAGCCATTTAATCTCGGTGACGAGTTTGGCATCGTAAAAGGGCACGTGGGCTCGGTGACTTGATGCATCATTTTGGAGAAGGCACGTGGGCCCAGAGATTTAAGTATGGCATCATAAAAGAGACACGTGAGCTCGGTGATTTGATGCATCACTTTGGCGAACTAGTGCCTAAGAGAATGCACGTGTGCTCGACATCTTGATATGCATTGTAGGAATTACTTAGTTTGTTGGATATGATATCGACTAGGTCGATTGATCATTGTTTTGATCTGATGTTGCGGTGAATTGATTGATTGATTGAGAATGACCATGAGTGGTCTTATTGGCGTGTGATCGACTAAGTTGATTTGATCAATGCTTCGATCTGTGATGTGATTTCTTGGGTGCCTATTTGATATGTGCTAACATGCAGGTGGAATCTGAGGTCAAGGTAAGTCCTCTGACTCATGTTATGCATAGGCAGCCCTAAGGTGTATTAGTTTACTAATCGGGTCTTAGGGGGTAGAACTTGCTGAGACATAGTCTCATCCCGGTTGTGGGATTATATTTCAGGTCCCTAGATTTCCCGAAGGTTGGCCAGCATTTGAAGTTAAAGATTATCGAGAAGAAGGAGATAAAGAGTTTGAAGAAATTGAGCCTAGTGGTGAAAGACTTGAGGAGGACTGGGATAATGATCCCAAGTATGGTCCTATCCTCTTTTGTAACCCTGTACATGTGTAGTCGTGAATTTCAATGAATCAAAATTTGTGGCCTGCTTTTCTATCCCATCGTTTTATTGTCTAGGGATTTTTAACTACTTCCGCATGTGCATATAAATAAAAGAAAGAGTCGGCGATACTTATCCTGGGATATCGCATTTTAAAATCGACCAAAGGTGAGGGATGTGCGCGTGCCTAAGGATCGGGGTGTGACACATGTTGCATCAAGACACACCCAAGTTCTTTATGGGATGCATCACCGTAGATTACAAAAACTCAAGATCTTGATGGTATTGTAAAGATCGGAGCCGAAGTTTATCTTCTCTTAAGCTCCTCGAAACCTTGTTCGCACTCCTTCAACCTTCAAATTTCACGCCATTCCTCATTAATTGAGTTAAAAGAGTTGCGAGATGAGAGAATCCCTCCACAAATGTTCGATAGTATCCAGCTAGACCCAAGAAACTTCAAACTTCGATCACTGTCGTCAGTCTTGGCTAATTTATCATTGATTTGACTTTTATTGGGTCTACGAATATTCCTTCACCTATTATTACATTCCCTAAAAATACTACATGGTCCACCCAGAACTTACATTTATTGAACTTCGCATATAACTTGTGCTCACGAAATGTCTGAAGCATAAGTCTCAAATGTTGCTCATGGACTTCTTGTTTCTTTGAGTATATAAGAATATCATCAATGAATACTATCACAAATTGATCTGAAAACAGCTCGAACACTCTATTAATCAAATCCATGAATGCTGCTGGGGCATTGATAAAATCAAAAGGCATAACTTAGAACTCATAATATTTATATCGAGTTTGAAAAGTCATCTTGGGAGTATCTTCCTTTTTAATTTGCAATTAATGATACCTCGATCTTAAATCGATCGTAGGGAACACTGTCGCCCCTTGAAGTTGATTAAAAAAATCATCGATCATGAGCAGTGGATACTTATTCTTGATCATAGCTTGATTTAATTGTCGATAATTGATGTAAAGGTGCATAGACCCATCTTTCTGGTTCACGAACAATGTAGGTGCACCTTAAGGCAACTCATTGGGTCTAATAGATTTTGAAGTATCTGAATCTTCGACATATCTATTAATATCATATTTATCAAAACAAAAAAAATCATTAAATTTCAATTATATTCTCAAGTTACATGCATATCTAAAAAAATGATTTTAACCTCAAACTTTTCCCGATCAAAAGGACAAGGTGAACAAATTAAATATCTAACCCTTGGGATCATAATTCATAAAATCTCTAATATATTGCAAAAAAATAAAAATAAAATTATCTATTAATGTTAGAGTGGATTTACAAAATTCGATTAGCTTTGATTGAAATTGAGGCCTGTTAAGTGCCTTTTCACGTCATAAGAGGGATCGACATCAAATAAGAGCACAAACTATTATCACTATGGCAATTTGATAAAATTTTCCAAATGTACCAAATAAATACACAACGTTTTGGTCGTGCAATAAATCTGGTATCCGTAATTCCCATCGGGACAGCTATCTTCTAGTTCTATTGCTCTTCACAACTTGAAGTGTTCTACAGAATTGCCATTATGATTTTATTTTGTCGATAAAATGTAGTTCTTTCATCAGTCTCGTTCAACCAACGATCTTTTTGATGCATGGTTTTAACCGAACTTTGGGGCTTGGCTTCGTGCAGGCCTATGTCTTCTGCTTCTTATAGACTCGAATGAACTGGCTATTGAACTAGTCTTCTTCTTTTTTTTTTCTTGTTTTGTAAGGCGATACGTTTAACGCGAATTCACTTGGGACGCCAACGAAATGGTTCGTCGTTTTTGGTGCGATCGAATTAAGTTTCTATTTATATTTTTCGAGGTTCCGGCAATAAATTTTCTGGGTGGGCTCCACTCTTGTGCACCCCCGTTTGACTTGGAATGCGTACACCTAATCACGCGATGCCACGCGCCTCTAACCAAGGCCCCCTTCGCAATAATCACTTCAAAATTAGAGGGAAGACGCCGGACCTCCCTTGTGTTTTGGCCAATACTGACGATGACTCTCCGCCGCGCCGTTAGCTGTCGAGCCGTCTGGCTTCTTGTCTCATGTCCGATGAACCCAAGTCCCAAAATCAGACAACCCCGAAACGGACGTACGACAGAAATGGGAAAAACAGAACATGTTGAAAAGTGGGAGATTGGGAAACTTCCAGCTGGCGCGGAAACTACGAGCGTACGCACCGAGAAGAGCAACGTTCGTCGCCGAAATAAAAACCCTCGTGGAGTCCCGAGCTCAGAGCGAATTAGCAAGACAGCTTCGGATTGTGTGAGTCTCTGTCTGCGTTGCTGTCGTGCTGGTCGTCCTTCTTGGATGTTCTGCGCTTCTTTCTTTCATTTTGGTTCTCTCTTCTGTTTTTGTTTCCCTGGGGCGTTTGCAAAGTTGATGCACTGACTTCCTTTGAATTGCTTGCTCTGTGGTTCTTGAATGCTTCTGCGTGTCTCCGACAACCTCCATTTCAACCACTTGCCGCTTGGTATTGTTAGGCCATGCTTGTGCTTTTGCTTTGGTTTGTTTGTCATGAGAGATCCTTGTATGTTAAACACAGTTAGTTCTTGCTTGGCGATCATGGATGAGTGAGTTTTGAATTCTGAGATATGCTGTAAGAGATAAATAAAAATAATGGAAGGATGTCCACATCATTTAGTAATTAGAGAAAAAAACCCGGGCATTACATGGATCACCACAATCCATATGCTTAGAGAAAAGTTTCTTATGGCTCATAATTTTCAACATGTTCTCTGCTTTGATTGACAGTTTACATTATGCACCTGATGCATTTGATCTTGGAGCTTACGGTTTCTGGTTCTCCTCATGTAGCTCAGGTTTGGAAATCTTATTTTGGCATTTCAGGTTGCTTGGGATCTTGATTGGTTGTTAACCAAGTGCTTCTACACAGATCATCAAAAATTGGAAATCGCATTCGGGTTCAGAACGAGATGAGGTCTGCAGGGCCCAAGCCCGTCACAGTAAATGTAACTGGATTTAAGAAATTTCGAGTTGTCTCCGAAAATCCCACAGAGACTATTGTTAATAATCTGAAAAGTTTTGTCGAGAAGAAAGGGCTACCGCCTGGAGTGACTCTTGGGACCTGCGCCGTACTAGAGGTTGCAGGTGATGGTGCGCTTCCCATGCTTCTCGAAGTTATGGAATCTGGCATCTCGAGTAATGGTGTGACATGCGACGCACAAGTTGTGTGGGTTAGTTTTGGATGCTTCTTCACTACTTAATGAGATCGACCAGCAATACATATATCATGACAAGTTAACTGCAGTTCCTACTTGTAATTAGCAAAAAACAGCCTCAAAGGGCTTATATAATTGTAGCTGAAGTAGATCTAGTAACAGTGGCTCTTTCATTCGGATTGACTGGGTGGTGAGTGTGATGATCTTGTCATGTTTCTCTATATGTGCATGTGGTCTGCAGAAGGTTATTCCAAGGAAGACTGGGTAATTTGCTATGCTTGCTTCAATTTTGTAATTCTAAAGTACCGTGTATTTTGCAGCTTCACTTGGGTGTTGTTGGCAGTGCTGTCAAGTTTGCCATTGAGCGGCAGGCGGTTAATGAAGCCACTTTTCGTTGTCCAGACGAGCTTGGATGGCAACCTCAGGTTGAATTGTCTCTCTTTGCTATTTAATACCGCTTTGTTCTCGTGCTGTTCTTTGTCCTTGAGTTGGTCCTCTTACAATTTCGCCTTTGCTTCTTTCAGCAACTTCCAATAGTTCCTGAAGATGGCGAAATTTCTCGAGCAAGACAGGTTTGTGATTACCCCCGAGCACTATGATGTAATTTGCTTATCTTTTTGCACATATAACCAGTGTAATCTACAAAGCTACCAGTATAGTCTTTTGAAATCATGACACTCGGACTGATTTATTCGATGAAATTATGACTGCAACAAAGAGTTTATTCCTATCAGGTGAGTCATTGCATTGTAATTCATGCGATAATGACATCAAGATAATGACACGAGTGATCCTAAACTTTTTGTCAATGTTTAATGTGGTTATGAATTTTTTTGTTCTATCTAATCCTAGACTTTTAAAAATGCACCGTTATCGTCCTTCCCTTAAAAATTCTTAAACTGTTAGTCTACAAGATCATAATTTTTGTTAATTTGACATTAGATTTGCGATACTATCGTCACGTGGTTTACATGTGGCTTCCACGTCATATTGCTCTTATTGGTTTGGCCCAAAAAGAAAGAAACAAAGATTTGTCATATTGGAAAAAAATGAAGTGACGGTAAATATCCTTATTTTGGCCCAATAAATGCTAATGTGGTGACATTCTGTGTCAAATTAATGCAAATGATGTAGCGATACACTTAATGGAAGGACAATATTGAGTGGATTTCAAAAAGTTTAAGGATTAGTCTGAACAAAAGAAAAAAAGGTTTAGTGAGCACATGGGATTACTCTCATGCATTAGTTCCAAAAATTGATGGAAATTTCCATGTATTTATTTTGAGATAAATCCCTCGTCACCCTACTTGCATCACGTTATTTCTGGAAATGTAAACTGAATAATTTTCAAATATATAAGAGAAGTTAGGTTGCCTCATTTTTGCGACCTGTAAATCCTGTATATTTTTGACACTCCTCACGTCATTCTTGAAGACTTCCTTCTCAACGGAAGCAATCCTTGAGTTCTTGACGAAGAAGGGCTACGACGTGACCCTATCGGACAATGCTGGTCGTTTCGTCTGCAATTACGTCTACTATCACTCTCTTCGGCTCGCGGAACAGAGGGGTAGCAGATCTCTCTTTGTGCACGTTCCTCTCTTCTCAAGAATCGATGAGGAGACTCAGATGAATTTCGTAGCCTCCCTCTTGGAAGCTATCGCATCGTCGTGTTGACTGCTGACGTCGAGACCATCAGGTTTGGCTGTTCGAAAGCGTTTGCTGCTCCTTGCTAATTGTAAAAGAATTAACGCTGTACTCCGCTACAAGGGACTCTTGTGATGTTCAGCTACGACGCCAATAGCCTCTTATCGTCATCTCTTTCAACTCATCAATTCAAATAATCCATGTTGTGCTAGACGAAGCCAAGCTGACATTTATGACGGGTGAAGGAAAAACCTCCCGTTGCCTTCAGGATATATGATATATTCTTGATATGCGAGTTTCTTTAAGATTGCTTTAGTCTAGATTATAAATTTGATTATACCGTTGCCTATTTGGATTACGTATTTTAGGTGGGTGTAGGCACCTGAATTCGATTGGGATTTTGACCAAATTTCGATTGAAAGTGATCATCGTCAAACTTTCGATCGAGATGTACAATTGGGTGGTGCTCTTTGAGAACTTTCCAACCACACCCAATCTGATCAGATGGGACAACCGATTGCTGGATGTCGCAACTTGTAACTGCCACCATCCGATCTTGATAGGATTGGAAAAGGCATTGTTTTCAAAGATTAGGTGATAAAATATGTAAATTTGGTTGCAAGCTCTCCAACTCCTCGAGAACCATTTCGGTCGGAGTTTTCTCGAGAGCGATATCTTTGGACCTTAAGTATTTGTTTGGTGTTTTTGGACCTTGACTCTTTGTTTGGGAGAAAATATTGGGGTCGCAAGTGATGTCACGTGGTATTTATACTAGCTCAGTCAATGAGTGACACATCTTGCTCACTGACTCCACCTGTCAGATCTCTCTCCTCTCTCTGACCCTTTTTCTCCCTACTATGCAGCATTCATCTTCCCCGACAATCCACCATTGCTACTCTTCATTTGGACGCAGTTTACTATGATCAAACCACGTGAATATGATATTTAATTTATTTCTTTATTCTGCATATTTTATTATTCGATTACTTGCTTTCGCAAAATCTCTCCTATGGAATAAATTGCAAGACGAACCGATATTTTATCATCAAATAATCCAATGAACCGAATTATCATTGCCTGTAACATCATGTTTTTTTAATTATTTCAAAAGCTTACACATTGCTAGAATTGCAAGTGGCAATCCTTTGCTTCTTCTTAAGGTACTTTCACAAGAGTGGGAGACTTCTTGCACTCTGAAAGATCTCCATATGTATCCTTTATCTACCGGTAAAATTGAGAGCAAGAATCACTCTTGGAAAGGAGAAGATACTTGAAGTCGGGGATCATATTGTGCCTCTACGTGTTCCCTGGAGCTAAATTCTAGGCTCCTGACTCAAGACATAACGAGCACGCTTGACCAAGTTTCATTCCAATGACCTTGAAGAAACTTGAACAGTCTAGTTTGCTGCATCGTTGACAAACCAACTAAAGTTGTTAGATGTCAATTTGACCTCCTTCATGAGTCTAAAAGCCTCTCTGAGTTCAACCATTCTGCCCCCTTGGTTGTTCACCCCCTCTATGGTCAAATCCCACATCGTTGCATCTTCTTTCCATGAGCGCTGCTTCTGTGCTGCCGCCCAATCCTAGGATTTTAAATCCTCAATCCATATAGTATGTAAAGTGACTCCTCACTTAGGTGATGAAGCACAGCAACAAATCACTTTCAACATCAAAGGGTTCTCTGTTGGTAGGTCCTTTGTTAGCAATCGAACCTCGGTTCATTGCTTCTTCGATGCCCACCAAAAAAAAGGCATTGGACGATAAGAGATTTAGGGAAGAGAATAAGACTTCAAATAAAATCAGAGCTATGAATCAAAATAAAGGAGTTTAGGGAAGAGAATAAGAACACAAGGTTTATAATGGTTCGACTTGGATCAAGCCTACGTCCACTCTTCTACGTTGATAGTCCATTGGCTAGATTCTACTTAGAAACAAAAGAAATTTTATAATCTTGCGATCTCGACTTCTCAGTGAAGAGTCTTTATTGGTCTCTTACAAAGTCTCACTATGAGTTTCTCTCTTTTGTATACAACTTTGAGCTCAATGAATAAAATAGAACCTTTCAAGTTTACTCACATTTCAAAAGATTTGAATATCGAATTTGATTCTAATAAAGATAGTCAATCATGTAGGTGCTATATCCAGCCATAAAGTCATCCATAAGTTATACGAATCGAATTCTTGAAGAAATAAAGATAATCTCGTATCTGGATAAGTCTTCATTCTTCAGTTTGGAAATTGTCAAAGTAGGCAGACTTTGAACTTAAAGTCTGGTGCTCTTCAGACTTTGACATTAAAGTCTGGAAATTTTCAGACTAGACTTTGGAAATGTTTTGTTAACTTCAAAACAGTAAAGGAGTCTTTTCCAATAATCTCTCCCTTTTTGATGATTACAAAATTCTCCTGCAGATTTAACAACTTTTGACCTGCAAAACAACTTTTAAGCAATACATGATATCTTATAAAAATAAGTCGATTAGGATCTGGATAGCATCGATTTTGCAACCATAAAAACATGTTAATCCTGAAAAGATAAGACAAATAACTATCCAACCATAATCAGTATCACTAAAGTAAGTTACTACAAGCGTTATGTCAAAAAGTTCAACAAACAATCAAACAACAAAGGTTCAATAGTCAAACAATAGTCAAACAAAAGTTCAACCAATAAGAGTCAAAAACCAAAAGAATTAAATCTGAACATTCTCCCCATTTTTGTTATCAGCAAAAAGTGGAGAAGAATAACAAAGTCAATCAAATCAGGTGTATTTGGGGATGCGAACGAGTTGGAAATCCCCCATAGACTGAACAATCTCCTCTAACTTCCTCACAGTCTCCTTCAGCTACTCAATATCTTCACCCTTAGCAGTCTCTTGAACTTGAAACTTAAGGGTTTGTACTTGCTTGTGTAGAGAATCTGAAGTAGATTACAAAGTTGATTGGAGGTTCTTGATCTCAAACTCTATCCTATATTGTTGTGCCTTTAACTGTAGAAGGAGCTCTAGTAGCATTTGAAAGTTCGTAGTCGGTTCGGTTTGTGCATTAGGTCCAGCCAAATTAATTCCATGAGTGTTGAGATTTGAGGGAATATCAACACTTTGATCACCAAGACTTGGAGAGGATGCCTTAATATCAGCTTCAAAAAATTGAGAGGCATAGACATCCTTTGGATCGGTAGGAGATCTGCTAACATCATTACTAGTAAAAACAGGAGAAGAAGAATACCTATTTTCTCACCAACTCCTACTGTCTCTGTGGCTACAGGTGGAGAAGGAAAATCTTATTCTTGTTCTTTCTCAGTTTCAGCACCCAAGTGATGTTCTTTTTCTCTTGCATCTCCTGTAGTTTCACTCCTAGTCTTCTTAGAATCCTCTGACAATGATATTGCAAAAGTGGGTTCAATAGAGTCATCCTGACCCTCTTTCTCTTCTGCATCTCTTGCTTCTTTTCCCGCTTCTTCTCTTTCTTCTATTCTTTCTCGTTGTCTTTCCTTTGCTCTTCCTTCTTTTCTTTCTTCACTTCCTTCTCTTCTCTGCTCTGTTTCTTCTCGTCCTTTGTCTTCTCTGTCCTATCGCTGCTCAAAACTAACAAAACTCCAAAGATTTTTCAAGGCCAATGTAGAGAGAGTGAGATCATCCTCATTCTATTCGTCCTGCAGGATAATGACTCTTCTCTTCTTGATAGGTGCACTTATAGGCTCCTTGCCTTTCCTTTTCTTTGTAGCAGAGTTTTGTTTTGCTTTGCTGGGGGACTTCTCCTTCAAGCGCTCTAGGGCTTTGTTCAGTTCCTTCAATCTCATCTTTGACACCATCTTCAATCATAGGAGTAATGGTTCTAACACAAAGAGATGCTAGAAACTGTATTTGAAAGTGTCTGAACAGTTGAGTGAATAGCACCTGAGTAAGGGAGTTGTCCCTTATCCTTCACAACAGTTTTGTACATGTGTATTAGGATTGTGTGTGGCAGTGAGAATTTCATCCCATTACTGATGGCATACATCAGTTTTGCTTTAGAACGAGAAACATCTATCTAGGAGGTTGACTTTTGTTGGATGCAATTGATCACAATTTTGTGCAGCAAATTTTTGGAGGCAGACATTTTGGAATAGGTAATGTCGCCCTCAGAAAGTCTGTCCCGAACAAGAGAACTTGTTACATGACCAACAATCACATTTATTGATTGGAAACTCCCTCCTTTCACACCAATAACATCTGCCAATGTGTCCACATCCACCCCGAACTCTTTATCCCTCACAGTAAAACGAAATCTACTCGCGTTAAGAAATGACAAGTTCGAATAGAAATATGCAGTTAATTTAGAATAAGCAACAGAAGTCTCAGAGCAAAATCTTTCAAGTTAAAGGAGAGTTAGCTTCTCCCTTAGGTTCACCTTTAAAGAATCTAAGAAATCAAAGTCCACAGATCGAGGGTTCATCACTCCTCTTTTCAGCAATTTTGAGTATGTCTTTTTGTAGTTTTTAGATCACCATGTACTTTAGCAGCAACGCCCATTCTAGGCTGAAAATTCGAGTACATTCTCTCATCATCGTCCTTGACCTCTAGCTGATTAAAAGAACTAAAACAGGGATCAACTGGAAAGTTAGCAAACGTCCTATCTGCTGTTCCTTTAGGCGCTATGGCTAACCTTTCCATTAATCGTAAGAACAGGGTTTTATTCTGGTATCCTCGTTTTTGCAGAAATTCATCAATAAAGGTCATCGCAGTACCACCCTACTTCAACTGATTGTAGAGTTTACAAAGAAACTAAGGTTTTGATGTCCTTACAGGTTCGACATTTTTCTCGATTTCCTCTTCCACTAGTTGGTGCGGAGGATTTTGAGTGGTACGCTGTGGAGAATATTGCTGTTGTAGAGAATCTTCTTCCTTGGTCAAGTCAAAATGTGTAGGACCGTTAGACACATTTCGTGGTCCCCTACTTGAGATCTGTGACGACTTCCTTTGGAAAGACATCTTCATATTCGAGGAGGATTTCTTGAACATGTTCGGTTGAAAAAGATGAAAACTTGTAGAGCAAATTTGAGAGTAGAAAATAGAGAGTAGGAATTATGTATTCTAGGGTTTGTGAAATCATAAATGAAGAAGAAAGACTCGACGGTATTTAAAGAAGGTAATACAGGGTAAACAAACTGTCACAAGGAAAAATAAAACTACATTTTTCGAAGATAAAAAATGCCAAAAATTCAAAAATTCGAAAAAGATAATTTCTAAAAATAAATTCAGCAAGTAATGATTCAAATATCAGCTTACCTTTTCGAAATTTTCATGCTAAAATTAAATTACTTGCATTGAGGAGATATTAACTTACATATGTATTTTTTTAATATTTTGAGTCTGACCAACTTCAGACTTTAACCGGTAGAACATATAATATTCAGTCTGGTGCGAATAGACTCGAATAGATTTTTCTCCAGTGGCTTTGTAAATATATCTGCCAACTAATTCTTCGAGTCAATGAATTGAATCATAATCTTTCCATTTTGAACATGATCTCTTATAAAATGGTGTCGAATTTTTATATATTTTGTCCTTGAATGAAGAATTGGGTTATTCGTGAGATTAATAGCATTGGTGTTGTCGCATTTGATCTCAGTACACTATTTTTTAATTCCAAAGTCTCTTAGCTGTTGCCTTATCCACAAAATTTGAGAACAACAGCACCCAAGAGCTACATATTCCGCTTTTGCTGTTGATAAAGCTACAATATTCTATTTTCTTGAGAACCAAGATATCAGCTTGTTGCCCAGAAATTAACAAGTACCAAAAGTACTCTTTCAATTAACTTTACAACCTGGTAAATCTGCGTCTGAATATCCAAGGAGAGTAAAATATTATTTTTTAGGATACCATAGACCTAGCTTTGGAGTAGTTGCGACGTATTTAATAATGTGTTTTGCAGTACTTAAATGGGATTCTTTGGGATCTGATTGGAATCTAGTACAAATGTAAACACTAAACAAAATGTCAGGTCTAGATGCAGTAAGGTAAATGAGCGAACTAATAATGTTTCTGTAAATCTTCTAGTCTACTTTCTTTCCTCCTTCATTTTTATCCAACTTCGAAGAACTTGGCATTGGTGTTTCTATCTTCTTGCATTTCTTCAATCCAAATTTCTTGATGAGATCTTTCACATACTTCTCTTGGTGAATAAAAATACATTTCTTTGATTGTTTAACTTGCAATCCTAGAAAGAAGGTTAATTCACTAATCATACTCATATCGAATTCATCCTGCATACATCTAGAAAATTTCTTGCATAAATTTTTATTAGGGGATTCATAAATAATATCATCAACATAAATTTGAACCAGCAGAAAGTTTTTACCATATCTTTTTATGAATAAAATAGTATCTACATTTCCTTTAACAAAACCATTTTGGGTTAGGAATTTACTTAACCTTTCATGCCAGACTGAGGTGCTTACTTTAGTCAATACAAGGCCCTTTTCAATCTGTAGACTAAGTCTAGCTTTCTTGGATCTTCAAATCCAGGAGGTTGTTCCATATAGACTTCTTCTTGGATAAATTCAGTTAGGAATGCACTTTTTACATTCATCTAGAGTAACTTGAAATTTTTAGAGTAAGCAAAAGCAAATAATAATCTAATTGCTTATAACCTCGCTACTGGTGCATAGGTCTCGTCATAGTATATTCCTTCTTCTTGCGTATATCCTTTGATCACAAGTCTTGCTTTGTTCCTAACCACTTTTCCTTTCTCGTCCACCTTGTTCCTGAAAACCCATTTTGTCCCAATAATAGACTTACCTTTAGGTTTAGGAATTAGCTCCCAAACATTGTTGATGCTAAACTCTCTGAGTTCCTCTTGCATAGCTTCGATCCGGCTTTCATTAGACAGAGCTTCTTCTACACTTTTGGGTTCTATATTAGAAACAAGTGCTAAAGCACTAGATTCTTCTTGCCTTTTGGATGTGGGTGCGAATTCCTTCATCAATGTTGCCAATGATGAGTTCTTTGAGATGACTTGACTTATGCTTCTAGTTGCTGGTTGGTTTGAGAGTCTACTGATTCTCTGCTTCAGTTGAATCTTCTAATTCTGCTTGTTGTTGATCATAAGAAGTCTGAACCATTTCGGGGGAAATAGACTTTGTAAAGTCTAGAGCAGGTTCAGATTCTTCAAGTTGAGTTTGATCGAGTTAATTCTGCGTGGAATCTTGAAACTTAACGTTTATAGATTCTTCCGTAGATTGGGTTTTCTTATTTAATACTCCGTATGCTTTGCTTAGTAGCCAAGGAAAATTTATTCGTCTGATCTTTCTTCAAACTTCCCAGTTCGATCATTTGCATTTTGCAAAACATAACACTTACAACCAAACGCATGGAAGTAAGAGACATTTGGCTTCTTCCCTTTATACACTTCATAAGGAGTTTTCTCTAGAATAGGTCTCAAGAATACTCTGTTGATGATGTAGCAAGCTGTAGAAACTACTTCAGCTCAAAATTGAGAGGAAATTTTACTCTCAATTAAGAGGGTTTTGGCCATCTCCTACAAGAATCTATTCTTCTTCTCCACAACCTCATTTTGTTCTAGAGTGTATGGATAAGAGAAAACATGCTGGAAATCAGATTCATCAAAGAATTTCACAAAATCTTGATTTTCAAACTCACCTCCATGGTCTGTTCATATGTTGGAAATAAAATATCATTTTTCATTCTGAACCTTTTTGGCAAGCTTTGAGAAGTGAGAGAAGGTTTTAGACTTATTTGCCAGAAAGTAAACCCAAGTAAAGCGAGAGTAATCATCCACGATTACTAGACATTATCTCTTTCCACCAATACTTTGAGTTCTGGTTGGTCCAAAGAGGTCCATATGTAGAAGCTGCAAAATTCAATTAGTAGAAACTTGATTTATAGGTTTAAAGGAACTTCGAACCTATTTTCTCAAAACACATGGAGTGCATAATTCAGACTTTTGATAACCCAGGTTGGGGAGACCACAAACAAGTTTCTTGGAAGAAATCTTGGCAATCTACTTCATGCTAACATGGCCAAGCTTTTGATGCTAAAGATTTGCTTCATCTTGAATGGATATAAGACACTGAGAACTTTCTGGTTTTATATCCAAAAGGTAAATATTCTAATGTTTTCGTCCAATGAAAGATTGTGAGAAATCTTTACTTGTTCCTGAACAGATGCCTTCTTGGAATTTAATTTTGAATTTAGTATCGCAAAGATGACTTATGCTGAGTAGGTTCTAATTCAAACATTCTACCAAAGAGACATTGTTAATAGTCAGGCTTTCAATTTTCACAGTTCCACATCCAACAATTTTTCCTTTGTTGTTTTCACTAAAGGAAACTTTTCCACCATGTATTTGAACAAACTTTATAAATTAACTCGAATCTCCTGTCATGTATCTCGAACAGCCACTATCCAAATACCATTTGATCTTCTTCTTGATAGTGACGTGTAATAAAAAAAAAAAAAAACTCAAGCTTTCTTTGGTACCCGTATTTTCTTGGGTCCGGGAGAGTTAGTATTGAAGACATTCTTTGCATATTCCCTCTTTAATAGGTCTCCAAATCTTGGGACATTCATTCTCAAAATGTTCCAAGCTATTATACTTTGAACATTTGAGAGCACTTCGGCCAACATGTTTTAAAAAAACCTTTTGAAAATAATTATTATAAAATGCCTTTATAGGTCTTTGTTTGATTCTTTCTTTAACTTTGGGAAAATCAATTAAAGGAATAGTTTCAGAAGTCATACACAAACCATATTTGTTAAAATAAAGTCTTTGTACAGAAATAATTTTCTCCAACTTCTCATATTATTTTGAAAATTTTTTTGTGATATTTGAAATATCTTCTTTCAAAAAGGCATTTTCTTTCGAAAGAGAATTAGAATTTTCTTTCAAATCAACAAAACTTTTATTCAGATCTTCAAACTTTTCTTTCCAAGAAATTTCCTGTTGCCTCATTTTAAAATTCTCCATTTTTAGCTCAGAAATCATTTTAAGAGATGTTTTGAGACTGAGATAGAGTTCATCTATATACTTCGAGACTTTAACATTGATTTTTAAATTACTAATCTCAACTTCTTTATTTGAGTCTGAATCAGAATCTATTTCAAAGTTTGAGTCTAACTCTGAATTAGCCATTAGACAAATGTTAGCATATTCTTCATCATTTTCCTCGCATTCGGTATCGCTCAATGTCTTTGCTTTGAGAGCCTTATTGTGTTTCTTAGTTCTTCCTTTCTTTTTCTTCAACAGAGGACAGTTGGGTCTGATGTGTCCCATTTTCTTGCATTCGAAGCATATAACATCTTTGTTTGTTTCATTGTCCTCAGTTGGTTTCTTTTGGAATTTTTGAGTGCTTTGCTTCTTCCAGTTGAATCTTCTTCCCTTCCTATTCAACTTTCTGAACTTCCTAATCATGAGCGCTAGCTCTTCATCGTTCATGTCATCTTCTGAATCTGTATCATCAGAATCATTGTTAGATTTTAAAGCAAACGACTTCTTACCTTTAGGATCTTCTTCCTCATTGATTTGCTCCACTTCATATGATTGAAGTGTGTCTACTAGTTCGTCTACTGAAAGAGGCATGATCCTCTAGGTTTCTCTAATTGATGTTTTCACGTGATTCTAGTTTTTAGAGATTCCACGCATCAATTTATTGATCTTCATTGATCCTGAAATTGGTTGTTCTTAATATGCCAGGCCTTTTACAATCTCTGTGAAGCAACTGAACATGTCAGTGATGATTATCCATGCTTCATCTTGAAGGCTTCATATTGTCCGAGTAAAATATTGATTTTCGTTTCCTTTACTCGATTAGTTCTTTCATAGGTAACGTGCAACCTATCCCAAACTTTTTTCGCTGTTTCACAAGAAGAAATTTGATTATACTTAGTAGGAGATAAAGCACAGTATAAGAAATAGATGGTTTTAGCATCAAGAGCTTGTCTCTTGGTTAATTCTGCTTGTGTCAATTTGCCAGCATCTACAACTTCCTTTCCTTTTTCTGAGGTTGATGTAGCTTTGGGATTGATCCGTGTAGCTTTGGGATTGATCCGTTTTTCTATCACATCCCATTCCAAGGGATATTTTGATATTAGGAATGCCTCCATCTTGCTTTTCACATATTGTACATCTTTCCATCAAAGTAAGGAGGTATGGTGTTGCTTTGGCCTTCAACCAAATTTGGAACCAAAATATTAGCCATAGATCTTTAGCTTTATAAGTAAAAACACTTCAATAGAATAAGCATACAAGCTCTGATACCAATTGAAAGGGTTAGTAATAACACCTAGAGGGGGGTGAATAAGTGTGATAAAAATTTTTCGCAAGGTTTAGTAGAAATAATTCACCTTTAGAATATGACATACTATGAATGAATTCAAACTTAACCAGTTCGATAAAACTTCAAATAAAATCAGAGTTATGAATCAAAATAAAGGAGTTTGGGTAAGAGAATAAGAACACAAGGTTTATAGTGGTTCGGTTTAGATTAAGCCAACGTCCACTCTCCCGTGCCGACAGTCCATTGGCCAGATTCTACTAAGAAAGAAAAGAGATTTTACAGTCTTGTGATTTCGACTTCTTAGTGAAGAGTCTCTATTGATCTCTCACAAAGTCTTACTATGACTTTCTCTCTTTTGTATACAACTTTGAGCTCAGTGAATGAAATAGCAAGGAACTAGGAAACTTTAGACTTTGCACACTATTGAACAACTAGAGAGTCTGTCTTAAATACTCATTTATGCCTTCTCGGCCATTGGCACTTTCCGAAGGAATTCTTCCAATTTACTCGTTGGATAGAATCAATCAAAGAGATCTCGAGTCGTTTGATGATTGTAATGAAAGCCCGTCAATTCTATTCGCTTATACAATTAGGATCTTGGTTTTCATAAGTAGAACCTTCCAAGTTTACTCACATTCTAAAAGATTTGAATATTGGAATTGATTCCAATAAAGATAGTCAATTATGTAGGTGTTATATCTAGCTATAAAGTCATCCATAAGCTATACAAATCGAATCATTGAAGAAATAAAGATAATCTTGCATCTAGGTAAGTCTTTATTTTTTAGTCTGGAAACTGTTAGAATAGGCAGACTTTGAACTTACAGTCTGGCGGTCTTCAGACTTTCACATTAAAGTATTGAAGTTTTCAGACTAGACTTTGGAAAGGTTTTATCAACTTCAAAATAGTAAATGAGTTTTTTTTTTTTTTCCCAACATTTTGTATTATTCTATGGCGAGGTGCAATGACATGGGGCTTTTGTGATTCCTCACTGGATCAATTGTCTATCATAACACATCGAACCCAAATTCGTTCTATTATAAGTCTTATACCAAGTACTTGGAATAAATTGTCCAAATATTCTAAATTTATTGCGTTTTTGATAATTTAATAATAAATATTTTAATTATGTCAATTGAATATTAAATATTTTAATTATGTCAATTGAATATTAAATATTTTCATATTTTGTCAATTTAATCTTTTTAGTTAATTTCAATTGGAAATTGCTTATGTCGACGCTGATTGCTTTACGTATCACGTCGACCAATGCTAACGTAAATAACTTAAAAATATTTTGATTTTTTATTAATTATTTTCTTTTATTCATTCTTTATTTTCTTTTTCTTTTTTTCTCTACTCACCATCGCTGAGCCTGGTCAATGGCTGGAGGTGGCCGGCCTCGAGGAAGGGATGTCCAGGTCTAGGCTTGCAGCTTGGGCTGGGGAGGACGAACACTCGCTCGATCTGAAGAACATGTGAACAACCAGTCAGGCGGTGCCACGCGCTACTAACGAGGGCCCACTACGCGATGGTCACTTGCAAAAGGGCATATTGTTTTAGCCAATAATGACGACGACTCCGCCGGTCTTTTGTCGCACCTCAGACGTTCCCAAGTGACATCCACAGGCCCGAAAAGCAAACAAGAAAGAGCAACCTTCGTTACCCCGAAAGAAAAACGTTGTGGAGTCCCGAGGTCCGTGCGAATTTAGCGACAGCTTCAGATCGTGCGAGTCTCCGTCGGTGTTGCTGCTCTCGTGCTGGTCATCTTTCTTCCATGTTCTGCGTTTCTTCCTTTGAATCGTTGTCAGACATTTATTGTCTTTGCTTTCGGTAATTAAGGGGTCGAGGAGAGAAGGGCTTCTTCAGCTTTGCCCACAGGGTATCGGAATTATGTGATAAAAATTCCTGACTATAGCGTAACGGTGCAGACTGGACTTCTGCTCCTATGTCGATGTTTTTCGGATCATTTTTGTGTTCTTTTCCTGTTCTTTTTTGGGGGCGATGGCCCTGGCGAAGGCGGTGGACTTCCTTTGAATTGCTTGCTCTGCGTGGTTCTTGATTGCTTCTCGGTGTCTCCGACATCCCGCGTTTCAACCGATTGCCACTTGGTTTTTGTGTAGGCCGTGCTTGTGCTTTTGCCTTCTTGGTTTGTTTGACATGAGAGCTCCTTGTATGTTAAAACTGCATAAGTCCTTACTTGAAGGATCTGGAAGAGTGACCCATATTGGCCAACGATTCTGATTTCTGGGTCTTACTATCTCTCCCTTGAAATTGTTTCTTGAGTTGGATGTAGTCCAGTTGTCCTCACAAGTCCCCAACTACTAGAAAAGAATTATAGTTTAAGCTTCACATAATTCTGAAATATAATTCTGAAAAAACTAGCTATACTGGAAGGATGTTCACATCATTTAGTAATTAGAGAAAACCTGTGGGTGTTACCTGGATCACCACAATCCATAAGTCTAGAGACAAGGTTCTTATGGCTTGTAATTTTCAACACAATCTCTGCTTTGGTTTGACGGTGTGCATTGTCAATTTGATGCATTTGGTCATGGAGCTTGTGGTTTCTGGTTCTCCCTGTGTTATATTGCAAGTGAACCAAGAAAAATCTAATAGGATGCATATCACAGACTTTGGTTCAAAGTTTTGGCATAATGGGTTGAGGTATATATTCTGGGCAACAGCAGAAGGCATGATGCTGGAATAATCGAGCAGAGCTGTGCGAATTGAAAAGGACATTTGGTAGATGATCTGCTGAATTCGCATACAGAAGGAATGTTCTATAATTCCCTGATCACATTCATTCTGGTCCATTGTACACCATCACGTGCATGTCCTCTGCTTTTGCAAGAGACTAGATGCTCTTGACCGAGATCGAGGTCTGTGTGATCGTGTGGTGTGTGAGTGGTTTACATGAATGTTTGTCAAAAATTTTATCATATTGAAAAAATGACTGGAGGTTGCTCTCAGATCTGTTTTGTCATCCTGAATTCATAGTCATTTATATATAAATGTCATAAAGATAAGCAGTTAGTCTGTATCAGCCTGCAGTCGCTCTCAGATCTATTTCATCATCCCTAATGGTTTCGATTTGATATTTGAACACGATTTACCTTATGAGCATAACAAATTATGGCAAAGCTTACTGTTTGGCACCATAATGAGTATATTTATCTCACAATCTACCTGATGAAATAGCACCAGTTGAACTTTTTGACCCTTTATTGGTCTTTGATCTGCCTTGACTAATATGATCCTGATTTAATTACCTGTTTGCACAAAAAATTGCGTTGTTTATGTAAAATCAACTACTATTTTACTTATTGGAAATGTAATCATCGCACTTCAGGTTGCCTGGGATCTTGATTGGTTCTTCAAGTTCTGGTTGGTAACCAGGTGCTTCTCACAGATCATCAAAATTTGGAAATTGCATCCAGTTTCAGAACGAGATGGGGTCTGAAGGGCCAAAACCCCTCACAATAAATGTAACTGGATTCGAGAAATTTCAAGGTGTGCTTGAAAATCCCACGGAAGCTATTGTTAATAATCTGAATAGTTTTATTGAGAAGAAAGGGCTACCACCTGGAGTGACTCTTGGGACCTGCACCACACTAGAGACTGCAGGCGATAGTGCAGTTCGCAAGCTTTTGGAAGTTATGGAAACTGGCACCTTGAGTAATGGTTCTACGTGCAATGAACAAGTTGTGTGGGTTAGTTTTGGATGCTTCTTAATTATTTAATCAGATGAACAAGCATTAAAGATATAACCGAAGTTGGCATTTGTAGTTAGCAAAAATTGCCACAAAGTGCTTCTATAGTTGCAGCTGAGGTAGATCTAGTAATAGTGGCTCTTTCATTAGGATTGACTGAGTAGTGAGTGCGATGAATCTTGTCATGTTTCTCTGATGTGCATGGCTATTACAGGGAAGACAAGTTAATCAGATATTCTTGCTTTAGTGATTATAGAGCACAGTTTCAGTTCCTATGAATGCCACTGTGTATTTGCAGCTTCACTTGGGTGTAGCTTCTGGTGCTTCCTGAGTTTGCCATTGAGCAGCAGGCGGTTAACGAAGCCACCTTTTGTTGCCCAGACGAGATGGGATGGCAACCTCAGGTTGAGATGTCTCTGTTCGCTATTTATTACTGCTTCGTTCTGATGCTGTTCTTTGTCCTTGAGTCGGTGCTCTTACAAATTCGCTTTTGCTTCTTTCAGCAACTTCCAATAGTTCCTGAAGATGGCCAAACTTCTCGAGCAAGACAGGTTTGCAATTACCCATGAGCACTTTAATGGAATTTGCTGATCTTTTTGCACATATAACCAGTGTAATCTACAGGGTTGCCAATCTAGTTTCCAAAATTCACTATTAGATGAAATTATGACTGCAACAAAGATTTTATTCCTTCTGGTGGAGTCATTGCTTTGTAATCTGTGCAATAATGACATGAGTGATTCTAAACTTTTCTTCAATGTTTAACGTGGTCATGGACTTCTTTTATTCAATCTAATCCCGGTCTATCAAAAGTGTCTTGATGTAGTCCTTCCCTTGAAAATTCTGACACTGTTAGTTTATGTGATCATACTTTTTGTAAATTTGATGTTAGATCTGCCAGAGTATTGTCATGGTTTACATGTGACTTCCATGTCACGTCTCTCATATTAGTTTGGCCCCAAAGGATAGTTAAAAAAGAAATAAACAAGATTTGTTAAATTGGAAAAATGAAGTGGCGGTCAATATCCTTATTTTGGCCCAATAAATGCAAATGTGGTGACGGTCTGCATCGTCAAGTGTCAATTTGACGCACACTTGTCATCACGTCTGTGTCCAATTAATGCACGTAATGTGGTGACACATTTAAATGAAAGACTATATTGTGCGGAATTTTTAAAGTTCAAGGATTAGTGTCGCGATCAATTTTTCGGGTGTGAACCACCTAAGGTTTGGCTAATGGATTGTTAAGCCTAGACTTAACTCGGGCTCTCCCAAACCCATACCGATTCGCGACTTAAGGTTCAAGTTTTTAATATGCAAATGATTTTATCTAGGAGTCGCCACTAATCAGTTTTTTGGTGGGTCGATTAGAAACCCAACTAAAGTAATGGGAGATTTACTTTACTCATGCGAACCAGAGATTATGGGTACGGGGACTTCGTTACACTAGATTTCTCTAATGCCCTTTCGTACCATTCTTTTATTTTGAAAAATGTTTAGCGGGCAAAGCTTGAATCGATTTTAATTTATCTCCCTAACATGTGAGGTGATCATGCGGGTACGCAATCCACCAATTTAACACCCAATAAAACAATGAATAAGGTTAAGGGACTTACCTTGTAGCAACGAAAGCATCTGCATTGTTAGATCAGAATTCACATTACCAACTCTAGATATGATTTCTAATTAACACGCAATTTATTTTTTGTGTTTTCACTTTGTTTAATAGAATTTAATCTAAATGCAATGCATGCTAATAGCCTAATGTGACATGGCAAAATGATCTAAGTTATATGACATGAAATGCAATAATTACAACTTAAATGACCTAATATGCAAATTTAAATTAAATGGTCCTAGAATGCAAATTGATTAACATGCATCTAATGTTTTTTGGATCTTTTTTACCTAAAATTTTGAATTAACAAAAGTCATAATTGAATTACCCTAAAAATGTGATTCTAAAAAAGAGCCTAATTTACTAGCCTAAATGCTTTATTTACTAAATCTATATTTCTAATTCTACATGTTATCCTAAAAAGGTGGAAATAATTTATCCTAAGACATTTTTGGATTTTTTATGAAATTTGAAATTAGGTAAATGTGGAAATTATCTAACTAGGTTAAGATCCCATTTAATTTATATTAGGAATTAGGTTGAGCCAAAATCCTAATTTAAACTAAAATATTATCTTAACCTAAATGATCCTAAAATGCCAACTATCTAATATTATCTAACTTATAATGAATTAAAAAAAAAAAAAACTAACATCTAGAGTTAAGATGCATGCAATTTTACCCTAAAATGCAATGACATGCAAAAAATGCCCTAATCTTATATACATGATGATTTTTGTTTTTTTTTTTTTTTTAAATTGAAATTAAAATTTAACATGCAAATCAAATAAAACTAACATTCTATATGCTCTCTTTTGTTTTCTTTTTCATGATTCAAAAATAAATATGCAAGACAAACCTAATCCTAATTCAACATTTTTTGTGTTTTTTTAAATGGAAATTCGTAATTAAAAATCACTAAAAAAAAATAATTAAAGTGAAAAATTAAGTGACATGTTATCTATTCTAAATGCCTTCTAAACATGCATTTAAAAAAACTAACTAACCTATCATGCAATCTACATGGAACGCAGAGTGCGATTTTTGTATTTTCGGGATAAATAAAGCAATTAAATCAAGATAAGCACCAAATCATTCCCGTCATCAAAGATAAGAATCAATGTGAATAAGGAAATAACATTCGATCAACCTGTAATTTCGCGAATAAAACCGATGGATTGATCTTAAGCCTTAAAGATCAAAACATCAATTTTAAAGATTCCCGCGGAAATCAATAATTCCATCTAAAGCCTTATAGATAGAATCAAAGATTATATACGGTTGCGAATGAGGAAATATATCCTAATGAATATTATACATCTTACTTGAAAGGTTTAAATTAGATATCAATCTCATCAATCTACGCAATATGATGTTTAAATCAAATTAAGATGAGATTTTTACCTAATTGCCTAATGGACTTCCAAATCCGGAATTGTCGATGGATGGCTTCTCGGACAGCAGCCGAGATGGTGGACCCACGGTGATGCCTCGATGACTTGAGACAGGTGATGGCTCACGAAGCGGTGGGGAGGTACGCGGCTAACCCCAGCTTTACGGCAAAGACTTCTCGGAATGCCTGCAACACTAGGGACTCGTGAAGACGAGTAGGTGCAGGTGCAGAGCTTTCTTTGTTTTCTTTTTATATATATGCATGAAGATCTATGATGGAGGATGATGATTCAGTGGAGATTCCCTTGCTATGTCCACGTATATGTGTCAGTCCTGCAGAATGCAAAAAAATGGAGAAGACATTAATATGGTGATGATCAAAATATGGGACGATTCATGAGACTATGCTTAAATAAATAAATAAAAGACACATGACAAGATTTTAATCAAAGAAGAAGCCGAGGCATGAATTGCATATCCCATCCTGCATGTGTCGCGTTCCCTTCACGTCTTTGTGCTGAGCGAGGGTTCGTCAGGAAGCAGCAAGCGTCTCGGGAGAAAATTGCTGGCACCAATGTGTGCTTGGTTTGTCTCAAGGAAATCCAGGCTTCGTCAATGGGCCTTAAATCTGATCGGATTTCGCTGAGGAGGGACATGACGGCTCTTTGTATTGTTGACATTGTGGGATAGCGAGCGTGGGCAGCAACAATTCGTGGGGACGGCGTCAAGTGGTAACAAGTTCTTCGGGACGGCAAGCAGTGGTTAGTGGACTTGCGGGTTAACCCTACGATGGCGAGCTGTGATAGTTCACGAGGTAGCTCCGGATCTCGTCAACACTGGTCTGGATTCTCCATGTGGGATGATTGACAGGGCTTTTCTTTTTCCTCTCCACGCTTTTCTCTCGATGGTCGTGCCCATGAATTGTCTCAATATGTGGCCACATATTAGATATGCGTGGCCATCCCCCCTAAAAGTTTTCTTCTTGGTTAGTGGGTAGTCAAGAGAAAATAAATAAATAAATAAAAACTCAAATTGAAGGCATGAATCTGAAGCAATTCATGGGATCATGACGGTGATGGACGGCGATGCTGGACTGGAATGCGCCGGATTGCTGGGTTCTTTATTAGGCTGAGAAATCGCTGCAGGTGGCGCTGCAGCAATTCTAGAACCGAGACTGATGATGAAATGTCAAACAGACTGAAGCAACGTGGAAGCAAGGTCCTGCAGCTATGATTTGGGAGGTGTGGGCGTGCTTCTTCATGTTCCTCCTGGCACCATCCCTCTCGCCATGCCGCAGGTTTGTCTCGATTGAAGCCCTTTACAATTCCTCCCTATTCTCTCTCGTGTGACTATCAATGGCCGTATGTATCAATTTTTGCGTGGCCTCCTTCAACCCTACGCATCTTAATCTATATATAGGCCACAGAATAGGTTTTTTTTAATTTTCCAAAACCGTATCAACAAAGATTTCTTTCTCAAGCGCAATATTTGATTTTATTTCAAACGCAATATTCGCTTTTGAATTGAAATCTCACAAAGATAAATCTGTAAAATCTCATCGAGGATATGAGTTTGGGCCAATTTGCTCTCTTCGTAGGCTTAGTCCGACTCAATAGATTAAAGCTCAGAACCACTAATTTGAATCAATCCGCCACCGGTCCAATAAATAAATGCAAAAATGCAAATGCACCTAAATCTATATGCTATATTTTTTCAGGGATAAAATTAACCCCTAATTTTTTATGCAATAAATAAATGACTGGACCGCCAAAATTTAGGTGTCAACAATTAGTTTGAATAAAAAAATGGTCTGGGGATCACGTTGAATATTTAAAAGAAGTTCATGGATCTTATTACCATCCCATTACCTTTATTTATTAGTTCCAAAAGAAATGTTGGAAATTTCTATGTGATTAATTTTGAGATAAGTCCCTCATTGCCCTACTTGCAAGACGTTATTTCTGGAAATGCAAACTGATTGATTTTCAAATATATAAGAGACGCAATGCTGTCTCATGTTTGCAACCTGTAAATCCTGTATTTTTTTTTTTTTTTTGACATTGTCTTCATGGCATTCTTGAAGACTTCCTTCTCCACGGAAGCAATCCTTGAGTTCTTGATGAAGAAGGGCTACGACGTGACCCTATCGGACGATGCTGGCCGTTTCGTCTGCAATGATGTCTACTATCACTCGCTTCGGCTTGCAGAACAGAGGGGTGGCAAATCTCTTTTTGTGCACGTTCCTTCCTTTTCGGAAATCGATGAGGAGACTCAAATGAATTTCGTAGCCTCCCTATTGGAAGCTATTGCATCGTCGTATTGACTTCGAGATCTTGAGGTTTGGCTGTTCGAATGTCTTTGCTGCTTCTTGCTATTTGCAAAGGAATCCACTTTGTTGTACTCTACCGGTAAAAAAGACTTTTTATGGCTTCTGATCATGATCTCTTTCAGCTGTTTCATTCAAATAATACATGTTACTAGACGAAGCCAAGCCGATAAATATGAATAGGCGAAGGCAAAACCGCCCATTCATGCAGGTGTAATACAGGTTCCTGATATGTTCTTGATTTGCGAGTTTCTTTAAGATTGCTTCAGTTTAAGATTAAAAATTTGATTTTATTGTGGCCTAGTTGGATTTCATATTATAGGTAGTTGAAGACACCTAATTTTGATTAGGATTTTGACTGAAAGTGAGAACTATGGGACTATAGAGTCGTTGGACATTGCGACTTGTAACCAGTGCCGTCCGATCTTTGATGGAATTGGAAAAATTATGATTTTTGCAGATTAGGCGACGAAATCTCGAAATTTTGTTGCCAGCTCTTTATCTCCTCAAGAACCACTTGACTCTTTTCGAGGGATATCTTTGCAACTTGATTGTTTTGTTTGGCCCAATCTAGAAAAAATCCTTGATCCTGACCCTTTTTGGAAAAACCGACGGTAACTTGTTGACAGTTGAAATCGTGACCTTTCCTTGGACGTGAGAATTGGGTCAATCAACCTTTGAATGAAGCAGAAAGATTAAAGTTGGGGCAAAAATAAAAGAAAAACACATAATGCATATTTAAAAAAAATAAATTAAACCCCGGCTGTTAAGTCAGTCAACCTCCGACCGATGATGGCACGACGCTACGTCAGTGCCGAGGCCCAGCATGGCCTAGCTCCACCTTGCGCAAGGCCAGGCTGAGCCTGCACTTGCACAAGGCCATTTTGATCCGTGTGCAACCTTTCCCTTGAGCAATTTGTAATGATTGTTGTCACGAGTCAAAACTATTTCGTCCTAGGTAAAGCCCCCCGTCTTTCTAAAGTAGAAAATTCGCATGTGCAGATTATAACAAAGTGAAAATAATTTGGAAATCATGAAACCCTATCATTATACTGCTGAAGTAGAAATAAGATTTTGATAGAACACTGGTCATTTTTTTGTTGAAATTAATTTAGAAAATGGACATGCTGTTCAAATTAGCCTAGCTATTATTGGAATTAATGAAGTGCTGTTATTATGCTACTGAAATTAAAGTATGAAGTCGTGAGGGGTTGAGGAGAATTCGTGTATATTACTCTATCTGCGGTGCTCAGAATTTGGACACTCTCTCTGAGAATACTGACTACTTCTATTGTCATGCAATTACGTTGACTGTATTTTAAATCTGGTAGATTTGTTGTGGTCATGTGTCTTGAGGTAAGAGTTTTTTTTTTTTTTTTTTTTTTTGGTCGAAAGATAGATCTATATTAATACTTCAGAATCAGTCCTTACAAGGGAAAACGACCTCGTATAGGTCGGAGCTTAGAATTGAAAATAAAGCAGGTGGGGGTGTAATCCCCATGATGCCATGGTACGTAATACCGCCAGGGATATATACAGTACCAATTTGTATTCCCCTATGCATCTGTCAAACCGCTTCAATTTGTGCCATATGTCAGGGTCTCCAAATGTTCATGTGGTACAATGCTCTGTATTTGAATTACGACAAGATGAACTTGGATACGAAGCATTACATTAGGGCATTGACTTCTTGATAACCTATAACAAAACCTCTGTAACAAGTGCAATTGGCAACGCGTGTTTAAAAGCTGCAAAGGCATTTGCAATCGATGTTAGTAGAGCACAAGCCAGGAGCAATTTCCCCCATTTTTGTTGATTAAGTCAACAGTCTTACTTGTAGAGCTAAAGTGTACTTGCATTACTTACAATGTTTTAGGGTTGAGCATGGTCTAGATGAGTAGTTTCCATTCTAGAATTGGGAACCGCCCACTAAGATCCAAGGATTGGTTATCAAGAATTGCCGGTTGATTCCACAAATTCTCGTAGGAACCAAATTGCCAGTCCAATTTAGTAACTTGATGAGTCCATGTAATCGGTTCTATCAAGTTTCACACATCAACACTGTAATATGCAACAAAGAATGACACAATAAAAAAAAAAAAAAAAACTGATTTTCAATTACAAGAATTGACAAAATTAGTATGTTATGAAGTGTGTAAACAAGAGAGCATACTCATCAAACTTGTTATGAATGGGCAAAAGTAGACAATGATTCAACTTAAAGACTAGTTAGTAGCCTAAGGATTTAGAATTTATCATTTTTTTTAAAATTAAAATTATATATATATATATATATATATTATTGCTTTGGTCGAGTGAATGGTTCCACATTTGGAACCAGGAATCGGATTTGTTCCCTTACGGAACCATTGGTTCTAGGTAGGTTTGGTTTGGTTTCGGATGATTTTCGGTTCATTTACACACCCCTCCAATGTTTCTAATAAGCTTTATAATTTTTCATCATCTTCTAGAATGTTCAAAATGGATACCGGAGCAAAATTTCAATCTCTACGTCCCCATTTGTAATTTCACTTTGCACACGATTCTTATTCAAGCATCTCCAGCAACTCCACATCCTTTTCTTCGAAGAACTCCACTCCAGGTTGTACGCGTGATAGGCTTTAGAGTTGCCTCGTACACATATTGTCCCTCCTCCTATAACATTTCTTTATGAACTACTTTTTGACACATCTTTCTCAGCATAAGAATGAGATGCATAGAGTTGCGGACATGACTCCACTTTCCAAAGCTACGGTTGGAAAGGGCCTAACTGTGGAGAGATACGTCCCGGTCGTGGTATATTCGGAGCATGAAACACCTGGGACTTTCATTTCCTTCGGTAGCATCGATGAAGTGGATTACATGATGTGGCCGATAAAAGCGACAAGAATGTGATAGATGTGATCAAGCAATGTCTATCCAAAGTTTCGATTCATTAATATCCACTTGTAGGGAGATCAGCTAGAACCACAGAGGGGAATTTGATTGTCGATTGCCAAAAGAGACCAGGAGTGCTAATTGTGGAGGTAGTGTCTGATGTTGACATTGGAAGCCCAGTGTGATTGTGCGGCCTTGGAAATTACCTCTTAAGTTAGCCTTACTCACGCACACTCACAAGAATTGTAAAACGAAAAATCCTAGAGATAAAAACTTTGAATTTCTATTACTCATGAGATGATATAACTAAGGGGAGGGAATCTTTATATATACAAGTATAGTCCTAACCACAATCATAGATCTCTCCTTCTAATAATGGAGGTTATATCTCCTCATTTACCAACTACCTGCATTATTATAGGAAAAATCCAGAATAGTGTACATTTATAATAGTGCCAACCCTTAGACTATTGTAGGGAACTCAGAGAGGTTCATTTGATCTTCTTGGATACATGGTCCTTTCATGCTTGGGAAACTTCATATCGTGTGTAATCAACCAATTATTGAATTTGATGTTATAGGATGCTCATTCTTACAAACTAGGAATGAACGATTCCAAGTTCCGTATAGATTTCAAATAGAACCTGAAAACTACCTGTTGGAATTGATTCTTCATTTTTTGGAATTCGAAATCTACTCTACATACCCCAGAATTCGGAATCATTGATTCTAAGGTCCATCCAAATTCCATATATATTATTAATTGAATGATTGCAGTGAATTAAAACTCTTAATGATCACCACTTGCTATTACAATTTACCCACCATAAAGACATATGGAAAATATGAACATTAATAAAGTAAAAGTTTTAGTGATAAAATGGAAGTTTAAACTAATGCTTCTAGATTATACATTCATCCATCGAATAGTATGAAATATCGCAAATTTCCATGGAGACATGAACCAAGAAAAATATTAAAACTTATTTCATGTTCTAGATTACAGGTTACAAGTTTTAGGTTCTTTGAACTAAGAACCTGGAACCTAAAGGCTTCCATTGGTCCGATTTTCAGGTTTCAGGTTCTATTCTAGAACCATGCTCACTCCTAATTTAGGCCCCATGACAAAAGATGCACCATAAATTGCATCCATTTTGAAGCCAAAGGCTTTACTTCATGCATTTGACTTCAAAGTATCACCCACTAATCCCAATTTTCCAGCGCCTTAAAACTTTTGAACTAGAAAGTCCTAAATCTTGAACTTAGAAAGGTGTACTTACAATTTAGCTGAAACCTTGTTTATTTTGCAAAAAAATGAATAATTTGATAATATAATTACTTAAATCTTTTAAAATTATTAGTCAATAAAAAAAATGTTTGCATCTTTAACAACAATTTATGTTTAGATATTTTTGTGGATAATAAAAGTACCTTTTATTCATTCATTTTTTTTTTGAAGTATTCAAACGATTGCTTTTTGGAAAATATTCTTCATATAACTCATTTTCCATTAAACAAACACAACCTTAGTGATTCTTAGTGATTTTTCTTTTTACAAGTCCCATTGAGGGGGAAAAAACGATCTATGTAAGTGATGATTCACTTAGTTGGAGTTATCAATGTCAGCTGTGGAAGGGGCTAATGGTCAGTTTAAGAGAAACTCTTACCTCAAAAGTTAGCTTAAATGGGGTAGGGCTTTTCTTTATAATTGATGTAGGGTAACCTCAATAATCTCATCCTCATAGATTGGGCCTTGAGTTAGAGCAGCAACCCTTGTATCTTTTGTGTGATTGTTAGATCCAGACTTGTTAGAAACCTAGGCTTTGATATCAATGTTTGGTGATTTTGGGCATTTTTTACTTCAAAAGTTAGCTCAAAAAGTGAGATTTTTCTCCGCATTTATAAATTCACCACTAGCCCGGGGTAACTCTAACATACTTTTACAAGAAAAATAAACCTTCTACTTGCCTATAAATGATAATTTATTTGTGTGATTTTGGTAATTAGTTACTTCTATGCTAGAATAGGAAAAAATCATTATCAAATACTTTTCTTTACGACAGCAATCATAAAAGAAGGGAATAATTATGTGAGTAATTTCGTTAGTGTTGTTAGGAGCTTCAAGAGTAAGTGTTAATATACAACTAACTTGAAGGAAATAGTTACCGTCGCTGTAACTTGTAAATTATCCAAAGTTCGTCCCTTTTTATAGTCACAAGCAATCTTGCCCAGGCGGCGTTGACAAGAAGTCAGAAATTTATAACAGAAATTTATAACTGAAATCATTTCATTATGAGATATTTGAATAATAATATAAAGAAAATAAATTATAAAAATAAACCCTGCGAAAAATTACGCAAACATGTGTGAAAAGATATTGATATATAAAAAAATTGCACCCTTTAAAAGGTGCCTCCTCACCCACGTTGGACGACACCTTCCTCTTCGTCGTCAACTCCGTCACCTCCATCAGCCCCATGGTGTTCCCAGGTGAGGGAGTACTTCAACACCGCGCTCACCGTTAACGTGATTCATCAACTCAATATCCGTGAAGGCCCAGATCGTCTTGCTGCATTGCCAAAATGACAAAGAAATTGCTGGGTTTGGGACATAAATCACCAAAGGCCTCACCGGAATCTTGCAAATAGCAAAGAAATTGAAGACGATGGAGATGGCACGCTGGGGGCGTTATTGAAAAATAACCAGCATCTTCCTTCGCCGAGAGAGATCTCTCTTGTAGGCCATTACATTTTTTCCCTCTCTGTTCTGCCGATTCCTCCGTTGTTCCTAGTTCAGGCCTCTTTTTGTTTTTTCTCCGACCTTCCACTTTTTGGCCGAAATTTGACAAGTTTTGAATTAGGGTTAAAGAATAGGGGACTTAGTCGATTTTGCTGAATTAGGATATTAAATTGGGACAACCCATGCTAAATATCATCACTTGGGCACATATGTTAAGTGAGGTTCGAAAAAAAAAAAATAATATATTGTCGCGTTTGATTTCAGTCGTTCCAAATTAGAGTGACACTTAAGTGATTATTATTATTTTTCAAAGGTGGCACTTAAATGATTTTTTTAAAAAAAAAATTGACATCAAAATGAGTGTTGTATGAAAAATGGAAGTAAGTGAGCTGTAACATTTTGATTAAGTAAAGGGAAAAAAGTACAAAAAACATAAAATCCCAAGTTGTGTCCACTATAACATATCTACTCTTGTGATGTCTCTCTTAGGCCTTGCCCAATTAGGATCAACTTTTAACATTTAGCTTAATGCTCATTCCGAATATAAGGCTTTCTAAAAGAGAGAAGGTGCAAGTTTTATAGTATGTCCACTTTGATATATTTACTCTAAACTTTTTATTGTAACATAAAAAATCCTAAAGTTAAACCTAAATGACACATTAACCCTTTGTTAGTGTTATGTCAGATAATTTTTCAATCAAAATAATGTTATTTTTACATGGTAACATCGCTTGCTTTCTAGCGTTCATAAATGCAAATTTTTAGTGACATTCATTGATGGAATCTTGATGGAGAGATAAATATATTACATAGGTACAAGTTTGAGTTTTTTTGTAAAAAAAATGTTTAGGATATGTGCGTCATAGTTTAAGGTTTTTGGTATTTTTTACCTTAAATTTAAAATAAAAAGTAATTTAAATATGCACACATCAAATAGCACAAATGTAGTGACGATTAAAAAAAAGCTATAATACGATTGCCATTGGTTGTGTAGCGATATGTGTAACTAAAACATGGACAAAACACCAATGTTGTGAAGTTGCATTGAAGTGATGTAATTTAGAAAAATTAGCTCATGAACATGAACTCCCAACAACCATTTGGATTTGTCCTACTGGCCACCCTTTCAATATGGAAGGAGGAGGTAAGGGGTTCGAATCCTCACCTTCTCGGGGAGTTGGGATGGGGACGAGTAAGTTTTAGAAGTGAATTTTGACTCACGCTATGCGGGAGGTAGGACAAAAAGTTTGAAAGTGAGTGTTAGAGTAGGAATATAGTAGGACTGATAAAAAAAAAAAAATATGAACTTCCAACAAAAATAAGAAAGGAAAAGAAGAAGTAACAAAGATTTTTCTCTTAAAATTGGCACTTTAAAAATATTTATATTTATCTTCATTTAAAATAAGTTAATTTACAATAATTTCATAGTTATATATTTTTGTGGATGATGAAAGAAATTAACAAAAATTCATTTCTCTAAAAAGACTAACATAATCAAAAGTGGAAAAATTCACCTACTTTTGGTCCTTCTTTCTCTGTCTGTCTCTGTCCCTGTCTCTGTCTCTCTACGTCTTCAAAGGCCGTTCCCTCAGATTTCGTTCATGTTTTTCCACGATAACCGATTTCTGTAGACATCAACCGTCAGTTTTCGACTTTAGAATTCAGTTAATCAACCGGTGATGCCACGCAAGAGCTTGCTTCGCCTTGTAAGAACAATTACAACCCTTACCCCAAAACGCATGCCCCTTCACGCGCCTGCTCCTCAAAGCCCACCTCGTGATTATGTTTACTTCATGAACCGAGCGCTTGATGATTTGATTAAATCGGGAGATGTCGGCTCTGCCCTCAACATGTTCGACGAAATGCCAGCTCGTAATGTCGTCACTTATAATTTACTCATTTCTGGGCAGGGCCGACATGGGTTCGCAGAGGCGGCTCTTAGTTTGTACAGTACTATGGTTTCGCAAGGAGTTGAAGAAAGTGCGCAGACCTTTTCGACCGTACTGAGTATTTGCACGAACGGGGGTTTTTACAGAGAAGGGACGCAAGTTCATTGCCGGGTTGTTTTGCTTGGATTTAGTTCGAATCTGTACATAGGCAGTGCCCTTGCTGGTCTTTACTTGCATGTGGGTCTCGCCGATGTCGCTTTGGTGATTATCCGAGAATTGCCGGAGCGAAGTTTGGCTACATGGAACTTGATTTTACGTGGATTTTGTGATGTGGGTCGACCAGATCTGTTGTTTGGATTGTTCGGTGAGATGAAAGTTGATGGCTTTGAGCCAAATGGGCTTAGCTTCTGTTATATGATTAATGGGTGTGCTACGGAGAAGCTTGTAGATGAAGGCAAGCAACTGCATTGTCAGGTGATAAAGGCTGGATGGGCAGAGTCTCAAATTTTTGTTGCAAATTCTTTGGTGGACTTCTACTCCAGTTGTTGGTGTCTAAATGATGCAAAGAAATCATTTATTTCTGTTCCAGCTGAGGATGTGATTTCTTGGAATTCCATTGTTTCAGTCTATGCGGGGCACGGGTTATTGCTTGATGCTCTTGAATTGTTCTCCATGATGCAATTCTGGGGGCAGAGACCTTCTGTCAGATCAATTGTTGGGTTCTTAAATTTATCCAGTGAAACATGGAATATTGATCTTGGGAAGCAGATTCACAGCCTTGTCAAAAAATTGGGTTTTGATCAGGGGAGTTTTTATGCTCAATCTGCTCTTATTGACATGTATGGAAAATGTGGTGAAATTGAGTGCTCAATTTCTGCATTTGAGAGTCTTACTGAGAAATGTATGGGTTGCTGCAATTCACTAATGACGTCTCTATTGCAATGTGGCATGGTAGAAGATGTGGTTGAGTTATTTGGTTTTATGGTTGGTGAGGGGGTTGGTTTCGATGAAGTCTCTCTTTGACAATGCTCAAAGCAATATCGATGTCTGCTTGTGGAAGCTTAACGAGCACTGATTTGGTTTGTGGTTGTGCAATAAAATCAGGTTATGAATCAGACACTGCAGTTTCTTGTTCTTTGATTGATGCATATTCAAGATGGGGTTGCATAGATCTTTCCCATGAGGTCTTTGAGAAAATGGTTTCACCAAATGTCACGTGCTTCACGTCGATCATCAGTGCCTACGCCCGCAATGGAATGGGAAGAAAAGGCCTTGAAATGCTTGATGCCATGACTAAAAGGGGTCTAAAACCTGATGAGGTGACCTTCTTGGCTGCCCTATTGGGGTGCAGTCACTCAGGGCTTGTTGAAGAAGGAAGATTCCTTTTCCATAATATGACATTCCATCATGGGATAAACCCAAACTGGAAGCATTATTCGTGCATGATTGATCTTTTAGGGCGTGCAGGGCTGCTTTCTGAAGCTGAAGAACTGCTGAAACAGGCACCAGGGGAAGCTGATTGTGCAATGTGGAGCTCATTGTTGAGAAGTTGTAGGGTCCATGGGAATGAAATGGTTGGGAGAAGGGTGGCGGAGAAGTTGATAGAGTTTGAATTGGGAGATCCTGCTGTTACGCTTCAAGTATCAAACTTCTATTGTGAAATTGGGGAATATCAGAACTCAATGCAAATAAGAGAAATTGCCATGGGGAAGAAGATGACAAGGCAGATTGGTCAGAGTTTAATAGAGGCCAAGACTCGTAGCCAACATTAGCATCTGGAACTGGCTGCACCATTTGTGGAAGTCCACATCTACTTGATTAGTTTGCTAAGGCAAGTATGCTTTTGCTTGAAGCCTCGAGTATGCATGGGACAGTAGTAATATTGGCCATTGGCCTTTCGGTCCCGACTGAATTGACCGACGTCTCTTTTTATATATAGGTAGTCACTGTTATAGGTCATTTTATCTGTTCTTTCTTTAATTTCTTTTTCCTTCATGGTGGGGTAAGCATGAAGAGTGCCCATTTGATTTCAGTGACCTCTTACACAATGTACATGTTTGTGAAGAAATTCATGCATATTTGAAGAACAGAGAATCTTGAATATGATTTCTCTCTGTGGCAGATTTGATAAATAAATATAGTTTGGTGCAAAGTGGATTCAATATTTTATTGCTCTCTATTGTGGGGTGGAGGAGTAGACTTGAATATCCATAAGCCTTTTGACTTATGTTTCTGTCTGCTGGTTGAAGAAGAGTAAAGCAAGGGCCAGAGAATTTCCCTTGTACTTTAAGTGTGGAAATGCTCCCTTACCCCTTCATCTACTTCCAAGCCAAGCCACTGCCCCCTTTTAGAGAACTAATCTGCTATTATTAATTTAAAGTGCATGGGTTCACTGCATTTTATGCAAACCAGTCATCTTGGGAGCAGTTAAGACTGAAAAATACTATGGATAGATTATTTATTTTGTTTCTGAATTTGTTGATGGTGGTTCATGCAGCAGCAAACAAGATTGAGTATGGAAAGTTTAGCATTCTCGAAGAGTTTGAAAGTTTGCACGTTGAAGAGGAAAATGAAGTCGAAGATCCAGATATTCCATCATGGGCCGGCCAACGTGATGGCAAGGTCCTGGTGAACGTGGATAGCTTTGGGGCAGCTGCAGATGGAATATCTGATGATACTCAGGTGTGTATACAAATCATCTCTGGTATTTAGGCTCTAAGTTTCAAGAGACTTGCTAAGAAAATGCGCTACATATTTGTCTAATGCTTGTTCAAGGAAACTGAATAAATCATCAACCAGTAGGAATAACTGAAATTAGAACAAGTGAGAGAATTGTCCAATAATATGACATACAGCATGTCTAGCAGACTGGTCACTGACTTATCTAGTATTTAGCATCCAAGTTATCAGTTTTTTCAGTCCAATTGCTTATTGGTATAGGCCTTCCTAAAGGCATGGGCTATGGCCTGTGCAACACCAAAAGCTGTTTTCTTGGTACCCCCAGGACGCCGTTATCTAGTCAATGCCACGCGATTCAGTGGACCATGTTCAGATAAGTTAGTCATACAGGTATCTGTTTATCTTCCAAGTACTATCTTCAAATGTTCTATTATCATTGCAATCTTCTGTATTGTTCTTGTCATTCTTAATGAGATAAACTCCACCTGGATTTTCTTTGACTAAGAATGAACCTATTGGAATTGCAGATAGATGGGACAATAGTTGCACCTAACGAGCCCAGTAATTGGGATCCAAAGTCTGCACGAATTTGGCTCGATTTTTATAAGCTAAATGGAGTTCTTTTCCAAGGCAATGGCATTATTGATGGATCAGGCAGTAAATGGTGGGCTGCATCTTGCAAAAAGAACAAAACAAATGTATTAATTTCTTCACTATACTTGATATGATATTTGTCCTAGTTTTTTCAAGATACTAACTTCAGTCTTTAATTTGTGTTAACAGCCTTGCCGAGGTGCACCCACGGTAAGGATCTTTTTCCATCGTCATAGGCTCGTAGTGCCTATATAGAAAACAAATTCACGGCATGAGATTTGTTTTTGCCAGCCATACGTGCAGTTAATGTGACATGAGAGGTTTTTGCAGGCCCTGACAATTGATTCTAGCTCATCCATAAAGGTGAAGGGACTCACAATTCAGAACAGCCAACAGATGCATTTTGTAATTTCCCGCTCCGATTCAGTTCGGGTGTCTGAAGTGCTAGTCTCGGCTCCAGGAGATAGTCCAAACACTGATGGAATCCATATCACGGAATCCACTAATGTTGTCCTCCAAGATTGCAAAATAGGAACAGGTGACTAAATTCCATTTTTCTGCTCATTTCTCAATGCATAAATGATGAAAAATCAATGCCTATGTTATCTTGATTAACAAGGCATATTGGTTATTCAAAGAAATATTGTAATGGTAAATACATTCAGGAAAATAAAGTATGGTGCTTCTTGTGTGACTTTCAGGAGATGATTGTGTCTCCATCGTTAATGCTAGCTCCAACATTAGAATGAAGAGAATATTCTGTGGACCAGGACATGGAATAAGGTACAGTATTAACATTCTTCTTTGGATGAATGCATCTAGTGCCCTTAACCAACTCACAGGAGAACATTTTTTGGCAAACAAGAAAATGCAAGCCTTTATCATCTGAATTTGGGTCTTGATTTTTTTTCTTATACTTTGTCATCTGCGATTCTCTTAAATAGCATTGGAAGCCTTGGGAAGGACCACTCAACCGGCATTGTCACAAAAGTGGTCCTAGACACAGCATTCCTTAGAGAGACCACCAATGGACTGAGAATAAAAACTTGGCAGGTAAAACTCCAAAGCATCAATAGGTTAACTGACTTATGTCAGCTTCAGGCATTCATGATTGCATTTCTAAGCTAGCTTCTTCAAACAAACCAAAGGATTGATTGGGGGCCTCACTCATCCATCATATAAAGGACACTTGGTCAAAATAATTAAGACAGTGACTCTCACACATTCGCTGGTTTTCTTTATAGGGCGGATCTGGTTATGTCCGTGCAGTCCGGTTCGATAACGTGAGGATGGAAAATGTTGCGAATCCAATCATTATTGACCAGTTCTATTGTGATTCACCAACCGTCTGTCAAAATCAGGTAAAGCTCCTAGGTGTTCATCTGTGGCTTTTCTGTGGTCACACAATAGGAATCCTCTTACCTTGCCAAAACTGACTTTTCTTTCTCGCCATGTCCCAAACCATTGAAGACGTCAGCTGTGAAAATAAGCCAGATAATGTACCGGAACATCACCGGGACCTCGAAGAGTGAGAAGGCCATGAAATTCGCTTGCAGCGACACCGTTCCATGCAGCAACATCGTCCTCAGCAATATCAACCTGGAAAGCGAGGATGTGACTCTGGAGACATACTGCCACTCCGCTGAAGGGTTTGGCTATGGTGTTGTGCATCCCTCGGCTGACTGCCTCAGTTCACAAGATAAGGACTTAATTTCTATTGGCTGGGCTCAGGAAGCTGCGACTGTCCGACCTATCGATGAGCATATTGTTCACACTGAGCTCTGATCTTTCTTCAAGCAAGTCTTTTGGGAAAAAAAGAAGAAGAAAAAACTGTCTTATATAGTTACATCAATACTAAAAATTTGTAGTAGAGTGGTAGTATTAACTATTGAGGGTTGTTAGAGAAGGTTTGAGGCGCCCAAGTAAATTTTCAAGGGAAAGGGAGGGTAATGTTTAGTCAATGCTTAAACTGCAGTACAATTTATTCAAGAAGATATCCAATTTATGATTGGGTAATACATATGCAATAAGATGGGAAAATATTCTTATGAATGAGATATTACACAATCTTACTACTACTAAGGCCTTGCTTTTCCCTTTGTTTCCCCCTAGGATTACTGTCAAATTCTAGCAGGCATTAGAATACTCATGATGCCCTTTATTTTCTTTTTTTTGGCAAGTTTCATTCTCTATTCGATTAGCTATAAGTTTGCCAAGAAGAAATTACTTGTAAGGTACTAATGTCAAGTCTTGGCATTGCTACTGAGTACGTGTGGTTGGCCAAAACGTCGGCTGTTGAGCGAGGATCAATTCATGCTCCGCTGCAGCAACAACGAAATATAAACCAAAAATAAACGTAACATGTTATGAGACAGCCATGAACATGCCTCTTTTTAAGGCCACCGGAAAATGCAGAAATAGTGACTAGCAAATATATGTTAACACGTTGAACTAGTAACGATGCATGAGATACTTTTTCGATCTGTTGATTCAGTCGAATACTTTTTTACCCGCCAAGACTAGAAAATAGCGTCTTCATATTTTTCCGTTTGGCTGCTCTACCATTTCGTTATCAACCCAGCATACACCTTACGATATTGTACCGGGATGCCAAAAGATTCCCCTCAAATTTCAGGTTGTCTTTTAATCTAGTGGATTAAGTATGGTTTCCATGGATTGAAGTTACCAAAAATGTCCTCAACCTGCTATACTTATGCCAATTCAATTGTATATCTTTTAATTTGATCAAGTTCATGCTAAAGTTTTTGACGATTTACCAATGTAGTCAATCTGATCAATTTTTGTCAGAAATCACTTATGTGAATGCTGGCCCTCTTACGTGACATTGCCAGCATTGACATGGACAATTTTTGTATATTTTTTTTTAATTTTGTTTGATTTTTTGAATTTTAAATGATTTTTCTTCTTTTCTTTTATTGTGGTTGGGAAGGGCCTGACAATCTTGTTTGCCACTAGGCGAGGGCAACACTCGCCTAGCCCTCTTTGGCCATCACTTGAGATTGACCATCATTGAAAAGCAAAAATAAAAATAAAAAGGAAAAATAAGAATTTTTAAAAGTTATCAACATTAATACTGGCCACACCACATAGGATGACAAGCATTGATTAAGATGCTATGTCAGTGCTTTATAATCAAAATTGGTCAAAAGAACTATTTGGTAAATTGTTAAAATATTTAGGACTGAATTAACATGAAAAAAAGATTTATGACTAATTTGGTATTAACACATTGGGTTTGATTTTTTTGGTAATTTTCTCATTTCCATGGCAATTAATATAGCTCAAAAGCTTAATTAAGTTGGAAAGCGACTAAAACTAATTACAGAAACAGGAGATTTTAGCATCACTTCCGGTAAGGCATAATACTCTCAAGATGATATCAACTGGAAGTTATCTTTTCCGAATCTATTGCTTCCATTCCAAGTGACTTATCTTCAGCCAAATCAGAAAGTGGGTTTGAAATTGATTCCCCACGATAAGCTCAGGAGATTAGTTGGCATCAATCATGAAGGGCGACTTTGTCGGCTGATCCATCGTCCTTAGCTTATGGAAAAGCAATGTTAATTTGCATTTAGTATGAATTATCTCCTTGAAGCTTCTTTTTTTAATAATTTAAGATATAAGTGAGTAAATTTGACTATTTAGAGGCTCATGAAATATCCTATAAATCTTATTTTTTTTTCTTCTTACTAGTGATATATAGCTCATGTGGTATTGTTGCGATGTGCCTGTCTGCTTCAATCTCCCTCTCATGTCTATATATGCACATGTCCAATCAAAAATCTGAAATCAAAAGTGGAGCAAGCCTTGGATTAAAGGCCAAGCAAAAGATAATGTGAAGGAAAGAAGTGGGTCCAACCTCCAACCTGTTTAGGAAAAGAAGAAAGTATGACCACTTTAGTTTCTCAAAGGCAATCCAACTGAGGCTTTAAGAAGGGGTTTTGTTTAGTTTTGAGTAGTGTTGTGCAAACAAATCAGAGCGCCTTTTTGTTTTTCCAGGTGATGAATTTTCACGGGTAGCCGATACACGCACTTGATGACACACGATTTTCCCGAGCTGTCCTAGGCTGGTTCGGACCTTTTCGTGGACTGAGCCGAGCTGCAAACCACAAGCAAATGACCTCAGGAAGGTCCTTCCATGCTTAAGTCAGTACATCAGGATTAGTAAAGGAAAGGAGAGAACGATGAGAGAGGATCTGCTCAGAGAAAGCCGAAGAAACAGAAAACGCCATGGGGACTCCCCTGGTGGGGTTCTGAGGAGTCTTTGCGGGCGATGCGCGCTTAATGGGCCTTGGGAGCGGAATAATGCATTATATTACCCAACAGGGTAAGGAGCTGGGCTAACCTGATCGAAGCGTGCATGGCCGCCTGGCCGAGCTGAAAACATATTTTGTCATTTGTTTCTTACACTTGTATCGTTCCACAATGTATATGAATTTCTAGCGCGCATATGATGGCATTTTGCATTTGGGTGATCCGGCCACATGCACTAGGAACTTAAGCCCAAGTGCCAAGGACTTAGGCACAACCTTTGTGGACTTGGGGACTCGAACTTGGGTGTGGGGACCTAGGCATGGGGATTTGGTTTCCATGCCCAACCTCGATGGACTCAGGCAAGCGAGCACTGGGGCTCGTGTGCGTGAGCACCGGACTGTGGTCGCAGGCTTGGCCTCGATGTATCAAGGCCTTGGTGTTGGGGACTCGATCTTGGATGGCGGGAACTAGCGTTAGAGTTCCTATGCCCAAGCGTAGAATTTCTAGTTGAAGCGTCGATATGTGGTCATATTTTGGAAAATGATTTCCAATTTTTTAAAGAGGAAATCATGTTCTTGAATTTAGTACAAAAAATATTTTCCATTGATTCATTTTCTTAAATGATCTATATATTGGAAAATGTTTTTTGTGAAATAATTGGAGCCCAAATGGTTATTGATAATGAAAATATTATTCATTGACTAACTGCCAAATGATAGAAATGATTGTTTTTAGGAAAACGTTTTTCAAGTCATTCATTTTTTTGCAAAAGAAAGGGAGCCAAGAGAATGCATTATAATAGTTGTTGGAGCTAAGAGAATATCTGTATTTATACCTCCCACGAGGCACTCATTCGTTGTGTGATTACTAGTGTGGCGAAGATAACCACTGAGGGAGATGGGAACACTAATAATTTGAAGTCGTACACTTGGGCTCTACCTCCTTTCCCACACATTATACTCTAGGTTGGTCTAAAAATGTTCTTTGAATCTCGTGCGATGTTGTGTAGAATATAAAATCACTAGAGAAATACATTGGACAAGTAAAAACTGAAAGATTTATGTAGTTTAATATGAGCGCTATAACCTATTCCCTGGAGAGAATTATCCCCTAATTAATTGGATAATTGCTTACTAACTAAACCATATTCCAGCCCTAAATTTTATTCGAAACCATCGTATTTTTGAAGAAAGCATCTCAATTTGAATGCAGAACTCACAGCACAAAATTCACCAGGTTCATAACTCCGTTCATTCAATGAAAGAGCTCCATTGGTAGCTTTCTCGAAAAAATCTACTTTTTCTCGTGTAGCTCCTTCATAAAAAGCTATTGAGCTGGGTGGAGAAAATATCGAGTACATGAGTGGCAGCCAATTGAGCACCAGACTGTGGTCGCAGGCTTGGCCTCGATGTATCAAGGCCTTGGTGTTGGGGACTCGATCTTGGATGGCAGGAACTAGCGTTAGAGTTCCTATGCCCAAGTGTAGAATTTCTAGTCAAAGCGTCAATATGTGGTCACATTTTGGAAAATGATTTCCGATTTTTTAAAGAGGAAATCATGTTCTTGAATTTAGTACAAAAATAGTTTTCATTAATTCGTTTTCCTAAACGATCTATATATTGTAAAATGTTTTTTGCAAAATAATTGGAGCCTAATTGGTTGTCGATAATGAAAATATTATTCATTGACTAACTATCAAACGATACAAATAATCGTTTTTAGGAATATATTTTTCAAGTCATTCATTTTTTTGCAAGACAAAGGGAGCCAAAGAGAATGTATTATAGTAGTTGTTGGAGCTGAGAGAATATCTGTATTTATGCCTCCCATGAGGCACTCATTTCATTGTGTGATTACTAGTGTGTTAAAGATAAGCACCGAGGGTGATGGGAACACTGATAATTCGAAGGCCATACACTTGGGCTCTACCTCCTTTCCCACACATTATACTCTAGGTTGGTCTAGAAATGTTCTTTGAATCTCGTACGATGTTGTGTATAATATAAAATCAACAAAGAAATATACGGGACAAGTAAAGAACTGAAAATATTTATGTAGCTTAATATGAGCGCTATAACCTATTCCTTGGAGAGAGCCCATAGCAAATTATCCCCTAATTAATTGGATAATTGCTTACTAACTCAAGCATTTTCCAGCCCTAAATTTTATTTGAAACCATCGTATTTTTTGAAGAAAGCAACACAATTTGAATGCAGAACTCAGCACAAAATTCACCAGGTTCATCATTCCGTGCATTCAATGAAAGAGCTCCATTGGTAGCTTTCTCGAAAAAATCTACTTTTTCTCTTGTGTAGCTCCTTCATAAAAAGCTATTGAGCCGGGTGGAGAAAATATCGAGTACATGAGTGGTAGCCAATTGAGCAAAATATTAATATATTTTTCTTGCGATACGTCTTGTGCCTAGGCCCACAAGTCATAAATGTTTAAAACTGTCGCAGCCCCTTTCTCTCTCTTCACTCGCTTCACTCCATTGTTGTCAGACACCCTCTCTCTTACTTCCATTTTTCTCTCTTTCTGCAAATAGAAGGGTCATAGGAGAGAGAGTTGGAATTTTACATAGAAAATTTCGAGTTTGAGAGAGCAAAAGGAATTGAGGTGGTTTTTCCAATGAAAGGAGAAGGGAAGACGGTCATGATGAAGTCGAAACTGAAATTCGGCTTGGTGGGTCTTGAGCGAAGCTTGAAGAGTGAAGAAGAGGCGGCGTCGCGTGAAGACAAAGGGAGGGAGAGAGAGAAGGCGGAAAGAGAGAAAAATGGAAGTGGGTGGAGGGAAGATGTCTGACAACGGAAGAGTGAACCGAGGAGCGAGTAGAAAGAGAGAAAAAGGCCTGCGAGGGTTTTAAACATTTCTGACTTGTGGGCCCAAAAGCGACACATATTGCAAGATAAATAAGTTAATATTTTGCTGAGCTGGCTATATTTGAAGACCCAATATTTTTCTAGTGAGGGCAGCCAAAAGGTAAAATTCCTTTTGTATGACCATAAAGAAGGAAAGTGAAACCTCCATTAGTCTCTTTCTTAGATAAGACTAAACAAATTTGAATAGTAATTAGGGATGGAAGGTTTCAAGTTCGGTACATGTTCTATATAGAACTTATAACTTATTTATTAGAACAGTTTCTTTATTTTTTCGAAGCTAGAATCTGCCATACATATCTTAGAATTCAAAATTATCCTGTCACAGGTTCTAGTGTTTATTCAGATTCTACATATATCATTTATTGAACGATTATAGTGATTAAAACTTTTAATGATCACCACTTATTACTATAATTCATTAACCGTAAAGACATACGGAAAATATGAACATTAATAAAGTAAAAGTCTTAATCATAAAATGGAAGTTTAGACTAATGTTTTTATATTATACACTTATTATCAAACGGCATAAAATATCGCAAAAATAGCACAAATACATGAACTAAGAAAAATATTAAAACTTATTCCAAGTTTTAGGTTAAAGTTTATAAATTTAAGATTTCGGGTCCCTCTAACTAAAAACTTGGAACTGACACATCGAAACAGGTTTATCATTTTTAAAAATCTAGAACCTACCCTATATACCTTGAAACCTGGAAACTACAAGTTCCATCGGTCAAGTTCTTAGGCTTCAAGTTCTAGCCTAGAATCATTCTCGTCCCTAATAGTAATCTCCAACAATCCACTCTTGATATACAACTAAAGAGAATTCTAATCCAATTAGATTTTTTTTTTTTTTTGGGATTTTGATCCTAAGAGAATCAATTTAACAAATCAATTTACATCCTCCAATTAGATTAGGTCTAGGGCTCAAACTTTAGAGAAATCTCGAGACTTAATTTAACAATTCTTCATCTTGGCTTGATGTTTGCAAACAAAACATAGTGTTCAAAATTCATACCGGCTCTTCCAACGCTCCAATAGACACTCATTTCCACAAATGTTAGCGATTTTTTGTCGAAATTAACCTAATGGGCTACATTGTAAATAATCAAAGGGTGTAGGACTGAATGGGCTATAATTGGAAAGTTTATGATGAATCGGCTACTTTACAATAGATTTAAGATTTTTTGGACAATTCTCCTTTTAACGGATTTTTTTTAGCATTTCACTGATTCACTACTACAAAGTTGCTCTACGATTACATTCGAAGATGTAAAGTCCTTCCTTTTTTAAGAGTGAAAACGAAATTAGAAGAAGATAATTACCTAGGATATGGCGCAAAGTTTGGCTTTTGGGGTAGAGACAAGCCTAGAAGGCCCGGAGGTAGCAGATTGAAAAGCCACATTAAATTGAGGTCAAACATTCAGATTCATTGATGTTATCAATACGGTAAGTGGGGTACCAGAGGAGAAATCATCCAAAGTACAATCATCAAGGAGTTAAGGTGGCATTTGCAAGTGAGTGTTTTGTTACTAAAGCAAAAATAGTTCCAAGGGAAAATTATCTAAAAAGTCTTAAACCTATTATAGAATGGCTAATTTGGTTCAAAACTTTTTAATATGGCCACTTTAATTCAACATTTTGATGAAAATGCCAATATATTGCTTTTGGCCAACTTTAGATGGAAATAGTTAACGTGGACGCTGACCGTTCTATATGATATGATTGACGTTAATGTGGATAATTTTTATAATTTTTTTATATAGTCATTTTCTTTTCTTTCATTTATCTTTTTTTCTCTATTTCCCTACGCTGGTTGGTGGGGCCTCGCGATGACCAAGATGCCCTTGCCTCCCCTAGACCTAATGAAGGTGTTGTGGCCCTCTCTTAGATCTAGGTTGCCCTTGCCTCTAGCCAGGACCTCCACAGGTCATTGTCTAGGCCTCGGATTAGCGGAGAAAAATAGGAAAAAAAGAAAAAGGAAAAAGAATAAAAAGGGGAAAAATAGTAAAAATTACAAAAATATTTCATGTCATTATTAGTTGTGTCACATAGGATAGTCAACATCTACATAATGGTCACTAGTCAAAATTGACTGAAATGATTAGATTATCATATTTTCAAAATGTTTCGAACTTCACATTGAAAAGTTTAGGATTGAATTGGTTACTGTGCAATATGTTGAACATGCGTTAGTAGTCATTATGAGTTTATTAGGTAATAATTGGGTGGTTGACTGTGGATGTTTTATCTTGTGATTTCTCATGGGCACTATTTTACTACTTATTGGTGTTTGGAGGGTGGTAAGGTGCATACAGAAAACGATGTTGCTTGCAAAGTAGTAAGGATTAGGATAGTTCATATTAAGATGCACGATGGAGTCATGAGAGCGTTCACTAATGTATGATATGTATTGGAGTTAACAGATAACCTTCTCTTGTTGAGTGCTTTTGAGGTGCTCTTGTACCATAGTTTTGTTGGGAAAAATATGGTTTTGAATTGGATAAAGCGATTAAGTTGAATTTTGAGGCATGATATTATTTTCTTTAAAGATTTATTTGCCCCACAACATTACTAATGATCACCGGAAGATTTCTTTTAGAATACAACAAAGTCTCAAAAAACTAGATAGTAATTATAGTACTTCTCTAGGGTCTTTCAAGGGAAACAATTGAAAATAGTAACTTTATATTCTTTTAAAAGAAAACAAAAAATAGAAGAAGAAGATCATGATTGAACATACATGTTTAGTAATTTATAGCGAAAAACAATAAGTTATATCCGAACATGCCCAATCTTCCAATGATTAAAGAAGTTATGTTTGAGCAGGTATAAATTCTAAGATAACCATTTGAAGAAATAATAAAATTCGGAATCAAATAAATAATACATAAATAATAATCATAACTCTTTCATAAACAGTCATATTATTTCAATGAGACTTTATGATTAATTTTTTATTAAAAAAAATTGAATTTTAATAAATAAAAATAATGATAATTAATTTGTACCAAATTGCATCCATATGTGCACTCACATCCTTTTGACATGGGACAAGGTACCTCATAGTTTGTTTTACAATTAAAGTACCAGCAATTTCTGCTAAAGATGAAATTCTAAAGGTCCCTCTACATGTGCTTACTGTGGCACGGAAGAAGAAAGAGTGTAGGTTATATCTCATCTTGCAGACCACGATGATTAGCTCATTTGCTAGATTTGTCAATATTTTAGGTTAGGACATAACATAGTCATGGCATATGAGACTTGGCACATGAGTGAGAAGGACGTGATATTCTGAGTCGGAGAGGTCTAGCAGGAGGTCACCGGACTGAGAAGCTGGTGCGTCAACATGCATATAATTAGATATAGTCCATGTCTTGCTCTTTGTTGTTTTTTACTGGTTAATTATGGTAGCACGAAGTCTTCTACGAGTGTAACTTGATCCATGACCTCATTCAACTATTCTACCTTTACAAGACAATAAAGATTCATTTAGCAGTCTTTAAAGTTGCTTCTGGGTCGATCATCATCATGTGATTATAATATGATGCCACACACTCAAGTACCTTATTTTTTCAGCACATATTACTAGAAGTGATCGCTTTTTGGGTGGGTGGTGGCCGGTTGCCACCTTAGAATTGGACCACCCACTAAGTAATGGTTCCATAAAACGGGAATTAGGAACCGCTCACTGGTTCCCAGATTCACTCAGAATGACCACCGATCTGATTTGTTCCTAAGTGTGTATATGGAACCGGTCTTGTCCTACAATCTAATCTATTTTTAATAGCAGATAGCATAAAACCAAAAAGTCCCGGAAGAACGCCATATTACCCAATATCTTGAAAACCGGCCAAAAGTACCCAGAAAAGAACATAGAAAGAATGGGACATTACTTAAAGTTGTAAAGCAATCTCTACCGCTCTAATGGATTTCCAATGCAGACGAAACAGTTCTACTTTTCTTTTGTGAGGTGAGTTAATCAAGAGATGTGATTCCTAAAGTTGAACTAAAAGCGGGTCTTTGGAAGAGCAAATGTGAGAGAAACCAACTAATACACGCACACACATATGTACTGGTCTGGTCGGGTGGGTGATTCGACCTGGAACTGAGAACTATTCATGTACTCACTAGTTATTGAAATCGGGAACTGCCTAGAATTGACAAGTTCGATTCGGTTTGGTCTAATTCAGGCAGTTCTTTGTTCTTTTGCACACCTCTATATAATGTTATAATCATGGTTAATGGATGAACGAAAGATAATAAATTAAGATACGTCTTTTCTGTCTACGTATCTATTTAATTCATAAATTTACTAAACTTTTCTGTTTACGTATCTATTAAATTCATGAATTTCCTAGATTCATGTATCTTTTAGTTCATGTATTTATTGAGTTCACATATCTCTTGGATTGACGTATTTCTTGATTAATGAATTTCATGGATACATGCGTCTATTTAATTCATGTATCTCTTCTGTATATGAACTATAAATAGATAGGAGCATAGAGCTTCATTACAATCTTTTGGTTTTTTCGATTTGATTCAAAAAGCTTTGATATACTTTTTTACTTTTTTTTTTTGATTTTTCTAGGTGTGCTAGCTCGATTGAACAGTTTGACTGAGTCCTGTTTGCATAGTGCTAATCCAAATAGGTTCGATGTGTTGTATCTTGGGAGGCATAGTTCGTAAATCTGCGAAGGATCATTGGCAAGAACTAATTGTCTTAAAGAGATTTGGATATCCGTACCTCACTTCCATTACATTGATATTATGATTACAACAAACAATTTGTTTTCTCTAGGTTAATTTCCAACAATCTTAAGGCGATTAAATCACTCGCTGTTTATTGTTCTTGTCAGATTATTAAGATAGTTGAAAACAATCAAGTACACTTCAAAGTCTAGAATGTTTCAGGAGACGTTCCTATGGTCGATTCGACCATTGCTATGGAAGATGTTCAGCCCTCAAGATCTAAATTTGTAATAGCCAATGCTACGGGCCCTTGGGCCAACACCAATTTTGATGGTGCGGGTACAAGTCATATGACTGGTATGCCCGGGATTGTTTTTTAGAATAGTATAGGCCAAATGGCTTTTGGCTTCGTTTCTAGAGGGGTAGTTCAACAAACCTTCCCTACTATGATGGCAACACCTCCAATTACAACTAATGATAAATCGGAGAAATTCATTGGAGTGAGCTTTAAACAGTGGCAACAGAAGATGTTCTTCTATCTGACCATGCTAAATCTGACGAAGTATTTATCGGAGGTGTGCTTGATAATTAGTCCAAATGAGCAGGATGTCATGACCTCGATGCATTGGAGGCTTGGAAGCATGGAGACTTCTTATGTTGAAATTATATTCTTAATTATTTAGTGAATTCTCTATATAATGTTTATAGTAATATTGAATCTGCAAAACAGTTCTGAGTGTCCTTATAAAAGAAATACAGCACTAAGGACACTGGCACCAAGAAATTTATAGTTGCCAAATTCTTGGACTACAAGATGATGGATTCTAGTCATGAGTTAGGTTCAAGAATTGCAATTAATTTTGAGTGACATCTCTACTGAGGGAATGATACTTAGTGAATCATTCCAAGTGGCGGCCATTATTGAGAAACTGCCTTCGGGCTAGTCAGACTTCAAAAATTATTTGAAGCACAAACGCAAGGAGATGAGCCTTGAAGATCTTATTTTGCTCCTCAGAATCGAGGAGGACAATATAAGGAGTGCGAACCCTCCTTCTAAGCCAAAGGCTAACGTTGTGGAATCTTCCAAATTCAAGCAAGATAGAAAAAAGGAAGATATCTTTTCAAGGAAAAGGCAAGTAGAATGAACAGTTCCAGATTTCCAAAGGACATGTTTTATATGTAACAAGCCTGGCCATCATGCTAAGAATTGCAAGAAGCACCAGAAAAAAAAAAAAAAAAAAAAGGCAAGAACGATGGTGCAGCCCAGCAACTGAATTTAATAGAACATGACAATATTGAGAGATTGTCTGCTGTGGTAATGTCCGAAGCATCTATGGTGTTAAACATTAATGGCTGGTGGCTAGATACAAGTGCCACAAATCACATATGTGTAGATAAACACATGTTCTTATCTTATGAGAAGATTGAAGAAGATGAAAAGTTTTATATGGCTAACTCTACATCAGCAAAGATTGTCGGAAGAGGAAAGGTGATCCTAAAGTTTACATCTGGCAAAGAGGTCGCCTTGCTGAATGGGCTGCATGTACCATACATTCGGAAAAATCTAATTTTTGGTCCCATACATATCAAGAAGGGTTTCAAAATTGTATTTGAATTTGACAAGTTTGTACTTTTAAAAGGAGGGATGTATGTGGGGAAAGGGTACCTGTGTAATGATCTGTTTAAAGCCAATGTGGTTGTCATTAATGTAAACTCGAATTATGTGTACCTAAAGACTATTAATAAAGAAAAGTCTTCAGTTTACACTGTTGTGTTTCCTTATCTATGGCATAGTAGATTAGGACATGTAAACTATGGTACAATGAAGAGAATAACAAACTTGGGGTTAATTCCGAGATTTGAGTTGGATGCCCATTACAAGTGTGAGACTTGTGTTGAGGCCAAGTTTGCCAAGAAACCTTTCAAATCCGTTGAAAGAACAAGTGAACCTCTACAATTAATCTATAGCGATCTATGTGATTTAAAGTTTGTAGAAAGTGGAGGTGAAAAGAAGTACTTCATCACATTTGTGGATGACTGTACTAGATTTTGCTATGTTTATTTACTAACTAGCAAAAAAGAGACTATGAGCATGTTTGTCAAGTATAAAAATGAAGTTGAAAACTAACTTGATAAATGAATCAAAGTTCTTAGGTTTGATAGAGGAGGAGAATATAGTTCAATCAATTTCAAAGAGTTTTGTGCTAGTTTTGGAATAATTTTCCAAATGATTGCACCTTATACTCCACAACAAAAAGGAGTCGCTGAACGATTGAACAAGACACTAAAAGGAGATGGCTAACGCCATGCTTTTCAGGTTTACCTCAAAACTTGTTGGGGGGGGGGGGGAGAGGTAGTTTTAATTGCAAATTATATTTATAATAAAATACCCCACAAAAAAACAAGTAAAACTCTATACGAGTTATGGAATGGAAAGTTGCCATCCTACAATTTTCTAAAAGTGTGGGGGTGCTTGGCCACGGTGGCAATTCCTCCGCCTAAATAAACTTGGTTGGGACCTAAAACCTAAAACGGTGGATTGCATATTCATCGGTTATACTCAAAATAGTAGCACATATAGATTTTTGGTTCAGAAATATGAAAATGCGGAAATCCATGTCAATACAATCCTAAAATCAATGGATGCTGAATTTTTTGAGGATACATACATATATATATATATATATATATATATATATATATATGTATATATATCCTGCAAAAAGAAATCAAGGAGAACTTTCTCAAAAAAGGCTTAGAGAATCAGAATCTAAGAATGATGAAGTTGTGACCAAAGAAGTTGAACTTCGAAGGAGTAAAAGATCTTGAATTGAAAAATCTTTTGGACTTGATTTTCTAACATACATGTTAAAAGGTGAGCCTCAAACATTTAAAGAGGCAACGTCATTTTTAGATGCTCCTTTCAGGAAAGAAGCCGTTGACAATGAAATCCATTCTATCATAAGTAACCATACTGGGAATTGGTTAATCTTCCACCTGGAAATAAATCAATCAGATGTAAATGGATATTCAAGAAAAACTAAAAGCTAATGGTTCCATTGGTAAGTACAAAGCTCGGTTTGTAGCCAAAGGGTTTAGACAAAAAGAGGATCTTGACTACTTTGACCTTATTCACCTGTCACAAGAATAACATCAATAAGGATGTTGATTGCTATAGTTTCGCTATACCATTTGCAGATACATCAAATGGATGTGAAAACTGCATTCTTAAATAGTGATCTCGACAAGAAGATTTATATGGAACAATAGTGTGTAGACTTGTCAAATCATTGTATGGACTTAAATAAGCTCCTAAGTAATGGCATGAGAAATTTGACTAGGTAATGATTCAAAATGGGTATGGAATCAATGAGTGTGACAGATGTGTGTACACTAAATCCACAATAGTTGAATATGTACTTATTTGTCTATATGTCAATAACTTATCAATCCTTGGAGATAACACTGAGGTCATCAGAATCACCAAAAACATTCTCGAGAAGAACTTAAAGATGAAAGATTTAGGTGTAGTGAATGTTATACTCGGCATCACAATTCTAAGGAATTCTGATGGCTTAGGTTTAACACAATCTCATTACATTGAAAAGGTAATTGAGAGATTTAAAGGATTCGACATTAAAGATGCAAACAATCCTTTTTTTCTACACCTAACTTTAAGAAAGAACACTGGAAATAGTGTCAGATAGTTGGAATACTCTAAAGTAATCGGCATCATCATGTATATCTTGAACTGCACTGGACTTGATATTGTGTACTCAGTAAGCAAACTAAATATATATACCAGTAAACCAGGTCATGAGCACTGGAATGCTGTCATGAGAGTATTATGATATTTGAAAAGGACAAAAGACTATGTTCTACAATATGACAAATATCTAGCTGTTTTAGAAGGTTATTGTGATGCTAACTGGATTTTAGATTCTGATGAATTGAAATTGACTAGTGGATATGTGTTCATGCTAGGAGGTGCCGTAGTGTCATGGAAATCTTCTAAACAAACTCTAGTAACACACTCTATGATGGAATCAGAGTTTGTTGCTTTGGATAAAACTGCTGAAGAAGCAGAATGGCTTCGACATTTTTTAGAAGATGTTCTAACGTGGCCAAAACTTATGCCTGTAATTTGCATACACTGTGACAATCAAGCGGCAATTGCAAGGGCAGATAATGTGATTTATAATAGTAGGTCTAGACATATTCTTCGTAGACATAATATTGTAAGGTAGTTGCTCTCAAATGGAATCATTTCTTTAGACTTTGTAAAGTCAAAGGAAAATATTGCGGATCCGCTGACAAAAGGTTTGTTAAAAGAGTAGATAAACTGCGCATCAAGGGGAATAGGTTTAAGAGCCTTAACCTAATAAAGAGATTCTAGGGAAACCTAACCTATGCAATTGGAGATCCCATGGTCTAGGTTCAATAGGACAATGCAAATTCTGGAAACTCTAGTATAAGCATTGTCTCCCATTCCTATGATGCAACAGTGCTTTCCTACAGTATTATTAAGGTACGTTATGCGTTTAATGATTCCTATAACTTGAAATGTAACATCCAAGTAAGATATAGTAGGATATCTTTAATAGAAATGCACCTATATGCGTGGAGTTGACAAACTCTATGAAAATCTTTAAAGGCTAGATTTTCTAAAGCAGGCATGAACCCTGAGAGGTTCAGGGCTGCAAGAACAAACATAACCGAGAACCAATCTTGAATTGAAAATACTCTATGTGAGGTTTATTGTTTAGGCTTACATAAACAACTGGTGATTCAAGGCTTAGTTCATCGACTGGTTAAGTAAGTCTGATAGGCTTTCACTAAAGAAAGTTCAAAGCGAAAGTTACCTATCTTGATGCGGTGTACTTCAACAGGTATGATTAGATTCCTTCGAGTCAAAAATGTTTTGTTGATCCATTAATGTGGAAGATTGTTTTAATGGATTAACGAAAGCCAATAAATTAAAATACGTCTTTTCTGTTCACGTATCTATTGAATTCATGAATTTCCTAAACTTTTCTATTCACGTATCTATTGAATTCATGAATTTCCTAGATTCATGTATATTTTAGTTCATGTATTTATTGAGTTCACAAATCTCTTGGATTCACGTATCTCTTGATTTATGAATTTTGTGGATACATGCGTCTATTTAATTATGTATCAATTACATTGATATTCTGATTACAACAAACAGTTTGTTTTCTCTGGATTAATTTCCAACATATAATACATACATATATATTCGTGTGTCCGTTGCATAAGTACGTCAATACGTTTGCATAAAGCATAAGCTGTGAACATGGCGTGTTATCAATTGGCTAATCCACTGGCTGTTTTAAACGCCGCAGTAGGCCTTGGCTGAGCACACATCTTTGGGGATGCTGTCCTGGGAAAAGTAACGGAGCAACCCATAATGATCGAATGCTTTGAACTTCAATGGGTTCTCAGAATCTGCTAAGGATTTCGATTGTTCCACTGTGGAATATGAGCAAGCCCAGCGAGTACTGGGCGATTGCTTCTTCTTGAGCAACACTTGATGCAATGGAGAATGAACCCTTCCGTTGCTCCATGCCTGTTCAAAAGCGGTTGAATTCCATTACTTAAGTCAATAGAGAGACTCTCATAGACAAGATGTCCTTGATCCTTCACCAAATAAGTACGAACTTTCTGAAGGATCGCCGTCATTTTAGAAATAGTGCGAGCAAGCTATGTTTGATCCACACAGACAACAAGAAAATAAGGGACAGGTGGTATCAAGTTGTTGACATGAATTTGAATCGACTTGAGTTGAGATTGGTTTAAGTCAACAGATTAAGATTAACTAATTCAACTATTCTGCGTCTGTAAATTGCAAATTTTCTCGGCATAACAATTAATCAAACCTAGATAGCAAGTCTAAGGTTGGAACCATAGACAAGCACGTTGATCACCTTCCAAGAATGCATCGCCTGCCATGACCAAGAATGACGACGGTGAGGGTTCAAAGGCAATCCAATCGCCATCCTTCGTCTTGACCTCCGAACCATCAACTTGATTCTGGTGAAGCATGGTCATGAAGCTCTTATCGTGTGCACATGGCAGCTGCAATTTGTCTCGTTCATCTCCGGCACCATATATTTCATGAGCCAAAGGAGATAATCGGTCGACGCGACATGCGAGTCGTAGTACTTCTTTACCCTATTGCTCTCAAACACCATCCTTTTCACCATCTGCTCGAACTCGGACACCTTCTTCGAGAAGGCAAGCGCACCATTGCTAGGAACCGATAAAGTAATTGAACGTTTCCAAAACAAAAAAACAGCCAAAACACGCAAAACTTGGTTCAGGGCGGAAATAATCTTTCAAGAATTGCTATTGGGGCGTTCTTCTCTCATTTTATAGTTGCAATACCTCAAAATTGTGTGAGGCAACCGCTCAATAGCAATCATAACTTTGTTGTAACCACAATCATGAGGTACTTGCTAAATACCTTATGAAATCTAAAGCACCCATTTTTCATGACCGAAACTGCTGTAGGGTTCGAGTGCATTTCCAACAACCCGAATCACTTTTTTGATTCCTTTAATTTTTTATAATATTTGCATTCGTTGTCCTTTTGCTAATATATACGAAGAGACAAAAATTACCCATGAGAAGTTGTGAGAAACTTCGAATATTTTTCCACATCTTATTGGGGTGTAGTGTAGTTAGATATGGATTTGTCCTTGATAAATAACTAGTGGACCCATCTGGGAACTGTATTTTTTTTTTGCTGAAAGATAATGATTTCATTGCTAACCCACAAAAGGGGCACCATTAGATGGAAAGTCTAAGCATAAGATAGAAATTAGAGGCTGAGGAGGAAATGAAACCCAATTAGTAGGAAGAGAGTTGACTCGGTGGGCTTTAGCGACCCAATCCGCGGCCTTGTTGGTTTCCGTCGGTTCATAGAGGACCAAAACTCCACTAAGCTGGGCCAAAGTTCTCTTGCAATCAGCTACAATCGATTGGGCGGCCAAGGGGCTCAGCCCAGCCCGATAAGCACTCCACCAAGGATAAGTTATCGGAGGATATGTACACTTGTAGATCACTTTTGTTCAAGACATGCTGTTTGAGTTCCATTTGTGTAGATCTGCTTTCCTTTACCCACAGCAACGCCTCTCTCACGGCTAGGGTTTCAGCCACCCAGGCCGATGGAGCATGGATCTTTTTGGTGAAGCCGGTGACAAGGAGGCCAACAACGTTCCTGCACACTCCCACAACCCCTCCCACCAGCGATGATCTGCACAGGAGGCGTTGACGTTCAGCTTCAGCTCCTGCAAACTAGGCGAGTCCAGTTCGTTGGGTTTTTGAGATCTGCTTGTTGCCGTTTGTTTCGGCTTAGCGCTTTTTCTGCCCATTTCGTGTATAGATCGGTGGTGGTTCGAGCTTTAGCTTAGGTGTTGAGCTGGTCGGGCTTTCTTCCTTGGAAGACCGCTGAGTTGCGAGTCTTCTAGATCTGCCACAATAGACCGGCAAAGAGGGTCTTTGAGTGTGAATCGACCCTTGAGGTAAGATTTTCAAAAACTCATCTGTCCATGCGAGTGATACTTGCTAGAGATGTGTCAGCTTTGAAATAAGGGGCTAACCATATCATTTTTGTCTAGTCACAAAGGAGGAAAAGATGCTCGTTTGTCTCAGGTGCTTGGCCACATATCTGATAGATTGGATAAGGTATCATTTGCCTTTTATACAAGTTTTCCTTTGTTGTGAGAGAATTGTTGTATATCTGCCATAGTAGGAACCGAATTTTTGGGGAAGTCGGGAGTTTCCATATTTCATTCCATAGCAATTTTGGAACCTGGTAGGAGGAGGATGGGTTGTGTTTGTGGAGAGGTCGGCTTTGTTGTGTAGTCGGTTATAACTACTCTTTACCTTATAAAACCCGAATTGTTTGCTGTCTAGACAAGCTTATCTGAGCAGGGATGCATGCTAATAGGTTGAGCGAGAATCTCTTTCACAGTATTTTCGTCAAACAATTCATTTACTTTGCTTATATCCCAAGCCTTTGCTTCGTGATTAATTAATTTAGCCACCACTCTTGGATCATCCCTATTTTGGGCCTATAAGTCTTCCGAGGAAGGGAGCCAAACATCTTCTCTAATTCTTATTGTTTGTCCATCACCAACCTCCCATTTAGTGGCTGGTTTGATTGTGTCTCTCCCCACCAATAAGCTTTGCCATCCCCACGAAGGGTGGATACATTTCTTTGTTGTCCAAAAATCACCTCTAGTGTAATATATACTTTTAAGAACTTGACACCATAAGGCGTTCGGTTGTTGGACAGTTCTCCAAGCCTGCTTCCCTAACATAGCTTTGTTGAAATCCACCAAATCTTTAAAGCCTAGGCCATCGCAGTCCTTCCTCATTTTCAGATCTTCCCATTTCTTCTAATGAACTCCTCTTCTAGCAACATTTTGTTTCCACCAAAAGGAGGCTATTCGCTTCTCAATAGTGCGACAAATAGAAGTTGGAATTTTGAAAATGGACAATAGCATATTGGGGTAAGGCTTGAATGACTTTTTTAATGAGGGCTTCTTTACCCACCTTTGAGATCAACCTCTCTTTCCACCCTTCAAGTTTCCTTTCGACTCTAGCAAGGATCCAAGCAAACACTTGTTTTTTTGTTTGGCCCTAGTTAGATGGAATTCTGAGATGTTTCCCTAAATTTTCAGAGTTAGGGACTCTCAATTCAGCAACTAAATTCCCTTTAAGGTTCTGATGGCAATTGCTCCCACAGAAAAGACCTGATTTATTGAGGTTTATAGCTTGTCTAGTCATAAAACAATATTGGTTCAGGATATTTGCAACATTCTGGGCTTCTATTATTTATCCATCTAGGAAAAATATTACATCATCAGCAAAGAGGAGATGTGAGAGGGTTGGGCATGTAGGATTTAGACGAACACCCTTGATACTTCCATCTTGTACAGTTTTTCTCATAAGAGTTGAGAGGGAGTTGGCCATGATTATGAATAGATAGGGGGAAAGGGGATCCTCTTGCCAAATACCTCTAGTGGGCTTAAAGCCAGCTGAAGGTTTACCATTAACTAAGATGTTGAAAGACACCAATGAAATACATTGTTTAATCCATTTGACCCATTTCTCATGGAAGCCCAACCTTAGCATGTAATCACATAGAAAATCTCATTCAACTCTGTCATATGCTTTTTGCATATCTAATTTTAAAATGGTTTGAAATTTGCGCTTCCTCCTTCTCACCCTTAGTTGATGAATCTTGAAATAATTGCATTAATTTAATGAGATTTAGAAACTTCAATCATAAAGTCTTTGAGTTTGGCAACAAATATTTGAAGTTCCTTCACTTATTTAGAGACAAATTTTCCATTAGTCATGACCAATTCAAAATATTTTAGAAAAGTAAATCTATTCATACCTTATTTGTCAGTATTGCATTTGGTATTCAAGGCATTTTAAATGCTTCCAGGATTTGCATAAAATAAAAAAATTTCATATAGACGATTTAACAAAGCATTGAGAATCCTTCCTCAACACCATACACTATCAGTCTTCTTTCCAAAATAATGCATTTTGGGATACCATTACTTCACTGAATGTTCTTGAATCTTCATCCAAGTGAAATACATGGCAATTTATTCACAATATTTTCCCTATCTTCTTTTGCCAAGAGTCACAAAATTAGAATGTCTTTCATTTTCTTTTGCTCTTTGACTTCTCCTCAACTCACCTGGAGAATCAAGCATTTTTCTTTTCCTTGATGAATGAAATCTTGCATCAATTATTTCGTGAAACATGAATCAACAAAAAAATTTTTTTTTCATTAATAAAAATATAAAATGGTTATCGATAATGAAAATAATTACTAATTATTTTAAGCAATTTAAGGAATTATTTTCGAGAAATATTATTTAAATATTTCATTTTCTGCTAAAAATAGAGCCGTAGTTATACCCTATGTAGCACGGACACTCTCCGGAAGCCTCCGTGTCGTGTCCGACACTCCGACATGTGTCCGACACACTTCGACACGCCCCGACACGTTCCGACACGCGGTCAACGAGTGTCGAAAAATCCGACACGTGGTCAATCTCTCCGACACGCTCCGACACGCGAGTCTAGAATTCCGACACGCGACTCCGACACGCACGGGGTCAATTTTAAAAATTTCTAATACTTGAGGGGTCAAAATATAAATATACACAAAAGAAGTAATAAAAGAAGTAATAAAATTGATATAAATATACACGTACGGGGTCAATATATTTTTTTTTTTCAGTTTTGTCTTTTAGAATTGTTTTATTTTTTAAAAGTCTTTTACTATGAAAGAAGTAATAAAAAATGCTATATATGATAAATAAATAAATTTAAAAATATCATTTCAGCATTTTTTTCAAACAATGTTTTTTTCCTCTGAGTTTTGTGTATTATTGTAACAAATTAAAATAATGAATGATATTATTTAATATTTTTTGTGTAAATTAATTCTAGGTTATTTTTATTATTTATTTATGTATTTATATATAAAAATATATTTAATATATAACGTGTCGGAACGTGTCGAAATTCTCTATTTTTAAGAAATGACGTGTCGGCGTGTCGTGTCGTGTCGCGTGTCGCGTGTCCGTGTCGGTGCTACGTAGTTATACTGACATGCCGAGTATTTTAATCTCCTTTTTTGGACTGCCCACCGCAAAGTCCGTGGGCTTCATGTGTATGTTCACGTTTTTCTTGTTAAAATCCGAACGATGGATTCCGATCGGACTCTTTTGACTCATGCCTTCCACGGTAAATTATGCTCTAATCACAAACAAAATGATTGATATTTTTGTGCATCTTACACGACCGCAAAAGAAGCTTCTGATTGGATTTTCATGAGATCTTGCGTTCTATTAGAGTGTGTCCAATTTAAAATAATCGCGAATTTAGATGTGTACTTTTTATTTAATAAATCTTCTGATGTGATCCTAACTATTGAGATCTTCCCTTCCTTATTAATTATAATGTACTAAGGTTTGAGGTCCGATTTAAAAATCACCCTTCATCTACTTCTAACTTTATGGTAATTATAAAACTTCTGACTGGACTTAATGAGATTATACATTCCAGTTAAAGATTTAGCATATTCAAAGGGCCACTAATACTATAGAATACCTAACATTCATTACGTGCATACATGTACTGCTTTCAATTTTCTCTTCCGTAGAATTCTACTATCTTGTAACCCAAAAATAGAGAATTTTTTTCGCATGCTAATGAATTTCAATAAGTGTTATTATAAACATCCATAGAAAAAACCTATGTGTAAAAGGGCTTAAAGTTCGCTAGGGAACAAAAACATAAAATAATTGACAAAATCATATCATGGAAAATAAGAGGGATGTGAGTGGCCCCAAAAAGAAGAGAGACACGTGTCAACAAAAGAATTAGCGAAATTTCATTTCAAGTATGGTGAGTAGATTTGATCAGTAGGCGGGTCCAGACATTTCAGGTCGGGCATTGAGCTAAAAGTCATCGCAATGCCCCTATTATATGAATATTCGAAAATTCTTGAGTCTTAGTGGAGGCCCAAGAATGAAAATGCTTGAACCATCTGCAGACCATGCACACAGAAGGAAGACAAAATTTCATAAGGACTGTTCGTTTGTTGCAGCAACCAATTCACAGTTTAATCCTTCTTAAGGAAAAGATGCATATGATCGAAAAGATGCAGATAGCCGCTATAAAAGGAGTTCATCTACTTGCTATTGTAATTAGATATTATTTCTAACAGAGATGCTTTTTTATTTTGTGGTTCGATGTGATGCTAAAGTCTACCGCCTCTGAAAATTGAGCACCTTGATAGAAATGGCGAAAACGAATGCGAAGAGCACTGTGAATCCTATCATCATTGCAGCAACCACGTTCAAAAAATCATGTCGGTAACCAAAGTAATCTCTCACGTATTGTTCCACTGTTCCCCCAGTGTCCTTGAGCACGTTCTCTAAATCACCGAATTGAGAGACCACCAATCCATATAAGGTCCAAGAAGCCGGGCACGCCCAGTAGTACCATCTCCACCAAATAGGTATCCTCTGTTAAATAGGAAGTCATGAGGATGTTCACAAATCAGGCATTACACTTGATGGAGAAAACAGAATTGGCAGGACAAGAAAATTGACAGGTTGCTATAGAACTTACAGTCCTTGGCACAATGAACCCCGAAAAGAGGTTCCATATGGCGTAGAATGCAAAGGAGACGATGGAAGCAATGTGATTGTTTGGGGTCATGCCCATGGCCATCATACCATAATATGTGAAATACAACAATGTGAAGCACATGAAGAACAGATGCCAGAAAAATTTCGCAAGAGTCCATTTGAATTCAATCATTGTGTAAACTATGATACCATACGATATAGCTTGTATGAGAACATAAGGGACTTCAATCAGAACCTACAAAATAAAAATTAATTGCATAAGCAACTTTCTAATATTGATTCATGCATATCACCATTTAGAATAAGCATACTCGGAATCATTTGGAAGTAATTTTACCTGTGCTAATGCGTATGGCAGGGCCGAGTACATTCCTGCAGCTTGCTCTCTATAGAAAACCGTTCTCTCCACTGCTACAACTGGTTGCACAGAAGCTGCATTTTGGACCCCAAGGAAGACGATAGCTACATACATAGATCCCATGGCATTGTTCAAATCTTGACTTCGGGTCCTGCGAACCTCACATTAAGAAATACAAAACTTCGAGAATGAATGAGGCAGATATTGACATTCTAAGCAGAACTTACGCTTTAGAGCCGAGGTCCCAGAACATAGTCCCAAGAATTAAGGCAATGAAGATGGTGAAGAGGAACCGAACAGCCGTATACGACGGATTCCGCCAGTAAGACCAATGTTGCTTCCATAAGCAAGCCATTAATTGGGTGAAAGTTGACTGAGAATACTTAGTCGGGAAATCGAGGTCCTTAGAATTTGCAGGAGGTATGCTCAACTCTTCAATCAAAGCCTTGTTTCTCCTGAAAATCACAAAAATATGTTTTTCCACTGACATTTTACGGGTTAATGGCAAGACTAAAATGGACCTCGATCTATGCGATGGACCCACCTGTACAAATCTGAGTTTTTGTATAGATCAGAAAAATCGACACCCAAAGCGAGTTCTTGTGCTGCGCTTGTAACTTCGAGCATCCAAGTTGCTGGATTATAGCCATCTTTGATTTTATTAACTCCTTGGATCCCCTTCATTTTGAAGATACCATGGTGATTCCAGTAGCAAAAAAGAAAAGGACAATCGAAGCCAGACTACGTAAGTGAAACAGTCTGTGCCTCCAAATACTCTATTAGATGAGAAGAATGACGACCCAGAGGACCGACGTAGATCTCCTGCCCCCCTTGTTTCAATAAGAAAAGCTGCAGAGCAAGTGAAAATGCAATAGCTTCCAAGTTTGAGTGTGCCGCAAACAGATTTTTCGTATTTTGAGTGTGTTGACACAACTCACCTCATCGAAAGCTTCAAATATATCAATGCTCGGTTGGTGAATTGTGCATAAAACCGTTCTCCCTGTGTCCACTGTATTCCTAACTGTTCTCATGACAATAGCAGCAGCTCTTGCATCAAGCCCTGAGGTTGGCTCGTCCATGAAAATGATGGAGGGGTTTGCGACTAGTTCAACTGCAATGGTTAGCCTTTTGCGTTGCTCGGTGGATAGACCATCCACACCAGGCAAACCGACCAAGGCCCGTCTCAGCAGATTTAGCTCCATAAGCTCCATGACTTCCTCAACAAACAGCTACAACATTTTGGCCCATTAGAAATGATTTGAATAAGATTGATCCTCAATTAAACTACATAGCCAGCAAAGCAGCAAGTACTTCCACAATTTGTTTTGAGTTAAGAAAGCAATCCTAGTAGAAATATATTGCGTTAGTAGATGCAAACCTTTCTGGTTTGGTTGTCCATGCCAGGAGGCAAACGCAGCCATGCTGAGTAAATTAAGGACTCGTAGACGGTGACATGAGGTGAATGGATGTCGTCTTGTTCACAATATCCAGAAATCCGAGCAAATGTGTCTTGATTCTTTGGATACCCAGAAATTGTCATGCTGCCTTTGATGCATCCTCCGATTTTTCTCCCAGCCAACACATCCATCAGAGTAGTTTTACCAGCACCGCTAACGCCCATCATAGCTGTAAGAACACCTGGCCTAAAAGCACCACTAACACCTTTCAAGAGTACCAATTTATCCTCGATAACACCTTGACTCTTCATTTCCTGTCAAGATAACAACAAACACATTGTAATACTTCGGATCAACATTTGAACTTTTAACACTTATAATCTACTATGATGATGTATCAATAAATTATTATCTTCAAATTTTCATAACTTAACACAATAACCTGTGGCATATCAACTGAATAAGTTATTTCGTCGAAAGTAATTGAGTGCTGCTCAAATGGGAGAACCATTCCTCTTTTCCTATTGGTTGTAATGGCCATCTCGGGCCATGTAGGTGTAGACTCGGATAACCTTCCTACAAAACCCAATAAAAAAGATAGACAAAGAAGTAACATGAGTCCTTGATGGATTAAAGCCTTTTGTTCATCCCTTTGAGGTCTTAACTACTGCTAAATGATAGAAAATGAAAAGAAACCAACTACTAGGACTTTATACCTAATCCATTTTTGAGACTAGAGCCTTGAGATTGCAACTGAATTGATCTTCCCATTCTACTAACGTTCTCGTTGCCCTGAGGATCATCTGATTTTACTGTCTGGGATTTGCCAAAGGCTGCATTATCACATGAAGCTTGAGTAGATAAGCTCTTGTTGACTAAAACTTCAACACGAAGAAAAGCAAAGGTACGTACGGTTGAGAAGAGCAAGAGCCACCGAAAACCCAAAGTTGAAGATGATGATGAATCCAAACAATGCCCCAACTCCTATCCAATACCAGTGTGCTTCAGTGAAGAACCCACGAGACTTCAAAACTTGAATTCCTAGGGATTCGTTTGTACTTGAATTTGGGGGAATCTATTATGGGGAATAACATGAGGAATCGGTGAATTAGAGATTTATACCTATGAAAGGTCAAAATATTGGCATTAAGCATCTACAAGACTTTACCTTATCCCAGTTTGATCCTAAAAGCTCGTTGACTACTATTGCATTCTGCGCATACATTAAAGGAGATATCCAATAGCCCCAAACCCACCATTTCTTTATGTTCTCTACAATTCAAAGAAATCATGATTAGTACTACTTATAAAATGCAAGATACAAAAAAATAATAATAATAAATAAATAAATAAATAAAGTGGTTGATTAGAACTTATGAAATGCAAGATACAAATAAATAAATAAATAAATAAATAAATAAATAAATAAATAAAATTGTAGAACTCAAGTATTTGTATGGGTGCATTTGACTTGACTTTGGGGGAATGTTTTTGAGAAAATGCAAAGCGTTTTGAATTAAAGGAGATTTTTGAAATACAAGTATTGTTTGTTAAAGTGTATTTTAAAAACACATTGGAAAGCAGCTTTGAAGTAAATGTTGTTTGGTAAAAACTGTACTTTTTAAAGGAATTTTGCTTCTTTTTTTTTTTTTTTTTTCAAATAAAAAATCTCAAACTATTTTACAGCAAAACCTGTTGACAGTAGCTCGCCAATGGCATGCTAGCCACACGTCACTAGTTAAGGCAAAGTTAGAGTTTTCTTCAACATTTTTGAAATTATGAAAGTTGAGCGAGGGTAAAGTTGAAAGGAAAAAATCTATTTGCATTTCAAAATACAACATTCCAAAGTATCTTTGGACCTATTCTAGGCTAAAGGCCTTTAGAGAATTTTAGAGATGCAATTGCATCTCTCCAAAGCACCCAAAATTTTGCCAAATAACATTTGCATTTGCCTAAGGAGCTTTGAGGCTCCAAAGGGATTTGCAAATGCTGAAACAAACACACCTAATACCTTGAGAAAGAACAACTCCGCCCAATGCAAAGAGCATGAGTAGCACAAATGACCCAAATGTATTGGCAACGATCAAGTTTCTCCCAAGTGCCGCAATCAATCGAAACAATCCAGAGGCCATCTGATTAAGGGCCACAAGCAAAAGATATTGCTTGAACAACCTGTAACATAATGTAGACGGTAGAATGTCTCAACCGGGACAACGAGATTAGAGTTTCCATCTTACCACTAAAGAATAATCACAGTTCTTTTTACCTTCCAACATTTGGATCATATCCAATGACGTAGTAGGTGATGAATACCCAAATTGCAACCTCCACAAATGTGATAGGGATTTTTAGAATCCAGATTGGAAGAGCATATGCCCATGCCGGATAGAAGTGGAGGTCTCTTTGCTTGTAGAAAATTGGGAGCTTGTCAATGGTCATCGAAAGCTCCGCCATTCCATTGAACATGATCGTCATCACGGTAAAGAACAAGGCACCAATGTAAACTCCTCCATCAGTTACGGTATCCCGATGCATCTTATTCCGTAAGAATAGGGTCATCATAATAAATGCCATAATTGTGAGCTAATAAACAAGTCATATCAGTGTATCAAACAATTCATGGTTAAAGCGAACTGAAAGAGCATGAACTAGGCATTTACCTGAGTGATCCTGAAGATGTAGACAAACGAGTTCCTTTTAATAAGCAAATACTCTCTTGAAATACAAGCTTTTAGCAAATCCTTTGTTCCAACACCAAATCTTTTGGTAGTCAAAGCGGCTGGGTGGTTCTTGCTCTTATCAAATGGAGTGGAAAGTTCATCCCCGAGTTTTCTGCCCACATGAAATGACTGGAATGCCTCCGCCAATTCCCGAACCGTGATAAAATTGTAAGGCTCGTCTTTGCGTACCCAATATTGATACTGATCTTTTCTTGATGTTACCTATGGAAAGGTAGAAAAGTACTTTAGGGCAATAGACTTCCTACGTAGAATAACTTTTATCTCCTAAAAGTTGAAATAAAATTTTCATATTTTTCCATACTTCCTGCAAGAAATCAGCAACACCCTTCCTCCCAGGACATTTGAATGCCATGGATTCGAAGAAATCTAGGACGAGTTCTCGTGGGCCCTGGTACACCATCTGACCATCGGATAGGAGAATAATGTCGTCAAACAAATCATAAGTCTCCGGAGTTGGTTGGAGGAGGGAGATAACTGCCGTTCCATCAAGAATGTGAATAAATTGTTTCAGGGAGTTGACAATTTGGTATGTCGTCGAGCTATCGAGCCCAGTTGATATCTCATCCATGAAAAATACCTTGGCAGGCCCAACCAGCATCTCACCTAGAAATTACAAGTTAGAGAATTTAAAATTTTCATTGACTAAAAGTTTGATATGTTTCTAGTTCTAACCTGTGGTCACACGCTTCCGTTCTCCTCCAGAAATACCCCTCAACATTTTGTCTCCGACCATTGTATCAGCACATACTTCCAGCCCTAAAATCTGTGGAGAAAACATGTGCATTACGGTTCTGCTACTTGTCAAGTGCCTGCATGATTTTGTGGTGATTCTTGTCATAGTTACCTTGAGGATATAATCAGTGACGACATTAGCCTCCTGACCTTCTGTCGCTGCTGCCTATGGGATTATACCCATTGCATTAGAAAAACCAAACACCCCCATTTTTCTAAGAATTCAAAAACAAAGTAACTACTTGCTGGAGTTCGACTCAAAACCATTACTTACTCATCAGTTTCTTCTTATAGATTACTTAATTCATTTCCTTTCTTTAATTGAAAAACGAAAAACAACTCTAAGCTCTCCTTGTTTAATTACCTTCATGAAGATATCGATGTCAGGATCTGGTTTTATATTTGCCGCTTTCTCTCTTCTTGACAACTCTGACAACATATCTGCCAATGCCGGCAAAAGAATCAGCATTTCTTATTTGAAAAAGAAAAATCATCTAAGTCAAACTCAAATATGACTTTATAAAATATAAAAGTATCAAATCAAATTTGCTAACCGTATCGTGATCCTACTCCCTGACATCTTGCAGAGAAGGCCAAAGTTTCTCTAACTGTCATTTCTCCTATGTGAAGATCGTGTTGACTTATGTAAGCCGCCGTTCTTTGGGGCACAAACTCATTCAAGACATGTCCATTGTAAGTTACCCTTCCTGTCGTCTAAGGAACAATCTTCACTCTTTCAATATAATTGGATGATATTTTGATCTATCTTATAAAATTTGAAATCCACAAAAGAAGGGCTTAAATTTGATAAAAGATTACTTGCATTTACCTTTAGTTTAGGATCAAGCTTGCCGGCCAAAGCTAACAAGAGTGTGGTCTTTCCTGAATTAGGTGGACCAAGAAGCAAAGTCATCCTGCAACATTGTCCATCCAAATGAGAATAAAATTTCCAGAAAAGAAAAGTAAAGCTAATTTTGTACCGTTTTAATAAGAGGAAAACAATAAATCCAAATTCAGTTAAGTTTGATTTTGTTTTCATTGAAAGAACGGAAATATATTAATTCCAAATCAAATTTGAATTTGTAATCCAATCGACATTTTTAAACTCATTTCCAACAAGAATGTGACAATTTCTAGTTGGGACCTTTGATTAATTACATGACATGTAATGCATTTATAGAACATAGCGCCAAGCTCGGAGATGGAACCAAATCACACATGCTAAAATGATATTCAATTCAATTCAATTTGGAGGCTTGAAGAACTAATGTTTGAGGGGGTTTAATTTGCTCACCTGCCAGGTTTGATGATCCCACTGACATCTTGAAGGACAGTCAAGTACTTCTTTCTGGGAAGTATGTGCGTAAAATTCAAGAAGCCCTTGTAGAAAAGGAATAAAAAAAAGAAGGAAAGGTTAAACAAGGAAACCAATCAAAATATCCAATCAATTTTTTTTTTGTCAAAAGAAATTTCCATTCATTAAGAAAATGATACTTGATAGGAAATCCCAAAAGTCACAATATTAAGACACGCTTATGGAGTTCTAAAACAAACCCAAAACTAGAAATCAAGGTGCATCATTAGAGCATACTTGATAAAAATAATCAGAGTCTCGTCCTCCAAAAATAGATATATGACTGCATCCAAGCAAAAAGAACGACGGCTAATCACCGAGTCACATAGCATGATCAGTGATAAGCACATGTTGGGATATCCATCCATAGTTACAAGTTTGCCTTTCAGTGGTGGGTGCTTTGTTTCAGTGTCCTCAACACAATTACCGTACAGAGACAACATAAACATGTTGAAGAAATTTAGATTTGATGCCTATGAAAGCGAGCCCTATAGCCAATGCGAAGCGCCAAAGCTTTGAAGTTAAACATGTTGAACGAGCATAAATTTGACATCAAAGTTGCTATAAACACCATTGAAACTAGAGGTGGAATATTTATTCATTAAAATTTCAAAATCAAGAATTAGATAAGAGAGATAAGCTCTTAAATATAAAATTGGGAGAGTATCAAAAGAAATAAAAGGGAGAACAACTTGGAGGGAATAAAGAGATTTAGGTCAAATCCCTCCCCTCTAGAATAAGAAGAGATGAAGAAAGGTTCAGAGAGAGAGAGGGAGGCAGGGAAGGTGGAAGAGAGGTGGTTGGGAGAGGAAAGAAGCGAACGTCCAACCAATTTACTAATTATCAAATTAGTCTGAAAACCAATATGATCTTGATAGCAAGTTATGGGACTTAAAAGTATGAGACATGGACATGTGGTTTGTATTGTATTGGGTTCCCCCTCCTCAATAGCTAGCTTTTGGGCTATGGTTCTCCTAAAGTCAATATTGATTGATGCAACAGCCGTCTACCATCTCTCCCAATTGCAATTGAGCGGCGCAGGTGGTGACATCAATATTGCAGTGATTCCTCGTGACTTAAACAGTCAGTACAAGATCAGCCCCATTTGTGTGCCGGGATTGGGAGCATGGTTGATTGTTGTGATCCTAATTGCAAGGGATGGGACTCAAATCTCATATATATGATGTGGGGCTTTGATGTATGATTTTTATGACCTTGGGCTCTCTCCACACTTCAATAGCTAGAGAGCTGATGCCATATAAATCACATATCGAAGTCCATATTGACGAGGATCCAAGTTGTATACTTGAATTTGGATCCTTACAAAAATAGAGCCGCCCTTTTGGCTTTTAAGTTCCACAATTTTAGATGGTTGCTAGCTTACCTCTAGGATACTAGTGCAGAAATTAATGACGGTGGGCAACGCTCTGCTTCCTTCATGTGCCTCTGCCTCCACGTTCAAATGCTCAAATCTGACTTCAATTGTAGGAAGTTCAATTCCAACTCTGCAACCAGATTCACCAAAACCACAGTTACTCAAACCTAAAATATATAAATAAAAAATGGGTAAAAGCCACAAAAAAAAAAAAAAAAAAAAATCAACGTTACTTACCATGATATATTTATCCCAAACTTATTTTGTAATACAAAAAACCTAAAACTTGGATCCATGTGATACATTTATTTCAAACTTATATAGTGTCATACATTTACCTTAAATTTATTTTTTGTGAAACTAAAAATCTCAAAAATTTTTTTTTTTTGGTAACCTAGGGAACCCCCGCACGACTGGCAGCCGGAGAGTAAACCCTGAAGAGGCACGCAGGAAACCACCCTGAAGAGGCACGCAGGAAACCACCACCCATGCACTCCGGGCAAGTCACCACATAGCGCTTCAGCCTCCCTGCTTCGCAGGGGTTTCGAACCTGGTTCTCCACGGTGGAGAGCACAAGCTCTACCCTCTACGCTGCAACGGTGGGTGGTAAATCTCGAACTTTTTTTTATAACACCAAAAGACTATCCGTGTGACATATTTACCTAAAAAATTTGGAATTTTTGGTATCATAAAAAAATATTTGAATAAATGTGTCACATACGTAAAAGTTTGAACTTTTTGGTATCACAATTTTTTTTTTTTTTTTGGGTAAATGTATCATACAAGTAAAAATTTGAGATTTTTTATATCACATTAAAAAAGTTACAATAAATATATTATAATGGATAAAGTTTATGATTTTTTATATTATAACTTTTTTTTTAGAGATAAATGTACCACCCTGCACAAAGGTTGTGGTTTTTATAGCTTCTTCTCGTTAAAAATTACATCCCGAGAGTACTGGGAAAACCTTCTCGGGAAATAGACAAAACACGTATGAGCCATTAAGGCACAATTCCCACCATCCTGGACGAGAAAATTCTCACTGACAAGAGGTGGTCTGACGTGATGAGGATTTTCCTCAGTAAAGATATGTCTCGGAACCAAACGGACTCTATGCCGAGGCGCGGCAGAGTTGGTAAACAGAGGTTTAAGAAACAGAGCATAAAAGAGAGTACCTATCAATGCGGTTTCTAAGCTTCAGCAAGAAGTTCTCGTTGTCCTCCTCAGTGACCCTCGCTAACCTCTCAATCAATCTCTTCCTCTCATGAAAACCCAGGTTCCGGATGTCGATCTCATTAGCACCGCCGCCGCCGGCTGTCAGAATCCCTTTCCGGAGGCGCTCGAAGGTGGGGAGTTTCTCGAGAGCAGCCCATCTGAGAGATTCTTCGTCGTCCTCGTCACCCGAAGACCTCGGGAACACGTCCATCGTCGTCGCATGGTTCTTCTGCATGGTGGAGCTGGTCGCTCGCAGGCTGTTGCTCGCTCTGTATATATCTCCTCCTTCCATGGATGATGAGGGCGTCTGTTAAAGCGTTGCTCTTGATCTGTTTTCAAGAAACAAGAAGTAGAAGAAGAAAAAGAAGAAGCGCTAGGTGACAGCGTTACGTGTTCTGTTTAATGCCGATGTGGGCTTGTGTAATTACGTACGAATAGTTGCTATATCGAGCTCATAAGTTTCGAGCATCGTGGTCCTTAAGTAGGAGAGAGACAGAGGAGACGAGACTTGAAATCAGTTTTGACGAATGGACAAAAGCGCATTAAATCTTTCCAGGGAAGACGTCCATGTGAGAGTCCGTGCTGGCTAAATTTCATCCGCATTATGCTCGTGCTGCCAACATTTGCTAAATTTTCCCCATGCATTCCACGTGGGGATTCGCATTTTCTTTGCATCACACTTCGTGTCGCAATAATTGGCCACATCAACTGAAATTAATTGGATTTAGTGTCAAGAAACTTGGTTAAAATTCTAGTGAAAGTAAAAGGATTTGAATAAACAAGATAAAATTACAAGAACTTAATTAGAGAAAATGTGAGAGTATAGAGAACAAAAGGCAAAACCGTTCTTTTGAAAAAGGCAGAATAAATTGATTGGGATCCTGGGGATAATTGCAAAGTTATCTTTGTTATAATATATGTTGACATATAAATTTTGGCATCCAATTTCGTAATTCATTGCATAGAAAATTAGGAATCCACCTCAGTCCTGACAAAATAAAATAATTGCATATAGATCAACCCATTAATTACATTTGCATTGGATCAATGATGCATGGTAAATGGATTTGAGCTTAATGAAGCCCGTAAGGTGAAGAATTAGACTGAGCCCTTAGAAGCATAAAATCCAAGCCCAATGAATCCCCCACATGGCTGAAAATTGCATGTGCCGTGTATGGACAATCAAAATTGGAAAATCGGATTAGCTATATTATGCAACTGTCATGAGAATTCAGCCATAAAATGAAATGTGAAGGGAAATCTTGGGCACATATAATCGGCCAGGAGCAGAATAAAAGAACATTCACGTGTTTGAAGCGAGAAGGATAAAAGCTGCGTTTGGAAAAGCTTTTGGGAAAAGCCTTTAAGGAAATGTAAAGGCTTTGGCCTAAAAGGTTTTGATGAAAATGCAAAACCTGTTTTAGTAAAGTATAATTGAAAAGCGCCTTGAAGATGTAACTTTAGGGAAATGCTGTTTGGTAAAAACGTGTATTTGGGAAGTCCTTTAGAGAAACTAATTTAAGTTTTTAATTTTATTTTTTTTAAATTGAAAACAAAAATAATGACCATTTTTTTTTTTTTTTTTTGCATTGAGATGTATATATAAAAGAGATATATTAACAAATTCAATGACTTTTTTTTTATATATATTTGTACTGAGATGTATATATAAAAAAGATATATTAACAAATTCAATGACTTATATATATATATATATATATATATATATATATATATATCTATCTTCTTTGCACCGAGATGTATATATACAAGAGATATATTAACAAATTCAATGACTTTATATATATTATATATATATATATATATATATATATCTTTGCACCGAGATGTATATATAAAAGAGATATATTAATAAATTCATAAGTTAAAAAATACATCAAAGTGAACTTTTTCTCAATTAAAAAGAAAGTAATTTCATTATAATAAACATGATTACATATGCATCGAAGAAAGAAATAGGTTTATATTAAAAATTACAAACATCCTTAACTATTAACTAAACTCATTGCTATTGATCAAAAAATGCGTCATATCATCAAGTCGAACTCTGATTGGTTTAATACTCAATGCGCAATGACAAAATTGTACACCGTCGTTTCCCAATCTGTATACACTGCAAAATATGGCAACTCATCTGTTCTCCCTCTTAACTGCTACAAAGTGGCCGCTACTTAAATCTATTAATCAGCGACAGGTCGTTCAACATCTTCTCAATCGCCTCATCATCTAGAGCACGGCCTCGGTTCTGCACATGAAAGGATTTTGTTCTGTTAACATAGAATGAAACTAACCAAATAGAGCATGATTATAACATCCCTTTAGCGTGCCATTCAATGCAGAGCAAAAAGTCCAATTGTTAGTCCCTACAGGAAGGAAATATACCTTAATAGATGGTACCATAGCAATAGCCTCCTCTACAGTCTCAGGGCACAGATTGCCAAGAACGCAAAGCTGCATTGCAGGATTTTATGAAAAACCTATAGGATGATTAGTTTAAAATACTTCTGAAAGGAACTGGATGGATTGTGACATTACCTCGAATTCAGCCAATTGATATCTACTCAGAATTCTTATTGGAGGTTAAGGCTCCCAAAAAAAAAGAACAAATCATAGATCTCAACAATCTATATCTGTCAATCCTACTAAAATAGGATGAATTACCAAATGAAATGATAAATAACCAGCTGCACATAGTAGGATGGGGCTCAAATATTGCCATTGAAACAAAATGAACCTCTTAGTTTGGGTTTCATTTCCTGGAAACTAGCATGCAAATAATCTATATCTCTGACTTTCCAAATAATCTGAAACTCAAGAGACCCACAACCAGAAGGCACACATTACACAGACCACTAAGAACATCTAACAATTTACTCTGTCTTCTTTTGCCTTTCCTTTTGGATAAAAACTGGCAAAGCATCAAGCACTTCGCAAGGGATAGAATGTTCCAGCTGAATTTGACAGGTAGACATATACAAAAGCAAAGCCAAGCAAACAAGAATTGTCTACAGTTTATCCAAGTAATTACATATTAGACTTAATCTCTTTAAAACAAAATCCATGGTAGCCCAGCCTCATGTTTGAGACGCATCTCTTTTCATAAGATGTAGATTATTTAAGTTTAGAGTGTTTACAATGCATGTCTCTCCCTATTGGGAAAGTCTCTAAATCTCAGTTGCAGCTGACATATCGTTTGAAGTCACTATGAGAGAATTTACTAGCTACTAGCCCATTGCTTCATGGTCTTGTACCTATCTTTAGAAATGAATTGAACACCACCCACAAAAAGCAAATCTTTTATCATAGAAAGATGTTTCATCATGGCATCGGAGGAATGCCAACCTTGCCCAATTAGTACACAATTCTCCATCTAGAAAAGAAAGTAAAAGAAGTAACAATCTCCAAAAATCATGCACCCAGCATTAGATGGTCTGTTTTCTGGTGTCAACACAACATCAAGAGCCCAAAAGGATTGAGCAGACAAGGATTACACTATAGAGATGCTTATAAAACAATGAAGAACCTATAGAAAAGAAGCTCAAACAGGGATGGACAAATTAAAGTAGGGTTCCTTGAAGCCTTAGTATTAGCTCTCTTCCCAGAAAGGCTCAGAAGCAAAACCACAAACACCTAACACCCAACCAACTCTACCGTCCAATCCCACCAAATCAAATCCTATAACATGCCACCCAAGAGCTTTAATCGCTGAAAATGGCGAAACTCAGGCCTGCCGAGTCCCTTGCCAGACTCAATAAACAGAAATTTTCCATGGCAAAGGCAGGCGAAATGACCCATGAAGAAAAAAAGCATTCAATTTGGAATTAGAACCGACCAGACGAAGAATTTGATCCGCTGGGCGGGCAAAGGTGAAGACTTTTGATCAAAAGTTTAGAAACCCAGATGCAAAGAAATCAGACAGGCGAAGTGGCGATCCGTAAAAACGCAAAAAGCCATCACAATCAGCGAAGGGAATAGAAGAAGAAGGAAAAGGGCAGACCTTTGCGCTCGAGTGAAACACCAGCAATACGCTAGAGAGAGAGAGAGAGTTTGAAGAGCGGACTAGAGGGGGAGACGACTGGCGGCGAGAGAAGCGGCGACGGAGGAGACGACGAAAGAGGATCGGGTGCTGAGAAGAGTAGAGGGGAAGAGGCAGAAAAAAACGCAGAGTTAGGGTTTCTATCCTCCAATGGTCAAATTTGGAATTTTGATAAAGTTTTAGGGACAACAAAGGAAAAACGAAAATTTTTTTTAAGGCCACCATGGGCTTGCCGAGAATGCTGGAAAGCCAAGGCAGCCCCTTGCTGCCTTGGGTTTTCAGCATTTGGGAAGCCTCACATTTGCACAAGGGATTTCAGAAGAAGTTTGCCAAACACTCACATTTTGCCTTAAGGGCTTTTGAGGGCTTAAAAATCTTTGGAAATGTGGATTCCAAACGCAGCCAAAGACATGCGGAGAGGGCAAGAAAAGAATTTGAATATGAGGTATTATCTTACGTGGGAACATATATTTGATCTCGTTATTTGAGCAGTGTATTCTTTTGATAATATTTACCGTTCATAAGGTAGGAAGGTCCACAAGTTTGTCTCTTTCAATTTCTTCATACAAAGAAAGGATATATAAAGATTACAAGGGGAGGATTGGTCAATATGGCTATTTATTGAGTAATATATTGCTTGTCTTAAAACAAGAAAGTGCGTGCTGTCAGGGAAGATTCCACGCGTCCGTAGGCGTGAGCGGGAAGGAAAAAACAAAGTGAAGAAAGGGACAAAAATGTAATATTTCAAGCATCCAGAAGAGGAAATAAAATCTGCTTTCTTTCCTTGATGGTTCAAGCCCTCTCCCCAAAAGGGGCCTCAGAAAAGGGAAGGCTCTTCTTCTTCGGCGACCGACCACGACCGAACTCTTCTAACTCCACGACCCAACACTGCTGTCTGTCAGCGGCGTTTCTTCTGTTGATGATCTGGCGACGCCCCAGACAACGAGAAGCTATCGTTCCCGGTCCTTGTTGCCTCCTGCCGCCACGACGCGTGGCTTATCGATGTTTCGCAAAAACGTTCCACTATTTTTTTGTCTGAATTGTGACAGCTTGTGACTCCGCTGTAACTTAATAAATTCACAGTGAATATAGGCAAATTTTCTCTTTAAAAAGAAAAATGATTTCCTCTTCTGGATAGGGGGTTACAGATTTATGGTGTCTCCCTTGGTGGGCCTGCCAAGCTACTTTAAGAAGAGCTCCAAAGTCTAGGAATACACCTAACCAGAAAAGAAAAAGAAAAAAAAAAGAAAAAGAAACTTTTATTTACATCTAATTTTATGGCAATTATAATATTTTTGATTGGAATTAATGAAATTATACCTTAGCATATTCAAAGGGCCATGGAGACTGTATTATACATAAAATTCATTTCAGATCTCTTTGTCGTATGCACGTACATACTTATATTTCTATTGATTTTCTCTTGTGTAGAATTCTACTATCTCACAACCTAAAAACATGGAATTTGTGCGCATGCTGAGGAAATTCAAGAAGTGTTATTATAAACATAACAGAAAAAAAAAAAAAAAAAAAAAAAACCTTTGGGTAAAAAGGACTCCGTTAGATAAAATAAATAAAAAGCTATTGACAAAATCATATCATAGAGAATATGAAGGATGTGTGTGACCTAAAAAAGAAGAGGGACAAGTGTCAATCAAAGAATTAGCAAAATTTCATTTTAAGTATTGTGAGTAGATCTGATCAACAGGCAGATTCGGATATGTCGGGTCGGGCACTGGGCTAAAAAGTCATCGCAATGCCTACTATTATATTAATATATGAAAATTTTTGGGCCAAAATGGAGGCCGAAGAATAAATATGCTTGAACCATCTGCTCGTTTGTTGCAGCAACTAATTCACAGTTTAATGCTTCTTCAAGACAAAGACCCACGTGATTGAAAAGATGCGGACATTTGCTAGAAAAGCAAAAGAGCTCATCCACTTGCTATCGTAATTAGATGTCATTTTCTGACAGAAGCACGTTTATCTTGCGGATCATCTACTTGCTATTGTCATTAGATGTTTTCTGACAAAAACAAGCTTATTTTGCTGGTCAATGCCACGCTGGTCTTTCGCCTTTGGAAATTTAGCATCTTGATAAAAATAACGAAAATGAATGCCAAGGGCACCGTGAATACTATCATTACCGCATCGATCATGCCTAGGAAATCGTTGGGGTAACCAAAGTGACCTCTCTTGTATTCTTCCACTTTGCTCCCATTATCCTCGAGCCTGTTCTTTAAATGGCCAAACTGAGAGACCACCCATCCCCATAAAGTCCAAGAAACTAGGCAAGCCCAATAGTACCATCTCCACTAGATAGGTATCCTCTGTTAAATAGGAAGTCACGAGGATACTAACAAATTGGGCATTACACAAAATGTTGAAAACAAAATCAGCACAAACATGAAAATCGATGGGTTGCTATAAAACTTGCAGTCCTTGGCATGACGAATCCCAAAAAGAGGTTCTGTATGACGTAGAATGCAGAGGACATGATGGAAGCAATGTGGTGGTTTGGGGTCATGCCCACGGCCATCATACCATAGTACGGGAAATACAATAATGTGAAGCACATGAAGAACAAATATCAGAAGAATTTCGTATTGGTCCATTTGAATTTAATCATTGCATAAAAACTATGATACCATATGATATAGGTTGCACGAGAACATAATAGACTTCACTTAGAACCTATGAAATAAAAGTTGATCACATAAGCAACTTTCCAATATTGATTGCACAACACTATTAAGAATAAGCGTACTCGGAATCATTTCGAAGCATTTTTACCTATGCTAATGCGTATGGCAAGGCCGAGTACATCCCTGCAGCTTGCTCTCTATAGAAAACCGTTCTCTCCATTGCCATAGCTGGTTACGAAGAAGCTGCATTTTGGACCCCGAGGAAGACAACAGCCGCATATATAGATTCCATTGCATTGATTAAATTTTGACTTCAGGTCCTGCAAACCTAACATTCAGAAACCCGTAACTTCGAGAATGAACGAGGGCAGGTATTGACATTGACTTCAGGTCCTGCAAACCTAACATTCAGAAACCCGTAACTTCGAGAATGAATGAGGGCAGATATTGACATTCTAAGCAGGACTTATGTTTAGAGTTGAGGTCCAAGAACATACTCCTAAACATTAAGGCAATGAAGATGGTGAAGAGGAGCCAAACAGCCGTGTATACGGCGAATTCCGCCAGTAAGACCAATGTTTAAGCAAGCCATCAACTGGGTGAAAGTTGATTGAGAATATTTAGTCGGTAAATAGAGGTCCTTAGAATTTGGGAGAGGTATGTGCAACTTTTCAATAAAGTATTGTTTCTCCTAAAAATCACGAAAATGTGTTTTCGCAATGACACTTTACGAGTTAATGGCAAGACTAAAAGATGGACCTCGATTTATGCGATGAACCCACCTGTACAAATCTGATTTTTTTGTGTAGATCAGAAAAGTCAACACCCAAAGCGAGTTCTTGTGCTACGCTTGTAAGTTCGAGCATCCAAGTTGCTGGATTATAGCCACCTTTGATTTTACTAACTCCTTGGATTCCCTTCATTTTGAAGATACCATGGTGATTCAAGTAGCAAAAGAAAAGTACAAATAAGCCAGACTATATAAGTGAAACAGTTTGTACCTCAAAATACTTTATAAGATGAGAAGAATGAAGACCCAGAGGACCGACATACATCTCCTGCCCCCTCGTTTCATTAAGAAAAGCTGCAGAACAAGTAAAAATGCAATCGCTTCTAAGTTTGAGTGCGCTCAAAACAGATTTCGTATTTTGAATTTGTTGACATAACTCACCTCATCGAAAGTTTCAAATATATCAATGCTCGGTTGATGAATTGTGCATACGACTATTGTCCCGGTGTCCATTGTATTCCTAACTGTTCTCATGACAATAGCAGCAGCTCTTGCATCAAGCCCTGAGGTTAGTTCGTCCATGAATGAAAATGATGGTGGGGTTTGCGACTAGTTCAACCGCAATGATTAGCCTTTTGCATTGCTCGGTGGATAGACCATCCACACCAGGCAAACCGACCAAGGCTTGTCTCAGCGGATTTAGGTCCACAAACTCCATGACTTCCTCAACAAACAGCTTCAACAATTTTGTCCATTAGAAATCATTTGAATTAGATTGATTCTCAATTAGACTACATAACCAACAAAGCAGCAAGCACTTGCATAATTTGTTTTGAGTTAAGAAGGCAATCCTGGTAGACATATATTGTGGTAGTAGATGCAAACCTTTTTGGTTTGGTCATCCACGACAGGAGGCAAACACAGTCATCTCGAGCAAATTAAGGACTCGTAGATAGTAAAATGAGGTGAATGGATGTCGTTTTATTCACAATATCCGGAAATTCGAGCAAATGTTGTTGGAGAAATCTCATTTATTGTTTTCAAGCTGACAAAATATTTCCATCAGTTTAGTTTGAAGACTTCTAGACTCAAGTGTTAAAGTCGGAAGTACTCTAGACTCTGTCATCAAAGTTTGAAGACCACCAGACTCAAGACTTAAAGTCTGACGTCACTGAAAGTTCCAGACAAAGAAAGAAGAGCTATCCAGATGATGGATCATCTTCAAGGATTCGATTCGTATGGTTTATGGAAGACATTATGGCTGGATACAGCATCAATATGATTGATTATTCTTATCTACTTTGATTTGAATGATCTTTTGAAAGACAAGTAAACTTGGAAGATTTTACTTATGAAAACTCAAGATCCTGATTGTATGGGCGAACATGATTGATGGGCTTTCATCACTTTTCAGTCAACAACTCAAGATCACCTTGATTGACTCTATCCAACGGGTAGATTGAAAGAATTCCTTTGGAAAGTGTCAACGGTCGTAAAGGCCTGAAGGAGTATATAAGGCTGACTCTTTAGTTGTTCGGAAAGAGTGCTTGAGAGAAGAATTTCAAAGTCTGAATCTCTGTAGTTCTTTGCTCTTTCATTCGTTGAGCTTGAATTGTTTACAAAAGAGAGAAGCATATAGTGTGAAGAGACTAGCTGAGACTCTTCACTGAGGAAGTCAAAAATCAAATGCTATATAATCTCTTTTGATTCATAGTGGAATCCAGCTAGTGGACTGTCAGCATGGAAGAGTGGACGTAGGCTTGGATTAAGCCGAACCACTATAAACTTTGTGTCCAAATTCTCTTTCCTTAACTCCTTATCATATTCGTTGCTTTATTGCGTTACAGATTTATTCAAAGCTATTTACATCTCTATATTATTAATATCATCCAAAGGCAATTTATTTTTCTAAGTCTTACAAGAAGAAAATTTTTATACACCTATTCACCTCCCATCTAGGTGTGCATACTAGCCCTTTCAATTGGTATTAGAGCCTGTGTGTTTATTTATTGAAGTGTTTATACTTCTTAAGCTAAAAATCTATGGCTAGTATTTTGGCTTTAGGTTTGGTTGAATGACAAAGCAACACCAGACCTCCCTACTTTGATGGGAAGGAATACAATGTATAGAAAAACAAGATGAAGGCATTTCTAAAATCGAAAGATCCCCTGGAATGGGATGTGGTAGAAAAAGGAATTATTCCTAAAGCTACATCGACCTTAGGGAAAGAAATTACAGATACTGGAGAACTGTCATAAGCAGAAATAACCAAGAGGTAAGCTCTTGATGCTAAAGCCATTTATTCATTATACTATGCTTTATCTCTTATTGAGTATAACATAATTTCATCTTGTAAAACAGCCAAAGAAGTTTGTGATAGGTTGCACGTCACGTATGAAAGAACTGATCAAGTTAAAGAAACAAAAATCAATATCCTACTTGGACAGTATAAAGCCTTCAAGATGAAGTCAGGAGAATCTATCACTGACATGTTTAGTCGTTTTACAGAAATTGTAAACGGTTTAGCATATCAGGGATAGCCAATCTCAGGACCAATGAAGGTCAATAAATTGTTGAGAGGACTCTTCAAATACCGGAACCACGTGAAGATTCTTTAAGAGAAACCAAAAGGATCATGCCCCTTTCTGTAGACAAATTGGTTGGCACGCTTTAATCATATGAAGTAGAGCAAATCAATGAGGAAATAGAATTCAAAGGTAAGAAGTCAATTGCCTTAAAATCTAATGATGATTATAATGATACAGACTCTGAAGACGACTTGGATGATGAAGAGCTAGCACTCATGATAAGAAAGTTCAGAAAGTAAAACAGGAAAGGAAAAAGTTTTAACTAGAAGAAATAGGGCACTCAAATGTTTCAGAAGAAATCAAATGAAGAAGATGAAACCAACAAAGATATGGTCTGTCTCGAATGTAAGAAAAAGGGACACATTAGACCCTATTGTCTTTTGTTGAAGAAAAGAAGAGGAAAAACAGAAAAATTCAAGAAAGCTCTTAAAGCTGAGACATAGAGCGATATAAAATGCGAAGAAAGTGATGAGGAATATGCCAATATCTGTTTGATGACAAATTTAGAATCAGATTCAGATTTTGAGACAGACATAGATTCAGACTCAGACAATGAAAAATCAAGGTTAGTAATTTAAAAATTCCTGTTAAAATTTAAAAATATATAGATGAACTTTGTCTTAACCTCAAAACATCTCTTAAGAGGATTTGCGAGCTAAAAAGGAGAATTCCAAACTAAAGCTATAGGAAAACTCATGGAAAGAAAAGTTTGAAAATCTAGACAAAAATTTTGTTGTTTTGAAAGAAAATGCAGATACTCTTTCAAAGGAAAATACATTTTTAAAAGATGATTTTTTGAATATAACAAAAAGGTTTTCAATGAGATTTGAGAAGTTGGAAAAGATTCTTTCAATTCAAAGACCATATTTTAACAAATCTGGTTTGGGAATGACATCTGAAACTGTTTCTTTAATTGATTTTCCAAAAGTAAAGAAAAGAATCAAACAGAGACCTATAAAAACCTTTTACAGAAATCATTTTTAAAAGGCTTTTGTAAAACCTGTTGGCCGAAGTGCTCTCAAATGTTCAAAGTGCAAGAGCTCAGAACATTTTGAGAAGGAATGCCCTAAGAGTTGAAAACCTGTTAAGAGAGAGTGGGCAAAGACTGTATTTTGTACTAACTCGTCTGGACCGAAAAAAGTGTGAGTACCAAAGAAAGCTTGAGTTCGTTTTATGATTGCAAGTTGAAATAGGCTAGTGAATCAACCTAGAGGGGGGTGAATAGGTTGTTGCGGAATTCTTTTGGAATCTTTTGCGGTAGAATACGTTGATAACAAAGATATATCAAAAATAAATAAAGCACGTATTCATAAAGTAAATAGAGTAGGGTAAGAGAAAATTAACACAAGGATTATAGTGGTTCGGCTTAGTCCAAGCCTACGTCCACTCTCCACGCCGGCAGCCAACCGGGCTGTAATCACTATGTAGCAAATGAGAGTCACATGTTACGGTATACGGACTAGACTTCTTCAAGAGAGTCTCTCCTACAGCTTTTTCGCTGCTTTCGCACTATATCTCACTCTCTTCGATACACAATTTGAACATGAAAGATTTTAGAGAACAAGTGATTTTGGAGATTCTAACATCGAGATTTTTCTACCCAGTCTCTCCTTATTTCCAAGCAATATCGATCCACCTTAAATAGCCTCCGTGCCTTCATACCCGTTGGCACTTACCAAAAATTCATCCAATCAACCCGTTGGACTGAATCAATTTAAGTAATCTCCTTGTCGCTGAAAACGTAAGTAGACAATAGCTCGTCAATCCTGTTCGCCCATACAATCAGGATCTTGAGTTCCCAAAATTAGATTCTTCCAAGAATAAACTTGATTTTCAACGAATAAAATCCGAAGAGTAAATCTTCCAAGCTCTCGATCACAGCCAGAGATATTCCATGGTTAAGATTAGGAAATATGAAATCCAATATCTTACTTTCCTTAGCCATAAGAATAACCTGTGGCCAGCCTGTAAAAATCGCGAACTGTCTTCGAGACTTAGATTTGGGTCTTGAAGGTTGTTAGACTGAAATTGAGTCTTAAAGGTCTTGATCAAGCGTGTCTTGACCGACTTCGAGATGGAAAAACATCGACCGAACTTCCGGGTTTGACTATCTTTGAAAACCTTTAGACCTTGAAAACTTCAGACATAACCGGCGAGTCTTGGAGTCTTTAGACCGTCTTGTTGAGGCTGTTTTGTCAACTTCAAAACTCCAAGGGATTTTTCTTCAACAATCTCCCCCTTTTTGATGGTGACAAAACCCTCGGCAGATTTGCGAATTTAAAAACCTGCAAGGAAAAACTCATATATATTTTGAGGATTATATCTCGCAAAAAAGCAGTGTTAGTCCAATAACAATTATCCTCACAAATATAATAACCCTGCAATCAAATTCACAAGTCTAGATCCAAATCATCAAATCAGCATAAAGTCATAGAAGTTCAAGTAAACAACCCAATCGAAATCCAAAACAAAAACAGTTTAAGCAATCAAATAAAAATAAACTTCAAAAACTTCAAAATAAAAACTCTCAAAGCTTTCTCAAAGCTTCAAAAACTTCAAATCTTCAAAACCGCAATCAAATCTGCGCAACTCTCCCCTTTTTGTCCCATCAAAGAGGTAGAGTGAATGTGATAAAGTTTTGAAAAGATTTAGGGGCCTGTAGGAAAACGAACAAGTTGAAACTAGCTAAGCTCCTGAACTGACTTCTCGAGTTTGGCAAGATTGTCCTTCATTGAAGCTAATTCTGCATTGGTCTGATTCAATTCCATTTATGCTCTCAGTGCATTGATCTGTTCCTGCATGTTCACTGAAGTACTCAGCAGCGCCTTTTTCAAATCTCTCATCTCGAAGTCCATCCCAAAAACCTGCTTTTTCAAGTCCAACATAATATCCAACAGCTGTGTAAAGGCTGTGGAATTGGCATTGCTTCCACTTGGACCAGCAGAATGAGTTTGGAAACTAGGAGCTTCCCTTTCAGCCATTTCCTTCTCGACAGGTGAGGATTTTTCATGTTCAGGGAAGTGGGATGCATAAACCTCCTCAAGGTCTACATCAGACCTACTCACATCACTAAAGTGTAGTGGCGATATCGTTCCCTGTTCTGCAGCAACTCCCCCTGTGTGAATGCCAGTGGGTGGAGTAGAAAATTTATCGCCAACATCCATTTCAGCACTTGGATGTTTCTCGGTCTCTTCCCCAAAGCAAAAGATGGCTCTAAACCTGCAGCCATATCATCTTGCTGTTTGCTTTCTTCCTCATCCTTCTTCCTTCTTTCTTCTTCTTCTTTTCTCAGTTCTTCCTCTTCTTCTTCCCTTCGTCTTTCTTCTTTTTCTTTCTTCTTCTCTTCTCTTTCTTTCTTCCTCTATTCTCTTTCTTTCCTCTTCTCTTTTCCTTTGTTCTCAAAACAGCAGGGCTCCTCATCCTAGAGAGAGTGGACAGAGTCATGGCATCTTCTTCATCCTCCTCATCGTGCAAGATAATTTTCCTTCTTTTCTTTTCAGCCATGGGCTCTTTGCCCTTTCTTTTCGACAAAGCAGTGGGGATCTCTTTTGAAGGTGTTTCCCTCCTCAACCTTTCCAGTGCTACATTCAGTTCTGGAAATTTCATCTTCATCACCATTTTCTCACCAACAAGCATCGAATTCAACTTAGTTAGGTATAAAGATGCAGGTACTTGAATATCGAAATGCCTAAAAAGTTTGATAATGATGGATGAATAAGGCAGCTGACCCTTATCCTTTACCACAGTTCTATACATATGGAAAAGAATGACATGTGGGAGAGAGAAGGGTGCCCTAGTTGATGGCAAACATCGGCTTTGCCTTTGTTTTGGAAATATCGTCTTCGAGGTCGTCTTTGGCCGGATGCAGTTGATGACTATTTTATGCAACAAAACATTCGTGGCATTCATCCTAGTGTAGGATATCTTGCCTTCAACAATTCTGTCTCGTACAATATCCAAGGTTGTATAAGCTGTTGAGACTTTGATTGGCTGGAAACTCATTCTTTCCACACCAATAATGTCAGCCAGCAAGTCAACATCAACAATATAGTCTTTGTCCATGAAAGAAAAGGACAAATGATTTGCATCCAAAAAAGATAGATTCGAGTAAAAGTAAGCCGCCAGTTTAGAGTGGGCCACAGTCATATCCATGCAGAAATTCTCCAGTTGCAATCTAGCAAACTTCCCTCTTAAATTAATCCTTATCGAATCTAGGAAGTCAAAATCCACATTCCTCGGATTGACCACTCCCCTCTTCAACAGCTTCACATAAACTCGCTCATGCTCCCTTGACCGAAATAGACTTCCTGAAGGACAAACAGTATTAGCAGCCACACCAAAACGAGGTTCAAAGTGAGAGAATAGTCTCTCATCATCATCTAGGGTCTCAGCAGGAGTATTTTCAAGTGGATTACTCGAAATATTCTCTAGCGTCCTCTGTGTAGTACCTTTATCAACAACATTCAGCTTTTCCATCTCCATCAAAAACGTATACTCGCTCCTAAACCCTCTTTCCTTCAGATATTCCTCGATCGTCTTAAGGCTAACCTTTCCATCCTTAAGCTTTTTATAGAGATCGTAAGCCACATTAGGTTTAAGTGTTCTTACCAGTTCTGCCTCCATAACCACTTCCTCAAAGTGTTGACTTTCAGCTTCTTGTTGAGGTGAATCTTCTTCTGTTAGATCCACTCGAGTAGGACCCTCTTGCTATCTTTGTGGTCCCCTGCTGGCAATTCTAGAAGACTTGCGAGACGACATTCTTGGAGAGCAAGCAAGGATTCAACTTGAACGCGAGGAAAAATGGAAACTTTGTGACAAGAAATGGATGGAACAGAAACGGTAAATGGGATCTTTTAGGGTCTTGAAAGCAAAAGAGTGTGAGGATGAATCGTAAAGGAATAGTTGTGAGTGAAAAGTGACGGTTCGAGTGTATAAATAGTGAGAGAGATAACACGGGAATACGAATCGTCGCCAAAAAGTAAAGGTAAAAAAAAAACTGCCAAAAATAAACCGTAATATCGAAAAAGAAAAATGCCTTTTTGAAAATATAAACTGCCATAATTACATGTCAGAAAAAGAGTAAAAAGAGATTTTGAAATATCGAATTTGAAATATTGAAAAATAATTACCAAAAGTAAAATAAAGAAAGAGTTAAAATACGAAAAGAGATTAAACAAACAGAGTCTGACAGTCGTTCAGACTGTACCTCTGAGTCTGAACCCTTTTTCAGACTTTACCTTTGCGTCTCGAGCATAATTAGACTTTATGTAGAGTCCGAAACACTTTCAGACCTTGCTTTGAGTCCGAGCCGCCTTCAGACCTAGCGTTGAGTCTGAACCACCTTCAGACTTAGCGATGAGTCTAAACCACCTTCAGACTTTAATTTTGAGTCTGATCATCTTCAAATTCCACGATACTTAGTCTTGAGCGAATTGATTCAAAGTGAGCCTTCTCTAGGGGCTTTGTAAATATATCTGCTAATTGATTCTTTGAATCTACATGCTGAATCACCATATCTCCATTTTGAACATGATCTCGAATGAAATGATGCTTGATTTCAATGTGCTTTGCTCTTGAATGAAGTATATGATTCTTTGTGAGGTTGATTGCGCTTGTGTTGTCACATTTGATTTTCGTATGTGTTTCATCAACTCCAAAGTCTCTTAATTGCTGTTGCATCCATAGAATTTGAGAGCAAAGCAACTTCCAAGAGCTGTGTACTGCTTCGGCGGTTGAAAGAGCCATGTACCTGTTTTCTTGAGAACCAAGACACCATCCTGTTTCCCAATAATTGACATGTACCGTAGTGCTTTTTCTATCCACTCTACAACCAGCAAGGTCAAGCATCGAATATCCTAGGAGAGTAAAATCTCCTTGCTTAGAATACCACAGACCTAGCTTAGATGTAGTTGCAACATATTTAATGATACGTTTAAATGCGAGTCATATGAGATTCTTTAGGGTTAGATTGAAATCTAGTGCATATGCAAACACTAAACAAAATGTCGGTCTAGAAGCTGTAAGGTAAAGAAGTGACCCGATTATACTTCGTATAGTTTTTGGTCTACACTCTTTCCTTCTTTATCTTTATCCAGCTTTGATGAGCTTGACATAGGAGTTTCTGTTTTCTTGCAATTCTCCATTCCAAACTTCTTGATAAGGTCTTTTGCATACTTCTCTTGATGGATGAAAGTTCCTTCACTTGATTGTTTGACTTGAAGTCCCAAAAAAGAAGTTTAGTTCTTCCATCATGCTCATCTCAAATTCATTCTGCATATCCTTTGAAAAATTCTTGCAAAGTTTCTCATTAGAAGAACCAAAAATAATGTCATCAACATAAATTTGAACAAGTATGAAATCCTTGCCTTCTCTTTTTATAAATAATGTAGTATCTACTTTACCTTTAGAGAAGCCATTTTGAATTAAAAAGTTGCTTAACCTTTCATACTATGCTCGGGGTGCTTGTTTTAAACCATATAAGGCTTTCTTCAGCTTGAATACAATGTTTGGTCTTTTAGGATCTTCAAATCCTGGTGGTTGTTCCACATAGACTTTTTCTTGAATAATTCCATTTAGGAATGCACTTTTCATGTCCATTTGGAATAACTTGAAATTTTTAAAGCAAGCAAAAGCAAGAAGTAATCTTATAGCTTCTAATGTTGCCACCGGAGCATAGGTTTCATCATAGTTGATGTCTTCTTCTTGTGTGTAGCCTTTTGCCACAAGTCTTGCTTTATTCCTTATCACTTTTCCTTGTTGATCAAGCTTGTTCCTGAAAACTCATTTGGTACCAATGATTGATTTACTTTTTGGTTTAGGAACTAGCTCCCAAACGTTGTTGATTTTGAATTGATTCAGTTCTTCTTGCATTGCTTCGATCCAGCTTTCATCTTTCAATGCATCTTCTATGTTTTTCGGTTCGATCTCAGAAATGAGTGCAAGAGCACTAGAAGCTTCACGTCTTTTAGATCTTGTACGAACTCCTTCATCAATATTGCCAATTATGAGGTCTGGAGGATGACTTGACTTTTGCTTCCAACTTGTAGTTGGTTTGTCGGTTGGTGAAGTTCTTCTTCAGTTGGAATTTCTGAATTTGTTTGTGGCTCAGTGTCTAGGGCTTGATTTTCTTTAAGAGAATTTGTAGACACTTGGCCAGACTCAAAATCTTCAGGTTGAGTGTGATTTTGTACTGATTCTTCAAACTTCACATTCATGGATTTTTCCACAGTTTGAGTGCGTTTGTTGAAGACTCTGAAGGCTTTGCTTGTCATGGAGTAGCCAAGGAAAATTCATTTATCTGATTTTTCTTCAAACTTACCAATTCGATTACTGGAATTCTTTAGGATAAAACATTTGCAACCGAATACATGAAAATATGAAACAATTGGTTTCTTACCTTCGAGCAGTTCATAAGGTGTCTTTTCCAATATAGGTCTTAGAAAAATTCTATTTATAATATAGCAAGCAGTATAAGTAGCTTCAACCCAATAATGAGGTGAAATATTCCTTTCGATCAAAAGAGTTCTTGCCATTTCTTGCAAAGAATGATTTTTCCTTTCTACAACTCCATTTTGTTGTGGAGTGTATGGGGATGAAAAATTATGTCGAATACCATTGTCATCACGGTATTTGGCAAATTCATGATTTTCAAATTCTCCACCATGGTCGGTTTTAATACTTGAAATCGCATATCCTTTTTCAATTTGAATTTTCTTTGCAAACTTAGTAAAATGAATCAATGCATCAGATTTATTTGCAAGAAAGAAAACCCACGTAAAATGAGAATAATCATCAACTATAACCAAGCAATATCTTTTACCTCCAATACTTTGAACTCTTGTTGGCCCGAATAAATCCATGTGTAATAGCTGCAAAACACTATTAGTGGATACTTGATTTATAGACTTAAAAGAATTTCTAACATGTTTTCCAAGTATACAGGGAGTGCATAATTCATGCTTTTGATACTTTAGGTTATGAAGTCCTCGAACAAGCTTTTTGGATGACATTTTTGCAATTTGCTTCAGGTTGACATGTCCAAGCTTCCTATGCTAGAGAATGACTTCATCTTGAATCGATATCAAGCATTGAGGACTGTCAGACCTTACGTCTAGCAAATAAATATTTCGATGTCTTCATCCAGTAAAAGATTGTGAGAGATCCTTGCTTGTTCCAGAACATGTATCTTCTTGAAAGTTGATTTTGTATCCAGAATCGCATAATTGACTAATACTCAATAAATTGTAGTTCAATCCTTCAACAAGAGAGACATTGTTGATTGTGAGATTTCCAATCATCACAGTTCCTTAACCAACAATCTTTCCCTTGTTGTTACCACCAAAAGAAACATTTCCTCCTTTTATATAAGAGAATTTTGTAAAACCACTCGATTCTCCTGTCATGTGTCTTGAACATCCACTATCCAAGTACCACTTGACTTTCTTCTTAAAGGTAACCTGCATTTAAAAGAAAGACTCATGTCTTCTTTGGTACCCAGATCTTCTTGGGTCCATCATTGTTAGTAGTATAAACAGTCTTTGCCCAACTCTTCTTAAATGGTCTCCAAACTTTGGGACATTCCTTTTCAAAATGATCTACACTTTTACATTTTGAACAAGTAAGAGCATTTCTATCAACAGGCTTTACAAAAACCTTTTGGAAATGATTTTTATAAAAGTTTTTGTTGGCCTATTCCTAATTCTTTCCTTTACCTTTGGGAAATCGATCAAAGGAACGGTTTCTTGTATCATTCCTAGACCGGATTTATTAAAGTAAGGTCTTTGGATAGAAAGAATTTTATCCAACTTTTCAGAACCTATTGAAAATTTCTTTAAGACTTTCAATAAGTCTTCTTTCAAGCAAGCATTCTCTTTTGAAAGTTCATTTTCATTTTCTTTCGAAACATCAAGAGACTTGTCTAGATTTTCAACTTTTTCAAGTAAAATCTTTTCTTATTGTTTCAGTTTGGAATTATCCCTTTTCAGTTCAGAAATCTTTTAAGAGAGCCTTTAAGACCGAGACAAAGTTTATCAATGTATATTGATACTTTGGTAGGAATTTTTAAATTTCTAACCTTGATACCACTGTTTGAGTCTGAGTCTGAATCTGAGTTTGAGTCTGAGTTAGAGCCTGAGTTTGAGTCTGAGTTTGCCATAAGACATATGTTTGCATATTCTTCATCACTCTCCTCACATTCAGTGTCACTCCGCATCTCAGCTTTGAGTGCTTTCTTGAACTTTTCGGGTTTCCCTTTCTTTTTCTTCAATAAGGGATAGTTGGGTCTGATGTGTCCCTTTTTCTTGCATTCAAAGTAAACAACTTATTTGATGGTATCTTCTTCTTCATTTGATCTCCTTTGAAATCTTTGATTGTTTTGTTTCTTTCCATTGAACCTTCTACATTTTCTATTCAACCTTCTGAATTTTCTAATCAGAAGTGCCAATTCTTCATCATCCAAGTCTTCTTCTGAATCTGTAATATCAGAATCATCATTAGATTTTAAAGCAATTGACTTCTTACATTTTGTGTCAAATTCTTCATTGAATTGCTTGACTTCATAAGATTGAAGTGTGCCGACCAATTCATCTACAGAAAGAGGCATGATCCTTTGTGTTTCTCTTATAGATGTTTTGACGTGATTCCAATCTTTGGAGAGCCCTCTCAACAATTTATTGACCTTCATAGGTCCTGAGATTGGCTATCCTTGGTATGCCAAGCCGTTTATAATTTTCGTAAATCGACGAACATATCCGTGATGGTTTCTCCTGGCTTCATTTTGAAGGCTTCATATTGACCAAGAAGGATATTGATCTTGGTTTCTTTGACTCGATCTGTTCCTTAATAGGTGACGTGCAATCTGTCCCAAACTTCTTTGGTTGCTTCACAAGATGAAATTCTATTATATTCAGTAGGAGATAATGCACAATATAGAGAGTAGATAGCCTTTGCATCAAGTGCTTGTCTCTTTGAGACATCGGTGTGCGTTGTTCCCACTCCATCAAGTAATTCTTTCCCTGTAATAGATACAGCTTTAGGAGTAATTCCATTCTCCACTACATCCCACTCCATAGGACCCTTGGATCTTAGGAATGCCTTCATCTTGTTTTTCCATACGTTGTAATCCTTGCCATCGAAGAAGTAGGGAGGTCTGGTATTGCTTTGTCTTTCAATTAATCCTGGAGCCAAAACATTAGCCATAGATCTTTAGCTTCAGAAGTAATAACACTTCTAATGAATAAGCAACCTCCTCTGATACCAATTGAAATAGGCTAGTGAATCAACCTAGAGGGGGGTGAATAGGTTGTGCGAAATTCTTTTGGAATCTTTTGCGGTAGAATACGTTGATAACAAAGATATATCAAAAATAAATAAAGCACGTATTCATAAAGTAAATAGAGTAGGGTAAGAGAAAATTAACACAAGGATTATAGTGGTTCGGCTTAGTCCAAGCCTACGTCCACTCTCCACGCCGGCAGCCAACCGGGCTGTAATCACTATGTAGCAAATGAGAGTCATTACGGTATATGGACTAGACTTCTTCGAGACAGTCTCTCCTACAGCTTCCCTGCTGCTTTCGCACTATATCTCACTCTCTTCGATACACAATTTGAACATGAAATATTTTAGAGAACAAGTGATTTTGGAGATTCTAACATCGAGATTTTTCTACCCAGTCTCTCCTTATTTCCAAGCAACATCGATCCACCTTAAATAGCCTCCGTGCCTTCATACCCGTTGGCACTTACCAAAAATTCATCCAATCAACCCGTTGGACTGAATCAATTTAAGTGATCTCCTTGTCGCCGAAAAACGTAAGTAGATAGTAGCTCGTCAATCCTGTTCGCCCATACAATCAGGATCTTGAGTTCCCAAAATTAGATTCTTCCAAAAATAAACTTGATCTTCAACGGATAAAATCTGAAGAGTAAATCTTCCAAGCTCTCGATCACAGCCAGAGATATTCCATGGTTAAGATTAGGAAATATGAAATCCAATATCTTACTTTCCTTAGCCATAAGAATAACCTGTGGCCAGCCTGTAAAAATCGCGAACTGTCTTCAGACTTAGATTTGGGTCTTGAAGGTTGTTAGACTGAAACTGAGTCTTGAAGGTCTTCAGATTGAAGCTGTGTCTTGACTGACTTCAGACGGGAAAACATCAGACCGAACTTCTGGGTCTGACTGTCTTTGAAAACCTTTAGACCTTGAAAACTTTAGACGTAACCGACTGAGTCTTGGAGTCTTTAGACCGTACTGTTGAGGCTGTTTTGTCAACTTCAAAACTCCAAGGGATTTTTCTTCAACACAAGTCACTATCAAGAAAAAGAACAAATGGTATTTGGATAGTGGCTGCTCAAGACATATGATAAGAGATTCAACCTACTTTATAAAGTTTGTGCAAATAAAAGGAGGAAAAGTATCTTTTGGAGGAAACAATAAAAGAAGAATTGTTGGATGTGGAACTATGAAAATTGGAAGTTCACAATCAACAATGTCTCATTGGTTGAAGGTTTAAATTACAATCTTCTAAGCATTAGTTAACTGTGCGACACTGGATTCAAGATTAATTTCCAAGAAGACATATGTTTTGGAACCAACAAAGATCACTCACAATCTTTCACAAGACAAAGACATGGGAACATTTATCTTTTGGATATAAAATCTGAAAGCTCTCAATATCTGATATCCATTCAAGATGAAGCAAATCTTTGGCATAGAAAACTTGGTCATATCAACATGAAGCAGATTACAAAGATCTTCTCTAAGAAGCTTGTTCGAGGACTGCCTAACCCGAAGTATCAAAAATCTAAACTATGCATACCCTGTGTGTTAGAAAGACAGGTCAGAAGTTCTTTTAAACCAATAAATCAGGTTTCTACTGATCGTGTTTTACAGCTCTTGCACATGGATCTCTTTGGACCAACCAGAACTTAAAGCATTGGTAGAAAGAGATACTGCTTAGTAATTATGGATGACTATTCTCGATTCACTTGGGTATACTTCCTGGCAAGTAAGTCTGAAACATTTTCTTACTTTTCAAAATTTGCCAAGAAAGTACAAAATGAAAAATGTTATACTATTTCAAGTATTCGTACAGACCATGGAGGTAAGTTTGAAAATCAATAATTTGCAAAATTCTGTGATGATTTTGGCTTTCAACATGTTTTCTATTCTCCATATACTCCAAAGCAGAATGGGGTTGTGGAACGAAAGAATAGATCTTTGCAGGAAATGGCTAAAACACTCATAATAGAAAGTAATATTACTCCTCGTTTTTGGGTTGAAGTAGTTTCTATAGCTTGTTATATCATTAACAGAGTGTTTTTAAGGCCTATTCTGGAGAAAACTCCCTATGAGTTATTCAAAGGAAAGAAGCCAATTGTCTCTTATTTTCATGTGTTTGGTTACAAATGTTTTATTTTAAAAAATGCAAATGATTGTACTGGTAAGTTTGAAGAAAAATCAGATGAAGGAATATTTCTTGACTACTCAACCTCAAGCAAAGCCTACAAACCATTCAACGAGAAGACTCAGTTTGTGGAAGAATCCATAAATATCAAGTTTTAAGACTCAAAGTAGAATCAACTGGATCAGATTTATCTTGAAGAACCTGAATCTGCTTTAGATGGTGCAAAAATTAATTCCCCCAAAGTGGTTCAGACCCCTGAAGTTCAACAACATGATGAACCGGAGGATTCAATTGAAACAAAGGATCAGCAGACTGACAAACCAACTAGCAACGGGAAGCATAAGTCAAGTCATTCCAAGGAACTCATCATTGGCAACATTGATGAAGGAATACACACCAAATCCAAAAGGCATGAAGAATCTAGTGCCTTGCCACTTGTTTCCGAGATTGAACCCAAAACTGTTGATGAAGCCTTGGCTGATGAAAACTAGATTGAAACTATGCAAGAAGCGCTTAGACAGTTCAACATCAATGATGTTTGAGAATTAATTTCTAAACCAAAAGGTAAATCTATTATTGGAACTAAATAGGTTTTCAGGAACAAGGTGGACGAGAAAGGAAAAGTCGTGAGGAACAAAGGAAGACTTGTGGCCAAAGGATATATGCAAGAAGAAGGGATAGACTATGATAAGACCTATGCACCCAGTAGCGAGGTTATAAGCAATTATATCATTACTTGCTTTTGCTTGCTATAAAAATTTCAGGTTATTCCACATGAACGTGAAAAGTGCATTTCTAAGTAGATTTATCAAAGAGGAAGTTTATGTGGAACAACCACCTGATTTTGAAGATCCAAGAAAGTCAAACTCAATTTATAGACTGAAGAAGGCCTTATATGGGCTAACGCAGGTAAAATGCCAAAATGACGTCGTTTTGTTTTTGACGTGATAAAAAATTAATATAAAAATTAATTAAATTAAATTTAAAATTAAATTTATTTAAAACACTTAAAAATAAAAATACAAATATTAAAAGAAAAAGGGAGGGGGAGGGAGACAATTGAGAGTTGAGCCCTCACCACAACCGCCCCCCGCCACCGTCGGGAAGGGCTGCGGACGGAGGGGGAGGGTTGATTGGGGTCGTCAATTGTCGGCCGATCGGCGACGAGGGCCCGCAAGCCTTCGCCGCCTACCCGTCGTCGCTAGGAAGGACCAGCGACGGAGGGGAGAGGGTCAATTGGGGTTGTTGGCGCTTGTCGCCTCCCCGCTGCCATGAGGACTCGCGGACCCTCGCCGCCTCCCACCGCTGCCGAGAAGGGTCGGCGACGGAGGGGGGAGGCTCGGTCGGCTGCCTCGGCAACGGCGGGGAGGCGGGGGCAGCAAGGGCTCAGCCCTCGGCCCACGCCTCCTCTTCCTCACTTGTTAATTATTATTTATTTTTATAATTTAATTACATTAATTTTTATATTAACATTCGAATCCGCTCAAATTGCCACGTAGGATTTCTGGCGGGGTTCACCGGAGATAGCACTTAAGTGTCCCATTTTTAAAAAAAAGTGGCACTTAAGTGTCACTTTCCTAATTTTTGGAACTTAAGTGTCCTCGTGCCAAGTTTTTTCACTTGGGCTGTACTTCTCCCGTAAAAATTTATAGTCTTTTTATTTCCGGGAGTAGTTCTAGAATAGAATGATGTTTGGTAAAATTTTTGTTCCTATGAACAAATTTCTATTTTTTTGTTCCTGAAAGTAAATTTGGAACAAAATAAATAAAAGAAAAAAGTTTACTCTTGTTCCCAGGAACAATTCTAGAATCAAACCCATATTTTCTCTTTTTGTTTTCTTTTTTTCTTATTCTTCTTCCCTTTTCTTCTCTTCATCTATTGCCACCGCCGCAGTTGCCATTCGCCATCGTTTGCTGTTTGCCGCTTGCCGCCCATCGCCGCCGGTTGTCGGCAATTGGTTCGACAAGCTTGCTAGAGGCTCGCCAAGCTAAGGCAAGGTCCAACGAGCTCTTCGGAGGAAAGCCTAGCTACCGGCGAGGCCAACCTCGTCGGTAGCCGGGCGAGCCTTGCCTAGCCCTAACGAGGCCCATTTGACCACGTGCGAGGCTTGGCCAAGCCTCGCCCAATTGCCGACGAGGCTCGGCCAATGAGGGTCACCTTATCGAGGGCTAGCAATGCTCCGGTGAGGTCGTTGGCCCTTGTCTGGCCTGCCAGCGACTGGCCACTTGAAGAAGAAAAATAGGAGAAAGAAAGGGAAACAAGAAAAGAAGAAAAAAGAAAAAAAGGAAAAAAATAATAAAATTATTTAAAAATTAAAAGAAAATGACTTGGAGTAGAAATTTTGAACATGGTATCAAACAAAATTCGATTCCAGGAATCGAAATTTTGGGCAGTTATCAAACGGCTTAAAATGCTTAGAAATTGTTCTCAAGAACAAAAAAAAAAAAAAAAAAAAAAGAAACATTTCTAATCAGAAATTATTCCCGGGAATAAAACCGTTACCAAACTTGCCCTTACAATGCTGTATAGATACATAAAAAATCTCGAGCTATTATTACAACTAGTGGAACCATTTATGCTGTTATAGAAAATAATTTGGACCAAAGGCAGCACAATAAAGATCATATAAAGACAATTAAAATCAACAATTACTCAGGCTACGTTTATTTTACGGAAAATTAATGATTTGAAAAAATGATTTCCAAAAATAGTCACTTGTATCGTTTAAGTAGACAATTAATAAAAAAATATTTTTATTATCGACAATAATTTTTGTTGAAATATTCTCGTGGACGATGAAAATATATTTTTACTTATTTATTTTGTAAATGATATATGAGTTTATTTTTAGGAAAATAATTTTTAAATGATTAATTTTTCGCTAGCTCATCGGATGAATAAAATGCCATCATTAACTTGAGCATGTACAATATGACTAGAAATTGGAAGCCTATATAATAAAATCGAAATTAACAACTGAGTATAGGAGTTCTGAAATAACCCTTTTGATTTTCCATAAAGGAATCCTAGAGAAGCCAATTTGCCACGTAAGCAAATTAGCTAGGGATAGAACGTGTGGTGAGGAAGGTTGCATGGACAATAGTGCCAAACGTCAAGCATGTCATCATCTGCAAATCCAAGAGCGATGGGAGGATCACGCCGCGCCTGTGAATGGTGTTCAGTCGCTGCGCATCTCCAGAAGGGAAAGCAGAATTACCAACTATTGGGCGAGGTCCCACCCCTGCGAGCCCTCACCCATGGTTGGCAAGGGCAGCTTCACCCAAGGCGAGGGTCGCCTCACTTATGATTAGCGAGGGTGGCTCTCACTAGATTAGGCGGGGGCATCCCTTGCCCAGCCCTCTCTGGGCATTCCCGATGGCTAGTAGCCGACCATCGACGAAGATGAAAAGGATAATTGGAAAAAAGAAAAAAAAAGAAAGAAAAAATGAAAAATGAAAGAAAAAAGGAAAGGAAAGAAAAACTCAATAAAGGTCAAGGACAAAAATGCCCTTGACCAACTTGAAAGTCAAGCGCTTTTTTAAAATTAACATAACCACTTCATACTTTTATTTGAAGAAATGAACGCATTTCAAGTCTTTATTTGAAATAATATCTATATCGGAATCTTATTTGAGAAAATGATTACACTTTATGCTCTTATTTGGACTTTTTCCGAATAATAATAACAAGATGTTGATTCTAGAAAGGATTTTGTTTCAACTCTACGGAAAAAGAAAATTGCTCTCTATTTTTCGAAACTATTTCTTTCAAACTTTATAGGAATCTAAATAAGGATAAATACGAGGAACACCATTGGTGTAAAATATTTTTTACACAAAGGAAATGAAAATTGACTTACTAATGAAATTACACATACAATTGCTAAAATGAAAAATCGTATGCATAGCAAAGTTTCTGACTTGTGTAATGTTTAAGTGAGATTGCTTCCTGTGGTCATCTTTAAAATATGCTGTTGGATAGACGTGCGGACTCCCATCTTTAAAATATGCTGTTGGATAGACGTGCGGAGTCCTAGAGTGCCTTAACTTTGCACAAAGGGACACTTAAGTCGTCATAACTTATGAAAGGTACACTTAAGTGCCAAAATCGGAGTAAAATGGATCACTTGAATGCCAATTCAGCGAAAATCCGGCCAAAACATTGACATGACATTTTTCCGGCGAGCGAGCCCAAAACGATGCCGTTTGCATCGACGTGGCCAAATAATGCAAAAACGGCGTCGTTTTGGGGCGACGTGGTAAAAAATAATATAAAAATTAAATTTAAAAATGATTTAGTTAAAATAATTTAAAAATAATTTAATTAAAATATTAAAAAATAATTATTTTAAAATTAAAATTTTTTAAAATTTTTAAAAAATTTAAAAAAAAAAAAAAAAAAAAGAAAGGGGGAGGCGGCGAGGATCGCCCTCGCCTGCTACCGTCGCCACCCCGCCGTTGCGGGAAGGGCCCCCGACGGCGAGGGAGGGTCGGGGGGTCGCCAAGCGACGAGGGCTCACGAGCCCTCGCCCGATCTAGGGCGAGGGTTACGGCCCTTAACCATGGGCTTGCGAGCCCTTGCCGCCGGTTGGCCGGGGTCGCCAACCCCTCCACCCATCGTCGCCGGCCCTTCCCGACGACGGCGGGGAGGTGGCGACCCTCGGCCCGCCTCCCCCTTTCCTTTTTTTTTTTTTTTTATGTGTTTGTTTTTTTAATTTTTAATTTTTTAAAATTTTTATATTAAAATTATTTAATATATATATTTTTTACCATATCGCATAAAACGATGCCGTTTTGCATTATTTGGCATGTCGCATGCAAAACGGCGTCGTTTTTGGGCTTGCTTCGCCAGAAAAATGCCATGTCGGCGTTTTGGCTGGACTTTCGCCGAATTGGCACTCAAGTGATCCGTTTTTTTTTTTTTTTTTTAATATCGCACTTAAGTGTACCTTTTGTTAGTTATGGCACCTAAGTGTCCCTTTGTGCAAAGTTATTGCACTTGAAGCATTCTTTTGCCCCGTTGGATATGACGACATCCTCGGAAGGTAGTTTTTCCCCAATCTAAACTTGTTTTCAGTTAGTAAAAAATTTTTTTTTTTTTTTTTATAGATCAATTAGTTTTTCGTTATCTAAACATCGAAAAATCGGAAAATAATTTCTCAAAAATAGTTTTCCTTCGTTCAACGGACTGAGTTGCCTAAGGAAAATGATGGCCTACATCTGTCGCATCTCTACAATAACAATCACCAAGCCTCTATAATCTGAAAGACATAAATTCTGCTGCTGGGAAAATAAAAACCTTACTATTGTTGGAATGAAATTTCTATCACCGTGACGTACATATTATTTAAATTACCACCGCAATGGTCAACGTACAAATCTTTTGAGAAATTGCTAGTGAGATACTTCAGAAAGAAACGGATTGAAGATAGATGCATGATAGTCCGGTTGCATTCATCTTTATTAAATACTACATATAGGTTCATTCAGAGCTTCGATCTTGCATGGTCAAGCAAATTGGAGGACCGTGCAGGGAGCTGCAGACAATGCCAATCGTCATCATCCTCTTCCAATGCTTTGAACAGCATATCCACCGTCTCTGCACTGACTAACTCTAACTTTGGCGGTTCCCACTGTGTTCATCAAACTAAAATCAGGCTCAAACTCAGCCCCGTGTATTAATTCATCAAATATGTTAGATAAACCGTTTATCCCAAAAGGTTTAGCTATTGGAAATTGGACCAGTAATGTATACGTAGTATATGACTTAACAATGTGAGTCTTCAATTATTCTCTCTTAAGCACATGGGTGTTAAGTCCATGGTTTTCTTTTTACTGGGGTAATATACATGAGACTCCATAGTTTGTTATTGCAATATAAATCCTTTCCCTCCCATTAATTCGTTAAGAGAAGTTATTGATTTAGACCGTCCTAGCCTAGCCTATATACAGCTAGTGACGGATAAAGCCAAGTACCAATCAAAAAGTTTGGACATTGAGAGAGAGAGAGAGAGAGAGAGAGAGAGAGATGTCTAAAGCATGTTGTCATAACCATATTAAATGTCAAATAAATCGAAATTATTTTTTCTCTTTCTAAATAAAGTTTCAAGATCCATCTCGACAAGTCAAATAGTAGGGTCACAGAATATGTGTTTGCACCTTGGGCTTATTGTCTTTATCGAATAAAATTGCCCTTGAGCCGTGCACCGAAACGGATTCAGCAATGCATTGCCAAATTAATGAAGAGAAGAACATATAGGAAAAATGATAGAACTGCTTGTTGAATAATCCGATTACAAAAGTATTTCATGGTCCATAAATGATCTAAACCAAGCTGATCTCTACTATTGATTATGTGGCCCTCATAGTCGCACCTAAATAATCAATGGTTGAGATAGTATTGATCTATGTGGGTCCATAGTCTAAGCAATAACTTCTTCGCTATTAAGAAGTCGCTTACAAAAGTGATGTGATAAAGTAAACCTCCAATGGGGTACTTGAATATGTCCTAGATATTAAAATATCTATTCAGTGGCATCAATTTGTAAACGGATTCCACAAAAAGCTGTTTATATTACACCCTATCGCTACTCTTGCTTGAAGTACCTCAAAGAAGTCGTTGGTGATCTTCCTTCGCACGATGCTGTAAATGATGGTGTACTCTCGAGCTAGACATTGTTCAATCGTCTGACCACGTCCTTCTCTTATCTAATCATCAAAACCAGCAAGTTCTTTTGGTTGTTGAATGGAATATGCCATGTTCCTCGTAATGTTACACAAAAATAATTGACAATGTCCGGCACGCAATAACGTTCAGAGCTGTAGGAATAAACATATAGATGCATGTATGTCCGTACGCAAGGAGTTAGTTTTGTGTATTACCGATCTCAGAAATATCTTTAGGCTAGTTGGACTAGCAGACTTCATATTTTTCACTGCATCCGCGATCCATTTCTCTGTAAAGTTGTCTAACAGCTTCTCTTTCTGCGCCATATTATTATCTCAGCTGTGCAATTATCGCGATCAACGCTTTGTAGCTAAAGTAAAAAAGAAAGAAAAAGAAAAAATTCACAACTAACATACACTTACAAGAGAATGTAATATGTCCTCCACAGTTTGTCTTGAGAAACATTTGTTTATACTCTTCAATCTATTCCCACGATGAAGACTTGTTGGAATTTTTCTGACTAGCTCTAATGAAGAGCTTAAATTCAACAAGAAGAGAGTGAAATCCCAGAACTGAATACAAGTCACCTTTTGCGGAATTCTTCCTCTTTCACATTGGATTTGTGCGTATATTTGCTGATGACAGATAAAATTTCTGATGCATTTGAGGACTCCACTGAAGAGAGAGCATGTTCTAACGGAGGAAGTTCCTCTTGAGAATACAAGTTAAAAAATCAAAAAAATCAAAAAAATTTTATATTTTCGGAAAAAATGTCAAAAAATCCAAAAAAATGTTAAAAAATCTAGAAAATGCCAAAATTCATAAAAAGGCCAAAAAGCTTGTATTTTCTAAAAATACCAAAAATCCAAAAATCCCTTTTATGTCAAAAAAAATGAGAAAAAGGCTCAAAAAATGTTTTTCCTCCCTAAAATGCATGGGAAATCCCTCAAACATCCAAAAAAAATCTTAGGGTTTAAAGATGATTTGGTACTGAAAGGGTATTAGTGATTAATTAGTGTAATCATGTCCCTGATCCTAATTTCTCTGGTTGCGCAGGAGCGAATATTTCTCCTGATACTCCGCTTGGGTTTCTAATCAACCCACTCCAAATTGATTAGTGGTGACTCCATTTTAAAAATTGACTTACAGGTTAAAAACTTAGACTATTGAAGTCGTGAATTGGTGGACTTGGGAGAGTCCGGGCATAACTAATTTTAGCTGAGCCATTAGCCTCCTTAGGTGCCCGTACCCGATTACAGGCACCGAAAAAAAGAGGTCATGACAAAGGACATTTGGTAATATCACACAACTGTTGGTAGGCTTTCAACAAAGTCGCCAATCTCATATTTTTACCAATGGTTTATTAACATTTACTAATACACATTGAAAATTGCCAATGCAGTAAAGAAAATTCTACATGCTTTTGCCACGGAACCTGAGAGTACAGCATGATATATGATTCTCTTGCATTTATCACGACTTACAGTTATATGAATTAAAATTAAAAGAGAGCATGTCCTGATTTGATCACTTGTTAAGATGGAGCACATATTTCCAATAACATCACCGCCTGCGCAAAATACTTTTCCGTTCCCCTGATGAATATTTCAGCAAGAGGCAAAGAATAACATGAATAATGAGAATTGTCCAAAGCTCTAAACCTAATGTATGGCAGTTATTTAAGTTCTAAACTTTTTAATTGTATCAATTTAGTCCGAAGCTTTTTGACAATTTGTCAATTTAATCCTAAACATTTTATTGTACCAATTTAGTCTTAAACTTTTTCATGCCAAATCATCATAAGGTTTAGGACTAAATTAGCAAATCATTAATAAATTTAGAACTAGAACTAAATTAGTATAATTCAAAAGTTTATGACTAAATTGATAAATTATCAAAAAGGACGTACATGAATACAACTTGTATTTACCTTCAAGATAACAAGGTTGACGGTATGATCGCCCTCGTAGATTTGCAACTTGTTAGACATCTGAGAAACCTACGTGCTCAGAGAAGACGACGACAGACATGATTAACGAAGACACATAAACAAGCAAAGAAAAAAGAGAGGGACGCACCATTTCGAGAGTGAGGGTGTTTAACTTGGAACGCCGGTTCAAGATCACCTTTCTCGCTCCTGAGTACTCTTCAAATAGTACCTGCAAATGAAATCATCATCTCTGAAACCGCTAAGCATGCCCTCTATTAAATGGTTGGAGATCAATGAGTGAAGAGGACGCACCGGCTGCTCCATTTTGTCTCTGCGGAACAACTCGGTGGAGCTCAGAACCCACATCTCTCTCTCTCTCTCTCTCTCTCTCTCTCTCCCCCCTTCCTCTTATGAGGGCCAAGCTAGGAAGCTCGGTTCCTATTCATAAGCAGATTGAGTAATACTGTCATCACATTTATACAACTACATCCTCAATGACCACATGCAACCTCGTCAACTAGCCTTCGTGTAATGATGTCCAAGCAAAATCAAACTATTGTTTTGCAGTTTCCATGATGTTCATGCTTATAAAGGATTCGTGTGGAAACCCGGACCCTTGGAGTGCTAAAAATTCACACGGGGACACTTAAATGCCAAAAATTAGGGAAGGTACACATAAGTGCCAAAATCAAAGAAAATGGATCAGTTAAGTGCCAATGGTGAGAAAATCTGTCCAAAAATGCTGCTATGACATTTTTCCGGTGAAACAAGTGCAAAACAACATCATTTTGCACACTAACGTGACTAGATAAGCCAAGAACGACGTTATTTTACGTCAAGTTTAAATTGCAATATAAATATTAATTAAATTAAATTATTTAAAAAGGGGGCAGGAGTTGCAGAACGGCAAGGACTATGCAAGCCCTTGCCACCGCCACCTCATGGTCACCAGGAAGCGTTGAGGTGACCTTGGCTGACCCTCCCCCACCGTTGCCAGCCCTTCTCAGTGACGGTGGGGTGGCAATGACAAGGGCTTGCACAACCTTCGCCATTCTGTAACTCCTCCCCCGCTTTTTTTAAATAATTTAATTTACTTAATATTTACATTAACGTTCAAAAAAGAGGCAAAACGACATTCCTTTGGTTTTTCTTTATTGACTCAGCTCTCTGGTGAGTCACGTAGACAAGTTATATTATTAAAAAATTACTACGTAGGATTTCCGGTAAGAGTCGTTGGACTTGACATTTAGATGTCTCAATTTCTAAAAAAATGACACTTAAATGTATATTTCGTAATTTTTACCACTTAAGTATGTTTATTGTCATGTTAAAAAACCTCGCTTTTCTTATTATTTTGTCATTTTTTCCATACACACATGAATCACGTTCTGCCCAAGGCTGGACACGGCTTGTACACGAATCGGTGTTTTTCTTCTTGATGTACGTGATTCCTATGTCTCCCTTCTTCTGACGAATTTAGAACCATAAGTTGTATGGATGAAAGCTTTCACAATCAGCATCGTCTGTGGAGTTATATATGCTTGGGAGTCATATCAAGGAAGATTTGCAAAAGATTTACGTTATGTTTTTCTAAATTTAGTGTATCTCTTATTATATCTAATATATCAGTTATCGTGCCCACAATAAACACTCAATAGCCAAGTGCAGAGCATGTAATTGCTAAAAGTATCCAATAGCAAGCCCGCCTCAAGATGAGTGCTCTCCTATCCTAACTTCCTTCTAGTCCTATAGCATAGTCGAGATAGCGACACATTTTCTACCCCCACATGGATGGAGCAATAGAAGTTTTGTGAATTCAAGAGAAGGTCACGACAAGACGAACTGTTTATCATTATCGTAAGTGTCAAGTGGAAGTATAATGATGGATGAAGCTGAGGATGTAATTTTTGGTTTTTTAGTTAACATAATATTTAGTATATATCTTATAATTCACTAGAGATATTGGGTAGATCTTTTGTTTCTCTTTTCTATTAAGTAATATATTGTATAAATATTTGTACTGCACATTAAGCAATACAAGCAAATTACAATTTGTCTCATGATATCAGAGTAGAGAGCATAAACACACTTGACAATTCAGTCCGCATCGTTTGCAATATGGCCAAGGAAGCATTTGCATAGAAGGTGATTGACCACTCCTTACCATATTATCTCAGCACCTCTGATAATCGTGGAACCATACTCTTTTCATGAGTGCTAACCCAGGATAAGTATGCAACATGGTGGAAGGCGATGAGAGGTACATTGCAGATGAAAATAAATTCAGGTTTATTGATGGATCGCTAGAGAAGTCCAATCCAAGTCCAATCCAAGGACCTAGTGGCCACCCTTCCAACATGGAAGGGGGAGGTGGGGGGTTCAAACCCCCATCTTCTCAGGGAGGGATGGGGTGGGGACGCGCAAGTTTCAGGAGTGGGTTTCGACGCCCACGTCCTGCAAGAGGCAGAGCAAAAGTCTGAGAGTGAGTGTAGGGTAGGTATGGACTAAAAAAAAAGGACACTCGAATTTAATGCCTGTGACATTTATGATTCCATGATAGTTTCATGGATCTTTAGTTCCCTTGACAAGAGTCGACAAGGAAGCATGGCATATGCAAAAGAAGCAAAAGTAAGATGGGACAAGTTGAAGGAGAGATTCACTCAAGGTAACAGACCTCACATCTACAAGATCAACACCAAGATCAGGCAACTCTAGCAAGGAGGACTCACGGCGGTGGTATACTACACTAAATTGAAGATCTTATGGGATGAACTCGATGATTATGAAGACCTATGGGAATTGGCATAATTGCAATAGTTTGGGGTAAATTTGTCAATATATACTAGTTTGAGGTTTTTAGTGGTCAAAAAAATAGTTTTGAGTAAATTTGTCACAAGTGTAACAGTTTGGGATTTTTCAGGGTATTAACAAAAAAAAAAGGGTTTATGACTAAATTGGCATAATTGCAATAGGTTTAGAACTTTTTTGGCACTTTTCTACTCCGCCGTAGACGTAGGTCACGCCAACAAAATCGAACTACATGAATTTGGTGTCCCATTTATTTTTTTACTTTGTTTACTTTACTATTTAATCACTTGCTGCAATAGGCAAATATCCTTTAGTATGCTTAGTTGATTTGTAGACTCAATAAAAAAAAAATAATAACATTTATTCTGAAACACTAACTTGATGGAAAGACCACAAGAATCGAACCAGGTAATGGGGCAAGGTCATCAGTCATTAGCGTCGGTCAAGACCTGTAGTGTTATGTAGCTTTGGGATAAGGTCTTTCGATTCTCTTTCTATTATTTCCGTCATTCAAGAGTGGACAGGCAGGTAGCTAGTTACTAGTCATGTCATGGGATCACAAACGATAAGATCAAAGATAGGATGGTGCAACTACCACGAGCAAAAGATGGACCCCCCTAAACACTGGCGAGGTTCCTCGCCCGGGGATAGCGATGTCACACTGACGAAGAAAGAGAAGGTGGGGAAAAAAAGAATAAGAAATATTTTAAAAAATTACCACGTTAGCATCATTGGTTGGCGCCCACGTCAATGCTAGCTGGTCATATTTGGTCGGATGGGCTGAATTTACACAATTGCAAATGGTTTAGAACTAAATTGCAAAAAAAAAAAAAAAAAAAAAAAAAAAAAAAAAAGGTTCATACATTGAAAAACTCTAAACTGGTACACGTGTAACAAATTTACTCAAAACTATTTTTTTTATAATAAAATGACCCCAAAGTGGTACATCTGTGATAAAGTTACCCCGATTGACTATAAAAAAACCCTAAACTTGTACAATTATGAAAAATTTATCATAAACTAATTTTTTTTTGGTAACGACCACAAACTAATTTATTTGACTGCAAAAAACCAAAAACTGATAAATTTGCAATAAATACGCTCTTCGCTAAATTGGATTAATACCACAAAAATCACAAAAATTGTAAATTATAACAAACGGAGTGTAAAATCCCAAATTAGTATACTAGTCAACTGTCACGTGCCATCTAACTTAATAATTTGACGGTAAAATTTAACGAAAACTAACAGAGGATAAATCTGTCATAAGTGTACCTGTTTGGGGTAAATTTGACAAATGTGTACTGGTTTGGGACTTTTGGTGGTAAAAAAAATATAGTTTTAGATAAATTTGTCATAAATGTACAAGTTTAGGATTTTTTATGATTAGTTGGGGTAAATTTGTTACAAGTGTACCACTTTGGGGTTTTTCATGGTAAAAAAAAAAAAATAGTTTGTGGTAAATTTGTTACACGCATACCAATTTAGGGTTTTTCAGGGTATGAATCAATTTTTATTTTTATTTTTTTGCAATTTAGTTCTAAACCTTTTGCAATTGTGTAAATTTAGCCCATCCAACCAAATATGACCAGCTAGCGTTGATGTGGGTGTCGACCAATGACGTCGTTCTTTTTTTCCGCACCTTCTCTTTCTTTGTCGATGTGACCTCGCTACCCCTAGGCGAGGCGCCTCACAAGTGGCTAGGAAGGTCGACCCTCCCCTTGGCTGCGTGAGACCAAACCTCACTAGATTTGGTAAGGCTGAGCCCAACCAAGATGAGGTCGACCGTCACCAGTAGCAAGCAACTCTCAATCTCGCCATGGTTGGGCAACGTCGAGCCTCACCATTTTTGCAATTCCTTTTGTAAGTTTTCTGATTTTTTTTTTTTTCCGTTTTTCCTTTCCTTTCTTTTCTTTCTATTTTTTCCTCTATTGGATTTCCAACCACTAAGATCTTTGCAATGCTCTAGTCAACGATGGGCGAGAGCCTATATGTCCTCTCCAGTCATCGGCCACAAAAAAGGTTTTGTTTTCATGAGGATATTGTTTAGGCAATGCAATAAATGGGCCATAAATGACTGCTCAATTCCAGCTAAATCTAGGGGTTCATCTTTTGTTCCAAAATTTGGACGATGCAACTACCGAGAGCAAAAGATGGTATTGAGCATTCAATTTGGGGCCCATTTATTGCATTGCCTAGACAATATTCACGTGACTGGGAGCAAAAGATGGACCCCTAGATTTAGCTGGAATTGGGCAGTCAAGTTGGTGCCCATTTATTGTATTGCTTAAACAATATCCACGTGAAAACAGAACTCTTCTATGGTCGATGACTGGAGAGGACAGAAAGGCTCTCGCCCACAGTCGACTAGAGCATTGCAGAGACCCTATCGGTTGGAAATCCAATAGAAGAAAAAACAGAAAGAAAAGAAAAGAAAGGAAAAAAAGGAAAAAATATAAGATAAAAAAAATTACAAAAAGAATTGCAAAAATGACGAAGCTCGACCTCGCCCAACCATGGCGAGGTCAAGAGTCGCCTACCACTGATGAGGTCGACACTTGTCTTGATTAGGCTCAACCTTGCCAAATCTAGTGAGGTTCGGTCTCGCCGGGCCAAGGGGAGGGTCCACCTCCCTAGCCACTAGCGAGGTGCTTCGCCCAAGGATAGCGAGGTCACACCGACGAAGAAAGAGAAGGTGGGGAAAAAGAAAGAATAAGAAATATTAAAAAATTATCATGTTGGTGTCATTGGTCGGCGCCCGTGCCAACGATAGCCAGTCATATTTGGTAGGATGAGCTGAATTTACACAATTGCAAAAGGTTTAGAACTGATCTCCAAAAAAAAAAAAAAAAAAAAAGTTCATATCCTAAAAACCCTAAATTGGTGTACATGTAACAAATTTATCAAAAACTATTTTTTTATCAAGAAAAACCCTAAAATGGTACACCTGTAACAAATTTACACCAACTGGCCATAAAAACTCTTAATTTGTATATTTATAACAAATTTACCACAAACTAATTTATTCGACCGCAAAAAAATCCAAACTAATAAATTTGCAACGAATATACAATCTGCTGAATTGGATTAATACCATAAAAAATCACAAAAATTGTAAACTATGACAAACGAAGCATAAAATCCCAAATTGATATACTAATAAATTGTCACATGTTTGTTAACTTAATAATTTGACAGCAAAATTTAACGAAAACTAACAAAGAATAAATTTGTCATAAGTATATCGGTTTGGGGTAAATTTATCAAATGTATACCAGTTTAGGGTTTTTGGTGATCAATAAAATAGCTTGTGGTAAATTTGTCATTAATGTACAAGTTTAGGATTTTTTATGGTCAGTTGAGGTAAATTTATCACATCTGTACCACTTTGGGGTTTTTCATGGTAAAAAATAGTTTGGGGTAAATTTGTCACACATGTACCAGTTTAGGATTTTTCAGGGTATGAACCATTTTTTTTTTTTTTTTTGCAATTCAGTTATAAACCTTTTACAATTATATAAATTCAGCCCATCTAACCAAATATGACTGGCTAGCGTTAGCGTGGGCGCCAACCAATGATGCTGACTTGGTAAATTTTTAATATTTCTTATTCTTTTTTTTCCCTACCTTCTCTTTCTTCATTGGTGTGACCTCACTATCCCTAGGCAAGGCGCCTCACCAATGGCTAGGGAGGTCAACCCTCCCCTTGGTCGGGCAAGACTGAACCTCACTAAATTTGGTAAGGCTAAGCCCAACCAAGACAAGGGCTGACCTCACTAGTGAGCAGTGGCAAGCGACTCTCGACCTTGCCATAGTTAGTCGAGGTCGAGCCTCACCATTTTCACAATTCTTTTGTAAATTTTCTGATTTTTGTTTTTTTTTGCCATTTTTTCCTATCTTTTCTTTTCTTTCTATTTTTTCCTCTGTTGGATTTCCAACCGGTAAGGTCTCTGCAATCCTCTAGTCTACTGTGGGCAAGAGCCTTTATGTCTTCTCCAGTCATCGGCCACAAAAAAGGTTTTGTTTTCATGTGGATATTGTTTAGGCAATGCAATAAATGGGCCCCAAATTGACTGTCCTATTCCAGCTAAATCTGAGGGTCCATCTTTTGCTCCCGGTAGTTGCACCATTTATTGCATGTGATCCCATGACATGACTAGTAACTAGCTACCTTATCCCAGAGCTACATAATACTACAGGTCTTGACTAGCGCCAATGACTGATGACCTTGCCCCATTTCCTTGTTCGATTCTTGTGGTCTTCCATTGAGCTAGTGTTTCGAAATAAATGTTATTATTATTTTTTTTACCGAGTCTACTAGTCAACTAAGCATACTAGTGGATAGACAGTTAGCTAGTTACTAGTCATGTCATGAGATCACACGCAATAAATGGTGCAACTACCGGGAGCAAAAGATGGACCCCCAGATTTAGCTGGAATTGGGCTTCAATTTGGGGCCTATTTATTACATTGCCTAAACATTATTACGTGAAAACAAAACCTCTTCTGTTGCTAATGATTGGAGAGGACACAGAGGCTCTCGCCCACAACCAGCTAAAGCATTGCAAAGACCCTACCGGCTGGAAATCCAACAAAGGAAAAAACAAAAAGAAAAGAAAAGAAAGGAAAAAAAAGGCAAAAAGAAAATTACAAAAATTACAAAAAGAATTGCAAAAATTATCAACATTAGCACTGGCTATGCAACGTAGAGCGGCCAACATCCACGTCAACAATTTTTACCAAAATTGGCCAAAATGACTATATTAGTAAATCATGAAAATTTTAATTGTTAAATTGTCCAAATTGAAAGGTTTTGGATTAAATTAGCCACCTAGTAGGTTTATGATTTTATTTTATTTTATAATTTCCCCTCTGTTTAAGTGTACTTCTGGGAGTTTTTAATGTATTAGTACAATATTCTTTGTGAGCTCTTTAAATATTGTGAGAGATACACTATTTCCGGAAAACATTTTGCCAGAAGTCATTTTCCAGGAAAATGACAATATTTTCTAGTGTTCGGCTAAAACCTGAAAATGTTTCAGAAAACATTTTCCACTCCCTAGATTGGCGAGCACGAGCACCAAGCTTGAGGCTTGCCGGATCGATGAGCGCGAGTTTGAGATCGACAAGCTTAAGGTTCACCTGGTCCGACGATTAGTCAAGAAAGAAAAAGATAGGAAACAAAGAAAAGAAAAAGGAATTTAAAAATAATTTGAATTAAAAAGAAAAAGAAAATTAAAAAATAATTTGAATAGAAAAAGAAAAGAAGAAGAAAAAATGGGAGGATGAAGTGAGGATTTGTAGAGGTGGTAAGGTAAGAGAGATCAAATGAGGAAAATATTTTCCACTATTCAAAAGTGGAACATATTTTCCTTTATTTTAGAAGACTTTTCTCCTTTGATGGAAAATATTTTTCCCAAGGAATTTATTTTCCGTGAAATGAACTTCAGAAAATCAGAAAAACATTTTCCTGGAAATTATTTTCCACGAAATGAATAGAGCCTAAGTTGATTTCGCCGGTCTTCATGGCCACCTCTTTCTGTGTGGACACAGGTCATACATCGTATAATCTCATGATATTCATTCCTCTTCGCTTGTTTTTTTTTTTTTTTTTCCTTATGGCAATATAATAACAAATTTATAAGGAATTGCACAATAACTTTTAAGATAGTAGATACAATGGAAAATAATTTTTTTCACCTTCAAGCCAGGCAAACATGTGGGAAACTGCTAAGTTGCTTCATTTTTATGATCTGCAAATTCTCGATAGTCGTCCTCGTAAGCACAGTCAGTTACAGCTGCCCACATGTCTTGATCGAAGGCCTCTAATCTTTGGAGTTGCAAGCTAGCCCCAACGATGATTAATTCAACAATGCACTTTAAAACACTTACAAATATAAGGATTCAAAGTCGAACAATATTTATTTAGTGTTGGTCCTAAAAATGATGTTAGCAATATCTAACTCCCTAGCTTTGCTGATTGGGTAAGCTTTCATCCACACAACTTGTGGTTCTAAATCCATCAAAAGAAGGGAGACAAGGGAACTGAATGCATCAAGAACAAGAGGATGGATTTGAGTAATGGCATGTCCAGTCAAAAAGTTGGGCACACGTGATACTTGTGCATAGCGAAAAAAAGGACAAAATAATAAGAAAAATGAGATTTTCATGAGATGACGATTATCTATCGGAATGCTCTCTATAAGAAAGCTCCTGAGGAGCAAGTGATAGCTTCACAATTGGGACAAGGGATAGAGGGAAGAAAATCGAAATGAGTAAGAGTGAGCTGAGGGTCTTGTCGCAGTCTTGATTTGTTCATCCAAAGGGAGCAAGTGACCAAAGCCTCAATACCCACACACTTCTCAAAACGCAACAATCTAGTATTGGAGCAAACTATGGCAACAGGAGCATTTCTTTCCCGAGCTGCAAGAAGGTATCCACATTCTAGGAGTTAATTGCTTTTCGTGTCAAAAGGTTCAAGCAAAGTATACAACTTTTCCGCCATGAACTCTCACGTGCGCTGTTCCTTAATAAGCATGATTCAATGTCATGGAAACTGAAAGACAGTAGTTTGATTTTGCTTGGGCAGCATCAGACGAAGGCTAGCTTGCCCCATTAAGCGAAACCTCTTATCTCAGTTTCTTTGTAATCATAACGTTGTTCTTGATCGATCTTCCCAAAGAAAAAATGATATGGAGTTTTTCCTGCACAACTTAGACATTCACATAGTGATATAGACACGTATAGATTAAGTTTGAGATGATTATCTTCCTTTTCAGACTAGAGGGAAAGGTGGCAGTGATCACTGGTGGGGCGGGTGGCATAGGAGAATCTACCGCGAGGCTCTTCTCAAAGCATGGGGCTAGAGTCATTATAGCTGACATTCGCGACGACTTGGGTGAGTCGGTGTGCAAGGATCTAGGGCCAGAGACTACATCTTTTGTACACTGTGATGTATCAAGCGAATCCGACGTTGAAAAAGCCATTAACACTGCTGTTGACAAGCATGGAAAGCTGGACATAATGGTGAACAATGCTGCAACCGCGGATCATGTTGCAACCGGGAAAGCCAACATATTGGACCACGACAAAGCCGACTTGAAAGAGAGTGGTTAGCGTGAACCTGACGGGTGTTTTTGTAGGGACCAAGCATGCAGCTCGAGCCATGATCCCGTCACGAAGAGGAAGCATCATCAATATCGGAAGTGTCAGCTCCAGTGTGGGTGGGGTTGCATCCCATGCATACACCAGCTCCAAGCACGGTGTCGTGGGGCTCACAAGGAACGTGGCTGCGGAGCTTGGGCTATACGGAATTCGCGCGAACTGTCTCTCACCTTATTTCATTCTATCAGCATTGTCAAGGGAGTTTTTCGATCTTGTCGGAAAAGGAGGAGTGTATTCTAACTTGGTTGGGGTGAGTCTTCAGAAAGAAGATGTAGTGGAGGCTGCCGTGTTTCTGGGGAGTGATGAGTCCAAGTACATAAGTGGCCACAATCTGGCAGTGGATGGAGGCTTCACCACCATCAATCCCGCCTTCGGCTTGTTTGCTCGTGCTTAATGAAAAACACCTCTTCATTGTTGCTTGCTTGTCTTTCCACATTGTTCCTGGTGTCGAATAAAAAAAGCCTAGTGACTATCATTATTGTACCCTTCAGCGAGATTGCTTGCTGTGGTTGTCTTTATAATATGTCATTGGATAGGACGACATCCCTGGAAGATGGTTTTATTAGCTCCAGAAGTCTCCGTTAACGTCAATAGTGAGAGCAATGTAACTGTGCTTCCTGACAAATGAATTTGTTCCCGGATTTGAATATGATGTAAACACAGGCTTTTGGCCAATTCGTGATAAAGGCTAGTAAATACACTTAGAGGGGGGGTGAATAGGTGTTCATGAAATTTTTTTCAAATCATTAACCAAAATCCTTTGGCATGAAAATAAAATCAGAGATAAATGAATCACGCAGCTATAAAAATAAATAGAGTAGGGTAAGAGAATTTTGACACAAAGATTATAGTGGTTTAGCTTATTGTAAGCCTACGTCTACTCTCCACGCTGGCAGCCAACTGGCTGTAATCACTATGTAGGAAATGAGAGCTTTTACAGCTCATGATCTAGACCTTCTTTTGTTGAAAGTCTATTTTACAGCCTCTCGCAAATTCACACGGTAAGTATCTCTCCTTAGTACACAATTTGAGCTCAAGAGATTTTTGAGAACAAGAAGCTTCAGAGATTCGAACTTTGAAATTTTTCTATCGGCTCACTCATATTTTCGAACAACTTCGATATACCTTAAATATCCCTTCTTGCCTCCATAGCCTTTAGCACTTTCCAAGAATTCATCCAATCTACCCATTGGAATGAATCAATTTAGGTGATCTTCACGTTGTCAAATATATAAATAGAAAATAGCTCGTCAATCCTGCTCGCTCATACAATTAGGATCTTCAGTTTCCAAAAGTAGATCCTTCCAAAACTTGCTTGATCTTCAACGGATAAAATCCAAAAAATCTTTTGAGTTTAGAATCATAGCCAGAAATCTTTCACAGATAAATTAAGGAAGATAATATCAAAATCTTGATTTCCTTAACCGTAAGAATAAACTACTGTCAGCTTGGCAAAATCACAAAACTGAGTTTGACTGTCTTCAGACTTTGATAAGGTTTGAGTTCATCAGACGGTAACTTCTGGGTCTGGTTACCTTCAGAAGTAAACGCTTGGGTCTTGAACTCTTCAGACTTAAGCGACTGAGTCTTGGATTCTTCAGACTTAACTAACGAAGATGTTTTGTTAACTTCAAAGCTTATAAGGGATTTCTTCAACAATATCCCCATTTTTGATAGTGACAAAACACCTCGGCAGATTTGTAAACTCATAACCTGCAAAGAAAACTCATGTATATTTTGAGGAATACTTCTGCAAACAGAAAGATGTTAGTCCAATAACAATTATCCTCACAAATATAATGATCCTGTAAGTTCACAAATCTACTGATCCAATCATCAAACCAGTGCATAAATAAAGTCATCTAAGTTCAAATATTTAAACAACCCAAAAGTTTAAAGTCATAAACATAAACAGTCATAAACATAAACAGTCTAAAAACAAAACAAACGAAATAAAAGTTCAAATAAGTTCAAATCTCAAATCTGCAAAGCTCTCCCCCTTTTTGTCCCATCAAAAGGAGGTAGAGTAGTCACGAATGGGATTGATAAAAGTCAGGGCTCCTTTGGAATGCGAACAAGATGGTATTCGCTGAGTGATTGCACTGTCTTCTCAAGGCTGGTGAGAGCTTCCTTTACTGATTCTAACTCATTGCCCTTCATATTCGATTCCACTTGAAGTTTGAGGGCATTGATTTGGTTTTGCATTGACGTGGAAGTAACCAGCATTGCCTTCTTGAGGTCTCTCAGCTCGTAATCCATCCCAAAAACCTGCTTTTTAAGGTCCAGCATGATATCCAACAGTCTAGAAAAATCTGTTGAATTTGCATTACCTGAACTAGGACCAGCATACTCTGTTCTTTGAGTCTGAAAGCTAGGTGCTTCTTTTTCAGCCCTGTGCCCATCAGATGGAGAGGATTCTTCAATCTCCGGAAAGTGTGATGCATAAACGTTTTCTGCATCAGCACCTGACCTACTGACATCACTGTTATGCAGTGGCGAAATAGTTCCTTGATCAGTAGCAGCTCCCCTTGTTTTGTTGCCAGTGGGTGGAGTCGAGTATTCTTTGCCAAAATCCATTTCATCTTCAGCATTGTGATGCAGTTTAGCCTCCTTTCCAGAGTGTTCTTGAGCAAGGATGGCTCAATTCCTTCAGCAAAATCTTCTTGAGCCTTGCTTTCCTCTTCATCTTTCCTTTTTCTCTCTTCCTCTTCTCTTCTGACCTTTTATTCTTCTCTTCTTCGTTCTTCCTCTTCTTCTCTTCTCTGTCTCTCCTCTTCTCTTCTCTGTTGCTCCTCTTCTCCTCTGTCTCACTTCTTCTTCTTCTCCTCTTCCTTTCCTCTTCTCTCTTTCTTTGTTCTTCCTCTCTTCTCATTCTCTCCGCTTCTTCTTTCTCTTCTGCTTCTCTCCTTGCTCTCTCTTGATTATTAGCTCTCAAACTGACTGTGCTCCTTAACTTAGTAAGAGCATAAAGAGTCATGGCATCGTCAAACTCTTCTTCATCATCCTCATCCTGTAAGATGACTTTCCTTTTCTTTTTCTCGGGAACAGCCATGGGCTCTTTGCCCTTTCTTTTGACAGCAGCAGTAGCAAACTCTTTGGAGGGAGTCTTCTCCTTTAGTCCTTCCAGTGCAGTGTTCAGCTCTTGAAGCTTCATCTTCATCACCATTTTATATCCCACAAGCATCAAGCTTAGGTTGGTCAGGCATAAAGGTGCAGGAATTTGTCTCTTGAAGTGCCTAAATAACTTGGTGATAAGAGATGAGTAAGGCAATTGGCCTTTATCCTTAACCACTGTCCTGTACATGTGGAATAGGATAACATGGGGGAGTGAAAAGGGCCTACCTTCATTAAGAGCGAACATTAGTTTGGCTTCTATTTTTGAGACGTCAGTTTTTGAAATTGCCTCCAGCCTGAGACAATTGATATTTGTGCAACAAAACATTAGAGGCATTCATCCTAGTGTAGGATATTTTGCCTTCCAAACTCCTCTCTCGCACAATCTCAAGAGTAGCATAAGCTGTGGACACTTTAATTGGTTGGAAACACTATCTTTCCACCCCAATTATATTAGCAAGAGTGTCAACATCCACAACAAACTCTTTGTCGATAAAGGTGAAGGACAACCTGTTTATATCTAAAAACGACAAGTTGGAGTAAAAATATGCTATCAATTCAAGATAAGCACTTGTCACATCTGTGCAGAAATTCTCAAGTTGCAGCCTAGAGAATTTTTCCCTGAGATTTACCTTGATTGAGTCAAGGAAATCAAAATCCACACTTCTAGGATTCACAACTCCTCTCTTCAGCAACTTAGTATACATCCGCTCATGTTCTTTTGATCGAAATAAACTTCCTTGGGGACAAATGGTGTTCACTGCAACACCCATCCATGGTTGGAATTGAGAGAACAGCCTTTCATCATCATCCATAGGCTGATTAGCGGTTCCATACCGCGGGTCACTAGGTATATTTTCGAGTGTGCTCTTAGCGAACCCTTTTCCAACAATACCTAAATCTTCCATTTCTTTCAAGAAAATATATTCGTTTCTATATCCTCTCTTCTTTAGAAAATCATCTATCAGCCTTAACTCTGTACCCCCATCTTTCAACTTTCTATACAGAGAATATGCAAGCTTGGGTCTTAAGGTTCTTACTGGTGTAGCCTCGGTAATTTCTTCCTCTTCAAATTGTTGACTCGGAGTCTCCCTTTGTGGAGAATCTTCTTCACCCGTAAGGTCCACTCTGGTAGGACCCTTTTGTCTCCTTTGTGGTCCCTTTCCAGCAAGTCTTGATGACTTTCTCGAAGACATGCTTGATTCGTGAGCAAATATCCAACTTGTTCGCAAGAAGGTTGGATTTTTGCTTAGAGTTTGAATTCTTTCAGACCTTACTTTTGAGTCTGAACACCTTTAGATCTTACTTTTGAGTCTTAGCACCTTCAGACCTTACCTCTGAGTCTGAACTTTTCAAGACTCTAGTTTAGAGTCTGAACTTCTTCAAATCTTACGATATTCAATCTTGAGCGAATTGATTGAAAGTGAGCCTTTGCTAGGGGTTTTGTGAATATGTCTGCCAATTGGTTCTTTGAATCAATGAACTGAATCACCATTTCACCATTTTGAACATGATCTCTAATGAAATGATGCTTGATTTCAATATGCTTTGCTCTTGAATGAAGTATTGGATTCTTTGTAAGGTTAATTGCGCTGGTGTTGTCACATTTGATTTCTGTGCAAGATTTTTCAACTCCAAAATCTTTCAATTGTTATTGCATCCATAGTATTCGAGAATAGCAACTCCCAAGAGCTATGTAGGCTGCGTTTGGAATTAGCATTTCCAAGTATCTTTAGGCCTTCAAAGCCCTTTGGGCTAAAAATGAGTGTTTGGCAAACCATTTTCTAAAGGTACTTGGCTGAAAGTTGGCCTTGTGAAGGCTGAAAGCCCAAGGGGTGGGGCTGCCTTGGGCTTTCGGCATGCCGAAAATGCTTGAGGTGAGGGGAGAAAAAGAAAATTTTCTTCCTAAATTATCCTTGTTTTTTTGTTTTTCCGATTTTGCCCTCTCATCGTCGTCCCTTTCTGCTGCGAGTGGGTACTGTTCATCTTCTTCATGGATTCAACCTTGCTCGCGTCGGCGCCGTGCCCGCACCGGCCATTGTGCCGGCAGCCCTCAACCATGCTAGCACCACCCGCGCCAGTGACCCGCGAGCCCTCTCTGCTCCACCGCCGTTCCGCCGGCCCCGCCATCCACCGTCGCTGCACCTCCACCAGATCTGAACTCGAGCGGACCGCTGCCCCTTTCGAATCGAAGCCCCTGCAGCAGATCGTGAAGCTCATCGCGCCGATCTCGCTTGACGACCGCGTCACCGCTGACTGCTGCTCACCTCCACCCGACGCCGTCGTCGCTCAGCAGCTCGCGACCTAGCGCCTAATGCCCTCACCGCTCGATTGCTGCTGTCCCGATCTCACTGCTTGAGTGCCCCAAAACCTGCAGATTTGAGCTCGCCTTCGCTCGAAGCCGTCGCCGCCCAGCAGCCCACGACCCAACACCTGACTCCGCCGCGCCGACCGATGCTTCCACTCGCTGTTTGTGGAGGTCGCGATGCAGATTTGGTAGCGACCAGATCTGCATCGCCAGCCGTGCTTCAGGCGACCTCCGCGGAGGTCGCGACCTTTGCGTGACCCATCTGGTCCCGACTCTGTGCTGCGACTAGATGGGTCGCCGACCATGACCTTCGCGGAGGTTGCGACACAGATTTGCGTCATTGGCCCTGCTTCAAGCGACCTCCGCGGAGGTCGCGACCTTTGCGCGACCCATCTGGTCGCGACCAGATCTGTGACCCATCTAAGTGAAGATCGTGTTGACTTATGTAAGCTGCGGTTCTTTGGGGCACAAACTCATTCATGACATGTCCATTATAAGTTACCCTTCCTGTCGTCTAAGGAAGAATCTTCACTCTTTCAGTATAATTCAATGATATTTTAATGTATAACAAAAGGGGGGCTTAAATTTGATGAAATGTGACTTGCGTTAACCTTTGGTGCAGGATCAAGCTTGCCGGCCAAAGTTAACAAGAGCATGGTCTTTCCCGAACTAGGTGGACCCAGAAGCAAAGTCATCCTGCAAAATGGTCCACCTAAATGAGAAGAAACTTGCCAAAAAATAAAAGTAAAGCTAATTTTCCACCATTGTGATCAAAGAAAAAAGACAAATCCAAATTCAATTCAATTCGGTTTTGTTCTCATTGAAAGATGGAAATATATTAGTTCCAAATTGAATTTGAATTGGTAATCCAATCAACATGTTTAAAACTTCTTTCCAACTAGAACGTGGCAATTTCTAGTTGGGACCTTTGATTAATTACACGAAGCCAAATGCATTGAATACAGCACCCAGCTCGGAGATGAAACCAAATCACTCATACGGAAATAAAATTAAGTTCAGTTTGGTTGAATTTGGAGGTTTGAAGAACTGATTTTTGAGTTGGTTTGATTTGCTCACCTGGCAGGTTTGATGATCCCACTAACATCTTGAAGGATGGTCAAGTGCTTCTTTCTACTAGGAAGTAAGTGTAGAAAATTCAAGAAGCCCTTCAGGGGTAGAAAGAAACAAAAAGAAAAGTAAAGGTTAAATGAAGAAACTAATCAGAACATCCAATCAATTTATTGAATATCATTTTAGTCAAATGATCTTTATTGCAAATTGTTTGACTCAATAGTATAGGACTTTGGATGTGTGGTTTATATTTTGCTGGGATCTCTCCCCCCCACCCCCCTCCTCAATAGCTAGCTTGTAGGCTCTAATTCTCCTAAAGTCAATATCAATGAATACAAAAGTCATTGGTCATCTCTCCCAATTGCAACTGAGCGGCACGGGTGGTGACACAAGAATTGTAGTGTTTGCCCGAGACTAGCTAAAGGGCTAGTACAAAAGCTAACCCTTTGTGTGCGCCATGATCGTGGAGCATGGTTGATCATTATGATCCTAATTGCAAGGGATGGGGCTCGGATGTCACATATATGGTATGGGCTTTCATGCGTGGTTTATATGGTCTCGGGCTTTATTCACACTTCAATGGATAGCTATCAAGGTGAAAGAGCCAAGGCCATAAAAATCACATATTGAAGTCCATATCGATGAATTAGATCCTAACAAAAATGAAGCTGCCATTTTGGCTTTTAGGCACTGTTTGGTAACCATCCAAACAATGCATGATTCTGATTTTTTGTTCTCAGAATTAGTTTGGGAACAGAATCGCGTTTGATAAAATTTTTGTTTTTGGGAACAAATTTGTTCCCGCAAACAATTTTGGACAATAATTGAGAATAAAAAAAAAATGTGATTCTCGATCTGAGAATCAAAAAAAGAATCAAAATAGTGAAAGTCTTCTTCTTCCCTTCGGCCATCCACAACTGCCATCCACCACCGCTCGCCGTCGTCCGTCGCTGGTCGCCGTTTGCTAATTCGGCGAGCTCACCGAAGGCTCACCCTATTAGGGCGAGATCCCACAAGCTCGTCGAAGGCAAGCCCAGCTACCGCTGAGGCTTAGTTTAACTAGATTTGGCGAGGCCGAACCTCGCTGGTGGCCAGGTTAGCCTCACCGGGGCTAGGCTCGGCTCGCCTAGCCCTACCGGTGGCCAGGCAAGCCTCATCCAGCCCTGCCGATAGCCATGTAGGCCTCGCCCAAGCGCCGATGAGGCTCGGCCGACGAGGGCTGGCCCTAGTCGGCCGATCGTCGGTTTGGCAAACAGCCACAAGAAGAAGAAGAAGAAGAAGAAGAAGAATAGAAAAAGGAAAAAAAGAAAAGAAAAAGGAAAAAAAGTAAAGAAAAAAAGTAAAAAAGTAAAAAAATTATTTAAAAATTAAAAGAAATTGATTTGAAACATAATAAATGAACACGGTATCAAATGTAATTCTATTCGAGAATCAGAAATTTTGAACAATTATCAAACGCGTTCTTTTACTCGGAATCGGTTACTAGGAACGAGAATAAAAAATAATAATTTCTTATCGAATCTGTTCTCGAGGAATGAATCGTTACCAAACGCACTCTTATATTCCACATATTTAGGTGGTTGCTAGCTTACCTCGAGAATATTAGCGCAGAAATTATGGGAAAATTCCAAATAAGAACCTGAAGTGAACTTTGTGTGAGATAAAAACCTAAATCGGACCCATTGTTTCAAATAAGAATCCGAAGTGGTTGAATCAATTTCAAATAAGGACATGAGCTTGCTAGTCAGCCAAATATATTGGAGTTTGGGCAATTTTGTCCCAAAAAAATCTAGGGAAAATAAACGAATCCTAAAACCAAAAAAAAAAAAAAAAAAAAAAAACCTAGGTTTTCTACGGTCTCCCTGTTCCTTGTACCCATCCTCTACAAAAGTCAAAGACCGAAGTTCTCCCCATTCCTTGTACCCATCCTTTGCAAAGTTGAAGACCCAAATTCTTCGTCGGTTGAGGCACAAATACAAAAACAAGAAGAAAACCAGATACTTCTTTTTTTTTTTTTGCAGAGACCCAAATTTTTCGCCAGTCGGGCAAGGCAAGGAGTAATGAGAATCGAGTTGCGACGATGACTGGGCAGTGATTTGGTTAAAAAGCAGCGAGGGAAGAAGAAAGAAGAAAATATAAACATCTAAATGAATAACCTAAACTTAATTAATTTAGAATTTTCCATTTTTTTCCAATAACAAATTTCTGACAAAATCATCCCTATTTTAATTGTCGGAAAATGTCTACCAGTGAGCTAAGGTCTTTAATAGAGATTAGTTTGATCACTTCAGGTCTTTATTTGACACAAAATTCACTTCGGGTTCTTATTTGAAATAAAGAATCCACTTCAAGTCCTTATTTGACATAAAGTTCACTTTGGATCCTTATTTGAGAAAATAGATTCATTCCGAATCCTTATTTAGAATTTTCCCCATAAATTAATGACGGTGGGCAAAGCTCTCCTTCCTTCATTAGCCTCTGCCTCCACTTTCAAATGCTCGAATCTGACTTCAATTGTAGGAAGATCAATTCCAACTCTACAACCAGACTCACCAAAAACCACAATTATTCAAGCCTAAATTAAATAATAAATTAATTAATCACATCTTGACAATACCAGGACAACTTTACCGTGAAAAAGACAAAACATGCATGAATCATGAAGGAACGATTCCCACCATTCTGGATGACAAAATTTTCACTGGCATGATAAGGATTTTCCTTGGCAAAGATTTTTCTCAGGAATCAAACAGACCCCATCCCAAGAAACGTGGCACTTTTGGTAAACATTTTCCTTTTCACTCAGAAGACCCACAAACAGAGGTTCCGAAAACAAAGCAAATAGAGACCGTACTTGTCAATGCAATTCCAGAGCTTCAGCAAGAAGCCCTCGTTGTCCTCCTTAGTGACCCTCACTAACCTCTCGAGCAATCTCTTCCTGTTATGAAAGCCCAAGTTCCAGATATCGATTTGGTTAGCACCGCACCGGCCGTTAGAATCCCTTTCTAGAGACGCTCGAAGGTGGGGAGTTTCTCGAGAGCAGCCCATCTCAGAGCTTCCTCGTCGTCCTCATCGAGCGAAGACCTCTAGAACACATCCGCCATCGATGCATGGTTCCTCCACGTGGTGGAGCTGGTCGCGCGGAGGCTGTTGCCCGCTCTGTATATATCTCCTCCATCCATGGATGATGATGGTGTCTCCTAAAGCACTTCTCTTGCTCTGTTTTCAAAACACAAGAAGTGAAGAAGAAGAAGAAGGAGAAGAAGAGGGAGATGACAGCGTTTCGTGTTCTGTTTAATGCTGATGTGCGCTTGTGTAATTACGTATGAAAATTGGCTCTTTGCATTGAGCTCATTACGTAAGAGAGAGACGGAGAAGACACAGGTGTGAAAATGGAGTTTATAAGAGTCTGTGCGTGAATTAGGCCCCACGGGGTCGACGTCTGAATTGTAGACTCTGTAGATATTTTCCTGGGTTTGGGAAAAAAAAATCATTCTTCATTTCAATATTTACGCTTCTTTTAATTAAACTTCTATATTTCTATTTGTCTAATTAAATCCTTTAACTTTCACAAACTTTCTGATCAAATCCTTCGACCGCTAAGTTTACCCAAGTCCAATGGATGTGTAGGGGTGTGCAACCGGATCAGGTCAACCCGATTCCCAAATCAACCCACCCAGAAAATAGGGTCGGGAACTGATTCTGATTGAAACCGGTCCGAGAACCAATTCCCAAAATTCAAACCCTGTTTGAACCAATCTGGGAACTGGTTCCGAGGTATTACCCACATTGGAACCGGATCGACCGGACCAGTTTGGGAACCGGTTTGAGAACCGGTTTGTAAAGCCACCCCAAAAAGACCAAAACGTAAAACCCTAATTTGTTTCTAATTTCTATCTTTACCTCTCAAGCTCTCACACCTGGAGACTTCCCCGAGCTCGCGACCTCCGCCCGTCTGCTGATCCTGGTTCCATCCAAGCACTAACACTACTTCCGCTCTCCTACCATCGCCTTCCTCCCGCGACACCCGCAGCCCGTGAGATCTCGACGTCGCCACTCTACCTCTCCCTACTCCGTGCCCCCTGAAGTCGTGACGTCGCAGGTTGATGCTCCGCTTATGCCCAGCACTTGCTAAGTAAATTAATGTCAGGCGAAAGGGGGGAGAAGGGTTTTAAGTTCTTGACTTGTTTGTTTGCTCTGTTTGGCACGTCAGGGTCGTGCCCTCCTCTCACTTTCTCCCTACAATCTTGCTGATTGCTAGGAGCCTTTGTTTGATTTTATTTCCTCTTTGTCCATTAATGGGAGTAAGACTGCAAAGGTGAGAATTCAACTTTAATTGTTCCGCAAGATCTAGATTCTCGTGTCAAATGACTTGTATGTGCTACCAGACATCATGAAAATGAAAGCAAGTAATTTCACTCTTCAGGAGCCAATATCATCTACCCCTAAACATTTTGTTTGTGAAGTTTCAAGTATTGGACTTAAAGAATTTTGATACAAGATAATGAGCCTAGAAATTTGCCAGATGATGCCTTTTAATTTCCACGGCAATGCGAGGAGGACCATTATGTTGCAAATGTTATGGTTGTACATTAGGTGATATGAAGTGCTCAGGTGTAAAGGAGAACACATGACATCTTTTTCAATCCTTCAATCTCTTTGATTTTTCTAATCCCATTCTCGATTTGGACAATATTGAGCATATTCAAATTTTCAGTTGCTCAACAATCAGTTTGACCATATACTAGCTATCGTTGAACATGAAATGAAGATTAATCTCCTCTTACCTTGTTAGAGAATGTTACAGGTTAACTATGAAGCAAGAGGTTGGGTTGTACATCACCAAACTGACATATGGGCCAAGTCATCAACAATTCCAGATAAAGTTAAGTATGCAATCTAGCCAATGGGTGGCGCATGGCTTTGCACACATCTTTGGGAGCACTATATGTATACAATGGACAAGGTAGTTCTAATGCCTTTGTTTGGTTGACCTATTTTTCTGCTTTATCATCTTTTCTTGCCAGCCCTGACATGGTTCTCATGCTGTATGCTCTAAACTTTCTTTCATTTCCGTGTTTCTTCTTTCTAGAAAAGTTTGTCACCTCTTGCGAAAAAGTAGAGATTGACAATAGACAACGTTAGCCTAGAGTCTGAGTCAGGACTCAGCAGAAGTTCTGACCTCATGCATGTGTCAGTTGCATGTCGATTTAGGCCCTTTCCTAGATTTCTCTGGTTTGTTCCTCTCACATATTGGAATGTATGAGTAGCCGAGAGCATAGTCTTTTTGCACAAAAAGGAAAGGCAGTCCTTGCTCTTAAAATCTTCGAAATTTTCGCAAATAATTCAAAAAGAAAAAAAGTGTGCTTCTTTGATCATGAGAAGTCATGTTTTTGTGTTGTAGCTCTGCAGGGTGCATCTCTCTTTTACTTACATGGGATTGCACCATTTGGTAGGTATGCACTAAAATCTTTGAATGCTTGACATTAAGCAGGACTTCCTTGAAAACAAAGCATATACTTTGTTGGAAGGATGAGAAACTTTCCTGTTGGACCGGTTGATTGAAGGCCGTGATGGGTATCTTGAAACAAACCCATCAACATCTCCAGAACACAACTTTATTGCTCCTGATGGAAGGCCTACCAGTGTGAGCTACTCAACAACAATGGACATCATGATCATAACCAAAGTGTTCTCTGCAGTTGTTGCCGCTGTTGAGGTGAAGCCACATCTATAAGACAGGTGTAAACACTTAGCTTTCTACTAGTTCATAGCTTTTAAACCTTCATAACTAAGTTCTAAATAGCAGGTTCTTGGGTATACCGACAGCAATCTAGTTGATAAAGTGAAGAAGGTTCAGACAAGGCTTCGTCCAATAAAAATAGCCATGGATGGTTCTATCATGGAATGGGTATGTGGTGGCTTAAATGCTTTTCTGTTCTTCCTCAAGTTCAACTCAAGACCAAGTGGTCTCATTTCTCCTTTTAAGTACAAAAGCAGCCTGCATTTCATGGTCTAAGAAGTGAATTCTATGAGTGTAGGCCCTAGATCTTGAGGATCCAAAGGTGCATCATCGTCATCTTTCGCACCTGTTTGGCCTGTTTCCAGGGCACACAATGACTTTGGAAGGAGCTCCTGATCTTTGCACTGCTGCCAAGAAATCACTCTATAAAAGAGGTCTGCACTTCTTTAAGTGGGTGGACTATTGTCTCAATCTTCGCATGTTGCGTCGTCTTTCCAGGGCCACAAATGCTCCACTTTTAGTTTTTACACAAGATTTTATGTTATAAATAACTATGAAGCCACATTTATGCAAAACAGGTTCCAACATAAACAGGGTTAACCTTGTTCTCGGATCGGAAAAACAGGGTGGGTCAGGAACAGGGTCCAATGTAAACAGGGTCGGGTATATGGTCCACAAAAAGAGAACCGATTATAACAGGGTCGGGTATAGGGTCCAGGTGTAGACCCTACTCACCCTAGACCCGATCACCCTATGGACGTGGCCCTTGGACGACGCCGTAGCGTAACATGCATAATTTTATTTTTTTCAAAGTAGACGCCCATGTGAGAGTCGATACTGGCTAAAATTCATCCACATCATACTCGTGTTACCTACATTTGCTAAATTTTTCCACATACGTCCACAAAATCACAATTTGCATCATCCAATAGCCACGAAAAATAAAAATAGTTGGATTTGGTATCAAAAGGACTTAATTAAAATACCCATGAAAGTAAAAGGCTTTGATTAGAGAAATTGAAAATATGAGAATTTAATTAGAGAAAATGTGAGTGTAGAAATGAAAATAAAAATCTTTTTTGTTTTAAAGACAAAATAAATTGATTGGGATCTTGGGGATAATGCTAATGTTATCTCCGTGAAATTATTCCCTAAGGCTACATTTGGTCAACTCAATATAGGACTAGATAAGATGGGATTGAAATTGGGGGAATTTTAATATTAGTGAATTGTAGTAATAGAGTGGATATTTTCATATTCTACCTCAATCATTGTTTGGTATGAACTACTATGTTAGTTAAATGCACAAACAGATTCTACTTTGTTCATTGTTTGGTAGGAATGCACAAACAAAAATTGTAAGAATTTGTCACAAATTATTGCCAAAATCGAAATGCACAAACGGGGAAACCTCCAACAACCAATCCAAGATTATTACAATATCTAAACCTTCAATTTCAGGATCTCATTATAGCATTCTAGAGTTATAGAATCGACTATGAGTGAAAATGTAAAGTAGATTTAACGTCATTGACAAGATAGATTAACCAAAGAATGCTAGATCTAGTAAGAGAGAAAAAGCATGATTATTCGCATTCATAATTTCAAGGAGGATGGGGTTTTGACTCTTTTTGCAACTTTCATCAAACTTTGCTATGAATTAGATAATTATGGGAGAGAAACAGTTTCGATTTTCTTTCTACTTTTCTGAATTTTCAATGTGAATTAGAGAGTTACAGGTGAAAATGAGTTTCGACATTCCAGCCACTTTTGCAAAGCTTTAGTGCGAACTGAAGAGTCACAGAGGAGTCGTGGAGTTTCAACGTGAATTACAGCTACAAAAGAGAAGGAGAATGAGAAGGAAGGATCTTCCAAGAAACAGCTTTTATACTATGGAAATCAAAAGGTATAAAAGAAAAGGGCCAAGAGCAAAATAAGAAACAAATCTTGACCATCTAATTTGTGGAATATGAATGATTTAGAAAAATATATTTTTTTAAATAATTCTTTGTATCATTTAAAAAGACAGTCAAAGAAAAATAATTTTATTATCGACAACAATTTATATCTAAATATTTTTCATAGACAATAAAAATATGTTTTTGCTTATTCATTTTGTAAACGATATATGTGATCATTTTTAAGAACATAATTTTTTTTTTTTTTTTTTTAAACAAACGACGTGTTAGATGAATAAAATGATATCATCCACTTGAGCACTTACAATATAACTAAAAATAGGATTCCTATGTAATAAAATTGAAATTAGCAACTTGGTATAACACCAATTTGCCTTGCTACATAAGCAAATTAGCTAGGGATAGCACACGTGCTAAGGAAGGTTCCTCGGGCAATAGTGCCAAACGTCATGCATGTCGTCATCTACGAATTGAAGAGCGATCCAAGGACCATGCCTTGCTTGTGTACTAGAAAACACTGATACTCTTTAAGAGCTTCGTGTCATGTCAGCCATTTCGACACGTGTCTCACATTCTTTGACACTCTCAGGCACTCTTTTACACTTAGTCAACACGTGTTGAAAAATCTAACACCTGATCAATTTTCTCAGCACTCTCCGACACTCGAGTTGGAATTCCAATATGCGAGCTTCCCATTTCGATACACGAGATCAATTTTAAAAATTTTCAATAAATGATGAGTCAAAATGTGTGTATGTATGTGTCTAAATGGGGAAAGAATAAAAACTTAGTCTTTTCTTCTCTTTTGATTCTCACTTCCCATGATATAAAATTCACACCCCAAGTTTTTTTTTTTTCTCTTGTTTCCCGATACATCTAACACGTGAATCTAGAATGTGTCTTGCTTGTTTTCCTTCTTTATGAATTATAGGAATAGAGTTGAATTTGTTAAATTGAAACAAAGAATGATATTAATAAATGGTAGATTAAGATTTTTAGTATAAATTCATTCTATAATTTTATTATTATTATTATTATTATTTATGAATTTGAATCAAATTAATTTAATTGAAATATTCATAAAAATGATAATTTATTATGTATATATAAAAATATATATTTAATACACAACGCATTTCAACGTGTGGAAATTCTCTATTTTTTAATAGACGACGTGTCGCATGTCATGTTGTATCATGTGTCGCGTGTTGATGCTTTTTTTTTTTTTTTTTGGGTCAGAAATGGAAATATTTCATTAACTAAGCAAAGATGAGAGGCCTGGTAAAAGGGCATCATTACATAAAAGTTCCAACAAAGTTTGAGGAGGGGACAAGACCCAATTCAGAAATAAGTAATTTTTCTTGTGGGCTTTGGTTACCCAGTTTGCAACAAGGTTGGCTTCTCTAAAGCAATGGACAATCTGAACATTTGAGAAGGCTCTCATTTTTTCCTTACACTTACTGACAAGAACTCAACTGTTTCGAACTGTTCATGGCGTGGACTAGTGGCAAGTTGTCTAACTCAATAATAAGCACTTCGTGTCATTTAGAAAAGAAGTAGTCGAGGGCTTCCCGTAAAGCTAGGGTTTCAGCCATCAAGGGAGAGGAGGCTCTTACTAATTCAGCCTTTCCTTCCACCATCCTCCCATCCAAATCTCAGCAGATGCAAGCTCTGGAGTGCCCCAGCGAACCAGGTATGTATGATCCATCAATGTTGAACTTATAACAAAGAGAATTGTGTACAACTCAGGGAAGAGAGCACTTATGCTCACCGGTCCGAAGCACTTAAACGATCCAAGTTTCCAGCCAGCAACTACCTCTAATAGCATTAGAAAGAGAACCCTCTTACAACCAAAAACTTCATCTACCAAGAAACAAAGAAGAGCCAGCAATCAGGCAACAACAACTTCAACATAAGGCTAGTTGGATAAGACTCAGCTTTTGGACACTCCCATTCAAATGACTGAAGAAGTTGCAGCATGGGTTTGGTGGCTAGCCCTAATAAGCCACCAAGTGAGCCATGAATATAGTAAGTTGGAACTATCAAGGGTTGGGCACACCCTTGATAGTCCGAGAACTGAGAGCCTTCAAGGCTCAATTCAAGCCCTCTTTAATTTTTCTTATGGAAACAAAAAATAAGACTGAGTTTGTACAAAGAGTAAAGAGAAGACTTCAATTTTAGAGTTGTTTAGTAGTTGATCCTGTGGGTACGGCGGGAGTTTGGCTATTATGTGGGATGATTGGATTTCATTGGAAATTGACTCCATGACTGAAAGTTTTGTGAATCGGAAATGTGAAGAAGGGGTTAAGGGTAATAAAATGAGGATTACCTTTGTTCATGCTCCATTTACATACCCAAAGAGGCTATAACTTTGGGAGAGATTGCGACAGATCAGTTCTACAAATACTCTGCCTTGGGTGTGCTTGGAGGATTTTAATCAAGAGAGATTTTATTGGGAAAAGGTGGGGAAGCGACTGGCTAAAAACTTCAGGATGATTGCTTTTTGGGAATGCTTTAATGCATGCTCACTAATGGACATAGACAGCAAGGGATGTGCTTTTACTTGGGCCAATAACAAGGAATGGAAAGAATATGTGAAAGAACGACTAGATAGAGTGGTGTGCACGATAGAATGGTGGCTGATGTACCCAAAAGCTGAAGCATATGCCCTTGCTGCAGTAGGCTCGGATCATTGTCCTATCATTATTTCTCTTCAACTAACTCAGGCCAGAAGGAACCGAGTTTTCAGATTTGAGGCCTTTTGGCTTGAGAATGCCGAATGCGGGGAAGTGGTGTTAAAGTCTTGGGAAACTACAACTCAGCACCAAAAAGATTTAGTTGGAAAGCTTCATGCTATTCAAAATGCACTTTCTAAAATAAGAAAAAATAAATTTGTGAACGGAAAGAAGAGAATCAACACGTTGAAGCAGGAGATACAGTGCCTAACTAATAATATTTCATATCCCTTCAACAAGGTACACTTTAAAAAGTTACAAAGTGATGAGCTTTGGAGACAAGAAGAAATGTATTGGGGGTTACGTTCTTGAATTAATTGGTTGAGATGGGGAGATTAGAATACAAAATACTTCCATGCAACTACCATCGAAAGACGACAAAGAAACAGGATTTCTATGCTACAAAATGCAGAAAATACATGGCTGGTTGAGCAAAATCAGTTGAGAGACCATATTGTGCAATTTTTTGAAAAGTTATATGAGTCCCATGGCCCTCGGAATTTCGCACCAGTGGTCGACCAAATACCTGCATTAGTAACAGCTGACATGAACAAAATATTACTTGCTGAAGTAACTTTAGAAGAAGTCACAGAAGCAGCATTCCAGCTAGGTGCTACTAAAGTTCCTAGCCCAGATGGTCTTAATGGACTGTTCTATCATCATCACTGGGAAGACATTAAATGGGACATTTTTAAGGAGGTGGAGAACTTCTTGACCATTGGCTCTCTCTCACCATTGAAAACCAAGTACGTCGTGCGTCTCTGCCTTGCGTTAAGCACAAAAAGACAAAGAAGTGCCTCTCATATCGTCCAACGGTATGAAGGAAAGAGTCCTTCTTCCGTCATACCCTTGAAGATAATTCAGCAACAACTTTCCTTATTTTTTAAATCGTAACAGAAGGCCCCTGTTCTTGGTTTTCTTTGTGCAGTGAACCTTGGATTTTTATCCAACCTAGTAATGATAAATCTCAACATATGTAAGAGACTCATTGGATTTTTTTCCCAAAGTTTAACAAATCAATCTATGTTCCGTATACGAGCTCAAATTTGAGAGATAATTTAATGATTAATTCTTATAACTAGTGGAACCATTCATGTTATTATTGAAAATAATTTGGATCAAAGGAAACTAAACGAAGATCATTTTATATCCAGTTGGTGATAACAAAATTAAAACCAACACTTTTTCTATGTTTATTTTGCAGAAAAAGAATTATTTGGAATATTTAAAAAGATTACTTATATTGCTTAAAATAATTAGTTAATGAAAAATATTTTCATTATTAACAAAAATTTATATCAAAAAGTTTCGTGAAAGATGACCAAATCACTCATTTTGTAAGCGATAAAAATGATCATTTTTAAAAAGATATGTTTTAATTCATTCATCTTTCGCAAAATAAATAGAGCTTTGAATGAAGGGAAAATGTCACAAATGGTCCATATACTTTTACTTAATGTGCAATCTAGTCCCTGAACTTTCAATTTGCTCAATTTGGTCCCTGAACTATTGATAAATGTCCGATCTAGTCCTTTCGTTATTGTTTTTCCTCCTCCTTCATTTTTTTTTTTTTTCTTCTCTCTTCCCTTCGCCGGCCATGGTGGAGCCGATGGAGAAAAGCCAGCGTCCGGCGAGGGTCGCCCTTGCTGGCATCGAGCGAGGGCCCTCCTTGCCGACGTCGGGTGAGGGGCTCCCACGTAGATTTGGTGAGGGAGCACCCCAGCGTCGAGTGAGGGGCTCCCTAGTAGATCTAGCGAGGGAGCACCCCAACATCAGGCGACGCAGGGTGCTCCCTCGCCGGATCCGCAAGGGAGCCCCTCACTCGACACCGGCGAGGGCCGCCCTCGCTGCGTCGGGCAAGGGCTGCCCTTGCCGATGTCGGGTGAGGGGTGCCCTGCGGGGACGCGAGGCGGGTGGCCCTCGCCGGACGCGCGAGGGCGGCCCTCGCCGGACGCTCGCGAGGGCGGCCCTCGCCGGACGCAGGCGAGGGCAGCCCTCGCCGGCGTCGAGGCGAGGACGGCCCTCGCCAACGCCGGCTTCCCCTTGCTAGCTCCGCCATGGCCGGCGGGGGAAGAGAGAAGAAGCAAAAAAAAGAAAAGGAAAGGAAAAAAAAACAGTAATGGAATGACTAGATCGGCATTTATCAATAGTTAAGGGACCAAATGAAGTAAATCGAAAGTTCAGGGACTAGATCGGACATTTATCAATAGTTTAGGAACCAAATTGAGCAAATCGAAAGTTCAGGGACGAGATTGCACATTAAGTAAAAATATAGGGTTTATTTGTGACATTTTCCCTTGAATGAATAAAATGGTGTCATCGACTTGAGCATGTACAACAAGACTGAAGCCTAGGATGCCTATGTAATGAAATCGAAATTAACAACCCAGTATAAGAGTTCTAATATAACCGTCTTAATTTTACATAAAGGAAATACTGGGAAGCCAATTTGCCTTGTTACACGAGCAAATTAGTTAGAGATAGCACACGGGGTCAGGTAGGTTCTGCAGACAATGGTGCCAAACGTCATGCATGTCGTCATCTGCAAATACAAGAAGCACTTGGAAATTCATGCCATGCATGCGCATGGTGTTTCAGTCGTTGTGCAACTGCATCTCCCAGAAGGAAGCAGAATAAAAAGACCAGAAGAAAAGTCTTGATCTGACTTTGCTGTTCGAAGGCTTACCTCCTCAACATGTGAAACGCATTTTGGACAACAACCAGAACACTCGTATGACCAGGGATTTAAATAACTCTGGCAGAAGCCGACGAAGGTTTGCTCAGCTGGTAAAGATCGGGTACTTTGTACTGGTCATGCTTAAAGTTCCGTTCTCGCCACTTGCAGTCTCCCATTAATAAGCGAAATGCGAGTCCACCACAAGTGCTTAAGGTAGGCCTGCGACGTGCGCTTATCTTGAAATGGAGTAATTCTCGCTTCCGCCTAAACTTTTTTGTTACAGAATAAAAACAAACGACTCAAAAGATAATTATGGTTTATGAGTTACAAGGCATGCAAAGATATGGTAAATTGGTTAGGTTTAATCAGACTGTCAACGCATCCTAATTCTATTAGGGTTTTAATGGGGGTTTTCTACTCAAAATAAGGTCCATTGACAAATAACCTTATTGGACAGTGGCAAACTTAGACTTTTAGATTTAGGGAGTCCTTGGGCAAGAAAAAGAAAAACTGGGGGATCAACGTACGTGAAAATGACTAATAAAATCTTGGAGGAGAATCCAAGAAAATCAACATGAAACTTCACAAAATACAATTTGTCATAATAAATTTGGCACTGAATATCCTTGGGCCCGCCTCTGCCCATAGATCTTAAGATGGATCTGGAGTTTTACCTAAATGTGACCCAAATCCGATAAGTCGCTTTCAAAAGTATGATTTAAGAACTTCAAATTACTTGAATAGTTTTGAATCCTCGCAAAGAAAATTGGTAATAATAAACATGGTTCGTCAAACCCTAATTTCATATTTCCCGGCTACTTTCGACCCAACAACCAAGTATTACAAAATGGTTTTAAACACTTAGGGCCTATTTGGTAATCGGCCAAATAGTAAAAATTTGAGTGCTAGACACCTGGAATACCAAAACTTGACACGGAGGGACATTTAAGTGCCAAAAGTTAGAAAAGTGACACTTAAGTGCTAAAATCAGAGTACAATGAATCACTTCAGTGCCAATCTGACCAAAATCCAGTTAAAATGCTGACGTGGTGATTTTCCGGCAAGGTCAGTGCAAAACGACGTTGTTTTGCACGCTGATGTGGCTAGAAAATGTCAAAACAACGTCGTTTTGTTTTTGACGTGGTAAAAACTGAATATAAAAATTAATTATATTAAATTTAAAACTATATTTATTTAAAATTAAAAATACAAATACAAATATTAAAAGAAAAAGGGAAGGGGGAGGGGGAAAGGAGATGATTGAGGGCTGAGCCCTCACCACCATCGCCTCCCCACCACCATCGGGAAGGGCCGGCACATAGGGGGGAGGGTTGGCCGAGGTCACCGGCTGCCGGCCGACTGGCTACAAGGGCCCGCAAGCCCTAGCCCAAATCTGGGGTGAGGGTCACGGCCGTCACCCAAATTCATCGAGGGCTCGTGAGCCCTCGCCGCCTCCTTGTCATCGCCGGGACGGGCTGGCGACGAAGGGGGTAGGGTCGATTGGGGTCATCGGCCCTCGCCGCCTCCCGCCACCGTCGGGAAGGGCTGGCGATGGTTGGGGGAGCGTCGACCGGCAACCTCGGCGATGGCGGGGCGGCGAGGGCACAAGGGCTTAGCCCTCAACCATTGCCTCCTCTTCCCCACTTTTTTTTTAATTAAAATAATTATGATGATTATTTATTTTTATAATTTAATTACATTAATTTTTATATTAACATTCGAATCCGCTCAAAAATGTCATTTTTGCCTCTTTTTTTTTTTTTTTTTTTTTTGAGTTAGCATTTTGGGGAGTCACATAAACGAAAAAAATAATAAAAAAATTGCCACGTAGGATTTCTAGTGGGGATCGCCGGAGATGGCACTTAAGTATCCCACTTTAAAAAAAAAAAAAAAAATGGCACTTAAGTGTCACTTTCCTAACTTTTGGCATTTAAGTGTCCCTCGTGCCAAGTTTTGGCACTTGGGCTATACTTCTCCCGTAAAAATTTCTATTCTTTTATTCTCGGGAGTAGCTTTGGAATGGAAAGGTGTTTGGTAAAATATTTGCTCCCGGGAACAAATTTCTAATTTTTTGTTCTCGAAAGTAAATTTGGAACAAAATCAATAAAAAAAAAGTTTATTCTTGTTCCTAGGAACAATTCTAGAATCAAACCCATATTTTCTCTTCTTATTTTCTTTTTCCTTGTTCTTCTTCCCTTTTCTTCTTCTTCATCTACCTCCCACCGTTACCGGTTGTCAGCAACCGGTTCGACGAGCTCTCTGGAGGCTCGCCAGGCCAAGGCAAGGTCCAGCGAGCTCTCCAGAGGCAAGCCCAGCCACCAGCGAGGCTGAGTCTCGCCAATGGCCAGGTGAGCCTTGCCCAGCCCCAACAAGGCCCATCTAACCACATGCGAGGCTTGGCCGAGCCTCGTCCAGTTGCCGACGAGGCTTGGCCAACGAGGGTTAGCCTCAACGAGGGCTGGCAATGCTCTAGTGAGGTCACCGGCCCTCGTGTGGCTTGCCGGTGACTAGCCACTTGAAGAAGAAAAATAAGAGAAAGAAAGGGAAAAAAGAAAAGAAGAAAAAAGGAAAAAAGGAAAATAAAATGATAAGATTATTTAAAAATAAAAAGAAAATGATTTGGAGTAGAAATTTTCAACATGGTATCAAATGAAATTCAATTCCAGGAATCAAAATTTTGGATAGTTACCAAATGGCTTAAAATGCTTAGAAATTGTTCTCAGGAACAAAATAAAAAAGAAACATTTCTAATCAGAAATTGTTCCCAGGAATAAAACCGTTACCAAACGCGCCCTTATAATGCTGTACAGATACAATGAAAATCTCAAGCTATTATTATGACTAGTGGAACCATTTATGCTGTTATAGAAAATAATTTGGACCAAAGGTAGCCCAATAAAGATCATATAAAGAAAATTAAAATCAACAATTACTTAGGCTACGTTTATTTTACGGAAAATTAATGATTTGAAAAAATTATTTACTAAAATTAGCCACTTATATCGTTTAAATAGACAATTAATAGAAAAGTATTTTTATTATCGACAATAATTTAAGTTGAAATATTCCCGTGGACGATGAAAATATATTTTTACTTATTTATTTTGTAAATGATATATGCAATTATTTTTAGGAAAATAATTTTCAAATGATTAATTTTTCGCTAGCTCCTCAGATGAATAAAATGCCATCATTAACTTGAGCATGTACAATATGACTAAAAATTGGATACCTATGTAATAAAATCGAAATTAACAACTGAGTATAGGAGTTCTGAAATAACCCTTTTGATTTTCCATAAAGGAATCCTAGAGAAGCCAATTTGCCACGTAAGCAAATTAGCTAGGGACAGAGCGCGTGGTGAGGAAGGTTGCATGGACAATAGTGCCAAACGTCAAGCATGTCATCATCTGCAAATCCAAGAGCGATGGGAGGATCATGCCGCGCTTGTGAATGGTGTTCAGTCGTTGCGCATCTCCAGAAGGGAAGCAGAATTACCAACTGTTAGGGCGAGGTCCCGCCCCTGCGAGCCCTCGCCCATGGTTGGCGAGGGCAGCTTCACCTAGGGCGAGGGTCGCCTCACTTATGGTCGACGAGGGTGGCTCTCACTAGATTAGGCGAGGGCATCCCTTGCCCAGCCCTCTCTGGGCATTCCCGATGGCCAGTAGCCAACCATCGACGAAGATGACAAGGATAATTGGAAAAAAGAAAAAAAGAAAGAAAAAATGAAAAACGAAAGAAAAAAGGGAAAATAAAGAAAAAACTCAATAAAGGTCAAGGACAAAAATGCCCTTGACCAACTTGAAAGTTAAGTGCTTCTTTAAAATTAACATAACCACTTTATACTCTTATTTGAAAAAATAAACGCACTTCAAGCCTTTATTTAAAATAATATCCATTTCGGAATCTTATTTGAGAAAATGATTGTACTTTATATTCTTATTTGGAATTTTTCCGAATAATTATAACAAGATGTTGACACTAGAAAGGATTTTGTTTCAACTCTATGGAAGAAGAAAAATTCTCTCTATTTTTCGAAACTATTTCTTTCTAACTTTATAGGAATCTAAACAAAGATAAATACGAGGAACACCATTGGTGTAAAATATTTTTTACACAAAGGAAATGAAAACTGACTTACTAATGAAATTACACATGCAATTGCTAAAATGAAAGATCGTATACATAGCAAAGTTTGATCCGACTTGTGTAATGTTTAAGCGAGATTGCTTCCTGTGATCATCTTTAAAATATGCTGTTGGATAGGACAACATCCCCGGAAGGTAGTTTTTTCCCAATCTAAACTTGTTTTCGGTCAATAAAAAATGTTTCCATAAATTAATTAGTTTTTCGTTATCTAAACACCCAAAAATTGGAAAATAATTTCTTAAAGATAGTTTTCCTTCATTCAACGGACTGAGTTGCCAAAGGAAAATGATGGCCTACATCTGTCGCATCTCTACAATAACAATCACCAAGCCTCTATAATCTGAAAGACATAAATACTGCTGCGGGGAAAATAAAAACCATACTATTGTTGGAATGAAATTTTTATCATCATGACGTACATATTATTTAAATTACCACCGTAATGGTCAACGTACAAATCTTGAGAAATTGCTAGTGAGATAGTTCAGAAAGAAACGGATTGAAGATAGATGCATGATAGTCCGGTCGCATTCATCTTTATTAAATACTACATATAGGTTCATTCAGAGCTTCGATCTTGCATGGTCAAGCAAATTGGAGGACCGTGCAGGGAGCTGCAGACAATTCCAATCGTCATCATCCTCTTCCAATGCTTTGAACAGCATATCCACTGTCTCTGCACTGACTAACTCTAACTTTGGCGGCTCCCACTGTGTTCATCAAAGTAAAATCAGGCTCAAACTCAGCCCCGTGTATTAATTCATCAAATATGTTAGATAAACCGTTTATCCCAAAAGTTTTAGCTATTGGAAATTGGACCAGTAATGTACATGTAGTATATGACTTAACAATGTGAGTCTTCAATTATTCTCTCTTAAGCACATGGGTGTTAAGTCCATGGTTTTCTTTTTACTGGGGTAAAAATATACATGAGACTCTATAGTTTGTTATTGCAATATAAATCCTTTCCCTCCCATTAATTCGTTAAGAGAAGTTATTGATTTAGACCGTCCTAGCCTAGCCAATATACAGCTAGTGACGGATAAAGCCAAGTACCAATCAAAAGGTTTGGACATTAAGAGAGAGAGAGAGAGAGAGAGAGAGAGAGAGAGAGAGAGATGTCTAAAGCATGATGTCATAACCATATTAAATGTCAAATAAATGGAAATTATTTTTTCTCTTTCTAAATAAAGTTTCAAGATCCATCTCGACAAGTCAAATAGTAGGGTCACAGAATATGTGTTTGCACCTTGGGCTTATTGTCTTTATCGAATAAAATTGCCCTTGAACCCTGCACCGAAACGGATTCAGCAATGCATTGCCCAAATTAATGAAGAGAAGAACATATAAGAAAAATGATAGAACTGCTTGTTGAATAATCCGATTACAAAAGTATTTTATGGTCCATAAATGATCTAAACCAAACTAATCTCCACTATTGATTATGTGGCCCTCATAGTTGGACCTAGATAATCAATGTTTGAGATAGTATTGATCTATGTGGGTCTACAGTCTAAGCAATAACTTTTTCGCTATTAAGAAGTCGCTTACAAAAGTGATGTGATAAAGTAAACCTCCAATTGGATACTTGAATATGTCCTAGATATTAAAATATCTATTTAGTGGCATCAATTTGTAAATGGATTCCACAAAAAGCTGTTTATATTACACCCTATCGCTACTCTTGCTTGAAGTACCTCAAAGAAGTCATTGGTGATCTTCCTTCGCACGATGTTGCAACTGATGGTATACTCTCGAGCTAGACATTGTTCAATCGTCTGACCACGTCCTTCTCTTATCTAATCATCAAAACCAGCAAGTTCTTTTGGTTGTTGAATGGAATATGCCGTGTTCCTCGTAATGTTACACAAAAATAATTGACAATGTCCGGCACGCAATAACGTTCAGAACTGTAGGAATAAACATATACATGCATGTATGTCCGTACGCAAGGAGTTAGTTTTGTGTATTACCGATCTCAGAAATATCTTTAGGCTAGTTGGACTAGCAGACTTCATATTTTTCACTGCATCCGCGATCCATTTCTCTGTAAAGTTGTCTAACAGCTTCTCTTCCTGCACCATATTATTATCTCAGCTGTCCAATTATCGTGATACAACGCTTTGTAGCTAAAGTAAAAAAGAAAGAAAAAGGAAAAATTCACAACAACATACACTTACAAGAGAATGTAATATGTCCTCCACAGTTTGTCTTGAGAAACATTTGTTTATACTCTTCAATCTATTCCCACGATGAAGACTTGTTGGAATTTTTCTGACTAGCTCTAATGAAGTGCTTAAATTCAAAAAGAAGAGAGTGAAATCCCAGAACCGAATACAAGTCACCTTTTGTGGAATTCTTCCTCTTTCACAGTGGATTTGTGCGTATATTTGCTGATGACAGATAAAATTTCTGATGCATTTGAGGACTCCACTGAAGAGAGAGCATGTTCTAATGGAGGAAGATCCTATTGAGAATACAAGTTACCCATATAAAGAAAAGCAAAATTATATTCATTTAAATAATAATACATCTATTATTTCACAATTTTTCATTTTGACTTTTGAATTTAAAAAGTGCACAAGTTTTAGAATTACTGCTAACTAGTAACCTTCGAAAAGACAAAATGAGTTGCAAGGCCACATGCAAGCATTGTTGCTCCATCTATTCGTGCTCCTGTTAGCCCTAAATATTCACCTGCACGACGAATGAAAAGTTTGATCCAATGTCATTCTCTTTCTCTTTAGCTCCCTCCTTCCAAAGGACAATAAATGAATTCTTTGCTCATGATAATGTGCCTTTAACTCCCTTCCAAAAGAAAACGATGTTGAAAGTTACCAAAGTAACCGGGAAGCTTGGACAGGAAATAAGAAGCACCCACATCCGGGAAAAGTCCAATTGAGGCTTCAGGCATTGCCAATACCTGCAATATCATAAATCGTCACACTATCCACAAGACAAATTACGATGAACTCCCTTAGAAATGGGTCTCTTCCTTTTATTGGTTATCAAATCCACCAGTAGCCTTGTCGGCCTTACTTTATTCTGATTCGTGTCTTTTGTACTCAAACTCTTTGAGTTAGCTAATAAATCATTTTTCCCGTAAAAAAGAAAAAGTACGATGAACTAAGCTCATCTGGTGACTATTTACCGTCTTCTCTGTCACAACTCTAAAGCTCCCATGCATGGAGATTCCAGCGCCACCACCCATTACGACTCCATCGATGAGGCTTATCTTTTAAAAAAATTCACATGAAGAAGATGTTCAAGTTGATTTAGAAGGTATTGGTAAATTAATGTCAGAAGCTGCATTGTTTGGTTCATCAAACATGCATGTACTGGATAAGAAGAGAAGAGCCCAAGTCTCACCAAAGGCTTTTTATAGGTAGCAATCAAGTGATCCAACTTGAGCTGTTTCCTGTAAAAGCTTGCTCCGTGGCTCCAATGTCCTGAAGGGTTTTAATTAATACCAGAAATTACTTGGATCATAAGATTAAGATTTATATTGATGACATTTCTTCGTTTGTTGAAGATATATTTATATATCTATATATGATTTACTATTCCCTTAGAACTGATTTTTTTTTTTTTTTTCCGGTGATGGTTAATTTCGAAAAGGTTTCTAAGTGTCAAAGAACAATTGATGGAAACAAAATTTACTTTTTTTTTCTGATTAAGTTACGAACTAATTTTGGCCACTAACTCGCTAGTTACCAATGTTTATTTATTTATTTATTTTTTAAATAGTATCTACTTCTCTTATCTTTCGCAAAGAAAAATCCTCTTATCTTTTATCTATTTTTATTTACCTCATTTACCAACGCCTTAAATTCAACAACTATTATAAGAAATTACCAATATTTATTTTGGTGAAGTTTATAATTTTTTTATCAAATTTCCAATTAGTTTTGGGTTATCAATTCATTTCTATTACTTATCCTCATTTATTTGGTTTTTTTAATATATTCACCAAATTTACTTTTCCCTTTTCATTTTTTTTTTGGTTGGTTTTTCTTACCAACATTTTAAATATTACCAATTCCTTTTAGAAATTAACAACCTCAATTAGAGAAATTAAAAAATCTTCAATAAAGTTACCAACTAGTTTTGCATTAGCAACTCTAAAAGTTGAGTTAGTTATCAAGGTTAATTTGATTATTCAAATAACCAACTTCTCTTATCTCCGATATTAAAAAAAAAAAAAAATCATTTATGTTTTACCAGCTTTTAGCTATGTAAGGCCTTAAGTTTACCGACTATTATATGAAATTATCAAACTTTAAGTGATTGACTTCCCAACTTTTCCCTCAGTTAAGTTATGAACTCTCGTTTGATTTTAAAAAACTAAGTGTTCTAATCGTTTACCATCTTTCGTTTGTCTTCGCATTAAATTTACTAGCTCTCATATGAACTTATCAAAATATATATGTGTGACTTATCAATTTTTCTCCCGTTAAGTGATTAACTCATTTTGATTTATCAACTCTAAACTGGATATAACTTCACAATAAACATAAAGGAAATCGGTACCATTATATGTCTGAAAAGACCCTTAACAAAGACAATTATTTCTACTTATAACATCACAACAGCGGCAATTGTAATTGTTGTTATTAACATGTAGTGACAAAAATTGGTAACTCACTTTGATTTAGGTTGGTAATTTCTGGTCAGAGTTTGTCTGTTGTAAAGATTGCTAACACAGGCAAATAAAAGTTGGTAATTCAATTAAAAAGTTGGTAAAAGAGAAACCAAATGTTGACAAGTGACTTTAATGAAAATTGGTATACCCAAATAATTTTTATAACTTAATGCGAAAAAAGTAGGTAAGTCACAGTAACTCAGGTTAGTAATTTCATATAATGATTAGTAAATTCTATATATAGTAAGCTACACAAAAGAAAAGTTCATGAATTAGTGTAAAAGTTGGTAATTTGCAATTATCAAAGAACATTTGGTAATATCACACAAGTGTTGGTAGGCTTGCAACAAAGTCGCCAATCTCATATTTTTACCAAGTAAAGAAAATTCTACATGCTTTTGCCACGGAACCTCAGAATACAGCATGTATATATGATTCTCTTGCATTTATCACGACTTACAGTTACATGAATTACAATTAAAAGAGAGCATATCCGGATTTGATCACCTGTTAAGATGGAGCATATATTTCCAATAACATCACCGCCTGCGCAAAATGCTTTTCCGTTCCCCTGATGAATATTTCAGCAAGAAGCGAAGAATAACATGAATAATGAGAATTGTCCAAAGCTCTAAACCTAATGTGCGGCAGTTATTTAAGTTCTAAACTTTTCAATTGTATCAATTTAGTCCGAAGCTTTTTGTCAATCTATCAATTTAATCCTGAACATTTTATTGTACCAATTTAGTCTTAAACTTTTTTATGGCAAATTATTAAAGGGTTTAGAATTAAATTAGTATAATTCAAAAATTTATGACTAAATTGACAAATTATCAAAAGGACGTACATGAATACAACCTGTATTTACCTTCAAGATAACAAGGTTGACGGTACGATCGCCCTCGTAGATTTGCAACTTGTTAGACATCTGAGAAACCTACGTGCTCAGAGAAGACGACTGAGAAACCTACGTGCTCAGAGAAGACGACGACAGACATGATTAACGAAGATACATAAACAAGCAAAGAAAGAAGAGAGGGACGCACCATTTCGAGAGTGAGGGTGTTTAACTTGGAAGTCCGGTTCAAGATCACTTTTCTCGCTCCTGAGTACTCTTCAAATAGTACCTGCAAATGAAATCATCATCTCTGAAACCGCTAAGCAAGCCTTCTATTAAATGGTTGGAGATCAATGAGTGGAGAGGACGCACCGGCTGCTCCATTTTATCTCTGCGGAACAACTCGGTGGAGCTCAGAACCCACATCTCTCTCTCTCTCTCTCTCTCTCTCTCTCTCTCTCTCTCTCTCTCTCTTTCTCCCCTTCCTCTTATGAGGGCCAAGCTAGGAAGCTCGGTTCCTATTTATAAGCAGATTGAGTAATGCTGTCATCACATTTATACAACTACATCCTCAATGACCACATGCAACCTCGTCAACTAGCCTTCGTCTGATGATGTCCAAGCAAAATCAAACTATTGTTTTGCAGTTTCCATGATGTTCATGCTTATAAAGGATTCATGTGGAGACCCGGACCCTTGGAGTGCCAAAAATTCACACGGGAGACACTTAAATGCCAAAAATTAGGGAAGGTACACATAAGTGCCAAAATCAAAGAAAATGGATTAGTTAAGTGCCAATAGCAAGAAAATATGTTCAAAAATGCTGTCGTGGCATTTTTCCAGCGAAACAAGTGCAAAACAATATCATTTTGCACACTAACGTGACTAGATAAGCCAAGAACGACGTCATTTTACGTCAAGTTTAAATTGTAATATAAATATTAATTAAATTAAGTTATTTATATAGGGGGGAGGAGTTGCAGAATGGCAAGGACTATGCAAGCCCTTGCCACCGCCACATCACGGTCATCACGAAGGGCTGAGGTGACCTCGGCCGACCCTCCCCCCACCGTTGCCAGCCCTTCACGGTGACGGTGGGGTGGCGATGACAAGGGCTTGCACAACCCTTGCTATTCTGCAACTCCTCCCTCGCTTTTTTTAAATAATGTAATTTACTTAATATTTACATTAAAATTCAAAAAAGAGGCAAAACGACATTATTTTGGTTTTTCTTTACTGACTCAACTCTCCAGTGAGTCACGTAGACGAGTTATATTATTAAAAAATTGCTATGTAAGATTTCCGGCAAGAGTCGTTGGACTTGACACTTAGATGTCTCAATTTTTTAAAAAATTGCACTTAAATATATCTTTAGTAATTTTTACCACTTAAGTATGTTTATTGTCATGTCAAAAAATCTCGTTTTTCTTACTATTTTGTCATTTTTACCGTACACACGTGAATCACGTCCTGCCCAACTTTTAGGCTGGACACGGCTTGTACTCAAATCCGTGCCTTTCTTCTTGATGCATGTGATTCCTATGTCTCCCTTCTTCTGACGAATTCAGAACCACAAGTTGTATGGATGAAAACTTTCACAATCAGCATCGTCTGTGCAGTTATATATGCTTGGGAGTCATATCAAGGAAGATTTGCAAAAGATTTACTTTATGTTTTTCTAAATTTAGTGTATCTCTTATTATATCTAATATATCAGTTATCATGCCCACAATAAACACTCAATAGCCAAGTGCAGAGCGTATAATTGCTAAAAGTATCGAATAGCAAGCCCGCCCCAAGATGAGTGCTCTCCTATCCTAACTTCCTTCTGTCCTATAACACAATCGAGACAGCGACACATTTTCTACCCCCGCATGGATGGAGCAATAGAAGTTTTGTGAATTCAAAAAAAGATCACGACAAGACGAATTGTTTATCATTATCGTAAGTGTCAAGTGGAAGTACAATGACAGATGAAGCTGAGGATGTACTTTTTGGTTTTTTAGTTAGCATAATATTTAGTTAGCATAATATTTAGTATATATCTTCTAATTAATTAGAGATATCGGGTGGATTTTTTGTTTCTCTTTTCTATTAAGTAATATATTGTATAAATATTTATACTGCATGTTAATCAATACAAGCGAATTACGATTTATGTCATGATATCAGAGTAGAGAGCATAAACACGCTTGACAATTCGGTCCGCATTGTTTGCAATATGGCCACGGAAGCATTTGCATAGAAGGTGATCGACCATTCCTTACCATATTATCTCAACACCTCTGATAATCGTGGAAGCATACTCTTTTCATGAGTGTTAACCCAGGATAAGTATGCAACATGGTGGAAGGTGATGAGAGGTACAAGTTGAAAATAAATTCAGGTTTATTGATGGATCACTAGAAAAGTCCAATCCAACAACACTCGAATTTAATGCCTGCGACATTTATGATTCCATGATAGTTTCATGGATCTTTAGCTCCATTGACAAGAGTCTACAAGGAAGCATGGCATATGCAAAAGAAGCAAAAGTAAGATGGGACAAGTTGAAGGAGAGATTCACTCAAGGTAACAAACCTCGCATCTACAAGATCAAAACCAAGATCAGGCAACTTTAGCAAGGAGGACTCTCGGCGGTGGTATACGACACTAAATTGAAGATCTTATGGGATGAACTCAATGATTATCAAGACCTATGGGAATTGGCATAATTGCAATAGTTTGGGGTAAATTTGTTAAATGTATACTAGTTTGAGGTTTTTGGTTGTTAAAAAAATAGTTTGGGGTAAATTTGTCACAAGTGCAACAGTTTGGGATTTTTCAGAGTATTAACCAAAAAAAAAAAAAAAAAATGGTGGTTTAGGACTAAATTGGCATAATTGCAATAAGTTTAGAACTTTTTTGGCAATTCTCCCATGGAATTCTTTTCTACTCCCCCGTAGACATCGGTCACACCAACCAAATTGAACTACATAAATTTGGTGTCCCATTTATTTTTTTTTATTTTTTTTTTACTATTTAATCATCTGCTACAATAGGCAAATATCATTTAGTATGCTTAGTTGATTTGTAGACTCGGTAAAAAAAAAAAATAATAATAACATTTATTCTGAAACACTAGCTTGATGGAAGACCACAAGAATCAAACAAGGAAATGGGGCAAGGTCATCGGTCATTGGTGCCGGTCAAGACCCGTAGTGTTATGTAGCTCTGGGATAAGGTCTTTCGATTCTCTTTCTATTATTTCCATCATTCAAGAGTGGACAAGCAAGTAGCTAGTTACTAGTCATGTCATGAGATCACACACAATAAGATCAAGATAGGACGGTGCAACTACTGAGAGCAAAAGATGGACCTCCCTAGCCACTGGCGAGGTGCCTCACCTAGGGATAGTGAGGTCACACTGACAAAAAAAGAGAAGGTGGGGAAAAAAAGAATAAGAAATATTAAAAAATTACCACATCAGCGTCATTGGTCGGCGCCCACGTCAACGCTAGCCGGTCATATTTGGTCGAATGGGTTGAATTTACACAATTGCAAAAGGTTTAGAACAAAATTACAAAAAAAAAAAAAAGTTCATTCCCTGAAAAACCCTAAACTGGTACACATGTGACAAATTTACTCCAAACTATTTTTTTTAATCATGAAAAACCCCAAAGTGGTACACTTGTGATAAATTTACTCCGATTGACCATAAAAAACTCTAAACTTGTATATTTATGATAAATTTACCACAAACTAATTTATTCGATCGCAAAAAACCCAAAACTGATAAATTTGCAACAAATATACCCTTCGCTAAATTGGATTAATACCACAAAACATCACAAAAATTGTAAACTTTGACAAACGGAGCGTAAAATCCCAAATTGGTATACTAGTCAATTGTCACGTGTCATTTAACTTAATAATTTGATAGTAAAATTTAACAAAAACTAACAGAGGATAAATATGTCATAAGTATACTTGTTTGGGGTAAATTTGACAAATGTATACTTGTTTGGGATTTTTGGTGATCAAAAAAATAGTTTTAGATAAATTTGTCATAAATGTACAAGTTTAGGGTTTTTTATGGTCAATCGGCGTATATATATCACATGTGCACCACTTTGGGATTTTTCATAGTAAAAAAAATAGTTTGTGCTAAATTTGTCGCACACGTACTAGTTTAGGGTTTTTCAGGGGATGAATCATTTTTTTTTTTTTTATTGTTGCAATTTAGTTCTAAATCTTTTGCAATTGTGTAAATTCAGCCCATCCGACCAAATATGACCGGCTAGCGTTGACGTAAGCACCGACCAATGACATTGACGTGGTAATTGTTTAATAGTTCTTATTCCTTTTTTCCGCACCTTCTCTTTCTTTGTCGGTGTGACCTCACTATCCCTAGGCGAGGCGCCTCGCCAATGGCTAGGGAGGTCAACCCTCCCCTTGGCCGGGCTAGACCAAACCTCACTAGATTTGGCAAGGCTGAGCCCAACCAAGACGAGGGTTGACCTCACTAGTGCCAGGCGACTCTCGATCTCGCCATTGTTGGGCAAGGTCGAGCCTCGCCATTTTTGCAATTCTTTTTGTAACTTCTTTGAATTTTTTTTTTGCCTTTTTTTCCTTTCTTTTCTTTTCTTTCTGTTTTTTCCTCTGTTGGATTTCTAGCCAGTAGGGTCTCTGCAATGCTCTAGTCAGCTGTGGACGAGAGCCTCTATGTCCTCTCCAATCATCGACCACAGAGGAGGTTTTGTTTTCACATGGATATTGTTTAGGCAATGCAATAAATGGGCCATAAATTGACTGCCCAACTCCAACTAAATATCGGGGTCCATCTTTTGTTTATAAATCTGGACGATGCAACTACTGAGAGCAAATGATGGACCCCCAGATTTAGCTGGAATTGGGTAGTCAATTTGGTGCCCATTTATTGCATTGCCTAAATAATATCCACGTGACAAAAAAAAAAAAAAAAAAAAAAAAAAAAAAACCTCTTTTGTGGCCGATGACTGAAGAGGACACAGAGGCTCTCGCCCACAGTCGACTAGAGCATTGTTGAGACCTTACCGGTTGGAAAAAAAGCAAAGGAAAAAAAAAAAAAAAAAAAAGAAAAGAAAGGAAAAAAAGGCAAAAAAAAAATCTGAAAACTTACAAAAAGAATTGCAAAAAAGGCGAGGCTCGACCTCGCCCAAACATGGCGAGGTTGATCCTCGTCTTGGTTAGGCTCAACCTTGCCAAATCTAGTGAGGTTCGGTCTCGCCCGGCCAAGGGGAGGGTTGACCTCCCTAGTCACTAGCGAGGCGCCCTGCCCAGAGATAGTGAGGTCACACCGATGAAGAAAGAGAAGGTGTGGTAAAAAAGAATAAGAAATACTAAAAGATTACCACATCAGCATCATTGGTCGGTGCCCACGCCAATGCTAGGGGGTCATATTTGGTCGGATGGGCTGGATTTTCACAGTTGCAAAAGGTTTAGAACTGATTTGCAACAAAAAAAAAAAAGGGTTCATATCCTAAAAGACCATGAAATGGTATACATGTGACAAATTTACCCCAAACTATTTTTTTTATCGAGAAAACCTCCAAAGTGGTAAACCTGTGACAAATTTACACCGACTGGCACAAAAAAACCCTAAACTTGTCTATTTATGACAAAATTACAAAAACTAATTTATTTGACCGCAAAAAAACCCAAACTAACAAATTTGCAACAAATATACCCTCTGCTAAATTGGATTAATACCACAAAAAATAAACTATGACAAACGGAGCATAAAATCTCAAATTGGAATACTAGTCAACTATCACGTGTCATTTAACTTAATAATTTGATGGTAAAATTTAACGAAAACTAACGGAGGATAAATATGTTATAAATATACAGTTTGGGGTAAATTTGTCATAAATGTACAAGTTTAGGGTTTTTAATGGTTAGTCGGGGTAAATTTATCACGGGTGTATCACTTCGGGATTTTTCATGGTAAAAAAAATAGTTCTTGAGTAAATTTGTCACACGTGAAGCAGTTTAGGGTTTTTAAGGGTACGAACCTTTTTTTTTTTTTTTTTGCAATTCAATTCTAAACCCTTTGCAATTGTGTAAATTCAGCCCATTCCACCAAATATGACCGGCTAGCATTAGCATGAGTGCCAACCAATGATGCCGACGTGGTAAATTTTTAATATTTCTTATTCCTTTTTTTTTCCCCACCTTCTCTTTCTTCGTCGGTGTGACCTCGCTATCCTTGGGCGAGGCGCCTCGCTAGTGGCTAGGGATGTCAACCCTCCCCTAGGCCAAGCAAGACCAAACCTCACTAGATTTGGCGAGGCTAAGCCTAGCCAAGTCGAGGGTCAACGTCACCAGTGGCAGGCGACTCTCGACCTCGCCATGGTTGGGCGAGGTTGAGCCTCACCATTTTTACAATTCTTTTTGTAAGTTTTCAGAATTTTTATTTTTGGCCTCTCTTTCCTCTCTTTTCCTTTCAACTGTTTTTTCCTCTATTGGATTTCTAGCCGGTAGGGTCTCCGCAATGCTCTAGTTGGCTGTGGGCAAGAGCCTCTATGTCCTCTCCAGTCATTGGCCACAGAAGAGGTTTTTTCTTTTTTTTTTTTTTTTTCATGTGGATATTGCTTAGGCAATGCAATAAATGCGCCATAAATTGACTGCCCAATTCCAAATAAATATGCGGCTCCATCTTTTGTTTCGAAATCTGGACGATGCAACGACCATGACCAAAAAATGGACCCCTAGGCAATCAATTTGGGGCTCATTTATTGCATTGCCTAAACAATATCCGTGTAACTGGGAGCAAAAGAACCACTGGGATTCGCCCATTTATTGTATTGCCTAAATAATATCCACTTGAAAAAAAAAAAAAAAAAAAAAGCCTCTTTCGTAGCTAATGATTGAAGAGGAGACAGAGGCTCTCGCCCACGGTCGACTAGAACATTCTAGAGACCCTACCAGCTGGAAATCCACCAGAGGAAAAAACATAAAGAAAAGAAAAGAAAGGAAAAAAACGCAAAAAAAAGAAAAAGAAAAAAATCAGAAAACTTACAAAAAGAATTGCAAAAATGGCGAGGCTCAACCTTGCCCAAACATGGTGAGGTCGAGAGTCGCCTGCCACTAGTGAGGTTGATCCTCGTCTTGGTTAGGCTCAGCCTTGCCAAATCTAGTGAGGTTCGGTCTCGCCCGGCCAAGGGGAGGGTTGACCTCCCTAGCCACTAGCAAGGCGCCTCGCCTAGAGATAGTGAGGTCACACCGACGAAGAAAGAGAAGGTGTGGTAAAAAAGAATAGGAAATATCAAAAAATTACCACATCGGCGTCATTGGTCGGCGCCAACGGCTAGCCAGTCATATTTGGTCGGATGGGCTGGATTTTCACAATTGCAAAAGGTTTAGAACTGATTTGCAACCAAAAAAAAAAAAAAAAAAAAAAAAAATAGAGTTCATATCCTAAAAGACCATGAAATGGTATACATGTGACAAATTTACCATAAACTATTTTTTTTACTGAGAAAACCTCCAAAGTGGTAAACTTGTGACAAATTTACACCGACTGGCACAAAAAAACCCTAAACTTGTCTATTTAAGACAAAATTACAAAACTAATTTATTTGATCGCAAAAAAACCCAAACTAACAAATTTGCAACAAATATACCCTCTGCTAAATTGGATTAATACCACAAAAAATAAACTATGACAAACGGAGCATAAAATCTCAAATTGGAATACTAGTCAACTATCACGTGTCATTTAACTTAATAATTTGACGGTTAAATTTAACAAAAACTAACGGAGGATAAATATGTCATAAATATACAGTTTGTGGTAAATTTGTCAAAGGTATACCAATTTTAAGTTTTTAGTGGTCAACAAAATAGTTTGGGGTAAATTTGTCATAAATGTACAAGTTTAGGGTTTTTTATGGTTAGTCGGGGTAAATTTATCATAGGTGTATCACTTCGGCATTTTTCATGGTAAAAAAATTAGTTCTTGAGTAAATTTGTCACATGTGAACCAGTTTAGGATTTTTAAGGGTACGAACCCCCTTTTTTTTGTTGCAATTCAATTCTAAACCCTTTGCAATTGTGTAAATTCAGCCCATCCCACCAAATATGACCGGCTAGAATTAGCATGAGTGCCAACCAATGATGCCGACGTGGTAAATTTTTAATATTTCTTATTCTTTTTTTCCCCACCTTCTCTTTCTTCGTCGGTGTGACCTCGCTATCCTTGGGCGAGGCGCCTCGCTAGTGGCTAGGGAGGTCAACCCTCCCCTAGGCCAAGCAAGACCAAACCTCACTAGATTTGGCAAGGCTAAGCCTAGCCAAGTCGAGGGTCAACGTCACCAGTGGCAAGCGACTCTCGACCTCGCCATGGTTGGGCGAGGTTGAGCCTCACCATTTTTACAATTCTTTTTGTAAGTTTTCAGATTTTTTTTTTCCTCCCTTTCCTCTCTTTTCTTTTCAACTGTTTTTTCCTCTATTGGATTTCTAGCCGGTAGGGTCTCCGCAATGCTCTAGTTGGCTGTGGGCAAGAGCCTCTATGTCCTCTCCAGTCATTGGCCACAGAAGAGTTTTTTTTTTTTTTTTTTCATGCGGATATTGCTTAGGCAATGCAATAAATGAGCCATAAATTGACTGCCCAATTCCAAATAAATATGCGGCTCCATCTTTTGTTTTGAAATCTGGACGATGCAACTCCTAGGACCAAAAGATGGAGCCCTAGGCAATCAATTTGGGGCCCATTTATTGCATTGCCTAAACAATATCCGTGTGACTGGGAGCAAAAGATGGACCGCCAGATTTAGCTGGAATTGGACAGTCAATTTGGTGCCCATTTATTGCATTGCTAAATATTATCTACGTAAAAAAAAAAAAAAAAAAAAAAAGAGCCCTCTTTTGTGGCCGATGACTGAAGAGGACACAGTGGCTCTCGCCCATAGTTGACTAGACATTGCAGAGACCCTACCGGTGGAAATCCACCAAAGGAAAAAAGATAAAGAAAAGAAAAGAAAGGAAAAAAAGGCAAAAAAGAAATTTAGAAAACTTACAAAAAGAATTGCAAAAATGGCAATGCTCGACCTTGTCCAAACATGTAGAGGTCGAGAGTCGCCTCCCATTGGTGAGGTTGATCCTCGTCTTGGTTAGGCTCAGCCTTGCTAAATCTAGTGATGTTTAGTCTCGCCCGGCTAAGGGGAGGGTCGACCTCCCAAGCAACCAGCAAGGCGCCTCGCCCAGAGATAGTGAGGTCACACCGACGAAGAAAGAGAAGGTGGGGTAGAAAAGAATAAAAAACATTAAAAAATTACCACGTCAGCGTCATTAGTCGGCCCCCACGCCAACACTAGCCGGTCATATTTGGTCGGATGGGCTAGATTTTCACAATTGCAAAAGGTTTAGAACTGATTTGCAACGAAAAAAAAAGGGTTCACATCCTAAAAAACCCTAAACTGGTACACATGTGACAAATTTACCCCAAACTATTTTTTTACCGAGAAAAACCCCAAAGTGGCACACCTATGACAAACTTACATCGACTGGCAAAAAAAACAAAAACCCTAAACTTGTCTATTTATGACAAAATTACAAAAACTAATTTATTTGATCGCAAAAAAACCCAAACTGATAAATTTGTGGCAAATATACCATCTGCTAAATAATACCACCAAAAAATTAGAAAAATCCTAAATTATGACAAACGAAGCGTAAAATCAAAAATTGGTATGCTAGTCAACTGTCACGTGTCATTTAACATAATAATTTGACAGTAAACTTTAACGAAATCTAACAGCGCATAAATATGTCATAAGTATACCGGTTTGGGGTAAATTTGTCAAAGACATACCAATTTTGAGTTTTTAGTGGTCAATAAAATAGTTTGGGGTGAATTTGTCATAAATGTACAAGTTTAGGATTTTTTATGATTAGTCGGGGTAAATTTATCACAGGTGTACCACTTCGGGATTTTTCATAATAAAAAAAAAAAGTTTTGAAGTAAATTTATCACACGTGTACCAGTTTAGAGTTTTTAAGAATATGAAAACCCCCCCTTTTTTTTTGTTGCAATTCAATTCTAAACCCTTTGCAATTGTGTAAATTCAGCCCATCCCACCAAATATGACTGGCTAGCGTTAGCATGAGTGCCAACCAATGATGCCGACGTGGTAAATTTTTAATATTTCTTATTCTTTTTTTTCCCCACCTTCTCTTTCTTCGTCGGTGTGACCTCGCTATCCTTGGGTGAGGCGCCTCGCTAGTGGCTAGGGAGGTCGACCCTCCCCTAGGCCAAGCGAGACCAAACCTCACTAGATTTGGTGAGGCCGAGCCTAGCCATGTCAAGGGTTGACGTCACCAGTGGCAGGCGACTCTAGACCTCGCCATGGTTGGGCGAGGTTGAGCCTCACCATTTTTACAATTCTTTTTATAAGTTTTCAGAATTTTTTTTTTTCTTTGCCTCTCTTTCCTCTCTTTTCTTTTCTACTGTTATTTCCTCTATTGGATTTCTAGCTGGTAGGGCCTCCACAATGCTCTAGTTGGCTATGGGCAAGAGCCTCTACATCCTCTCCAGTCATCGGCCATAGGAGAGGTTTTGCTTTCATGTGGATATTGTTTAGGCAATGCAATAAATGTGCCATAAATTGACTGCCCAATTCCAACTAAATATGCGACTCCATCTTTTGTTTTGAAATCTGGACAATGCAACTACCAGGACCAAAAGATGGACCGCTAGGCAATCAATTGGGGCCCATTTATTGCATTGCCTAAACAATATCCGTATGATTGGGAGCAAAAGATGGACCCCCAGATTTAGTTGGAATTGGGCAATCAATTTGGTGCCTATTTATTGTATTGCCTGAATAATATCCACGTGAAAAAAAAAAAAAAAAAAAAAACCTCTTTCGTGGCTGATGACTGAAAAGGACACAGAGGCTCTCGCCCATAGTCGACGAGAGCATTCCAGAGACCCTACCGGCTAGAAATCCACCAGAGGAAAAAACATAAAGAAAAGAAAAGAAAAGCAAAAAAAAAGCAAAAAAAAAAAAAATCGGAAAACTTACAAAAAGAATTGCAAAAATGGAGAGGCTCAACCTCGCCCAAACATGTCGAGGTCGAGAGTCGCCTACCATTGGTGAGGTTGATCCTCATCTTGGTTAGGCTCAGCCTTGCCAAATCTAGTGAGGTTCGGTCTCGCCCGGCCAAGGGGAGGGTCGACCTCCCTAGCCACTAGCGAGACGCCTCGCCTAGAGATAGTGAGGTCACACCGATGAAGAAAGAAAAGGTTGGGTAAAAAATAATAGGAAATATTAAAAAATTACCACGTAGCGTCATTGGTCGGCGCCCACGCCAATGCTAGCTAGTCATATTTGGTCAAATGGGCTGGATTTTCACAATTGCAAAAGGTGCAAAACTGATTTGCAAAAAAAAAAAAAAAAAAAGGGGTTCATATCCTAGAAAACCCTGAATTAGTACACGTGTGACAAATTTACCCCAAACTATTTTTTTTTACCGAGAAAAATCCCAAAGTGATACACCCGTGACAAATTTACACCGACTAGCCAAAAAAAAACCCCAAACTTGTATATTTATGGTAAAATTACAAAAACCAATTTATTCGACTGCAAAAAAACACAAACTGATAAATTTGTGACAAATATACCACTCACTAAATTGGATTAATACCACAAAAAATCAGAAAAATTGTAAACTATGACAAACGGAGCATAAAATCCCAAATTGGTATGCTAGTCAACTGTCACATGTTATTTAACTTAATAATTTGACAGTAAACTTTAACAAAACCTAACAGAGGATAAATATGTCATAAGTATAGCGGTTTGGAATAAATTTGTCAGAGGTATACCAATTTTAAGTTTTTAGTGGTCAATAAAATAGTTTGAGGTAAATTTGTCATAAATGTACAAGTTTAGGTTTTTTATGGTTGGGGTAAATTTATCACAGGTGTATCACTTCGAGGTTTTTCATGATAAAAAAATAGTTTTGGAGTAAATTTGTCACACGTCTGCCAGTTTAGGGTTTTTCAGGGTATGAACTCATTTTTTTTTTTTGTTGCAATTGTGTAAATTCAGCCTATCCAACCAAATATGAACAGCTAGCGTTAGCATGAGTGCCAACCAATGATGCTAATTTTTAATATTTCTTATTCTTTTTTTTCCTCACCTTCCCTTTCTTCGTCATTGTGACCTCGCTATCCTTGGGCGAGGCGCCTCGCCAGTGGCTAGGGAGATCGACCCTCCCCTTGGCCAAGCGAGACCGAACCTCACTAGATTTGGCAAGGCTGAGCCTAGCCAAGACGAGGGTCGACCTCACTAGCGGTAGGCGACTCTCGACCTTGCAATGGTTGGGCGAGGTCAAGCCTCGCCATTTTTGCAATTCTTTTTGTAAGTTTTTTGAATTTTTTTAACCTCTCTTTCCTTTCTTTTCTTTTCTTCCGTTTTTTCCTCTATTGGATTTGCGACCGGTAGGGTCTCTGCAATGCTCTAGTCGACTATGGGCAAGAGCCTCTATGTCCTCTCCAGTCATTAGCCACAGAAGAGGTTTTGCTTTCATCTGGATATTGTTTAGGCAATACAATAAATGGGCCATAAATTGACTGCCCAATTCCAACTAAATAGGGGGGTCCATCTTTTGTTTCGAAATTCGGACGATGCAACTACCAGGAGCTAAACATGGACCCCCAGATTTAGCTAGAATTGGGCAATCAATTTTGGGCTCATTTATTGCATTGCCTAAAGAATATCTGTGTGACTAGGACCAAAAGTTGGACCCCTAGATTTAGCTGGAATTGGGCAGTCAATTTGGTGCCCATTTATTGCATTGCCTAAATAATATCCATGTGGAAAAAAAAAAAAAAAAAAAAGAACCTCTTTTGTGGCCGATGACGAAAGAGGACACAGAGGCTCTTGCCCACAGTCAATTAGAGCATTGCAGAGACCCTACTAGCTGGAAATCCTGTAAAGGAAAAAACATAAAGAAAAAAAAAGAAAAGAAAAAAGGCAAAAGAAAAATTAGAAAACTTACAAAAAGAATTGCAAAAATGGCGAGGCTTGACCTCGCCCAAACATGGCAAGGTCGAGACTTGCCTGCCACTAGTAAGGTTGATTGTGACATCCCAAATTTCGTCGACCGTCATTAGCATAATTGGATCATTAGAAACTTGGATTTATTTAGAACATGCCAGAAAGTGAACCCAATGGACCTTGAGGAACGTGTGGGCTTGAGAGTAAGTGGGCCACACAATTAATTTAGAACTAGGCTTATAGATTTGAATGGGAAAGTTGGGCTTGGAATTGACTTGAAGCCGGCCAAGGTTCGGGATTATTAGATTTGTAAGTTTAGTGGGCCATATCGTTGTAGATTGAGCCTGTTGGGGCAGGAATGGATAATTAGGCCCGAGTGATTTTATTTTCAGTTAAGATTCATAGATTATAGTTGGGGTAATTTGATTAGTGAATTATTTATAACTTTAGCATCCTTTTTGTGATGAATTCTTTATAGACTAACATTGACTAGTCGATATGTTATATATGTTATGACTTTGTATAATTGGGATTAAATAGAAACAAAAGGCAATTAGATGAAAATATTAGAAACTAATGAACTAACTAATGATATCGATTAACTGTTAATGAGCGACGAACTACAGATGGCGAAAGCTCTCATGCATGAAAGCCACGACACCAATCTCTCTCTCTTTTCTCTATGTCGACACCCACGGTTTTTCTCCATCCCTAGGAACCGAAGTTATCAACTTCAAGTAAGCATAATCATGAGGAAATCTAATCATTACACTGACCTAGGAATAGCTCATAGCTTATTTCCCCACATAAAAACCGAAAATCCTCTCTCTCTCTCTCTCTCTCTCTCTCTCTCTCTCTCTCTCTCTCCTCAAAACCAAAAACCCTCATCATCTTCTTCATCTTTTCTTCTCGGTCGAGCAAGAACCAGGAGAAACCAGCAAGTTTCTTCTTCTTGCATGCTAATTTCGAGTGTTGATCTTGAAGTATCTCCATGTTGCATTGTAGCCGAAGCAAGGTAAGGAAAGATCTAACTCTAAATTGAAAGTTATCCATTGTTTCATCAAGGGAGCTTGCAGATCTAACCAAACAGTGAAGGATTTAGTTTGTAGTTGCTGTTTTGTGATTGATCTAAGCTAGTAAGTGTTAGATTGAAGGTGGAAGCTATTGCATGTCACTCTTGAGTCTTGCATGTCTCGAAATTCTAGTGTGAGTATGCTGTTTTGTTGAGTGAAGTGATGAAATGGTTGCCGAGTGAGTTGTTTTGGTATAAATCGTGATGAGTGACTCACGGATGCAACGACACTTTGAGCCGAGCTGTGGAATTGATTATTTGTTAGAGAAAGACATGCCGAAGGTGCTTTGAGTTGCTGTGAGTAAGCATTAAAGTATTGTAGAAGAGATTTGTGGATAGACAAGTGGTTTAGTTGGGTTAAAAGTAAGAAAATTGTGTGCCTATTCTGTTCTAGGTGAAAACGATTAAATAGTCTTCTGTTTTGTGTTATTCTCTTTATGTATGTTAATGGAAATAAGAAAGAAACTATTCTACATGATAGAACATCTATAAGATCGAGTTATACACGTAGCTATAACCATATGAATATAAAAACATAGAGATAGAAGTGAATTTGGTAAAACTAGTAAACTGTTTTTGTGAGAAATGGTTTGACCTTTAGGGATTGCATGAATTTTCTGTGATTACCTAGTTAGAATTGAACTTCGAATCCTAATGAAAATTGCAGAACACATCTTAAGGAATAACGTGTCAAAATTTGAGATTAAATGGATAAGAATTGATTAGTAAAATGATTTTTTTTTGTAGATATAAAGTCTGGACTCGGTACAGGATATTAGTAAGAATTATGGCGACTGTTACTCTTAATACAGTGAGAACTAGATTTAAGTTCCTTCATGAAAAATGTTAAGCTATGTCTTAAATATAACATACTAAAATTTGGTAGTATTTTGACAAGTATTTATATGCCTTTTGTGCTCGAAATCGAAACTGTTCATTTAGTTAGTGTACTGTTTGGACTCGAGAACATATATTCGATGTAGTGACTTATATATTAGACTTGTATGATACACATAGAGTCTAATAAACCTTATAATAGATGTTAATTGTGTATGAGTAAGTCTCATATGTCAATTGAGGTATAAGTGCATATAGAATCATGCGTGTGCAATGAGTGCGGTGCATAGGGCTTGATTATGGGGTAAATATTTGTTCGGCATGGTATGGGACATGTCGTAATGGATTTTATCTTATAATTTGGACATGCATGTGTGCTAGGTTCATGAGAAATAGATAGATACTTTAGAGTCTTTTCTTTTGCATACAATATATGCATTAATCAAAGGTGTGGTGGTGTGAAATGTGTGCTTAAAAGAGTGAACGAACCCATCAGTACAGAGATACCGATGATGCCCCCGTAAGTTTGGGATGCCCTTGCTACATGGTCTTGGATGCCTCGGTAAAGAGATACCGGGATGCCTCGGAGTGAGATGCCCACAATTAGAGATGTTGTGGAAGTTCGGATAACGTACTTTCTGGAAGTGACTTGATCAGGCCGGTAAAGTCCTGGTTGTGACTGATTTGAGGGTGGATCATATGCACACTAAATATAATTCTATTTGGTGAGTGAGTTCATCTAATATTGTTGCATTGGATCTTGATGTGAAAGTGAGTTTGTGATGGGTAAGCATAGAAATGGATGCATATAAGGTGATCTCTTACATGATGTATTAGTATTGTTTATGCTTGTGATATACTCTCTTAGTATCCTAAATTGTTTGATGATTCACTTGTAACTTTGATGGCTATGGATTGTTTAAGTTAGAGTTATCATTCTTTAATGGGCAAGGTTGTTTGCTCATACCTTACATTTTCGGATTGATAGAATGGATGTACCACTAGTAGCTCGATACGGGGTGGTAGCACGCCTTGATGTTTCTTTTAATGACGTGTATTATCTCGACATTGACATGACTTTTTCCAAGTATGAGGCTACCCTTTGGATGGACGATGGTAGAGCTGACTTGATTCCCCTGAGATTCGTGGCATGGTTTGTCAACCATGAAGGAGAAATGTTAAGCCCTTTACCCTTTGGTGTAGGTGGACCTGGAGCTGGGTTGGATGGCGCCTAGATGCCAGTGATCATGTAGAAGCCGGATAATAGTCTTTTGTTTTTTTTGTAAGATGTGGGCTCGTGAGGGAACTCGTGGAGTAGACACCCTCACCCTTATACCGAACTTTTGTTGCGACTTACTTTTGTTATGTATATGATGTGTATATATATATAGGTGATGAACATGGAAAGAGTCCAGGTTGATAAATTTTGTAAGCCCCGATGATGATAAAAGGAAAGGAAGCCTTTTATGATCTTGTCTATGTGCATGAATGAAATTGGCTAATATCGATAATTGTTGGAAGGATTGCAGGATAACCTCATAATATAAATTTAGGATTTTAAATAATCCATGTTATACATGCTAACCTTCAATGGTAAACACTATCGATTCCTTAAAGGAATATACAAGTTTAGCAAGATTAATAAGATGTCAATAATATTATAATTCCGCTTGCGCTTAGTACATGACGCCCTTGGACGTCACATTGATCCTCATCTTTGTTAGGCTCAGCCTTGTCAAATCTAGTGAGGTTTGGCCTCGCCTGGCCAAGGGGAGGGTCGACCTGCCTAGCCACTAGCGAGGCGCCATGCCCAAAGATAGTGAGATCACACCGACGAAGAAAGAGAAGGTGGGGTAAAAAAGAAGAAGAAATATTAAAAAATTACCACGTCAGCGTCATTAGACGGCGTCCACGCCAATGCTAGTCGGTCATATTTGGTCGAATGGGCTGGATTCTCACAATTGCAAAAGGTCTAGAACTGATATGCAACAAAAAAAAAAAAAAGGAGTTCATATCCTAAAAAACCTTGAATTGATACATATGTGACAAATTTACCAGAAACTTTTTTTTTTTACCGAGAAAAATCCCAAAGTGGTACACCTGTGACAAATTTACATTGACTAACAAAAAAAAAAAAATCCTAAACTTGTCTATTTATGACAAAATTACAAAAACTAATTTATTTGACCACAAAAAAACTCAAACTGATAAATTTGCGACAAATATACCATCCGCTAAATTAGATTAATACCACAGAAAATCAGAAAAATTATAAATTATGACAAACGAAGTGTAAAATCCCAAATTGGTATGCTAGTCTACTGTCACTTTTCATTTAACTTAATAATTTGACAGTAAACTTTAACGAAATCTAACAGAGGATAAATATGTCATTAGTGTACCAGTTTTGAGTAAATTTGTCAAAGGTATATCTATTTTGAGTTTTTAATGGTCAATAAAATAGTTTGAGGTAAAATTGTCATAAATGTACAAGTTTAGAGTTTTTTATGGTTAGGCGGGGTAAATTTATTACAGGTGTACCACTTCGGGGTTTTTCATGGTAAAAAAAATATATATATAGTTTTGAAGTACATTTGTCACATGTGTACCAGTTTAGAATTTTTTAGGGTATGAACCCCTTTTTTTTTTTTTTTTTTTTTTTTTTTTGCAATTCAGTTCTAAACCCTTTGCAATTGTGTAAATTCAACCCATCCAACCAAATATGACCGGCTAGCATTAGAGTGAGTGCCAACCAATGATGCTAACGTGGTAAATTTTTAATATTTCTTATTCTTTTTTTTCCCCACCGTCCTTTTCTTCGTCGATGTGACCTCGCTATCCTTCAGCGAGGCACCTCGCCAATGGCTAGGGGGGTGACCCTCCCCTTGGCCAAGCAAAACCAAACCTCACTAGATTTGGCAAAGCTGAGCCTAGCCAAGACGAGGGTTGACCTCACCAGTGGCAGGCGACTCTCGACCTCACCATGGTTGGGCGAGGTCAAGCCTCGTCATTTTTGCAATTCCTTTTGTAAGTTTTTTGAATTTTTTTTTTTTTTTTTGCCTCTCTTTCCTTTCTTTTCTTTTCTTCTATTTTTTCCTCTGATGGATTTCCAGCCGGTAGGGTCTCTGCAATGCTCTAGTCAGCTGTGGGCAAGAGCCTCTATGTCCTCTCCAATCATCAGCCACAGAAGAGGTTTTGTTTTCACGTGGATATTGTTTAGGCAATGCAATAAATGGGCCATAAATTAACTACCCAATTCCAACTAAATATGGCGGTCCATCTTTTGTTTCCAAATCTGGACGATGCAACTACGGGAGCTAAAGATGGACCCCCAGATTTAGCTAGAATTGGGCAATCAATTTGGGGCCCATATATTGCATTGCCTATACAATATCCGTGTGACTTGGAGCAAAAGATGGACCCCCAGATTTAGCTGGATTTGGGCAGTCAATTCCGTGCCCATTTATTGTATTGCCTAAATAATATCCACGTGAATAAAAAAAAAAAAAAAAAACCTCTTTTGTGGCCGATGACTGAAGAGGACATAGAGGCTCTCGCCCACAGTCGACTAGAGCATTGTAGAGACCCTACCGGCTGGAAATCCAGCAGAGGAAAAAACATAAAGAAAAGAAAAGAAAGGAAAAAAAGTCAAATCAAAAAAATCAAAAAACTTACAAAAAGAATTGCAAAATTGGCGAGGCTCGACCTCGCCCAAACATGGCGAGGTCGAGAGTCGCCTGCCACTAGTGAGGTTGATCCTCATCTTGGTTAGGCTCAGCCTTGCCAAATCTAGTGAGGTTCGGTCTCGCCCGACCAAGGGGAGGGTCGACCTCCCCAGCCACTAGCGAGGCACCTCGCATAGAGATAGTGAGGTCACACCGATGAAGAAAGTGAAGTTGGGGTAAAAAAGAATAAGAAATATTAAAAAACTACCACGTCAGCGTCATTGGTCGACACCCACGCCAATGCTAGCCGGTCATATTTGGTCGGATGGGCTGGATTTTCACAAACACGTGTGACAAATTTACTCCAAACTATTTTTTTTTACCGATAAAAACCCCAAAACGGTACACCTGTGACAATTTACACCGACTAGCAAAAAAACCCTAAACTTATATATTTATGACAAATTTACCACAAACTAATTTATTCGACTGAAAAAAAAAAAAAAAAAAAAAAAACCCAAACCGATAAATTTGCGACAAATATACCATCTGCTAAATTGGATTAATACCACAAAAAATCAGAAAAATTGTAAACTATGACAAATGGAGCGTAAAATCCCAAATTGGTATGCTAGTCAACTACCACATGTCATTTAACTTAATAATTTGACAGTAAACTTTAACGAAATCTAACAAAGGATAAATATGTCATAAGTATACTGGTTTGAGATAAATTTGTCAAAGGTATACCAATTTTGAGTTTTTAGTGGTCAATAAAATAGTTTGAGGTAAATTTGTCATAAATGTACAAGTTTAGGGTTTTTTATGGTTAGTCGGGGTAAATTTATCACAGGTGTACCACTTCGAGGTTTTTCATGGTAAAAAAAAAAAAAAACGTTTTTGAGTAACTTTGGCACACGTGACCTCGCTATCCTTGGGTGAGGCGCCTCGCCAGTGGCTAGGGAGGTCGACCCTCCCCTAGGCCAAGCGAGACGGAACCTCACTAGATTTGGCAAGGCTAAGTCTAGCCAAGACGAAGGTTGACCTCACCAGTGGCAGGCAACTCTAGACCTCGCCATAGTTGGGCGAGGTTGAGCCTCGCCATTTTTGCAATTCTTTTTGTTAGTTTTTTTTTTTTTTTTTTGCCTCTCTTTCCTTTCTTTTCTTTTCTCTATTTTTTTCTCTAGTGGATTTCCAGCCGGTAAGGTCTCTGCAATGCTCTAGTCGGCTGTGGGCAAGAGCCTCTATGTCCTCTCCAATCATCGGCCACAAAAGAGGTTTTGTTTTCACGTGGATATTGTTTAGGCAATGTAATAAATGGGCCATAAATTGACTGCCCAATTCTAACTAAATATGGCGGTCCATCTTTTGTTTCCAAATCTGGACGATGCAACTACCGGGAGCAAAAGATGGACCCCCAGATTTAGCTAGAATTGGGCAATCAATTTGGGGACCATTTATTGCATTGCCTAAACAATATCTGTGTGATTGGGAGCAAAAGGTGGACCCCCTGATTTAGCTAGAATTGGGCAGTCAATTTCATGCCCATTTATTGCATTGCCTAAATAATATCCAAAAAAAAAAAAAAAACCTCTTTTGTGGCCGATGACTGAAGAGGACACAGAGGCTCTCGCCCACAGTCCACTAGAGCATTGCAGAGACCCTACCAGCTGGAAATCAAGTAGAGGAAAAATCATAAAGAAAAGAAAGGAAAGGAAAAAAAGGCACAAAAAGAAATCATAAAACTTACAAAAAGAATTGCAAAAATGGCAAGGCTCAACCTCGCCCAAACATCGCGAGGTCGAGAGTCGCCTCCCACTAGTGAGGTTGATCCTTGTCTTGGTTAGGCTCAGCCTTGCCAAACCTAGTGAGGTTCGGTCTTGCCCAGCCAAGGGGAGGGTCGACCTCCCTAGCCACTAGCGAGGCGCCTGGTCCAGAGATAGTGAGGTCACATCAATGAAGAAAGAGAAGGTGGGGTATAAAAGAATAAGAAATATTAAAAAATTACCACGTCAACGTCATTGGTCGGCGCCCACACCAATGCTAGCCGGTCATATTTGGTCGGATGGGCTGGATTTTCACAATTGCAAAAGGTTTAGAACTTATTTGCCAAAAAAAAAAAAAAAAAAAAGGTTCACATCCTAAAAAACCTTGAACTTGTATACGTGTGACAAATTTACCCCAAACTATTTTTTTTACCAGGAAAAACTTGAAAGTGGTACACCTGTGACAAATTTACACCGACTAGCCAAAACAAACCCTAAACTTGTATATTTATGATAAATTTACCACAAACTATTTTATTCAATTGCAATAAGACCTAAACTGATAAATTTGCCACAAATATACCCTCCACTAACTTGGATTAATACCAAAAAAATTCACAAAAATTGTAAACTATGACAAACGAAGTGTAAAATCCCAAATTGGTATGTTAGTCAACCATCACATGTCATTTAATTTATTAATTTGATGGTAAAATTTAACGAAAACTAACAGAGGATAAATATGTCATAAGTGTACCGGTTTGGGATAAATTTGTCAAAGGTATACCAATTTTGAGTTTTTAGTGGTCAATAAAATAGTTTGGGATAAATCTGTCATAAATGTACAAGTTAAGGGTTTTTTTATGGCTAGTCGGGGTAAATTTATCACAGGTGTACCACTTCGTGGTTTTTTCATGGTAAAAAATATAGTTTTGGAGTAAATTTGTCACACGTGTACCATTTTAGGGTTTTTCAGGGTATGAACCCTTTTTTTTTTTTTTTTTTTTGCAATTCAGTTCTTCTCAACCCTTTGCAATTGTGTAAATTCAGCCCATCCAACCAAATATGACCGGCTAGGATTAGTGTGAGTGCCAACCAAAGATGCTGACGTGGTAAATTTGTAATAGTTCTTTTTTTTTTCCCCACCTTCTCTTTCTTCATCGGTGTGACCTCACTATCCTTGGGTGAGGCGCCTCGCCAGTGGCTAGGGAGGTCGATCCTCCCCTTGACCAAGTGAGACCGAACCTCACTAGATTTGGCAAGGCAGAGTCTAGCCAAGACGAGGGTTGACCTCACCAGTGGCAAGCAACTATAGACCTTGCCATGGTTGGGCGAGGTCGAGCCTCGACATTTTTGCAATTCTTTTTGTAAGTTTTCTTAATTTTTTTTTTTGCCTCTCTTTCCTTTCTTTTCTTTTCTTCTATTTTTTCCTCTATTGGATTTCCAGCCGGTAGGGTCTTTGCAATGCTCTAGTCGGCTATGGGCAAGAGCCTCTATGTCCTCTCCATTCGTTGGCTTCAGAAGAGGTTTTGTTTTCACGTGGATATTGTTTAGGCAATGCAATAAATGGGCCATAAATTGACTGCCAATTCCAACTAAATATAGGTGTCCATCTTTTGTTTCGAAATCTGGACGACGCAACTATCGGAAGCAAAAGATGGACCCCAGATTTAGCTGGAATTGGGAAATCAATTTGCGGCCCATTTAATGCATTGCCTAGACAATATCCGTGTGACTGGGAGCAAAAGATGGACCCCAAAATTTAGCTGGAATTGGGCAGTCAATTTGGGGCCCATTTGTTGCATTGCCTAAACAATATCCATGTGAAAACAAAACCTCTGCTATGGCCGATGACTGGAGAGAACACAAAGGCTCTCATCCACAGCCGACTAGAGCATTGCAAAGACCGTACCGACTGGAAATCCAACAAAGGAAAAAATAGAAAGGAAAGGAAACAAAGGAAAAAAAAATCAAAAAACTTATAAAAAGAATTGCAAAAATGGCAAGGCTCGACCTCGCCCAACCATGGCGAGGTCGAGAGTTGCCTGTCACTAGTGAGGTCGACCCTTGTCTTGGTTAGGCTGAGCTTTGCCAAATCTAGTGTGGTTCGGTCTTGCTCGGCCAAGGGGAGGGTCAACCTCCCTAGCCACTGGCACGGTGCCTCACCCAGGGATAGTGAGGTCACACCGACGAAGAAAGAGAAGGTGGGCGAAAAAAAGAACAAGAAATATTAAAAAATTGCCATGTCAGCGTCATTGGTCGGCGACCACGCCAACACTAGCTGGTCATATTTGGTCGGATGGATTGAATTTACATAATTGCAAAAGGTTTAGAACTGAATTATAACAACAAAAAAGGATTCATACCCTCAAAAACCCTTAACCGGTACACCTGTGAGAAATTTACCACAAACTACTTTTTTTACCAAGAAAAACCCTAAAGTGGTATACCTGTGATAAATTTACCTCGACAGACCATAAAAAAAATCCTAAACTTGTATATTTATGCTTAATTTACCATAAATTAATTAATTCGACCGGAAAAAAACCCCAAACTAATAAATTTGCGGCAAATATACCCTTCGCTAAATTGAATTAATACCACAAAAAATCACAACAATAGTAAACTATAACAAATGGAGCGTAAAATCCCGAATTGATATACTAGTCAACTATCACGTGTCATTTAATTTAATAATTTGACGGTAAAATTTAAGAAAAACTAACAAAGGATAAATCTGTCATAAGTGTACTCGTTTGAGGTAAGTTTGTCAAAGGTATACCAGTTTTGTGTTTTTGATGGTCAATAAAATAGTTTGGGGGAAAAGTTGTCATAAATGTACAAGTTTAAGGTTTTTTATGGTTAGTCGGGGTAAATTTATCACAGGTGTACCACTTTGGGATTTTTCATGGTAAAAAAATAGTTTTTAGTAAATTTGTCACGCGTATACTAGTTTAGTGTTTTTAAGGGTATGAACCTTTTTTTTTTTTTTTTTGCAATTCAATTCTTAACCTTTCACAATTGTATAAATTCAGCCCATCCGACCAAATATGACTAACTAGCATTTGCGTGGGCATTGACCATTGATGCTGACGTGGTAAATTTTTAATATTTCTTATTCTTTTTTTCCCCACTTTCTCTTTCTTCGTCGGTGTGACCTCGCTATCCCTGGGTGAGGCGCCACGCCAGTGGCTAGGGAGGTCGACCCTCCCCTTGGCTGGGCAAGACCGAACCTCACTAGATTCGGTAAGGCTGAGCCCAACCAAGACGAGGGTCGACCTCACCACTGGCAAGCAACTCTCGACCTCTCCATGGTTGGGCAAGGTCGAGCCTCGCCTTTTTTGCAATTCTCTTTGTAAGTTTTCTGAATTTTTTTTTTTTTGCCTTTTTTTCCTTTATTTTCCTTTCTTTCTGTTTTTTCCTCTGTTGGATTTCCAGCCGGTAGGGTCTCTACAATGCTCTAGTCAACTATGGGCGAGAGCCTTTATGTCCTCTCTAGTCATCGGTCACGAAAGAGGTTTTATTTTCACGTAGATATTGTTTAGGCAATGCAATAAATGGGCCATAAATTGACTGCCCAATTCTAGCTAAATCTGGGAGTCCATCTTTTGCTCAAGATGGACCCTCGGATTTAGCTGCAATATTTATTTTATTGCCTGATTGGGAGCAAAAGATGGACCCCCAGATTTAGCTAGAATTGGGCAATCAATTTGGGGCCCATTTGTTGCATTGTCTAAACAATATCCACATGAAAACAAAACCTCTTCTATGGTTGATGACTGGAGAGAGCGCAAAGGCTCTCATCCACAGCCGACTAGAGCATTGCAAAGACCGTACCGACTGGAAATCCAACAAAGGAAAAAATAGAAAGGAAAGGAAACAAAGGAAAAAAAAAATCAAAAAACTTGCAAAAAAAATTGCAAAAGTGGCAAGGCTCGACCTCGCCCAACCATGGCGAGGTCGAGAGTTGCCTGTCACTGGTGAGGTCGGCCCTCATCTTGGTTTGGCTAAGCATTGCCAAATCTAGTATGGTTCGGTCTTGCTCAGCCAAGGGGAGGGTCAACCTCCCTAGCCACTAGCACGGTGCCTCACCCAGGGATAGTGAGGTCACACCGACGAAGAAAGAGAAGGTGGGTGAAAAAAAGAATAAGAAATATTAAAAAATTGCCATGTCAGCGTGATTGGTCGGCAACCACGCCAATGCTAGCTGGTCATATTTGGTCGGATGGACTGAATTTACATTATTGCAAAAGGTTTAGAACTGAATTACAACAACAAAAAAGGATTCATACCCTCAAAAACCCTTAACTGGTACACATGTGAGAAATTTACCACAAACTACATTTTCTACCAAGAAAAACTCCAAAGTGGTACACCTGTGACAAATTTACTTCGACTAACCAAAAAAAATCCTAAACTTGTATATTTATGATTAATTTACCACAAATTAATTTATTCGACCGGAAAAAAAACCCCAAATTGATAAATTTGTGGAAAATATACCCTGCGCTAAATTGAATTAATACCACAAAAAATCACAATAATTGTAAACTATAACAAATTGAGCGTAAAATCCAGTATTGATATACTAGTCAACTATCACGTGTCATTTAATTTAATAATTTGACGGTAAAATTTAAGAAAAACTAACAAAGGATAAATCTGTTATAAGTGTACTAGTTTGAGGTAAGTTTCTCAAAGGTAATACCAGTTTTGGGTTTTTGATGGTCAATAAAATATTTTGGGGAAAAGTTGTCATAAATGTACAATTTTAAGGCTTTTTATGGTTAGTAGGGGTAAATTTATCACAGGTGTACCACTTTGGGATTTGTCATGGTAAAAAAAATAGTTTTTAGTAAATTTGTCACACCTATACTAGTTTAGTATTTTTTAGAGTATGAACCTTCTTTTCTTGTCTTTTTTTGTTGCAATTCAATTCTTAACCTTTCGGCAATTGTATAAATTCAGCCCATCCGACCAAATATGACCAACTAGCGTTTGCATGGGCATTGACCATTGATGCTGACGTGGTAAATTTTTAATATTTCTTATTCTTTTTTCCCCACTTTCTCTTTCTTCGTCGGTGTGACCTCGCTATCCCTGGGCGAGGCGCCTCACCTGTGGCTAGGGAGGTCGACCCTCCCCTTGGCTGGGCAAGATCGAACCTCACTAGATTCGGTAAGGCTGAGCCTAACCAAGACGAGGGTCGACCTCACCACTGGCAAGCAACTCTCGACCTCGCCATGGTTAGGCAAGGTCGAGCCTCGCCCTTTTTGCAATTCTTTTTGTATGTTTTCTGAATTTTTTTTTTTTGCCTTTTTTTCCTTTATTTTCTTTTCTTTCTGTTTTTCCTCCGTTGGATTTCCAGCCGATAGGGTCTCTACAATGCTCTAGTCGACTGTGGGCGAGAGCCTTTATGTCCTCTCTAGTCTTCAGTCACAAAAGAGGTTTTATTTTCACGTAGATATTGTTTAGGCAATGCAATAAATGGGCCATAAATTGACTGCCCAATTCTAGCTAAATCTGGGAGTCCATCTTTTGCTTAAGATGGACCCTCGGATTTAGCTGGAATATTTATTGCATTGCCTGATTGGGAGCAAAAGATGGACCCCCAGATTTAGCTAGAATTGGGCAATCAATTTGGGGCCCATTTGTTGCATTGCCTAAACAATATCCACGTGAAAACAAAACCTCTTCTATGGTCAATGAATGGAGAGAACATAGGCTCTCATCCACAGCCGACTAGAGCATTGCAAAGACCGTACCGACTGGAAATCCAACAAAGGAAAAAATAGAAAGGAAAGGAAACAAAGGAAAAAAAATCAAAAAACTTACAAAAAGAATTGCAAAAATGGCAAGGCTCGACCTCGCCCAACCATGGCGAGGTCCAGAGTTGCCTGTCACTGGTGAGGTTGACCCTCGTCTTGGTTAGGCTGAGCTTTGCCAAATCTAGTGTGGTTCGGTCTTACTCGGCTAAGGGGAGGGTCAACCTCCCTAGCCACTGGCACGGTGCCTCACCCAGGGATAGTGAGGTCACACCGACGAAGAAAGAGAAGGTGGATGAAATAAAGAATAAGAAATATTAAAAAATTGCCATGTAAGCGTCATTGGTCAGCGACCACGCCAACGCTAGCTAGTCATATTTGGTCGGATGGGCTGAATTTACATAATTGCAAAAGGTTTAGAACTGAATTACAACAACAAAAAAGGATTCATACCCTCAAAAACCTTAACTGGTACACGTGTGACAAATTTACCACAAGTTACTTTTTTTACCAAGAAAAACCCCAAAGTGGTACACCTATGACAAATTTACCTCGACTGACCATAAAAAAAAACCCTAAACTTGTATATTTATGATTAATTTACCACAAATTAATTTATTCGACCAGAAAAAAACCCCAAACTGATAAATTTGCGGCAAATATACCCTTCGCTAAATTGAATTAATACCACAAAAAATCACAACAATTGTAAACTATAACAAATGGAGCGTAAAATCCCGAATTGATATACTAGTCAACTATCATGTGTCATTTAATTTAATAATTTGACGGTAAAATTTATGAAAAACTAACAAAGGATAAATCTGTCATAAGTGTACCCGTTTGAGGTAAGTTTGTCAAAGGTATACCAGTTTTGGGTTTTTGATGGTCAATAAAATAGTTTGGCAAAAAGTTGTCATAAATGTTAAGTTTAAGGTTTTTTATGGTTAGTCGGGGTAAATTTATCACAGGTGTACCACTTTGGGATTTTTCATGGTAAAAAAAATAGTTTTTAGTAAATTTGTCACACGTATACTAGTTTAGTATTTTTTAGGGTATGAACCTTCTTTTTTTTTTTTTTTTTGTTGCAATTCAATTCTTAACCTTTCGCAATTGTATAAATTCAGCCCATCCGACCAAATATGACCAACTAGCGTTTGCGTGGGCATTGACCATTGATGCTGACGTGGTAAATTTTTAATATTTCTTATTCTTTTTTTCCCCACTTTCTCTTTCTTCGTCGGTGTTACCTCGCTATCCCTGGGCGAGGCGCCTCGTCAGTGGCTAGGGAGGTCGACCCTCCCCTTGGTTGGGCAAGATCGAACCTCACTAGATTCGGTAAGGCTGGGCCTAACCAAGACGAGGGTCGACCTCACCACTGGCAAGCAACTCTTGACCTCGCCATGGTTGGGCAATGTCGAGCCTCGCCCTTTTTGCAATTCTTTTTGTAAGTTTTCTGATTTTTTTTTCCATTTTTTCCTTTATTTTCTTTTCTTTCTGTTTTTTCCTCTGTTGGATTTCCAGCTGGTAGGGTCTCTACAATGCTCTAGTCAACTGTGGGCGAGAGCCTTTATGCCCTCTCTAGTCATCGGTCACGAAAGAGGTTTTATTTTCACGTAGATATTGTTTAGGCAATGCAATAAATGGGCCATAAATTGACTACCCAATTCTAGCTAAATCTGGGAGTCCATCTTTTGCTCAAGATGGACCCCCGGATTTAGCTGGAATATTTATTGCATTGCCTGATTGGGAGCAAAAGATGGACCCCCAGATTTAGCTAGAATTGGGCAGTCAATTTGGGGCCCATTTGTTGCATTGCCTAAACAATATCCACGTGAAAACAAAACCTCTTCTATGGCCGATGACTGGAGAGGACACAGAGTCTCTCGCCCACAAATGATTGCGGCATTATTGTAGAGACCCTATCAGCTAGAAATCTAACAGAGGAAAAAACAGAAAGAAAAGAAAAGAAAGGTGAAAAAAGGCAAAAAAATAAATAGAAAACTTACAAAAAGAATTGCAAAAGTGGCGAGGCTCGACCTTGCCCAACCATGGCGAGGTCTAGAGTCGCCTGCCATTGGTGAGGTTGACCCTCGTCTTGGTTGGGCTCAGCCTTGCCAAATCTAGTGAGGTTCGGTCTCACCCGTCCAAGGGGAGGGTTGACCTCCCTAGCCACTGGTTAGGCGCCTCACCCAGGGACAGTGAGGTCACACTGACGATGAAAGAGGAGGTGGGAAAAAAATGAATAAGAAATATTAAAAATTTACCACATCAGCGTCATTGGTCAGCGCCCACATCAACACTAGCCGATTATATTTGGTCGAATGGACTAAATTTGCATAATTACAAAAGGTTTAGTACTGAATTGCAAAAAAAAAAAAAAAAAAAAAAAGGATTTTTCGCGACCTAACCTCGGGTGCACCACCTAAGGTTTGGCTAATCTAAACTTAGCTCAGGCTCTCACAAGCCCATACCAATTCGCGATTTAGGTTCAAGTGTTTAGCATGCAAAATATTATTATTAGCTAGGAGTCATCACTAATCAGTTTATGTTAGGTCGATTAGACACCTAAATAAAATAATGGGAGAATTATTTTAAACTTTGGGTACGGAGACTTGGTTGCACAAGATTTCTCTAATGCCCTTTCAATTCCATTCTTTTTATTTTCAAAAAAAAAGTTCTTTGCAGGCAGTCTAGATTCGTTTTAACCTACTATCATGCAATAGGATGATCACACGGATGCTTATCCATTATTAAACAATCAAATGACTTGCACCAAAAGAAATAAACACACAAAGCAAGCAATTATTATTTTTATTTTTGGGTTTTCTTTTATCTCAAAATTAGAATTGCACTTTAGCTACATGAGCTAACTTTATTAACAAGCAATTTCTAATCAAATATACCTAACATGCAAACTATTTGACATGCACCTCTTATTTTATTTATTTATTTATTAAAGTTTGTAATAAAAACCTAATTAAACTATCTAAGATGAATAATTATTTAATCTATTTTAGGGATTAATTTGACTTAAACCCTATCCTATCTCAGAAAACTTTAAAAAAAAAAATGTTATCTAGGACCCTATCTATGAAAGAAAATGTTATTTAGATCCTATTCTAATCTATTCTAAAATTATCTAAACATGCAATCCTGTTCAAACTAGACGATGCTATCATGAAAATCTTATATATATCCTCACGTGTAATCTAATAAAAAAAAAAAATCAATCCTAATTCATGAAACCATCATATTCCAATGCAACATTTGATTTTTTTAGTGTTTTCCAAAACGAGCAATTACTAGATAGGCATTATATCCAAGCCACTTAGGATATTCATCAAATGAAGGATTGCAATAATTGAAAAAATAATCCATTGTCTCACGGATTAAATTAATGATTATTTTAACCCTAAACATCACAACAGTCAAGAAAAATCAAAATAATTAAAATTGATCTGAAGTCTCACGGATCAAATTAATAATTATAATGATTTCAAAGCCAAAATTTCATCAAAATCAACATAATTAAAAAACATGATCTGAAGTTTTACGGATCAAATTAGTAGTTATAGTGATTTTTACCAATAATATCCTATTAGGTAAAGCCTCGATGGAATCACTATTAACATCAAACATTCCAATTTATACAACAATATTGAGAAGAAATTTGGTTCAAGAAAATTACCTTATTTGGACCAGCGCCAAAGATTCGCAAACGGGGGTTCGCGTCAGGGTCGGGATGTGGCGGTTGGACCAGCAGCAAGTCAATGTCGAGTCAACGAGCTCAAGATAGTGGGGCTCGCAGCTGGGGGTGCTCGGCATGGCTCATCATTTGTCGAAAGGAGGGAAGTAGCGGCAGCAGTGATCAAGGCGAGGCGGGGTAGGGCGGGGCGATAAGCAATAGTGAGGAATTGAGACTCCCCGAAAAAGATGACCTTTCCTCTCTTTTTTTTTTTTTTTTTTTTTCTTTTTTTTCTTTCTTTCTTTTCCTCTCATGTCCACTCTTTCCTCTCTCTGCACTTTGCTGAAAGTGACCACCTTTTGGACGAGAGAGGGAGGTTTCTTTTTCTCTTTTTTTTTTTTTTCATGAATTGTGGCCCCTCACGCTTTCCTCTCTTTTTCACAAATTGTGGCCCTATGTATCTACTATGTGGCTCCCCCCCCCCGCTTCATGTGTGCAGGACACCCCTATTATATGCAAAGAAATAGAGTCCCTATATGGAAGAAGCAAAATTTCCTTCTTCTTTTCAATCGCATCTCACACGGCCAAGGCACAATCTCCTCGATTTTATTTTATTTTCTTTCCTTTGCTCATACCCATCGACGATTGAAAGATCCGGTGTTTCTTTTATTATGTCAAAATATATATTGCCCAAAGATTAGCACTAAATATATATCACACCTAGAATATTCCCTCGAAATCTTCCAATTTTCTGCAAAATATATCTCTTGGTGTGTGTATCGCATGAATATATGAAAGATTTACCGAATATATCAAATCATCATTCCTTATCAGAAAATAATGATGCGCCTAAAACTATATGCTATGCGATTTTATTTTTTTTTTGGCTTAAAAATTAATCCCTAGTTTTTCTATGCAATTAATAAATGACCAAGTCACCAAAATTTAGATGTCAACAGGGTTTATGACTGGATTGGCATAACTGCAATAGATTTATAACTTTTTTGGCAATTCTTCCATGGAATTCTTTTCTACTCCCCTGTAGACATAGGTCACACCAACCATATTGAACTACATAAATTTGGTGTCCGATTTATTTTTTTATTTTGTTTATTTTACTATTTAATCACCTACTGCAATAGGCAAATATCATTTAGTATGCTTAGTTGATTTATAGACTCGGTAAAAAAAATAATAATAACATTTATTCCGAAACACTAGCTCGATGGAAGACCACAAGAATCGAACAAGGAAATGGGGCAAGGTCATCAGTCACTGGCGCTAGTCAAGACCTATAGTATTATGTAGCTCTAGGATAAGGTCTTCCGATTCTCTTTCTATTATTTCCATGATTCAAGAGTGGACAGACAGGTAGCTAGTTACTAGTCATGTCATGAGATCACACACAATAAGATCAAGATAGGATGGTGCAACTATCAAGAGCAAAAGATGGACCCCCAGATTTAGCTAGAATTGGTCTGTCAATTTGGGGCCCATTTATTGCATTGCCTAGACAATATTCCACATGAAAATAAAACCTCTTATGTTGCCAATGACTGGAGAGGACACAGAGGCTCTCACCCACAGCCGACTAGAGCATTGCAGAGACCCTACTGGCTGGAAATCCAACAAGGGAAAAAACATAAAGAAAAGAAAAGAAAGGCAAAAAAAAGGCAAACAAAAATTCAAAAAACTTAGAAAAAGGAATTGCAAAAATTATCAACATTAGCGTCGACTATGCAACGTAGAGCGACCAACATCCACGCAAACAGAGATCGTACTTGTCAATGCGGTTCCGAAGCTTCAGCAAGAAGCCCTCGTTGTCCTCCTCAGTGACCCTCACTAACCTCTCAAGCAATCTCTTCCTGTCATGAAAGCCCAAGTTCCAGATACCAATTTAGTTAGCACCGCGCCGGCTGTCAGAATCCCTTTCTGGAGACGCTCGAAGGTGGGGAGTTTCTCGAGAGCAGCCCATCTCAGAGCTTCCTCATCATCCTCATCGAGCGAAGACCTCTAGAACACATCCGCCATCGATGTATGGTTCCTCCACGTGGTGGAGCTAGTCGCGTGGAGGCTGTTGCCCGCTCTGTATATATCTCCTCCACCCATGGATGATGATGGTGTCTGCTAAAGCGCTTCTCTTGCTCTGCTTTCAATACACAAGAAATGAAGAAGAAGAGGGAGGTGACAGTGTTTCGTGTTCTGTTTAATGCTGATGTGCGCTTGTGTAATTACGTATGAAAATTGGCTCTTTGCATCGAGCTCATACGTAAGAGAGAGACGGAGAAGACACAGGTGTGAAGATGGAGTTTATAAGAGTCTGTGCGTGAATTAGGCCCCATGGGGTCGACATCTAAATTGTAGACTCTGTAGATATTTTCCTGGGTTTGGAAAAAAAAAAATCATTCTTCATTTCAATATTTACGCTTCTTTTAATTAAACTTCTATATTTCTATTTGTCTAATTAAATCCTTTAACTTTCACAAACTTTCTGATCAAATCCTTCGATCGCCAAGTCTGCCCAAGTCCAGTGGATGTGACGTGGCCCTTGGACGACACCGTAGCGTAACATGCATAATTTTTTTTTTCAGAGTAGACGCCCATGTGAGAGTCGATATTGGCTAAAATTCATCCACATCATGCTCGTGTTACCTACATTTGCTAAATTTTTCCACATACGTCCACAAAATCACAATTTGCATCATCCGATAGCCACAAAAAATAAAAATAGTTGGATTTGGTATCAAAAGGACTTAATTAAAATACCCATGAAAGTAAAAGGCTATGATTACAGAAATTGAAAATATGAGAATTTAATTAGAGAAAATGTTAGAGTGTAGAAATGAAAATAAAAATCTTTTTTTTGTTTTAAAGACAAAATAAATTGATTGGGATCTTGGGGATAATGATAATGTTATCTTCGTGAAATTATTCCCTAAGGCTACGTTTGGTCAACTCAATATAGGACTAGATAAGATGGGATTGAAATTCGGGAATTTTAATATTAGTGAATTGCAGTAATAGAGTGGATATTTTCATATTCTACCTCAATCATTGTTTGGTATGAACTACTATGTTAGTTAAATGCACAAACAGATTCTACTCTGTTCATTGTTTGGTAGGAATGCACAAACAAAAATTGTAAGAATTTGTCACAAATTATTGCCAAAATCGAAATGCACAAACGGGGAAACCTCCAACAACCAATCCAAGATTATTACAATATCTAAACCTTCAATTTCAGGATCTCATTATAGCATTCTAGAGTTATAGAATCGACTATGAGTGAAAATGTAAAGTAGATTCAACGTCATTGACAAGATAGATTAACCAAAGAATGCTAGATCTTTTTTTTTTTTTTTTTTTTTTTTTGGTCAAAGGAAACATTATATTCAGAGAGGCGAAAATTTACACGCTGCAGCTAAAGCATCCGCTATTACAAGATCAAGCAAAATTGAAGGGTGGAAAGACATTCCAATTTGGGCCGAAAGCCCTCTACACTAAGCCTTGGCAGCCCAATTGGCGACCGCATTAGCTTCTCTCCGACACAGTTGTATCGTGAAATTAGGGCAAAACAAGAGGAGATCAACCGCCTCTAGTAGCAGCGAACGAAGCTCCCACAGCGATGAGCAGCCTTCGATTAGGGCTTCGACGACAGAGCTACAATTCGATTCAATCACCACTCATTCCTGATGAAGACCTTGATTAATCAAATGTTGGATGGCAAAGGAAATAGCAAGGAACTCCGCAACGAAAGCAGATGCAGCAGGTAAGTTTTTGGTGTAGACATCTATCAGTTTGCCTTGATGATCTCTTGAAATTGAAGCCATTGTCGCATCTGTGCAACCTGATCAATAAGATGCATCTACATTACAATTGAGAAAACCCTGATCAGGTGGTCTCCAAAGATGGCCAAGGTGCTGGATGAAGGTGTCCTGTCGCAGCTGAGCAAAGGAAGGAATCTGGTAGAGGTAAGCTTCGGTCAAAGCAACTTCTACAGCAAGGAAGGGTTCCAGACGCTGATTACAAAAAATCAAACTGTTTCGCATTTTCCATATTTGCCAAAAGAGGTTAGTGATCACTTCCAACGAAGGTGATTTCTTTTTCAATAGAATGTTGTCAACTATCCAAGCATCTAATCTGTGAATCTGGTGAGGAAGAATGTCAATATTAATCTGAGGATGTTTCCATACCCGTGAGGTCCACGGACAGAGCAAGAATCAGTGTTCTAAAGTCTCTGGCATTTGTTGATTGCATAACTTGCAATAGGGATCTGGTAAGATTTGTCTGCGGAATAGATTTTCTCTAGAAGCAATTGCGTTCTGACATAGGGACCAAAGAAAAATCTTCAATTTCGGCGCAGTACGCATTGACCATAATGATTTCCATAGTGACCGAGGGTTCTGATATGATGATGAAGCCGCCTGTATGTTCTGCTCATTGTTGATAGCTGTTAACAGATGATAACTACTTTTTACTATATGTCTTCCATCCTTGGTTGCTAGCCAAATTAATTTGTCTTCAATTGACAGAGATCTAACTGGAATGGTTAGAATCTCTTGAACAATCTAGTCATCCAGAAAACTATGAAGCAGAGAAGTATTCCAGCTGCGTTGGTTTGGATCAATGAGGTCTGCTGCTAGCTAAGGTTCATCTCTTGTAGGAGGACAACCAAGAACTCCTCTTGGTAACCATGGATCCTGTCGGATTCTAATCTAGTTACCATTGCCAACAGACTACCTTAGATGAGGAAGAATAGCTTCCCGACCTATAAGGATGCTCTGCCACCCCCAGGATGGTCGAGATCCCTTAGGAGCTAATCTAAAATTTGTATTATGAAAATATAAATCCTTTAAAATCTGACTCCATAATGCATCAGGATGTTAAATGATACGCCATGCTTGCTTACCAAGCATGGCTCTATTGAACTCAATTAAATCTCGGAATCCTAGGCCACCCTTATCCTTACTGCATTTTAAGATTTCCCATTTGCGCCAATGAATGCCAGCTCTAGTCAAATCATTCTTCCACCAGAATCTAGCAATACTCTTTTCGATAGCTCTACAAAGAGAGATAGGTAGCCTGAATATAGACATAGCGTAATGATGAATGACCTGAATGATAGATTTGAGAAGGATTTCCTTACCCCCCTTTGAAATAAATTTTTCTTTCCAGCCTTGTAATTTGGAATAAACTCTAGCTAGAATCCATGAGAACGTATCCTTTTTAGACCGACCCTAGTCAGAAGGGATTCCAAGGTAGTTTTCACATCTATGAAGCATAGGTATTCTCAACTCAGTAGCCATATTTTCCTTAAGACTAATAGGGCAATGCTTATTAAAGATTAGACCAGATTTGTTACGGTTCAAAGCATGTCCAGTGGCCAAGCAGTACTGGTTTAAGAGATTAGCAAGATTTTGGCATTCCCTAATGCTGCCATCTAGAAAAAATATTGCATCATCAGCAAAAAATAGATGGGAAAGTGTTGGACACCATCTATTTAATCTGATTCCTTTAAGATTTCCCATTTGAACTGCATTACTGATCATAGATGACAGGACATTGGCTAGAAGAATAAATATATGGGGAAAAAGGGGGTCACCTTGTCTCATTCCACGGGTAGGATAGATGGCAAGGAGTAGTTCTCCATTAAATTTGATATGAAGAGATGTTGTAGTGATGCATAGCATTACCCAATGAACCTACTTGGGATGGAAGCCCATTTGAAGGAAATAGTCCCTAAAGAAATCCCACTCAACTCAATCATACGCCTTTTGCATGTCAGTCTTGAGTATTGCTCTGAACTTTTTTGTGCTTTGACAGAATCTGAAATTGTGAAGCACCTCCTGAACTATTTGTCTTGAATCAATCTCCCACTGACAAAGGCTATTTATTAAATAGAAATCAGGTCAGGCAATAAAACTTTTAAACGATTGGCCAAAACCTTTGAAATGATTTTATATGCAAAGTTACAAAGGCTTATTGGCCTATATTGATCCAATTTCTCAGGATGAGGAGACTTAGGAATCAATGTGATAGCAGTGCGATTAAGCGTAGGCGGCATCTGTCCACACCAAAAAATATTCTGAACTAGGAGGAAAAGATCCTCCTTTATAACCTCCCAATGAGACTGATAAAACATACCATTAAAACCATTAGGGCCTGGGGCCTTACAAGCTCCTAGCTGAAAAGTAGTCCTACGCATCTCCTCTGGAGTAACATCTGCTAGCAAACTATTATTCATTTCAGTTGTAACTATCTGAGGGCACTACTGGATAATAGGCATATAAGCTTGAGGACCTACAAAAGTATATAATCCTGAAAAATAGTTGGGTGTCATTACCCGTTAAAGCTGGAAAATCACGAACCCATTCTTGGCGATCATCAAGCAGCATGCTAATTCGGTTCTGTTGCCTTCTTTGAATTGTTGTAGCATGAAAGAACTTTGTGTTCTTATCGCCCCATCGCAACCACTGAATTCGGGACCTCATGGCCCAAAATTGCTCTTCTTGCTGCCAGGTTTGTTTAATTTCCTGTCTAATTTTGGTACTTTCCTCTTTTATATTGATGCCCTGAGGTTGGTTAATGAGCTATTGCAAACGATGCTATAGATTGGAAACTTTTAGATCTACTCTGGGAAATTTACAGTGGCTTCATCTTGTTAAAGCTGCAGAAAGCTTAGACAATTTGGAAGGTAAGTTTGAATCCCAACCCCTTGCTAACTTCCATACATCATTTATAAGCTGACAACACTCTTCTTCATCATTCCAAAAGATTTCAAAATGAAATGATTTTCTTGATGCTCTGTAATTTGCTGAGGAGGAGAGGATTAGAGGGCTATGATCAGACCCAACAGCCGGCGTTGCAAAAGCCTTAGCCAAGGGGAATAATAAGCGCCAATTCGTGGAGCACAACACCCTGTCCAGACATTCCTTAACCAGCTCATCTCCTTCACGGTTGTTCGTCCAGGTAAATCTACAGCCCTTACTATCAAGTTTCATAAGAGAGCATTCGTCGATAACTGCTCTGAAAGAGGATAGTCTATAGGGATCAGCTCTTCTTTTTCCTATTTTTTCCCAAGGGTAAAGTATGTCATTAAAATCTCCCAAACAAACCCAGGGCATATTATTTACAGAGGTAATTCCTCTAAGATCGTCCCATAGCAACTATCTATTATGGTACATAAAGGAAGCATGAACACAAGTTATGCGCATAGTATGATCATCTTGAACATTAGAGTAAATCATATCAAAATATTCTTGATTAGAATTAATCACATCTAAATAAACCTGAGAATTCCAGAACACAACCATACCCCCTGCCAGACCAAAAGGATTGAGAATGTGAGAGTGCTCAAAATGTAGCCGTCGCTGAATCTTACGGACTAAACCCTCTGAATTCTTTGTTTCTATCAAAAAATGAGAGTGGGCTTTTCCTTGGCCGTCATGGCTTAAGGGCTTGAACTGTCAAGGGGTTGCCCAACCCCTGACAGTTCCAATAGATCATCTTCATTTGTTGGTGGGTGGCTGTTTAGGGCTAGCCACCAAAGCCCAAGTACCAGCTTCGCCTGCCTCAAATATAGGCGTGTCTAACAGAACAGAGTCATCAGGCTCATCAATTAACAAACCCCTGGTTTCATAAGGGTTGTAGCATTTTACCTTATTTGCAATTCCCAATTTTGATGGAGCCCTAATATTTTTCTGCTTCTTTGGTAAGTTAAGATCAGGGGACTCTGACAGAATACCTTTTTGTTTGGAAGCTGCAGGTATGAGGGTAGTATGGAGAGGTTTAGAGTGCAGCCCACCAGTCCGAGGTTGCTGGAGATCAAGGCCAAGCACTGATGGAGAAGAGTTATCCATCATCCTGTGGAGAGGAGCTGCTGCTTCAATTGTTGGTGGAGGTAATAAAGGGATGTTCATCAACTACGATGGAGGTGTCACAAGTATAGCCTCTTCTCTTGGTTCTACAAATTTTGGAGGGTCATAAAAGGTGTGCCAATATAGACTGTGCTCTCATACTACAGCCCGAAGCCACTGACCATATGGCAATTTTTCTGTGCCATCTATTTTTGACTCATCCAAAGGTATATCCTTGCAGCATACGGCATATTGGCCAAGTTTGCCATAGGAGTAGCAGAAGTGTGATAACCGTTCGTAACGGAAATCTAGCCAAAAAGGTTGGCCCCCTATCTTAATCAGCTTGCTTGTCTTAAGGGGAGTCCCTAGTGGAAGTTCTACCCTCACTCGACCTACCTCGGAGAACATGCCATCATTTGAATCAACCCTGACTTCAATCGCTCGCCCCAAATGCTGCACAGCCCTGGTAAGAGTGGTCTCTGTACACCATTCTAGACGTATCCCAAACACTTGCACCCAAAAGGCACATGTAGAAAAGTCGTAACAATGTAAAGGTGTATTGGGGATCCAAGGTTTAAAGATAACTAAGTGCCCTGAAAAATTCCAAGGGCCCCCTTCAAGAATTCTCCGTCTGTCATCATAAGATTGAAACCTAGCTACATAAAAACCTGCCTCACGCTGTGAAATGTCTACGTGCTCGGTTCACCAAGCTCTCTTAAGGGTGCTTTGGAATGCAGGGAAGTTAACTGAGGGATTGGAGAGAATTTTACCGATGAGAATTAATCGGCATTCCGCCAATTTTGCAGATGAAGGTGCATCATTCCATTCCTCTATTATGTGTTCAGTAGTGAGGCAACCCAATTTCTTGCAAAGGGCAGCCAGACGCGAAGAATTAGGAAGGACAGACAAGGCCATATAGTAACAACAAACCAAAAGGAATAACAGGAAAAGCTAACCACCTTGAAGACATAGAAAGCTGAATGGACTCAAGATAGGGACAGTGAATCAACTGAAGAACTTCCAAGAGAAGCTAGAAAATGAAGAGAACGGGATGGTCATAAAAAACCATTCGAAGGTGATAGAGTAGAAAACAAGAACAGTAGCATGCAAAGCAAGATAGCGAAAGCAAGCAAGAGAAAAGCTCTACTCAGCAAACAAAGAGAGACGAGGGAAGCTAAAGGACAGGGGTTTGAAAGGAAAAGGCCCACAAATCACCCAAACCATACAGGATTAGAGTAAAGACAACAAATGAAGACATGCAAGACAAACCCTGGATGATCGGGTTGAAGAAGAGGGCGACAGCCTGAGCGCAATAACAAGAGACATCGGGGGAAAGTGAAGAGCGCACGATAGACCAAGAAAAGAGCTGAGAAAGGAAGAAGAAGGGCAAAGCCACATATATCAAAGAAGCGAAGGTCGAAAAAGCGAAGGAGTAGGGAAGGATTGGGGTTGAAGAAAAGCTACCCAGAGGTAGGAAGGAACTCTCATCGCGAGAGAGAAAAGGGGACCCTATTTCACCTGCAAAGGTTAAAGATCCGAATCTGAACGGCTCATGAGATTTACCGCGGAATAGCAGGTCAAAGTGTCATCGGCCGTACTCCGCAACCAACAGTGTTTGCCCAAAAAAGAATGCTAGATCTAGTAAGAGAGAAAAAGCATAATTATTCGCATTCATAATTTCAAGGAGGATAGGGTTTTGACTCTTTTTGCAACTTTCATCAAACTTTGCTATGAACTAGATAATTATGGGAGAGAAACAATTTCAATTTTCTTTCTACTTTTCTGAATTTTCAATGTGAATTAGAGAGTAACAGGCGAAAATGAGTATCGACATTCTAGCCACTTTTGCAATGCTTTAGTGTGAACTGAAGAGTCACAGAGGAGTCGTGGAGTTTCAACATGAGTTACAGCTACAAAAGAGAAGGAGAATGAGAAGGTAGGATCTTTCGAGAAATAGCTTTTATACTATGGACATAAAAATGTATAAAAGAAAAGGAACAAGAGCAAAATAAGAAACAAATCTTGACCATCCAATTTTTGGAATATGAATGATTTAGAAAAATATATTTTTTAAAATAATTGTTTGTATCATTTAAAAAAGACAGTCAAAGAAAAATAATTTTATTATCGATAATAATTTAATATCTAAATATTTTTCATAGACAATGAAAATATGATTTTGCTTATTCATTTTGTAAATGATATATGCAATCATTTTTAAGAAGATAATTTTTAGTTTTTTTTTTTTTTTTTTAAACAAACGATGTGTTAGATGAATAAAATAACATCATCCACTTGAGCACATACAATATAACAAAAAATAGGATTCCTATGTAATAAAATTGAAATTAGCAACTTGGTATAACACCAATTTTCCTTATTGCATAAGCAAATTAGCTAGGAAGGTTCCTCGGGCAATAGTGCCGAACGTCAAGCATGTCGTCATCTATGAATTGAAGAGCAATCAAAGGACCATGCCTTGCTTGTGTACTAGAAAGCACCGATACTCTTTAAGAGCTTCGTGTCGTGTTAGACATGTTGACACCTAAATTTTTGGGGTTGATTTTTGCTAAAAAAAAAAAAAAATGCATGGCATATAGTTTAGGTAGATTTGATTTTTTTTTCCATTTTGTTTTATTTTATTAAGATTTTTATAGATTTAGGTAATATGCACTCGGATGTGTTTTTGCGCAAAAAAGGGAATTTTTTGATCGAATATACGAAAAATATTGCGCGGGATAAATAATATATTCGGTGAAATTTTACGCGAGCAAAATTGCATGTAAAATATACCATGAAGATACAATTTTGTCGGGTATAAAAGGGGGTCTTTTCCGTCGCCGGGGGAGACTCTCGGTTTTCTTGAAGAGAAATAAATAAATAAATAAGAGAAAAGAAAGCCAAAAAGTGAAAAGCAGAGACAGAGAGTCGTCCGTGAGGGGGGTTCGTTTGGGTAAAAAAAATGAAAGAAAAAGGGAGCGAGAGAGAAAAAGGTAAAAAGTAAAAGAAAAAAAGGATGTGAAAACCCCCCGCCACCTGTTCATCTTCCTCGTGGGGGAGGTGCTCGCCCGCACCGGCGCCGCCAGCCCGCGCCGGCGTCGTCCATAGCCGTCACTGTCGAAGCCATCGCCGCGCCTGCCATCGTCCCCGCCATCGCGCTCCCCACAGCTCGCGCGACTGACGCCAGGAGGTTCGAGCCCCGTCCGCACGCGTCCGAGCCGTCGCCCCGACGCCCACAGCCCCCGCCGCTCCTCTGCAGCCCTGCCCACGACGCCCTCCTCGAGTCCGAGATCCAGGTGCCACGATCTCCCCCGCAATTGCGACGCCCTCCGTCGCTCCAGTCCGCCGCCCCCAAAGCCCCGCTCCGCCCGCGAAGCTCCCGTCTCTGCCGCCCTCGGCCCACGTCGCCCGTCGCCCTCCTCCTCCAGATCCAGGAGCCAACGCCGCCAGTTGCCGTCTCGACGTCCGCGCCCCGTCGGCGAGTCGCCGCGGCGCCGATTCCCCGATTCGTTGCACGCACCCGTCCCACCGGAACCCTAGCCGTCGCCTCAAGCCTCGCCGGCCGCCCTCTCTATTTTTTTTCCTTTTTTTTTTTTTGAAAAAGAAAAAGAAAAAAAACAAAAAAAACAAAGAGGGCGAGGTAGATTTCCTTTCTTTTATTTATTTTATTTTATTTTTATTATTTTATTGTTATTTTATTGTTATTGTTTCCTTGTTATTTATTTTTATTAACAACATTATGCCTTGATATGTGATTGGAAATTCCAATTTATCCCCTAATTCGCAACCGCGTCGAGTTTTTTTTATTTCGTCTATAAGGCTTTAGACGAAATAATTAATTATGCGGGAATAAAATTGATATTTTGATCTTTAAGGCTTAAGATCAATTTATCGATTTTACTAGCGAAATATTACCCCTTGATTTGAATAATATGTGATATCTTTTTTGGGTAATTTTGAATGAACTTGATTGTTTCTATTTATCTTGTGAAATGTCTGAGTTAGAATATTGCATGTTTAGGGTTATTTGCATGTTTAGGCTAAGCATTTTAGTTATCGTAAATCTAAAAAAAAAAATCAAAAAAATCAAAAAAATCTTTAACTAGGTTTAATTGTCTTGCATATTTAGATTAGGGATTTTAATTAAGTCATGAAAAAAAAAAAGCAAAATTCACCTAGGATGCTAGTTGAATTGCATGTCAAATTTTTAATTAAAAAAACAAAAAGCAAACAAAAAAATCATCAATTTTTAGAATAGAATTGCATGTTCAATTTTAAGCTTAGATCATTTCTAAATAGATTGCATCTTAGGCTAGAAATTACTAAATTAAAACAATGTCTTAATTTAAATTAGGATAACCTAATTCCTAGTTTAAATAGGATAAAATTTTAATTTAGTTAGGAATTTCATTCAAATATCTTAGAATAAATTACCTCCACTTTTTAGGGTAAATTGCATTTTTTAAAAAATAAAAAAATCAGAAAAAAATCAAAAATCAAAAAAATCAAAATCTTGCATGAGCATGTAGAATTAGAAATATAGATTTGGTACATAAAGCATTTAGGCTAATAAATTAGACTCGTTTTTTTAGAATCACATTTTTAGATTATATTCTTTAGAAACTTTTTTAATAGGTTAGGATTAGATTTAGATAATTCCATTCTTAGAAAACTTGGCACCTTTTAAAAAAAAAAAAAAAAAAAAAAAGATAAAGAAATGGTTTTCTAAGTCAAAATAGGGTTAATTTAAATTAATCCTAAACATGAATTAGAAAATTATTCGTTTTAGGTAGTTCAATTAGGGCTTTTATTACTTCAAAATTCCAGATAAAAAAATCCAAAAAAATTAGGTGCATGTTAATCAATTTGCATTCTAGGACCACTTAATTTAAATTTGCATATTAGGTTGTTTAAGTTGCAATTATTACATTTCATGTCATATAATTTAGACCATTTTGCCATGTCATATTAGGCTATTAGCATGCATTGCATTTAGATTAAATTCCATTAAATAAAATGAAAATAAAAGAGAAATCTGCGTGTTAATTAGAGACCATATCTAGGATTGTTGATGTGGATTTTAATCTAACGATGCAGATGCTTTCGTTGCTACAAGGTAAGTCCCTTAACCTTATTCATAATTTTATTGGGTGTTAAATTGGTGGATTGTGCACCCGCATGATCACCTCACATGTTAGGGAGATAAATTAAAATCGATTCAAGCTGCTTGCCAAACATTTTTCAAAATAAAAGAATGGTACCGAAAGGGCATTAGAGAAATCTAGTGTAACCAAGTCCCCGTACCCATAATCTCTGGTTCGTAGGAGTAAAGTAATCTCCCATTACTTTACTTGGGTTTCTAATCGACCCACCAAAAATTGATTAGTGGCGACTCCTTAATAAAAATCATTTGCATGTTAAGAATTCAAACCTAAGTCGCGAATTGGTATGGGCTTGGGAGAGCCCGAGTTAAGTCTAGGCTTAACAATCCATTAGCCAAACCCTAGGTGGTTCGCACCCCGAAAAATTGGTCGCGACAGCTTGGCGACTCCACTAGGAAGTTGTGTTAAAACACTTAGTGGACTTAAGCCAATTTTTCTTTTTCTTTTGAAAAATATTTTTGTTTGGCAGCGAGGATCCCAGGTACGTCCCTAACATTTAAGGTGTTAAATGTTTTTGCAGATTGGGAGGTATAAGGGGAGTAGTCTTTGCTAACCCTTGTCTTACAGGTTGGAGTTTGGGATGAATGTTTTAAATTCAAATTATTGAAGTGTTGTGTGATTTGAACTGTTGTGCATGCTTTGCATTTAACATTACACTTTTGCACACACAACCTGCTGTCGGACCTGGGCCGCACTAGGATATTTAGGATGGTATTGAGTTGGATACGACTTCGACCGCGAGGCCGCGTAGTAGAGGTTGCCCAACTCAATCCCGAAAGTTTCTTTCTTGGTGTCAAGAATGTTTACCTCTGCCCGCGAGGCTGCGTCGCATTGGGGTATCATTCTTGACTCGAGCCGGAGTTAGAAGGGCTTGACTTAGTATGCGAGGCTGCAACTAAGTCATCCCACCCTTTTAGCTCCACCTTGCTTAGCCTTCCTAGTTAGAAATCGAACCTCACATCTCATGCGCATGTCTATGTGATTGCCATTGATTTTCCTTCGTGAAGTAAGTCTTCTATCCCTATACCTTGCAATTTATTTTGTCGTGCTTTTGGTCGGTCCATGATAATCTAGGTTAGTCATTTGATTTAATTCATTTGTCAATTAGGAATGAAATGAGGAAATTGTCATGCAATGAGTCATTTGGAAAATAAAAAAAGAGAGAATTTGTTTTCAATTCATGTCTAGGAAATTTAATCTTGCTAGGGTGTCTATTTTTCTAGCTTTCTTTAGGAAATTCCATTCTTGCACAAGCTTTTCATGAAATCAAAAAAATTGATTAGATCATTGTCATGGATTGGTTCTTTATCTGTACCTCATGCTGACACATCTTCATTCATTCAAATTAGGTGATAACGGATCCTTCATCCATTATTACACGATTAAGAGCAAGAATGACCGACCAAAATGAAATGCGTGATCGTATGTCCAACATTGAAGATCAGCTCCGTCAGTTAGCTGCCACTATGGAGCTTATAACAGCTCAAATCAAATCTCTTCAAGTCAATCCGACTCCTCCACCTGTTCTTCCCCAGATTATTGCCCCGAAGCGGACAGACAAGACCCAATTGGGTGATGACAACATGCCCGATTTGGAAGAAGACTCAATCCCGATCAATGTGGAAAAGCCTAAGCTTATCAACATCCCAAAGACGAAGCAGGATGATCGCTTCGCGAAACTCGAAGAGAAAATAAAACAACTGCAGGAGTCACAGAGCCTACTCCCGTTCGACCTCTCGATTTATGAAAAGGTCAAGATGCCTAGCAAGTTCAAGATGCCAGAGTTTGAAAAGTACGATGGTACATCTTGCCCAAAATCTCATTTGCAGATGTACCATGTACGCATGGCCCAGCACGTCAAAAATGAGCCCCTCATGATCCAATCATTTCACGCAAGTTTGACTGGACCCGCGTTAAACTGGTATATGATGAAAAATGTGAACCTTTTGGAGACTTGGAATGAGGTGGCTGATGCCTTCCTCAAGCAGTATAAGTTCAACATGGACATCGCTCCTTCCCGAGAAGATCTTGAGAGGATGGAGAAAAAGAGGAGCGAGTCATTCAAGGAGTACGCCGTGAGATGGCAAAATCTAGCTACTCAAATCACTCCTGAACCTACTGACAAGGAGTTGATGAAGCTGTTCATAAAGACCCTCCCATCTGAGTTCCGTAATCGGATGGCAAGCACTTATGTCGAGAGTTTCAACCAACTGATTCCTGTGGGAGAGCAAGTCGAGATGGGGATAAGGGAAGGATGGTTTACTAAACCGTCAAGTAAGAGATTCTCCGCCAAAAAGGAGAAAGAAGCTGTTGAAGACGTGAATGTGGCTTATAGCCAAGAAAGTACCAACCGTGGGCTGGCTGTCCAAATCAATGCAAGGCAGCAACAAACCGCCGGTCGTCAACCGTTTGCAAAGGATAGAAGGGAGTTCACTCCTCTCCCTGGATCTCCATCCCAGGTGTTGGCAATCCTAAGAAAGAAAGGTTTGCTTACTAGCGAACCAAAGCGCCCTAACCGCGAGACCCTTCGTAGTTATGATCCAACAAAGAAGTGTGATTACCATGGTGGCGAATTGGGGCATTCAACTGATGAGTGTTTCACCCTCAAGCACAAGATCCAAAACCTCCTGGACACGAAGGCCTTTTCATTCCAAACCGCTCGGCCAAATGTCCAGAAGAATCCGCCACCGGAACATGAGGGTATGGTTAATGCTATCCTGGATCCAGACGATGCATCTTGAGACTTACCACCACCCACTCCTGAAGTTTCAAATGCTGCCTTTATGATGGAAGGGGTCATGGATGGGAATGATTTTGTTCCTGATAGTGGCTTTGGAAGGAATGGTCAGGGTATTCAAAGTCCCAATGAAGCCCTTCAGAGGACCCATGCTGCTGGAAGAGGCGGACAAAATCTTGGAGGACGAAGACAGGAAGGACAAAGCCTGGTACCCAACCAAAGGCAAGGAAGGCAAAGCCCACCACCCCCAAGCATTCATGAGACATTCCCTGGTCCTCCGGTAACGATACAGGATGAGGCGGAAGTAATAGACACCCTAGGGCAGCCGAGCGGCAAGTTTGACTACCTGGTGAAGTATTCGGCCCCTCCAGGCTTCTACATTGATCCTCGTAGCATTGTCCTAGATGGATGGGGTGGCATGGATGATCCGACACCCCCGAAGACCAAGGACCCTGAAGACATGCTGGGAGGAGTAACAAGCTTGTTCGATGACATCGTCATAGGAGCCATTGACGAAGGATCCCCCGAAGAAATGGGCCCTGGCCCACAAGAGTAACTCATTTATCGATTTCTCGCATTCCCCTGCATGGGAATTTTTATTGCTTTCTAGGAATAATTATCGCTATCTAGCAATTGTCTTCGTTTTCTTTTTAGGACTTGGATTTGTACTTTCAATTCAATAAATGTAATTGATTGATGAATATCAATAAAATTACAAGTTTTATTTTGAGGGCATGATGAGGTACACCAAACCAGCCCGGTGATGATATCTAGCCGATAAAACAAAAGAAAAATCCAAGGAGAATTCTGAGGCCTGGGCTTCATCATGCTTCCTCGTGTCAAAATGTTTAAAAAAAAAATCATTTTCAAAAGTCTTTCAAAAAAGTCTTTTAAAAAAAAAAATCTTTCAAAAAATACAGATTACTCTGTTTGTTTTTCTAATTTATCTACTTCCTGTTTCAGGGATAATCTTATAGCATGTAAAGATGTGGAAGTGGTCCAATCCAATTCTAAATCCTAGGGGCAAGTTTACTCCAAATTACAGTGGACCATATGTGGTGAATTTTCTGGAGGTGCTTCAATCTTGGCAGAAAATGATGGTCGTGAGTTTTTCCACTCTAGTTAATTCGCATGCTATCAGGAAGTATCATCATGATTGAATTTGCTGTGTCATGTTTTGAATTGCAAGCACTTTTATGATCAATAAATTGCCTCAATGAGTTGCAAATTCAATTATTCAAATTTGTTGCAAATTTTGCATATTCTCCATGATGAATTGCGTGAGAAAAATTGAGTGTGTCAAATGGGATATCTTGGGATGATGAAAGGCAAGCCTTATTTCATACACTATTTCATACACTAACCCCCAATGAGTTCTATGAAAAATTCCATGCCCGTAAGGAAAAGGGCGGTCTCGCAAAGGATACGTTATCCAAAGTGATGAGAGGTAGTTTCTTCCTCTACCCAAAACACTACAGGTATATCCATTGTTTAGCCCCTTGAGCCCACACACATGAAGAGTTTGTTTAAAATTACCCCTGTCAAGGATCATCCCACATTGGGACAAATTTGAAATCAAGGGTAGGAACTTTCTTATTTACACTTGCGTCAATCTTCGGGTATTGCTTTCGTAGTGTAACTTGTACGATAATTGAAGTGCCTTAAGATGATGAAGAGCAGTCATTTCTCTATCCTATACACTTTTATCCATCGCATAGCCCACTTGAGCCTATGAATTCATTTCATATTAAACCCAGTTGGTGATCATCCCCCATACTGGGGCAAGACAAATTCAAGCGGCATGAACTAGGATGCCCACAAAAAATGAAGGTTTTGATAAAAAAAAAAAAGTGCAAAAATGGGGCATAAAAAAGCAGTGTGCTTGGTAAAAGCAAGGCCGATGCCCAAAAGAAAAGAAAAAGAAAAAACGCCTAATATGCTTAGCCATACCCTAAACAAGGCAGTACAAAAAAGGAAAAGGAAAAAGCTCAAATGCTGTTCCAATCAATGAGTGCAAGAGAAAATCTTCGACATTGAAGAAGAAAATTGGTAGAAATGTCATGATAATCACCAACTTTACCCTCTAAACACCTTTTGAGCCTAATCATCCTTTCGTTTCTTAACCCATGAACCAAGCCTACGTTACGTCCCTTACAAAGTCTCTTCAGATTAGGGCACTTAAATTAACGTAAAGGTTCATATGTTCGAAAGTATCGCTCGAAGGAGTGTGAGTAAGATAATTTCTGCCTCATTTCTTATGATGATTGCAGAATATTATTCAAATAAGCTTGACTCAAAGAGTCCCATTCGCTAAGCCATTGACCAAGCCCGCATTATGGTCCCTCTTAAAAGACCTCTCAGATTGGTAAGATCGTACCACTTGCGAGATTGCTTGGACCCTTGTTTGGCATGATGAAGGTAAGATAGAGTGATTGACAGAATCATGCATCAAAGGTCAGGATAAAATAGCCATTTTAATGAGGATGAGAGAAAAGTCCTTTCAGACCAAAGGGTCCCTCATTTGACACATTCATGACACTCATGTATTCAGAATGGAAATTAGATGATGCAAGATTGATGGAAATTATCATAAACCTCTATTAAATTGATGCATGTTTATGATTACAAATGCATCTTGCTTCTCCTATGATCAAGTTTTGCAGGAGACATATCCCTCAAGAATTGGAGATGTTACCAGGTAAGTATATCTCTATCTATACCTTAAATACTCGTCATTGCACAGGTATTCCCTTTTTAAGTATATTTGACACTCAATTGAGTTGTCCCCCAAAGATTTTTCTCCAGATTCAATCTGATTAAGGCGACCGAAGAATGGTGCGGGTCCTGGTCAGATGATTTCTTCCGCAAGGCTGGGCGACTGAAGAATGGTTCGAGTCCTAGCCAAGCGAAACCTCAGTCTAGGCGACCGTAGAATGGTACGGGTCCTATACATGTAACACCAACTATCTTCATTGGAGGTAAGATCACTTGACATCTCAGTCTGGATCTAGATGTCTTGATTTAAACATTTCACTCTGGATGTGAATGTTTTTTCTTTCTCGTTATACCTTAGTATGGATCTAGGTATTTCGAGTCCGAAACTCTTGACATCTCAGTCAGGATCTGGGTGTCTTGATTTAAGTTTTTTCATCTTTCTCGTTATACCTTAGTCAGGATCTAGGTATTTCGAGTCCAAAACTCTCGACATCTCAGTCAGGATCTGGGTGTCTTGATTTAAGTTTTTCATCTTTCTCGTTATACCTTAGTCAGGATCTAGGTATTTCGAGTCCGAAACTCTTGACATCTCAGTCAGGATCTGGGTATCTTGATTTAAGTTTTTTCATCTTTCTCGTTATACTTTAGTCAGGATCTAGGTATTTCGAGTCCAAAACTCTTGACATCTCAGTCAGGATCTGGGTGTCTTGATTTAAACTTTTCATCTTTCTCCTTATACTTTAGTCTGGATCTAAGTATTTCGAGCCCAAAAACTCTTGACATCTCGGTCTGGATCTGGATGTCTCAATTTAAACATTTCACTCTGGATGTGAATGTTTTTAATCCTTCTCGCTATACCTTAGTCAGGATCTAGGTATTTCGAGCCCAAAAACTCTTGACATCTCGGTTTGGACTGGATGTCTTGATTTGAACATTTCACTTTGGATGTGAATGTTCAATTTATTACCTCGTTAGGCTTTTCAAGAAACCTGAATGAGAATTGGGTACTTGTGAAGCAAATAGGTATTTATCATGTACCTCAAGATGCTTTACCACACTGATTGGTGAGCAATTATAGGTACGTTATTTCCTTTCGCATCATTCATTTGCATTAGCATTGGCATACATCATATAAATTGCATTAAAAAATGGAATTCATTTTCCAACAAAAAATCATTTATTGCATAAGCATAACCAAAATTTAGGTCTCAATTTGTCTTTAAAGGCAACCTCTGCGAGCTCACCTTCAAAGAGGGGCAGCTGTTGACACCTAAATTTTTGGGGTTGATTTTTGCTAAAAAAAAAAAAAATGCATGGCATATAGTTTAGGTAGATTTGATTTTTTTTTCCATTTTGTTTTATTTTATTAAGATTTTTATAGATTTAGGTAATATGCACTCGGATGTGTTTTTTGCGCAAAAGGGGAATTTTTTGATCGAATATACGAAAAATATTGCGCGGGATAAATAATATATTCGGTGAAATTTTACGCGAGCAAAATTGGCAGTAAAATATACCATGAAGACACAATTTTGTCGGGTATAAAAGGGGGTCTTTTCCGTCGGGGGGAGACTCTTGGTTTTCTTGAAGAGAAATAAAAAAAAAAAAAAAAAAAAGAGAAAAGAAAGCCAAAAAGTGAAAAGCAGAGACGAGAGAGTCGTCCGTGAGGGGGGTTCGTTTGGGTAAAAAAAATGAAGAGAAAAAGGGAGCAGAGAGAAAAAGGTAAAAAGTAAAAGAAAAAAAAAGAGGTGAAAACCCCCCGCCACTGTTCATCTTCCTCGTGGGGGAGGTGCTCGCCTGCACCGGCGCCGCCAGCCCGCGCCGACGTCATCCATCGCCGTCGCCGTCGAAGCCATTGCCGCCGCCTGCCATCATCCCCGCCATCGCGCTCCCCACAGCTCGCACGACTGACGCCAGGAGGTTCGAGCCCCGTCCGCACGCGTCCGAGCCGTCGCCCCGACGCCCACAGCCCCCGCCGCTCCTCTACGGCCCCGCCCACGACGCCCTCCTCGGGTCCGAGATCCAGGTGCCACGATCTCCCCTTGCAATCGCGACGCCCTCGTCGCTCCAGTCCGCCGCCCCGAAGCCCCACTCCGCCCGCGAAGCTCCCGTCGCTGCGCCCTCGGCCCGCATCGCCCGTCGCCCTCCTCCTCCAAATCCAAGAGCCAACGCCGCCAGCTGCCGTCTCGACGTCCGCGCCCCAGTCGCTGAGCCACCACGCTGCCGATTCCCCGATCCGTTGCGCGCACCCGTCCCACCGGAACCCTAGCCGTCGCCTCAAGCCTCGCCGGCTGCCCTCTTTATTTTTTTTTCCTTTTTTTTTTTGAAAAAGAAAAAGAAAAAAAAAAAAAAAAAAAAAAGCAAAAAGGGCAATTAGGTAGATTTCCTTTCTTTCATTTATTTTATTTTATTTTTATTATTTTATTGTTATTTTATTGTTATTGTTTCCTTGTTATTTATTTTTATTAACAACATTATGCCCGATATGTGATTGGAAATTCCAATTTATCCCCTAATTCGCAACCGCGTGAAGTTTTTTTTTTATTTCGTCTATAAGGCTTTAGACGAAATAATTAATTATGCGGGAATAAAATTGATATTTTGATCTTTAAGGCTTAAGATCAATTTATCGATTTTACTAGCGAAATATTATCCCTTGATTTGAATAATATGTGATATCTTTTTTGGGTAATTTTGAATGAACTTGATTGTTTCTATTTATCTTGTGAAATGTCTGAGTTAGAATATTGCATGTTTAGGGTTATTTGCATGTTCGGGCTAAGCATTTTAGTTATCGTAAATCTAAAAAAAAAAACAACAAAAAATCAAAAAAAAATCTTTAACTAGGTTTAATTGTCTTGCATATTTAGATTAGGGATTTTAATTAAGTTATGAAAAAACAAAAAAGCAAAATTCACCTAGGATGCTAGTTGAATTGCATGTCAAATTTTTAAAAAAAAAAAAAGCAAACAAAAAAATCTTCAATTTTTAGAATAGAATTGCATGTTCAATTTTAAGCTTAGATCATTTCTAAATAGATTGCATCTTAGGCTAGAAATTACTAAATTAAAACAATGTCTTAATTTAAATTAGGATAACCTAATTCCTAGTTTAAATAGGATAAAATTTTAATTTAGTTAGGAATTTCATTCAAATATCTTAGAATAAATTACCTCCACTTTTTAGGGTAAATTGCATTTTATAAAAAAAATAAAAAAATCAAAAAAAAATCAAAAATCAAAAAAATCAAAATCTTGCATGAGCATGTAGAATTAGAAATATAGATTTGGTACATAAAGCATTTAGGCTAATAAATTAGACTCTTTTTTTTTTAGAATCACATTTTTAGATTATATTCTTTAGAAATTTTTTTTAATAGGTTAGGATTAGATTTAGATAATTCCATTCTTAGAAAACTTGGCACATTTTAAAAAAAAAAAAAAAAAAAATAAAGAAATGGTTTTCTAAGTCAAAATAGGGTTAATTTAAATTAATCCTAAACATGAATTAGAAAATTATTCGTTTTAGGTAGTTCAATTAGGGCTTTTATTAATTCAAAATTCCAGATAAAAAAAATCCAAAAAAATTAGGTGAATGTTAATCAATTTGCATTCTAGGACCACTTAATTTAAATTTGCATATTAGGTTGTTTAAGTTGCAATTATTACATTTCATGTCATATAATTTAGACCATTTTGCCATGTCATATTAGGCTATTAGCATGCATTGCATTTAGATTAAATTCCATTAAATAAAATGAAAATAAAAGAGAAATCTGCGTGTTAATTAGAGACCATATCTAGGATTGTTGATGTGGATTTTAATCTAACGATGCAGATGCTTTCGTTGCTACAAGGTAAGTCCCTTAACCTTATTCATTATTTTATTGGGTGTTAAACAGGTGGATTGTGCACCCACATGATCACCTCACATGTTAGGGAGATAAATTAAAATCAATTCAAGCTGCTTGCCAAACATTTTTCAAAATAAAAGAATGGTACCGAAAGGGCATTAGAGAAATCTAGTGTAACCAAGTCCCCGTACCCATAATCTCTGGTTCATAGGAGTAAAGTAATCTCCCATTACTTTACTTGGATTTCTAATCGACCCACCAAAAATTGATTAGTGGCGACTCCTTAATAAAAATCATTTGCATATTAAGAATTCAAACCTAAGTCGCGAATTGGTATGGGCTTGGGATAGCCCGAGTTTAGTCTAGGCTTAACAATCCATTAGCCAAACCCTAGGTGGTTCGCACCCCGAAAAATTGGTCGCGACAAGACATTTCGACATGTGTCTCACATTCTTTAACACTCTCAGGCACTCTGACACTTAGTTAACACGTGTCGAAAAATCTAACACCTGATTAATTTTCTCAGCACTCTTCGACACTCGAGTTGGAATTCCAATATGTGAGCTTCCCATTTCGATACATGAGATTAATTTTAAAAATTTTCAATAAATGATGAGTCAAAATGTGTGTATGTATGTGTCTAAATGGGGAAAGAATAAAAACTTAGTCTTTTCTTCTCTTTTGACTCTCACTTCCCATGATATAAAATTCACACCCCAAGTTTTTTTTTTCTCTTGTTTCCCGATACATCTAACACATGAATCTAGAATGTGTCTTGCTTGTTTTCCTTATTTATGAATTTGTCGCGACCTATTTTTCAGGGTGCACCACCTAGAGTTTAGGCTAATTGACTGCTAAGCCTAGACTTAGCTCGAGCCCTCCCAGACCCATACCAATTCGCAACTTTAGGTTCAAGTTCGTAAAACATGCAAATGGATTTCAATTAGGAGTCGCCACTAATCAATTTTTGGTAGGTCGATTAGACACCTAAGTAAAATAATGGGAGAATTATTTTACTCCTACAAACCAGAGATTTTAGGTACGGAAACTTGATTACACTAGATTTTTATAATGCCCTTTCGGCACCATTTCTTTTTTTTTTTTTTTTTTTTTTTTTTTTAATTTGCAAGCAGCTTAGATTTATTTTAACCTAAATTACTATCATGCAAATATGGTGACCACATGGGTGCTCATCCACTATTAAACATTCAATAAAAATGGATAAATAAATAAATTGCATTGAAAGAAATAAACACACCAAGCAAACAATTTTTTTTGGGGTTTTTTTTAATCTTGAATGAATTTAGAATTTTTATAAAACATGCATTTTAACTAAATGACCTAATTTTCTAATATGCAAATTCTAATTAAATGACCCTATCATGCAAGTGAATTAACATACACCTAATGTTACTAATGAACAAATTTTAACTAAATGAACCTATTATGCAAATTAACATGCACCAAATATTACTAATAAACAAATTTTAACTAAATGAACCTATTATGCAAATTAATTAACATGTAGCTAATATTTTTTTATTTGAAATTCGGCATTAATAAAAACCCTAATTAAACTATCTGAAAATGAATGATTTTCTAATTCATTTTTGGGATTAATTTGACTTAAACTCTATTTTGTCTTAATTTTCTTTTTACTTTTTTAAAATATGCCAATTTTTGAAAGACTCTATTTAAAAAAGGTTATCTATGTCCAACCCTAACCTATTTAAAATGCATTATCTAAAAAATGCAATCCTAGAAATGTAATGCTAAAAAAAATTACTAAACCTACATGTCTAATTTATTAAATCTATATGCTCATGCAGGATTTTGATTTTTTTGATTTTCTAATATTTTATTTTTAGATAAGTAATTAAATAAATATTAAATCTAAACTATCAATAAAGGATTAAAATAATCAAAAAAATAACATGTTGTCTCACAGGTCAAATTAACAATTATCCTAACCCTAATTATCACGATAAAGAGTTCAAAATAATTAAAAATCTTATCCAAAGTCTTACGAACCAAATTAATAATTATAATGATTTAACAATTGAAATTCTACCAAAAAGTCCAAAAATTAATATAATTAAAAAAATGATCCGATGTCTTACAGATCAAATTAGCAATTATAATAATTCCAGATAAAATCCCTATGGATATTGCCTACAAAATTTCATGAAATGAAATTAGACATCCATTGTTCCAATTTAAATAACAAAACAAAAATAAAAAAGTAAAAAAGTAAAATAAATGAAAAGTAAAGATAAACTAATCCACCTAAGGGGAACACAGGAGGACGGCAGCGCGATGGGGATAGGTGCGCGCGAACCAACGACGGCGGTGGGCGAGTAGGTCACAGGCGGTGGTGGCATGGGCTAAGGTGCGGCGGCGGAGCGGACGCACGGTGGTGCCGACGTGAGGCGAGGTGGCAGGTGGATCACGAAGGTGGCTGCTGCAGGTGTCGGGGGCGGTGCAGTCGTAATGCGGGTGCGGGGTGGATAGGCGGTGGTGCAAGCGCGGCAACGATGCTGTTGATGCTTGGGAGGAGACGATGAGTGGGGACTTGGATGGCGGCATCTAGACAACTGGCGGAACGGTGATGCTCGAGCGAAGGGCAGCAGGCGTTGGGCGCTAGATCGCAGAGGCAGCTGCTAGTCGCGTCGTGCAGAGGCGCGGTGAGGGGCTGAGGCGCGACGATAGTGCTGGTGCGATGGGTGGCAACACGAGGGCAGAGTGGCGAAGGCACCAACGGGATCTGGAGGTGAGCGGGTTGTAGAGTTACGGGGGTTACTCGTGGATCGAAGCCGGTAGCGGACGGCACAGGAGTGCGGCGGCGTGGGCGACGACAAAGCGGCGTGGGGGTTCGCGGAGAAGAAACCCACGAAGAAGATGAACAACGCACATTTTTTCTTTATTATTTTTTGGTTTTTCTCTCTCCCTCACATCACTTCTCCCTCCCACTGCTACAAACCGGTCAATTCCCCTCTTCACTTTTCTTTGTTTTTTTTTCTCTTTTTCTCTCTTTTCTCTTGCGCTCCATTTCGCACCAATTCTCTCAATTTTTTCTCTCAATTTTTGAATTCCTTCCCTCTTTGCCCACCACACGCGACTCCTTTTATACACCAAAAAAAAAATGTATCTCCGTGGTATATTTCATTGCCAATTTTTACTTGTGCAAAATACCATTGAATATATCATTTCACCCCGCGCAATATTTTTTACATATTCGATCAAAAAAATTCCCCTTTTGCGCAAAAATGCATCTCCCAGTATATATTACCTAAATATAAGAGAAATCTTAATGGAATATAACAAAAATAAAATTTACTAAATTATATGACATGTGATTATTATTATTATTATTATTATTATTATTATTATTATTATTATTATTATTATTATTATTATTATTATTATTATTATTATTTATTTAGCAAAAACTAACCCTAAAAATTTAAGTGTCAACAGCTACCCCTCCTTGAAGGTGAACTCGCAGAGATCGCATTTAAAGACAAATTGAGACCTAAATTTTGGTCATGCATGTGCAATGAATGATTTTTTGTTGGAACATGAATTCCATTTTTTAATGCAATTTATATGATGCATGGAAATGCTAATGCAAATGATAAATGAACCTACCTGAAATAACTTACCTTCGAGAAAGATAGAGTAATTCGAGGTAGTGGGTGTTACATGTCCAGGACCCGTACCATTCTACAGTCGCCCAGAATAGTAGCATAACTTCGTAAAGAGACTACTTTCCCAAGACCCGTATCATTCTACGAACGCCCAGTATGGCGGAAAGGTTTTGTAATAAAAACTGCTTTCCCAAGACCCATACCATTCTACAGTCGCCCAGTACGGCAGAAAAGTTTTGTCTAGGACCCGTGCCATTCTACGGTCGCCTAAACGAGGATTCATTTTCCAAGACCCGTACCATTATACAGTCGCTTGAATGAGGAATGAGTGTTGTCAAAGACCCGTACCATTCTACGGTCGCCTGAACGGGGAAATTGCTTTTTCAGGACCCGAACCATTCTAAGGTCGCCTGTTAGAGCAATAAATGTTGCCTAGGACCCATACCATTCTATGATCACCTAGACTGAGGTTTTGCTTGGCTAGGACCCGAACCATTCTTCGATCGCCCAGCCTTGCAACAGAGATCATCTAACCAGGACCCGAACCATTCTTCGGTCGCCTTAATCAGATTGAATCTGGAGAAAAATCTTTGGGGGACAACTCAATTGAGTGTCGACATACTTAAAAGGGAATACCTGCACAATGACAAATATTCAAGGTATGAATAGAGATATACTTACCTAGTAACATCTCTGATTTTTGGAGATACGTCTCCTGCAAAACATGGTTGTAGGAGAGGCAACATACATTTATAATTACAAACATGCATTAATTCAATGGAGATTCCTGATGATTTCTATCAATCTCATATCACCTAACTCCATTAGGAAAGGAAAAAATATTCTAATCTGAACACATGAGTGTCATGGATGTGTCAAATGAGGGATCCTTTGGTCTGAAAGGATTTTTCTCTCATCCTCATCAAAATGGCCATTTCATCCTGACCTTTGATGCAGGATTTTGTCAATCACTCTATCTCACCATCGTCATGCCAAATAAGGGTCTAAGCAATCTCGCAAGTGGTATGACCCTATCAATCTGAGAGTTCTTTAAAAGGGACCATGATGTGGGCTTGGTCAATGGCTTAACAAAGGGGACTCTTTGAGTCAAGATTATTTGAAAAATGAGTGATATTATACAATCATCTTGGGGTTTACAAGTCAAGAAACATAAGAAATGAGGCAAAAATTGTCTTACTCGCACTTCTTCGAGCGATGCTTTCGAACATATGAACCTTTACGTTAATTTAAGTGCCCTAATCTGAAAAGACTTTGCAAGGGAGGTAACGTAAGATCGGTTCATGGGTTGAGAAACGAAAAGGTCATTCGGCTCAAAAAGTGTTTAAAGGATAAAAGTTGATGATCATCTTGATATTTCCACAAATTTTCTTCTTCAATGTCGAAGATTTTCTTTGCACTCATTGATTGCAACATCATTTGAGTTTTTTTTTCTTTTTTCAGTACCGCCTTGTTCACGATATGACTCACAATATCAGGTATCGGTCTTGCTTTTATCAAGCACACTGCTTTTACATGCCCCATTTTTGCACTTTTTTTTTTTTTTTTTTTTTTTTTGTTTATAAACAAAATCTCCATTTTTGTCGGCATTCTAGTTCATGCCACCTAAATGTTTTTGTCTTGCCTTAGTGTGGGGGATGATCACCAACTGGGTTTAATAGGAAATGAATTTATAAGCTCGAGTGGGCTATGCAATGGATAAAAGTTTATAGGATAGAGAAATGACTGCTCTTCGTCATCCTAAGGCACTTTAATTATTGTACAAGTTGCACCACGAAAGCAATACCCGAAGATTGATGCAAGTGTAAGTAAGAAAATTCCTACCACTGATCTCAAATTTGTCCCAATGTGGGATGATCCTTAACGAGGATAATTTAAAAAAAAAAAAAAAAAAAAAACTATTCATGTGTTAGGCTCAAGGGGTTAAACGATGGATATACCTGCAGTGTTTCTGATGGAGGAAAAAACTGCCTCTCATCACTTCGGATAACGTACCCTTTGCAAGACCACCCTTTTCCTTGCGGGCATGGAATTTTTCCACACAACTCACTGGGGAATAGTGTCTTAAATAGTGTATGGAATAAGGCTTGCCTTTCATCATTCCAAGATATCTCATTTGACACATTCAATTTATCTCACATAATTCATCAAGGAAAACATGCAAAATGAATAATTGAATTTGCAACTCATTGTGGCGATTTATTCATCATAAAAATGCTTGCAATTCAAAACATGACACAGCAAATTCTATCATGGATAATACTTCTTGACAGCATCAGAATTAACTAGAGTGGAAAACTGACGACCATCCATTTCTGCCAGAATCAAAGCACCTCCAGGAAGTACCTTTTTCACCACATATGGACCACTGTAATTTGGGGCAAACTTCCCCCCAGGATCTGGAAAAATCAACAACAGCTTCCTTAGAACAAGATCATTTACCTCGAAGTGTCTCGATCGTACCTTCCGATTGGAGGATCTGGCCACTCTCTACTGATAAGTTTGGCCATGGCAGAGAGCCTTCAGTCTCTTCTCATCAATCAAGTTCAACTTTTTATGTCTTTGTTGCATCCACTCAACCTCAGACAACTCTGCTTGGGATAAAACTCTTAGGGATGGAATCTTCACCTCCACAAGTAAAATCGCCTCCATGCCAATACACTAGAGCAAAAGGGGTTGCCCCAGTAGAAGTGCGGATCGATGTCCAGTATGCCATTAATGCGAAGGGTAACCTCCCATGCCAATCTTGATAATTCTTGGCTGTCTTAGCCAAGATCTTCTTAATGTTCTTATTGGCAGCTTCCACAGCCCCGTTCATTTATGGGCGGTAAGTGGACGAATTCAGGTGTTTGATCTTGAACTCGCTGAACAACTCATCAACAATTTTGTTGTTCAAATTTGTCCCATTATCAGTTATGATTGATTCAGGGACGCCATAACGAGCAATTATGTCACGTTTGATGAATTTCGCAACATTGCATGCAGTGACACTTGCAAAGGATGTAGCTTCGATGCATTTGGAGAAATAGTCTATCACCACCAAAATGAATCGATGCCCATTTGAAACCTTCGGATTTATTGGACCAATCACATCAATTCCCCACATCGAGAAAGGCCATGGCTTAGAAAACTGATGCAGCTCAGTTGGAGGAACGTTTATCTTATCACAATGGATTTGACAACGGTGACAACTTCGTACGTGCTTGGTGCAATCACTTTCCAGTGTGAGCCAGTAATAGCCTAATCTCATAATTTTCTTAGCCAACATGTGCCCGTTCATATGAGGGCCACATACTCCTTCGTGCACTTCTTGCATGATTTGAGTAGCCTCGGCTGCATCCACACACCGCAATAGGACTGAATCATGAGACCTCTTGTGCAAATTTTCGCCACTAACGAATAATTTTGAGGCCATCTTCGTGATGTATTTCCTATCAGCCAGAGTGCTCCCTTCAGGAAATTCCTACTTTTTAATGTAGTTCATGATATCATAATACCATGGCTTTCCATCAAGCTCTTCAGTTATGATCATACAATAGGCCGGTTTCGGCAAAACTTCTATTTTCAATGGCTCAACTTCCAACCCATCGGTGACTTGCAGCATAGAAGACAAAGTTGTGAGTGCATCCACAAATTGATTATGATACCTTGGCAAGTATTCAAACGAAATTTTCTTGAATTCCCTTACTAGATCTTTTAAGTACTTGTGGTATGGGAGTAACTTAGCATCTTTAGTCTTCCATTCACCCACGGTCTGCAATATTATCAGTGCAGAATCTCCAAACACTTTCAACTTAGCCACACCCATCTTGATTGCAGCTTGGAGTCCGAGGATGCAAGCTTCATATTCAGCCACATTGTTAGTGCATGGGAACACCAATTTTGCAGCTACCGGATGGTGCTGTCCGTCTGGGGATATCAAGATTGCCCCAGTACCGGAACCAGACAAGTTCACAGCTCCATCAAAGAACATTGTCCATGAGTCTTCATCTACACTCAAAACACGGTCATCTGGGAAACCGTCCTCATTATTTGAGACTCTTGGATTCTCAGCCAATATATAAGCCATCGCTCGACCTTTAGCTGACTTTTGTGGCATGAACTGCACATCAAATTCTGAGATTAAAATTTGCCACTTAGCCAACTTACCCACCAAAGCTGGCCGATCAAGCAAATATTTGATAGGATTATTCTCAGTTACGAGGAATGTCTGGTAATGCAATGTGTACTGCCGCAATCTATGCAACACCCACACTAATGTAGCATAAGTCTTCTCAACATCAGAATATTTTAATTCTGACACGGTGAACTTTTTACTCAGGTAATAAATGGCTCGATCTTCTTTATCGATGGGACTTTCCTAAGCCAGCATTGCACCTAACGATTCACTATGAATAGTGAGGTAGAGAATCAAGGGATGGCCCGGTGATGGTGGGACAAGAACCAGTGGGTTCATCAGGTACTGCTTCAGCTTATCGAATGCTTCTCGACACTCACCATCCCAGTTGACTCGTGCATTCTTCTTTAGGAGCTTGAAGAACAGCTTGGCAGTTTTAGAAAGTTGGGAAAAAAATCGAGCAATGTAATTCAATCTCCCCAAAAGGCTTCGGACTTCTTTGACCATTGATGGAGGCTGTAACTCACATATGGCCTTAACTTTAGATGGGTCGATCTCAATCCCTTTACTGCCCACAATGAATCCGAGTAATTTACCGGATGTTGCTCCAAACACGCATTTAGCGAGATTTAGTCGAAGCTTGAATTCACGAAGACGATCGAACAACTTCTTCAAAGTTTCAACATGGCTTCTTCCGGGTCGGGTCTTCGCAATCATATCATCAACATAGACTTCAATCTCCTTATGCATTATATTGTGAGATAGTGTTACCATGGCTCGCTGGTAAGTTGCCCCTGCATTCTTGAGTCTAAAGGGCATGACGTTATAATAAAAGGTCCCCCACGGAGTGATAAATGCAGTCTTCTCCTTATCTTCCTCCTTCATCCTTATCTGATTGTATCCGGAAAACCCATCCATAAACGAGAATAGCTCAAATCCGGCAGTACTATCCACAAGGACATTTATGTGAGGTAGCGGGAAATCATATTTCAAGATGGCCTTATTCAAATCCCGATAGTTGACATAGACTCGAACTTGACCATCTTTCTTCATCACTAGCACAATGTTAGCCACCCATTCAGGGTATTGTGAGACTTCAATAAATCCCACTTTCAAAAGCTTCATGACCTATTCTTCAATCCTCTTTGAGAGTTCAGGTTTAGTCCTTTGCAGCCTCTGCTTTTTAGGTGGCATGTCCAGATTAGTAGGTAAGCCATGCTCCACGATTGCCGGGTCTAAACCAGGCATGTCAGCATAGGTCCATGCAAAGACATCCTGATATTCTTTATTAGCTGGATTAGGCGCTTGGCCTCGTCTTTGGGGAGATTTGCCCCAATTTTGACCTCCTTGGCTTCTTCAGTGTCACTTAAATTGATAGTGACGGTTTGTTCGGATGTAAGAGTCTTGGCTTTTTCATGCTGTTCCCAACTACCTGCACCTCAATGGAGTCTTCAATCGAGTCTCCAAGATCTTCATAATCAGTATTTGTGGCATTGGATTGGTCCATTTCCACATCGTTGCATGCTATAAGATTATCCCTGAAACATGAAGTAGATAAATTAAAAAAACAAACAGAGGAATCTGTATTTTTTTGAAAGACTTTTTAAAGATTTTTTAAAAGCATTTGCAAAAGCATTTTTAACATTTTGACACAAGAAAGCATGATGAAGCACGGGCCTCAAAGTTCTCCTTGAATTTTTCTTTTTGTTTATCGACTAGATATCATCACCGGGCTGGTTTGGTGTACCTCATCATGCCTTCAAAATAAAACTTGTAATTTTATTGATATTCATCAATCAATTATATTTATTGAATGGAAAATGCGAATTCAAATCCTAAAAAGAAAGCGAAAAAGAAGAAATCAGAAACAATAGGTAGATAGCGATAATAATTCCTAGAAAGCAATAAAAATTCCCACGCAGGGGAATGTGGGAAAGTAATAAATGAGTTACTCTTGTGGGCCAGGGCCCATTTCTTCTGGAGGTCCTTCGTCAATGGATCCTATGAAGATGTCATCAAACAAGCTTGTAACTCCTTCCAGCACATCGTCAAGGTTCTCTGTCTTCGAGGGTGTTGGATCATCCATGCCATCCTATCCATCTGGGACTATCTCGCGGGGATCAATATAGAAGCTGGGAGGGGCCGAATACTTCACCAGGTAGTCGAACTTGCCGCTTGGCTGCCCCAGGGTGTCTATCACTTCCGCCTCATCCTGCATCATTATCGAAGGACTAGGGAATGTCTCGTGAATGCTTGGGGGCAACGGGTTTTGCCTCCCTTGTCTTCGGTTAGGTGCCAAGTTCTACCCTTCTTATCTTCATCCTCCAGGATTTTGTCCACCTCCTCCATAGTACCCTAATCTAGTAGAACGAGATCTTTGAGGGGCTTCAATGGGGTTTCAAATGCCTTGACCATTTATCCCAGGACCATTACGAGGAACAAAACCATTCCTGACCATTACTCTCCCCACCATGAGGGCAGCATTTGGAACTTCAGGAGTGGGGGGCGTTGAGTCTCGAGAAGCATGTATTGTGGATACCAACTCAAATGAGTGGTGACTTGCCTTGAACTCAGAATTTGGCTCTACATAGGGGATGGCCATCTCATGATAAATCCGATGGTCTTTCTCACCATACACGGTGACCAGCTTCCTTTCGATCACGAACTTCACAGCTTGATGCAAACTTGAAGGCATCACTCCCGCAGTATGTATCCAGGGGCGACCTAGTAGGAAGTTGAATGCGGTAGGGATGTCTAGTACTTGAAAGGGAACGTTGAAGACGACTAGCCCTATTTGTATATCAAGGTCGATTTACCCGATCACCTCCTTCTTTGTGCCATCGAAAGCTCGCACAAAAGTCGTAGCACCATGTATTCTGGATGGGTCTATTTTGAGGCGGTGAAGAGTAGCCAACGGGCATATGTTTAGGGTGGACTCATTATCAATGAGCACTCGAGACACATGGGAAGTCTTGTGCTTGACAGATATGTAAAATGCCTTTTATGCCCTCTACCTTCAACAGGGAACTCCTCATTAGAGAAAGCAATCAAATCCTTGAGAATGACTAATCCAACAAATTCTTCCAGCTGGTCTGCCTCGACTGTCTCTAGCACCTGTATTTCACTCAACACCTTCATCAGTGACTTTTGATGCACAGGAGATGTCAGCAGGAGCTCAAGCAAAGAGATCTGAGCAGGCATCTTCCTCAACTGGTCGACCACGTTGTACTCACTTACTTTAATCACAGCCAAAAATTTCTTAGCCTCTTCATCAGTGACAGGCTTTGCAGGTTGAGCATAGCTTGAGCGTAAGTCCAACCATACCTTGTAACAACGCCAACATCCAAGTCATAGGACCAAAGGACGGCCTTATTGCTGACATACTCATACGGTTGGGGCATCTCGATCACTATCTCATCATCGGATGCATCTTCTAGTGGGGGCATGTCCGTGAGTGAATGATGACCTTCTTCCTTATCAGCAACAAGTGCGGCTTGTTCCTCCTCCTAATCGATGATGATGTGGGAAATAGTGGAAACTATGCAATTATAGTCAGCATATACTATAATGCCGTCATCCACCATTTTTAATTTATGCAATAATATTGAGAAGAAATTTGGTTCAAGAAAATTACCTTATTTGGACTAGTGCCAAAGATTTGCAAATGGCGATTCACGTCAGGGTCGGGATGTGGCGATTGGACCAACAACAAGTCAATGTCGAGTCAACGAGCTCAAGATAGTGGGGCTCGCAGCTGGGGGAGCTTGGCACAGCTCGTCATTTGCTGGAAGGAGGGAAGCAGCAGCTTTGGCGATCAAGGCGAGGCGGGGCGGGGCAGGGCGACTGGCAGTAGTGAGGAATGGAGACTCCCTGAAAAAGATGACCTTTCCTCTCTTTTTTTTTTTTTTTCCTTTTTTTTTCTTTCTTTATTTTCCTCTCACGTCCACTCTTTCCTCTCTCTGCACTTTGCTGAAAGTGACCACCTTTTGGACGAGAGAGAGAGAGAGAGAGAGAGAGAGAGAGAGAGAGAGGTTTCTTTTTCTCTTCCTTTTTTTTTTTTTTCACAAATTGTGGCCCTGTGTTTCTATTATGTGGCTCCCCCCCGTTTCATGTGTGCAGGACACCCCTTTTATATGCAAAGAAATAGAGTCCCTATATGGAAGAAGCAAAATTTCCTTCTTCTTTTCAATCGCATCTCACACGGCCAAGGCACAATCTCCTTTATTTTATTTTATTTTCTTTCCTTTGCTCATACCCATCGATGATTGAAAGATCGGGTGTTTCTTTATTATGTCAAAATGTATATTGCCCAAAGATTAGCACTAAATATATATCACACCTAGAATATTCCCTCAAAATCTTCCAATTTTCTGCAAAATATATCTCTCGGTGTGTATCTTGCATGAATATATGAAAGATTTACCGAATATATCGAATCGTCATTCCTTATCAGAAAATAATGATGCACCTAAAACTATATGCTGTACAATTTTATTTTATTTTTGGCTTAAAAAATAATCCCTAGTTTTTTTTTTTTTTTTTTGGGTACCCAGGGAACCCCTCCCCGTACCAACGCGGACGGCCCGACAGGCCCGGGGTGACGTTGAGGGTAAACCCTAGAAGGCTGCGTAAGCAGGGGGACCCACCACCCCTGACAACCCACTTAAGTCCCCGTGCGGCCAGCGGGATTCGAACCCCTCCCCTTCCGCTTAGGATCATGGGAGCTCTTATCCAACTGGGCCACCGCAGGCGGTGGTATTAATCCCTAGTTTTCTATGCAATTAATAAATGACCGGGTCGTCAAAATTTAGATGTCAACAGGGTTTATGACTAAATTGGCATAATTGCAATAGATTTAGAACTTTTTTGACAATTCTTCCATGGAATTTTTTTCTACTCCCCCGTAGACGTAGGTCACACCAACCAAATTGAACTACATAAATTTGGTGTCCGATTTATTTTTTTGTTCTGTTTATTTTACTATTTAATCACCTGCTGCAATAGGCAAATATCATTTAGTATGCTTAGTTGATTTGTAAACTTGGTAAAAAAAAAAAAAAACAATAACATTTATTCTGAAACACTAGCTCGATGGAAGACCACAAGAATCGAACAAGGAAATGGGGCAAGGTCATCAATCATTGACGCTAGTCAAGACCTGTAGTATTATGTAGCTCTAGGATAAGGTCTTCCGATTCTCTTCTATTATTTCCATGATTCAAGAGTGGACAGACAGGTAGCTAGTTACTAGTCATGTCATGAGATCACACGCAATAAGATCAAGATAGGATGGTGCAACTACCGAGAGCAAAAGATGGACCCCCAGATTTAGTTGGAATTGGGCAATCAATTTGGGGCAAGGTCATCAGTCATTGGCGCTAGTCAAGACCTGTAGTATTATGTAGCTCTGGGATAAGGTCTTCCAATTCTCTTTCTATTATTTCCATGATTCAAGAGTGGACAGACAGGTAGCTAGTTACTAGTCATGTCATGAGATCACACGCAATAAGATCAAGATAGGATGATGCAACTACCGAGAGCAAAAGATGGACCCCCAGATTTAGCTGGAATTGGGCAGTCAATTTGGGGCCCATTTATTGCATTGCCTAAACAATATCCACGTGAAAATAAAACATCTTCTATTGCCAATGACTGGAGAGGACACGGAGGCTCTCACCCACGGCCGACTAGAGCATTGTAGAGACCCTACCAGCTAGAAATCCAACAAGGGAAAAAACAGAAAGAAAAGAAAAAAAAAAAGAAAAAAAAGGCAAAAAAAATTTAGAAAACTTACAAAAAGAATTGCAAAAATTGTTAACATTAGCATCAGTTATGCAACGTAGAGGGACCAACATCCACGTCAACAATTTTTACCAAAATTGGCCAAAATGACTTTATTAGCAAATCGTGAAAATTTTAATTGTTAAATTGTCCAAATTGAAAGGTTTTGGATTAAATTAGCCACCCGGTAGGTTTATGATTTAATTTTTTTTTTATAATTTCCCCTCTGTTTAAGTGTACTTCTCGGAGTTTTTAATGTATTAGTACAATATTCTTTGTGAGCTCTTTAAACATTGTGAGAGATACACTAAGTCAACAATGGGTAGATTGGGATTGAACAAAACTTATAAATTCTAAGTTGATTTCCCTGGTCTTCATGGCCACCTCTTTCTGCGTGGACACGGGTCATACATCGTATAATCTCATGATATTCATTCCTCTTCGCTTTTTTATTTTTATTTTTTTTTCTATGGCAATACAATAACAAATTTATAAGGAATTGCACAATAACTTTTAAGATAGAAGATACAATGGAAAATGATTTTTTTCACCTTCAAGCCAGGCAAACATGTAGCAAACTGCTAAGTTGCTTCATTTTTATGCTCTGCAAATTCTTGGTAGTCGTCCTCGTAAGCAGAGTTAGTTACAGCTGCCCACATGTCTTGATCGAAGACCTCTATTCTTTGGAGTTGCAAGCTAGCCCCAACGATGATTAATTCAACAATGCACTTTAAAACACTTACAAATATAAGGATTCAAAGTCGAACAATATTTATTTAGTGTCGGTCCTAAAAATGATGTCAGCAATATCTAACTCCCCAGCTTTGCTGATTGGGTAAGCTTTCATCCACACAACTTGTGGTTCTAAATCCATCAAAAGAAGGGAGAAACGGGAATTGAATGCATCAAGGACAAGTGGATGGATTTGAGTAATGGCATGTCCAGTCAAAAAGTTGGGCACACGCGATACGTCTGCGTAGCGAAAAAAAAAAAAGGAAAAAATAATAAGAAAAATGAGATTTTCGTGACATGACGATTATCTTTATAAAAAAGCTCCTGAGGAGCAAGTGATAGCTTCACCGATAGGGACAAGGGATAGAGGGAAGAAAATTGAAATGAGTAAGAGTGAGCTGAGAGTCTTGTGGTAGTCTTGATTTGTTCATTTAAAAGAAAATTCTTGCGAGCAAGTGACCAAAGCCTCAATACCCACACACTTCTCAGAACGCAACATTTTAGTATCGGAGCAAACTATGGCAACAGGAGCACTTCTTTCCCGGGCTGCAAGAAGGTATCCACATATATAGGACTTAATTGCTTTTCGTGTCAAAAGGTTCAAGCAAAGTATACAACTTTTCCGCCGCGAACCCTCACATGTGCTGTTCCTTAATAAGCATGATTCAATGTCATGGAAATTGAAAGACAGTAGTTTGATTTTGCTTGGGTAGCATCAGACGAAGGCTAGCTTGCCCCATTAAGCGAAACCTCTTATCTCAGTTTCTTTGTAATCATAACGTTGTTCTCGATTGATCTCCCCAAAGAAAGACGATATGGAGCTTTTCTTGCACAACTTAGACATTCACATATTGATATAGACACGTATAGATTAAGTTTGAGATGATTATTTTCCTTTTCAGACTAGAGGGAAAGGTGGCAGTGGTCACTGGTGGGGCGGGTGGCATAGGAGAATCTACCACGTGGCTCTTCTCAAAGCATGGGGCTAGAGTGATTATAGCTGACATTCGCGACAACTTGGGCGAGTCGGTGTGCAAGGATCTAGGGCCAGAGACTGCATCCTTTGTACATTGTGATGTATCAAGCGAATACGACGTTGAAAAAGCCATTAACACTGCCGTTGACAAGCATGGAAAGCTGGACATAATGGTGAACAATGCTGCAACCGGGGAACCAGTCAAAGCCAACATATTGGACAACGACAAAGCCGACTTTGAGAGAGTGGTTAGGGTGAACCTAACGGGTGTTTTTGTAGGGACCAAGCATGCGGCTCGAGCCATGATCCCGTCACGAAGAGGAAGCATCATCAATGTCGGAAGCGTCAGCTCCAGTGTGGGTGGGGTTGCATCCCATGCATACACCAGCTCCAAGCACGGTGTCGTGGGGCTCACAAGGAACGTGGCTGCGGAGCTTGCGATACGGAATTCGCGTGAACTGTCTCTCACCTTATTTCATTCTATCAGCATTGTCAAGGGAGTTTTTCAATGTTGTCGGAAAAGGAGGAGTGTATTCTAACTTGGATGGGGTGAGTCTTCAGAAAGAACATGTAGCGGAGGCTGCCGTGTTTCTGGGGAGTGATGAGTCCAAGTACATAAGTGGCCAAAATCTGGCAGTGGATGGAGGCTTCACCACCATCAATCCCGCCTTCGGCATGTTTTCTCGTGCTTAACGAAAAACACCTCTTCATTGTTCCCTGCTTGTCTTTCCACATTGTTCCTTGTGTCGAATAAAAAAGGTCTAGTGACTATCATTATTGTACCCTTCAGCGGGATTGCTTGCTGTGGTTGTCATTATAATATGTCATTGGATAGGACGACATCCCTGGAAGGTGGTTTTATTAGCTCCAGAAGTCTCCGTTAACGTCAATAGTGAGAGCAGTGTAACTGCGCTTCCTGACAAATGAATTTATTCCCCGGATTCGAATATGATGTAAACGCAGGCTTTTGGCCAATTCGAAATTACCAAAAAGGAATTATAAATCCAATTCAAGCATAAATTTTTCAATTTGATCAATCTAATGTTAAACTTTTTGATGATTTGTCAATACAATCCAAAATCAATTTTAGCATAAAATCATTAACATAGACATCGACAATGCCATGTAAGATGACTGAGAATGACGTGAACAATTTTGAAAAATATATACCTTTTTTTTTTCCTTTTCTTTCTTTATTTTCTTTGCCAAGTCCAATAAGATTCATCATCCAACCCTTGCCGACCACTAGACAAGGGCACCAAAGCCCTTGTCGGTCGCAACCCTTGCTAGGTCTAGGGAGGGCTTGCCTATGATGGGCGAGGGTCGGCTGGGAACCCTCACTAGGCTTAGAAAGAAAAAAGAAAAGAAAAGAAAAAGAAATAAAAAAAAATTCGGAAAATTTTCAAAAATTATAAAAATTAGGGTTAATACCCTGAAAAACCCCAAATCGGTATACTTGTGACAAATTTACCCCAAATTATTTTTTTTGACCATGAAAAACCCCAAACTGGTACACCTGTGATAAATTTACCCCGACTAACCATAAAAAACCCTAAATTGGTATATTTATGACAAATTTACCCCAAACTAATTTATTCGACCGCAGAAAATGCCAAACTGATAAATTTGTGACAAATATACTGTTCGCTAAATTTGATTAATATCACAAAAAATCATAAAAATTGTAAACTCTGACAAACGGATCGTAAAATCCCAAATTGGTATACTAGTCAATTGTTACGTGTCATTTAACTTAATAATTTGATAATAAAATTTAACGAAAACTAACAGAGGGTAAATTTGTCACAAGTGTACCCGTTTGGGGTAAATTTGTCAAAGATATACCAGTTTAGGGTTTTTTGTGGTCAAAAATAGTTTGGGGTAAATTTGTCACAAGTGTATCAGTTTGGGGTTTTTCAGAGTATTAACCCTAAAAATTATTCATGCCGGCGCCAATTGTTCCACGTTAGATAACCGACATCCACTTAATGATTTATCGACCAAACTTGGTTAGAAGGCCTATGTTAACAAATCCTAAATAAATTATGACTAAATTTGTCAACTCAAAAGGTTTTAAGATCAAATTAGTACAATTGCAATATGTTTAAGATTTTTTGGTAATTTGACCTTTTTATAAGGGTTTTTTTTTCATTGAGAGTTTCATGATAAAAGAAATTTTTTTTTTAAAAAAAAATCATTTTCAAGGAAAACAATAAGTTTTTATTTTTTTGGTGATTAAGGAAAGGTGGTTTCCTTCTTGCCAGAGGAAAAGTTATTTTCCCCAATCTAAACTTCTTGTTTTTAATCAATGGAAAAAAAATTATAATTGAATTAATTTTTCATTATCCAATTACTGAAAAGTAATTGGGAAATAATTTCTTGAAAACAATTTTCCTTCAAACAGTGGTTTACATTTGTCGCATCTCAACAAAAATACTTATTTACAAGTTGGCTCTCATATTAGTAGCCTTAAATGAACAAGTTGACGGTTTTGAAGCAAGCTCAATTGCTTAAATTTTTAAATCGCTCCCTCGATAGTAACTTACCATCTTTACTAAGACTTTACCAGCCTATAATTCATCCATAAAATCATAATATAAAGAGTTGTAACGGCATCATTTATTATATCTAATTGCCAATACCACTGTGAGCATTCTATCAGCATATTCGTATAGAGATTAGGGAGCTTTAGCCTTTACCATAATATATAGTCTACTTATCAATGGAAGAGAATTCTCTTGCAACTCATTGAATGAATGGCCACCTAGAGATTAAATTAATTATAATTTTTTTGATAAAATGAAATGGCAAATTGCAAAAGATTAAAGAAAAGATCCAGGTTTGGAATTTATAAATTAAAAAAAAAATGGTCAAAATAAGTATGAGCATGTGATGGGCTTGCCGTTGGGCCTTGGCACACCATCAGCACGACTCGTTAGTGTGATGGGCTTGCCGTTGGCACACCAGCCTCATTGGCCGTGCCTGGCCTAGCACGAAAAGGCATCAGGCAAGCAAGCCTAAGTTGCTCCATTAGTCAGGCCCACTAATTAAGAGTTGGACCGCTATTGACCGTGGAATATGATCAATTAATTTAAAAATTGACTTGCAGTCTGAAATGTCATTTTTAGTGTGCGGATTTTATAAACCAGTCTCAATAAACTTAGCATTTTAGTGTGTGGTTGCAATGCTGTTAGTGAGATACTGGCCTTATTCACACGGTTTCATCTTTTAAGGGTAGTTTCAGGACTTTTTAATGTATCAATATAGAACTTGGAAGTAATTGAGAGTGCTTTTATAATTATCTGTGAACTCTTTAAACGTTGTAAGAGATATCATCAACTTCATTTTTCTGCTCGTCACATATATACAAAGTCAGCTTTCAAATGGGGGTAAAGTGACTTCAAATTCTCATGCAATCGTCCTCATCAGCAGAGATCGATAAATAGCTGCCGACATGTCTTGTCTTGATCAAAAGGCGTCTAGTCTTGGAGTTGCAAGCTAGCTTCAACGATGATTAGTCAACGATGCACTTTAAAACACTTACATATAAGGATTAAAGCTTAAACAATGATTGTTAAGCGTCGGTCATAAAAAATGATGCCGCCAATATCTTCCCACATGCATATAGTATGGTATGGACGTTGCCGACCGTGCAAGCTTTTATCCACACGGGCCTGTGGTTCTAAATCCATCAAAGAAGGGAGAAAGAGGAATTAGATGCATGGAGAAGAAGATGATGGATTTGAGTAAAGCCAAGTCCAACCAAAAAGTTGGGCAGAGCGTGCTGCTTGCGCGCAGGGGAAAAAAGAGGACATAACGAAAAGGAAAACGAGGTTTTCGTGCCGTGTTGATTGTCTATCACAATGCTCTCTTATACGAAAGCTCGTGATGACCGCCAGTGACAGCTTTACAAGGGAGACAGAGGAAAGGGGAGAGAATCGAAATGAGCAAGAGTGAGCTGGCAGTGGTCTTGCAGCTGTCTTGATTTGTTCATCATCCTAATCGGCTGCGAGCGAAGTGATCAAGAGCCACATACTCAGACCAACACTTTTTCTACTATGAATAAGAATGAAACCTCATTGCGGAGAAGAGATCACGGCAGATTCGGCTCCCTCATTTTTGCAGTTCTTCAGGATGTCAATCAGTTTGAAAAACCAGAAGAAAAGTCTTCATCTGACTTTGCTGGTAGCCCCCACCCGTCCTCAAAGTAAGCCAGCAACATCCCCTTATCCCCTCATCTTGAAAAGGAATAATCTTCCTTTGGATTAATGCCACGAAAAATTATAAAGTGATACACATGTGATAAATTATATTTCAATATAAATAATATTTGAGTTCTAATATAATAAATTCAAAATAACAAAAAATAATAAAAATGTATTTATAATTTTATTTTATTTTTATTTATATTCTCGATTTAATTTTTCTTATAATATAAATTCAATATATAAATATAAATAAAAATACAAATTTTAGGTAGTCTAGTATTTTAGCTATATTAGTACAATTTATTATTTAATAAAATTTTATTAGAGAATGATGGAAGGAAAAAAAGAAATAAAAAGAAAACAATTAAAGAAACAGAGGAAAGAATAAAAAATGAATAAAAATGAAGAAGAAATTTTTACCAGTTTCGTTTTCGCAACTTTTTGATTCATTTATATTAATATACCATTTATACCAAACAATGTACATGATATGATATAAATATATCTGAATTTATCGCTATAATTCATCAAATAATAGATAGGATATAGCAAAATCTATGAATATATCCAGTCTAATCCCAATTAAAGTTGGACAACCAACGTAACTTAAAATAATTTGACAATTTTCGTGATAATGCATTTTACGACTGATTTTCTCGTTTGAAATTTGAAAAATGCAAGTCTTTTGGAGCAATGATTATGGCAACTAATTCGAGATGGATGATTTTATAATCAGTGGTAACATACTGCACGTTTCAAGAGTACTATGACGAGCACCCATTAAATTGCGATTTACTCCGAAAACCGTGATGCGATGTAAGCGAAAGATAACGAGACGAATTTGGAACCGGATGATTCATACCAACTGGCTCCTACATGCAACGGTGAGAATAAATCGACAAAAAGCAAGAGCGTATCGCTCAGATGGCACAACCAGTTTAATTACTAGAGATTTTTAATTAGAATTTAATTCTCATAGACAAACATTCTAGAGAACCAGTGGGGAGATTATTCAAAAGTTCCCGCATATAAGCCATACCTCCACCTCCAAAGCCGAGGATTAAAGCCACGACGCCGTCCATATTTACCGACTCAGTTAGCAAGTCTCTGCAAACTCTTGAGAGTAGACAAATTTAAAAAAGGCTTATTAAAAAGGCTTTCCAATTTCCACCCACTTGGAACAAAAATCAGGCTCAGGCTCAACCTTAGGACATCAAAATATATTTTATTTTCCTTTTTACGGAACTTCGTGGATAGTGATTATATTTTGGTGTTCAATTTATCTTCTCTTACTCTTTCGTCTTTATCTTCATAAACATTATCTATATAACTATAACTTATCAATGGCTTGATTTGCCTTCTTTGTCGCTACTATATCTGTTCAGTCTATTATTTATTTTGTATCACTGATTTTAGGAGCTGTAGCCTCATATGTAGTCCCAACCTCCATTGCCTCTGAGGTCTCTGGAGTCTCCACTTGAACCTCCAACTCACTACCAACACTCTGATTTGTTTGCTCTACCATTGGTATCTCAAGACTCCTCAAGATCACGTCTTTGTTAGCTAGAAAATAGAGTGATCTAGGATCAATGCATCATAGCTGATAGACTACATGCATAACCTAGAAATATGAACTTTTCATCATTGGCTCAAGCTTACCAAAGAAGGATAGTCAAACCTTAATTGGTATATTTCTTTATGTGGTCAAATATCTTTTTGGATAAGACTAAATAATTGGACTTGAGCAAGTTTCTAAAAGGTTTCTTTTCAACTTTGAGACGTAAACTCAAAAGTATTCCCTTATGGACAAGGAAAAGAGATATCTTGGTCTCCGTGTTGAACTCCTCTTCATCCTCTACGTTCATGACCTCCATCTTCATGATTGCATACTTCAAGACTAACTCAGACCTTGGACAATTTTTTGGTGCACTTTAGGAGTCCCTCGCACTTGTTTTTGTCGTCAATGTCATCACTTTCATGTTATTGTTGGTCAAAATATGCGGAATTTCTTACCTTTCGTAATGAATTAGATCTAATAATTGGGGTTCTATGGCTGATTATTTTACCTAAGATACACTCGATGAAAAGTGGATAGGAATGAGGAAGCTTTTGCACCAAAAGCTCGAGAGCGAAGAGGACCAAGAGAGTAAAGAGAGAGTTAGTGACGAAGAAGACACTAAAAAGTAGGCCCCACTTAGGACACCTGTCAATCACTTAAGGGATAGGCTCATGGTCTACATAACAAGTGTTGATACCTGATTTTTAATCGATGCATCACAAATGGTAAAATCTCGAGATTAGGGCCTTCAATTATAACAAAACTCGTTTCTTGATCAAAAATGTCATTTTTCATTTTTTTTTTTTTTTCATTGGCTCTTCATTTGTAACTAATTTTCTAGTCATTTTCATTAAAAAGTCAAAAAGTTGACTTTTGAATTGACATTTTGATCAACCATTTAATTAAAAGTCAACCCTAGGTCAAAATTTGACTTTTTGCTGAAAAAGTTTCCAATTGGTCATAATTTCACTTTAGCGACTATAGTTTTCCCAAAAAAAAAAAAAAAGAAAATCAAAGTTTTGATCATAAAATTAATATTTTAATGATAAGTTACTAGTCAACTCTTTGACCAAAAAAGATTTTAAAAAAATGTAAAAACGCAAAAATCATCTTATTTTAGCTTCAATTTGACTTTGATATTGTAAATTTTACAAAAAATGATTAAGAATCTCATTTTTTTGAATCTTTCATATTTAGATTCAAAATCAATCAATAATAAAATTACTTTCTTTCTAGTTGTATTTTGACTTAACTTCTTTTACAACATTTGATCTAGAGGCCATTTCAAGATCATTTGTGCAATCATTTCAATGACTAGATAGGTTTTTCAAGTAAGAGGGACCAGAGGCATTCAAGTGAGGGAGATGGCTGATACCATTGTTGCAGAAAGCAAGCTTACAGAGGGTAATGGAGGAGAGAGATGAAAAAAATGCCAATATTTTCTCTTCTGCTTCATTGAATAGTAGCCAAAAAAGTCCGCATGGACTGATTTTTTTAAAATGCCAAGTCACATTAACTCTCGTTTTATACCATGATTCTATTGTAGATTCAAACTTTTTATTAATCTTTCTCATGTCTCTCTAGAAGCTCATTTGGTCTAACGGTAGCTAAACTATAACTATGTTATGTCGTAACTATTTTATGAAGTGTTGTAACTTTTATGTTTGGTAATACGTATTTTATAATTGAAATACCCCAAAACTGTGTGAAACAGCTTCTCAAAAGTTATTGTAGCTTTGATTGTACGACAATCGTGAGGTACTTGCCAAATACCTTGTGAAATCTAAAGCCCCAATTTTCATAACCAAAACTAATGGAGGGTTCAAGTGCATTTCCAACAACCCAAAATGTATATGAAGAGAGAAAAATCCATTGTCCGTTGGCTAATATATATGAAGAGAGAAAAATCACGCATGAGAAGTTGCGAAAAATAGTTTGTTTGAATATATTTCCTAATCTTATTGTGGTGTCAATGCAAATAAATATGGATTTGTTCTTAATAAATAAACTAGTGGACCTATTTGGGTACTGTACTTGACTAGAACTCGAGTGGGTCCACGAATCGACAGGCTAGTTCCCAGTTTTGGATTCTAGGGTGGGAAATAACCCATCCTAAAATCGATCACCCCACTATTAATACTACATAATATGTCACACATTTTAGATATCTTTCTTGTATATACATGTATTGCTATCGATTTTCTCTTATGTAGAACTCTATTGTCTTATAACATGAAAACACGGAATTTTGCGCATGGTGATGAATTCAAACAAAGGTGTTATTATAAATATAATATATATATATATATATATATATATATATATATATATATGGTAAAGAGGACATATATTCTATTAGTGAAAAGAAATAAAAATAATTGAAGAAATCATATCATATTGAAAAAGATGGATGTTTGTGGCCCGAAAATAATAAGAGTGACACGTGTCAATTAAAGAATTAGTAAAATTTTGTTTCGAGTGTTGTAAGTAGATCTGGTCAATAGGAAGATTTGGATAATGTCAGGTCAAGCACCGGGCTAAAAATAATTGAAGAAATCATATCCTAAATGAACATAAAAAAATTTCTTGGGCCTAAGTGGAGGCCCAACAATACATATGCTTGAAGCATCTGCAGACCATGTACACAGACGGAAGACAATATTGCATAAGAATGTTCGTTTGCTGCAGCATAATTCCCAATTTAATCGGTCTCCAGGGAAAGATCCATATGATCGAAAAGATGTAGAGAGTTGCTAGAAAAGCAAAAAAAATACATATACTTGCTATAGTAATTAGATATCATTTTCTAATAGAGAAACATGTTTGTTTTGCTGATCAAGGTGATACTGAAGTCTACCGCCTCTCGAAATTGAGTATCTTGATGAAAATGGCGAAAAAGAACGCGAAAAGCATTGTGAATCCTATCATCACTGCGGCAATCACACCCAGAAAATCGTGTCGATAACCGAAGTAATCTCTCATGTATTCTTTCACCGTGTCCCCAGTGTCTTCAAGCCTATTTGTCAAATCGCCGAACTGAGAGATCACCAATCCATATAAAGTCGAAGAAACCGGGCACACCCAATAATACCATCTCCACCAGATAGGTATCCTCTGTTTAGAAGTAGTCATGAGGATGTTCACAAATAAGGCATCACACTTGATGTTGAAAACAAAATTAGCATAAACATGAAAATCAATAGGTTGCTATAGAACTTACTGTCCTTGGCACAACGAAACCTGAAAAGAGGTTCCATATGGCATAGAATGCAAAAGAGACGATGGAAGCGATGTGCTGGTTTGGGGTCATGCCCACGGCCATCATACCATAGTATGTGAAATACAACAATGTGAAGAACATGAAGTACAGATACCAAAAAAATTTTGCAACGGTCCATTTGAATCCAATCATTGCATAAACTATGATACCATATGATATAGCTTGCACGAGGACATAAGGGACTTCAATTAGAACCTAGAAAATAAAGATGAATCGCATAAGCAACTTTCTAGTATTGATTCATACATAACACCATTTAGAATAAGTGTACCCAAAATCATTTGGAAGCAATTTTACCTGTGCTAATGCATATGGTAGGGCCGAGTACATCCCTGCAGCTCGCTCTCTATAGAAAACCGTTCTCTCCACTGCTACAACTGGTTGCACAGAAACTGCATTTTGGACCCCAAGGAACATAACAGCCGCATACATAGATCCCATCGCATTGATCAAATCTTGACTCCGGGTCCTGCGAACTTAACATTCAGAAACACGCAACTTCGAGAATGAATGAGGCAGATATGACACTCTAGGCAGAACTTACGTTTTAGAGCCGAGGTCCCAAAACATAGTCCCAAACATTAAGGCAATGGAGATGGTGAAGAGGAACCGAACAGCCGTGTACGACGGATTCCGCCAGTAAGACCAACGTTGCTTCCATAAGCAAGCCATGAATTGGGTGAAAGTTGACTGAGAATACTTAGTCGGGAAATAGAGGTCCTTAAAATTTGGAGGAGGTATGCTCAACTCTTCAATCAAAGCCCTGTTTCTCCTGAAAATCACAAAAATGTGTTTTCCCATCGATATCTTACAGGTCAATGGCAAGACTTAAAGATGGACCTTAATATATGCGATGAACCCACCTGTACAAATCTGAGTTCTTGTATAGATCAGAAAAATCAACACCTAAAGCGAGTTCTTGTGTTGGGCTTGTAACTTCGAGCATCCAAGTTGCTGGATTATAGCCATCTTTGATTTTACTAATTCCTTGGATTCCCTTCATTTTGAAGATACCATGGTGATTCATGTAGGGAAAGAAAAGTACAATTGAAGCAATATTATATGAGTGAAACATTCTGTACCTCAAAATACTCTATTAGATGAGAAGAATGACGACCCAGAGGGCCGACATATATCTCCTGTCCCCCTCGTTTCATTAAGAAAAGCTGCAGAGCAAGTGAAAATGCAATATCTTCTAAGTGTGCTACAACAGACTTTTCGTATTTTTAATGTTTTGACTGACATAACTCACCTCATCGAAAGCTTCAAATATATCAATACTTGGTTGGTGAATTGTGCATACGACTGTTCTCCCTGTGTCCACTGTATTCCTAACTGTTCTCATGACAATAGCAGCAGCTCTTGCATCAAGCCCTGAGGTAGGTTCGTCCATGAAAATGATGGAGGGGTTTGCGACTAGTTCCACCGCAATGGTCAGCCTTTTGCGTTGCTCGATGGATAGACCATCCACACCAGGCAAACCAACCAAGGCCTGTCTCAGCGGATTTAGCTCCACAAGCTCCATAACTTCCTCAACAAACAGCTACAACATTTTTGTCCGTTATATGTGATTTGAATTAAACTGATCCTCAATTAAACTACAGAGCCAACAAAGCAGCATGCACTTCCACAATTTGTTTTAAGTTAAGGAGGCAATCCTAGTAGAAATATATTGTGGCATTAGAAGCAAACCTTTCTGGTTTGGTCCTCCACGCCAGGAGGCAAACGCAACCATGCCGAGTAAATTAAGGACTCGTAGACAGTAACATGAGGTGAATGGATGTCGTTTTGTTCACAATATCCAGAAATCCGAGCAAATGTATCTTGATTCTTTGGATACCCAGAAATTGTTACGTTGCCCTTGGTGTATCCTCCGGTTTTTCTCCCAGCCAACACATCCATTAGAGTAGTTTTACCAGCACCGCTAACGCCCATTAGAGCAGTAAGCACACCTGGCCTAAAAGCACCACTTACACCTTTCAAGAGCACCAATCTATCCTCAGGAGCACCTTGATTCTTCATTTCCTAAAAAGATAACAACAAACACTTAATCATACTTTGGGTGAACATATGAGCTTTAACACTTATGATCTACTATGATGATATATCAATGAAGTATTATCTTCAAATTTTTCATAACTTAACACAATTACCTGTGGCATATCAACTGAATAAGTTATTTCATCGAAAGTAATTGAGTGCTGCTCAAATGGGAGCACCATTCCTCTTTTCCTATTGGCGGCAACAGCTGTCTCAGGCCATGGGGGTGTAGGCTTGGATGACCTCCCTACAACACCCAATAGAAAAGATAGGCAAAGAAGTAACATGAGCCCCTAATGGACCAAAGCCTTTTGTTCACCCCTTTGAGGTCTTAACTACCGCTAAATCATAGAAAATGAAAAGATACTAACTCCTAGGAATTTATACCAGATCCATTTCTCAGACTAGAGCCTTGAGATTGCAACTGAATTGATCCTTCTATTCTATTAACGTTCTTGTTGCCCTCAGGATCATCTGATATTACTGTGTGGGATTTGCCAAAGGCTGCATTCACATGAAGCTTGAGTTGGCAAGCTCTTGTTGATTGAAACTTCAATAAGAAGAAAAGCAAAAAGCACTTACGATTAAGAAGAGCGAGAGCCACCGAAAACCCAAAGTTGAAGAGGATGATGAACCCAAACGATGACCCAACTCCTATCCAATACCAATATGCTTCAGTAAAAAACCCACGAGACTTCAAAACTTGAATTCCTAGGGGTTCGTTTGTACTTGAATTTGGGGGAATCTATCATAAGGAATAACAAGAGGAACTAGTCAGTTAGAGATCTATATCTATGAAAGGTCATAATATTGGCATTAAGCATTTACAAGACTTTACCTTATTCCAACTCGATCCTAAAAGTTCATTGACGACTATGGCATTCTGCCCATACATTAAAGGAGATATCCAATATCCCCATATCCACAATTTCTTTACGTCCTCTACAATTCAAAGAAATCAAGATTAGTACTTAAGAAAAAAAAGCTGAACTCTAGTATTCGTAATACCTCGGGAAAGAATAACTCCGCCCAATGCAACGAGTGCGAGCAGCACAAATGACCCAAATGTGTTGGCAATGATCAAGTTTCTCCCAAGTGCCGCGATCAATCGAAACAATCCAGAGGCCATCTGATTAATGGCCACAAGCAAAAGATACTGCTTGAACAACCTATAACACAATATAAAAGTAGAATGTCTCAGTCAAACAACGAGATTAGAGTTTCCATCTTACCACCGAAGAATAATCACACTTCTTACCTTCCAACATTTGGATCAAATCCAACGACATAGTAGGTGATGAACACCCAAACTGCAACCTCCACAAACGTGATAGGGATTTTTAGAATCCAGGTTGGTAGAGCATATGCCCATGCTGGATAGAAGAGGAGGTCTCTTTGCTTGTAGAAAATTGGGAGCTTGGCTATAGTCATTGAAATCTCTGCCATTCCATTGAACATGATCATGATCATGGTGAAGAACAAGGCACCAATGTAAACTCCTCCATCAGTTACAGTATCCCGATGCATCTTAGTCCGTAAGAATAGGGTCATCGAAATAAACGCCATAATTGTGAGCTAATAAACAAGTCACGTCAGTTTAAGTATATCAGACAATTCATGGCTAAAACGATCTGAAAGAGCATGAACTAGGCATTTACCTGAGTGACCTTGAAGATGTAGAAAAATGAGTTCCTTTTCATAAGCAAGTACTCTCTTAAAATGCAAGCTTTAAGCAAATCCTTCATTCCAACACCAAATATTTTGGTAGTCAAAGCGGCTGGGTGGTTCTTGCTCTTATCAAATGGAGTGGAAAGTTCATCCCCGAGCTTTCTTCCCACATGAAATGACTGGAATGCCTCCGCAAATTCCCGAACCGTGACAAAAGTGTAAGGCTCATCTTTGCATATCCAATACTGATGCTGATCTTTTCTTGATATTACCTATCGAAAGGTAGAAAAGTACGTTATTGCAAGACACTTCCTACAGAGAGTATCTTTCATCTCACAAAAGTTGTTGAAATAAAATCTTCATATTTTTACATACTTCCTGCAAGAAATCAGCAACACCCTTCCTCCTAGGGCATTTGAATCCCATGGATTCAAAGAAATCTAGGACGAGTTCACGTGGGCCCTGGTACACGATTTGACCATCGGATAGGAGAATAATGTCGTCAAACAGATCATAAGTCTCCGGAGCTGGTTGGAGGAGAGAGATAACCGCCGTTCCATCAAGAATGTGAATAAATTGTTTCAGGGAGTTGATAATTTGGTATGTCGTCGAGCTATCGAGCCCAGTTGATATCTCATCCATCAAAAATACCTTGGCAGGCCCCACCAGCATCTCACCTAGAAACTACAGGTCAGAGAATTCAACATTTTCATTTACTAAAAGTTTGATATGCTTCTAGTTCTAACCTGTGGTCACACGCTTCCGTTGTCCTCCGGAAATACCCCTCAACATTTCATCTCCGACCATCGCATCAGCACATATTTCCAACCCTAAAATCTGTGGAGGAAACATGTGCATCAAAGTTATGCTACCTACCAAGTGCCTGCATGATTTTGTAGTAATTTTTGTCATAGTTACCTTGAGGATATAATCGGTGACGACATTAGCCTCCTGACCTTCTGTTACTGCTGCCTGTGGAATTAGACCCATTGCATTAGAAAAACCAGACACCCCGGTTGGTTTAAGAATTAAAAAACATTAAAAAAAAAAAAAAAATGCTTGCTAGAGTCCGACTCAAAACCATTACTTCATCGTCAGTTTCTTCTTATGGATTACTTAATTCATCTCCTTTCTTTAATTGAAAAAATGAAAAAACAACTCCAACCTCTCCTTGTTTAATTACCTTCATGAAGATATCGATATCAGGATCTGGTTTTATATTTGCCACTTTCTCTCTTCTAGACAACTCTGACAACATATCTGCAGATGCCGCCAAAGGAATCAGCATTTTTAATTCGAAAAAAAAAATATTGTTCAAGTCAAATTAAAATATGACATCATAAAATAGGAAAGTATCAAATTTGCTAACCGTATCGTGATCCAACTCCCTGACATCTTGCAGAGAAGGCCAAAGTTTCTCTAACGGTCATTTCTCCTATGTGAAGATCGTGTTGACTTATGTAAGCTGCGGTTCTTTGGGGCACAAACTCATTCATGACATGTCCATTGTAAGTTACCATTCCTGTCGTCTAAGGAAGAATCTTCATTCTTTCAGTATAATTGGATGATATTTTGATGTATAACAAAAGGAGGGCTTAAGTTTGATGAAATGTGATTTGCGTTAACCTTTAGTTCAGGATCAAGCTTGCCGGCCAAAGCTAACAAGAGCGTGGTCTTTCCTGAACTAGGTGGACCCAGAAGCAAAGTCATCCTGCAAAATGGTCCACCCAAATGAGAAGAAACTTGCCAAAAAATAAAAGTAAAGCTAATTTTCCACCATTGTGATCAAGGAAAAAAGACAAATCCAAATTCAATTCAGTTCGGTTTTGTTCTCATTGAAAGATGGAAATATATTAGTTTCAAATCGAATTTGAATTGGTAATCCAATCGACATGTTGAAAACTTCTTTCCAACTAGAACGTGACAATTTCTAGTTGGGACCTTTGATTAATTACACGAAGCCTAATGCATTGAATACAGCACCTAGCTCGGAGATGGAACCAAATCATTCATGCGGAAAAAAAATTAAGTTCAGTTCGGTTGAATTTGATGGCTTGAAGAACTGATTTTTGAGTTGGTTTGATTTGCTCACCTGGCAGGCTTGATGATCCCACTAACATCTTGAAGGATGGTCAAGTGCTTCTTTCTACTAGGAAGTACGTGCAGAAAATTCAAGAAGCCCTTCGGGGATAGAAAGAAACAAAAAGTAAAGGTTAAATGAAGAAACCAATCAGAACATCCAATCAATTTATTGAATATCATTTTAGTCAGAGCAAATTGTTTGACTCAATAGTATAAGACTTTGGATGTGTGGTTTATATTTTGCTGGGATCCCCCCCTTCAATAGCTAGCTTCTAGGCTCTAATTCTCCTAAAGTCAATATTAATGAATAAAAAAGCCATTTGTCATCTCTCCCAATTGCAACTGAGCGGCACGGGTGGTGACACAAGAATTGTAGTGTTTGCCCGAGACTAGCTAAAGGGCTAATACAAAAGCTAACCCTTTGTGTGCGCCATGATCATGGGAATAGTTTTGGACAAGAATTGAAAATTAAAAAAAAAAAAAAAATGTGATTCTCAGTCGAGAATCAAAAACAATCAAAACAGTGAAAATCTTCTTCCCTTCCCCCATCCCATGACCACCTTTGTCCACCACCGCCGCCGCCGTCGCCCGGGCCGGTCGCCGTCCGCCGGTCCGGCAAGCTCGCCGGAGGCTCGCCGGTCAGGGTGAGGTTCGGCGAGCTCACCGAAGACAAGCCTAACCACCAGCGAGGCTCGGCCTCGCCAAATTTGGCGAGGCTCAGATTTGGCAAGGCCGAGCCTCACCAGTGGCTAGGCAAGCCTCATCGGGGCTTGGCGGGCGGGCCTCGGCGAGGCTCTCCTAGCCCCGCCGGTGGCCAGGCAAGCCTCACCCAGCCCCGCCGATGGCCACGCAAGCTTCGCCCAGTTGCCGACAAGGCTCAACCGACGAGGGCCAGCCCAGCGATCGGCCCTAGTTTGGCCGATTGCTGATTTGGCGATCGGCCACAAGAAGAAGAAGAAGAATAGATAAAGGAAAAAAAAAAAAAGAAAAGAAAAAAAGTAAAAAGATTATTTAAAAATTAAAAGAAATTGATTTGAAATAGAATTAATGAACATGATATCAAACACAATTATATTCTAGAATAAAAAATTTTGGACAGTTATCAAACATATTTTTTTACTCATAATCAATTTTTATTAACAAAATAAAAAATAATCATTTCTTGTCAGAATCTATTTTTGGGAATAGAATCGTTACTAAACGCGCTCTTATATTCCACATATTTAGGTGGTCGCTAGCTTACCTCAAGAATATCAGCGTAGAAATTAATGACGGTGGGCAAAGCTCTGCTTCCTTCATGAGCCTCTGCCTCCACTTTCAAATGCTCGAATCTGACTTCAATTGTAGGAAGATCAATTCCAACTCTGCAACCAGACTCACCAAAAACCACAATTATTCAAGCCTAAAATAAATAATAAATTAATTAATTACATCTTGACAGTACCAGGACAACATTACCGCGAAAAAGACAAAACATGCATGAATCACGAAGGAACGATTCCCACCATTCTGGACGACAAAATTTTCACTGGCATGATAAGGATTTTCCTTGGTAAAGATTTTTCTCGGGAATCAAGCAGACTCCATCCCAAGAAACGTGGCAAATTTGGTAAACATTTTCCTTTACACTCAGAAGACCCACAAAACAGAGGTTCCGAAAACAGAGCAAACACAGACCGTACCTGTCAATGCGGTTCCGGAGCTTCAGCAAGAAGCCCTCGTTGTCCTCCTCAGTGACCCTCACTAACCTCTCAAGCAATCCCTTCCTGTCATGAAAGCCCAGGTTCCAGATATCGATTTGGTTAGCACCGCCGCCGGCCGTCAGAATCCCTTTCTGGAGACGCTCGAAGGTGGGGAGTTTCTCGAGAGCAGCCCATCTCAGAGCTTCCTCGTCATCCTCATCGCGCGAGGACCTCGAGAACACATCCGCCATCGATGCGTGGTTCCTCCACGTGGCGGAGCTGGTCGCGCACAGGCTGTTGCCCGCTCTGTATACATCTCCTCCATCCATGGATGATGATGGCGTCTGCTAAAGCGCTGCTCTTGCGCTGTTTCAAAACACAAGAAGTGAAGAAGAAGAAGAAGAAGAAGAAGAAGAAGAAGAAGAGGGAGGTGACAGCGTTTCGTGTTCTGTTTAATGCTGATGTGCGCTTGTGTAATTACGTATGAAAATTGGCTATTTTCATCGAGCTCATAAGCAAGAGCGAGACGGGGTAGACAGTCGTGGAAATGGAGTTTATATAGAGAGACTGAGCGAGTGTTGGGCTCCGGTGGGGCAGCGTCTGAAATTTTCGACTCTGTAGATAGTTTCCTGGGTTGGGAAAAAAGAAGCTAAAAATTCATTCTTCATTTCAATATTTACGCTTTTTTTTTTTTTTTTCAATTGAACTTCTATAATTTCTATTTATACAATTAAATCCTTTAATTTTCACAAATTTTCTAATCGAATCCTTGGACCGCCCAGTCTGCCCAAGTCCAATGGACGTGGCCCTCGGACAACGTCGTAGCGCCAACACGCATAAAATTTTTCCAGGGTGTATGTCCATGTGAGAGTCTATTGGGGCCAAAATTCATCCGTATTATACTCATGCTGCCTATATATGCTAAAAAATTTTCTACGTACATCCACATGGAGATTCGCATTTTATCTGTATCACACGCGTCAACTAAAATTAGTTGGGTTTTGTGTTAGAGGGACTTGATTAAATTACTCGTGAAAGTATACAGATTTGAGTAGAAATTATAAGTAAGAGAAGAAACAAATCTTGACCATCCAATTGGTGCAACGATAAGTTATCAAAGAAAAAAGCAATTTTAATTACGAGGACCCCAATTCCAAAATGAAAAGAGACAAAAAAAAAATGGATATGAAATATTCATTTCTTGGAAATTTAATTCCAAAATGAAAAAAAAGAACTCATTTTTATTTTTCCAAAAAATGAGATTGGAAATGATTGACATATAAAATTATAGAAGTATTTAGTTTTGCCAACATTGGCATGATGTTATTATGTCGTTTTAGGCTCCGTTTGGTAAACGTTTATGTTTCTCCCAAATTCTATATTTTTGTTCCAAAACCAAAAAAAAAAAAAAAAAAACAGAATTCTATTTGGTAATGTAATTAACTTTTTTTATTTCCGGAACAAAAAAAGTGGTTAGAGAATAGATTTGGAGTAGAAACAAAAAATAAAATAAAGAAAGGTAATTCCTTATTATCGGGAACAATTTCTAAAAATAAGTCATTTCTCCTTTCTTTTTTTCTTTTCTTCGCCAACCAACCACCACTGACTGCCACTCCTCGCCGCTCGTTGGTGGGCCGACCATCATTGGCCGACCCTAGCCAACAGTCGCCAATTGTCCTGGAATAGAAAAGTGGGTTTCGTGTTCTATTTGATGCTGATGTGCGCTTGTGTGATTACATATGAAAATTGGCTCTTTGCATCGAGCACATAAGTAAGAGAGCGACGGGGTAGACATAGGTTGGACTTGAGCAAGTCCTTAAACTGCTCAATGGAGGTACTTCAAGGAGAACCTAGTGGGGGTGAGAGTCCCTAAAGTACCTCCCCTGTTTCTCCGTCAGCAGGTAAAACCAAAACGGGAAATTAAGGGGTGCTTTTTGTCTGGATCCCCGCGATGCCGGGCCCTGATAAACAATCCGAGGAAGGTACAGGGAAATGAAGGGCTGGACTCAGTCTCCGAAGGTGGTGTGTGGTTATGTGTGAAAATTGGTTCTTTGCATCGAGCACATAAGTAAGAGAGCGACAGGGTAGACACAAGCGTGAAAATGGAGTTTATATAGAGACTGAGCGAGTGTTGGGCTCCAGTGGGGCAGCATCTGGATTTGTCGACTCTATAGATATTTTCCTGGGTTGGGAAAAAAGAATCTAAAAATTCATTCTTCATTTCAATATTTACGCTGTTTTTATTTTTTATTTTTCGATTGAACTTCTATATTTTCTATTTATACAATTAAATCCTTTAATTTCACAAATTTTCTAATCAAATCCCTTGACCGACCAGTCTACCCAAGTCCATTGGACGTGGCCCTTGTACAACGTCGTAGCGCAACACACATAAAATTTTTCCGGGGTGGATGTCCATGTGAGAGTCTATATTGGCCAAAATTCATCCGTATTATACTCATGCTGCACTAAATTTTTCCACATACGTCCACGTGGAGATTCGCATTTTATCTGTATCACACACGTCAACTAAAATTAGTTAGATTTGGTGTTAGAGGGACTTGACTAAATTACTCATGAAAGTAAAAGGATTTGAGTAGATAAATTAAAATAACGAGAAATTAATTAGACAAAATGTGAGAGTATAAAGAATAAAAGGGGAAATCTTTTTTTAAAAAGACAAATAAACTGATTGGGATGCTGGGATCATTGTAAAGTTATGTTCATTATATTATTCCATAAGGCTGTATTTGGTCATATGAATTTCAAATAAGGATACGACTAGATAATTTGAGATTGAAATTAATGGATTTTACCATTAGTGAACCGCAATGATGGAGCGGATGTTTTCATATTCTACCCCATTTATTGATTGTAGGAACTATCATATCAGTGTAAATGCACTAACAGAAATTGTAAGAATCTATCACAATTCACTGTTAAAATCGAAATTGCACAAATGGACAAACCTCCAACAATCAATCCAAGATTTTGACATGATCTAAACCTTCAATGTCAAAGAAGCTCATAAAATCGACTATGACAAGAAATTCAAACTAGTCAGAGTGTTGTTGACGAAATAGATTAACCAAAAAATGATTGATCTAGCGAGAGAGAAAAGGCGTGATTATTCACATCCGCAATCTTGAAAGGTATAGTGTTTCGACTCTTTTACCACTTTCCGTCAAACTTTGATGTGAATCAAATTGTTCTGGAAGAGAAGGAACCCCCATTTTCTTAATGCTTTTGTGAGGTTTCGACGTGAATTATAGGGTTACGGAATAAAAGGGCTTCGACTCTCTTGCCATTTTCATAATTTTGATGCGAACAAGAGAGCTAATGAGGAGTCGTGAAGTTTCAGCGGAAATGGAAGTTACGAAAGAGGAGGAGTAAGTAGGGTCTTCCAAAAAAATAGTTTTTATAGCATGGACATAAAAAGGCATGAAAGGAAATGGAAAGAAAGCAAGAGAAGAAACAAATCTTGACCATCAAATTGGTGCAACGATAGGTTATCAAAGATTAAAGCAATCAAATTGGTGACTTACGTGTGGCGCCGGGGTGGTGGTTTCCCCGCTAGCGACACCTGGGGGTTTACGTGGCGGCTGTCGGCCAAAGCGGTTCCTTCAACATTGGGAAAAAAAAAAGATTAAAGCAATTTTAATTACGAGGACCCCCATTCCAAAATGGAAAGAGGCAAAAAAAAAATGGCGGAGAATATGAAATATTCATTTCCTAGAAATTTAATTCCAAAATGAAAAAAAAAAATCTCATTTTTTTTTTTCCTAAAAATGAGATTGGAAATGATTGACATATCCAACATTGGCATGACGTTGTTGCATCGTTTTAGGCTCCGTAATGTTTCTATTTCTCCTAAATTTTATTCTTTTGTTCCCTAGAACAAAAAAAGAATAGAACTCTATTTGGCAATGTCAATTAATTTTTTTATTCCCTACAATAGAAAAATGGCTAGGAAATAAATTTGGAATGGAAACAATAAATAAAAAAAAAAAAAAAGTAACTTCTTATTATTGAAAACAAATCTAGAAATAAGAAATTTTCTCTTTTCTTATTTTCTTCTTCTTTGTCGACCGCCACCCCCGCTACTACTTGTCACCAGCCAACCACCACCAACTGCCACCCGTTGCCGCCTGCTGGCTAGCCGACCGTCACCAGCCAAACCCGACCAATCATCACCAACTATCGTTGCTGATTGTTGACCGCTGCCGATTGCTATTGCAAACCGTCGATCGCATTGCTCGCCATCGGCCCCGTTCTTTGCTTGCCATCGCTCGCCGCTAATGACTGTCGCCACCATAGCCAATTGATGGCGGCGGTCGATGGCAGCAAGCGAGACAGCTAGCGGCAGAGGCCGTTGATAGCAAGCGACAGCCAGCGGCAATGGGCAGTGGCAGTGAGGAAAAATAAGAAAAAAATTAAAAGAAATTTTACATTAGAAAAATATTTGTGAATCGTACCATACTCATTCTTATTCTTTTTCTATTCCGAAAACAGAAATTTTATATGATTACCCAACGCTTTCTTTGTCTGAGAAATTGTTTCGGAGAATAGAAATAAAAAATAGACCATCTCTAAAAAAAAAATTATTCTTCGAAATAGAAGGATTATCAAACGAACCCTTAATACACTAGTGGCTAGGGAGGTTCTTCGGATGATGGTGCCAAGCGTAGCGCATGTCGTTATCTGTAGATACATGAACACTTGAAATAGTCTTTGAATTACATCTTCGCATCCAATCCCTGTAGCAAATATCATTTTGGCGTCTTCTAATGTGTTCAACACTCTTAAAAATTCGTGGCTACCTTTGATTAGTGTCCATCGACCAAGTAGCGCAAAAAGGTTTTAGACACATACAATGGTGCATTGATACACCAAGAAGCTCAAACTATTCTTACAACTAGTGGAACCATCCATGCGGTTATAGAAAATAATTTGGACCAGAATAAGCACAACAAAGATCATATTATATTCTATCGGTGGTAAGAAAATTAAAATAAATGGTTAATTAGACTATTCTTGTTTTGCGAAAAATGAATAATTTAGAAAATATTTTTTTTCAAAATGATTGCTTGTATTACTTGAAATAACTAGTTAATAAAAAATATTTTCATCATCAACAATTATTTTACCTAAACATTATCGTGAATAATGAAAATATTTTTAATTTATTCATTTTGCAAGCGATATAGACAATCATTTTTTAAAAAATAATTTTAAAATCATTCATTTTTTGAGAAATAAGATGGGACTGAAAAATAGGATGCCTATGTAATAAAATTGAAATTAACAACTTAGCACGGGAGTTCTAAAATAACCATGTTAAAGCCAATTTGCCTTGCTAAAGAAGCAAATTAGCGAGGGACCGCACACGTGGTGAGGAAGGTTCCACGTTCGAGAGTGCAGTGCCAACCGTCATGCATGTCGTCATCTGCAAGTACAACAGTAATCCAAGGATCACGCCTGACCCGCGAAAGGTGTTCCGTACCTGTGCCAACTGCATCTCCCATGAGGAAGCCGAAAAAAAGGACCAGAAATAAAGTCTTGATCTGACTTCGACGTTCCTAGCCTTTCCCCCTCAGCGGGTGAAACACATTTTGGACAAAGAACAGGAACACTCGTACGACCACGAATTAAAACAACTGACGGAACAGTTCCCAACCAGGGTACCGTGTCAGCTGGTGATTGAAAACCGTATCGTACGGCGTGCTAACATAATAATAAGTTTTTCACTCATCCTCCATCATTCCAAACGTAAGTGGTTATCATACCACCTTACTTGGCGGTAACTAAAGCAAACTTTGACATTGAGTCTATCTCCTTCGTCGAGGGATCCTCAAATTTTCTTATCTTTGTCTTTTTGATAAAGAGGGAATATAGATAATAGCGTAGAGACTTTCACCTTAGGACGATTCTCTCATCTATTTTCTTTTTTAGTCTTTTAAGGACCTGCTCAGATCCAAACTTAATTATTAAGGATCGAACACTTTGTACCGATTATGCTTAGGTTTGCTTCTCATTATTAGCAGTCTCCCGTTAATAATCGAAATGCAGGTCTAGTATAAGTCCTCAAAGTAAGCTAGCAACATGCCCTCATCTTGAAATGGAGTAATATACTTTTAGGATAGTATCCTGGAAAATCGTAAACTTATATATTTATGATAAATTTATCTCAAACTATTTTTTTGACATTAAAAAAAATCATAAATTGAAGTACATGTGACAAATATTCTTTCAATTAATTTCCATTAAACTTTTATCATAAAATTACTGAGTTAGATAACACATAACAGTTAACGGATATATCCATTTAGGGTTTTACCCTTTCATAGTATTAATCCAATTGAAAGAAAACTAATTGAAGGTAAATTTATCACAAATGTATCAATTTGAAAATTTTGTGGTCAAAAATTGATTTAAAATAAATTTGTCGCATATATACTAGTTTAGAATTTTTTTGTGAAAAAAAGATTAATTTTGAATAAATTTATCAAGAATATATCAATTTGAGGATTTTAGTGATATTAACTCTTCCCTTTCAACCAGACATTTTGCTATGAAAAAATAAAATGACTCAAAAGATAATTGTCAATTTTGATAAGATGGGTCAGTGACAAATAACTTGTTCGAGCTATCGACCTCAATTCAATTAGGTTTCAATGGGGTTTTCAAAACAAGATGGTTCATTGACAAATAACTAGATAGTGACAAACTTAGACTTTTAGATTTAGGAAGTGCTTGTGCAAGAGACTCACGTGAAAATGAACACTAAAATCTTGAGGGAGAAATCAAGGAAATCAATGTGAAAGTTCAACAAGCACAGTTCGTCATAAATGAATTCGGCACAAAATATCCTTGGACCCACCTCTGCCTATGGAACTTAAGATGGATCTTGGGTTCAATTGAACATGTGATCCACGTCTGATGAGTCATTTACTAAGGTACGATCACTATTTTAAAAATTTAAATTTACTTGGATAGTTTTGAAACCCTCAAAAGAAAATTGATCGTAATAAAAAAAAGGGAAAAAACCACGAAAAACCCCAAACTTTGCCCCGAGTGACACATTTACCCCAAACTTTTTTTGCGCCGTGAAAAACCCCAAACTTTCAAACAGTGACACATTTACCCCAAACATTTTTTTGCGACACCAAAACCCTAAACTTTTCAAGTGTGACATATCTACCCCAAAATTGAAGGGCATTTTGGTCTTTTCATTTTTAATTTTTTTTTTTTTTTTTCCTTCTTCCCTCCGCCGGCCATGGCGGAGCCGGCGGAGGGAAGCCGGCTCAGCGAGGGTCGCCCTTGCCGGCATGGGGCGAGGGCGGCCCTCGCCGGCGTCGGGCGGCCGTCGCCGGCGTTGGGCCGGGCCTCCCTCGCCGAGATCCGGCGAGGGCCGCCTCGCCCGACGTCGACGAGGGCCGCCCGACGCCAAATCCGGCGAGGGGTGCCCTCGCGGCGTCGGGCGAGGGCGGCCCTCGCCGGCGCCGACTTCCCTCCGCCGGCTCCGCCATGGCGGCGGAGGGAAGAAAAAGAAAAAAAAAAAAAAGAAAAAAGAAAAAGAAAAATTAAAAAGACAAAAATGCCCTTATGGGGTAAATGTATCACAGATTGGAAAGTTTAGGGTTTTTCACGGCGCAAAAAAAAAGTTCGGGGTAAATGTGTCACTCGGGGCAAAGTTTGGGGTTTTTCGTGGTTTTTTCCCTAAAAAAAAATTGTTCGCCAAACTCTAATTTAATATTTTGAGACTATTAGATCTTAAAGTTATAAGGCTATGTTTGACGGTTAGAACAAAATTCAAGATAAAATAAAATATATCTTATCTTGTGTTTATGTCTACTTAAGATAAGATAAAGTCTTGGATATAAGAGAGATATAAGGAATGTAAAATAAATGTGGATAAGATTTCTAATATCCATAATAAAAAAATTATTTTTCTAAAATAACAAACTTCTTGTATTGATAAAATTAAATCATATTTCAATATAAATAATATTAAAGTTGTAATAAAAGGAATTCAAAATAATAAAAGTTAACGATAATTTATTTTTATTTAGTTATTCAATTTAATTCTTCCTTATAATATAATTTCAATATATAATAATTAAATATATATTTATATTTATTACATATTTTAGGTAAATTAATACAGTTTATTATTTAATATAAATTTATAAGAGAATGATGGAAGGGAAAAAGAAATTAACAACATGTGAAACGCATTCACAAAGAACGGGAACACTTGTACGACCACGAATTAAAATAACTCAGGGCACGGTTCCTAACCAGGGTACCATGTTAGCTGATGATTGAAAATTGTGCCATAAGGCGTGCTAACATAACAATGGGCATTTATCTCACCCTTAATTACTTGAGGTGCAAGTGGTTACTATATTACCCTATTTGGCGGTAAGTAGAGCAAACTCTAACATGGAGTCTATATTTCCCATCGAGAGGTCCCCAAATTCCCTCATCTTTGTCTTTTTGACATAAAGGAAATACAGATGACAGCGTAGGAACTCCCACCCTAGGGCGATTCTCCCGCCTATTTCCTCCTTGAACCTTTTAAAGACCTACTCAGGTCTTGGCTTAGCTGTTAAGGATCAAACACTTTGTACCGATAATGCTTAGGTTTGATTCTCACTGTTAGCGGTCTCCCATTAATAAGCAAAATGCAGGTCTAGTATAAGTCCTCAAAGTAAGCCAGCAACACGCCCTTATCTTGAAATGGAGTAATCTACTTTTAGGATAATATTGTGGAAAATCTTAAACTTGTATATTCGTGACAAATTTATCTCCAAACTAATTTTTTGACATAAAAAAAATCCTAAATTGATGTACATATGACAAATGTTCATTCAGTTAATTTCCATTAAATTTTTATCACCAAATTACTAAGTTGGATGACACGTAATAGCTAACGGGTATATTCATTTAAGGTTTTACCATTTCGTAGTATTAATCCAATTTTAAAGAAAACTAATTTAAGGTAAATTTATCATAAACGTGTCAATTTGGAGATTTTGTGGTCAAAAATTGTTTAAAATAAATTTGTCACATATATACTATTTTAGGATTTTTTTTATAGTAAAAAAATTAGTTTTGGATAAATTTATTAAGAATGTATCGATTTTAGGATTTTAATAATATTGATCCTCTCCCTTTCACCCAAACATTTTGCAGCGGAAAATAAAGTGACTCAAAAGATAATTGTCAATTATGATAAGATGGTCCATTGACAACTAACTGATTCGGCCTATGACCTATTTGAATTCAATTAGGTTTCAATGGGGTTTTCAAGACAAGATGGTCCATTGACAAATAACTTATTAGACAGTGGCAAACTTAGACTTTTAGATTTAGGAAGTCATTGGGCAAGAAAACGAAAGACTTACATGAAATGACAAGTAAAATCTTGAGGGAGAAATCAAGAAAATCAATGTGAACAATGTGAAAGTTCAACAAAATACAGTTCGTCATAAATGAAGTCGGCACAAAATATCCTTGGACCCACTTTTGCCCATGGACCTTAAGATGGATTTGGGGTTCAATCAAACATGTGATCCACGTCTAATGAGTCATTCACTGAAGTATGATCACTATTTTAAAAACTTAAATTTGCTTGGATAGTTTTGGAACCTCAAAAAGAAAATTGATCATAATAAAAAATTGTTCGCCAACCTCTAATTTAATATTTTGAGACTATTAGATCTTAAAGTTATAGGGCTATGTTTGGCAGTTATGATAAAATTCAAGATAAAATAAAATTTATCTTATATTATGTTTATGCCTACTTAAGATAAGATAAAGTCTTGGATATAGAGAAATTTAATTTGAATAAAATTAACTCACGAGGAATGTAAAATAAAGGTGGATAAGATTTCTAATATCCATAATAAAAAAAGTTATTTTTCTAACATTACAAATTTCTTGTATTAATAAAATTAAAATCATATTTCAATATAAATAATATTTGAGTTCTAATCAAAGAAATTCAAAATAATAAAAAATAAAAATAATTTATTTATTTTTAATTTAATCTTATTTTTATTTATTTATTCAATTTAATTCTACCTTCTAATATAAATTCAATATATAATAATTAAATATATATTTATATTTATTACATATTTTAGGTATATAAGTACAGTTTATTATTTAATATAAATTTATTAGAGAATGATGGAAGGGAGAAAGAAATTAACAAGAAAACAATTACAAAAGAGAGGGAAAAAAAAAAAGCAAATAACAATGAATTAGGTTAGAGTGTCGTGAGAAATTTTTACCATCTCTGTTTTTACAACTATTACATTCATTTACACTAACATGCCATTTATACCAAATAATATACATGATATGATATGAATATATATATATATATATATATATATATATATATCTAAATCTTTTATAGTGATTCACCAAGATAGGAAACATCAAAATATCTAGATTTCATGTCCTATTCTATCTAGTCTATTCTCGGTTAAAAATTCAAACATTCAAATGTAGCCTAAGATGATTTGACAATTTTCAAGAACCACAAATCTTTTGAAGCAATGATCATAGCAACGAATTCAAGGCTGTTGATTTTATAACAAATTGTAACATATTGCATGTTTCATGAGTCCTATGATGAGCACTGATTAAATTATGGATGCCCCACTGCATTATTTAGCCTGAATTGAAATTTATTCCCAAATTTGTGATGCGATGTAATCTAAGGCTATGTTTGGCAGTCGAGATAAAATTCGAGATAGAATATGATTTATACTATACTACGTTTAGTGCTCACTCAGGACAGAATAAAGTTGGATATAAGGGACTATAGACATGATAAAATTATCCCATGGAGAATGTGAGATAAAGGTGGAAAGGATTTATAATATCCATAATAGGAAAGTTATTTTTCTCGAATAACAAACTTATTAAATTAATATAATTGAAATTATATTTCAATATAAATAATATTTGAATTCTAATTTAAGAAATAAAAATAAAAAAATATTTTTAATTAATCATATTTTAATTTAAATATTCAACTTTAATTCTACCTTATAACAAACATTCAATCTACAAATTAAATATTTATATTTATTATATATTTTAGGTATTTTTGTATTTTAGATATGTTAGTACAGTTTACTATTTGATAAAATTTTATTAAAGAATGATGAAAGGGGAAAAAAAGAAATAATAAAGAAAATAATATGAAAAAGAAGAAAATAAAAATAAGAATAAATTAATGAATAGTGTTACAAGAGATTTTCACCATCCGTGTTTATGAACATTTAGGTTCACTTATAATGATACGCCGTTTATATTAAAAAAATGTACATGATATGATGTGAACATATTTGACTTTTAACCCACCAGTGGGCAACGCAGTTGGTTGAGATCTCTCCTCCAACAAAAGAGGTCAATGGTTCAAAACCTTGAATTGTTAGCGATTAAAGCGGGGGGCCTCAGCGGTGGGTCGCTGGGCCAATTTCCCCTGAGATATAATCGTTGTTGAGCCTCCACTGCGGAGGCTCATGAGACCCCAAATTGGCATAAACCGACGAAGGCAAGCTTCGGCGGATCCTCCGTCACCAAAAAAAAAAAAAAAAAAAAAAAAAAAAAAAACATATCCGACTTTGATACTGTAATTCACCAAACAATGGATAGGATATAGAAAAATCCCAGGATTTCATATCCTATAATATTTAGTCCTATCCCGATTAGAAGTCTGGACGACCAAATGTAGCCTAAAAAGGTATTGAGACGACTTCGGAGCCGGATAATTCATCCCCAGTAGCTCCTACACGCAACTATGAGAATAAATTGACAGAAAGTAGGAGTGTACTACTAAAATGGCACAACTAGTTTAACCACTAGAGATTTTTAATTAGAATTTAATTCTCATGCTCAACAAATTTAGAGAACAAATGGGGAGATAATTCAAAAGTTCCTGCATTTTAAGTCATACCTCCAAAACCTAAGATTAAAGCCACGACACCATGTTTAACTCGTAATCAAGTCCTTGCAAACTCTTGAGAGTTGACAAATTTAAAAAAGCTTCCCAATTTCCGCCCACCAGGAGGAAAAATCAAGCTTGGGCAGCCTTAGGACATGATCCCCATATATTTTATTTTTCCTTTTTATCCAATTACCTAGCTGGTGTTCAGATTTTGTCATTTGGTTTCTTTTCTCTTACTTTTTCATACGATTTTGTATTCATAAGCATTAGATGTATAACCATAACCTATCAATAGTTTGATTTACCTTCTTTGTCTATTTGCTACTATATTGTCTTTTGAGTCTGTGGTTTATTTTGTATCACCGATTTTAGAAACTACAGTCTCATTTGTAGTCTCAATCTCTTATGCCTCTGAGGTATCCAAAGTCTCCACTTGAAGTTCCAACTCACTGCTAACACCATGATTTGTTTGGTTTGCAAGTAGTATCTCAAGACTCCTCTATCAAAGCATAGCTATCTTGTTGAAGATCATGTCTTTGTTGACTAGAAAGCCGAGTGATTTAGGATCAGTGCATTACGGTAGATAGCCTCTCACACCATATGCATAACCTAGATATACGTACTTTTTCATCCTCGGCTTATGCTTTCCATCACCTATATAAGCATGTATAGGACATTTGAATAATTGCAATTCAAAGTCTTCCACCAAATAGCAGGTTATAAAGATCAACCAGTAAGGTAACGAGTCCACTACTTCGACCTAAAATTTCTTGCCCGGTCTTACATGCGAAAACATGCACCAAGCTCACTCAAGCTGAATTTTGGTTTGTTTATTTTGCAATTACATTTTGTGACATCCTAGAATTTCAGTCTCGATTTCAATTGAATAAATCAGGTCTTTCATTGACGCACCTATAGTGCTATTCTCAGAGCTGATCACTCTTAAGATAACTAGACTATCTGGAGAAGTTAATAAAGGAATTTTAATGCAATAGACTTGAGAATTCGATCGAGAATCAATTACTCAATCGTGCTCATCTGCAGAGATCATTGTGGCATAGTAAAGATTGATTATAAATTAGAGATCAGTCGATTCAACTGAGATTTGTAGCTAAACGTGGATGATTTCACTAAATTGCAAAATTCTCGTCGATCGACACTAGACTAATTTTTCTGTCGTTTTGGTACCCTGTGTTTGTATTTGAAACTTTGAGATTTTCACGACCACCGAGAGTTGCCAATGTGTCGAAGAGGTACATTGGCTGCGTTTGGGAACTGCATTCCCAAGGACCTTTGGAGGGCTAAAGGCCTTTGGGCCAAGGAGAGAGTGTTTGGGAAGGTTTTTTTAACTTGCCTTTGGGAAAGGCAAGCCTTCTCGGAAGGCTGATGAAGGGTTAAAACAAAAAATTTTCTTCCATAAATGTCCTCGTCAACATTTCGTTTTTCCGGTTTTGTTTTCGTAACTATTCACCTTCTTCTTCGTGAGGTTGGCCGGCGAAGTTGTGCCGAGCTGTGAGGGGCTGGCGACGAGCTGGACGGAGGCGGCAAGAGGCCGGCGTGTCACGGCGACCGTCGGCGGCCAGTCGCGTGACCTCGCCGACCCTACGAGTCGCGTCACCGCGACCGCTGCAACCCCCGGCAACCACCCACATACGCGACCGCTGCAACCCCGGCGACGCTGCGACCCCCGGCAGATCTAGGTCACAAGAGGTCTCCGCGACCCACATCTGGGCCGCGTGACCTCGGCGACGCGACTCGCAGCGTCGCGCGACCGCTACAACCCCAAGCAACCACCCACATGCGTGACCGCTGCAACCCCAGCGACGCTGCGACCCCCGACAGATGTGGGTCACCGGAGGTCTCCGCGACCCACATCTGGGCCGCGCGACCTCCGGCGACCCAAATCGCGTGCAGATCTAGGTCCCCGGAGGTCGCCGCGACCCACATCCGGGCCGCGCGACCTCCGCCGACCCAAATCGAGCGATCGGGATCGCCGATCTGGGTCGCGATCGAGGTCGCCGCAACCAGATCGAGTGGCCCACAATTTGGGTCACGGCGACCCGCTGCGCCGCGACCTCCATGCGGAGGTCGCCGAGGCCGCTCGATCTGGTTGCGGCGACCCTCGCCAACTGCCTGCCTCTCGCCGAACCGCCCAGACCCTCGCCGGATTGCTCGCCCTTGCCTAAAGTAACCAGCCAATTTTCTTTTCTTTTTTTTTTTTTTTTTTTTTAATGACAAAAGTCTTTTGCACTGATAAATTTGTCCAAACACTATTTTACTCAAATATTCTTTACAATGGACTTTTATAAATACGATTTACCAAACACAATTTGCATTTCCAGCTCAAAGGTCTTTACATTTTCTCAAGGACTTTTCCCAAAAGTCTTTCCAAATGCACCCATTGTGGCTTAAGGAAAATCGACCACGGGTCTTTTGTACTAAAAATTTCTAAAAGCTACCCGGTAGTCTAAGTCATGCTAAAATCGCGCCAGATTGAAATTAACTGTAATTCAAATCCGATTTCAAAAATTGAAAGTTCTGTCATATCATAAGTCATTTCAGGAACGTTGACTCAATCTCCGAAGATTCTTCTACAAACCGAGATTTTTGTCAAAAAGTCGGATATGGCCGTTTTTGTTCGAAAAATTCAGAGGACCTTTTTTTTTATCACGAAATTGTGATGCAAGTTGGTTCTATTGGCGAGGAAAAATGCCAATTTGATCGAGAATAGGATGGTTGTATTTTTTAGGGCTGAATTGAATTGATTCAAGTAGGATTTTGGTTCAATATGGGGAAAATCAAAGCAAAATTCTTAGCCCCCTCTTGCCTCAACCTTTGGACCACTACTAAGGCTTCTAGAGGAAGCTGATGTTTAGAAAATTTGCTGAGGAAGCTAGCTAAGTGATGGGGTCAAGCCAGGAGAGACAAGAGGATAGAGTTAGAGACCAAGTGACCCCCTCAAGCCAAAGCTATCCCTTTCCCCCTCCTTCTCCCTCGGCCCGGTCGACCACCCCCCATTTCTAGCAAGTTTGAAGCTTAGAAAAACTATAAAACCGAGTAAAGCAGCCCCCCTGCCGTCGCAACTACCCCCCAAGCTGCCGGACTGCCCCTCGCGTGTCGTTGCTCACCATCGCGCCTCGCACGCCAACCACGCTGGTCCTGTGCGTCGTTTCGCCCTCTCCAGCGTCCAGCCTATCCCTCAGGCCAGTCTAGCTACCGTTGCAAGCTACTTCCGTCGCCTAAGCCGCCGTGAGCCACCGTCCAACCGCCACTCGTCTCCGCCATGCTGTTTGCCTCCTCCTTGGTTGTCTCCAGCTCAACAGATCGCCGTCCAACCATCTTCAGCCCACCAAACAGAATTGAAGCCCGTGGGTTTCCCTTGCACTATTTGGCTTGCTTTGGTGCCTTTCCTGACCTCGCTTGGTGTTCCCGCTTTAAGATTCGTGGACTGTCTCCTTCTCGCCGTCATTATGGTTCAAGCAGTTCGTTAATCAAGTGAGTTCACTCACTAATCCTCACTTATGGAGCTAATGACGCTTAAGGGTTGATTACTTTAAGTTAAGTATAGATTAGGTGGATAGTTAGAACGGATTAGTGAATTAGTTGATTGTTAATGCATGTTAGGTGGTTAGAGTAGTGTAACTAGCAACTAGATAAGTTGTAGTATTTATCTAGTGAGGTTCAGGAATTTCCCAAACCCGAATCGGTATTTATTTAGGCTTTTTCAGGTTTAGTGGTATTTATCGACATTTAATAATTATTTTCTGTGATTATTTAATAAATTATTATTTTCCAGAATTTAGACCAGGATAGACAATGATCGGAATTTTATGCTAATTGCAATAGTGTGATTGATTTATTTAATTGACTACTATTTTGTGCAAATTGAGTATGAATTGGAATTTTGGGGTATTTATCCTAAAATTTATTATTTTCAGTTTTTAATTAGAAAATAACCAGGCGTCGATTTACAGCGTCAAAAATGTGTTTGTGGACTATTGAAATTGGTGGGATTTTCAAAAAGGAAAATATTGTATTTTAGCTAAGGCCGACCATGTACCTATACATGATTATTTTTATCGGAAATGATAAAAATAGTGGCATCATCAGTTGGTGAGAACGAGTATACTATATTAGTCTATAGACTTTGATATATCAGCTTTGGGTGAACAGTATACCGGTATACTATATCAGTCTATGGACTTTGATATGTTAGCTTTGAATGAGCATTATACCTTAGCAGCTTTTGGTGAACATTATTATTATACTATATCAGCTTAAGGGCTTTGATATGTCAGCTTTGGGTGAGTAATATACTATATTATCAATTTTGGGTGAGCTATACTATCTATCTTCGACTTAGGGTAAGCAGTTCTTGACATGGTCGAACTGGATAGATAGTATTGAGTTGATTGACCGAGAGATGGTCTTGATGACATAGAATCGACTAGGTCAATTGATCAATGACTCGATTTGATTTGATGCAATGATGTATTAAAATGATTGATTGAATATATAAATTGTACTAACTTGTAGGAAGGATCTGAGGTAAAAGTAAGTCATCTGACTTGTGTTTGTGCTTAAGCAGCCCTAGGGGCATATTTCCTTCATAGTCGAAGCTTAGGGGGCGAACTTGCTAAAACGTCGTCCCACCTCATTGTAGGATAACATTTACAGGTCCGTAGATGGCCGCACCACTTGAACGTTTTAAACAACCGAAGAAGGTTACTGAGCAGCATTCTCAGATTAGCCTGGGTCTACGAACTCGTACGATTTATAATCTGGGTAAATGAGGGTTTACCTCATGAGGTACCTCATCGATACAGATCATGGAATCGTCACGGGCCAATAGGACCTAGAGAAGGCCCCCTTCTAGAGTCTAAGATTCCTAGGTCGGTGCTAGAGGTTGCTTTTGGCAATGGCACAGCTGATCCTCCCGAGGGTTCGGTGGTAGACCCAGATCTTTCTGATATAGGGACCCCAGAATATTCAGTCAAGGACTCAAACGATAAGAGGACCTATAACGCTCCCTATTTTGTAGACATTATGTATAGCGGCTAATATTGTATGCAACATGGTTTGATATGTATATAAGTGTGATGTGATTTTCGAGAAAAATTTATGGCCCCACTTTTCCTATCCCATGTTGTTGTTGTTTGGGGATTAATTATTTGCTTTCGCATGCACATTAAAATAAATGGGTTGGCGACGCATCCTGAGACATCGCTATTTAATCGATCATTGAGGAATGGGCACGCGTTTGAAGGATCGGGGAGTGACACATTTGGTTGTGGTATTCTAGGCACTGCATAATGTCTCATAAGCCCCCCCCTCTCTCTCTCTCTCTCTCTCTCTCTCTCTCTCTCTCTCTCTTAATTTGTTTACTTGTTTGCTTCTTAATCAGTACCTTAAACTCTTGAATAGATTGAATATGTCAAATTTGTGCTTCAAGAAATATACTCATACGTTCCTTGAATTGTTGTTAATGAATGTCGGCATGTATTGGGCACTTCCTTTTGAAAGAACCATAGATGAGCCCTAAATGTCTGGATGAATGTATTCAATTGGAAATTTGGTCGAATGAATAAATGTACTAAATATAACTTGGTGTTGAATCCAAAAAATGCAATACTTACATGAATCCAATTTTCCTATTTTCTAACCTTCAGCAGCCCCCTCTTGCTCAACATTGTCAAACCTGCCTCGCTTGTGTGTCCCAATTGCATATGTCATAACCAAGTCAAGTCTAAGTTTGACTCACCTAATGAAAATGCAGTAGCTCTTGTCACAGTTATTTGTAGTAGATGATAGAGAGAATTCACTTCCCTTCATCACTATCATGGCATATGAAATATTTTTAGCAATTCACCTTTAATGGTATGCTGACATCCAATGTTAGCATGTGGCCCCGTTTGGTTCAGCATTCCCAAGGGGCTTTCAGCCTTGAAAGCCCATTGGGAAAAAATTTAGATGTTTGGTTCAGCATTTGGAGGTGTCCTTGGCCAAATGCTGGCCTTTGAAATGCTGAAAGCCCAAAGCAGGTAGGGACCTGCTTTGGGCTTTGAGCATTTCGGAAATGCAAGTCCACCCCTACTATTCATCCGTTGACTTCTTCTTCTTCTTCTTCTTCTTCTTTTTTTTTAACCAATCATCTTCCCCACACCCCAACCGCCGTTGATCGGCGACGGAGTTTCATCGGATTTTATTTTTATTTTTTAAAAATAATAAAAACCATTTGCAAATGTTGGGTTCACCTTTTTTTTTTTTTTTTGGTCATTTTTATCTCTTGACAATTAATAGCCCAACTTTTTATCAATACACTAGAATGATCATTAATTAACGAAGATGATTAATACTACAATAATTAAAAAAATATTCAAAATTGAAAACAAACCTAAAAGAACCCTAGGCCAAAAGTTGAGCTTTGCATTTAATCTATAATCAAATTCTTTTAATATAATTTTTAAATAAATTTACTAATATATATCTTTTACATTACTCTCAATATGAAAATGTAAAAAGGTTATATAGTCATTGTTTCTTTTTGTAATTTTAAAAATACTAAAACTAAAAAACTTAATTTGGTCACACTAAATGGCTTTTCAAATATATGTTTACCAAACACTCTTGCATTTCCCTAAAGCACTTTTCAAGGTATTTACATTCTCCCAAGGGCATTTCCCCAAAGCTGAACCAAACGGGCCCCTGTATCCTCCCCCCCGACAAAAAAAAAAAAAAAAAAAAAGGTTCTTCCGAAGCTCCAATACATGCCACCACATCTCTTAGTGTGTGCACTTAAATCTAAACTGTTCACATTTCCAAAACCTTGCAAGCTGAGTTATTTCCCATCAAAACTCCATTACCATTTGTAGTTTGATAAGTCATATTATAGGAACACCCAAATCTAAAACTCATTTGTCACCTAATGAGCTGCTAGTCACATGCAAAATGGCATTTGCCTCACCGATGCTCTCTTGGACAATGTCCGCCACATTGCTTGTGGCATTTTTCCTATCATCTTTGTTTCTCGATCTCAAACTATCTCTTCTCATATGTCCCTCATCATGACATTCAAAGCACTTCATTTGACCCTTGGATTATTTATGGCATGATTTCAATATGCTTTAATCTCTATTGATAGACTCCCTTGATCTCTATCTTGAATCGCTAGTCCTTGCACTACATCATACACTAGACTATAATCTCACAATTTTTGTCGCCGCTCCTTAGAGAACAAGGTAGATTTTACCTCTTCCAAAGTTTTTACAGCATGTACCTATAACTATGAATTAGTAAAGTGCTCCTATGATTCCAGTAGGGATGCCAACAAGCTAATGCCATATTTTTAGCGACTAGGATCTTACTTACGTTCTTCATATCCATCTTGAGTTTGTTAAACTCATCTAGGTGGGCTTTGATGGAATTACCTTCAGCATAACCTAAAACATTCTCTTCAATACATATAGGCAATTAATAAAAACCCTTTGTTGTATAGAGAGCTTAAAGTTTTGTCTACAACGTTGCAGTATCCTTTTCCCTAGTCACTTCTACTAAAATTTCATCTTATAGGTTCAACATGATTGTACCCTTAGCTCTCTCGATAAACTCAGCCTTATTGACATCTTTCATCTTTTCCGTCAACTTAGCATTGCAATCCAACACCTTGGCCAAATTTTAGGTTGTCAATAGCCTACTCATTTGAACACTCCATAGCCCACAGTTGTTCCTCTTGTTAAGTTTCTCAATATCTACTTTCAATAAACATAATTGCAATAGTGAAATTTCCAAAAAACAATCAGACAAGTAGTAAAAAGCCCCAAATCATTAGTTTTGATACCAATTGTTGCAAACTTAATGTAGAAGCTATCGGATCTTACAATTAAATGGACATAAAAACACCAAAGAAATAAAGGAAAAACAATAAAGAATGTCATAAACAATAAAGAATTCCATAAACAATAAAGAATACCATAAATTAACCTAGTTTGGTTTGAGTATTGGAATTTACTCCACGAGAGCCAGTTGTAAATAATTTACTTATATATTGAAAAATTATAAATTTATAGTGGTTCACATGCTTCAAATGTTTCCCAGCCCTAGACTTACTCAAAAAAAGAGTGTTTATGAAAAAGAAAAACTCAATTCAGATGTATGACTCAAAGGACAAAATCCATCATATTCACAGCTCCTCAGTGAATTCAAAGAAAGAGATCCGCTGGCGGCTTTAATTTTTTTTTTTCTCTTGTGTGGCTCCTTCACAAGAAGCTGCTGTGTGGCCAGGAGTGAATTCCTTGTGTGCACCATTAAGAAGGAAAGTCAAACCTCAACTAGCATCTTTCTTTATGCGGTCCAATATCTTTCTGGATAAGACCAAACAACACGCGAATGTGTGGCCTTTGGGGAGAGGAATTCTAATTCAGTTAGAATTCTATGGATTCATGTCCTAAAGATTCAGTTTAACAAACTGATCTACATCCTCCACTCGGATTGGGTCTTGTATAGGAACTTAAACTAGAGAGAAATTTTAACAATATACTCCTAGCACTATCCTTTATGTCAGAGAGAAATGCCAAGGCTTTGAGGTTTTAAACCTTAAAACTTTTGTACAATCTTGCCAAATCACTTTAGTAGATGAGCTTAATAAAAATTCTAATATTCCTAGCCTTTTGCTTGGCTAAGATGGCACTAGTCAAGAAAAAGCTTAACTGCTCCGTGACCTCTTACTAACACTAAAGTAAACTAGAGAAGCAAATATTTTGACTTCGATTCTACAAGACCTAGCTACGAGACTGCACTAAATCATCACTCAGATAACAAGAAGATTTTTCCTGGTCTCACAGGCATTTCAAGGTGGTTGCTCCTGCAAGGCTTGTGTTTCCTTGTTGGGCCCATTTTGTTCCTGGGGTAAACACTATCAAAAAAAAAAAAAAAAAAGGATAAGTGTATCAGAAGTCCTAAAACTTATCATGAAAATGCAATTGAGTCCTAAAATTTTCAAAAAGTGCAATTAAGTCCTAAAACTTATCACGAAAATTCAATCAAGTCCTAAAACTTTCAAAAAGTTCAATAAAGTCCTAAAACTTGTCTTGAAAGTGCAATCGATTCCTAAGATTTTCAAAAAGTGCATTCCATGGAAGGACTTTGATTGAACCATTTTGATAAGTTTTAGGACTTGATTGCACTTTTTGAAAGTTTTAGGACTTAGTTGCATTTGTGACGAGTTTTAATTGCACTTTTTGATTAGAACTTAATTGTATTTTCATGATAAATTTTAAGACTTCCAATGCACTTATCCAAAAAAAAAATTATGCTCCGAGGACAATAGAGGAAGAAAAATGAGGGGAAAAATAAAAGAATTATCCATTCTTTTGAATTAAGAAAAGTTTATTCCTTAGTCAAAAATGAATTTCTGAGATGATGCCCTTGCAATGTATCTAACACCACCTCGACTATCTTTTCCTTGATATTAGTAGTGAAGATAGACATCCAAAAAAGAAAACCTTCAGGTGTATTGTCCGCACGAGAACGTCAATCAATTCCAGGGAACACTAACCCAGTTCTTCTTTTTTTACACTAACCCAGTTCGGTTTAAATATTTTTTGGCTAGATAGAACAGTAGTTGCTATGACCGGTCCCCTGGCCCGAAGTGATGGTCTCCGACATTAATTATACTGGCAGCAATCGCCTTCGATGGCGGCTTCCCTCTCCTGACCCCACTCAAATTTGACAAAATTTCACTTAGACCAATGATTTTGTAAGTATGTTTCAATTTGATCCCTTTTTTCTTCTTTTTTCTTTTGTGTGTGTGTGTGTTCCTATTCGACTAGATTTATTAAACAGCCAATATGACGCTAACTGGTCTAAAATGTCCAAAATATAAATTCACTCGAATTTTCATATGCATAAATGGAAGAAAAGGAATCACAGAATATTAATGCCTGTAGTCCACAAATTCTTATTTTTGTGTGATTACGGTACCTAAATCCCATCATTCTTACACTTGACTTAAATTTCAAGTACATTTTTGGGTTTACTTATGAGTTCTTTGGACGAAGTTACTTTATGATTCAATCGCAAATATTCTGACTTTATGAGTTCTCATGTGATTTTGATTTTCTTGAATTTTTTCGTACTTAATTTGGAAAGTAATGAATATCCAAAAGTCATTATAAATTTATTTTTATACTGCTTTACAATGATTTAGTTTGGTTATGTGTATGAATTGTGAAGAATATTAAGAAAAACTAGGTTCATGGACTGCAATTGAGTATACGTGAAAGTTTGGGGACTCGATTTTCATTTCAAATTTGGGGATTTGGCAGTAACTTTCTGAGCATATTAGCGCTTTTGTTTCACCCACTGGTAAAAGGTTCTAGCTCTTCCACCACTCACCATCAATTTATGTGTTTATAAATATGATAAATAAAAATATCTAGTGTGTACTTTCCTAGATGCATAATTGTTTAGAATATGAATTGTTCAACACAACACTAAATGTGTAATTCGTGGCGCACGATTATTGCCTGGCGCGAAGCTATGGGGGCCTCAAATGCTAGGCTGGGCCAGCGTCCGGTTGGGCAGTGGCGGCCCCACGCTAGCTCGCACGTTTTCGGCACTGGACGTGCCAGCCCGATCCATGCTCGGCGCCTATTTTGTTTGATTTGCCCTTCCATCCCCCCTTCGGCCCCTTTCAGCTTGTCTGTTCTATTTCTAATTTATGGATTTTTCTATGTTACTCGGATCAGCCGATGAAAAGAAAAGGTCAGCACGAGTGAAGAGTGGCGAATAATAGATCCTTATTCCGGCATTTCTTAGTTATCTCTCTTTCTGTATGTTTTGATACCTGGAGGGCGAATCTGGCATCTGATTTGGTTTTGGTTTTGGTTTTTGGTTCGGGGTTGGTCCTTGGCAAGTTGAGTGCTCAAATGGAGGAAGCAAATTCAAAGACTGCCAAGAGGGGAAAGAGCATGGCAGAGGCGAGCCAGAGGGAGGTAGGAGAGAGAAAAAGGGATAGTTAGAAGTAAAGGTTACGTTGAGAAAAAGAGAATCAAAAGAAACTAAGGAATCGAGGAAGTGACCCGAACCAAATCGCGTGTTTCAATTCGGGCACTGTACGATGTACCGCAAACACACACATATCAAACATGTTCGAGTCATTTCAGGAATGATGGGAACCCAAACCTACTCAAACAATTGACACCTCTGTTATCGTAGTGTCAAGATAATTAATTATCTTTTATGCCAACTCTTAAGAAGAAACTATAAACAAATAATTAATGACTAGTGAAAAATGACATAAATAATATCTGAATTTATGACTTGATATGCAATATAGTCTTTGAATTATTAATTTGTTTAATGTGGTTCTTGAACTTTATCCAAATTTGCAATGTCATCTATCGAGTTTTAATTTGTTTAACATAATCCTTGAACAAATTAGCTTTCGAACTATGTGAAAATACCTAATGTTATTCTTTCATTAATTTAAGTCCGGAGACAATAGTAAACATCTTCATACAAGATAAAAATACCACATTGAACAAATTAAAAATTTTGATATGATAGTACATTAGGATAAAGTTTAGAAATTATGTTGAAAAAATTAAAATTTTAAAAATTATATTATACATTAAATTAATGTTCAAGGATCATTTGGGTCATTTCTAGTGAATCTAAGTGCAAAGTAAACTCAATCCCACGTTCCTGTTCGTCTGGTTTAACTACTGTTGTCTATGGACGCACGACCATTGTTCCAGCTTCCCTTCTCACACAATTCACTAGCAAAGTGACATGATGACAAAAATCACCTAATTGAATCATCCAAAACCCACCACGAGACAGTAGGTTGACGATGGCCTCCTTATCCATCCCTTTCACAGAAAGCACAGAGAGAGTGAGAGCACTTCACTTGCTACTGCATACTTCCCCCTCCTCCTCCAATGGCAACTACGTCGGATGAGGGCATGGATGCCATCGCAAGAAGGGTCGCTGCTGTCGCCGACCACCTATTCCCTCCCGACCTTGCCCCAAAGGCAGGCCAGTCCTTTGTCTCTGCTCGGCCCTGCAGCAGCGGCGACGGCTCCATGAAGGACTCCTACCAGCGCATTCACGACGAGGTCCCCGACTTTCCGGTCATGTGGACTCCACAATTCACTCAAGCATAATCAACAATCTGAACACATAACTCTCGTGCGCCAAAAATTTACACAGGTCCTGATTATAAAGTAAAACTATTTTAGCAAATCCCATACCATGCCTAACAGTTTTACCCCAAAATCAAGCGCAACGCATCACATTCATTGCATTCGCATGTCACTCTTAGTAACTATACAATGACTTCACTTCAAATGATGGAAGAGACATGCTCATGCTCGAACTAACCACTTCATGAGATCATTAGACTCCATATATGTCATGAAAGTCAAGTACAAAAGACACAACAACTAATGCACCTTCTCAGATCACGGCAATAAATGAGCAATTATACGCAGTTTCAAACATAGACATAGAAAGTACATCTATTCTTATCGGAATGTTACAAAATTTTAGTATGTTATAAAAGAGACACAGATTATCATTTTCTCTGAAGAAGCCTAAGTCTATATCTCAATGTATTAAGAGCAGTAATTTCCTGTCTTTTTTCTTAAAATTTTGCAACAACTTTCCAGATTGAGTACCTATAGAAGAAAGATCATTTCACTACACGAACCTTGTCCATTTGTTCTCAAATTTTAATATGTTGTTCCTAATGATGTGTCCTACAACTTTCATGAAGGGTATAAGGTCCAATTCTTTCTAGAAAATTATAGAAAATTCATGGAATTACCTAAGGTTTTGCTGTATTCTGCAGAACAACTTACTGTTTCAAAGAGAAATACTCTCACCAATACATTTTCGCATTAATCTCACTATAATTAGAGGTCGAACCTAATTTAGTTAATGTTCTCTTAAGTAAACTTGTTCTTTTCTTTAACTACATCGTTAAAATTCAAGGCGACACATAACAAAAGGTTTTTCTATCTCTGTTTCTCTATAACATAAAGCTTTGCACCATTTTCTTCATCTTTAGTTCAACTAAACCGTTTAATTTCTCTACAAATTCCTCTTTTAGTATTCCGACACTTCTCCACAGCATCTAAGGGTAACCACAGTAGGTCTTCACTTACCTATAACCGTCCACAGCTCGAACCAAGGCAAATGCTTGCACCTTGACTCATCTACAGTAACATGCAGCACTTTTCCTCACTCGATAGCCACCTCTCCACCTTACTCGGTCAACTCGGCTTACTTACATTCAATCTTTGAAACATGCAAGGCTCTAACATGACATGCAAGGACTCACAACTTCAATCTAGAGTTCAACTAGCTTATTTCAACACAAAACCGAACCATTACACCTAATCATCCACCATTAGGCTAGTTCCGCGAGTTCCCTCAACAAAACAGTGGATAACTTCTAGTTTAGAGACTTATCTTTTCCTTACTATTGCTTAGCTTCGTTGGTGACTCAAAATCCTTTGAGAATCTGCACCTAAACTCGCACAAGAAGAAGCAAAGTTGCCGAAGTTGCTGCTAGTTTGCTTATGTTCGAACTGAGAGAGAGAGAGAGAGAGAGAGAGAGAGAGAGAGGAAGAACCGATGAGAGAGAGAGAGAGAGAGAGAGAGAGAGAGAGAGGAAGTGGCGTGAGTTATGAGGGAAATAGGCTATAGGTCTAATCCCTAGAGTAGCTTAATCATTAACAAACTTAATGATTGTGTTCCCTCGTAGCTTCGATTTAGAGGGGAAGTAGAAAAACCAAGGGCAAGAACAGAGAGAAGAGAGAAAGAGGGGGGGTCGTGGCCTTCATGCATGATTCCTTCCCGACGTCTGGCGTTCAATATCGATTAGTTTCTAATCCTTGTCGTTAGTCGATTTATTAGTTTCTAATGCCTTTCACTTAATTTCATTCCGAATCCACTAAATTTCAATGTTCTTGTAATTATACAAATCTATGAAATCACGTGACACATTAACAACTTGGCATTAATCTACGAAGAATTTATCGTGAGAAATGCTAAAGTTAGTAATCGACATTAGCATTAAAATTACTAAATCCTCATAACGATAATCTATAAATTTAATCGGAAATGAAAACACTCGGACCTATGTACCCGTCTCTAGCCCATCAAGTTCATCCTACGACATTCACAACCCACTAGACTTGATTTACCATTCTAACGAATTTGATTCTTGGCCCGCTCCAAGCCAAGCCCAAGTCCATAACCTATCCTTCGACTAACTGAGCCCAACTCGATAACTCATGTGGCCCGCTAACTTCTTAAGCCCACACATTCCTCACAGCCCATTGGGCTTGTCTTCTGGCCTAATTTAAAAATAATCCAAGCCCTTAACAATCCAATTACACTAATAGGGTCGGTAAAATTCGGGACGTCACACCTTCAATGTCTTTAGTAAATATTGAGATATGTTTTGTGGATTGCATGTGATTTCACTTGATTGTATGATTTAATTGTTGAAACTCTTTTGTGTGGTTGTATGGATATGATGGATTGTTTGAGATTTTTATATATGATTTGTTTTTACTTTACAACTTATATTGTTGATTGTTATTGGATTCTTTTCAGATATCTTTATTGATGTTATTGTATTTGTGTGATAATATAGATACTATGAAAGAGTGATCATATAGTATGTCTAATGAGTAGGTAGAATCAGTTGACCAATTCTTGGATGACGATGATCTTGATATATTGATAGCATGGTTATACACGGTTGCAATGGACATGTCTATGCATATGAAAGAACTTATTAAGGACAGCAAACTATCGAGACCTGAATGGATAAGGGAGATTATTTGTGGACATTCAAATAAAATATATGAAGCCTTCAAGATGGAGAGACATGTTTTTCTAAACCTATGTGATTTGATGAGGATAAGAGGTTGATTGAAAGATAGTCGGTATGTTAGGATAGATGAACAAGTTGGGATCTTCTTATCTTTGGTTAATCATAATAACTCAACTAGAGATCTATGTGAGAGATTTTAACGTTTAGGAGAAACAATCAGCAAGTATTTTAATTTAGTATTGAAAGCAGTTCTCAAACTTGTAAAAGAGGTTATCAAACCACCATCCTTTAATGTTGTTCCACCAAAAATTCTTATGGATCCTAATCATGAACGCTATTTCAAGGTATAGTTTCCATATCAATTTTACATCATCAAATATATGTAGTTGATAATATTTGAATTTTCATAAATTCACATGATTTTTTTTCAAAATAAATTCACAGGATTGTATAGGTGTTATTAATGGCACCCATATAAATGTTACCGTCCCCACATCTTAGTAAATCACATTTAGAGGCAGAAAAGGAAATACCACTTAGAATGTGTTATGTGTTTGTTTGATATGAAATTTACTTTCATGTATTCTAGGTGGGAAAAATATGCTAATGATTGTTGAGTGTTTTCGGCAGCACTTAAGACTTTTCGATTGTAATTTCCTCAATCACCACCAGGTATTTGATTTGTTTTTAAGGAGAAAATCCTTTTATAATTGTTTCATCGTTGCATATCATAACTAATATATATACACATACATGATAGGCAAATACTACGTGGTAAATTCTGGTTATGTAGCATTCCCGAGATTTTTAACTCCGTTTAAAGGTGAATGGTATCATCTGAATGATTATAGGGGGAATGGAAGACTACTAAGGACAACAAGAGAATTATTCAACCATAGACATTCTTCTTTAAGGAATGTCATTAAGAGGTTATTTGGGGCATTAAAGAATCGCTTCACCATTATGAGACACATGCCTCCATTTACAATTAAAAAGCAAGCACTTATTGTAAATGCATGTTGTACTCTTCATAATTATATTCGTGACCAAGACAGGATGGATAAAAACTTTTCCCTATATGGAGATCCAGAGTACTCATTTTGACCTAGAGAAGTGGAGGTTGTAGATAATACACCAAATGAGCAGGCAATGAAGATAAACATGCTTCGGATAAGGATTACAGATAAAATGGCAAGGGATTACAATATGCCCGAGATTCCATAACTTTATGTTTCCGACTTTTGTAATATTGTTTATAATTATTGACTTATCAAAGCCAATATTTCAAAGTCGAACAATGGACTAAGTTAGTTCATTATTCATTTATGGATAAGTTGCAGTGATTCTTATTAAAGCCTTTTCTTTGTTTCAAAGAGTTATATTGGTTTGAAAACTTATCTTCTTAAATGTTGGGTGTTTGGTTTTGGGGAAGGGAATAGAGAGAGAGAGAGAGAGAGAGAGAGAAGAATCTTGACTAAATTAAAATTAACATCTATCCATATTAAATTTAAAATGGATTAGATATTTAATCATATAAAAGTAAATATTGATTGAAAATGAGAAATCACCATGATAAAAGAAAACTCTTATTTAGATATAAATAATATTGAAATTCTAATAAGAAAACAAAGTTTATAATAACAATTTTCGTTTTTATTTTTATCTATTTTTTATTTCTATATTTCATTTTAATTTCTTCCTATTCTGAAATTTATATTTGCTATATATAGAACACATATTTAATTTTGTATTTTAATTTATTATTTAGTATTTATACTTTATTACATATTTTAGGTATATTAGTATAGTTCATACTATGGTTTATTATTCACTATTTAATAAAAATTTGCTTAGTTAATATTTTTATTACTTAGTATAAATATAATTAATCAATAGAATTTCTATGGTTTGATAGAATTTTAGAATGAAATAGAATTCTAAATTCGAATTCTTTTGAAATTGAAAATATAATAAAATATAATATGATTTCTTCACTTATAATAAGACAATTATATTGGTGAATGGTTTATGAGAATTCAATATCAAATTTACACTCATCTAAAAAGGTAATTAAAAATGAATTGGAATATAAATTTTTAAACAGTTATTAAATGCATTTACATTTTCTTTTTCTATTATAGAATAAAAAAATTTGTATAGTTACCAAATGAATTAAATTATTTCCGAAACAAAATAAAAAAATAATCTATTCAAATCGAAAATTATTTTTAGGAATAGAATTGTTACCAAATGCGTGTTAAGTATAAAGTAAACTCAATACCACGTTCCTGTTGGTTTGGTTTGACTACTGTTGTTTGTGGACGCACGACTACAGTTCCAGTTTCCCTTCTCACACGATCCATTGCCGAAGTGACATGATGACAAAAATCGCCTAATCGAATCATCCAAAACCCACAAGACAGCGGGTCAACGATGGCCTCCTTATCCATCCCTTTCACAGAAACCACAGAGAGAGCGAGAGCGCTTCACTTGCTACTGCCTGCTTCCCCCTCCTCCTCCTCCAATGGCGGATACGTCGGACAAGGGGATGCACGCCGTCGCGAGGAGGGTCGCTGCCGTCGCCAACCACCTGTCCCCTCCCGACCCCGCCCCGAAGGCGGGCCAGTCCTCTGTCTCCGCTCGGCCCTGCGGCGGCGGCGGCGGCGGCTCCATGAAGGACTCCTACCAGCGCATTCACGGCGAGGTCCCCGACCATCCTGTCGTGTGGAGGACCGCGGACGATGGGTCGGGCCCGGAGTTCACCGACGTCATCTACGAGAAAGCTGTCGGCGAAGGAATCGCCAAGGTTCTTCGTTTGAGCGGAAGCTCTGTTTAAGCGTGTGGTCAACATTACTGCAATGAATGATCATGAATTCATTGTCAATGCCCTTTGTCCTCCTTTATTGGTGTTGTGCAGATTACGATCAATAGGCCGGAGAGAAGAAATGCGTTCAGGCCGAAGACGCTCAAGGAGCTGAGCCGCGCATTTAACGATGCGAGGGACGATGTTTCGATCGGGGTCATCATTCTCACTGGAAAGGTACTCTTCGTCTCTGTAATGTCTTGATTTTCTTCTTGTAATCCGCACTTTTCTGGAAAGTGATAGCAGAGCAGGCTGATGCTGCAAAGATTTTGGGTTTGCGGTTAAATTAGGCCAAGTAAACTAGCCTTCCTCATTCATGTCTTGAGAAAACTTGATGGGGTAGTCTTGAAAATAGAGATCAATTTTGAGCTTTTGCAAATTCCATTGTCTTTTGTTCATGAAGTTAATGTCTCGCATGTAAAGTGGAAGCTGCATCAAAATGTCGGAGGCTCGTTTATTGAGTGAATTTCAGGGTCGCGCAATGCCTTATTTTGTTTCTTCAACACATATAATGTTTAGGGAACCAAGGCATTCTGCAGCGGTGGTGACCAGGCTTTGAGAACAAAGGATGGTTATGCTGATCCTGATGATGTCGGCAGGCTAAATGTCCTGGATTTGCAGGTATGATGTTAACTTGGCCAAATTTTGTCTAGCACAATATAGTTATTCTATGTCAGTGCAATTGCCTTATTTTCTCCATTCTCTCGGTCGATGAATCTTTCTGATACATATTTTTCAGTCCTAGTGTTCAAAAACTATGCACTTCTATACCTTTAACATAAATAAAACGGTCGCCAATGGAGCTTTTCATGTTCATGGAAAGCAAAATCACATGAAGCGGGCTTTCATGTTTTGGTTGCTTCCATTTGCAGGTCCAAATTAGGCGTCTCCCTAAGCCAGTAATAGCAATGGTAAATATTCTCCTTAGTTCAAACTCACTGCACATAATAATTGCCGTGTTCTCTCCGGTGAATTTACTTGTGATGGGGTTTATAGATTATCCACCATTACCAATTCAGGTTGCTGGCTATGCTGTTGGAGGGGGACATGTACTGCATATGGTTTGCGATCTGACAATTGCTGCTGATAATGCTATTTTTGGTCAAACTGGTCCTAAGGTACTTATGACTTGTCTGAATCTTTTCTTATTCTAGCGAAAGAGTTTTTATTGAGGTTGAGGTGAGAAGGAGATACTACTGCAGTTGCTTTTGATAGAGGGTACCTGGTTGGTTCTGCCTTCCTTATGGTGCATAGCACAGTACGACCCATACAATTAGTCTAAGCCGAAACCCTTTCAACTGTTTCCATTAGTTCAATTTGCAGTCATGAAGTTATGATGTGATCTGTTCTTGTTGTTGCTCTTTTAAGGTTGGGAGCTTTGATGCTGGTTATGGAAGTTCGATCATGTCTCGATTGGTGAGCATTATGGATGAACTTGCCTTTGCTATCATGTGGCTCAAAATGCGGCGTGTCACGTCGCATTCTTTCTTCTTAATTTTGGATGGATTACTGTTAACTGTGTTCTACTTCTGCTAAGTAAGAAAATTGTGGCATAAACATGAACAAACAGGTTGGGCCTAAAAAGGCCCGTGAAATGTGGTTTTTGGCGAGGTTCTATACAGCTTCTGAAGCAGACAAGATGGGACTCGTTAATGTTGTTGTGCCGGTGAGTTTATTCCACTGACTTCATTGTAGCTTCACCTGTCCTTAATTTTATTCCCGAGGAAAAACTGATGAAGACGGGAAAGGACCGCCGAACCATGCTTGAATCTTGTTTACTAGGACAAATGTATAAGTCCTTCTAATGGCAATCTCATCATTGTTTTAGACTGCAACATATTCAAAGACAAACTAGGTACATTCTCTCGGCCATCCGTTTTACCAACTTAAACAATGCTAATGATTTGTTGATCTTGTTCAGCTAGAGAATTTGGAGCAGGAAACAATCAAGTGGTGCAGAGAGATATTGAGAAATAGCCCAACGGCAATCAGGGTCCTCAAATCAGCCCTTAATGCAGTTGATGATGGCCATGCAGGGCTTCAGGTACCTTCAGTCCAAACATCTCATTACACGGCAATATATTTGTCTGTTCCAGTTGTTACCGTCCACATTGTCAAGAGCCCGACGGCATTCCAATGTTGGGTTCGATGGGCCTTACATACACGTTTCATTCCCATCTAGCAATTGAACCTTTTAGAGCTATCTGCCCTCATCAACATGCCACCACAGCTAGTCAAGTTTCGGATTCGTGTTCCTAGTTTTATCCTGTGTATTCCATTTATAACACAAAATGCATTTTGATTTTGGCTATTCTGTGACCAATGTACATACGCTGAGGTTCCATTCGTCATCATGATGTTATCAAAGCTTCAATCAATTTCTGGGGAGCCCCTTGCGATTATTCGTTGGTTGTAGTTGATAATACTTACTGTTGTTTGTTATTCCTTCCCTTCGTTTAGGAACTAGCTGGAGATGCAACACATCTATTCTATAAAACCGAGGAAGGGAACGAGGGCAAAACAGCATACATGCAGAAGAGGCGGCCGGATTTCTCTAAATTCCCTCGACTTCCATGACACCCGTATTTCTGTACTCGTCATATTTTGGCTGAGCGTGTACGAATAGTTCTCATGTACGACGGTATTATCCTAAATTTGGTTAAGATATTCTTCTTCTCATGCCGTGCACAGGTTCATTCAGTAGCTGTAACTATAATGAAATTGAGAAGGGTTCAGATTCAGGCCATGTTATTGCTTCAATGTGAATGTCAAAAAGCGCTTGCGGATCAAAGGAAAACTTTTCATTCCCAATGTTGTTTCCTTCTGGCCCAACCACGTTGATTGTGTTTCCAATCTTTTCCAAATAATTTCCGGCCAAAAAAGTAAGGGCGTGTCTAGAAAGCAATTCCCATAGGACAAATCCAATTCCTAATTCCAAATTTTTGGAACTAGGAATAATTGGTTCAGTTCTTAGTTTCGAGTGTGGAACCGAACTGTTGAGATCATACTGGACTAACGTGTTTTTATTTTCCTTTTCTTTTGAAAATAAAGGAAGAATATTGCCAGAATCTTAGGCTCCATTTGGTAAAGTTATTATTTCTTTCAATTTTTTTTTTGTTCTCTAGGACTAAAAAAGAATAGAAATCTATATAGTAACGTCATTTTTTCTATTATTTGAAATAGAATAAAATAAAGTAGTCGGAGAATAGATTTGAAATAGAAATAAAAAATAGAAAAAGTAAGTTCTTGTTTACATGAACAATTTTTAAAAATAAGTGATTTTCTTTCTTTTCTTTTTTAATTTTCCTTCTTTCTTGCCACACTCCGTTGCCGGTCGTCAGCCGTCGAATACCGGTCACTAGCCTCCTGATGTCACTGCTTGACGTCGGACACCGCCAGCTAGAAGAGGAGCAACAAGAAAAAGAGAGGGAAAAATGAAAATTGTAAAAAAATTATTAAAAATTTAAAAAATTATATATTATAGGAACAATTGTAGATCGTACCAAACATATTTTTATTTTTTTTTAATTTCGAGAATAAAAATTTTATATAATTACTAAATGCCTTCTTTTATTCATAAATTATATCAATGAATAGAGATAAAAAAAATTATTTCTAAAAAGAAATTATTCTTCAGAATAAAAATGTTACCAAATAAATCTTTAAACCCCAGTTCAATTTTTAGTTCTAGGGTGGGATTGGACTAATCTGGGAATTAATCGCTCCTGAAAAAAGACCTTGCTGGTTGTAATTCCCATCTCTACAAAATAGAATAATTTGCAGTTTGGAAAAAAGAATTCAGCAACAATAGTTTTCTTTTTTCGGGTCTGGAGCAACGATAGCGAATGGTGCTATTATTGCATGGTAAGAATACTATTTCACTAAGTAACCCCGTGCATTCGGCACAATGAGAATGCTAGCTAAGTCTCTTCTAAGATTAACGAAGTTTTATCGAGAGTAATAATATAATAAACATCCAAAATGCATGAAATAATAGGTAATTTTATAAAGAACAAAAGCCACAACAAAATTCTAAATTATGTCTATTCTAACAAATTTATTCAAAATTTTGTTTTGTGACACAAAAAATCTTAAACTTGTACCTACGTTACAGATTCCCTCCTTCAAAGTTCTATCATTAGGACCGATTAAAAATCTAGCCTACGTATGTGGCATTCACATAATTTAAGTGAAATAGTTAAAAAATCACTTTCATTGAAGTAAATGAGTTGCGCATGTTCAAGTTTAGGATTTTTAAGGTCACAAGAAAATATTTAAAATAAATATATCACAACAAATATAATTTGGAGTTTTGGACATCATAAAAAAGGTTTGGAGGAAATATGTTATATTGAGCATGGTTTATAGGGTTTTTTTGTGTCCTTTTTCCTAGTATAATAATTCAATTCTTTTTTTTTTTTTGGTAAAGATAATTCAATTCTTTTTTTATTGTTCTTTGTCCATCAATGTTTGGTAGTTTATAGCAATTTGTCATTACGTGCTTATTTAACGAGATGAATGGACCTGCGTTGAGCATATTCTCTTTTTAATCTTGTGAACACGCAATCTTGTAAATACGTTAGCAAGAGTTTCTTCTAGAGCACGATTGATATCTAGGATCACTCCATGCTCTAGGCCGTTTATTAGTTAGTCATGATAAAGCCCCGGAATGACGTAATGGCTGGGAAGGTCCTCGGTAGCGTGACATGAAAACTCCTTGATTTATGAAATATCATAAATTCGATGTAAAATGTGGACTTATTAGATGAATGAATGAATAAATAAGGAAAAATAAACAAATGTCCGAGTATGTGCTCTCAAAATAATTCTTTAATATCGGAGAGACAATACCATCGTGAGAAAAATCAGAACAAATACAGAAAAGGCTAGCTATCGTAGTTGAACCAATGATTACTGAATAATGCGATATTCATAAGATAATTTTTAAAAAGTTCAAGAGATCGTTTGTTGAAATTCATAATACATAATAGATATTTATCATAATCTGCTTTTTAAAATATAAAAAGTCACAGCCGGGTAACGTCATCAATCTGGACAAGCACAAGTAACTCGATTGACACCAACTCAACATAGGGTCGCCAACACTTTTTTAATTTAATAGTTAGAGATTAATAACACAGGCATCATAGATAAAAGTTGAATTAAGCGAGGATATGCATATGTCCCACGAATACGATGAGTGCGAATTCAAGTATGCTAATTTTTTTTTAGCAATAAATACATTATAAGTTTAGAAATTATCACAAAATATAATTAAATCCTAAAATTCTTAAAAATTATTATTAAATCATAAAATTATCACAAAAATGTAAAAATACAATCGAATCTTAAAATTTACGAATTAATTCAAATAAGTCATTTATTTAATTGTACTTTTTGTGAAGAGTAATATAAATTAATTATACTTTTTGATAATTTTAGAATTTAATTACACATTTGTGATAAATTTTAAAATTTGGTTATACTTTTTGGGTAGATTCAAAGCTGAAGTTGTACCTTTCGTTTCTGGGCTCATACGTTCATCCCAATTTTTCATGGAGGTCACGTCATATTCTCAGGAGGGGAAATTAAAACCATCCGATTTGGCGTGCGTGGCACTTCACTCCCTGAACCGAAGCAACCTCGGGGGGCAAACTCGATTTTGCTCGGAACCAGCAAGAACACACGCCTCGTTCGAATCACGCTGTCCGAATCCGAGGTATTGGGGGTGGGGGCGGTCCTCTGCTTGCCATGAAGAGGAGGATTCGCGCGGTCTGACCCGGCGAAGACGAAGATGAGCGGCGGCAACGAGTTCCGGTTCTTCCTGTCCTGCGACATCAACCTCCCCGTCACCTTCCGGGTCGAGAACTTGGAGGGCGCTTTGCCCGCCAAGCACTCTCCGAACTCAGCGGGTATGGTTTATTCCTTTTTTTGATTTTTTGGGTTCTTTCGCGAGGGAAAAGGATGGCAAAAAGAGGATCCTTTTGATTTCGTTCGGGGTTGCGATGGGCGTCAGTGATGGAATTTGGGAATTTTGGAGTCTGGAGTGGTGAAAAATCTTTCTGGGTCAGCTCGGCGGTTGTCGGAGCTGAACTGGGTCTTCTTTGTATTTTCAATTTGATGGAGGGGTTGAGTGCGGTGGTGAAGTTGTGTTGAACTTGATTGAATTGATTGTGGATTCGAAGAGTGTCGTTGTTGTCGATTGTAGATAGACGGACTATGTGATGGTGTAAGGGAAGTTCTCTCTCTTAAGATGGTGTGAATTTTCAGGGAAAGGCAGAATCTTGGTAGTATTAAGGTTCAGTAATTCTGGTTTTCCCCTTTGTATGTTGACATCTATGTTTTCAATTATTGGGCGATGGTTTGGTGGCCAAAATTCTGTTTTGATTAGGCTTTCACTTGTTATATGGCGTCTCTGTTGAATCCTTCTGCAGAGATTGATCATACTGCAGACGAGAGACAGTCGGAGCTGTACGTTGAGTGCTCTCTGTACATTGATGGTGCCCCTTTTGGTCTTCCCACTAGAACAAGGTGCTTTCTTAATTTAAGCCTTGCTTCATGTCCTACAATTTTCCCCCGTTTGTTCCTTTTGTTGTCTGTTAGGCCAAACGCTACTTCCCAATGACAATTCTTCCATTGTGTCTTGTTTTACCATTTTAGTCATGTAAAAAATATTTATTGTTTTGAGGAGATGTCAAAGATGATTATGAGATACTCTGGGGTAAATTCCAACATTTATAGTTACTTATGAAGAGGTTTACCATATATGATAATAAATCTGGGGAAGGAGGTTTATGGTCCTGTGGTGAGTAGCGGATTAGACCTAAGAATGAATAATCAGTGTATTAATGTCCATGTTTGTTTCAAGGAGACGAGAGAATGTGGGTGACTGAAATGGGTAAAATGAGTGTGGCACATGTTGATGGTAAGGAATGCAACATATACTTACTTTGACCGCTCATTTTAGGGTATTAATTGATGTTGCATATCTTTAGGGCACAATCTGGTGCCTTGAGCTTTGAGACTTTGATCTTTCAGGTAGGACTTAGGAGGGGTATTGTCGGGTTCAAATGTAGCCCTGAAGAACATCTAGATTATGAGCATGGCTTCAATGGACATAATTTTAAATTTCTCAATTATTAGTGCTAAAATCATCTGTCACTTGGTCAGTGTTTCATAACTGTATTTGACTTAGTCTGCTGGAGTTATGACTTTCAATTCCGGTTTATTGGTGACATGGAATATCTGGAGCTTAAAGTGTCATCTTAAGGTACCTTTTAGCTTTACTTTCCATAGAAGGTGTTGGACTCTGGTGCTTTTGGGGTGCTACTGGGTTCCTTGGAAAGACGTTCACCTGTAGTTAGAATACTCACAAGGATTTATAGCTCGTGATCCTTAGAGAAAAACCTTCTGTCTTGTTAAAGATTAATGGAATATTGAAAGTATATGTTGGGTGTAAATATTGAAAATGATGCTTATAAGTGTGTTTTCTGCTGGTTATGGAGATCCAAGATGACTTAAACATCACGGTCCAGAGTCAATGGCCAGGAACATGTGAAATATTGAGACAGAATTCTTCAAGATCTTTGTATACAGCTGGCTGCTCTGAAAAGTTTGTGGTTTTCATCCTCGTTATCAAGACTAAAACTTGCAACTAGTTTTTCTTTTTGTTACCACTTTTTACTGTTATCTATCTACTTAGTGCCGTTTATGATTTTACAATGAACATGCTGAGGAATTAACTATGAGAAACATTCAATTTATTATTCAGTTAGGTTAGGGCCAATCGGTTCCTTGGTGGGTAGGTTCCAGATCAAAAACCTTGGAATCCACCTGTCAAAGTTGATTCCCAATTCTAAAAATCAGGAACTGAACCAGTTCGTTTAGGAACCGGCCTAGAACCGAACTTACTGGTTTCAAGGTCAATCAGGAATTGGGACTAACTTTAAGTTGCAACTATTGTTATAGGAAAAGAAACCATATGAACAAATTGTGGCATATTGGTTAAGGTATTGATGGATTTTGTAGGGCCCAGGTTTGAAACCTATCTCTAATATATCATCTTTTTCTTGAGCAAAATGAACAAAAGAAGCTAAAAATTGGTTCAAAATCGGTTCAACCTGCAGTTCAAAACTGGTTCCAACAGAGAACTGGCCATGAGTAGAACCGAGGGTTCACGTTATAAAATTGGGAATGAAACCAGTCAAGCCCAGTTCCCCTTTTAACCTAGGAACCTACTGGTCGCCATGTGAAATGGCCAGGTTCCTCACCCTTAATTCAGGTTATGTATGTAGCAATTTCCACAATTTGAAGGTAGCCATTGCAGTTAAGTATGATGGTTTCTCCAATGGTAATTGACTAAATATAGCTTGTTCTTAAATCTTTCAAAAGGAGTGTCAGAAATAGGGACTTAGGAGGTTCAGATCCTACTGAATCTTTTATATATCTAAAATCTGTTCATGTAAATGTCAGGTTGGAATCTGCAGGGCCACCATACTGTTGGAATGAACTCATCACGCTGAGTACGAAATATCGAGACTTAACTGCTCACTCGCAGCTTGCTTTGACGGTGAGTGTGATGGTTCTTCGCTTGTATTTTAGGTAAAAGTTAACTGGAGATTTAAATTGGTGACTAATATCACTGACACAATTATATATCCTCATTCATTTTTACCTTTAATGTTTAATCGGATCTTCATTGTTACGTGTAGTCCCTATCACTTTCTGATAAAGGTCATTCTTAGGCGGAGGTCTGTTTGCTCAGAGCTAATACTAGGGCATATGTCCTCCTTTATGTTCATTAGCATCTTGCATCCACTTCTATGAATTTGTGTAAGCATATCTTGTCAAGGTTTTTTAGCTTAGCATGACCTGTGAATGGATGCTGACCATTTGAATGTTTGCTTAAGAGAATACCATCACACCCCTCAAAATTTTCTGTTGGGTTCCTAAGTGATGAGCCTATGTTTCATCTTTCATCAACATTATCCTCGAGTGTAGTTCAGAAAAAAATTGATGTATGCACATTTGGTGTTGATATTTATTACAGCTAGGTCAAACGGTTACTCTAATATCTCCAATAAAAGTGGAAAATCATGTTTTGACATATAATTTTAGATGATGTAGGATAATGAGTCCTGTGTGCCGAGTGCAATTTAGAAGAGAATTTGAATGAGAAATTACTATGGAAGGTGAAACCAAGAGTAAATATCTTTAGGTGTCTCATTTAAAGCATCCTAGGCATCACAACTACAGCCTCCTAAGCATCAGATTATGGTTTCTTAAGCATCGCGCTTAAAAGGAGAGCTGTCACGCCATTTAAAAGCAAATACTCTGCTTTATTTACAATAATTGTCATAGAAGTTAATGGATAGAAATAATTGTGACCTTATAAAAATCCTGGTTATAGTTGTAATAGGAAACTTGTAAACAAGAGACTAATTGAAGGGAAACCGCATGTATCAGAAGGAAAAGTAGGGACTTATTAAATTCTAATAGAATTGAAATCGTATTAGATAAGGCTATGATTCAATTACGAGAAGAATCTTAGTTCTTCATGTCTCTTATTGGACTGTGGACCCAAGCCGATCTTGATCATAGCTTGAAAAATTCATGTTACTTGGTCTACGAAAAAGCTTGTTTGATCTTGTGGGATGCATCGCTAGGTCTGGGATGTTTCTTGTGGGAAAGAGGAGGGATTGATTGGTGGGGCTACAATTCTTCTATTTAGCAGCAAAAAGCAGCTCAAAACGGGGAAGCAGAAACTTAGACTCTGGCAAGGAAAGGAAGCTGATGGCTCATTTCCAACAACTACGCCTGGCAAGGTTTCTGCTTGTTTGTACTGCGCTGGTGAACATGAGACATTTGGCCATGAATGACAATTTTTCTATATAATATGGTTGCAGGTCCCTAAGCATGAGCGTGGTGAATTGGAGCGGTTGGAAAAGCTTTTGAATAAGTATGAAAGAGGACAGATTCAACGCATTGATTGGCTGGACCGTCTTGCATTCAAAGCAATGGACAAGGTCAAGGAACGAGAGAGCAATAAAGCTGGAAATTCTCACCTATACCTGGTTGTTGACTTCTGTAGCTTTGAACATCGAGTTGTTTTCCAGGTAAACAGCTAGGAAGAATGAGAGGAGGAATTATTTTCTCTGTTGAATAATGAGAACACATATTGCATATATTAATTGAGTACTTGTACACAGTTTGACATTTTTTATTTTTCCTGATGGACGCACTCTGCATGGTATATCTGTTTTCTTTTCCTTTTCGTTTGGCTAGTTGTTGCAATTGGACAAAACTTATAGGCATCTCATTTTTTGAGATGTGGCTTTATAATTTTTTAAAGTAGCAACCAATTTAGTAATCAGACGTTTTGCTTGGATGTGAAGAACTGCAATCATTGGCTTTCATGAGCAATCGCCAAAGTCAAATTTTTGTTGATGCATAGTTATTTTCTTTATGGGTGGTTGAACACACGCTTTGTTGACCAAAGATTATTTCAAATGGAATCTAGTCTAGTAAATTAATGCTTACTTATAGTGTTAGCTAGTGCAATCCTTTTCTCTTCCTGGCTAAGTTCATACTCTAGGTCAGCAGTAGGAATCCAAGAGGTGATGGCATTTCATTTCATTTCAATTTTTTTTTTTTTTTTTGTTTGCTATTGGTAGTCTCATCAATATAGCTAGTATTGATGTGAAGTAAAGTTTTTTGCCAAATTTTGTTTGGATGGAGGGAAGGGGGATATATATTTCCTGTGTTTGGCTAGTTAAAATGATGAAGGAAAAGGGTGGAAATGAGAGGAAACAATACCTTTGGACCACACGGAACTTTATTATTGCTTCTATCTCTTTGTTTGTTGGGCTGAATGCGTTCATGCTGCTATACTTTTTTGGCAAGGTTTTATTTGCTTATGCATAACTAGTAGGTCGACCTTCTAAATATAATATCCTCTTTCTGTAAATAAATCGTGTAGTATGCTGGACTTGTAGGAATCTGGAGCAAATTTCTTACCTCCACCAATAGTTTCAACAAATGAACTTGTCATTGTGTGGGACCCTGAAGTGGGAAAAATAAATCCATCTGAGCACAAGCAACTGAAGCTAGCGAGGAGTTTAACCCGTGGCATTATTGACAAGGATCTCAAACCAAGCTCTACCGAAAGGAAGTAAGCCTGATTTTGTTATATCGTTGAAATTCAGTTACAATTTTTACAGTAGTAGGGAAAATATCTCAGTTCTTTTCCTCTTACAACTACTGTTTTCATTTTGATAATGTTAATCTTTTAATTTGTCCCAGTAATGATGTTTGCTTTGGTCAATTTAATTGGCCTTATATCAGTTAATCTTTTAATTTCCCTTCAATTTTGGTATCATGTCATGGACAGCATTATTTTGCATTTTTAATAGGTCTCTGATTTACTTGAGGATCCTTGTTTTTTGCTCACTTAAAAAAAAAAAAAAAAAAAAATTACGAAAGATTAGACCAAAGTAGGTAGAGAGGTGTCAGCCAATTGAAAAAATGTTAAATTGAGTGACATTGCCTCCTTGATGGCCAACTTCACCTGGGCTGAGTATCCTTGTATAAATCTTTGCAGTTCAGCAAAATTATATTCTAGTCTTCATTGAGTTCTGATTTTTTAATGGTTAAATTCTTACTGCTAGCAATGTAATTTTGCTCTTCCATTTTGGCCAGTTATACTTACCCTACCTTTTGACAAATGCAAGGTCAATACAAAGAATACTTAAATATCCCCCTACAAGGACTTTGAATGGAGATGAGAGGCAGCTCCTTTGGAAATTCCGTTTTTCTTTGATGTCTGAGAAGAGAGCTCTCACAAAGTTCCTTCGATGTGTTGAATGGAGTGATGTTCAGGTCAGCACTGTCTCCACATGTCTCTTATATAGTCTTTGTATACCTACTAAGGGCAACTGACCCAACCACATCATTTTGTTCTACCTTTACCCTGAGTTTCTCCATTATTTTTGCTCTTTTCAGTGTGTACTCTTTAATTAAGAAATCTTCCATATGCCCACTTTCGATTTTATGGTCAGATCATGCATGTGATTAATATGGCATTTCACATCCTTTAGGCTCGCTAACATAGTAATTGAGCATATCGCAGCATGGGATCTTTTATTATGTGTTTCTTGATCCTAGAAAGGCTGTTTTTCCTAGTAAAATGCTGAAAAAACTAGAGAATCTGATTGACTACTCATAAATATCACTAAATCATAATCCTTGTTCTACTTTTTTACCCTTGCAGGAAGCTAAGCAGGCATTAGAGTTAATGGGAAGATGGGAGACAATTGATGTATGCGATGCTCTGGAGCTTTTATCTCCTGTGTTTGAGAAAGAGGAGGTAGGAGTTTTGTAAGATACATTTTGTTTGTTGTGATTCTAATTATTTCCTTTTTTTTTTTTTTTTTTTTTGGTAAGAATTATTTCCTTATTTTTAATGCGAGTGAGTTGGAAAATTTTATACTTTTGGTCTGTCTCATGGATAAGACATTATGATTGTAGACTGGATCATTGGTACTCGGTTTAGGATGATGTAGGGTTTCCATTAGATTCTTTGGTGTTATAACGCACCGAGGGGAGAAATGATAGGAAAGAAGTTCGGTGATATGTTTGATATCCATTTGGGCATGATCTTAAAACCTTAAGTTTTTATCATGTGGGGTTGTTTAACATGGTATCAAAGGTTTAGGCTAAGAGTTCAAATATTGGTGTTTCCTCTTGTTGGCATTATTGCCCAGTTAAATTTCTTTGACCTCTGGTTATTTGACGTGGTCATGTCCGCATTTTACATTTCACATGAGGTCCGGTCTACAAGTGAGGAAAAAAAAGAGGGGGCGGGGAGGGGATGGGTTTAAGAGATGCATTTGGTATACATTAGAGTATGTTTCCTGGTAGATTAAACTTTTGTGGAGAAATGGTTGTTCAATGGAGTCATGAGTTTGAAGGCACTGAGATGGTTTAACAAATTAGACATGGTCTCAAGCTTATACCTTTGTCCAAAGAAAATGCCGTGTGCAATTTAACTTGACTGTTCCATTTAAATGGATGTGGATGAATTAGTCTGTTGCATGGAGTTTGTTGACATCATAAGTTTAGTGTGTGTAGCTCACGCATTACAAAAGTGGTAGAGGTTGTTGATGTCATAGGAAGTGAGCATTGTTCTGATGCTGTTACATCTTGTGATTCCTTCACTGCAGGTTCGCGCATATGCAGTTAGTGTGCTTGAAAGAGCCGATGATGAAGAGCTGCAGTGCTACTTGCTTCAGTTGGTGCAGGCTCTTCGCTTTGAACGATCTGATAAATCTCGCCTTTGTCAGTTTCTTGTGCAACGATGTATGCCTTCTTTTCCACTTTGGGAATCCATGGATATTTCATGAAATCACTTTCTTGCTTATGATGGAAAACCTTTATGACAGCATTGCGTAATATCGAGCTTGCCAGCTTTCTTCGGTGGTATGTTGCTGTGGAACTTTATGATCCTGCATTTGCCAAACGCTACTACTGTACTTATGAGATCTTGGAAGAGAATATGATTAAGGTTTGAGTTTTTCTAAGTTTCATCTTTGGTATTTTGGTTTTCCTGGAGGGGATTTGTGACATAACATTTAGGATTGACATGTCTGCTTGCCCATTTTTCTTCTTGTGGATGACTAACAAAAAGAGAGAGAAAAGAAAAAACAAAGAAAAAATCTATCCAAATTATTATATGCATTTTTTCAGCAAGAAATTGGTGCAGTTTCATTAACTTATCTTGAGCTTCTTATGATGAAGTTCTGGAAAGGGTGTCTCTGTTAACTATAGCAATTATCTGATGGAGTAGTAGCCATGTAGTATTTATTTTCCTGAAAACCTAAGTTGGAAAATGATCAAATCTGGTTCTGCATATCAGTTATTAAGTTGTACTCTGTACAGTTGGCATCTGGTGTCAATGGCAATGACCATGGATTCAAACTCTGGCAAAGTTTGGTGCGTCAGACAGAGTTGACTGCTCAGTTGTGTTCCATAATGAGAGATGTTAGGAATGTACGTGGCAATACCCAGAAAAAGATCGAGAAGCTTAGACAGCTTCTTTCTGGTCTTTTAAGTGAACTTCAATATTTCGAGGAGGTATGTCTTATTCTTCTTTGGATCTGCCTTTTTAACTTTTTTTACCCTATAATGGAAACTTCAATGTGATTAGATTCTTACTATTTCATCCTCATACATTTGGTTTATGTTATTTAGCCCTTTTAACTCCTTTTATCCTATAATGGAAACTTCAATGTGATTAGATTCTCACTATTTCATCCTCATACATTTGGTTTATGTTATTTAGCCGATACGGTCACCGCTCTCTCCTGGGATCCTCATCACTGGTATTGAGCCTTCAGAGTCATCAATATTCAAAAGTGCACTTCATCCTTTGCGTTTAACTTTTCGAACGGCTAGTGGTGGAAGTTGCAAGATTATATTCAAGAAGGGAGATGACATTCGACAAGATCAATTGGTAATCAAACCTCTCTTTGATGCATTGATGTTTTCTAGAGCTCACTTCTGACTTTATGGAACTTTTTTCTTATAATGAAGCTTTACTAATTTATAAAGAATAAATCCTTGATTTTATGAAAAGTAAGAACGAGCTTTAATATGACTTGCCTTGGGTATCAATAGACTCTTCATTTAGCTCTCTTGCTTTGTGCATTGGTAGTCATCCTAGAGGTATGAACAAGCTTTCTTGGACTTCATAATTCCAAGTGTCATTGATGTGCCAGTAAGAGAAGTGGTTGGATATGCACGACAAATATATTTCTGATGCCACAATTTTCTGTTATCAGGTTGTCCAAATGGTCTCTCTCATGGATCGATTACTGAAGGCAGAAAATCTAGATCTGTGCTTGACTCCATATAAGGTGCTTGCCACTGGACAAGATGAAGGCATGCTGGAATTTATACCATCTCGCTCTTTGGCACAGGTATCATATTGTAAAGGCATCTCATCCCCCTGTCCTCTTGAAGTGGAGTTAGCTGGCTTCAGAAATGGGTAGCTTAGTTCTTATAAACAAAGATGACAGTGCCAATATCTGTCCTCTAGCAAGTGCAGTTGCTATAATGGATTCATGATGAAATGGGTTGTTATGCATTTGAAAGAACAAAGGAAATATCCGGACTTTTTAAATGATTTATACCAGTATTTTGAGATGATGGATTTCAGTTGCCTGATTATCTTTCTTTAGCAAAATGCACCAGGGAAAGTTGTAGTTAGTTAAAGTGTTGCTTCTCTTTTTACAGCTGTGATTTCATGTCTAACAAGGCAATGGTCATTCTTTTTGGGTTTCTGGAGATAGTTGCTTTTTATATGTAACAGTTAAGGCAAATTCTTTTATAAGCAATTCCAACTTTTAATGCGGGAGCTGCTATTAAGCATTGCTCTTGGTGTGTACTGTTTTATGAACTGTTAGACATTTTTATTGGCATGCAGATTCTCTCAGAGCATAGGAGCATCATAAGTTATCTACAGAAGTTTCATCCTGATGAGCATGGACCATTTGGAATTACAGCTACATGTCTTGATACATTTATTAAAAGCTGTGCTGGGTACTCTGTTATCACATATATACTTGGCATTGGAGACAGGTGATTGGAGAATACAATTATTACATGTCGATTTCCGTCATTTGTGATAGTGACATGTTTTTATTAAAATTTGTTGCTGTAGTGCCCTTCCTTTTCAAATGCCAAAGTAGCTGTAGTGTTGGAGCTGGTGCTGTTCTTTGGTTTTTTTTTTTTTGGTTGAAGGTGCTGTTCTTTTAAATCATGCTATTTTTGACTGTTTGATTTATATGTATTTATTCTCTTCCTATTTCTTGTCATGGACATTACCTCATTAAAATCTGACTTTGGGAAGAGTGAACTTGTTCCTTAGTCTTCTTCTGTGCTAATACCCTTGGCTTGGCATGATATATGGTGCTAGATGATCCTGATAGGGTTTGGAGAAGTTCCAGTCGTTTTTCTTTCTGTGAATTTTACTATCTACAAGAAGTCTTTTATCATGACATTATTGATTATGTCTTAACAATAATTCCATTTGATTAGAGCATGATGATTGAAGGTTGGCAGACCTTCAGAATACACATCACCATAAGTAGTTTGTCCTGTGACATCTTGTCCATTTCCACGTCTCATCCTTATCGTAGCCTTTGTCTCTGTGATAGCATTATGCTTTCCGACTTCATTTAGTTGTTTCCAAACTATTCTGATATTAATCTTTCTGGTCCATAGACACCTGGACAACCTTCTTCTCAGGGACGATGGACGTCTTTTCCACGTGGACTTTGGTTTTATTCTTGGCCGAGATCCTAAGCCATTTCCACCCCCAATGAAACTCTGCAAAGAAATGGTAGAAGCTATGGGTGGAACAGAAAGGTAGCTTTCTATCTGATCTTATTTAGTATCAGAGTACATTGCCAATGTGTAAATTGCATTTTCATTCTGTAAAAATTACAAGAATTGGGCAATATAGTTGATGTCCTGCATGAGGTAATGGGCAACACTTTTCTTCTACAGCCAGTACTATACGAGATTCAAGACATATTGTTGTGAAGCATACAACATTCTTCGGAAATCAAGTAACCTAATTTTGAACCTTTTCCATCTAATGGCGGGTTCCAACATCCCTGACATCGCTTCTGATCCTGAAAAAGGAATCCTTAAGGTGAGATAAGTTTCTATGCATTAACTTTCCATCTGGAGAGAGAGTTTTACATTTAGTGACAACTGAGAAAGTTTTGCATTTAGTCATGACTGAGACCATCTGTCCATGCTTACAGCTTCAGGAGAAGTTCAATTTGGACCTGGACGATGAAGCCTGCATACATTTCTTTCAGGGTCTCATCACAGACAGCGTTAATGCATTGTTCCCTCAAATGGTGGAAACTATTCATCGGTGGGCTCAGTATTGGCGATGATTTGTAAATATGTCCGGAGCTTCAAATCTGAAGATTCAGGTGAGGTGATTTCCCTGGTATTTCTACTTAGATAAACATTCTGCAGGGGAAAATGCAGTACATCCTAAGTGAAAAATGGATCAAAAAGCCCTTTCTAGCAGATGAAGAAGAAAGACAATAAAAAAGACATGAAAACATATTTTTTGTGCTGGGACGTGATTGAGGATAATTTTTTTTCCTTTTGGTCCCTCCTTGTATTTGAGAACACTGTAAAGTTGCTATTCTACTTCTTAGTTCTTTTCGAAAATGGGGGTTTCTTACTGACTTTGTTTTGGTCAGACCCGGCGCCTTGCTAGTGTCCAATCCAAAGGTTGATGACTATTCTAGCCTAAATATAATTTACACTGGTATCTGGTTCCTGATCCTGAAAGGGTCTTTAGACATGTGCAAGCTTTTACTGAATCCGGGGTAAAAGTTTGATCTCTGGCAATCAGGCTTGATCAAGAGCAGTGGTCGCATTCCGTTGCTGCAGAAATCAAGTGCTCTCAAGGAAGGGGCAGGGGAAAATTCTTTTTGTACCCCCTTTTTGTAAGATACGTCTTTATGTAACTAGGATCTTGTCTTCCCCATCGTTCTCTCTCCCCTTGTTCCTGCTTGGATGCACATGTCGTTTGCTGGGGAGCTTGGAAATGATTATTATCTGTACATATATGTCATGCTTTAGTGAAGATAGTGAAATCAAATTACTTTGCATTCATTTACCTTTATCAGATTCGTGTTTTGATGACAAATGCTGTCATAGTACTTCTTGAGTTTCATTCAGATGTTATAATGTCGTGTGTTCAAAAATCATCACCGGTCACCCAGAGTTTCCTCTGGCGCCATCATTTCCCTGAACCCGGCTTAACTCTGGCACCATCATTTCCCTGAACCCGGCTTGCTGCGTTTAAAGCGAGGAAAGGCTTCACGGGGATCAGACGTGTCAGCCTTTCCCGTAAAGGGAAGTGACTGGTCTGACAGTGGGGGGCAAATATTTTTCCAGCCCACCCCCAGGCTGTACCCGAGGTCCGACAGGGACTCCCACCCCAGGGAGGTTGTCCCTCCGTTTGCTCGGGACTTGTCTTTCTGGGTTGTCAAAGCCTTTTAAGGTCCTGCTTAGGACCAGCCCCGGACCATTCTATTATAGTGGCAATTCGAGTTTTTCCCATTTTGAGTTTGTCGCAAGCAAAAGAACGGAATACAAGTGTTGATTGAGTTCGCATATTTTCCATTCTGACGCTGGTAACGTTTTCAAGCACAAAGGCATCACGGTTTGCTAGAAAAAGAAATACACAAATAATGATGTACTAAACTCTGCTGGCATTTAGCCCTAAAGTACGTAAAGCATAAGAACTAAAAATAATGCAAACTCTTGACAATGGCCCGAAGGATTCCCCCCCTTTTTGGTCATATGAAGACATCCCTTTTAAGTTGGGAAAATTGCCCAAAAAATCCTAAACCTATTGCATTTTTACCAATTCAGTTATATACTTTTATATTTTACCAATTTAATCCCAAATCTTTTCACTTATTACTAATTGAGTCCATCGGCCATTTTAACTGGAAATTGCTCACGCGAATAGTCGGCGCTAACATGGCGCTTTTCTAATTATATTTTAATAATATTTTGAATTTTTTTATGATTTATTCTCTTTTGCTATTCATTTTATTTCCTTTTTCTAGGGAATTTTTTGATCTAAGGTTGACAAGGGCCGGTGCGCGAGCCCTCACTTAGAAACGGCGGAGGGCCACGACACCCTCGCTGGCCCCAAGCAACAGCCCCGAGCTCTCCCTAGCCAGATCTAAGAGGGTGTTGCAACCCTTGCTGTTTCTCGACGAAGGCTCGTGCGCCCCCACTTTTACCCGTGAGGGCACCGCCGCCCTTGCCTAGGGTGGGAGGGCTAGCGGCAAGGGTCGCTAGCCTTCGCATGTGGCCGGTGAGGGTTGGTCGACTACCCTTACCAGCTCTAGATTTGAAACCCCCCTCCCCCTCCTCCCCCCCAAAAAAAAAAAAAAAAAAGCAAAAAAGGTTAAAAGAAGAAGAAACCATAAATATGTATAATTAAAATATTACTAAAAAGTGCAATGTCAACTCGACCGTCCACGTTAGCAATTTCTAGTCAAAATTGGCCAAATGAACTTCATTGGTAAGAACTAAAAATGTTTATGACTAAATTGGCAAAACTGAAAAATTTGGAACTACATTGACAAAAATGTAATAGGTTTAGGACTTTTTGGACAATTTTCTCTATTTAAATTGTATTTCATCTCCTCAATTTGTTTTTGGTCAAGAACTTTATCTCCTCAATTGACGAGCCTTTAAGACTACAAATCATTCAGAAACATTGATGAATTTCAAAGAAAAAGCATGACAACTTTCACACAAGGGAGATCTTTCAACGATCTTATTATTTTTTCTTTTTGACGCTGAATTTTACACATTACAATAAGATGAATTTTTCATAATTTCGAACAACAATTTTTGTACCTTAAGCTCCGCTCATTTCGCAGAAAATAGTTTCTAGAAAAATATTTTTCGAATTTTCAAGAATTTGTTTCACAGGGAGGGATGGGGTGGAGACGCGCAAGTTTCAGGAGTGGGTTTCGACGCCCACGCCCTGCAAGAGGCAGGGCAAAAGTCTGAGAGTGAGTGTAGAATAGGTATAGAGTAGGATTGACAAAAAAAAAAAAGAATTTGTTTCACGGAAAATGAACTAGTTTTGAAAAATATTTTCAACCAAGGAAAAAAAGGTCTTCTAAAAGAGGGGAAAATATTTTTCACTTTCGGAATAGGGGTTAACATTTTCCTTACTCGCTCCTTTTTGTCTTTACACCCTATTAGCCCCTTCTTTCTTGTTTTCTTTTTTAATAATTCGAATTTTAAATTATTTTTCTTTTTTTCCTTCTTTTTTATTTCTTATTGCTCTTATTTTTTTTCCACCTTCTTCTTTGGCCAGTTGCTAGCATGGCTATGGCCAAGGACTAGCCATAGGTAGGCGAGCCTTGAGCTTGCTTGAGGCTAGTGAGCTCGAGGCTTGTGCTTGCCAATGTCTAGTGAGCGGCGAGCTTGAGGCACGCCTCTCACCGCTTGTCGCTAGCCAGATCAGCAAGCACGAGCCTTTGGCTCACTCATTTGGCAAGGCTAGAGGTCGGCGAGCTCGAGCGAGGTGCTTGCTACTCACCGGCGATATCTAGCCTTTGGCTAGTTGCCAGCTATCGCCGAGGCCGACAATCGGCCATAGAAGAAGAAGATAAACAGAAAAGAAAAATAAAGAATAATTAAAAATTGATTTTTTAAAAATAATTTAAAAATTGATTTTAAAAATAAAATAATAATAAAATTATTGAAAAAAGTGCATAGAGAAATAGATTTTCCTTACTCGACCACTTTATTTTCAGGTTTTACACAAACACGAGAAAATAATGATATTTTCCTGAAAAATGACTTCCTATAAATATGTTCTAAAAGCACTACATTTTCCCAATGGAGTCTTCAATTTTAATATAACTGCAACCAATACTTCAATTCCCTTGTAAACCATTACAAAGGCATTGTAGCAGGTGAAGTCCTACAGTAAAGACACAAAAATAAGAAAGATTTCCTAAAGTTCGGACTAGTGTATTAGTTCAACCTCCTAAATAACAGGTGCTGGACATAGAATTCGCATTATCGGACAAATAACGTTTCAAGGGAAAAAATGAATTTAAAAAAAAAAAAAACGTGGGAATCTCGTCGAATCAGGAGATAGATCGAGAAAAGTCTAAGAACCGGAAGTACACCAAGCTAAACTGATCAGAGTGCAACTGGGAAGATAAGCAATCTGAGCATACGAAGACTGCTCCTATTGATGACAAGGGACATGACAAATGATCGAGAATTTGTTTTGACAAATAAATTGTCAATCAAATTCCAAAGTCACATGTTCGTGAGAGCTGATCATTTGTTTCAAAGCTAAAACAACATCAATCGAGCTTCAATATCCCAAAAGGAGCACAATCTCAAATGTAATAGTAGAGATTTTAGAAAAGTCAAAGAAAAAGGGTGGGACCCACTTTAAATAAAGAAATAAAAAGAAACAAAAAGGAGAAGAGATAAAAAGAAAAGGAAGCCCATGTTCGGGCAGAGAGAAAAGGAGGAAAGAAAGAAAGAAAGGAAGAAGAAGAAGAAGAAGAAGAAGAAAGAGAAGAAAGAAGAAGAAGAAGAAGAAGAAGAAGAAGAAAGAGAAGAAAGAAGAGAAAGGGCTTTGTGTGTTCAAGCCGTGGGTAGCTCAGCAAGCTTATTTACAACGCCCGGACCGCGAGATCGAAGGGTTAAATGATGTGTGTTATTTGATTTTGGGACATCCTCAGGACCGCGAGATCGAAGGATCAAATAATGTGTGTTATTTGATTTTGGGACATCCTCAGGTGAGTAGTACTAATGTTTTCTTTGGTTTTGTGAAACTCATGTATTAAGGTAAGATTAATCGACATGTGAGGGAGTGAGGAACTATTTATAATATATTGATGGATATGGTGCTCGGTAATTTTGAGTTATTGTGGGAGGATTCGACAAACCTCTCTTGAAGGGTTATGTATGCTGTTTTGATACAATTGATTTATGTGGTTATGTGATGACTATTGAAACATGATATTTGTTGTGTTGAGGAAATCAATTGTGTTGTGAATAGGGAAATGACTAAGTACTACACGACAATGAAATTTCGTGTGAGTCACCTCTAGGGCCTTGTAGTCAAGGGCTAAGTGCTACATGGTGACTTGAGTCACATGGGAGCCACCTCTAGGGCCTTGCACTACTGACATACATGGTAAAGGACTAAGTGCTACACGATAATGTAATTTCGTGGGAGCCACCTCTAGGGCCTTGTACTATTACTATATGTGATCAAGGGCTAAGTGCTACACGATAATGCAATTTCATGGGAGTTACCTCTAGGGCCTTGAGTTTGGATATTGAGCGTGGAATGAGCCATTGATATGAGATAGGATGAGTCCAATAATTGAACAAATTGGTGATGCTGATTTTGGTTATTATTGATGAATGAGAAACTTTGCTATTTGATATAGCTTGGTTGAGGTAACATATAATGCATTTTGTTCATGCAGGTTATCATATTTTTGTTTGACAATAATAAGTCATGTCTTAAGTTTTAAATGTATAAGGTGGATGTTTGATATACTTTTATGGTACGTATTACTCATTGGGCTATTGTTGACACCTATTTTTTTTTTTAAAAAAAAATTGCATTTTGAACAAATAAATGAAAAAATGGAAAAAATGGGGAAATTGATTTGATTGTTCATGCATGGAAGTTTGAAATTCTGATGAGCATTCGGATTGTTGTTAAATGCAGAAACAATAAAAAATCAGGTGAATATTGGCAAGGATTTCAATAAAATGGAACAAATCAAGCAAAATCGAGTTGATTGCGAAATCACGCTACGATTTGCATGCTTGATTTAATGCAACAGAAAATGGAAATCCGAAAGTTGCTAGAAAAGTGGCTGTCTAAAAATCACTATAAAAGGGCCATAATTTTTCGTGAGCAGGGGGAGGGCTCCTTTTTGAAAAAAGAAAAAAGAAAAGAGAAAGTGAAAAGAGAGGGGATAGGTGAGTGACGTGAGAAAAGTGAGAGCAGAGAGAAAGAGGTAAAAAAAGAAAGTGAAAAATCCCCCCACCACTGTTCATCTTCTTCGTGGGGGGGAAGTGCTCGCCTGCACCGGTGTCGCCAGCCCACCCAGGCGTCGCCCGTCGCCAGCTGCCCTCCACCGCCGCGAGTCCTCACCGTGACGCAGCGCGCCCCTCGACGTCCCCACTCCGCCCGTGAGGACGCCGCCCCCGTCTCTGATCCGGACGCCAAGCCGCCTCCGCTCCGCTCGCGACACCCTCGACGCCCGAGCCTCCTGCTAAGCCGCGACGCGAGCCTCGCCTGCAGATCCTGAGGGCTCCCCTTGCTCGCTCTCGAAGCTCGACGCCTCGATCCGCCCCTGTATCGCGCCTCCGCCGCGCCAGATCCGAAGCCCCTGCTCGCGACGCCGCCTCCGCCACTCTAGATCCGCCGCCGCCGAGCCCAGATCCAGGCGCTTGCAGGATCCCCGGTGTCGCGCCGCCTCCGCCTCGCCCGAAGCCCTCGCGCTACGCCCTAGCACCCCCGACGCGCCGACGAGCCCGCCACGACGCCCCCCCTGACGCCTCTTGAGCCGCCGCGACGCCCCCGATCCTGCGCCGAGCCGCCACGACGACCCCCGACGCCTCCTGAGCCGCCGCGACGCCCCCGATCCCGCGCCGAGCCACCACCGAGCCGCCGCGACGCCCGATCCCGCGCCGAGCCGCCGCGCCGCCTTCCGACCGCCGGCCGCCACCGTCGCGCCGTCCCCGAGCCGCCTCCGCGACGCCCCCGCCGCCGCGTTGCCGCCCCACCGCTAGCCGCCGCCGTCGCGCCATCCCCCTGCCGAAACCCTAATCGCGGCCCTCCCTTTTTTCTTTTTCGAAAAAAAAGAAAAAAAAACAGAAAAGATAAAAAAGCAAAAATCAATTAGGTAGATTTTTTATTTATTTATTTACTTTATTTTTATTGTTTTATTGTTATTTTATTGTTATTGTTTCATTGTTATTTATTTTTCTTAACAATATCAGGCCCTGATAAGTGATTGGAAATTTCAATTTATCCCCTAATTCGCAACCGCGCCGATTTTTTTATTTTCGTCTATAAGGCTTTAGACGAAATAATTAATTATGCGGGAATAAAATTAATATTTTGATCTTTATGGCTTAAGATCAATTTATCGATTTTACTAGCGAAACATTACCCCTTGATTTGAATGAGATGTGATATCTTTTTTGGGTAATTTTGAATGAACTTGATTGTTTCTATTTATCTTGTGAAATGCCCGAGTTAGAATATTGCATGTTTAGGGTTATTTGCATGCTTAGGCTAAGCATTTTAGTTATCGTAAATCTTAAAAAAAAAAAAAAAACAACATAAAAAAAGTCAGTTAATTTAGGTTGCATGTTTAATTATTAGAAACTGTTAATTTCAAAAAAATAAAAAAATCAAAAAATCTTTAACTAGGTTTAATTGTCTTGCATATTTAGATTAGGGATTTTAATTAAGTCATGAAAAAAAAAAAAAAAGAAAAATTCACCTAGGATGCTAGTTGAATTGCATGTCAAATTTTAATTAAAAAAAGGGCAAAAAGCAAACAAAAAATCATCAATTTTTTAGAATAAGATTGCATGTTTAATTTTAAGCTTAGATCATTTCTAAATAGATTGCATCTTTGGCTAGAAATTACTAAATTAAAACAATGTCTTAATTTAAATTAGGATAACCTAATTCCTAGTTTAAATAGGATAAAATTTAATTTAGTTAGGAATTTCATTCAAATATCTTAGGATAGATTAATTCCACTTTTTTAGGATAAATTGCAATTTTTAGAAAAAAAAAAAAAAATCATAAAATCAAAAAGAAAAAATCAAAAATCTTACATGAGCATGTAGAATTAGGAATACAGATTTAGACATTTAGGCTAGCAAATTGGTTTTTTTTGTAATCACATTTTTAGGATCATTTTTTTTAGAAATCTTTTTTTTTTAAATAGGTTAGGATTAGATTTAGATAATTTCATTCTTAGAAAACTTGGCATTTAAAAAAAAAAAAAAAACCAAAAAAATGAAGAAATGATTTTCTAAGTCAAAATAGGGTTAATTTAAATTAATCCTAAACATGAATTAGAAAATTATTCGTTTTAGGTAGTTCAATTAGGGCTTTTATTAATTCAAAATTCCAGATAAAAAAATCAAAAATTAGGTGCATGTTAATCAATTTGCATTCTAGGACCATTTAGTTTAAATTTGCATATTAGGTCATTTAAGTTGCAATTATTGCATTTCATGTCATATAATTTAGATCATTTTGTCATGTCATATTAGGTTATTAGCATGCATTGCATTTGGGTTAAATTCCATTAAATAAAGTGAAAACAAAAAAAAAAGAGAAATTTGCATGTTAATTAGAGACCATATCTAGGATTGTTGATGTGGAATTTAATCTAACAATGCAGATGCTTTCGTTGCTACAAGGTAAGTCCCTTAACCTTATTCACTATTTTATTGGGTGTTAAATTGGTGGATTGCGCACCCGTATGATCACCTCACATGTTAGGGAGATAAATTAAAATCGATTCAAGCTGCCTGCTAAACATTTTTCAAAATAAAAGAATGGTACCGAAAGGGCATTAGAAAAATCTAGTGTAACCAAGTCCCCGTACCCATAATCTCGGTTCGTAGGAGTAAAGTAATCTCCCATTACTTTACTTGGGTTTCTAATCAACCCACCAAAAACTGATTAGTGGCGACTCCTTAATAAAAATGATTTGCATGTTAAGAATTCAAACCTAAGTCGCGAATTGGTATAGGCTTGGGAGAGCCCGAGTTAAGTCTAGGCTTAACAATCCATTAGCCAAACCCTAGGTGGTTCACACCCCGAAAAATTGGTCGCGACAGCTTGGCGACTCCACTGGGGACTTGAGTTAAAACTCTTAGTGGACTTAGGCAATTTTTCTTTTCTTTTGAAAAATGTTTTTTGCTTGGCAGCGAGGATCCCAGGTACGTCCCTAACATTTAAGGTGTTAAATGTTTTTGCAGATTGGGAGGTATAAGGGGAAGTGTTTGCTGACCTTTGTTTTGCATGGAGTTGTAGGAATGAATGGTTTATTTTTATGTATGAAGTGCTGTGTGGTTTAAACTGTTATGCATGCTTTGCATTTAACACTACACTTTTGCACACACAACCTGCCGCCGGACTTGGGCTGCACTAGGATATTTAGGATGGTATTGAGTTGGATACGACTTCGACCGCGAGGCCGCGTAGTAGAGGTTGCCCAACTCAATCCCGAAAGTTTCTTTCTTGGTGTCAAGGATGTTTACCTCTGCTCGCAAGGCTGCGTCGCATTGGGGTATCATTCTTGACTGAGCCGGAGTTAGAAGGGCTTGACTTAGTATGCGAGGCTGCAACTAAGCCATCCCACCCTTTTAGCTCCACCTTGTTTAGCCTTGCTAGTTAGAAATCGAACCTCACATCTCATGCGCATGTCTATGTGATTGCCATTGATTTTCCTTGGTGAAGTAAGTCTTCTATCCCTATACCTTGCAATTTATTTTGTCGTGCTTTTGGTCAGTTCATGATAATCTAGGTTAGTCATTTGATTTAATTCATTTGTCAATTAGGAATGAAATAAGGAAATTGTCATGCAATGAGTCATTTGGAAAATGAAAAAAAAGAGAATTTGTTTTCAATTCATGTCTAGGAAATTTAATCTTGCTAGGGTGTCTATTTTTCTAGCTTTCTTTAGGAAATTCCATTCTTGCACAAGCTTTTCATGAAATCAAAAAAATTGATTAGATCATTGTCATGGATTGATTCTTTATTTGCTCCTCATGCTGACATATCTTCATTCATTCAAATTAGGTGGCAACGGACCCTCCACGCTCACCCATTATCACGCGATCAAAGGCCAAAATGGCGGAACAAAATGAGATGCATGATCGTATGTCCAATATAGAAGATCAGCTCCGTCAGTTAGCTGCCTCCATGGAGGTTATGATGACTCAATTCAGATCATTCCAAGTCAATCCGACTCCTCCACCCGTTCTTCCTCAGGCTGTTATCTCGAAGATAGCAGATAAGCCCCGATCAAGTAATAATGGCATACCCGATTCGGAAGAAGACTCAATCCCGATCAATGTGGAAAAGGGAAAGTTCGTTGACCTCCCAAGACAGAGCCGGATGAACGCTTCGCGAAACTCGAAGAAAAGGTGAAGCAATTGCGGGAGTCACAAAACTCACTCCCCTTTGACTTGTCGGTCTACGAGAAGGTCAAGATGCCGAAGAAGTTCGGGATGCCGGAATTTGAGAAGTACGATGGTACATCTTGCCCAAAGTCTCATTTGCGGATGTATCATGTACGCATGACCCAAAGCATGTCAAAAATGAGCCCTCATGATCCAATCATTCCATGCCGTTTGACCGGACCGCATTGAAGCGGTATGCGATGAAAATATCAATCTTCTTGATACGGAATGAAGTGGCTGATGCATTCCTCAAGCGTACAAGTTCAACATGGACATTGCACCTTCCCGAGAAGATCTTGAGAGGATGGAGAAAAAGAGGAGCGAGTTGTTCAAGGAGTATGCCGTGAGATGGCGGAATCGGCTGCTCAAATCACTCCCGAGCCTACCGACAAGGAGTTGATGAAGCTCTTCATAAAGACCCTCTCATCTGAATTTCGCAATCGGATGGCAAGCACTTATGTTGAGAGTTTCAACCAGCTGATTCCAGTGGGAGAGCAAATTGAAATGGGAATAAGGGAAGGATGGTTTGCTGAACCGTCAAGTAAAAGATTCTCTGCTAAGAAGGAGAAAGAAGCTGTCGAAGACGTGAATATGGCTTATGGCCAAGAAAGTACCAACCGTGGCTCGGGCTGTCCAGATCAATGCAAGGCAACAACAAACCACTGGTCGTCAACCATTTGCAAATGATCAAAGGAAGTTTGCTCCTCTCCCTGGATCTCCATCCCGGGTGTTGGCAATCTTAAGAAAGAAAGGTTTGCTTACTAGTGAACCAAAGCGCCCTAACCGCGAAACCCTTCGTAGTTCTGATCCAACAAAGAAGTGTGATTACCACGGTGGGGAATTGGGTCATTCAAGCGATGAGTGTTTCACCCTCAAGCACAAGATCCAAAACCTCCTGGACACGAAGGCCTTTTCATTCCAAACCGCTCGGCCGAATGTCCAGAAGAATCTGCTACCGGAACATGAGGGTATGGTTAATGCTATCCTGGAACCAGACGATGCATCTCGAGACTCACCACCACCCACTCCTGAAGTTTCAAATGCTGCCTTTATGATGGGAGGGGTCATGGATGGGAATGATTTTGTTCCTGATAGTGGCCTTGGAAGGAATGGTCAGGGTATTCAAAGTCTCAATGAAGCCCTTCGAGGTCCCACGCCGCCGGAAGAGGGGGACAAAATCTCGGAGGACGAAGACGGGAAGGACAGAGCACGGTACCTAACCAAAGGCAAGAGAGGCAAAACCCATTGCCCCCAAGCATTTATGAGACATTCCCTAGTCCTTCGATAATAATGCAAGATGAGGCGGAAGTGATAGACACCCTGGGGCAACCAAGTGGAAAATTTGACTATCTGGTGAAGTATTCGGCCCCTCCAAGCTTCTACATTGATCCCCGGAGCATTGTCCCAAATGGATGGGGTGGTATGGATGATCTGACACCCCCAAAGACTGAGGACCCTGATGATGTGCTAGAAGGAGTTACCAGTTTGTTTGATAACGTCGTCATAGGAGCCATCGACAAAGGATCTCCCGATGAAATGGGCCCCGGCCCACAAGAGTAACTCATTTATCGCTTTCTCACATTCCCCGCGTGGGAATTTTTATTGCTTTCCAGAATAATTATCGCTATCTAGCGATTGTCTTTGATTTCTTTTTAGGACTTGGATTTGCATTTTCCATTCAATAAATGTAATTGATTGATGAATATCAATAAAATTACAAGTTTTATTTTGAGGGCATGATGAGGTACACCAAACCAGCCCGGTGATGATATCCAGCCGATAAAAAAAAAGAGAAAAGTCCAAGGAGAATTCTGAGGCCTGGACTTCATCATGCTTCCTCGTGTCAAAATGTTTATAAAAATCTTTTTCAAAAAGTCTTTCAAAAAATCTTTCAAAAAATACAGATTACTTTGTTTGTTTTTCTGATTTATCTATTTCCTGTTTCAGGGATAATCTTATAGCATGTAAAGATGTGGAAGTGGTCCAATCCAATTCTAAATCCTAGGGGGCAAGTTTACTCCAAATCATAGTGGACCATATGTGGTGAATTTTCTGGAGGTATTTCAATCTCGGCAGAAAAGGATGGTCGTGAGTTTTCCACCCCAGTTAATTCTGATGCTGTCAAGAAATATTATCCATGATAGATTTTGACATGTCATGTTTTGAATTACAAGCATTTCTGTGATGAATAAATTGCCTCAATAAGTTGAATTGTTCAAATGTTTTGCAAATCTTGCATGCTTTCCCTGATGAATTGTATGAGATAAATTGAATGTGTCAAATGGGATACTTTGGAATGACGAAAGGCGAGCCTTATTTCATACACCGTCTAATACACCGATCCCGGTGAGTTGTGTGGAAAAATTTTCATGTCCACAAGGTAAAGGGTAATCTCGCAAAGGGTACGATAACCGAAGTGACGAGAGGCAATTTTTCTCTTATCCTAAACACTGCGGGTATACCCATTGTTTAGCCCTTTGAGCCCACACACATGAGGTGTTTTCGAAATTACCCTGTCAAGGATCATCCCACACCGGGACCAAATTTGAAATGAATGGTAGGGATTCTCTTACTCACACTTGCATCAATCTTCGAGTATTGCTTTCGCAGTGTAACTTGTAAGATAATTAAAGTGCCTTAAGATGATGAAGAGCAGTCATTTCTCTATTCTATACACTTTTATCCATTGCATAGCCCACTTGAGCTTATGAATTCATTTTATAATTAAACCCAGTTGGTGATCATCCCCCACACTGGGGCAAGACAAATTCAAGTGGCATGAATTAAGATGCCCACAAAAAATGAAGGTTCTAATAAAAAAAAAAAAAAGAAATGCAAAAATGGGGCATAAAAAAGCAGTGTGCCTGGTAAAAGCAAGGCCGATGCCCAAAAGAAAAGAAAAGAAAAAAGCTCAAATGCTGTTGCAATCAATGAGTGCAAAAGAAGATCTTCGACATTGAGGCAGAAAATCAGTGGAAGTGTCAAGATGATCACCAACTTTACCCTTTAAACACTTTTTGAGCTCAATGATCCTTTCATTTCTCAACCCATAAACCAAGCTTACGTTACGTCCCTTACAAAATCTCATCAGATTAGGGCACTTGAATTAACGTAAAGGTTCATATGTTCGAAAGCATCACTCGAAGAAGTGTGAGTAAGGCAATTTCTACTTCATTTCGCATGTCTCTTGACTTGTAAACCCAAAGATGATTTCAGCAATATCATTCTTCATTAAGCCTTGACTCAAAGAGTCCCCTTTGTTAAGCCATTGATCAAGCCCACATTACGTTCCATGTTAAAGACCTCTCAGATTGGTAAGGTCGTACCACTTGCGAGATTACTCGAACCCCTGTTCGGCATTATGATAGAAAGACAGAGTGATTGTCGAATTCCTGCATCAAAGGTCAGGACAAATCAGCCCTTTCGTGAGAATGAGTGAAAAGTCCTTTCAGACCGGAAGATCTCTCATTTGACATATCCATGACACTCATGACTTCAGATTGGAATATTCTTTTGAAATATTTCCAAATGGGATTTGGTAATACAAGATTGATAGAAATCATCACACGTGAACCTCATGTCTGTGAATGCACGTTGCCTCCCCTATAACTGTGTTTTGCAGGAGACATATCCCTTAAGGAACGAACATGTCATCAGGTAAGTACATCTCTATCCAGACTTTAAATACTTGTCATTGTATAGGTATTCCTTTTCAAGCAGCGGCACTTGATGGAGTTGCCTCCCAAAGATTTTTCTCCAGATCCAATCTGATTTAGGCGGCCAAAAAAAGGTTCGGGTCCTGGTCAGGTGATCTTTGTTGCAAGACTGGGCGACCGTAGAATGGTACGGGTCCTAGTCAAGCAAAACCTCAGCTTAGGCGACCGTAGAATGGTACGGGTCCTAGACAAAACTCAGGCGACCGTAGAATGGTACGGGTCCTGGAAAACCCTTTTTCGTTTAGGCGACCGTAGAATGGTACGAGTCCTAGACACCACTCGGGCGGCCGTAGAATGGTACGGGTCTGGAAAACCCTTTTTTTCGTTTAGGCGACCGTAGAATGGTACGGGTCCTAGACACAACCAAACAATGCCCCACTAGGCGACCATAGAATGGTACGGGTCCTGGGAAAGCAGTCTTTTTGTAAAGTCATGTTACTATTCTAGGCGACCGTAGAATGGTACGGGTCTTGGACATGTAACACCAGTTATCTTGAGTTACTCTACCCTCTTGAAAGTAAGTTATTCCAGGTAAGTTCCTTTATTATTTACATTAGTATTTTCATGCATCATATAGATTTCATTTCAAAATAGGATTTATTTTCAAAAAAAAAAAAAAACAAAACAAAAACAAACAAAGAAAAACAAAAATGAAAAATAAAAAAAAAAGCCATTTAGTGCATTTCAAAATAGGCTAATTTATTATTGCATTTAAGAAATGGAATTCATTTTCCGACCAAAAAGAGTTATTTAGTGCATGTGCATGATCTAAAATTAGGTCTCAATTTGTCTTTGAAAGCAATCTCTATGAGCTCACCATCAAAGAGGGGCAGCTGTTGACACCTAATTTTAAAAAAAAAAAAATTGCATTTTGAACAAATAAATGAAAATATGGAAAAAATGGGGAAATTGATTTGATTGTTCATGCATGGAAGTTTGAAATTCGATGAGCATTCGGATTGTTGTTAAATGCAGAAACAATAAAAAATCAGGTGAATATTGGCAAGGAATTCAATAAAATGGAACAAATCAAGCAAAATCGAGTTGATTGCGAAATCACGCTACGATTTGCATGCTTGATTTAATGCAACAGAAAATGGAAATTCGAAAGTTGCTAGAAAAGTGGCTGTCTAAAAATCACTATAAAAGGGCCATAATTTTTCGTGAGAGGGGGAGGGCTCCTTTTTGAAAAAAAAAAAAAAAAGAAAAGAGAAAGTGAAAAGAGAGGGGATAGGTGAGTGACATGAGAAAAGTGAGAGCAGAGAGAAAAAGGTAAAAAAAGAAAGTGAAAAATCCCCCCACCACTGTTCATCTTCTTCGTGGGGGGGAAGTGCTCGCCTGCACCGGTGCCGCCAGCCCACCCAGGCGTCGCCCGTCGCCAGCCGCCCTCCACCGCCGCGAGTCCTCGCCGTGACGCAGCGTCGCCCCTCGACGTCCCCACTCCGCCCGTGAGGACGCCGCCCCCGTCTCTGATCCGGACGCCGAGCCGCCTCCGCTCCGCTCGCGACACCCCCGACGCCCGAGCCTCCTGCTAAGCTGCGACGCGAGCCCCGCCTGCAGATCCTGAGGGCTCCCCTTGCTCGCTCTCGAAGCTCGACGCCTCGATCCGCCCTTGTACCGCGCCTCCGCCGCGCTAGATCCGAAGCCCCTGCTCGCGACGCCGCCTTCGCCGCTCCAGATTCGCCGCCGCCGAGCCCAGATCCAGGCGCCTGCAGGATCCCCGGTGTCGCGCTGCCTCCGCCTCGCCCGAAGCCCTCGCGCGACGCCCTAGCACCCCGACGCGCCGACGAGCCGCCACGACGCCCCGACACCTCTTGAGCCGCCGCGACGCCCCGATCCCGCGCCGAGCCGCCACGATGACCCCCCGACGCCTCTTGAGCCGCCGCGACGCCTCGATCCCGCGCCGAGCCACCACTTGAGCCGCCGCGACGCCCGATCCCGCGCCGAGCCGCCGTGTCGCCTTCCGACAGCCGACCCCGCCGCCGTCGCGCCGTCCCCGAGCCGCCTCCGCGACGCCCCCGCTGCCGCGTCGCCGCCCCACCGCTAGCCGCCGCCGTCGTGCCATCCCCCGCCAAAACCCTAATCACGGCCCCCCTTTTTTCTTTTTCGAAAAAGAAAAGAAAAAAAACAGAAAAGATAAAAAAAGCAAAAATCAATTAGGTAGATTATTTATTTATTTATTTACTTTATTTTTATTGTTTTATTGTTATTTTATTGTTATTGTTTCATTGTTATTTATTTTTGTTAACAATATCGGCCCCGATAAGTGATTGGAAATTCCAATTTATCCCCTAATTCGCAACCGCGCGATTTTTTTTATTTCCGTCTATAAGGCTTTAGACGAAATAATTAATTATGCGGGAATAAAATTGATATTTTGATCTTTAAGGCTTAAGATCAATTTATCGATTTTACTAGCGAAACATTACCCCTTGATTTGAATGATATGTGATATCTTTTTTGGGTAATTTTGAATGAACTTGATTGTTTCTATTTATCTTGTGAAATGCCTGAGTTAGAATATTGCATGTTTAGGGTTATTTGCATGCTTAGGCTAAGCATTTTAGTTATCGTAAATCTTAAAAAAAAAAAACAACAACAAAAAAAAAGTCAGTTAATTTAGGTTGCATGTTTACTTATTAGAAACTGTTAATTTCAAAACAAAATAAAAAAAAATCAAAAAATCTTTAACTAGGTTTAATTGTCTTGCATATTTAGATTAGGGATTTTAATTAAGTCATGAAAAAAAAAAAAAAAAAAGCAAAATTCACCTAGGATGCTAGTTGAATTGCATGTCAAATTTTAATTAAAAAAGGGCAAAAAGCAAACAAAAAATCATCAATTTTTTAGAATAGGATTGCATGTTTAATTTTAAGCTTAGATCATTTCTAAATAGATTGCATCTTTGGCTAGAAATTACTAAATTAAAACAATGTCTTAATTTAAATTAGGATAACCTAATTCCTAGTTTAAATAGGATAAAATTTTAATTTAGTTAGGAATTTCATTCAAATATCTTAGGATAGATTAATTCCACTTTTTTAGGATAAATTGCAATTTTTATAAAAAATAAAAAAATCATAAAATCAAAAAGAAAAAAATCAAAAATCTTGCATGAGCATGTAGAATTAGGAATACAGATTTAGACATTTAGGCTAGCAAATTGGTTTTTTTTTTATAATCACATTTTTAGGATCATTTTTTTTTTATAATCACATTTTTAGGATCATTTTTTTTTAGAAATCTCTTTTTTTTAAATAGGTTAGGATTAGATTTAGATAATTTCATTCTTAGAAAACTTGGCATTTAAAAAAAAAAAAAACCAAAAAAAATGAAGAAATGATTTTCTAAGTCAAAATAGGGTTAATTTAAATTAATCCTAAACATGAATTAGAAAATTATTCGTTTTAGGTAGTTCAATTAGGGCTTTTATTAATTCAAAATTCCAGATAAAAAAATCAAAAATTAGGTGCATGTTAATCAATTTGCATTCTAAGACCATTTAGTTTAAATTTGCATATTAGGTCATTTAAGTTGCAATTATTGCATTTCATGTCATATAATTTAGATCATTTTGCAATGTCATATTAGGTTATTAGCATGCATTGCATTTGGGTTAAATTCCATTAAATAAAGTGAAAACAAAAAAAAAGAGAAATTTGCATGTTAATTAGAGACCATATCTAAGATTGTTGATGTGGAATTTAATCTAACGATGCAGATGCTTTCGTTGCTACAAGGTAAGTCCCTTAACCTTATTCACTGTTTTATTGGGTGTTAAATTGGTGGATTGCGCACCCGCATGATCACCTCACATGTTAGGGAGATAAATTAAAATCGATTCAAGTTGCCTCGCTAAACATTTTTCAAAATAAAAGAATGGTACCGAAAGGGCATTAGAGAAATCTAGTGTAACCAAGTCCCCGTACCCATAATCTCTGGTTCGTAGGAGTAAAGTAATCTCCCATTACTTTACTTGGGTTTCTAATCAACCCACCAAAAACTGATTAGTGGCGACTCCTTAATAAAAATGATTTGCATGTTAAGAATTCAAACCTAAGTCGCGAATTGGTATGGGCTTGGGAGAGCCCGAGTTAAGTCTAGGCTTAACAATCCATTAGCCAAACCCTAGGTGGTTCACACCCCGAAAAATTGGTCGTGACAGCTATGGTTGCTCATTTTATTTATCTTCCATGTTTTCAGGTCTCAGGGTTAACAACTAGTAGGACGAGAGCGCTTTTGGAAAAATTATTGGGAGTTCTCTTTTGGGTATGGTTTAAGAAAGTAGTGTACATAAACCTTGCTAGTGGTTGGACTGGTTGAGTTCTAAATGTATATTTCTTTTTGGTGGATTATAGAAACTCTAAGGTTGCAATCAATTTGTTAGTTTATTTGATTTGTACATATATATATGTTATGGAAGAACAGCCGTGTTATCCCCATTTCTTGAAAATTTGGGGTGTGACATCAAATGCACATCACTAGACTCTGGCCACTTGACGCAAGAAAAAATTTTCAAATTCGCTTTCAACAACCTCCTGATCATTCAACAGTAAAATAAATTGCAATAACATCCCAACGTTGCAAAACATTGATTGCGAGACTTCCAAACGGAGCGGATACATCCATTTCAAGTGAACTCTAGCTGCAGCTTCCAAAAGTAAGAACCTTCTATCAACTGAACAAAGCTTAGTAAGCAAACCTTGATTGGCTTTACTGTTGAACTGAAGCTGTAAAACCTGTCAGCATAAAATGCAGGAGTGAGAATTTCACATTAGACCACTTGCTCATATGATCGTAAGTAGGAAGTTTGTTAAGGTTCACTAACCAAATCTGTGCCAATCCACTTCTAACAGTCTTCCAAGCATCAGCGGTAGATACAGAGACAATTTGAGGAAGCTGTGCCAGACAATAGTATATTCCAAGGCAGCATTAACTTGAAAAATTCCACTCAAATGACGGAAGGCCACAGCCATTCAAATTGACAGATTACAGCTTTCGCTGTAGCATAATGATCCAAATCAGAATCACAAACAACTTTCTTTGAATAAAGACCAGAAAAACCTCTATGCGAGTGCCAATCATGATACTAATTTGAAATGCATTCGTCCAAATTATTGGGCACTAAATCAAACTAATTGGCTAGGCTTTCAGTATTTAAGAAACCTCTTAAGTTATGAATAGTTTCAGCTCTGCAGAGCCTCTTTTGAACGTAATCAGGGAACTGGGATAACAATATGCGAGTGTCCCCTACTGTTCGAAGGATCCATTGTCACTATTTTAAGGAGTCCAAAAAGCATCAAGTTCCTGTTCCTTTGATGATATTTCTTCTTTAGAAGTACCATTAGAAAACTCTTCAAAATATATCAGCATTTTCATCAATGAACAACGTACAAAAAATACCCCAAAGTTTACATATCTTCGTTTGTCAAACTCAGTATTAATTTTCCATTTGAACTCTTTCAATCTAGCTTATATACATTTAACATCATCGATCACAGAAGCTGATCAAGTTAATATAGTGAATTCAACTTAAGTTGCCTGCTTTTGTGGGCTATAATATTATTCTTTTCCTTATCATTATATGCTATCCATATATCAGAACAAATGCAAGACAGTTTTCATATTGCATATAGGATAAAGGAAAGTTTCTTCCGGAAACTTATGGAAACGCTTTCGATGTTTTTCTTTTCAACAAGTAAATGCACTAATAAGAGCTTATGCATAAGGTATTTATTGTGCAGTGCAGTCGATTATGATAGAAGACATTCTTTTTCATACCCGCTATCCTGGTTAATTGCTTGACTCATGTTTAGGTAAATGACAAATTGCATTACTAACTCTACAATCATTAAGAAGTATTATTCAGGCTAATATTTTATTTACCTTGAGCGTTTAGGTATATACTGGATTCAAAACAGATGAACACAGATTCATAGTTACCAAAATTAAAGTTGTAATTTTCTCGATTGATCCAAATAGTTCACAATGGTTTTGCTTCTAGCATGTTTGCTAGTTTATTTATGACCACATCACTAGGAGAACAGTCTGTTCTCTCATTTAGCATTTCTCAACCCACACTATTACCTTAATAAGCTAATACAGACAAATTTGTGAGAAAAAATGTATGGAGCACAATGGTTGGACAAATTTTCGTCCCAAGTCAGTAGCATATGCATTCTAAGTGATGCCTCTCAAATGGTCCTTTTGCACCATAAATTCATTCTTATGTAGAAACATGCAGTCATGAATTGCATGGTGAGCTTAAAGCAAACTAAAAACCCCAATTTAGAAGGATCTCCAAACAGGGTCCATCACTTAGCATTTCTCAACCTATATGATTATCTTTGACATGCTACTAAGTGCCTGCATACATCAATTTTAATCAGTAACTCCAGCATTCCATAATCAAGCAAACACGGAGAACCTTTATTTTTCTGCATAGGATGAAGAATCTTACCAGGAGAATAATGATGAATGATGCAATCAGAAAGCCTTTTGATCTCTTCCCATTATGGCCTGATGAGAAGAAACAATTGCCAAAGCATCACATTAACTTCCTTGAACATCTCCCTCGGATTCCTTGAATTCAAGCAAGAAAAATAATGACATTGTCAACCAGGAAATACTTCGACCAAAAAAAACCAGGAAATACTAATGAAAGTGCAATAAATCTTAAAAGGAATTGCAAACAGGAAATACAAAAGAAAATCGAGGTAGCTTACCTATTTTATTTACCTTTGCTAGGAAATATGGATTATCTCAACTATTCAGACTCATCCGAGTCATCTTCTCAAATGACTCATCCGAGCCATCTTCTCCAAATTTTATGGTTCCATGATCTAAGACAAATGGCTCTTTCCCATAATTTTGATAAAGCAGGGTTCCAGATAATTCTGGTATTGTTTTGAGTGAGTTGCATCTAGAAATGTCCAATTCCAACTAGTTGCTGCAATTTCCCGAAACCCCAAAGTTCAGTCAGTTTCTTGCACTTTTGCGCTACTAGACTAACCAAGTTAGTACATAATGACAAATTAGGCAAGATCTCAATCGAGGAACATCCCGAGACATCAATATGATCTAGAGATGTCCGCTCCTCAAGGCCCGAGATTTCCCAAGGGTCATGACAATTTGACAGGAACAATTTCTGTAAATTATGAAAATTTGACAAGTTTAATGATTTTGCTAAGGACTTGCAATCCTCAATCCATGAACTTGTGCTGGATGGGAATCTCTGTAGGCTCTGAACATCATGAAGCTTGTCACATTAGTTGAGCCTTCCAAAACTTTGATTCCGAGACTTCCAACTGCAGTGTATACATCTATTCCCAGCCAACTCTGACTATAGCTTCCAAAAGTAAGAACCTCTGAGTTCTTTATCAACCCAACAAAGTTTAGCAGGCAAACATCAAATGGCTTTACTGATGAATCAAAGCTGTAAAACCTGTCAGCATAGCAGAAAGGAGTGAGAGTTCACATTTGACCAAGTCATATGATTGTAAGTATTGAGTGAATATCACTAACCAAGTCTGTGCCAATTCATTTCCCAGCTACTGCTTCTAACGTTCTGTAAAGCATCATTAGTACATAAAGAGCCCATTTAAAGAACATGTGCCAGATAATACTATCATCGATGGCAGCGTTAAATTGAAAAATTCCTCTCAAATGACAGAAGGCCACACCCATTTAACTTCACAAATTACAGCTTGGGCTGTAGCATGAAGACAACCTGAATCACAAACAAATCTCTTCAAATAAAGACCCAAAAGACCTCCATGCAAGTGCCAATTATGATGCACATTAAAAACACAATCGTCCAAATCATGGGGCACGATATCAAACTAGACTAGACTTTGAGTATTTTAGAAACCTTTTAAGTTACGGATTGATTCAGCTGTGCAAAGCTCCTGTTCAATTACATTGGAGCAATGTGGAATAACAATATGCGAATATCCTTTACCATTCGAAGGATGCATTGTCAGCATTTGAAGAAGTTCAAGAAACATCAAGTTCCAGGTCCATTGATGATTTTGTTTCTTTAGAATTGCTTTAGAAACTCTTAAAAAAATTTCAGCATTTACATCACAACCAGTGGAATGATAACCAAATAATGCCAATGAATGAAACAAAATTAATCAGCAAACTATGTACTAATAATTCCAAAAATTTTGCGATTTTTTTTTCCTTTTGAACTCATTCAATCCAACTAATAGACATCTAACATTATCAACCATAAAAGCTTTGATCAAGTTAGTAAAGTGAATTCAACTTAAGTTGCTTGCTTTTGTGGGATATGGTTTGATTTTTCTCCTTGTCATTACGTGCTATTCATATGTCAGAATAAATGCGAACAGTTTTTAAACGGTGTATGGGATAAAGGAAAGTATCCACGGGAAAATTGGAAATGCTTTTGGTGTTTTTCTTTTCAGCAACTAAATGCAATGATAAGAGCTTATTGATTGTTTGGCAGTGCAGTCGACTATGTCAAAAGACATTCTCGTTCATATCTACCATCTCGATTATTTGCTTGACTCAAGTTTAGGTAAATGACAGATGGCATCACTAACTGTAGAAACATCAGGAATTATTCTTTGGGCTAAGCTATTATTTGCCTTGGACTTTTAGGTTCATCCAGGATCAAAATAAATGGACATGGATTCATTGTCAGAAAAATTCGGATTGCAATTATCTCAATCGGTCCAAATAGTTCACCATGGTTTTGCTTCTGGCCTGTTTGCTGGCTTATTCACGACCACACCAGATAGGAGTCTGTTCTTGCATTTAGCGTTTCTTGACCAATACAATTACTTTAGTCAGCTAAAGCAGACAATTCTATGAAATAAAATGTGTGGATTGTAAGGGATGCCCTCTCAACATGTTTCTTTTGCACCGTAAATTCATTCATAAGCTTTACTTAGAAATATGCGAGTCATGGATTGCGTGGTGAGCATAGAGCAAACTAAAACCTCACATTAGAAGGACCTCCATGTAGCGTCCTTCATTTAGCACTTGTAGACCTATACAATTACCATTGGCATCCTATCGAATGCCCACATACATCAGTTTTTATTCAGTAATTAAAGCATTCCATAGTCAATCAGACAAGGAGAATCTTTATTTTTTTGCATAGAATGAAGAATCTTACCTAAAGACTGATGACAATGATGCACCGCTACTGGCATGATGAGCAGAAGCATTTTGTCAAGGCACACTTTAACTTCCATGAACACCTCCCCCAGAGTCCTTAAATTCAAGTAAGAAAACAGTAAAACCGTCAACCAGGAAAAACTAATAAAAAGGTAATAAATCTTTAAAAAAATTGCAAATAGGAAATAAAAGTGAAAATTGTGCAATAAATCTCGAAGAGTAAATTAGCTTACTTGCTTTATGTAATTCTGTTAGGAAATGTGGATCATCTCAACTAATCTAACTCACATCAGTCGTCTTCTTCAAATTCTATTGCTCCCTGGTTGAGTTAGATGGCTTTTTTTTCCTAATTCGGTAAAGCCGCATTCCAGATTCCTCTTGTATTGTTTCGAGTGACTAGCATCAAGAAATGTCTAATTTCACTGGTTGCTCCAAATTATCGAACCCTCATAGTTTAGTCAGTTTCTTGCAATTTTGCACAACCAAACTGATGCAGTTGAGAGCAAAATTTCGTAAGATCTCAATCGACAAACATCTTGAGATAGCAACACCTTCTAAGGATGTCAACAAACATCGATATCCAGTATTTGCAAGAACTCTGACTTATCAAGGCCTTGGATTCAAATTAAGTTTTCGCAATTTTCAAAAAGTAACGAGTTTAGACCCTACGATTTTGGAAGGTTTAGAATTTCAATTGAAGAACTCTAAGCTTTCAACAGCTATTTAGACAAGGGCAAGCCTCTTGAGCCATTAAACAAGGAAGACCCATAGGTATCCAGCTTTTTCAAGAGCTCCAACTTTTCGTAACCTTCAATATCAACTAAAGATTTGCAAAATCTAGCTTCTAGTATCTTCAGACTTTTAGATTTCGAAAGGTCCAACCTTTCAATTGGACAATGAGAGATGTATAACCCCTCCAAGAACTCCAACTTATCGAGACCTTGAAGTTCTTTTAAATTTACACATGATTGAGTATCTAAAATCTTCAGATGCTCGAGTTTTTGAAGGTCTAGCCTTCTAAGTAAAGAGGACTCTCTGATGATCAAGATTTCCAAACATTTCAATTTGTCAAGACCTCGAACCTCAAGTAAACTATTGCACTCATCGACAGATAATGTCCTCAAACGGTTTGACTGTGAAACATCCAGTGTATGCATAAGCTCGCAGCCCGCGATTTCTAACTTTAAGAGAGTGTTTAGGGATATTGATAATTTTGATTCTTCAACATCTGTTAGTTGGGAATATTCTGAAAGCTCTGATGGTGTTGATGGAAGCTCCGTGATACACCCAAGAAATTTGCAGCAAAAAAGTTTTAGTTCCTTGAGATGGGGTAGGTGGGAAAGTGAAGGCAGGCTGCGATTTTGACATGTGACGCTCAAATATGTCAAGCTGAATGGAAGCTCCAGCGACAATTGAAGCTTCTTGCAACCCTCAAGATCAAGGTGTTGCAGGGAAGAAAGATTACGAATGCTTTCTGGTATTTTCCCTCCCAAATTGAAGCAATATGCAGCATCCAAAACTCGAAGCTTTCTCAACCTTCCAATATCATAGGATAATTCCTTTATCCGAGTCCCACGTATGCAAAAAAATTCTAGATTCTGTAGAGCCCCTATGCTGTCTGGTAATTCTTCTACACGAGTGCCTCGAATATTCATAATTTTTAGATTCTTCAAAGCCCCTATGCTGTCTGGTACTTTAGAGAAGAGTCCACATTTTTCTAGAAGAAGTTCCTCCAACGCTTCTAATTTACCCAATTCTGTTGGCAGCTCCCGGAGGAGCTGACATTCCGTCAAGTCTAAGCGTACCAGATTCTTCATGTTTCCAATCGAAGAGTCAATTTGCCTTAGTTCGTAACAATCCCGGAGGATTAGAACCTCTAAATTTTTGAAAGCTGTGAGGAAGAAAGTTCCTTTCAAATGTGTCCGTGTAAGGTCGAGAAATTTTAGCTTCCCTGCCATCTGATTTAAAAAAAGAAAAGAAAAGAAAAGAAAAGAAAATTGTCATGGGGTTAGCCCAAAGTGATTATGACTCAAAAGATCGCGAAAAAATAGGGGCTTGTGCTTCCATCTTACCATCATAAAACTCCATCCTTGCCATTTATCTGCAATGTTGCTCCGAGACAAATCGAGCACAACTAACTCCTTCAAATGAAAATTGTTCGCTTCAAAAGTTGAGGAATCTTCAGAAATTAGGAAATCTGAGCTCCATCGAAGCCATCTAAGCCATCTTAACTTCTCAAGTGAATTCTTAAAATCCCCCTTAAATCTGCCCAACGAACGTCAAGGAACCTTAGACTTGTTAAATTCTTCAATTGTTCATCTGTGTAGATACCGACTTTCCTAACTCTCATGGGCTTCCATAGTATGTGTGCGAAGTAACTGTCAGCTCTGTCGTTGTAACTGTCAGATATGTCAGTTCTAAGACGAATGGCTTGAATCTTTTCTGTGCCCTGTAAATAAGAATCAACGTTCATTTTTACTGTTTATATCCAACTAAAGTAATCTAATATCATTTGCTCATATTGCTAATAACATGCAACGATTTCTTCAAGAGACTAGCAAAGTGAAAATGTAATTTTCTTTTTTGGTCCCTGAGCAGTATCTATAGAAGGCCAATAAACTGAAGGATGTCAACTTCGGTTTTGAAATTTGGCCATGAGTAATAGCAACTTAAAAAGATCTATTGTCTCTTATAGGTAAATACTTTACAACTTTAAATCCTCTTCTTTCCTTACTGTAGCTTCATGACAATACTCGTTAGGATGCACGGGATTAAATTAAATTACAATGTGCAAGATCAAAAGTTGATTTGATCACTAATGAAAGGAATACATTTTCTCTCTCTGTAATTTTCATAATAGATGTCCAAAGGAACTCCAATCAACATAGACACGTGGTTATTGTAATATTAGTGACAATTGGGAAAAACAACCTAGTTTTATGGTGCATTTGTTTCGTGAAAAATGAATGATTTGAAAAATATTTTCTAAAAATAATCATTTTATCACTTAAAATAATTATTCAATGAAAAATGTTTTCATTATCAATAACAATTTATGTCTAAATATTTTGGTGGACGATGAAAAATATTTTTCGTTCATTTATTTTTGTAAGTGATACAAGTGATTATTTTTAGGAATTTTTTTTTCAAATAATTCATTTTCCACGAAATAAACGCTCTCTTATTATAAAGAAATTTTGATGTCATGAATTCCTTCTTTTCTTTTCTTTTTCTTAAGCATAAAATTCTTGCATATTAGTAAAAAATAACATATACTTGTCTTTTTTTTTTTTTTTACCAAAAAAAAATATACTTGTCTTTATTTTATCTGTTGGAACAATAAAAAATTATAAGTAACTAAACTTGTGATATCAATAACTAAAACAATAACACATCCTATGTGATTTATCATTTTATTACCAGTAACTTCTAATATTACTGATAATTATTTTCTAATCATAAGTCACCAAGATAATGATGTTAATTATAGATATGCTCTCCGTACCTTAATATTTTAGAATGAGTTATAAGTTAACTATAGATTTCAATTTGATGCATTATATAGATCAATCATAATTATAAACAATTGCATTATTCAAGTACAATAAATATAAATTGATTAATTTTAAATATAATTAATTATTAGAAATGCAAAGTCATGTCTGAATTATGAATATTGAAGGTATTCTTCGTTACATGGAATAGCTTAATTCCTTGGTCCTCTAGGAAGTCCTGATCTTGAAGAATAGCTATTTCTGATTTATTTTTAAAACGAAATAATACTGAAGAATAGCAATTAGTTTGTATGGGGATGCTTCCTCAGATTCTTCTAGCCGGTGGTGGGGCCGTTCTTTTGTCCTCACCCCCGCGGTTGGCAAGTTTCTTGACTTGAGGCTTGGCTTAGCAAATTTAGTAATTTACATATAAAAAACAAATAAAAAGAAGTCGCCTTGACTTGAGCAAATAAAGAATTATTCCCTCGTTTTTGTCTGAAAATTTTTGTCTTTGCATAACGATTTAGTATTACAAATCCAACCAGATGACGTCTGTTGAAAAACAAATAGTATGGCACTGAAGTTATTCTCTCTTATCTAGAATAATTTTTAGACAAACATTAAAACCAATTGCTTCATCAGAATGTACTAGAAATAAACTAGCTACTACTGCGAACCAAATGTGCGACAAGCTTTCGCCAAAAAAGATCACTTTTGTAAGAAGTTGAGAAGTAACATAAAAATTCATCGATTTCCAAATCCATGTCAGTTTCTCCAAGCCGAAAAATTTCTCATTGTACTGAAGAATGTTGTACAAGATTTCATGGATACTCGGAGGACATTGAAATAGATAGTGGAGAAGGCATTACATCTCAACACTCGAAAGGAATTCAAGAGGAGCAACTATAAAAAGGAAAGCAACCTCCAAGAGAAGTAATCATACTCAAATTAGTCACTTTTTTTCGATAAACATCCCTCTCAAAAATATCAAAAATTCCTATCTGTCGTCAAAATTCTTCGTTTTCAAGTGTGTAATTTTTTCACCTTCAATAATCCATCGATAGAGTTCGAGTATACTCATGGTCAAATCCCAAGAAAAACCTAATCTTTTGCATTGGGACAGAAGTAACACAATCTCTCAAATACCAAAAAATGTCTGATCATTTTCATCTAGGACTAAAAACACAACCTTTCGAACGTATCCATATAAGAAAAAAAGAAGAAAAAAAAAGCCATTAACCCGTGGAGCAAAACTGACTGCTATTTTTGTAACGACTGCTATTTTTGTCCCACTAGTAGAAGGTTAAGCTTTTCTTGGAAAGTTTGAAAGGTCGTGTTATTTTCATCCCATATGCAAAAGATTTGGGCTACTTTTTAGGGGATTCGAAGATTGTAATATTTTTGTACCAGGTGCAAAAGATTGATTTTTTTTTCCCTTAATTGGCTGTATACTCACTAATATGCAAGGAGTGAGTTATGGATGTGTTTCAATTATGCTTTAGATGTCTTTCATTTTGGTTTCGTTTGTAAGTCATCTTAGTGCTCTTGTCCATGCTTCGCACTTCGCATGGCTCTTGTTTTTTTTTTTTTTTTTTTTTTTTTTTTTTTTTTAAATTTATCGAAGTTGATTGTATTTTTAGATAATTTATGTGAAAATAACTTTAGGTATTTCGATTAATGTAGGAGTAAACTTATAAGAAGATCTTGTATCACTTTTATCAAAACCACTTTGATTTCAACTTATAATAGTACCATAAATGAAAAAGGAAATGAATCCAGCAAAATACTGAAATTAGTTGTAAAATTTAGTTATACCATTATATTTTGATATAAATTACAAAATAAGTGTCCTTTCCATTACCGACTATGGTATAATGACTGAGTTTCATGAGAAATGTGGGTATGGTTGCTCATATTATATTAATTCTAACACCCAGAGATTTGGATGCTCTGATTTATATATCCTAAGTAATTATGGAATAAAAAGTAAAGTCAAGTTATATATTGCATCTGTCAAGGACGTAACTGTATCAATTATAGAAAGTCAAGATCTTTTCAATATAGAACACCCCTATCAAGTATCTAATAAATTTAAAAGCACCTCATTCTTGGAGATAACTTCATAATATACGTTTGTTTAACAAAAATCTCAGATAAGTTGCAATACTTACTAAGAGAGAGGAGCCTCCTACTTGCTAAACATGTCAATGAAACGATGCAAAGGCAATAATATTAGAAGATTCTCTATTCATTAGAGCAAGCAGTAAGCAGAGGACCAACATCAATCTTGCAATAGATCATGGTCTAAGGGAGCAAAAGAAGAGAAATGATTACCTGATTTCCTTGTACCACTTTCAGGGCTTCTTTGGGGTCCCATAACCTGCTACGATGTTGAGGTTCCTGCTGGTTTTCCTCGTGAACAATTTTCCTACCAAAATCTCTCAATTGGTCGTGCATTTTGAGCTCATCATTATCTCCGATTTTTATTAATGACATGAGTCTCAGGACTTCAATTCCCTCCTCTGGGAAAAAGCCACAAGCATCCCACATGTAGGATGCAGTTCTTCTATCAGTCCCAATGAAAAAACAAGCAATATCCAGAAATATTTGTCATTGTTCATAGTCTAATTCTTCGTAACTTATCATGAAACGTGCGTGCACTTCTTGACGAGGCATCTTTTTAAACTTTTTAAGTGTATCTCTCCATAGTGGTAATCGTTTTCCACACAAAAATGAACCTAATACCTCAAGAGATAAGGGTAGCCCTCCGGTGGTGGATACAACTTCACGAGCAATGCCCTCAAGTTCACTTGGAGGAGAGTCCCTTCGAAATGCATGTCTACTTAATAGAATCAAAGATTGATTCTCATCCATTCCCTCATGTTCATACTTGTGGTCTACCCCAGCATAGTCAAGAATAGACTCTTTTCTAGTTGTAATAAAAATCCTACTTCCCGAAGAAAACCAATTATGATTTCCAGCTAAACCCTTTAATTGATTATCATCATTTACATCATCGAGAAAAATGAGGACTTTCTTACTCTCAAACTTTGATGAGCTGAATCCAATTCCTTCATCCATAGTATGAACTTGCTCTTTTTCCCTCAATATATCAAAGATTAATTGGTTCTGCAAGTACACAAGGCCCTTTTGCTTACATGACTCCCTAACATCTACAATGAAGCTTCGATGCTCAAATTTATTGAAGAGCTTGTTGTAGATAGTTTTAGCAAGAGTTGTTTTACCAATACCTCCCATTCCATAGATGCCAAAAAATATGGTATCATTAGATTTATCATCCACAAATTTCATAACATTCTTCACAGGATTATCAAGTCCGACCAAATTCTCAGGAAGAACCAACTCAAATTCTTTCTTCAGCTCAATCAATACTTTTTGGACAACCATTTTCACCAATTTTCCTTCATACCTGTCATATGTAACAAGAGTTCAAATCTGGCAACAGCAATTTTATGTTGTATATCTAATGAAGACACAACAATTAATAAATTTGGGGATAAATGGAGAAATTTTAAGAGTTTTTTTATGCCAGACCTCCATATATTATCTTATAAGCTAACACAAAAGTTGGAAACGCTGGTGATTGCTTCGCATAGCATGTCGCATTCCATTATTACTCTGAAATAATCTAATGAGCTAGAAGAAACTTGAGGTTATTGTTAATGAATCTTGAAGATTGTACATATAATGGATTTGAATCAAATTTTAACCTTCTTGTCCGTTAAAGATATTAAGGATGACATGGACGTAGCTTCAAAAACTTTGAATAAGCAAAAATCCAATAAGCCAACCCGGTGTGAAAGTTTAGCCATCAATTAATAAATAAATCATCAATTTTTGCGTAAGAGATATTTGGGTCTTGTAATATCAATCTTGAAAGTCGTTCATTGTTCAATATTGAAAACAACTTGAATATAATTGAGGGGAAATCTCCTGATTTGGGCAATTCTACACGCCTGCAAGTTTCTACTCGTGCAATGAATTTAGTATCATTCTAGATTCGTGTTTTCATCAATTTTCATTGTGTCAAGGGATGATAACGTGTTGTACTTCTTTTTTCCTTTAGTATTCTACAATAATAATTTATTTAATATTGACTGGGAAGAATAAGAATATATCCAAATTTTTTTTTCCCCAAAGATAAAAGCATTACTTCAATCTAATAACATTGGTACTGAAGACACGAACGAGAGGGAATTTTGGCCACGGGAGAGAATTATCAAGTTTTTTTTTTTTTTTTTTGGTCAGGGTACTATTATAAGTTGAAACCTATAATTAGGTCGGTCATTAAAGTTAAAAACTAAAAGGAGAACAACTTATATATCTTACTGCTTTCTTCTTATTAGAAAAAAAAAAAAAAAAAAGAAAGAAAATGAAGCAGGTAGGAATCAAAACAAACGAGTAAACACCCACAAAAATTAAAAGAAAGTGGATAATGCTTTGGTGAAAAAATGAATTACCCTTTAGCTTCCAATCCTTTCAAGGAACTAACTTGAATGAGTGCTTGCTTCCATTTCTCTATAATTGTTGGGCCGAAATACCTCTCACGCGTACGAAATGCCTCTCCAAAATCCTCCCTTTGGCCTCGCACATGACATGGTTCCACTTTGTAGAATATAGGCAACACTATACACCTTGGGTTATTGTTCTTGCATTTCATCATTTCATCCAGTTCATCGAGGCACCATTTGCTTGAACCATAATTAGTGGAGAGAATGGGGATCAGAATCTTACTATTCCTAATGGCTGCCATAAGATTTGGACCGATCTTCTCGCCTTGGCGGAGGTCCTCATCATCTCTGAAAACCCGAATTCCAGCATCAACAAGCCTGTTATAGAGGTGATCAGTGAAGCCATCTCGAGTATCTGGGCCTCTAAAACTCAAGAACACATCATAGCGATTTCCGGTTGGTGCGGTTGACGAACTAGATGCAATGGAATTAATCTCTGCCGGCATAGTATCAGCATCTTTTGCATTGCTGTGTGCATTATTTTGCTTATTACGAAGAAAATGGAACGCTAGTCCGAAGAGAAGGATCGGTGCCACAAGCACGAAGGAATTCCCAAAAATGAGAGGATGCATTTCTTCTTTGCTCACGCTCTGCCCTCAAATTTTCCTTTCAAGTTTGAAGGAGAAGAAACCAAAACGCCTCTCAGAAAATACGAAATGCCTTCTTATTGCCGATTGTTTAATTATGGCAATCCTTTTTTATATTGGTTTGATTTATGTAATTGAACCAGCTGGCAAGCGAAATCGTACCAATAATTCAGACTTGTCTACATATGATTTAGTACTTCATTGGCTGGAGGGCAAAGTGCACAAGACCCAAAGCGAGGAAATTTCTAAGCGGAAGAAATGAAAAGAAATAAAACCAACGACAAAAGACAAAGTGCGATTAAAACTTTCGTTGTCTTCTTCTGGACCTCGTGTCAATGCGATGCTTGTCTCGGAATCATTTCTGTCCACTCTCTAGGTGGCGGGGTCCCACCATTTCTTATTTCGAATCAGTTACTGGTTCCTACCATTCTTTTTTCCCACTCTTCTCTCGATTTAATTAGGGCTGATCGTTTACCGGGCCTCTAAACCTTCCCATTTTTGGGACCAGAAATCGGATCAACTGCTCATGGAACCGAGCGATCCAATGGAAACGGTGATAAACCAGTTTACCCCTCCCCTTTAAAATTTTTTAAAATTAAATATCTGCTCTTTACCCACAAAAAGACCTAAATGTTACAAAAATCGTGTTAACATCACACACTTGACAAATACTATACTTAATGTTAACCAAAAGGCCGAGAAAGGCATGCTTTGGTTGAAGCATCAATTGGCTTTTATTCGCAACCCCTCTTATGGTCTCTGCATGACTATCTGATGTGGGACTATTGGCATTTGTATGGAAGGCTATACCCAACAATAGAGACAAGCCGAGAGTTTCATATCGAATGGGCACATAAATTGAACAGGAGTTGTGCATAAAAACCAAGCTATACTCTAACCAAAGTAAGCCTTTTCTCTGCTTTTTGTGTAAATATTTACATCTTAACAAAATTCACAAAATTTTTGACTCTGCCCTTAATCACTCCTTCAAGTCTTAGAAGGAAAATAAAATACCTTTTCTCCTTTTACTTTATTCTTAAAAACATGAAAGAACAATTGTACGCGTCACGTAGCAACATTTTGTAGACTTGGTAAGATTTTCTTTTCAAAGGTAAAAGACATGGTAAGTTATGATCACAAATGACGCAAAAAAGTGTACTTGCAAGTCTTGATCTAAATCGGACAGCAATCGTTTCATAAGTCTTAGTTTGATGGGGAAAAAAATTGCATATAAAGTCTTTAGATAGAAACTCTAAATTGATCTATTGAACTTTCCTCAAATCTATGACGTGGACATCCTCCTACAATGCCAAAATTAACCTGATAAAAATAAAATATCAAGACATTTTCCAAGAAAATTAAGATTCCCCAACATTTTAATGCAAAACTGAAAGTTCATATTTACCAGGATATAGTTGAAAATTCAACAAGTGGAAATCAAGATTCTCTAAATTATTAGGCTAAAGAGTTCTGAAAAATTCACCTTTTCCAAAGATCCTTTTAAATAAAGTGAGAAATATCCAAATTTTCATGCTAATATAGAATCTATTTCCATAAATCTATTTATTCACTTGCTAAATGATAAATTATGATTTGCTCCTATCACTTAATAAATCAATTTCAGTATATTTACTAACATTACTCGTAAATAACTTAATCTTAATCGTTAGCTTCAAATGATGGAAATCATTTGCTCAACGAGCTCAAGTGCACATCTTTTTTTGACAGAATTGATAATCAACTCACCGGTACGATGACTCGCAGTATAAAACCATTTCTTGTGTACCTTGACCGTCATTCACGGCGAAATTGGCCTGAGGAATTCTGAGGAGAAGTGTGTGAAAAAGCAAAGTGATAATGAAAAGAAGCAAAGCCAAAAAACAGTCCTATCGTGGAAAAGAAGATGCTTTAGCGTGCCTTTTTGTTGTCGGCAACATTTTAGTCAAAAGATTCCCTCATGAGGATGCATTTCGGTGGCAAGAATCATTAATGCTCCATCCTGTTGTTCCCTTCTTTTCCCCTGCTGCCAGGAATTTCTTTTCATAATTAAAAATTTATAAAAAAAAATTGTCATGTGGATCATGTAGTATTATTACTTTCTTTACTCTCGTTGCGACTATAATTCATCGCCCTTAAAAGTAATTGCCCCTTATTGCCAACGGGCCCGCCTCTCAGGATAGGGGTTTGTTTATATACACGTTAGGAAAAGCATTTTGCAAACTTTGGCTACTCAAAGCCAGTGACTTCTAAAGATAATGCATGAGTATGATGAGTAAAATTCAGATTTTGAGAGAGAGAGAGAGAATTTCTTGTGCAATTGCTGGTGTAATATAGAAACTGACAAGTCATGGTCAAATTCAGCTTTCGTGGCCTGGCATCTTTCTACTGGTTCATCAATAATTTCAGTTCTATTTCTGCACCAATTACTGTATGGATAAAGGGAAAGAGGTCTCAGTGGAACGAAACAGCATGAAAGAGTTTTTGACTCTTAAAGAAGAAAATCATTGAAACTTCAGAGTTTTAGCACTACCAAACTTCGATTTGGTTTTTGAGGTTCATTGCGATGCTTTCAATGTCGGTTCTGGTGCTCTTCTCAATCAAGTAGGCTGAGCCATGGGCCTTTTTCAGTGAAAAACTAAACGATCCTATGCTGAAATATTCTACCTGTGACAAGGAGTTCTATGCCGTAGTGCGTGCTCTCAAGCATTGGAGCCGCTATCTGCGAACAAAAGAGCTTGTTTTGTACTTTGACTGGCACCTCGGCACTTGAACTCTCAACATAAGCTTAATCGCAAACATGCAGGTTGGAGTGAATTTCTAAAATCCTTTTGCTTCCCTCAAACGTAAAATGATGATACTCAAAATCGAGTAGCAGATGCTAAGCTGCGGACAGATGCTTCTGTCTACCATGCAAATCAAGATTGTTGGATTTGAAGTGGTGAGAGATTTATATGAAGAGGGCTTGGATTTATCGGAAATATTGAAATTAACTCTTGATATTTCACATGGACAGTTTCATCGTGAAGGTGGTTTTTCTATCCAAAGGCAATCAGCGGGGTGTTCTCACTTCGATAATTGAGTATTCTTGAAGCTCATGATGGCAGAGTAAGTGGTCATTTTGGTCGTGACAAAACAATGGCGCTGGTTAAAGAGAATTTTCATTGACTAAACATGGGAAAAATAATATATTAAGCGTCATATTAAGCGATGCAAAATTTTCCGCATTGTAAAATCTGGAGGCCAACCGTAGTTGTCGTTACCTATTCATCAAGCGCCCAGGAAGATCTTCGTATGTGGACTTTGACTTGGTTTTCCAAAGATCCAATGAAACAAGGATTCGGCCATGGTTATGGTTGCTTGATTTTCTAATTGCACAATCCTCATGAAACACTTATGTGGAAATTACCAAAAAAATTATTAACCTATTGCAAGTGCCAGTTTAGTCTTAAATATTTTTCTTTTGCTAATTGTGTCCTAAATCTTCATATGTGACAATTCGGTTTATTCGATAATTTTGGTCGGAAATTGCTTCCTTTTGTTATAATATTTCAATATTTTTTATTTTTTATTTTATTCTTTTTTCCTTTTGTTTCTTTTGTTTCTCATTTTTTTCTTCTTCCATCCCTTCTAGTGACTGGCCCGAGGCGAGGTCAAACTTGCCAACCACTAGTGAGGCCAACCTCGCTATCTCTAGGCAAGGCAAGGACTCACCTGATTAGCCTCGCTCCCTTGCCTCTGATCAGTCGCCAAGGTCTGGTGATTGACTGTAGGAAGAACGAAGGGAAGAAGAGAAAAACAGATAATGAAAAGAAAAAAAGGAAAAAGAAAAGAATAAATCATTCAATCAATTAATAAAAAAATCAAAATATTATTAAAAAATGGCAATTTAGTGTTGGCCGTGTCATGTAGGACGCCGGTATCTACGTCAGCGATTTCTGGCCAAAATTGGCCGGATGGATTGAATTAGCATAAATTCAAAAGGTTTAGAACTCAATTGACCAAAAAAGAGATTTATGACTGAATTGACACAATTATAATAGATTTATCAGTTTTTTAGTAATTCTCCCCAATACTTATCTCAGAGCTTTATTTTAGTGAAATTGTGTGCCTACATGAGATTCCAAAGACAACCATCCTTTATTATGATGTTAAGTTCTTGAGTCATTTCTAGCGCACACTTGTGGCGGAAAATGGGGACCAAACTTCAATTTAGTTCTGCTAGCCATCCTCAGATCGATGCAAATTTCAAGCAATGAAATTTGCTACTGGCTTAAGCAGAGTTTGTAGTACGATACGGAATGCGTCTTGTAGGTCCTTTGGATCTAATATCACTACTAACTAAGCATCACTTTAAGGAGATGCTAAAGAAAGGTATAAGGAAATCAAACAGTTACCTAAGAAAGTAAGGAAGAGAATTTTGAAGTAAACTGACAAGCATCACCATCCAAAACTATGATTTTTAATTTGAGTTAAAAATGATTTCTACCTTGTCGTCATGCATTTTGTAACTATTTTATTCCGGAAACAATTTATACTCAAAAATCGTTTTTTTTCCTAATTCTCGTTCTCTAAATGAGTTTCTAAATACTCAAAGATGTTTGATAATTATCCAAAATTTTTACTATCTAAATAAAAATGTGGTTGGTATGACTTTCAAATTTTTTTGTGACTTAAAGTTTCTTTTAATTTTTAAATAATATTATTAAATTTTTTTTTTTTTTTTTTTTTTTTTCTTTTTCCTTCTCTTCTTCTTCCTCTAGTTAGTTGTTGGTCACGACAATGGCCAACGATCAACTAGAGGTTGCCGGCCTCGGGAGAACCCCGGGCGAGGTTGACCTCGCAACAGCTAGGTGAGGCTCTGGTGAGGTCATTGGACCTCATCTGGCCAGTCGCCAACCATCACTATGGCTGGCTAAGGAAAGAAGAAGAGGAAGAGAAGAAGAATGAAAAGAAAAAGAAAACATTAAAAAAAAAAATGGTTTGGGCTTGATTTTGGAGTTGTTCTCGAAATAAAAAGTAATTTTTTTTTTTGAATTTCTTAATTCTATTCCAAATCTATTTCTAGGAACAAAAACATTACCAAATATATATTTTTTTAATTCTGTAAAAAAAAATTAAGCACTATTTGTCACGTTCCAAATTGGCCCTAAGTCATCTCCTTGAGCAAATGGTTCTTTGTGAGTTTTGGAGCACATTAATGATAATGCCAACAAAATTAAACTTCATTTAGGGTATAGCATTTTTGTTACTTCCAATGTTGTTGATCTATCGTCATATCATCAAGATCATGAGGTTGATGAAGTTAGCCTCGAGGAACCAAGGAACAATGATACCGGGAATATTTCAAATCTTTATTTGAAGATTTTCTCTTATTATTAGAAAACAGAGATAACTATAGGGTTGTCGTGACCTTTACTTTTTAGGAAATGGATAATCGAGTACTAAACTTACATCTAACTTAGGTTCTCTCAAGTCCATATAAATTTACAACTTTTGAGTCTATTTCAACATGAAATTTTAGTTATTCAAAAGTCGTCACTAATTAATTTTTTTATGAGTCAATTAGCGCCTGTTTGTTAACTTGCCCAACAGTGAAAGTTTCTATTCTTGTGTTTCTGGAAGTAGATTTGGAATAGAAATGCGTTTGGTAAAATTTTTATTTGTAGGAACAAATTTCTATTTTTTTGATCCTGGAAATAGATTTGAAATAGAATCGAGAAGTAAAAAAAAGTTGATTCTTTATTCCCATGAACAATTCTAGAATCAAGTCAACCTATTTTTTTTTCATTTTTTCTCTTCTTTCTTCTTGTTCTTCTTTCCTCTCTCTTGTTCTTCAAGTGCTGCTGCCGCCACCACCATTGCCGTCTGCCACCGTTGCCGCCCACCATCGTCGGTTGCTGGTGAGCTTGTCGGAGGCTCACCAAGCCAAGGTGAGATCCAGTGAGCTCGTTGGAGGCTCACTCAGCTATCGGCGAGCCTTGCCTGGCCTGGCGAGGCTCAGCCCAGCTGCCGGTGGGGCTCGACCTCACTGGGCGACCACGAGGTTGGCCTCGCCTTGGCCGGTGGTTGGGCAAGTTTGGCCTCGCTAGATCTAGGCGAGGCTGCTCGTTTAGCCAAGGCTTGGCCAAGCTTTGCCTAGTTGCCGGTGAGGCTCAGTCAACGAGGCGTGGCCTCATTGAGGGTTGGCAACGCTCTAGCAAGGTCGCTAGCCCTTGTTTGGCCGGTCGCCGATCTTCCCAAGGCTGGTGATCGGCAAACGTTGAAGAAGAAGAAGAGAAAGAAAAGGAAAAAAAAAGTAATAAAATTATAAAAAAAAAAAGTTTTGGACTAGAAATTTTTAGAATGGTACCAAATGCAATTCTATTTTGGGAATTAAAATTTTGGACAGTTACCAAATGGCTTGAAATGCTTAGAAATTGTTTCCTAGAATAGAAAAAAAAAAAAAGAATTATTTCGACGATCGAAATTGTTCGGGAGAAGAAGCATTACCAAACGCGCCTTTAGAAACCCAAATAAAATGTGGAAGTATATTTTACTTGAACTAAAGATTCAATGAATTCGGAGATTTGGTACTTTTTCTCTTTAATTTTAAAAAATATTTTGGCAAGTAACGTTGATTGATTTTGAAAATATTGATTGATTTTGACTAACACGTGAAGTGATCATACGAGTACACAATCAATAAAAATTACTCTCAATAAACTAAAGCAATGCTTAGCCTAACATGGTTTCTATGAACTAATTAACAACTCAAAATTGATTCTCTTTTATTTGTTTTTTTATTTATTTATGAAAACTGGCTATGGATAAGTATACTAGGGTTATCATAACTTTCGTACAACACTCACTTGAGTGATATAACATTTTTTTTTTTTGCTCACTCGAGTGTTACAAATTTGAAAAAGTGATTACTTGAGTGCCACCACTGATTTGCCTCATCAGAAAAGTTAAACATGGATGTACTAACATGGACAATTTTCTAAATATTTTTTTTTGAATCTTTTTATTTTATTTTTCCTTTCGTTTTTCTTCAGCACTAGCGAGGGTCATTGAAAGCCCTAGACGAGGCCATCATGGCCCCATTGACTGTTAGCAAGGCCATGAAGGCCCTCGCCAAATTTGGATAGCCAGGGATGAGGCACCCATACTTGCAGTCGGCGAGGTTGCAATGGCTTGAGTTAAGGTCTTTGCGGCCATGCCAATCGAGGGCGAGATAGCCCTCACCCAATCTAGGTGAGCTAACAGGTGTTGCTAGTGACCCTTAACGGCCTTGAAAATAAAAGCAAAACTAAAAAAAAAAAAAAGGAAAATTAAAATTAAAAATAAAAAAGGAAAATAAAAATAAAAATATAAAAAAATCATAAATTAAAAATTAAAAATCTTGTTGGATGGAAAATTAATTAAAAAATTCATGTAGGAAGAATTGTTAGAAATGAAACTCAAAAGATTGATTTTACTCAAATATGACATCTAAGTGAGTGGGAAAAAAAAAAAGTTATGACACTTTTACTATACTTATCTTAAACTAGCCACATGCATACACACAATGCAAACTTTCTCAATATTATCCGTAAATGACCTAATTCTAATGATGATTAAAATGACCTATTCTAACATGGCATGCAAACACCTAATCATTGGATGCATGTGATCAAAAGATGGGATATTTAAGATCCCACCGTTCGATTTGTACAAATTGGGTATTCATTGAAAACTTTTGATGAGTATGATCATTGTACTCTTTGATCAAATACTTAACAAAGAAATATTTTCTATCATTCTTGATCAAACCTTAGATAAAAGATTAGGTGTCTATGATGATATATCATTCAGAACCTGATACTTGGTGAGGAAGGACAACATGGAGGAACTGCAAGGTGTGAGAGCTAAGGAGAAAAAATGAAATCTTTCTCCAAAGTTGTACAAATGTCATCAAAATGATGTAACTTGCAAGTCCATAAATCTTTTTAGACATGGAACTGACTATGATGAAAAATTTTTAAGACTGAAGTTGTGATTCACATGACTCAATCAATGGGTAAAAAGTCTCTTGAGAAGTTAGCAAAATTAGTGTTAACCGACGTCGTATGTCACATTTGTTTGCCCAACTTAATGGATTGGGCTAAATTCATTGTGTTCTTCGAACTCTTAACCCCAAAATCAAGGAATTGGGGCAAAATTAGGTGCTGAAATTTGCAATGGAGAGTAGAAGCAGGACAGGCGGCCCGCGATCATGTCAATTTGGTCAAGACAAAGTTGAATATAATTGCTATTGTGGGCTTAGGAGTCCAACAACAATAACCTGGACAAAGGTAAATTCTAAGAGAAGGTCAATGGATTCTGGGTGATTGGAGACGGCGCACCGATCCTTGGTGTTCAGACCATGGTGATTGAAGATGGCGCAAGACGGGGACTTTGGTGAAGAGATTTGCTTTAAAGGTAAATACTCTTTTCGTCCCCTTTTCGATGCCTGCCCGAGGACCATATCCGCCGAGTATCTCCATTTTCTTGTTTCTGCTTTTCCTCGTTCTTTCTTGCTCTACTCACCGATCCTCCACTCACATCTCTTTTCGTTTCCCCAACCGAGAGCTTTTTGAACGTTTTCGTCAAGCTTCTTCTTCTTCTTCTTCTTCTTTTTCATATGAAGTGGTGTCGTTTTTGTCGCAAGAGCCCCATCGCTTCGTTTTTTTGTCCACTTTGGACTTCTTCATGTTTTTTTTAGAAAAAAACGTCTCGTCAGACATAAAAATTCATTTAAAAAAGATACGTAGGACAAATCACCAAAAGCACCAAAGTGATCGATTTTTTACCGATATAGTACTCAAGTGATCGAATGAAAATTTATGACATTGTTACAATCTACCTTTCCATCCAAAGGGAGAAAAGACATAGGCATATGGCATTTGTTTAGGGGTGGGTTGTCCCAAACTCATATTTCGCGCAACATTAGATATTCAATTTTATCTTCAAATTGACGCTATAAGGATTTTCAAATGAGTAGTAGCCACTAACTCATAAGGGTTGGCTAGAAATCAAGTGAGACATGACAGTATATTTCACTTCTTATACAATAAATCCGAGGCCAAGAACTTGGTTATACCAATTAATCAATTAGTGCTATTTCGATATCTAATTTTATTCATTTTAAAAAGATGATTGTCAGGCAATCTTGATTAATTTTAAACTTATCCACTAATACGTGAGGCAGTCATGCAATTGTACAATCGTTAAAATAATAATCGATAACCAAAAAACCACTAAATAAATTGTAAGGAAAAACTAGAATCTAATGCTAAGAGACAGGAAATAATATCATTTCTAACTAGGCCAAAGGGTTCAACACCCCCCACCCCAAAAAAAAAAAAAACTAGGCTAAGGGGAAACCATAATTAATATATCAGAAGTATGCAATCACTTAGTAGTCGAAATGGAAATGTGAAAACAACAACCTAGCATTTGTCTCTAAGAAAACTCACATCCTTTGATAAAACCTTAAGAGCTTGTTCAATTTTAAGCACAATTTTTTATCAAGGATTTTCACACATTTTAAGAGAAAATCACTAAAAAAGAACTAATGTTTTTAAGCTTTTCCCTAACTTTTAGGGAAAAAAATTGGAATTTTTTAATTTTTAAATATTTTGTAAAAACATTTAACATTTTTCCAATTAATTTAATCGAAAATAGGAACCCGGGCCGGGCCCTCTGGCCTGGTCCAAATATGGGCTGCGGTCTGGCCTCTCGTGGGTTGGAGTTATGGATATAAGTTGAGCCCTTATATCAAGCCGTCTCCTTAAATTGGCAGTAAATTAAGCCCGTTAAAGAACGAACTAGGTCCGTGCCTATTTAACTTAAACAAAGCCCAGATTCTCTAAGTCCTAACCAGCCAGCCCAATTGTCACTCAAACAAAAACCCAAATTCAAAATAAAGCACTTCAAGCCCAACGATCACTAATCAAGTTGCTAGAATCCAAGCCCAAAACCCCCAATTTTCTGTCCTCTTCCACAAGCCCTCCCCTCTCACGGCAAAAACCAAGAAACACGTATCAAAAGAAAGCTCGAATTCGGCCGCAGCAACAATAAAATTCTAAATGAAATCATGCTCGATAACCCATAAAGAATTCATTTTATGTAAAACAGGTGCATACTCATTCTAAATGATCCGAAAATCACCGCCAAATCCACGTTAACTTAGTTCGAGCGTTAGAAACATACGAAATCAACCACGTCGGCTCACATAAGCTCAGCGCGCGTATGGACTGACAAGAGGAACGAGACTCGGCTTCCGGTCGGACCAAAACAGGGCAGAGCAGCAAGGGTCCACGGGAACGAGCGCTCAATTCTAACACTCCTACCTGGCTCAAAGACGACGGCCATAGGGCGAGTTCGGGACGAGTCGAACTACGGCCAGCCGCCTCGACGTCTCCGAGCCGAGATCCTTGGGGGCAAAGGGGCTCGAACCAAAGGGAAACTTACCGGAGATATGGACACCGAACCCCTTTCAGACGAGCAAGCCACCCTCCTTGAACTCCCCCTCTCTCGACTCCCCTTTAAGCCATCAGCGTGCATGGCCGCTGCCATGCCAGCTTCCCTTGGTCGGCCTGCCCCCGACCGAACGTCTCGCGCGACGTCTCCTGCGCCTCCTCTTCCATCGTCCTTCCTCCGTGCTCTTTCGTCGCCCATGTCCTTCGTTCAGCCAGCGTGAGGGAAGAGATCCAAAGGAGAAAGAAGGAAGGAGGCTGGACCGGGGGGGAAGCAGGAAAAGAGAAGAGGCTAGGCCTGGCCCAGGCAGAAAGACAAGGAAGAAAAGGGAAAAGAGAAAAGGCCGAGCCTGCCTGCCCTCGGCCCGGTCTCTCTTTTCTTTTAATAATATTTTGGGAAAAAACCACAAAAAACCCTAAACTATGCACAAAGTGACAAAAATACCCCAAACTTTTTTTTGCACCACCAAAAACCCTCCAAGTTTGCCATCTATGACACATTTACCCCATCGAGGGTATTTTCGTCTTTTTATTTGTTTTTTTTTTTTTTTTCTTTTCTCTTCCCTCCGCCGGCTCGGTGGAGGGAAGCCGGCGTCCGGTGAGGGCCGCCCTCGCCGGCGTCCGGTGAGGGCCGCCCTCGCGCGCGAGGGCGGCCCTCGCCGGGTCGGCGAGGGCCTCCCTCGCCCGACGCGCGGCGAGGGCCGCCCTCGCCTCGGCAGGGCGGCCCTCGCCGACGCCGACGAGGGGCCCTCCCCTACGTCGGGCAAGGGCGACCCTTGCCCGACGCCGACGAGGGCCGCCCTCGCTGCGTCGGGCGAGGGCACCCTCGCCGGCGTCGGGCGAGGGTGCCCTCGCCGGATCTAGCGAGGGAGGCCCTCGCCCGACCCGAGCGAGGGCGGCCCTCGCCCGACGCCGGTGAGGGCGGCCCTCGCCTGGGCCGACGCCGGCGAGGGCAGCCCTCGCCGGACGCCGGCTTCCCTCCGCCGGCTCCGGCGGAGGGAAGAGAAAATTAAAAAAAAAGGAAAAAAAAAAGAGAAAAATGTTTTTAAAAGCAAAATGACCAAAATGCCCCTAAGATTTAGGGTAAATGTGTCACAGAAATGAAAGTTCGGGGTTTTTGGTGTCACAAAAAATAGTTTGGGGTAAATGTGTCACGGGTGGCAAAGTTTGGGGTTTTTGGTGGTGCAAAAAAAAGTTTGGGGTATTTTTGTCACTTTGTGCATAGTTTAGGGTTTTTGGTGGTTTTTTCCCTAATATTTTTAAAAAAATTTTAAATATAGAATAATATTTTTTTGGTTGTAATATTAGTAATAAAAATGTTCCTAATGTCTATATACGATTCAATTAAATAAAAATTATTTTCACTAGGGTTAAACATTGATTTCTAATTTTCTATTCAATTAATAAATGATTAAACACGTCCATAAGAATTTATGTAGCAACAGACACTAAAGTGAGTGTTGTGCAAAAATTATGACATTTATGATGTCCTTTCCACGTCTCAGATTTCATCATACTTCATGAGACTTTTGTGTTACAAATAGAAAGTCCAAAAGTCCATTTGCAGATTTTCAAACAAGTCTACTTCTAATTTAAATTGAAATTCCTTCGTTGGCTCGGAAGCTCGGGGATTAAGAGAAAACAGATGAGGTCCACCAGTTTCTATTTTCAAATTAATGGGTATATGATTTTTTTTTCTTTTGGCCGTAAAGTAGCAAGCTCTGATCTAGAACTTCAATTTCTACCCCCAAGTTTATAGGTTTTACCCATTAATTTCTTTTGTTTCCTCTATCCATGTTCGATGATATATGTGCACATAGTGGCGAAAAAATTCCCTCCATATTCCCTCCATATTCCCTCCATCTCTACCTCATTAGATAACTGTTCTACCCCATTTTACATATTTAAAGTATAGAGTCTGTCAAGCAGATAATAAACATTTTGAGAGAGAAGATTTCTCAAGTTTCTGGCTTTATATAGCACAAATAGATAACATTCAAGATTTCAATAAAGCTTTTCAACCTCAAAAGCATAAGATTTCTTTTTCCACAAAGTTGCCAAATGCTATTCCCTCAACTACCTAGAAAAGATAAGTGTGTCGTCTTTCAATTCACTATAATTCTCCTAAAAAAGTACCTCTGTTTCAATTATATTGAGCTTATCTACATATTTTGAACTCATTCATTTTGAATTTACTTCTATTTACTATTATGACACGGTCATGCCCAAGCATTATGGGGGACCTCATAACTAGTTTAGACAATTAGTGTCACGTCAGCCCTAGTAGTGTTACATCAGTGTCGACTGGCTAAAATTAGCCAGATGGACTTAACTCGCATAAATGCAAAAGGCTTAGAACTGAATTGATAAAAAAAAAAAGTTTAAGACTGATTTGGCACAATTATAATAGGTCTATGACTTTTTTGATAATTTTTCATTTATTCTTTGAGTAAGTCATCCTTCTTATACAAATGTCTATTAATGAATAAATAATTAGATGGCATATAATTTTTTTACTTCACTTGTTTTCATCATCCTAGGGCAATTCTTTTCTCTTCTTAATAGAAAAAATACCGATTAAATTTTTCTTTTTGTAGATGTCAACATATTGATTTCATTTAGTCAAATATATTGATTTCATCATTTCTTAATCAACCCTAAGCCAAATTAATAAATCAAAATTTTCAATTTTTTCCAAGAAAAGTTTTGCTTGGTCTCCCTTAAACACTGATAATGTATAATGTGTGCTTCTTCAAATATTTATAGAAATTATCAAATAAAGCGAATGCGTTTTGTCTTATTTCATTTAGATTAAATTTAAATACATTTAAAGAAGGTATGTGATTCCCATTAAATAACGATGGGCAGTTATTTTAATAAGTATGTTAAATTGGTTTTACTTAACCTTAAAATATACCTAAGCATATTATTCTCATCAAACAATTCATTTAAGATTCAACCTATTATGCCATGTAATACCACATTTTATAGTTATCTGTTATTCAACTCGGTTGGTGCAAAATGTGAAGCAGTTTTTTCATACCATTTAATGTATATTTTTTAATTTAAGTACATTATAAAGCAATGCTCTTTAGACAATGATATAATTCAAGTTCAAAGATTTGTATCAAGAATAGAGTGGAATGTTATAAATATAATGTATCGATCAAATTCTACAATAAAAGGAAGCTCCCTCGAATATCCATTTGTAACAATGAAAAATAAAAATTTATCAATGCTATTTATCTACCAACAATCCAAACTAAAACTTCAATACTTAAAACTATAGATCGTGAAAAGAAGAAAAAAGAAATACAAAGAAAAAGAGTGCCAGTGCATTTCACGAGCCTCCAAGCTAGAACTATTGAAGATGTGTTAGAGAATTTGATCTTGGTAAAGAACGAAGAACGTCGGAAACACTTAAAAAAATGCTGACAATTTTTCCTGGAAATTGAAGTTGTAGAAAATTTTAGAGAAGATCACAAAAACTCTCAACTAGGCACACTTTAATATACTAACACCATCTTCATGTGTAATTCACGGACGAAATGAACACTCTAAAAAATCAAGTATATAGCCAAAAAAAAAAAAAAAGTATTTCAGACTTTATAACTAGAAGAAAAGGACATTTTGGAGAATATCTAGTTGGCGTTTGTGCATGCCTGATCACATTTAGTACTGTGAAGTTAAAAAAAAAAAACAAAAAAAACACGCACCGTGGAAAATGACAAAACTTGTAAAATGTTGTATTACCAAGTGCCTTTCTTTAACAGTTGTAAGTATCAATTTCACAAGGCCGTACAGGTGGTTGGTGAATTTTTTTCGACTGTTCAAGTCTTAAGTTCAAGAAAATGTCATAATAATGGAAGAAGTTGATGAGCTAGATGCACTCGAAATATGTGAGCTCACTTCAAATAAGTCATCAAGTGATTTAGGCAAGCACATGGTCTAATGAGAGAGGTGGATCGTGCTTATATGCACTGAACGCATACAAGTCTCGCTCCTTCGTCATGTACCAATTCCCGGAAGGCAACAACTAAGGCATGCACAAAGGAAGACTACTAGAAGTGAAAATTGAAAGGATAATGCTCTAGAAGAATGTAAATTCAAATCTCCTAACTGGACTAGAATTAGCTCTTAGTACTGGGCCTCCTTCGAATTCGGCCTATCCTCATATGTGATTAGGCCTCCTTCCTTATGGGTCAATTGTCAAATTGAGGTCCAAATCAGATTGGCGAACATTGATTGAACTTTTTATATCTAATCAATTTACGACAGCTTGTAAACTTTCGGAGGAGTGGTTTAACAATTCATTCAAAAGTTGGAAAATTCTTGATAGCGCCGGTAATTCACCAGCAGTTTACCAAACTATCAAGATACGGGTCATGCTTTTTCCACCAGCAATATTACCATTTATCAACAATTTCAGAAATTTACCCGTTTGTGAAAAAGTTTGCCACATTTTGAGGATCACTAACCAAGTGATCAAACTAAACTTTGAGACATTGGGATTAAATCGCGCGAGTTTGTGCAATTTCGCTTCAGTTCTGTTGCTTCTAACATTATCCGGAGCAATGGTAGTAGATAAAGAGCCGATTAAAGAAGCTGTGCAGACAAAATATCAACTTTACATCCATTCACAGCTTTCTACTTTAGCATGAAGACACAAACCTGAATCATCAGAAGAACTCTGAATGAAAATCCAAAAGAATTTTGCGTGCCAATTACCATACCAAAGTGAAATACCATGTTCCAAAATCGCTGCACATGAAACCAAACCATTACCTTGGACTTTCGTAATACTGAAACCCCTCAAGTTGTGAATAGTTTAAGCTCGGTAGGGCTTCTGTTGAATGTAATGGGTGGAGTGGGGGACTTTCGTAATACCATGTTCCAAAATCGCTCCACAGCTTGTAGTCCGCAAGGCCTCTTATCTAATTGTAGCTAATCTCATGTTAGATCTTTAGGTATGTAACAGTAGGAAAGTTATCCACCACTCCACTGGCGATAGCCGAATTTAGCCAAACAATAACTGCGACATAGGAAAGATATTCCTTCCTTTTTTGGTCATGTCGTCACCGTCCGCAATCGGGATAGACTTTTAGAAGGTATGGCATTGATATTAATAGAATCTAAGAAAGCTGAAGTTTAGGTAGGTACCTATGACATGAAGAGAAGGGCACTTCTTAGAAGCCGAAAATGCAAACAATACTATTTCAATCTAGACAAAAGTACAATCATTTTACAGAAAATATACTGAATCTAGTATGGACAGAAAAATAAAACGCAATAATTTTAGAAACAATACTGAATAAATTTTAATCTCTAGCCATAGTTGACAAGAAATTGCTAATGATGTACCAAAGTTGCTTAGGTTGAACCACGCATGAGCAAGGGTCCAAACCATTTAGATTGGTGTAACTTATAAGATATTTGGTGTCTTTTACTCCATGTCCTAGGAATTCTTGCAAAACACTCAGATTGATGGAGGATCACAGTCAAATTTTAGGTTAGAATAGGGATCCGGCCATTTCATATCACGTGAAAATGAACTTATGGCTCTTTCATCGAGAGAGCTTGAAAAATGCAAGTCTTATCTATTTCTTCTTGAATGTTTGAGTTTATTTATTTATTACTACGAGAATTAATATCACCCTTTTGATATTAGTATTGTTGAACTTAAAAAGTAAAAACATAGACCCCAATAGGTGTATCTCTTAGATAGATATTCCAACATTTCGGCTGATGTGAATGACTAATCTCATATGTGTTCCGCATGACTGTACAGTCTATGTTCATTTTAAATCATTGCTCGATTTGTAAATAATTTTACTTTCTTGTTCAAGATTGTTATCATGGATGCTTGTCATTTACTTCTTGGAGGACCATGGTTGTATGATTGGAGAGCTATCTATAATGGCTTCAAAGATACCTATCAATTTGTCAAATATCGCGTCAAGATCACTTATGGGCCTTTGCAAGATAGAGAGTTTATAAACCTACTCAAGCAAGGCTTATGCTCTCGTTATGGAGGAAAATGACAGAGCAAAAAATAGTTTTTAAAAATATTTCGTGACATAACTTCATAAAAAATGTTTATGAGTGTCATAATTTTTCTCAAATCACTTAAATACTATATAACTTCTCAATTAATAACTTTCGTGAAATAACTTTTTAAAAATGTTAATCACAACTGTCATGCCACATCGAAATCCAGCACTTGGATTAATGGATTGTAATTCTTGTGGTAGAAAATACAAGAAAATTAAGTTGTACGGAAATTTGCGTATGCTTGGAGAGTTGTTTTAAGTTGAGTCTATTTAAATTCATATAAATGAGGATTATAGTGCTTTCACTATCAAATTTCATAATTTAACTCCTAGACCATAGTTTCATCTGAATTCTGCATATCTTTGGTGGATACCATTGAATGTGAGTTGCATGTACTGTACTTTAATATTAATTCCTTAGGTGGTGGGCGTCTATCTATTATATGCCATGTATCCTAAGGTGAATTGCTTAGCTGATGAGCATTTGTTTTGATGTACTTATGTTACCTTCTAAATTGCCGACCACTCTGGTGTCACTCTCTCTATTTGACTTTTTCCTCTGTCCCAATTCGCTTAGCACGTACCATGACAAGTCCTGAAGTAGGTCAAGAAAGTAAGTCAAGCTTCCCCAAGTCGAGTTTTACTAAGTTGAGCTCAATTAAAATCGAGTCAATTTCTCGAGATTTTGGACTGGGCCTCAATAAACAATCGGCGTGATCTTGACCATGGTACAATGTCACATTGTAAAATTGCAGACCAATCATTCATGTGCTAATAAGCATGTGGTAAAAATGGGCACTAGCACATTTATTGCTCTTCATGGCCTTTGGGAAAAAGTAAACTGATTGAAAGGTTTGGAACTACATTGACAAAAGTATGATAGGTCAAGGACTTTCTGGACAATTTTCCCTATTTAAATTGTATTCAATCTCCTCAATTTGATTTTGGTCAGGAACTTTTACTCAATTGACGAGCCTTTAAGACTACAAATCATTCATAAACATCGATGAATTTCAAAGAAAAAGCATGACAACTTTCACACAAGGGAGATCTTTAAATGATCTTATTATTTTTTCTTTTTGTCAAAATTTGACGCTAAATTTTACACATTACAATAAGATGAATTTTTCGTAATTTCGAATGACAATTTCTGTACCTTAAGTTCTGCTCATTTCGTAGAAAATAGTTTCTAGGAAAATATTTTTCAAATTTTCAAGAATTTATTTCTCGGAAAATGAACTAGTTATGAAAAATATTTTTAACCAAGGAAAAAAATGTCTTCGAAAGAGGGGAAATATTTTTCATTTTCCAAATAGGGATAACATTTTCCTTACTCGCTCCTTTTTATCTTACACCCTATTAGCCCCTTCTTTCTTGTTTTCTTTTTTAATAATTTGAATTTTAAATTAAATTTCTTTTTTTCTTAATCCTTTTATTTTTTTCCACCTTCTTCTTTGGCCAGTTGCCAGCATGGCTATGGCCAGGGACTAGCCATAGGTGAGCCTTGAGCTTGCTTGAGGCTAGTGAGCTCGAGGCTTGTGCTTGCCAATCTCTAGCGAGTGGCAAGCTCGAGGCACGCCTCTCACCTCTTGTCGCGAGCCTGATCAGCAAGCATGAGCCTTTGGCTCACTCATCTAGCAAGGCTAGAGGTCGGCGAGCTCGATCGAGCTACTTGCTACTCGTCGGCGAAATTTGGCCTTTGGCTAGTTGTCGGCTATCGTCGAGGCCGACGATTGGCCATAGAAGAAGAAGATAAAAGGAAAGAAAAGAAAAAGGAAAAAAGAAAAGAAAAATAAAGAATAATTAAAAATTGATTTTTTAAAAATAATTTTAAAACTAATTTTAAAAATAAAATAATAATAAAATTATTGAAAAAAGTGCATAGAGAAATAGATTTTCCTTACTGACCACTTAATTTTCAGGTTTTACACAAACACGAGAAAATAATGATATTTTCCTTAAAAATGACTTCCTATAAATATGTTCTAAAAGCACTACATTTTCCAAATGGAGTCTTAAATTTTAATATAACTGCAACCAATACTTCAATTCCCTTGTAAACCATTACAAGGGCATGGTAGCAGGTGATGTACTACAGTAAAAACACAAAAATAAGAAAGATTTCCTAAAGTTCGGACTAGAGTATTAGTTCAACCTCCTAAATGACAGGTGCTGGACATAGAATTCGCATTATCGGACAGATAACATTTCAAGGGAAAAAAAGAATTAAAACAAAACAAAACAAAACAAAACAAAACAAAACGTGGGAATCTCGTCGGGTCAGAGATAGATCGAGAAAAGTCTAAGAACCGAAAGTACACCAAGCTAAACTGATCAGAGTGCAAATGGGAAGATAAGCAATCCAAGCACACGAAGACTGCTCCTATTGGTGACAAGGGACATGACAAATGATCGAGAATTTGTTTTGACAAATAAATTGTCAATCAGATTCCAAAGTCACATGTTCATGAGAGCTGATCCTTTGTTTCAAAGCTAAAGCAACATCAATCGAGCTTCAATATCCCAAAAGGAGCACAATCTCAAATGCACATCACTAGGCTCTGGCGACTTGACGCAAGAAAAAAATTTCAAATTCGCTTTCAACAACCTCCTGATTATTCAACAGTAAAATAAACTGCAATAACATCCCAACCTTGCAAAACATTGATCGCAAGACTTCCAAATGCAGTGGATACATCCATTTCAAGTGAACTCTAGCTGCAGCTTCCAAAAGTAAGAACCTTTGGTCAACCGAACAAAGCTTAGTAAGCAAACTTCGATGGGCTTTACTGTTGAACTAAAGCTATAAAACCTGTCAGCATAACATGTAGGAGTGAGAATTTCACATTAGACCACTTGCTCATATGATCGTAAGTAGGAAGTCTGTCAAGGTTCACTAACCAAATCTGTGCCAATCCACTTCTAACAGTCTTCCAAGCATCAGCAGTAGATACAGAGACAATTTGAGGAAGCTGTGCCAGACAATAGTATATTCCAAGGCAGCATCAACTTGAAAAATTCCACTCAAATGACGGAAGGCCACACCCATTCAAATTGGCAGATTACAGCTTTCGCTGTAGCATAATGATCCAAACCAGAATCACAAACAACTTTCTTTGAATAAAGACCAGAAGAACCTCTATGCGAGTGCCAATCATGATACTAATTTGAAATGCATTCGTCCAAATTATTGAGCACTAAATCAAACTAATTGGCTAGGCTTTCAGTATTTAAGAAACCTCTTAAGTTATGAATAGTTTCAGCTCTGCAGAGCTTCTGTTGAATGTAATCAGGGAGCTCGGATAACAATATGCGAGTGTCCTCTACTTCTCGAAGGATCCATTGTCACTATGTGGAGGAGTCCAAAAAACATCAAGCTCTTGTTCCTTTGATGATATTTCTTCTTTAGAAGTACCGTTAGAAACTCTTCAAAATATATCAGCATTTTCATCAGTGAACAACGTACAAAAAATACCCCAAAGTTTACATATCTTCGTTTGTCAAACTCAGTATTAATTTTCCTTTTGAACTCTTTCAATTTAGCTTATAGACATCCAACATCGTCGATCACAGAAGCTTTGATCAAGTTAATATAGTGAATTCAACTTAAGTTGCCTACTTTTGTGGGCTATAGTATTATACTTTTCCTTATCATTATATGCTATTCATATATTAGAACGAATGCAAGACAGTTTTCAAAGGGCATATAGGATAAAGGAAAGTTTCTTCCGGAAACTTACGGAAATGCTTTCGATGTTTTCTTTTCAACAAGTAAATGCACTAATAACAGCTTATGCATAAGGCATTTATTGTGCAGTACAGTCGATTATGTCAGAAGACATTCTTGTTCATACCCGCCATCCTGGTTAATTGCTCGACTCATGTTTAGGTAAACGACAAATGGCATTACTAACTCTTCAATCATTAAGAAGTATTATTTGGTCTAATATTTTATTTACCTTGGACTTTTAGGTATATCCTGGATTCAAAACAGATGAACACAGATTCATAGTTACCAAAATTAAAGTTGTAATTTTCTCGATTGATCCAAATAGTTCACAAGGGTTTTGCTTCTAGCATGTTTAGTAGTTTATTTATGACCACATCACTAGGAGAACAGTCTGTTCTCTCATCTCGCATTTCTCCACCCATACTATTACCTTAATAAGCTAATACAGAAGTTTGTGAGAAAAAAATGTATGGAACATAATGGTTGGACAAATTTTCGTCCCAAGTCAGTAGCATATGCATTCTAAGTGCTGCCCTCTCAATATGGTCCTTTTGCACCATAAATTCATTCTTATGTAGAAACATGCAGTCATGAATTGCACGATTAGCTTAAAGCAAACTAAAACCCCAATTTAGAAGGATCTCCATACAAAGTCCATTACTTAGCATTTCTCAACCCATATGATTATCTTTGACATGCTATTAAATGCCTCCATACATCAATTTTAATCAGTAATTCCAGCATTCCATAATCAAGCAAACACGGAGAATCTTTATTTTTTCTTACTAGGATGAAGAATCTTACCAGGAGAATAATGACAAAGCCTTTTGATCTCTTCCCATTATGGCCTGATGAGAAGAAACAATTGCCAAAGCATCACATTAACTTCCTTGGACATCTCCCACGGATTCCTTGAATTGAAGCAAGAAAAATAATAACATTGTCAACCAGGATATACTTTGACCGAAAAAACCAGGAAATACTGATGAGAGTGCACTAAATCTTAAAAGGAATTGCAAACAGGAAAGACAAAAGAAAATCGAGAGACAGATCCCAAAAGAGAAAAGGTAGCTTACCTAATTTTTTTACCTTTGTTAGGATGGATTATCTCAACTATTCAGACTCATCCGAGTCATCTTCTCAAATGACTCATCCGAGCCATCTTCTCCAAATTTTGTAGTTCCATGATCCGAGACAATTGGCTCTTTCCCATAATTTTGATAAAGCTGGGTTCCAGATAATTCTGGTATTGTTTTGAGTGAGTTGCATCTAGAAATGTCCAATTCCAACTAGTTGCTGCAATTTCTCGAGCCCCCGAAGTTCAGTCAGTTTCTTGCAATTTTGCACTACTAGACTAGCCAAGTTAGTACATGATGACAAATCAGGCAAGATCTCAATCGAGGAACATCGTGAGACACCAATATGTTCTAGAGATGTCTGCTCCTCAAGCCCCGGGATCTCCCGAAGTTCATGACAATTTGAAAGGAACAATTTCTGTAAATAATGAAAATTCTACAAGTTCAATGATTTTGCTAAGGACTTGCAATCCTCAATCGATGGGAGCATTAAATTGAAAAATTCCTCTCAAATGACAGAAGGCCACACCCATTCTACTTCACAAATTACAGCTTGGGCTGTAGCATGAAGACAACCTGAATCACAAACAAATCTCTTCAAACAAAGACCAAAAAGACCTCCATGCAAGTGCCGATTATGATACACATTGAAAACTCAATTGTCCAAATCATAGGGCACGATATCAAACTGGATTAGACTTTTGACTATTTCAGAAACCTTTTAAATTACGGCTCGATTCAGTTGTGCAAAGGTCCTGCTCAATTGCATTGGAGCAATGTGGGATAACAATATGCAAATATCCTTTTACAATTAGAAGGATGCATCGTCAGCGTTTGAAGAAGTTCAACAAACATCGAGTTCCAGGTCCATTGACGATTTTGTTTTGTTAGAAGTGTCAGAAACTCTTTAAAAAATTTCAGCATTTACATCACAACCAGTGGAATGATAACCAAATATTGCCGGTGAATGAAACAAAATTAATCAGCAAACTCTGCAATAATAATTCCAAAAATATTGTGATCTTTTTTCCTTTTGAATTCATTCAATCCAACTAATAGACATCTGACATTATCAACCATAAAAGCTTTGATCAAGTTAGTAAAGTGAATTCAACTTAAGTTGCTTGCTTTTGTGGGATATTGTATGATTTTTCTCCTTGTCATTACGTGCTATTCATATGTCAGAATAAATGCAAACAGTTTTTAAACGGTGTATGGGATAAAGGAAAATATCCAAGGGAAAATTGGAAATGCTTTTGGTGTTTTTCTTTTCAGCAACTAAATGCACTAATAAGAGCTTACGGATTGTTTGGCAGTGCAGTCGACAATGTCAAAAGACTTTCTCATTCATATCTGCCATCTTGATTATTTGCTTGACTCAGGTTCAGGTAAACGACAGATGGCATCACTAACTGTAGAAACATCAGGAATTATTCTTTGGGCTAAGCTATTATTTGCCTTGGACTTTTAGGTTCATCCAAGATCAAAATAAATGGACATGGATTCATTGTCAGCAAAATTCGGGTTGCAATTATCTCAATTGATCCAAATAGTTCACCATGGCTTTGCTTCTGGCCTGTTTGCCGGCTTATTCACGACCACACCAGATAGGAGTCTGTTCTTGCATTAAGCGTTTCTTGGCCAATACAATTACTTGTATCAGCTAAAGCAGACAATTCTATGAAATAAAATGTGTGGATTGTAAGGGATGCCCTCTCAACATGTTTCTTTTGCACCGTAAATTCATTCATAAGCGTAACTTAGAAATATGCAGTCATGGATTGCGTGGTGAGCACAGAGCAAACTAAAACCTCACATTAGAAGGACCTCCATATAGCATCCTTCATTTAGCACTTGTAGACCTATACGATTACCATTGGCATCCTATCGAATGCCCACATACATCAGTTTTTATTCAGTAATTAAAGCATTCCATAATCAATCAGACAAGGAGAATCTTTATTTTTTGCATAGAATGAAGAATCTTACCCAAAGACTGATGAAAATGATGCACCGCTACTGGCATGATGAGCAGAAGCATTTTGTCAAAGCACACTTTAACTTCCATGCACACCTCCTTCGGAGTCCTTAAATTCAAGTAAGAAAACAATAACACCGTCAACCAGGAAAAAACTAATAAAGAGGTAATAAATCTTAAAAGAAATTGCAAACAGGAAATAAAAGTGAAAATTGTGCAATAGATCTCAAAGAGTAAATTAGCTTACCTGCTTTATGTAATTCTGTTAGGAAATATGGATCATCTCAACTAATCTAACTCACATCAGTCGTCTCCTTCAAATTCTATTGCTCCCTGGTTGAGTCGGATGGCTTTTTTTTCCTAATTCGGTAAAGCCGCATTCCATATTACTCTTGTATTGTTTCGAGTGACTTGCATCAAGAAATATCCAATTTCACTAGTTGCTCCAAATTATCGAACCCTCATAGTTCAGTCAGTTTCTTGCAATTTTGCACAACCAAACTGATGCAGTTGAGAGCAAAATTTCGTAAGATCTCAATCGACAAACATCTTGAGATAGCAACACCTTCTAAGGATGTCAACAAACATCCATATCCAGTATTTGCAAGAACTTCGACTTATCAAGGCCTTGGATTCAAATTAAGTTTTCGCAATTTTCAAAAAGTAACGAGTTTAGGCCCTACGATTTTGGAAGGTCTAGCATTTCAATTGAAGAACTCTGAAGCTTTCAACAGCTATTCAAACAAGGGCAAGCCTCTCGAGCCATTAAACAAGGTAGACCCATAGGTATCCAGCTTTTTCAAGAGCTCCACCTTTTTGTAACCTTCAATATCAACTAAAGATATGCAAAATCTAGCTTCTAATATCTTCAGACTTTTAGATTTCGAAAGGTCCAACCTTTCAATTGGACAATGAGAGATGTATAGCTCCTCCAAGAACTCCAACTTATCGAGACCTTGAATTTCTGTTAAATGTACACACAATCGAGTATTTAAAATCTTCAGATGCTCGAGTTTTGGAAGGTCTATCCTTCTAAGTGAAGAGGAGTTTTTGATGATCAAGATTTCCAAACATTTCAATTTGTCAAGACCTTGACCCTCAAGTAAACTATTGCACCCATCGATAGATAATGTCCTCACACGGTTTGACTGTGAAACATCCAGTGTATGCATAAGCTTGCAGTCCTTGATTTCTAACTTTAAGAGAGTGTTTAGGGATATTGATAATTTTGATTCTTCAACTTCTATTAGTTGGGAATATTCTGAAAGCTCTGATAGTGTTGATGGAAGCTCCGTGATACACCCAAGAAATTTGCAGCGAAGAAGTTGTAGTTCCTCGAGATGGGGTAGGTGGGAAAGTGAAGGCAGGCTGCGATTTTGACATGTGACGCGCAAATATGTCAAGCTGGATGGAAGCTCCGGCGGCAATTGAAGCTTCTCACAACCCTCAAGATCAAGGTGTTGCAGGGAAGAAAGATTACGAATGCTTTCTGGTATTTTCTCTCCCAAACTGTCGCAATATGCAGCATCCAAAACTCGAAGCTTTCTCAACCTTCCAATATCATAGGGTAATTCCGTTATCCAAGTCCTACATATGTTCAAAAATTCTAGATTCCGTAGAGCCCCTATGCGGTCTGGTAATTCTTCTACACGAGTCCAACCAATATTCATAATTTTTAGATTCTTCAAAGCCCATATGCTGTCTGGTACTTTAGAGAAGCCTTGACATCCTTGTAGAAGAAGTTCCTCCAACGCTTCTAATTTACCCAATTCTGTTGGCAGATCCTCGAGGAGCCAACATCCTGTCAAGTCTAAGCGTACCAGATTCTTCAAATCTCCAATCGAAGAGTCAATTTGCTCAAGCATGTGACAACCTTGGAGGATTAGAACCTCTAAATTCTTAAAAGCTGTGAGGAAGAAAGTTCCTTTCAAATGTGTCCATGTAAGGTCGAGAAATTTTAGCTTCTCTGCCATCTGATTAAAAAAAAATAAAGAAAAGAAAAGAAAATTGTCATGAGGTTAGCCCAAAGTGATTATGACTCAAAACATAGTGGAAAAATAGAGGCTTGTGCTTCCATCTTACCATCATAAAACTCCATCCTCGCCATTCATCTCGAATGTTGCTCCAAGACAAATCTAGTACAACTAACTCCTTCAAATGAAAATTGTTCGCTTCAAAAGTTGGGAAAGGTGACGTCCATCGAAGCCATCTTAACTTCTCAAGTGAATTCTTAAAATCCCCCCTAATATCTGCCCAACAAACGTCAAGGAACCTTAAACTTGTTAAATTCTTCAATTGTTCATCCGTGTAGATACCGTCAACTTCCTCAGCTGAACGGCACCGTAAATAATTTCTAAACTCCCATTGTGTGCGTCCGTAGTAACTGTCAGATATGTCGTCCATTTCGATGGACCCTGTGTAGTTTTCAGTTCTAAGACAAATGGCTTGAATTTTTTCTGTTCCCTGTAAATAAGAATCAATGTTCATTTTTACTGTTTATATCCAACTAAAGTAATCTAATATCATTTGCTCATATTGCTAATAACATGCAACGATTTCTTCAAGAGACTAGCAAAGTGAAAATATAATTTTCTTTTTTGGTCCCTGAGCATTATCTATAGAAGGCCAATAAACTGAAGGATGTCAACTTCGGTTTTGAAATTTGGCCATGAGTAATAGCAACTTAAAAAGATCTATTGGCTCTTATAGGTAAATACTTTACAATTTATAAATCCTCTTCTTTCCTTACTGTAGCTTCATGACAATACTCGTTAGGATGCACGGGATTAAATTAAATGACAATGTGCAAGATCAAAAGTTGATTTGATCACTAATGAAAGGAATACATTTTCTCTCTCTGTAATTTTCATAATAGATGTCCAAAGGAACTCCAATCAACATAGACACGTGGTTATTGTAATACTAGTGACGATTGGGAAAAACAACCTAGTTTTATGGTGCATTTGTTTCGTGAAAAATAAATGATTTGGAAAATATTTTCTAAAAATAATCATTTTTATCACTTAAAATAATTAGTCAATGAAAAATGTTTTCATTATTGATAACAATTTATATCTAAATATTTTCGTGGACGATGAAATATATTTTTCATTCATTTATTTTTGTAAGAGATACAAGTGATTATTTTTAGGAATTTTTTTTTTCAAATAATTCATTTTCCACGAAATAAACGCTCTCTTATTATAAAGAAATTTTGATGTCACGAATTCCTTCTTTTCTTTTTTTTTTTTTTTTCTTATGCATAAAATTCTTGCATATTAGTCAAAAATAACATATACTTGTCTTTATTTTATCCGTTGGAACAATAAAAAATTATAAGTAACTAAACTTGTGATATCAATAACTAAAACAATAACACATCCTATGTGATTTATCATTTTATTACTAGTAACTTCTAATATTACTAATAATTATTTTCTAATCATAAGTGACCAAGATAATGATGTTAATTTTAGATATGCTCTCCGTACCTTAATATTTTAGAATGAATTATAAGTTAGCTATAGATTGAAATTTGATGTATTATATAGATCAATCGTGATTATAAACAATTGCATTATTCAAGTACAATAAATATAAATTGATTAATTTTAAATATAATTAATTATTAGAAATGAAAAGTCATGTCTGAATTATGAATACTGAAGGTATTCTTCGTTACATGGAATAGCTTAATTCCTTGCCCCCCTAGGAAGTCCTGATCTTGAGGAATAGCTATTTCTGATTTATTTTCAAAACGAAATAATACTGAAGAATAGCAATTAGTTTGTATGGAGATGCTTCCTCAGATTCTTCTAGCCGGTGGTGGGGCCGTTCTTTTGTCCTCACCCCCGCGGTTGGCAAGTTTATTCACTTGAGGCTTGGCTTAGCAAATTTAGTAATTTACATATAAAAAAACAAATAAAAAGAAGTTGCCTTGACTTGAGCAAATAAAGAATTATTCCCTCTTTTTTGTCTGAAAATTTTTGTCTTCGCAGAACGATTTAGTATTACAAATCCAACCAGATGACCTCCTTTAAAAAACAAATATAATGGCATTGAAGTTATTCTCTCTTATCTAGAATAATTTTAAGACAATTATTAAAACCAATCGTTTCATCAGAATGGACTAGAAATAAACTAGCTATTACTGTGAACCAAATGTGCAACAAGCTTACAACAAGAAAGATCACTTTTGTAAGAAGTTGAGAAGTCATAAAAGAATTCATGGAATTCCAAATCCATTGCAGTTACTCCGAGACAAAACATTTCTCATTGTACTAAAGAATGTTGTACAAGATTTTATGGATACATGGAGGACATTGACATAGATAATGGAGAAGACATTAGATCGCAACATTTAAACGGAATTTAAAAAGGAAAGCAACCTCCGAGAGAATTAATCATACTCAAATTAGTCATTTTTTTTAATAAACATCCCTCTCAAAAATATCAAAAAATCCCATGTGTCATCAAAATTCTTCGTTTTCAAGTGTGTAATTTTTTCACCTTCAATAATCCATCGATAGAGTTCGAGTATACTCATGGCCAAATTCCAGGAAAAGCCTAACCTTTTATATCGGGACAAAAGCAACACAATCCCTCAAATACTTGAAAAATTGTCTGATCATTTTCATCTAGGACTAAAAACACAACCTTTCGAACGTATCCATATGTATATATAAACAGCCATTTACTCGGGGAGCAAAAACTGACTGCTATTTTTGTCCCACTAGTGAAAGGTTAAGCTTCTCTTGGAAAAGTTTGAAAGGTCGTGTTATTTTCATCCCATATGCAAAAGATTTGGGCTACTTCTTAGGGAAGTCTAAGATTGTAATATTGTTGTACCAGGTGCAGAAGATTGTTTTTTTCCCCTTAATTGGCTGTATACTCACTAATTTGCAAGGAGTGAGTTATGTATGTGTTTCAATTATGCTTTAAATGTCTTTCATTTTGGTTTCGTTTGTAAGTCGTCTCAGTGCTCTTGTCCCTGCTTCGCACTTCGCATGGGTTTTGTTTTGTTTTGTTTTTTTTTTTTTTTTTTAATCGAAGTTGATTGTATTTTAAGATAATCCAGGAGTAAACTTTAAAAAAAGATCTTGCATCACTTTTATCAAAACCACTTTGATTTCAACTTATAATAGTACCATAAATGAAAAAGGAAAATGAATCCAGCAAAAATACTGAAATTCGTTGTAAAATTTAGTTATACGATTATATTTAGATATAAATTATAAATAAGTGTCCTTTCCATTATCAATTATGGTATAATGACTGAATTTCATGAGAAATGCGGGTATGGTTACTCATATTATATTAATTCAAACACCCAGAGATTAGGATGCTGTGATTTATATATCCTAAATAATTATGGATTATAAAAGTGTAGTCAAGTTATATATTGCATCTGTCAAGGACGTAACTGTATCAATAATCGAAAGTCAAGATCTTTTCAATATAGAACACCCCTATCAAGTATCTAATAAATTTGAAAACACCTCATTCTTGGAGATAACTTCAGAATATACTTTTGTTAAACAAAATTCTCAGATAAGTTGCAATTCTTACTAAGAGAGAGCAGCCTCCTACTTGCTAATCATGTCAGTGAAACGATACAAAGGCAGTAATATTAGAAGATTCTCTATTCATTAGAGGAAGCAGTAAGCAGAGGACCAACATCAGTCTTACAATAGAACATGGTCTAACATAGCAAAAGAAGAGAAACGGTTACCTTATTTCCTTCTACCACTTTCAGGGCTTCTTTGGGGTCCCATAACCTGCTACGATGCTGAGGTTCTTGCTGATTTTCCTCACGAACAATTTTCCTACCGAAATCTCTCAATTGGTCGTGCATTTTGAGCTCATCATTATCTCCAATTTTTATTAATGACATAAGTCTCAAGACTTCAATTCCCTCCTCTGGGAAAAACTTACAAGTGTCCCACATGTAGGATGCAGTTCTTTTGTCGATTCCAATGAAAAAGCAAGCAATATCCAGAAATATTTGTTGTTGTCCATAGTCTAATGCTTTGTAACTTATCATGAAACTTGCTTGCACTTCCTGAGGAGGCATTTCTTTTAACTTTTCAAGTGTACCTCTCCATAGTGATAACTGTTTTCCGCACAAAAATGAACCTAATACCTCAAGAGATAAGGGAAGTCCTTTGATGGTGGATACAACTTGACGAGCGATGTCCTCAAGTTCACTTGGAGGAGAATTCCTTCGAAATGCGTGTCTACTTAATAGAATCAAAGAATGATCCTTATCCAGTTCTTCATGTTCATAGTTGTAGTTCACCCTAGCATAATCAAGAATAGACTTTTTTCTAGTGGTAATAAAAATCCTACTTCCCGAAGAAAACCAATTATGATTTCCGGCTAAAGCCTTTAATTGATTATAATCATCTACGTCATCGAGAAGAATGAGGACTTTCATATACTTAAACTTTGATGAGATGAACATAATCCCTTCATCTTTATCATGAACTTGATTTTTTTACTTCAATATATCAAAGATCAATTTATTTTGCAAATACACAAGACCATTACGCTCACATGATTCCCTAATATCTGCAATGAAGCTGTGATGCTCAAATAGATGGAAGACCTTGTTGTAGATAGTTTTAGCAAGAGTTGTCTTACCAATGCCTCCCATTCCATGGATGCCAACAAATACAACATTAGAATTATTATCCAGAAATTTCATAACCTTCTTCACAGGACTATCAATTCCAACCAAATTCTCAGGAAGAGCCAACCCAAACTCATCCTTCAGCTCCATCAACACTTTTTGGACAACCATTTTCACTAAGTTTCCTTCATACCTGTAAGATGTGATGAGAGTTCAAATCGTGGCAACAGTAATTTTATGTCGTATATCTAATGAAGGCACAACAATTAATATTTGGGGATAAATAGAGAAACATTAAGAGTTTTTTTTTTTTTTTTTGCCACACCTCCATATATTATCTTATATGCTAAGACAAAAGTTGGCAACGCTGGTGATTGCTTCGCATAGCGTGTCGCATTCCATTATTACTATGAAATAATCTATTGAGCTAGAAGGAACTTGAGGTTATTGTTAATGAATCTCGGAGGTTGTACATATCATGGATTTGAATCAAATTTTAACCTTCTTGTCTGTTAAAGACATTAAGGATGACATGGACGTGACTACAAAAACTTTGAATAAGCAAAAATCCAATAAGCCAACCCGGTGTGAAAGTTTAGCCATCAATTAATAAATAAATCATCAATTTTGATGTAAGAGATATTTAGGTCTTTTACTATCAATCCTGAAAGTCGTTCATAGTTCAATATTGTAAACAACTTGAATATAATTGAGGGGAAATTTCTTGATTTGCGCAATTCTACAGCCTGCAAGTTTCTACTCGTGCAATGAATTTAGTATCATTCTAGATTCGTGCTCTCATCAATTTTCATTGGGTCAAGGGATGATAACGTGTTGTACTTCTTTTTTCCTTTAATGTTCTACAATAATAATTAGTTAATATTGACTGGGAAGAATAAGAATAATTTTTTTTCCCGAAGATAAAAGCATTCCTTCAATCTAATAACATTGGTCAAATGATGTGTTGAAGATAGGAAAATGCATTGGAAGTTATTTAAACGTACATATAATAAAGATAACTTTTTAAAAAAAAAAAATTACGATCATCATACGTCACCAATGAAATCTTTCTTTTGAGAAATAGTTTTTATAGCAACTATTTAACAACAGTTGTCACGCCCCGAACCCCGAGACACGTGAACAACCCGCCATGGTCGTGATAATGCGACATTCACAGATAGTGTCGCCGACCCAATTTAATTTATTTAAGCGCATGCGGAACGTATTAAAAATCCCCTGACAAAATTAAACACAGGATAGGGTAGTAGGAACAAAAATCAATTTAATACAAACCACATACAATCATAAAATCAAACAAGGTTTACATGCAGCATAAATAGGTCGGAGTCTATACACTAGGGATCGGCCCACTAAAAGATGGAACAATCCTAAGACTATTGGTCGATTCGATCGCCGATCCTTCATCTTCTTGGCTCGCGACTCCTTGCCCAACCGCACCGGGGTCCACCTTACTCCACCGGAATCATCATCTACGGCCCCGAAATGTGTTTCCCACAACGGGGTGAGACATTGTCTCAGCAAGTTCACCCCTCCTAAGCCCCTATTAGAAAGAAAATACACCCCAAAGATGACCTAACCACACATCAAGAAGACTTACCTCGCAACAGTCCGCGCCTGCAGGTTAGTACACTTCATATCATTCAATCACGTGCAATTATGACGATTAAATAAACCAAGGCACAATTATGTCATCAATTAATCAACCACTTGGACCGTCTCAGCGATCAATCGGCTCGGCCGATTACATGTCATTCTATCAAATCAATCAATTATCCTAACCACGACCCTAAAGGTAAACTCGACAATTGGTGGTATCACGGCCCCACGTGGCACGACCTTCGAAAAGGTGGTTCAACACTAGTGGCATCACGGCCCCACTCGGCACGGCCTCTCATAGGCGGTCAACAACTAGTGGCATCACGGCCCCACTCGGCACCGCCTCTCATAGGCGGTCAATAGCTAGTGGCATCACGGCCCCACTCGGCACGGCCTTTCCTAGGCGGTTCAACAACTAGTGGTATCACGGCCCCACTCGGCACGGCCTTTCCTAGGCGGTTCATCACGGCCTCAATAGGCACGACCTCTAATAGGCGGTCAATCATGGCCAAATCCCCATCAATTTCCACACTTAGCATTTCTACACATAACCCCTAATTTACACAATCACACTCAATTCGCCACAAATCAAGCATCAAATTTAAATTCGACATCACAAGGCGATCGATCAAGCACGAAATTCGAGCAACCGAGGCTAAAAATAAATTTTTCCGTTTTTTTTTAAATAATAATATTTAATTAATTTCGGAATATTTTAATATTATTTTATTTATCCGAATTTCGAACCAATTTAAATAAATCTAAATTAAATTCTAATATGTCACATCACACTTAACATTAAACAAATCACTTTTAACCTTAATTAAACCCAAATTAACTTAATCTAATTTCCTTAATCCAACTTATATTAAAATAATCTAATCTAACCACCTAAACACATTTAATTCAAATTAAACACACTTAGGGCATAATTAACCGGCTAATCAAGGATTAGTGAGGTAACTCACTCGATTAACGCACCGACGGACCAAAACGACGAGCGCGACAAGGGGATCGATAAACTCCAAAGCGAGCCTAGCATCCGGGGCCGGGAAGGCGGCCAAAACGGCCCCAAAGTGGGCTGCCATACCCATTTTCTGGGTTTGCTGTCCACGGTTGGAAAGGGGGCTAACGGCGGCGGTTTGGGGCGAGGGGGCGGCGGAGGAACGGCGGGGAAGGAGGCGGTGGTGCGGCGGAGCGGGCGGCGGCGAACGGGGGCGGCGGGCGGCTCGGCGGGAGGTGCGACGGGGATGGGCGCGTGCGGGCGGAGGTTGGGCTGCGACGGGGTGGCGGTGGCGAGGCGGTGGCGCGCGGCCGGCGACGGCGGCCGGCGACGGCGGCGCGCGGGCGGTGGCGGGCGGTTGGGCGTCGACGGGGCGGGATCGCTTCGGCCGGTTCCCTTCCTCCTCCTCCTCTCTTTCTTCTCTCTCTTCTCCAAGGTAGGGGATGACACAATGGGCCCCACTTCTCTCTCTCTCTCTCTCCCCTTTTTCTTTTCCTTTTTCTTTCTTTTTTCTTTCTTTCTTTCTTTCTTTCTTTCCTCTAGTGGTCCACCATGACCTCATGTGAGGTCATCCTCCACTAAGCCCTACAACCTCTTCAATAGGTGCACTTGATTTTCCGTCGGGGTCCAATTTTTGTACACCTTAATTTCTTCCATTTTCTTTTCAATTGAATCCAATTGAAGTCCACAAAAATTAATCCAATGTCCCCACACTTTAATTCACACATTGGCTCGTCCATAGAACCAATTTAAATCCTAAAAGTACGACCATAGGCGAACCTTATAATTTCCCTTAATTCCATTCAAATTGACTCCCATAAAATCAATTGATGTCTCACTTATCAAATTGATTATTTTCTTTATCCAAAAATCCCTCATATTCCTTAATTTCACAGCTCCTGGCTTCAATTGAACGAACACGGCCCTAATTGTCCAGTCGAAATTAGGACCTGAAAATCGGGATGTCACAACTCTTCCCCTCTTATAAAAATTTCGTCCTCGAAATTTAAACCTTTACCAATCCTTACAAAAAGGCGGGGATACTTTTGTTTATTTGAGTCTCACCGATCCAAACTAATCCTTTGGTCTCATGGTGTCTGTTCAACCATTTTGATCCGGATACCATCTTGGTATACCAAATCGCCCTTTGAACCGGCAACCGAACGGGAAGTTCTCATATATAACACTCGTCGTTCACGGGTGATCTCTTATTCTCAACTCCCCAACGAACTTCTGAAGCTCAATCACTGAAAATTTCTTACAGCTCTATCTAGCCTTCACTCCGACAATGATCTAACCACTGTAAACACTGATTTCTGAGCCGACTCTGGTCTGTGATCTTTCTTCACTTTCTTTTTACCACTGAGTTCTGTACCCTCTATTAAGCACCTCTTAAGAAAGAATCCCCTGAAAGAACCCCTCTGAAAACTTTGCCAAACCTGTAATCTCTGATTTGGATTCGAAATATAAATCATCCCCGGCACTCCATGCCGGTGAATTATCCGATGTCCACACACTCCGATATACTTACTCCGAGATATGAGAAAATCTCAAATTACTGAAATCGAACTTAGATTAGCGGTTAATTTCACTCTGATGCACTTTTGGTGTAACCTAGGCTACTAGGTAGTTCTCAGAACTTTTTAGGACAAATGACCCGTGATCGATCTCCTTCGAGCCACAATGAACCTACTCGACACGAGTGTCGATTCTCGATTGTCGTGAAAATCTCAAGGATTCACATACGGACACGGGGTACCAAAACGACGAGAAAAATCAAAGTAGTGTCGGTCGATGAGAGTTTTCCAATTCGGTGGGGTCACCCAGATTGGTCTTCCATCTCAGTTGAATTCACCTATCTTTAATCTTAATTCGATTTTATACTGTGCCGCAATGATCTCTAAAGATGAACATGGTCGAGAAGTCGATCCCTGGTTGAATCGTCAAGTCAATTTGCTTTAAAGTCCTTAATGACTCACCTAGCTAGTCTAGTTATCTCGTGAGTGGCCAACTCAGAGAAAAACACTAAAGTTGCGCCGATGAAATGCCCAACTTATCCAGTCAAAGTCAGAATCTATAAACCTGGATGTTGCACACCCAAAACAAGATCCATTCGTATCATACCAAAGCGGACTAACTCCATCCATCATTCGGCCACTGTCCTCAAATGGTATCAGGGAACTTCTGAATCCTTAGTAAGCTCATTACAATGTCCCATTGTGATATATTTCCATTCCCATTGGGGACTCTCGAGTGATGTTAAAATTCTCTGAGTCTGCATTACTGAACTTCCACTTACTAATAACTCTGGCACTTGCAACCTGTTTGGCGATATTCATCTTCACATCAGCCTACCAATTCATCTGACGTTGATTCTGACTTACTCGCACCATCTGGTCGAAACTGCAATACCATAGTGAACTTCTGACAAGATTCTCTCCTTGAGTGCTACACTGTCAGCGTATCCATTCACTCTTGGAACCCGAACTTTCCATCCCCAGAAATCTCAAAGTCAATCTCTTTCTTACTAGCATCCTCTCATCAGACTTTCTGAACACCTCTGTCTGTCAATTAGGCGCCGATTAAGACTTGAACATCTGATCCAATTTCAAAAGTTTCGAATTTTTTTTTTCTTGGCGGCTATAAAATTCAAAGGGTAGCCTACCTCAATTTTGAAAACCAAATTTTGAACCATTTTTTAAATAAAATCAATACTTTAGCCAGTCTGTGCACAATTGAAGACTTCCAACTAGAAGCATCAGTGACTTCTTTCATCCTACCGGGTGATACCAGATGTCACTATCCAAGTCCTTTAAAAGATCTGATTCACAGCGTTATCTCATTCAGTTCCTCCTAGGAGAATAATTATTTTGAGACTTTGATAGTCAATAAAGATCTGGGGCTTTCTTCACACCAATGACATCTCTAGATCTTCAGAGCGGAAATTGTTGCTATGAATTCCAAGTCGTCTATCAGGTAATTCTGTTCATAAGGTCTCAACTGATGGGACACACGTGCAATAACCCTTTCATACTGCATCATCAAGCAATCCAATCCTTTAAATGATGCATCACTGAAAATCTCACACCCTCCAAGAGCAGATGGAATGGCCCTCACAGGTGTAGTGGTCAGCCTCTTCTTAGGCTCTTGAAAACTACACCCTCACTCATTTATCCACACGAACTTTTCTTCCCTCCTCAGTAGTCTTGTCAATGGTGGTGCTAACACTGAAAGAAAACCCATATACGTACTGTCTGTAACACTGTGCTAAACTCAGAAACTTTGGATCTCTCTTACTGTAATCAATCTCGGCCAACTGTTCACTACTTTAATCTTGACAGGGTCCACGAAGATTTCTTCACTTGAAATCTCGTGACTTACCAGCGGTACACAAGTCATCCAAAACTTGCACTAACTAAACTTAATATGAAATTCAAGAGCCCTCAAGGTCTGAAATATCATCCTTAAATGTCTCTCGTGCCCCTTGGCATTCTCTGAATACACCCGGATAACTTCACTGAACATAATCACAACTGATTTAAGTACCCTTACACATTCTGCTCATAAGACCCAAACAAACCGTTAAGGTACCCGTCAGGCCACACAACATTACAGTGAACTCATGACTGCTGTATTGAATGCACGATGCCAACTTCGACATGTCCTTCTTCCTGATCCTCAAATGATGACACCTTGACCTCCAGTTGGTCTTGAGATGTATCAATGTACAACCACAACAAACCAACTTTCTCCATCACGAATGGAACAGGTGCTTCCCAAGGTGATGCACTGGAATATGTGAATCCCCTATTCAAATTCCTGCATCTCGCACCTTCAGTCCTTTTTAACTCGATAACCCCATCCGGTAAGGAGCCTTAGGGACCGACTCTGTCCCGGGTATTAATTCAATCACCACTCTATTTCTCTTCCTGACAACGAACCTGACAACGAACCCGACAATTCTCCATAACGTACTCTTAGAGAACTTTCTGTACCATAATCGTGTTCTCCATATTCGATCTCTCAATTGACTCATCCCTTACAGTTGCCATGTAGATTCGATAACTAACGAACTGAACCAGGTCATCTTCCATGACGAATAACAAGGATTAAAGTCCCTCTTTGACTTTCAATGACTCCAAACTTCCGTACGTTAACTGAACAAACTGAATTATAATACTGTCACGATTCAAACTAACAGAGAGATTCTTGAGCCATGTGTTCTTGTCAACATCAATTGGCAAAGGGGCTTGCAATGCTTCATAGTTGTTTTTGTCATCCTTTTGATGACAGGGCACTTCATCCAACTTTCCATGAGAGAGTTCCATCAATTTCTCCTCTGGCTTCAAAAAGAGGTCTCTCTCTTCCTTCGGAGATTCATTGAGATTTTTACTCAATTTATTCTTAGATGCACTTCCACTTTATAGCGGAGCCTGATGCTCGACAACATCAATGGACTTGCCTTCATCATTCTTGAGCTCATCCCCCATGAATATCTCTGAAGCATCCAATTTTCGTTTCTTCAATGGCCTATTGTGATCGTCCAATGGTTTAACTATTGCCTCACTTAGCAACGCATTATTGTGAGGGTCTTCATCCACTTTGTCGTGACAGATAACCTTTTCAACACCTTTTCTATCTTATCCATTATTTTGAGATGCGCGACATCAAATGCACGAGAAAAGACGAAGTCAGCTTTTTGAAGATCTTCACGTGAAGGTTGCGGATTCCTTGTGTCCTTTGAAGTGTAGATGACGTGGCATTTTCCAGCAATTGCTTCCAGAGGATTATCATTTGCAAGACCTACACCTTTACCAAATGCCAGGAATAATTCATTCTCAATAACGGGGCAACCCTTGAACCTCAACTCAGATACGATGGCTTGATCCTCGATCAGATTTCCATATCAGGCCTCAACAGGCATGGTCACAACAATGGTCACAATACTGGCGGCAATAGAAACAACGACAACAACGGCGGTCACGGCTTTGGCGGCACTGATGATGACGGCAGCAGCAGCAACTAAAGCGGCGGCCTACTGACCATTTTGTCTCCCAACCTCTCAAGCATCCACAAAAACCGAGCAAGCCTTGAACTTTCGGGGGCTACCACCCCAAAGATTGACTAGAGACAATGCTTCGCCACTCGCACTAACCCCAACTTGCGCTCTACCCGGCACAACGGGCACCAACTTTCAACAGCGGTCTGCCCGAAACACGGGGCCTACAACCCTCACTAAGCGGCCCACGACACTCGGTCACTCACGTAGCAGGCTCAACACAGACGCCCGCTTCCCAAACAAACACAGAGCGACCACACAAACAAGCTACCAAGCAACTATCAATCACATGCATTAGAATATTAAAGCCTTTCCTACTAACTATCCCATGACTCATCGCCCTTATCACTCCATTCACTGACCATGCTCTGATACCACTTAAACGGGGTTGTCACGCCCCGAACCCCGAGACACGTGAACAACCCGCCATGGTCGTAATAATGCGACATTCACAGGTAGTGTCGCCGACCCAATTTAATTTATTTAAGCGCATGCGGAACGTATTAAAAATCCCCTGACAAAATTAAACACGGGACAGGGTAGCAGGAACAAAAATCAATTTAATACAAACCACATACAATCATAAAATCAAACAAGGTTTACATGCAGCATAAATAGGTCGGAGTCTATACACTAGGGATCGCCCACTAAAAGATGGAACAATCCTAAGACTATTGGTCGATTCGATCGCCGATCCTTCATCTTCTTGGCTCGCGACTCCTTGCCCAACTACACCGGCAGTCCACCTTACTCCACCGGAATCATCATCTACGGCCCCGAAATGTGTTTCCCACAACGGGGTGAGACATTGTCTCGGCAAGTTCACTCCTCCTAAGCCCCTATTAGAAAGAAAATACACCCCAAAGATGACCTAACCACACATCAAGAAGACTTACCTCGCAACAGTCCCGCGCCGCAGTTAGTACACTTCATATCATTCAATCACGTGCAATTATGACGATTAAATAAACCAAGGCACAATCATGTCATCAATTAATCAACCACTTGGACCGTCTCAGCGATCAATCGGCTCGGCCGATTACATGTCATTCTATCAAATCAATCAATTATCCTAACCACGACCCTAAAGGTAAACTCGACAATCGGTGGTATCATGGCCCCACGTGGCATGACCTTCGAAAAGGTGGTTCAACACTAGTGGTGGCATCACGGCCTAGTGGCATCACGGCTCGGCACGGCCTCTCATAGGCGGTCAACAACTAGTGGCATCACGGCCCCACTCGGCACGGCCTCTCATAGGCGGTCAACAACTAGTGGCATCACGGCCCCACTCGGCACGGCCTTTCCTAGGCGGTTCATCACGGCCTCAATAGGCACGGCCTCTAATAGGCGGTCAATCATGGCCAAATCCCCATCAATTTCCACACTTAGCATTTCTACACATAACCCCTAATTTACGCAATCACACTCAATTCGCCACAAATCAAGCATCAAATTTAAATTCTGACATCACAGCAGCGATCGGCACGAAATTCCGAGCAACCGGGGCTAAAAATAAAATTTTCCTTTTTTTTTTTAAATAATAATATTTAATTAATTTCGGAATATTTTAATATTATTTTATTTATCCGAATTTCGAACCAATTTAAATAAATCTAAATTAAATTCTAATATGTCACATCACACTTAACATTAAACAAATCACTTTTAACCTTAATTAAACCCAAATTAACTTAATCTAATTTCCTTAATCCAACTTATATTAAAATAATCTAATCTAACCACCTAAACACATTTAATTCAAATTAAACACACTTAGGGCATAATTAACCGGCTAATCAAGGATTAGTGAGGTAACTCACCCGATTAACGCGCCGACGGACCAAAACGACGAGCGCGACGAGAGGATCGATAAACTCCAAAGCGGGCCTAGTATCCGGCCGGGAAGGCGGCCAAAACGGCCCCAAAGTGGGCTGCCATACCCATTTTCTGGGTTTGCTGTCCACGGCTGGAAAGGGGGCTAATGGCGGCGGTTTGGGGTGAGGGGGCGGCGGAGGAACGGCGGGGAAGGAGGCGGTGGTGTGGCGGAGCCGGGCGGCGGCGAACGGGGGCGGCGGGCGGCTCGGGGCCGGGAGGTGCGACGGGGATGGGCGTGCGCGGGCGGAGGCGGGGCTGCGACGGGGTGGCGGTGGCGAGGGCGGCAGGCGCGGCGGCTTGCGAGGGCGGCCGGCGACGGCGGGCGTGACGGGTGGTGGCCGGCGGCCGGGCGTTGACGGGGCGGGATCGGCTTCGGCCGGTTCCCTTCCTCCTCCTCCTCCTCTCTTTCTTTTCTCTCTTCTCCAAGGTAGGGGATGACACAATGGGCCCCACTTCTCTCTCTCTCTCTCCCCTTTTCCTTTTTCTTTTCTTTTTTCTTTCTTTCTTTCTTTCTTTCTTTCCTCTAGTGGTCCACCATGACCTCATGTGAGGTCATCCTCCACTAAGCCCTACAACCTCTTCAATAGGTGCACTTGATTTTCCGTCGGGGTCCAATTTTTGTACACCTTAATTTCTTCCATTTTCTTTTCAATTGAATCCAATTGAAGTCCACAAAAATTAATCCAATGTCCCCACACTTTAATTCACACCTTGGCTCGTCCATAGAACCAATTTAAATCCTAAAAGTACGACCATAGGCGAACCTTATAATTTCCCTTAATTCCATTCAAATTGACTCCCATAAAATCAATTGATGTCTCACTTATCAAATTGATTATTTTCTTTATCCAAAAATCCCTCATATTCCTTAATTTCACAGCTCCCGGCTTCAATTGAACGAACACGGCCCTAATTGTCCAGTCGAAATTAGGACCCGAAAATCGGGATGTCACAACAGTGATGATTTAATAAATGTAAATTGGGAAGATAAAGAACTATGGCTGTGATAATCACCATGCACGGTAATTGATATTATGAGACTTAATAGGCACCACCAATAAGTTACGCTATTAATCTCAAATGAGTATATCATTAGAAAAGTTTAAGATGAAGTATGTTGCTTATACTATAAACCTGAAAGAAAAATGGAAGAATGTTGCAAAATCTTTGTATATAAGAGTAACAAATCATTTAACAAATCTATAATTAGGTCGGTCATTAAAGTTAAAAACTAAAAAGAGAACAACTTATAGATCTTACTCCTTTCTTCTTGTTAGAAAAAAAAAACAAAAAAGAAAGAAAATGAAGTAGGTCGGAATCAGAACAAACAAGTAAACACCCACAAGAATTAAAAGAAAGTGGATAATGCTCTGGTGAAAAAATAAATTACCCTTTAGCTTCCCATCCTTTCAAGGAACTAACTTGAATGAGTGCTTGCTTCCATTTCTCCATAATTGTTTGGCTGAAATACCTCTCACACGTACGGAATGCCTTGCCAAAATCCTCACTTTGACATCGTACGTGAGACGGTTTCACTTTGTAAAATACAGGCAACACTATACACCTTGGGTTATTGTTCTTGCACTTCATCATTTCATCCAGTTCATTGAGGCACCATTTACTTGAACCATAATCCTCAGAGAGAATGGGGATCAGAATCTTGCTGTTCTTGATGGCTGCCAAAAGATCCGGGCCGATCTTCTCGCCTTGACGGAGCTCCTCATCGTCTCTGAAAACCCGAATTCCAGCATCAACAAGCACATTATAGAGGTGATCGGTGAAGCCATCCCGAGTATCTGGGCCTTTGAAACTCAAGAACACATCATAGCGATTTCCGGTTGGTGCGGTTGACGAACTAGATGCAATGGAATTAATCTCTGCCGGCGTAGTATCAGCATCTTTTGCATTGCTGTGTGTATTATTTTGCTTATTACGGAGAAAATGGAACGCGAGTCCGAAGAGAAGGATCGGTGCCACAAGTAGAGGTGGCAAAATGGGTCTACGACCCATTTTGCACTCATATTCTTCACAAATGGGTCGAATGTGGGTTTGGGCCAAACCCACATTCGACCCATTTTAAATTCAGTTTAATATGATGGGTCGAAAATGGGTCACACGTTTTGACCTATTTTCAACCCATTTTCAAGACTAAAGTAAAGCCGTAAACGTAAAGTGAGTCGCGAGTCGCCTCCGCCACCCATTTCGACCCCTTCGTCTTCGTGATTTCGCGACTCACCCACCCATTTCAACCCACCTCCGCCACTCGCCGCCTCCGCCACTCGCCGCCGCAGCTCGCCTCCGAGTCGCCTCTGCCGTCCGCCTCCGCGGCTCGCCCGAACGAGGTTAGGGTTTCTTGGGTTCCTCTCTCTCTCTCTCTCTCTCTCTCTCTCTCTCTCTTTCTCAAGTATTTGCTAGATTGTGGCTTTGGCTCGTATGATCTTTGTCGCGCATGTCCTCAAGGTCCAGTATAGGGGGTCTCTTGTCGCGATTCAAGTCCATCAATCATTCGCTTCCGATCCGCATCTCTGCTGGCTTTCCCATGCTCCTGCGTGCGTCGCGCTCGTGCATCTGTTCGATTGCGAGAGTTCAGTGGTGGAGAATCTGGTCGGAGAGGGTAGCTTTTGGGCCAAATGCCTCCGACCCTCTTTGTGGAATGAACACCAGTAAACTTGAACAGAGATGAATGGTTCCTTTTTTGAGTTGATCCTGGGGTTTTACGGTAGGTGAGTTTCATTGATTTATAATTACTTCAGTACAACATAAAAGTTCTGTAAAAGGAAATACATAATGGAGTCCAGGCAAGGTCTTCAGGGTGACTGGCCTTCAGAGCATCTGAGGCTGTTTCAGATATTTGACGGGCATCTAGCAGCCGAGACACAGATGCTTCCACCATCCGAGACAAGCATAATCAATACGGATCGTATCACATTGGATAATGCATCATACAATGATAGTTTGGTTGATATTTGGAAAAGTACACCTTCTATGAGATCGTCTTTGTTGTGTGATGGGATGTTTTTTCATGTACGTTGTGGTGCACACATTCTGAATCTTATTATACAATCTTATTACATATAGAATGTGAGAGTTAGCCTTTAGCATTGGAGGACGCATCCTAAATAAATATCGTAGTTCCCTTTTGCTTGAAAATGTGGAGGCTGAGCTATGCACTAGAGATTGGTTATTTGGAGTTCCGCCTGAGGAAGATCTTGAGGACGAGTCTCTCATTGTCGACTTCCAAGACTATTTGCATTAGGTACTTTCTTTTATTTGTAAAGTTCACTGTTAAATTATCTCTTTTGTCTCCGATTCAAACTAACATGTTAAAATGGTTTTTGTCTTGTTCTTGCAATATTGTAGGTCTCACGGATATTTGTTTGCTAAATGGGTTTCTCGCCCTTATCTCCTCTAAATAGTTTTTCATCCGGATGCAAATAAGAATAATCCTTCTACAAAGAGGAAATTTCAAGAGATAAGAGATGCTTATGAGGTTTGTCTAATAATTTCAGACTTTGCAAAGTTCTTGCTCTTGAATACGTCTGCCTATCTCATTGTGTCAGCCAAACATCTTTTCAGTTTAGTTTATTAGATACAACACAATTTATTCAAAGTTGTGTTTTACTTTTAGCTGTGATAGACTGCTGGCGAGGGAGACTTGAACACCACCAACCCATGACCTCAGAGAGTATATCCCACGTGTTGATTGTATTTTTGACTTCTTATTTACTAAACTGTTTACTTATTCCATTTGTACCATTTGTGCTGGCTTAAAAGTCAAACATGCAAGTCCACATGTTACTACACTTGGAAATATCTTGATATATATCTTCAATTGCATAATATGCCTCTCTTTGTTCTAGGGTATGTGGTCGTGTCAAGCTGCCCCATTTCTATTGCTGTAGTGGGGATAGAGGAAGGGAAGATGGGCATAACTCGTGAACCATCTCGCCAGGTGTACTATGTTAATTACCTTTAGTGGTATACTCACAAAGCAATATGTTGCTTGATTTTCTTTAGATGATTTTTCACTTTGTTTAAGAGCCTCGTAGTACAAGAGTTTCTTTTTTGGCTGGAGTAGTGCAAGTTGTAGTCTCGCTTGATGCTTTTTTAATTCATGTTACTGAATTATTTAGGCAACATCAATGGTGAGTGGGGTTTTTCTTTGGTCAAATGCGTTGAATAGGTTGGATTGGCCTTCGCAAACTAATAGTCTAGTTGCCATGGATGAATGATTGCAGACGCTCAGATATCTGTAGGCAATTCAGGGCAAAACTTGCATGTACCCGTGCTTTGTTAAAACCTCTTTCGTGATTGATGTAAGTGAATGAGATATGATGCATAAAGTCATTGGTTGATCTTTCTTTCAATGTATTACACACGATGCCGTCCATTTACTAAATAGAAGTATGATAGAGACTTCTCTCTTTAAATTTATAGGTTTTTTTTAACAATTTTTATTTTATTTACTATTTTTTAATTTAATTTTATAGGTTTTTTAACAATTTTTATTTTATTTACTATTTTTTAATTTAATTTTTTAGGTTTTTTAACAATTTTTATTTTATTTACTATTTTTTAATTTAATTTGAAGTTTTTATTCAATTAGCATATAGCTTAAAGTAATCGCAGGTATTTTTTTAGAATATTAGTAGGTTTTAGCAATATGGGTCGGGTCGGGTATGGGTCAGATACGGATCGGGTCGGGTATGGGTCACTATATTTACACTACAAGAATATGGGTCAAAACGGGTTAAATGGGTCGAATATGGGTCGACCCATTTTTGACCCGACCCATACCCGACCCGACCCACCCATTTGCCACATCTAGCCACAAGCACGAAGGAATTCCCAAAAATGCGAGGATGCATTTCTTCTTTGCTCACACTCGCCCTCAAATTTTCCTTTCAAGTTTGAAGGAGAAGAAAACCAAAATGCCTCTCAGAAAATACGAAATGCCTTCTTATTGCCGATTGTTTAATTATGGCAATCCTTTTTTATATTGGTTTGATTTATGTAATGGAACCAGCTGGCAAGCCAAATCGTATCAATAATTCAGATTTGTCTACATATAAATTAGTAATTCATTGGCCGGAAGGCAAAGTGCACATGACCCAAAGCGAGGAAAGTTACACGAGGACCTCGAGTCAATGCGATGCTTGTCTCGGAATTTCATTTCTGTCCCCTCTCTAGGTGGCTGGGTCCCACCATATCTTATCTCGAATCAGTGATTGGTTCCTACCATTCTTTTTTCCCACTCTTCTCTCGATTTAATTAGGGCTGATCGTTTACCGGGCCTCTAAACCTTCCCATTTTTGGGACCAGAAATCGGATCGACTGCTCATGGAACTGAGCGATCCAATGGAACCGGTGATAAACCAGTTTTCCCTCCCCTTTAAAATTAAATATCTGCTCTTTACCCACAAAAAGACCTAAATGTTACAAAAATCGTACTAACATCACACACTTGACAAATACTATACTTAATCTTAACCAAAAGGCCGAGAAAGGCATGCTTTGGTTGAAGCATCAATTGGCTTTTATTCACACCCCCTCTTATGGTCTTTGCATGACTATTTGATGTGGGACTATTGGCATTTGCATGGAAGGCTAGACCCAACAATAGAGACAAGCCGAGAGTTTCATATCGAATGGGCACATAAATTGTAAGAGGAGTTGTGCATAAAAACCAAGCTATACTCTAACCAAAGTAAGCCTTTCTCTGCTTTTTGTGTAAATATTTACATCTTAACAACATTCACAAAATTTTTGACTCTGCCCTTAATCCCTCCTTCAAGTCTTAGAAGGAAAATAAAATGCCTTTTCTCTTTTTACTCTATTCTTAAAAACATGAAAGAGCAATTGTACGCATCACGTAGCAACATTTTGTAGACTTGGTAAGATTTTCTTTTCAAAGGTAAAAGACATGGTAAGTTATGATCACAAATGACGCAAAAAAGTGTCTACTTGCAAGTCTTGATCTAAATCGGAGAGCAATCGTTTCATAAGTCTTAGTTTGATGGGGAAAAAATTGCATATAAAGTCTTTAGCTAGAAACTCTAAATTGATCTATTGAACTTTCCTCAAATCTATGACGTGGACATCCTCCTACAATGCCAAAATTAACCTGATAAAAATAAAATGTCAAGACATTTTCCAAGAAAATTAAGATTCCCCAACATTTTAATGCAAAACTGAAAGTTCATATTTACCAAGATATAGTTGAAAATTCAACAAGTGGAAATGAAGATTCTCTAAATTATTAGGCTAAAGAGTTCTAGAAAATTCACCTTTTCCGAAGATGATCCTTTTAAATAAAGTGAGAAATATCCACATTTTCATGCTAATATAGAATCTATTTCCATAAATCTATTTATTCACTTGCTAAATGATAAATTATGATTGGCTCCTATCACTTAATAAATCAATTTCAGTATATATATATATATATATATATATATATTTTTTTTTTTGGTCGAAAAAGCACTACTTGATATTGAAGATTATATAGGGTATTTACAAGAAGAGCTCTCAAAGAGGTCTGAACATAAAATATTCCATAAAGGGGGCGGGGGGTGAAGCCACCAATTAAGAGGAAGCTTGTGTTGTCGATGGTGCCTCGCTATCCAGTCTACAGCTGCATTAGCTTTGCGTGGACAATGTTGAATCGATATATTTGTATGTTGGGCCAATAGCTCTTTACATTTCTGCACAGGTATTGTTAGATTCCATGAAACTTCGGCCCGGCCCATAATCATGTCAACAATTGGTGAACAGTCACTGTCGATAAGCCAGCTAAGTCCTTGGCTTCTGAAGTCTCTCACATGGGCCAGCTCTAGTTCTCGGATATATAAGATCCCTTGAAGAATCGCCGCCGCTTTTGCTTCGTGTGGGGTGGAAACCCTAGCCATGGAAGCAAACCCTTCAAGTACTCGACCAAATGAATCTCGAACAAGCCCTGCCACCGAACCCAGAAATTCTGCAGAGATCCAAGCCGCGTCCACATTAAGTTTCAAGTGCGGCTTCGTCGGGGATATCCATCGAGTAGGTAAATCCCTGTGAGGTGCTCTGAATTTTTTTTTCCATTCTGCGACTAACAGAGGCGTGTTGTTCCTATGCTGTGGTGATCAGATCAGCTGGTCAAGGGTATATTCCGCGAAAGATCCAGTTGTTTCTCGCCCTCCATATCTTCCACAAAACCAGGGCCGTCAGTTCTCGAGCAGGTAAAGGGTTATTGCCTCGAAAAGCTTCAGTTAGCCACTGATCTGTGCATTTAATGTATTTAGTTGGCCGGATCTCTGTAAATCTCGAATCTTACCATACTTTTCTTGTCCATTGACACAAGAAGAACAAATGCTCTGTGGTTTCGATGTTGTGGTGACAAAATGGACAAAATGGGTCTTGAACGATCTTTCTTTTGTGCACATTTTCTCTGGTGGGGAGGGCATTCTGACAAAGACTCCAGAGGAAAGTTCAAATCTTGGGAAGGGCGTCAAGACTCCAGATCTTATTCCACAAGGTGCGTGGCTGTTGGTAGGAACTGGGGGGTTGCTGTAGATCTGTTTTAGTAGCTTGTTGAGTTGTGATATTGTAGCCACTTTTGACAGAGTACTGTCCTGTTTTGGTGCCTATCCATATTAGCGTGTCTGGCTTGGGTTGTTGGCTCAAAGGAGTCGCTAAGATTTCATTCGCTATGCTTGGTTCATAAAGCTGTTGGATTATCTGCTGCTTCCATTCACGTGTTTCTGTGTTAATTAGTTCTGATACCCGATAGGGTTCTGTTTGGGATGCTTGTCCACCAATAAGCCCTTGTGTTAACCATCTGTCTTCTCGAATGCGTATAGAATCTCCATTCCCCACTGACCATTTTATGTTGTTTGCTATGATTTCTCTACCAATCATGAGTCCTTGCCATCCCCAAGATGATCTGCGACCCTTAGTTGCTGTCCAGACATCACCATGAGGAAAATAGAATCCTTTAAGGATGCGACTCCAGAGTACTGTTGGGGAATTGACCAATCTCCAGAGTTGCTTTCCAAGCATAGCTCTGTTGAAGGTAAGCAAGTCCTTAAATCCCAGCCCTCCATTATCCTTTCTGGTTCTTAAGATTTCCCATCGTTTCCAATGCAACCCCCTTTTAGCATCACCTTTTTGCCACAAGAATGACGCCGTTCTTTTCTCTATGGCTTTGCAGATAGAAACAGGGATCTTGAATATGGACATTGCATAGGTAGGAATGGACTGCACTACGCTTTTTATCAAGACCTCCTTTCCTGCCTTGGTAAGCAGTTTCTCTTTCCATCCTTCTAATTTGGAATTCACTCTGGCTAAAATCCAACTAAACAAATCTCGCTTAGAGTTGCCCCATTCTGTAGGAATACCCAGATATCTGACTGTTTTCTCCAATACACTTACTCGCATCTCTGTGGCCATATTCATTTTTAAACGGTCTGGACATTGTGCACTGAAGTAGATTCCTGATTTATTTAAATTAATGGTTTGACCCGTTGCATAGAAGTATTGGTTGAGTATGAGTGATAAATTCTAACATTCCATAAGGGTACTATCCATTAAAAAGATTGCATCATCGGCAAAGAGAAGGTGTGACAGTTGAGGGCAATGCTGATTGAGCTGTATGCCTTTTATACTGCCATCTACTAATGCTTTTTTCATTAACCAGGTCAAGACATTAGATTGAGCTTTATGCCTTTTATACTGCCATCTACTAATGCTTTTTTCATTAACCAGGTCAAGACATTAGAAATCAGAATAAAGATATAGGGCGAGAGGGGATCACCTTGTCTTAGGCCTCGTGAAGGGTTGAAAAAAGAGGTAGGTTCTTTGTTGAATTTCACACTAAAAGAGACTGTAGAGATGCATTTCATGATCATTGAGACCCATTTTGTACAGAAGCCCATGTGTAACATACTGTCCCTAACAAAGTCCCATTCGATCCTGTCATATGCTTTCTGCATATCAAGCTTTAAAATTACCTGATGCTTTGTTTTGGTCTTTTTTGTGCGCAGCCGGTGTAGAACCTCCTGTACAATGAGGATGTTGTCCTGAATCTGCCTATCCTGGACAAATGCACTCTGCTCAGGTTCAATGATAAGTGGCATCCATTTTTTTAGTCTATTTGTCATAATTTTGGATATAATTTTATAGCTAAAATTGCAGAGGCTGATGGGTCGAAATTGGCTTATGTTTTCAGGATTTTTGACTTCGGGATCAAGGATAAGTGGGTTTGGTTAAGGCGAGGATCAAGAGTGCAGTTTTGAAAGAAATCCTGAACTAGCTTCATCAGGTCAGATTTAATGAATTCCCAGGATTGCTGATAAAAGATTCCACTGAAGCCATCGGGCCCTGGTGCTTTTAAAGCACCCATTTGAAAAACAGCTGCATGTATCTCCTCTAATAAAGGTAGGGCCACCAATTCGGCATTGATGTTGTCATTTATAGGTGAGGGACATTGATTAAGAATTGGCTGGTAGTTTCTTGGACCCTCAGTCGTATATAACTTCTCATAGAAAGATTGGATATGGTTTTGTAAAATCACAGGATCCCGACACTAGCTTTGATCTTCTAATTGCAGCATTGTGATACGATTTTTCTGTCTTCTCTGTATTGTAGTAGCATGAAAAAAGCTTGTGTTCTTATCACTCTATTGCAGCCATTTAATGCGTGAGCGCATGCCCCAGTACTATTCTTCCTGCTTTTGAAAAACTTCTATTTTATGCTTGAGTTTCTGCACTTGCTCCTTGCTAGTGGTCTGAGGCGTTTGATTAATAATATCTGTTAGTGATTTGCTGAGATCCTTAATCTGCATAGATGCATTGGCGAAAGTTTATTTACTCCATTTGGCCAACACTTGGGAGGTTTCCCATAATTTTTTGGAGAAAGAGGCTGGCTGGTTTCGCTTTTTCGACCAAATTTGTTGGATTACTCCTTGATATTCTGCATATTCTGTCCAGTAAGCTTCTATTTTAAAATGTTTCTTTCGTTGCCTAGTTTCAGGATAAAAGTGAAGAACGAGAGGGCTATGGTCCGAGTCAATGGCCAGGAGAGCCTAGATTACTGCTTCAGGAAAGGTGACTCTCCACTCTAAGGTACAAAGCATACGATCGAGTCACTTCTTGACCAATTCCTCCCCTTCCCTGTTGTTAGTCCAAGTATATGTACATCCATGACTATCCACATCCATTAGGGAGAGTTCATTGAGCATATCTCTAAAAGCTGTCATTCTTCTAACATCGGCTTCTTTTTTCCCTTGTTTCTCCCAAACATACAGAATCTCGTTGAAGTCTCCTATACACATCCAGGGATTAGAATGATGAGGTTTAAGGGTCCCCAGCTGCTTCCATAAATCCAGCCTTTCTCCAAACTCTGTTGAGGCATGAACAAAGGTAATCTGCATAGCTTTTCTACTTTCAGGATCAGTGCATATCACATCTATGAATTGTTTTGAACTGACTTGCACCCTTAAATCAATTTCCTCTTGCCACATGATAGCCAAACCCCCTGCAATCCCTATAGGATTTTCTAAAAAGAGATGCTGAAACTGTAATTTCCTGCAAACATTTTCCACCATTGTGGCTTTATTTTTTGTTTCCATGAGAAAAAGTAGACTGAGCCTTTCACGAGAGATGAGAGCTCTCAGTTCCCGGATTGTCAGGGGGTTGCCCAACCCCTGACAATTCCAGCTAACTATTTTCATGGCATCTTAGGTGGCTTATTAGGGCTAGCCACCAAAGCCCACTCGTGTCCATTTTGATCAATTTCACTAGAGTATCCAGAAAATCTGCCTCGTTTAGGAGTAGCTGGGATGTTTCTGGTATGCATTTCTGTTTCTTCGATTTCTACACTTTCATATTTTTTTGCTGCACTTACCAACTTGGGATAAAACTGGTTTTTGGATTTCGGGGATGACAACTTGTTTGCCATGGTCTCAAGTAGCTGCTGTGCAAGGTACATTAACTGGCCTGACCTCCTGCTCTTGGCCACGTTCTGATCGTTTCTTGCTGCAGGCCACCATCTGCATCTCAGGGGGGTTCCTTGGCTATAATCTCCATCTCGCTAGACTGGTTGGATGGCACAGGTACAGTTTCTTCGACCACCAACTCCTCATCAATTGTTCCATAAAAAGCCTCCCAATAAGGACTATGATCGCTTGCCTCTGATTTCAGCCAGGATCCATAGGGACCGACTTTATCCTTAGCCCAGGAAGAGTGTACATAGGGAATTTCAGCACAGTCAACAGCATAATGGCCAATTCTGCCATAGGAATAACAATAATGGGGAAGTTGCTCATACTTGAATTCCACCCATAGCCATTTGTTGCCAATATCCAAGATTGCCCCCGACTTCAAAGGGAAGGTCAGATCAATTTCAACTCTCACTCTTCCTCCTTTATATTGATTCGTACCTGTGGAGTCCAGTTGTACTTCTATGACTTTTTCCAGCCATTTACCCAAGTCACTAAGCATTTTTTCTGTTCTCTAACCAGGGGGGATACCTCCATTATTTACTTACATTACTCGTAAATAACTTAATCTTAATCGTTAGCTTCAAATGATGGGAATCATTTGCTCAAGGAGCTCAAGTGCACATCTTTTTTCCTGTGGACCTTGACCGTCATTCACGGCGAAATTGGCCCGAGGAATTCTGAGGAGAAGAATGTGAACAAGCAAAGTGATAATGAAAAGAAGCATAGCCGGAAAACAATCCTTTCGTGGAAAAGAAGATGCTTTGTCGGCAACATTTTAGTCAAAAGATTCCCTCACGAGGATGCATTTCGGTGGCAAGAACCATTAATGCTCCAGCCTGTTGTCCCCTTCTTTTCCCGTGCTGCTGGGAATTTCTTTTCATAATTAAAAATTTATAAAAATTGTCATGTGGATCATGTACTATTATTACTTTCTTTACTCTCGTTGCGACTATAATTCGTCGCCCTTAAAAGTAATTGCCCCTTATTGCCAACGGGCCCGCCTCTCAGTATAGGGGTTTGTTAATATACATGTTAGGAAAAGCATTTTGCAAACTTTGGCTATTCAAAGCCAGTGACTTCTAAAGATAATGCATGAGTATGATGAGTCAAATTCAGATTTTGAGAGAGAGAGAATTTCCTGTGCAATTGCGGGTGTAATATAGAAACTGATAAGTCAATGTCAAATTCAGCTTTCGTGGCCTGGCTTCTTTCTACTGGTTCATCAATAATTTCAGTTCTATTTCTGCACCAATTACTGAATGGATAAAGGGAAAGAGGTCTCAGTGGAACGAAACAGCATGAAAGAGTTTTTGACTCTTAAAGAAGAAAATCATTGAAACTTCAGAGTTTTAGCACTACCAAACTTCGATTTGGTTTTGAGGTTCATTGCGATGCTTTCAATGTCGGTTCTGGTGCTCTTCTCAATCAAGTAGGCCGAGCCATGGGCCTTTTTCAGTGAAAAACTAAACGATCCTAAGCTGAAGTATTCTACCTGTGACAAGGAGTTTTATGCCGTAGTGCGTGCTCTCAAGCATTGGAGCCGCTATCTGCGAACAAAAGAGCTTGTTTTGTACTTCGACCGGCACCTAGGCACTTGAACTCTCAACGTAAGCTTAATCGCAAACATGCAGGTTGGAGTGAATTTCTAAAATCCTTTTTGCTTCCCCTCAAACGTAAATATGATACTCAAAATCGAGTAGCAGATGCTAAGCTGCGGACAGACGCTTCTGTCTACCATGCAAATCAAGATTGTTGGATTTGAAGTGGTGAGAGATTTATATGAAGAGGGTTTGGATTTATCGGAAATATGGAAATTAACTCTTGATATTTCACATGGACAGTTTCATCGTGAAGGTGGTTTTTCTATCCAAAGGCAACCAGTGGGGTGTTCTCACTTCGATAATTGAGTATTCTTGAAGCTCATGATGGCGGAGTAACTGGTCATTTTGGTCGTGACAAAACAATGTCGCTGGTTAGAGAGAATTTTCATTGACTAAACATGGGAAAAAGAATATATTAAGCGTCATATTCAGCGATGCAAAATTTTCCGCATTGCACAATCTGGAGGCCAACCGTAGTTGTCGTTGCCTATTCATCAAGCGCCCCGTGAAGATCTTCGTATGTGGACTTTGACTTGGCTTTTCCAAAGATCCAATAAAACAAGGATTCGGCCATGGTTATGGTTGCTTGATTTTCTAATTTGCACAATCCTCATGAAACACTTATGTGGAAATTACCAAAAAAATTATTAACCTATTGCAAATGTTGGTTTAGTCTTAAATATTTTTCTTTTGCTAATTGTGTTCTAAATCTTCATATGTGTCAATTCAGTCAATTTAGTCAATTTTGGTCGGAAATTGCTAACATGAACGCTAGCCATCTTATGTGACGCGATTGGTGATGATGTTGACATTTTAAATAATAGTTCAATTTTTTTTTTAATTTTATTCTTTTCCCCTTTTGTTTCCTTTCTTTCTCATTTTTTTCTTCTCCCATTGCTTCTAGTGACTGGCCAGAGGCAAGGTCAAACTTGCCAACCATGAGTCAAGCCAACCTCACTGTCTCTAGGCAAGGCAAGCTTGATTGGCCTCGCTCCCTCACCTTTGATCAATCGCTGAGGTTTGGTGACTGACTGTAGGAAGAAGAAAGGGAAGAAGAAAAGAAAAAAGAGAATGAAAAGAGAAAAAGGAAAAAGAAAAGAGTAAATCAATTAATCAATAAAAAATCAAAATATTATTAAAAAAAGACCACCTTAGTGTTGGCCGTGCCATGTAGGACGCCGGTATCTACATCAATGGTTTCCGGCCAAAATTAGCCAGATAGACTGAATTAACATACATTCAAAAGGTTTAGAACTCAATTAGCCAAAAAAGAGGTTTATGAATGAATTAACACAATTACAATAGACTTATTAGTTTTTTTTAGTAATTCTCCCCAATACTTGTCGCTGAGCTTTATTTTAGTAAAATTGTCCGCCTACATGAGATTCCAAAGACAACCATCCTTTTATTATGATGTTAAGTTCTTGAGTCATTTCTAGTGCACACTGTGGTGGAAAATGGGGACCAAACTTTAGTTTAGTTCTACTAGCCATCCTCAGATCGATGGAAATTTCAAGCAATGAGATTTGCTACTAGCTCAAGCAAAGTTTCTAGTACGGTATGGAATGCGTCTTGTAGATCCTTTGGATCTAATATCACTACTAATTAAGCATCACTTTAGGGAGATGCTAAAGAAAGGTATAAGGAAATCAAACAGTTACCCGAGAAAGTAAGGTAGAGAATTTTGAAGCAAACTGACAAGCATCGCCGTCCAAAACTATGATTTTTAATTTGAGTTAAAAATGATTTCCACCTTGTCGTCATGCATTTTGTAACGATTTTGTTCCCGGAAACAATTTATACTCTAAAATAGTTTTTTCTAATTTTGTTCTCTGAACGAGTTTTTGAGTATTCAAAGATGTTTGATAATTGTTCAAAATTTTTACTACTTAAATAAAAATGTGGTTGGTAGGACCTTCAAATTTTTTTGTGACTTAGAGTTTCTTTTAATTTTTAAATAATATTATTACATTTTTTTTTTTCTTTTTTCTTCTCTTCTTCTTCCTCTAGTTGGTTGCTGGTCATGACAATGGCTAATGACCAGCCAAAGGTTGCCGGCCTTGGGAGAACCCCCTGGCAAGGTCAACCTCGCAATAGCTAGGTGAGGCTCTAGTGAGGTCACTGGACCTCATCTGGCCAGTCGCCGGCCATCATTATGGCCAGCGACTGGCTAAGGAAAGAAGAAGAGGAAGAGAAAAAGAAAGAAAAGAAAAAGAAGAAAACAGAAAAAAAAAATGATTTGGGCTTGATTCTGGAGTTGTTCTCTAAAACGAAAAATAACTTTTTTTTTTTAATTTCTTAATTCTATTCCAAATCTATTTCTAGGAATAAAAACATTACCAAACATATATATTTTTTAATTCCATAAAACAAAAAAAAAAAAAAAGAATTAAGCACTATTTGTCACGTTCCAAATAGGCCCTAAGTCATCTTCTTGAGCAGATGGTTCTTTGTGAGTTTTGGAGCACATTAATGATAATGCCAACAAAATTAAACTTCTTGTAGAGTATGGCATTTTCATGCTAATATATAATCTATTTCCATAAATCTATTTTTTTTTTTGTCAATCCTACTCTATTCCTACTTTACGCTCACTCTCAGACTTTTACCCCGCCTCTTGCAAGGTGTGGGAGTCGAAATCCACTCCTAAAACTTAAGGGTCCCCACCCCATCATCTCTGAGAAGGTGGGGATTTGAACCCCTCATCTCTCCCTTCCATGTTAGAAGGATGGCCACTAGGGTGAAACCCAATTATTTCCATAAATCTAGTTATTCACTTGCTAAATGATAAATTATGATGGACTCCTATCACTTAATAAATCAATTCCAGTATATTTACTAACATTACTCGTAAATAACTTAATCGTTTGCTTCAAATGATGGAAATCATTTGCTCAACGAGCTCAAGTGCACATCTTTTTTGACAGAATTGATAATCAACTCACCGGTATGATGACTCGTAGTATAAAACCATTTCCTGTGGACCTTGACCGTCATTCACGGCGAAATTGGCCCGAGGAATTCTGAGGAGAAGAATTTGAACAAGCAAAGCCATAATAAAAAGAAGCAAAGCCGGAAAACAATCCTATCGTGGAAAAGAAGATGCTTTAGCGTGCCTTTTTCTTGTCGGCAACATTTTACTCAAAAGATTCTCTCACGAGGATGCATTTCGGTGGCAAGAATCATTTATGTTCCATCCTGCTGTCCCCTTCTTTTCCCGTGCTGTTGGGAATTTCTTTTCATAATTAAAAATTTATAAAAAATTGTCATGTGGATCATGTACTATTATTACTTTCTTTACTCTTGTTGCCACTATAATTCATCGCCCTTAAAAAGTAATTGCCCCTTTATTGCCAACGGTCCTGCCTCTCAGGATAGGGGTTTGTTAATATACATGTTAGGAAAAGCATTTTGCAAACTTTGGCTATTCAAAGCCAGTGACTTCTAAAGATAATGCATGAGTATGATGAGTCAAATTCAGATTTTGAGAGAGAGAGAGAATTTCTTGTGCAATTGCGGGTGTAATATAGAAACTGATAAGTCATGGTCAAATTCAGCTTTCGCCGCCTGGCTTCTTTCTACTGGTTCATCAATCATTTCAGTTCTATTTCTGCACCAGTTACTGAATGGATAAAGGGAATGAAAGAGTTTTTGATTCTTAAAGAAGAAAATCATTGAAGCTTCAGAGTTTTAGCACTACAAAACTTCCATTTGGTTTTTGAGGTTCATTGCGATGCTTTCATTGTCGGGTCTGGTGCTCTTCTCAATCAAGTAGGCTGAGCCATGGGCCTTTTTCAGTGAAAAACTAAACGATCCTAAGCTGAAGTATTCTACCTATGACAAGGAGTTTTATGCCGTAGGGCGTGCTCTCAAGCATTGAAGCCGCTATCTGCGAACAAAAGAGCTTGTTTTGTACTTTGACTGGCACCTCGGCACTTGAACTCTCAACATAAGCTTAATCGCAAACATGCAGGTTGGAGTGAATTTCTACAATCCTTTTCGCTTCTCCTCAAACGTAAATATGATGATACTCAAAATCGAGTAGCAGATGCTAAGCTGCGGACAGATGCTTCTGCCTACTATGCAAATCAAGATTGTTGGATTTGAAGTGGTGAGAGATTTATATGAGGAGGGCTTGAATTTATCGGAAATATGGAAATTAACTCTTGATATTTCACGTGGACAGTTTCATCGTGAAGGTGGTTTTTCTATTCAAAGGCAATCAGTGGGGTGTTCTCACTTCGATAATCGAGTATTCTTGAAGCTCATGATGGCGGAGTAACTGGTCATTTTGGTCGTGACAAAACAATGGCGCTGGTTAGAGAGAATTTTCATTGACTAAACATGGGAAAAATAATATATTAAGCCTCATATTAAGCGATGCAAAATTTTCCGTTTTGTAAAATCTGGAGGCCAACCGTACTTGTCGTTACCTATTCATCAAGCGCCCGGGAAGATCTCCGTATGTGGACTTTGACTTGGTTTTTCCAAAGATCCAATGAAACAAGGATTCGGCCATGGTTATGGTTGCTCGATTTTCTAATTTGCACAATCCTCATGAAACACTTATGTGGAAATTACCAACAAAATTATTAACCTATTGCAAGTGTTGGTTTAGTCTTAAATATTTTTCTTTTGCTAATTATGTTCTAAATCTTCATATGTGTCAATTCAGTCAATTTAGTTAATTTTGGTCGGAAATTGCTAACATGAATGCTAGCCATCTTATGTGATGCGATTGGCCATGACGTTGACATTTTTAATAATATTTTAATATTTTTTATTTTATTTCTTTTTTCCTTTTGTTTCTTTTGTTTCTCATTTATTTTTTTCTTCTTCCATTCCTTCTAGTGATTGGCCAGAGGCAAGGTCAAACTTGCCAACCACTAGTGAGGCCAACCTCACTGTCTATAGGCAAGGCAAGTACTCACCTGATTGGCCTTGCTCCCTCGCCTCTGATCAGTCGCCGAGGTTTGGTGACTAATTGTATGAAGAAGGAATGGAAGAAGGAAAAAGAAAAAAGAAAAAAAGAGAGAGAATGAAAAGAAAAAAAGGAAAATGAAAAAGAATCAATCAATCAATCAATCAAAAAAATATCAAAATATTATTAAAAAATGATCACCTTAGTGTTGGCCGTGCCATGTAGGATGCCTGATTCTGCGTCAAAGATTTCTAGCCAAAATTGGCTGAATCGACTGAATTAGCATAAATTCAAAAGGTTTAGAATTCAATTGGCCAAAAAAGAAGTTTTATGACCGAATTGACACATTACAATAGATTTATCAGTTTTTTAGTAATTCTCCCCAATACTTGTCGGTGAGCTTTATTTTAGTGAAATTGTGCTTCTACATGAGATTCCAAAGACAACCATCCTTTTATTATGATGTTAAGTTCTTGAGTCATTTCTAGGGCACACTGTGGTAGAAAATGGGGAGCAAACTTCAGTTTAGTTCTGCTAGCCATCCTTAGATCGATGGAAATTTCAAGCAATGAGATTTGCTACTGGCTCAAGCAGAGTTTGTAGTACAGTATGGAATGCATCTTGTAGGTCCTTTGGATCTAATATCACTACTAACTAAGCATCACTTTAGGGAGATGCTGAAGAAAGGTATAAGGAAATCAAACAGTTACCTTAGAAAGTAAGGAAGAGAATTTTGAAGCAAACTGAACCGTCCAAAACAAAACTATGATTTTTAATTTGAGTTAAAAATGATTTCCACCTTGTCGTCATGCATTTTGTAACTATTTTGTTCCCGAAAATAATTTATACTCAAAAATAGGTTTTTCTAATTCTGTTTTCTGAACGAGTTTTTGAGTATTCAAAGACGTTTGATAATTGTCCAAAATTTTTACTTCCTAAATAAAAATGTGGTTGGTACGGCATCAAATTTTTTTGTGACTTAGAGTTTCTTTTAATTTTTAAATAATATTATTACATTTCTTTTTTTTTTTTTCTTTTTCCTTCTCTTCTTCTTCCTCTAGTTGGTTACTGGTCATGACAATGGCCAATGACCAGCTAGAGGTTGCTGGCCTCGGTAGAACCCCTTGGTGAGGTCGACCTCGCAACAGCTAGGTGAGGCTCTGGTGAGGTCACTGGACCTCATCTGGCTAGTTGCCTGCCATCACTATGGCCGGCGACTGACTAAGGAAAGAAGAAGAGGAAGAGAAAAAGAAAGAAAAGAAAAAGAAGAAAACATTAAAAAAAAAAAAAAAAAAAAATTAGTTTGGGCTTTGATTCGGAGTTGTTCTCGGAAAAAAAAAAGTAACTTATTTATTTATTTATTATTTCTTGGTTCTATTTCAAATCTATTATTAGGAACAAAAACATTACAAAACATATTTTTATTTTTAATTCTATAAAAAAAAAAAAATAGAATTAAGCACTATTTGTCACGTTCCAAATAGGCCCTAAGTCATCTCCTTGAGCATATAGTTCCTTGTGAGTTTTGGAGTACATCAATGATAATGCCAACAAAATTAAACTTCTTTGAGAGTATGGCATTTTTGTTACTTCCAATGTTGTTGATCTATTGTCATATCATCGAGATCATGAGGTTGATGAAGTTAGCCTCGAGGAACCAAGGAACAATGATACCGGGAATATTTCAAATCTTTATTTGAAGATTTTTTCTTATTATTAGAAAACAGGGATAAATGTAGGGTTGTAACGACCTTTCCTTTTTAGGAAATGGATAATGGATTACTAAACTTACATCTAACTCAGGTTCTCTCAAGTCCATATAAATTTACAACTTTTGAGTCTATTTCAACATGAAATTTTAGCTATTCAGAAGTCGTTACTAATCAATTTTTGATGAGTCAATTAGGGCCTGTCTGTTAACTTGCCCAACAGTGAAAATTTATATTCTTTTATTCCTAGGAGTTGATTTGGAATAGAAATGCATTTAGTAAAATTTTTATTTCCAAAAATAAATTTTTATTTTTTTGTTCCCAGAAGTAGATTTGGAATAGAATCGAGAAGTATAAAAAAGTTGATTTTTTGTTCCCGGGAACAATTCTAGAATTAAGTCAATCTATTTTTCCTTTTTTTTTTTCTCTTCTTTCTTCTTGTTCTTCTTCCCTCTCTTTTGTTCTTCAACTGCTGCCGCTGCCACCATTGTCGTCTGTTAAGTTACTTCAATTAAGTTTCTTTTATTATCAGAGTTTTATTTCCTTTTTTACTTACATAAGGGTATTATTGTCATATGTAATTTATATTCAATATAAATACAATGGGTGTAGGGTTTCTGTTACTTTAGAAAACCTACAGTCCCTCTTTGTTTCTTTCTTTTACGTTCTCCTTCTTCTCCTCTTCTCTATTCCTTCTCTCTTCTTCTTTCTCTCTTACTATTTGCTGCGAGTTCTCTAATCAGTTTTGTGACATGGTATCATAGCAAGGTTTAACTACCTGATTACTTGATCCTATTGCTGGTTTGAGAGTCCCCTAGTAACCCTACTTCTTCTCTAGTGCGCAGCCACCTAAAGCTGTAATTTTTATTTGTTTTCTCTTCAAGTCTTGATACATATGAGATAAGAAGATATCGTATTCACCAGGTTCGATTTGTGAACATAGATTACAACACTTGATGATCAACAGATTCAAGAATCAGAGTACTTTCTTCTATACAGCGATTTATTTTATGAGTTTTCAGCATCCCTTTGGTTAATTGATGGAGCCAATTACATCTGATTATACATTAGTGCTGCTGTTTTGTCTCTTGCACTAAAGTTTTAGCCTTCTTGATTAGTGGTAAATATATTTATATTGAGATTATCGTCATGAGTGATACTAAGGCTCCTATAGATAGTGTCAATGTTCAAATTACCACTATTAAATTAAATGGATCCTCCAATTACTTGTTATGGGCCCAAGCTGTGAAGGTATATATTAATGCCAAAGGAAAACTTAATTATCTTACCACAAACCCCCCTGCTGAAGATTCTAGAGAATATAGTAATTGGATGAGAGAGAATGATACACTTCTGGTGTGGTTATGGAATAGCATGGAACCATCCATCGCTGCTAATGTCATGTTCTAGACAACTACTAAGGGAGTATGGGATGATCTTATGGAGAGTTACTCACAAGACAAAAATATGTCTAGAGTTTATGAATTATATGAGAAGATCTTTAATTTTAAACAGGGAGACAAGTCCCTTGGAGAGTATTATAGTGCTTTGAAAGGTATGTGGGAAGAACTCAATCTTTATCAGCCCATCACTACTGATCTTGAGAGACTTAAAACACAACGAGCTGAATTTCAAGTGGCCAAGTTTTTATCTGGCTTGAATGCCGACTTACAGCCTGTAAAAAGTCAGCTTCTTGCTAGCGAGAGAGTTCCTTCTTTGAATGAAGTATTTTGTCGAATTCAGCGCATTGTCCCTCCATCTTCTACGTCATCTAAAGATAATTCAGCATTTGTGGCTAGTAATGGTGGTTGTGGTTGTGGTGGATTTTCCAATAGAGGTTGTGGTTTCGAGGGAGGTCGTAGTCGTGGTGGTGGATGTAGTGGACAAAGTTCTGATTGAGATAGCCGTCAGTGTATATACTGCGGCAAATCTGGTCATATTGTTGACACTTGTTGGGCTAAGCATGGCAAGCCTGAGTGGGCTCAACGAGTAGTTACTGCAAATATTGCTGTGTTTGAGAGAGGTGCTCAAAATATGTCTTACAGCGACATGAACCCATCTATCCCACCTGGGGGTAGTTCTTCTGAGTCTATAGCTCGAGATGATATGGTTGCACAACTCATCAAACGTGTCCAACAATTAGAGACTTCCAATTTCTCATCCACTGCCACTCTTGCATGTATAGGTAACATGGCCTCTTTCTCTAATTTGTCTCCTAACACCTCTTGGGTCATTGACTCAGGAGCTTCTAGTCATATGACGGATAAGCAAGAACTACTTTCTTCCCATCATAACTCTAGTCCTTTCTCAGAAGTCATTTTTGCTAATGGTTCCTCAACTCAAGTAGTTGGATCAAGGACTGTTTCACTTACATCTTCCTTATCTTTGTCCTCTATTTCACATGTTCCCCAACTTCCTTTAAATTTGTTATATGTTAGTCAGTTAACTAAAACTCTTAATTGTTCAGTTACATTTTACCCATCTCATTGCGTTTTTCAGGACCTTTAGACAAAGAAGATGATTGGTGGAGGGCATGAACGTGATGGACTCTACTATCTAAATGGTGTCTCCACTGCTGACCCCAATGGTCTAGCTGCTAGTTCTATTACCCCCCTATTATGGCATTCTCGTTTAGGGCATTTATCTTTATTTAAGTTACAACAAATAATTCCCGAGTGTAAATCAATTTCTACTCTTGAGTGTGAGGCTTGTGAACTTGGGAAATATCATCGTAGTTCTTTTCCTAGTTGTAATGATTCTCGCGCATCTACTTTACTTGAACTTGTTCATTCGGACATCTGGGGACCTTCCCGTATTGCTAGTAGAAATGGTTTTAAATACTTTGTTACCTTTGTGGATGATTATTCTCGTTTAACGTGGCTATATATGCTTCATGACCGTTTTGAATTTTTACATGTTTTCCAATTATTTCATCGTGAGGTTACTAATCAGTTTAATACATCCCTTAAAATTTTGCGAACAGATAATGCTCTAGAATATACACAGAAATCAATTTCTTTGTTTTGTTCTAATCTTGGCATTATACATCAAACAAGTTGTGCTTATACCCCTCAGCAGAATGGTGTGGCCGAGAGAAAGTATCGTCACCTTTTAGAAGTTGCTCGTTCACTCTTATTTCATATGAATGTGCCAAAATCATTTTGGAGTGATGCTGTCCTTACCGCATGTTACCTCATAAATCGTATGCCTTCCACAGTCCTCAATCATCGATCCACGAATCGGTGTTGTATTTCCGACAAGCCATTATTCTCTCTTACCCCGCGCGTCTTTGGGTGTGTATGTTTTGTTCATAACCTACGTTCCGGTTCTGATAAACTATCTCCTCATGCTACTAAATGCATTTTTCTTGGCTATTCACATACACAGAAGGGATATCGGTGTTATGATCCTATAACTTATACCCAATATGTTAGTATCGATGTTACTTTTTTTTTGAGGGCACACCATATTATTCTACTGAGGGTAAAGAGCTTTCAACTGACATTGTAGCTGATCCTCCTATCCCACTACAAATCCCTCTAGATTCTGTTAGTCCTTCTTCAGTCTCTCCTCCCTTGCAGGTGTATCAGCGGCGAAAGCAGTTTATGGCACCACCAGTCTCCAGCTCTTCCATGCCCTCCAATCAATCTTCCTCCTTGTCTCCTGGTCCGGATGATCTTCGATCTTGCACACAAAAATCCTCTTTAGCTTACCCTATTGAGCATTATGTGTCTCTCTCACATCTTCCTTCTCCATTACATGACTTTGCTCTATCATTACAAACTCACACAATTCCTACTTCTATAACTGAGGCTTTGTCTCGCCTTGAGTGGAAGAAAGCTATGGATGTGGAAATGGAAGCTCTGGTGTCTCGCCAAACATGGTCATTGGTTGATCTTCTGCTTGGGAAAGATGTGGTGAAGTGTCGTTGGGTGTACACTATCAAGTACAATCCGGATGGCTCAATCGAGCATCTTAAAGCTCGGCTAGTTGCTAAAGGTTTTACACAAACATATGGAGTGGATTATTTTGAGATTTTTTCTCCTGTGGCACGTCTCAATTCTGTTCGTGTTATTATTTCTCTTGCTGTGAATTTTGATTGGCCATTATATCAATTGGATGTCAATAATGCTTTTCTTTATGGTGATTTGTCTGAAGAAGTATATATGGAGCAACCTCATGGGTATGTTGCTCAGGGGGAGAATCGTAGTAAAGTATGTCGGCTACATAAGGCCATTTATGGGTTGAAACAGTCTCCAAGAGCATGGTTTGAAAAATTCAGTTTAGTGATTTCTAAATGTGGTTTCCACCAATGTTATTCTAATCATTCTGCTTTTGTTCGAAAGAAAGAGTCAGGGGTGGTCATTCTTGTGGTATATGTGGATGATATAATTGTCTCTGGTAGTGATATGACCGGCATTTCTGAGGTTAAATCCTTTCTTCAGTAGCAATTTCAGATTAAAGACTTGGGAACTCTTAGGTATTTTATGGGTATTGAAGTTTTACGAAGTAAAAAAGGCATTAATTTGTCTTAGTGAAAGTATGTTCTTGATCTTTTGTCTAAGACAGGTACACTAGCTTCCAAGCCAGTTGATACTCCTATGGATCCGAATCAAAAGTTCGGAGTTGATGATGGAAATGAAATTGAAGACAAGCATCAATATCGACGTCTAGTTGGGAAACTAATTTATCTTATTGTTACACGTCCTGATATTTCTTTTGTTGTTGGTGTTGTGAGTCAATTTATGGAGTCACCTGAGAAGGCTCATTGGGATGCTGTATGTCACATTCTTCGATATCTTAAAAGCTCTCCTGGTGAGAGACTAATTTATAAATCTAATGGTTCTTCCACTCTGGTTGGCTATTCCGATGCTAATTGGGCTGGATCAACATATGATCGACGGTCTACAACTGGGTATTGCACATTTATTGGTGATAATTTGGTTACTTGGAGAAGCAAGAAATAGACTATCATTGCCAGGTCTAGTGCAGAGGCTTAATATCGCGCTATGGCGCATACTGTGGCTGAATTGTTGTGGTTGAAATCTCTTCTCTAGGAGCTTGGATTTTCTATTAATCAACGTATTGATATGATGTGTGATAATCAAGCAGCTATTTATATTGCTGGGAATCTTATTTTTCAAGAGCGAACTAAGCATATATAAGTTGACTGTCACTTTGTTCAGGATGCTGTGAAGCAGAGGCTGGTTGCTACTCCTTACGTTGCCTCTAGAGATCAGTTTGCCGATATGTTTACCAAAGCATTATTTCGTCCTACTTTTATTGCTGGTTGTTCCAAGCTGGGCACGGGTGACCTATATGCTCCAGCTTGAGGGGGAGTGTTAAGTTACTTCAATTAAGTTTCCTTTATTATCAGAGTTCTATTTCCTTTTTTACTTACAGAATGGTATTATTGTCATATACAATTTATATTCAATATAAATACAATGGGTGTAGGGTTTCTATTACTTTAGAAAACCTACAGCCCCTCTTTGTTTCTTTCTTTTATGTTCTCCTTCTTCTCCTCTTCTCTATTCCTTCTCTCTTCTTCTTTCTCTCTTACTATTTGCTGCGGGTTCTCTAATCAGCTTTGTGACATCGTCTGCCTCCGCTGCCACTCGTCGCCGCCGGTTGTCGACGAGCTCGCCGAAGGCTCAACAAGCCAGGGCGAGGTCTGTCAAGCTCGTTAAAGGCTCGCCGGGTCACTGGTGAGCCTGGCCTAGCTTGGCGAGGCTTGGCCTAACCATGGCTGGGCGAGGCTGAGCTCACCCAGCTATCGGTGGGGCTCGACCTCGCCAAGCCACCGCGAGGTTGGCCTCACCTTGACCGATGGCTGGGTGAGTTCGACCTCGCTAGATCTGGGCGAGGCCGCTCGTTTAGCCAAGGCTCGACCGAGTCTCGCTTAGCTACCGATGAGGCTCGATTGACGAGGCGCGACCTTTTTGAGGGCCGGAGACGCTTTAGCAAGGTCACTAGCCCTCGTCTGTCTAGTCGCCGGTCATCCCAAGGCCAATGGCGGCGGACGTTGAAGAAGAAGAAGAGAAAGAAAAGAAAAAAAAAAAGAAAAAAAGAAAAGAAAAAAAGTAATAAAATTATTTTAAAAAATGATTTGAATTAGAAATTTTCAGAACGGTACCAAACGCAATTCTATTCCGGTTATTGAAATTTTGGACAGTTGCCAAACAGCTTAAAATGCTTAGAAATTGTTTTCGGGGTAGAATAAAAAAATCATTTCTAATCAGAAATTGTTCTCGGGCACGAAGCGTTATCAAACGTGCCCCTAGAAACCCAAATAAAATATGAAAGTATACTTTACTTGAACTAAAGATTCAATGAATTTGGAGATTTGGTACTTTTTCTCTTTTATTTTAAGAAATATCTTGGTAAGTAATGTTGATTGATTTTGAAAATATTGATTGATTTTGATTAACATGTGAAGTGATTATGTAAGTACACAATCAATAAAAATAACACTCAATAAACTAGAGCAATGCCTAGCCTAACATGATTTCTATGAACTAATTAAAAACTCAAAATTGATTCTCTTTTATTTGGTTTTTCTTTTATTTATGAAAATTGGCTGGGGATAAGTATATTAGGGTTATCATAACTTTCGTACAGCATTCACTTGAGTGATATAACTTTTTTTTTTTTTTTTTTTTTCGCTCACTCGAGTGTTACAAATTTGAAAAAGCGATTATTTGAGTGCCACAAGTGATTTGTCTCATCAGAAAATTTAACATGGATGTACTAACATGGACAATTTTTTAAATTTTTTTTTGAATTTTTCCTTTTTTTTTTTTTTTTTCAGCACTAGCAAGGGTCATTGGCAACCCTTATCAATTGTCAAAGCCCTAGATGAGGCCATCATGGCCCCATTGACTGCTAGCAAGGCCATGAAGGCCCTCATCAAATCTGGATAGCCAAGGATGAGGCAGCCCTACTTGCAGTCGGTGAGGTCGTGATGGCTTGAGTTAAAGCCTTCGCAGCCACGTCGATCGAGGGTGAGATAGCCCTCACCCAATCTAGGTGAGCTAATAGGTGTTGCCAGTGACCCTTACCAGGCCTGAAAATAAAAGAAAAACTATAAAAAAAAAAGGAAAAGAAAAATAAAAAAATTTAAAAAAATTAAAAAAATTAAAAAATCTTGTTGGATGGAAAATTAATTAAAAAATTCACCTAGGAAGAATTGTTAGAAATGAAACTCAAAAGATTGATTTTACTCGAATATGACACTTAAGTGAGCGAAAAAAAAGAAGAAAAAGTAGTTATGGCACTTCTACTATACTTATCTTAAACTAGCCACATGCATACACGCAATGCAAACTTACTCAATATTATCTGTACATGACCTAATTCTAATGACGATTAAAATGACCTATTCTAACATGGCATGCAAACACCTAATCATCGGATGCATGAGATTAAAAGATGGGGTATTTAAGATCCCACCATTTAATTTGTACAAATTGGGTATTCATTGAAAAACTCTTGATGAGTATGATCCAATTGTACTCTTTGATCAAACACTTAACAAAGAAATATTTTCTATCATTCTTGATCAAACCTTAGATAAAAGATTAGGTGTCTATGATGATATATTATTCAGAACCTGATACTTGGTGAGGAAGGACAACAAGGAGGAACTGCAAGGTGTGAGAGCTAAGGAGAAAAAATGAAATCTTTCTTGATCGAAAGTTGTACAAATGTCTCATCAAAATGATGTAACTTGCAAGTCCATAAATCTTTTTAGACATGGAACTGACTATGATGAAAGAATTTTAAGACTGAAGTTGTGATTCACATGACTCGATCAATGGGTGAAAAAGTCTCTGGAGAAGTTAGCAAAATTAGTGTTAACCAATGTCGTATATCACATTTGTTTGCCCAAATTAATGGATTGGGCTAAATTCATTGTGTTCTTCGAACTCTAACCCCAAAAACAAGGAATTGGCATTTGTTTAGGTGCAGGTTGTCCCAAACTCATATTTTCAATTTTATCTTTAAATTGACACTATAAGGATTTTCAAATGAGGAATAGCTACTAGCTTATAAGGGTTGGCTAGAAATCAAGTGAGACATGACAGTATATTTCACTTCTTATACAACAAATCCGAGGCCAATGACTTGGTTATACCAATTAATTAACTAGTACTCTTTCGGTACCTAATTTTGTTCATTTTAAAAAAAAGCTTGTCAGGCAATCTTGATTAATTTTAAACTTATCCACTAACATGTGAGGCGGTCATGCGGTTGTACAATCATTAAAATAATAATCGATAACCTAAAAAGCACTAAATAAATTGCAAGGAAAAACTAGAATCTAATGCTAAGAGATAGGAAATAATATCATTTCTAACTAGGCCAAAGGGTTTAAACCCCCCAAAAAAAAAAAAAAACTAGGCTAAAGGGAAACCACAATTAATATATTAGAAATATGCAATCACTTAATAGTCGAAATGGAAATGCGAAAACAACAACCTAGCATTTGTCTCTAAGAAAACTCACATCCTTTGATAAAACCTTAAGAGCTTGTTCAATTTTAAGCACAATTTTTTATCAAGGATTTTCACACATTTTAAGAGAAAATCACTAAAAAAGAACTAATGTTATAAAGCTTTTCCCTAACTTTTAGGGAAAAAAAAATTGGAATGTTTTTAATTTTAAAATATTTTGTAAAAAAATTTAAAATTTTTCCAATTAATTTAATCCGAAAATAGGAACCCGGGCCGGGCCCTCTGGCCTGGTCCAAATATGGGCGGCGGTCTGGCCTCTCGTGGGTTGGAGTTATGGATATAAATTGAGCCCTTATATCAAGCCGTCTCCTTAAATTGGCGACAAACCAAGCCCGTTAAAGAACAAACTAGGTCCGTGCCTATTTAACTTAAACAAAGCCCAGATTCTCTAAGTCCTAACCAGCCAGCCCAATTGTCACTCGAACAAAAACCCAAATTCAAAAAAAGCACTTCAAGCCCAACGCTCACTAGTCAAGTTGCTAGAATCCAAGCCCAAAACCCCCAATTTTCTTCCACAAGCCCTCCCCTCTCGCGGCAACAACCAAGAAACACGTATCAAAAGAAAGTTCGGATTCGGCCGCAGCAACGACAAATTCTAAATGAAATCATGCTCAATAATCCATAAAGAATTCCTTTTATGTAAAACAGGTGCATACTCATTCTAAATGATTCGAAAATCATGGCCAAATTGACATTCAATTTTTTTTTGATCGGTTTTACTTTATTCCTATGCTAACTCTCGCTCTTAGACTTTTGCCCTACTTTCTAGCAGGGCGTGAGAGTCGAAACCCACTCCTGAAATTAATTTGTCTACATCTCAACCCTCCTTGAGAAGGTGGGGATTGGAACCCCCACCTCCCTCTTCCATGCTCGAGCATTTCATCAAATATATGTGGTGAGCATTGACTTGGGCGAGAGGACATTGACCCATTTTTAGGTCTCGCTCAGATCCAGACCCAAAGAAGTCACCAAGAAATAGACGCAGTCAACCACGTCAGCTCACATAAGCTCAGGGCACGTGTGGGCTGACAAGAGGAACGAGACTCGGCTTCCGGTCGGACCATAACAGGGCAGAGCAGCAAGGGTCCTCGGGAACGAGCGCTCAATTCTAACACTCCTACTTGGCTAGAAAATGACAGCCATAGGGCGAGTTCGGGGCGACTCGGACTATGGCCAGCCGCCTCGACGTCTTCGAGCCGAGAACCTTGGGGGCAAAGGGGCTCAAACCGAAAGGGAAACTTACCGGAGATATGGACACTAGGGAGCGAGTTCGTGAGGATGAGGATGCCGGCTGGGGCTCAGGTGTGGCCGAGCTATCGGCTCTCAGTCGTTCTCTTTCTCACTTTCGGTTCTCAATCTCTCTCTCCCTGTTGCTCTGTCCGTCTTCTCCCCGAACCCCTTTCAAATGGGCGAGCCACCCTCCTTGAACTCGGGCCACCAGCGCGCATGGCTGCTGCCATGATAGCTTCCCTTGGCCCGCCTGCCTTCGACCGAACGTCTCGTGCGACGTCCCCTGCGCCTCCTCTTCCGTCGTCCTTCCTCCGTGTGCTCTTTTGTCACCTGTGTCCTTCGTTTAGCCAGCGTGAGTAGGGGTGTGCATGGTCCGGGCGGGCGGTTCCTGACCTAGAACCGGGAACCGCCCGCTAAGGACCGATTTCGAAAAAATTGGAACCGGATCCACCCGTTTGTTGCATGGATCCACCCGAGAATCGGACCACCGGTCCGGTCCGATTCCCAGGTGGATCCATGGAACTGATCTTGACGCGAAACAATTTTGGTTTTTAACATAGAACGGTCGGGTCTATGAGTTGGGAAGGAGGGAAGGAGATCTATGGTCGGGTTTTAAACATAGAATGGTCGCGAAACAATTTTCAGTGGCTGTGGTGGGTGGCGACCGACTCGAGGGGGCAAATAGTAGTAGCAGAGGAGTAGTGGCGACGGTGTCAATGCTCGGGAAGGAATTGAAATGGCGATAGGATTAGGAGGAACCGAGGAAGAGACAAAGAGAGAGAGAGAACCGAAGACGAAGGGAGTGAGGAGATGAGATCTAATCTAGGGTTTCTTTTAGTAATTTTTTTTTTAATATTAAAAAAGTTCCGGTCCAATCCGGGTGGGTGGATTCGTCCATGGAACCGGGAACCGGACCGGTACCCACCGGTTCCGAAAAATTAGATCCAGGAACCGGACTGGTTCCCTCAAGAACCGCCTGTTCTGGGCGGTCTGAGCGGTTTCCGGGTATTTTGCACACCCCTAAGCGTGAGGGAAGAGATCCAAAGGAGAAAGAAGGAAGGAGGCTGGGCCGGGGGGAAGGAGGAAAAGAGAAGAGGCTGGGCCTGGCCCAGGAAAAAAAGACAAGGAAGAAAAGGGAAAAAGAGAAGGCCGGGCCGACCCGCCCCGCCCGGTCTCGTTTTTTTTTTTTTTTTTTAAACTAATTTTTAGAAAATTTAAAATATATGATAATTTTTTATTTTATTTTCCCTAATGTCTATATACGATTCAATTAAATAAAAATTATTTTTACTAGGGGTTAAACATTAATTTCTAATTTTCTATTCAATTAATAAATGATTAAACACATCCATAAGAATTTATATATCAACAGACACTAAAATGAGTGTTATGCAAAAATTATGATATTTATGATGTTCTTTCCACGTCTCAGATTTGATCATACTTCATGAGACTTTTGCGTTACAAATAGAAAGTCCGAAAGTCCATCTGCAGATTTTCAAACAAGTCTACTTCTAATTTAAATTGAACTTCCTTCGTTGGCTCGGAAGCTCGGGGATTACGAGAAAACAGATGGGGTCCAGCAGTTTTTATTTTCAAATTAATGGATATTTGATTTTTTTTTTTTTTTTTTGGCCGTAAAGTAGCAAGCTCTGATCTAGAACTTCAATTTCTACTCCCAAGTTTATAGGTTTTACCCATTAATTTCTTCTGTTTCCTCTATCCATGTTCGATGATATATGTGCACATAGTGGCGAAAAAATTCCCTCCATCTCTACCTCATTCGATAACTGTTTTACCCCATTGTACATATTTAGAGTATAGAGTCTGTCAAGCAGATAATAAATATTTTGAGAGAGAAGATTTCTCAAGTTTCTGGCCTTATATTAGCACAAATAGATTAACATTCAAGATTTCAATAAAGCTTTTCAACCTCAAAAGCATAAGATTTCTTTTTCCACAAAGTTGCCAAATGCTATTCCCTCAACTACCTAGTAAAGATAAGTGTGTCGTCTTTCAATTCGCTATAATTCTCCTAAAAAAAGTACCTCTGTTTCAATTATATTGAGCTTATCTACATATTTTGAACTCATTCATTTTGAATTTACTTCTGTTTACTATTATGTCACGGTCATGCACAGGCTTTGGCTGAAGGGGCTTTGGGGGCTGAATGGGCTTTCTAAATGCCCATCCAAACGCACCCTATGGGGGACCTCATAACTGGTTTAGACAGAAATGATAATCTAGAAAAGTGCAAGCTTACACAGCGCCTGCGAGCACCAACTTCTTAAAAAAATAGATTTTTCGTCCTCGTATCGTTACGAAAGTTTAATTTCAGTCCTCATACTTTCTTCTAGTGACAAAGCTAATCAAATATGTATTATCTGAATCGATTAAACTTCCTTGACCCTTTAAAGATTTAAAATCATTTTCTAAAATAATATGAATCAAGCACATATTTGTGTGAAAGTGTGGGCATCTCTCTAGGAAATTACCAAAAAAGTCCTAAATCTATTATAATTGTACCAATTCAATTTTATTTTATTTTTTGGCCTATTCAATCTCGAACCTTTTAGTTGAGTTCATTTGATCAATTTTGGCTAGCTGGCGTTGACGTGACACTGTTGGTGTTGATGTGGCATTTTAAAAATAATATTATAATAATTTTTGAAATTTTGATAACTTTTTCTTTAATTCTTTCGCCTTCCCCTTCCCTTAGAGCTAGCAAGGGTCGGTTGGGACACCCTCGCGGGCATTGGGCGAGGGTTGCGACACCCTCACCAGCACCAAATGAGGTCATCTTGGCCCTTGCCTAGCTAGATCTAGTGAGGGCGCCATCGACTCTAAGGGAAGGGGAAGGGGGAAAACATTCAAGAAAAGAAAAGAAAAGCAATAAAAATGTAAGCATATTAACAAAATTATTAAAATATTATTTTAAAAATGCCACGTCAGTACTAGTAGTGTCACGTCAGTGTCGACTGGCTAAAGTTAGCTAGGTGAACTTAATTGGCATAAACGCAAAAGGCTTGAAATTGAATTGACAAAAAATAAAGTTTAAGACTGATTTGACACAATTATAATATGTTTATGACTTTTTGATAATTTTTCATTTACTCTCTGAGTAAGTCATCCTTCTTATACAAATGTCCATTAATGAATAAATAATTAGATGGCATATAATTTTTTTACTTCACTTGTTTTCATCATCCTGGGGCAATTCTTTTCTCTTCTTAATAGAAAAAATACTGATTAATTTTTTCTTTTTGTAGATGTCAACATATTGATTTCATTTAGTCAAATATATTGATTTCATCATTTCTTAATCGACCCTAAGCCAAATTAATAAATCACAATTTTCAATTTTTTCCGAGAAAAGTTTTTGCTTGGTCTCCCTTAAGCATTGAATCTATAATGTGTGCTTCTTCAAATATTTATAGAAATTATCAAATAAAGCGAATGCATTTTGTCTTATTTCATTTAAATTAAATTTAAATACATTTAAAGAAGGTATGTGATTCCCATTAAATAACGATGGGCAGTTATTTTAATAAGTATGTTAAATTGGTTTTACTTAACACTTAAAATATACCTAAGCATATTATTCTCATCAAACAATTCATTTAAGATTCAACCTATTATGCTATGTAATAGCACACTTTATAGTTATATGTTATTCAACTCAGTTGGTGCAAAATGTGAAGCAATTTTTTCATACCATTTAAAGTATGTTTTTTAATTTAAGTCCATGATAAAGCAATGCTCTTTAGACAATGATATAATTCAAGTTCAAAGATTTGTATCAAGAACAGAGTGGAATGTTATAAATATAATGTATCGATCAAATTCTACAATAAAAGGAAGCTCCCTCGAATATCCATTTTTAACAATGAAAAATGAAAATTTATCAATGCTATTTAACTCCAACAATCCAAACTAAAACTTCAATACTTAAAACTATAGATCGTGAAAAGAAGGAAAAAAAATACAAAGAAAAAGAGTGCCAGTGCATTTCACGAGCCTCCAAGCTAGAACTATTGAAGTTGTGTTAGAGAATTTGATCTTGGTAAAGAACGAAGAACGTCAGAAACACTTAAAAAAATGCTAACAGTTTTTCCTGGAAATTGAAGTTGTAGAAAATTTTAGAGAAGATCACAAAAACTCTCAACTAGGCACACTTTAATATTCTAACACCATCTTCATGTGTAATTCACGGACGAAATGAATACTCTAAAAAATCAAGTATATAGCCAAAAAAAAAAAAAAATTCAGACTTTATAACTAGAAGAAAAGGACATTTTGGAGAATATCTAGTTGGCGTTTGTGCATGCCTGATCACATTTAGTACTGTGAAGTTAAAAAAAACACGCACAGTGGAAAATGACAAAACTTGTAAAATGTTGTATGACCAGGTGCCTTTCTTTAACAATTGTAAGTATCGATTTCACGAGGCCGTACAGGTGGTTGGTAAATTTTTTTCGACTGTTCAAGTCTTAAGCTCAAGAAAATGTCATAATAATGGAAGAAGTTGACGAGCTAGATGCATTCAAAACATGTGAGCTCACTTCAAATAAGTCATCAAGTGATTTAGGCAAGCACATGGTCTAATGAGAGAGGTGGATCGTGCTTATATGCACTGAATGCATACAAGTCTCTCTCCTTCGTCATGTACCAATTCGCGGAAGGCAACAACTAAGGCATGCACAAAGGAAGACTACTAGAAGTGAAAATTGAAAGGATAATGCACTAGAAGAACGTAAATTCAAATCTCCTAACTGGACTAGACATTAAAAACTATGTATTAGCTCTTAGTACTGGGCCTACTTCGAATTCGGCCTATCCTCATATGTGATTAGGCCTCCTTCCTTATGGGTCAATTGTCAAATTGAGGTCCAAATCAGATTGGCGAAAATTGATTGAGCTTTTTATATCTAATCAATTTACGACAGCTTGTAAACTTTTGGAGGAGTAATTTAATAATTCATTCAAAAGTTGGAAAACTCTTGATGGCGCCGGTAAGTTACCAGCAGTTTACACAACTATCAAGTTACGGGTCATGCTTTTTCCACCAACGATATTACAGTTTACCAACAATTTCAGAAATTTACCCGTTTGTGAAAAGTTTGCCACACTTTGAGGATCACTAACCAAGTGATCAAACTAAACTTTGAGACATTGGGATTAAATCGCGCAAGTTTGTGCAATTTCGCTTCAGTTCTGTTGCTTCTAACATTATCCGGATCAACGGTAGTAGATACAGAGCCGATTGAAGAAGCTGTGCAGACAAAATATCAATTTTACATCCATTCACAGCTTTCTACTTTAGCATGAAGACACAAACCTGAATCATCAAAAGAACTCTGAATGAAAGTCCAAAAGAAATTTGCGTGCCAATGACCATACCAAAGTGAAATACCATGTTCCAAAATCACTGCACATGAAACCAAACCATTGCCTTGGACTTTCATAATACTGAAACCGCTCAAGTTGTGAATAGTTTAAGCTCGGTAGGGCTTTTTTTGAATGTAATGGGTGGAGTGGGGGACAGCTATGAGCTTATATGCTCCACAGCTTGTAGTCCGCAAGGCCTCTTATCTAATTGTAGCTAATCTCATGTTAGATCTTTAGGTATGTAACAGTAGGAAAGTTATCCACCACTCCACTCGCGATAGCCGAATTTAGCCAAACAATAGATGCGACATAGGAAAGATATTCCTCCCTTTTTTGGTCATGTCGTCACCGTCCGCAATCGGGATAGACTTTTAGAAGGTATGGCATTGATATTAATAGAATCTAAGAAAGCTGAAGTTTAGGTAGCAGTTACCTATGACATGAAGAGAAGGGCACTTCTTAGAAGCCGAAAATGCAAACAATACTAAATTCAATCTAGACAAAAGTAACTGACCAAAAAAAAAAAAAAAAAAAAAAATCTAGACAAAACTACAATCATTTTACAGAAATAATACTGAATCTAGTATGTACAGAAAAATAAAACACAATAATTTTAGAAACAATACTGAATAAATTTTAATCTCTAGCCATAGTTGACAAGAAATTGCCGTTAACGATGTATCAAAGTTGCTTAGGTTGAACCACGCATGAGCAAGGGTCCAAACCATTTAGATTGGTGTAACTTATAAGATATTTGGTGTCTTTTACTCTATGTCCTAGGAATTCTTGCAAAACACTCAGATTGATGGAGGATCACAGTCAAATTTTAGGTTAGAATAGGGATTCGGCCATTTCGTATCACGTGAAAATGGACTTATGGCTCTTTCATCGAGAGAGCTTGAAAAATGCAAGTCTTATCTATTTCTTCTTGAACGTTTGAGTTTATTTATTTATTACTACGAGAATCAATATCACCCTTTCGATATTAGTATGTTGAACTTAAAAAGTAAAACGTAGACCCCAATAGGTATATCTCTTAGATAGATATTCCAACATTTCGGCTGATGTGAATGACTAATCCCATATGAGTTCCGCATGATTGAACAGTCTATGTTCATTTTAAATCATTGCTCGATTCGTAAATAATTCTACTTTCTTGTTAAAGATTGTTATCATGGGTGCTTGTCATTTACTTCTTGGAGGACTGTGGTTGTATGATCGGAGGGCTATCTATAATGGTTTCAAAGATACCTATCAATTTGTCAAATGTCGCGTCAAGATCACTATGGGCCTTTGCAAGATAGAGAGTTTATAAACCTACTCAAGCAAGGCTTGTGCTCTTGTTATGGAGGAAAATGACAGAGCAAAAAAGAGTTTTTAAAAATATTTCGTGACATAACTTCATAAAAAATGTATATGATCTTGACCATGGTACGATGTCACATTGTAAAATCGCAGACCAATCATTCATGTGCTAATAAGCATGTGGTAAAAATGGGCACTAGCACAGTTATTGCTCTTCACGGCCTTTGGGAAAAAGTAAACTGATTGAAACTCTCTTTTACACTTTCACAATGTTTATTTTCCTTAATAGCCTAAAAAATTCCAGACAATCTAAAGAAATTGGGTTTTTTTTTAAATAAATTTTAGTCGTGCAATATTCTTAATTATGAAGCAACTCTCAAAGATAGGCACATTTTATTTTGTCCTTTTAGTGAAAATGGTCATCTTTAACCAAGCCAAGGCATGCAGAGGGACGATTTACGTGCATCAATAAATAAGTTAGAGATTTCAACGGGACAATTTAACTTTCTCATATTCACTTTATAGGTCTTGCTCCGTTAGGGTTTTCATCCTCAAGTCTCCTTCACTTTTGCTTCTTATTCTGCATTTTACTTAAATAAATTCATGAGGCACACTTGGCTGATTATGGTCATCTTAGTCAATCGACGAATTTCTGGAAAAAAATCCAACTCGAACTAATATTTTACATGGAAGATCCAACTATAAAAGGCAGTAATTTCTTCAATTCAATGGTTCCAAGACGTATACATAAATAAACTCATTGCGTTGATGAAAGTGAAAATCCATGTGAACATTGGCGTATTACCTGGTGCCTAATAAATCTTAGCGATTAAATGCCACTTTTTAAATTATGATCTGTTCCACCAAAGAGTTTGTCCTTGGAGTTGGAGGCCGTGCAAGGTGGCATATAGGAAGGAGGTGGCCTCATAGGCTCATACTTGTCTCTTCTGTATCCCCATTTTTCACTATAAGAACGGAACTCATTCCCCAACTCATATTTCGGTCTATATGACAATGCCAATACCATACACCTGCCACATCCCAAGTTTCAACGTCAGAAGTTGAATTCTCTTTTTAATACAAAACGGTCTTTTGGTCCAAGTAGTGAAAATGATTTTTGCTATCTTCCCAAATTCTCTACGTATATTATGTGTTTCTTGCGTTTTTTTTCCCATCGAGGGGACAAAATAATTACAATTTGACCTATGGAGAAAAACCTCTCGATTAAAGTCTCAACTTTTGTAGTTAAATTGAGAATTGGGCGTTAGACGTTAAATTACGCAGAAAAATAAAGAAAAGAGGATGAAATATACCCGGATTATCTGCCCTGAATCTTATTGCAAGCCATCCTCTTTTAGGAACTCCAAACGTATTGACTTTAGGCGGGTCGACCAAGTTGTACACTAGAGGATCGGTCTCGTTGTCGAAATTTCCTAACCCTAGCCCAACGACGTAAAAGCTATATCCATGAGTATGCATTGGATGGTATGCTGATGCGCCCACCAGATTAGTCCCTTGAAAAACGATCTCTACGGTTTCATTGAAATTCAAAACCTTTACGGCTGTCCCTGCATTAGCCATCACAAGGCTGGCCGACAGATCATCTCCTGTGAAATTATACATAAGCGGAGGAAAATCCGGAAAATCTGTGGTGTATACTCCACTTATGTTCCTGTAATAAGCTTGCAGCACATTGACAGATGGGTCCACCCAACTTATGTTATTTACAGCTGTGGCATCTTTGTAATCACCAAAATAACAGGAGTCATCTGGGCACGACACGTCGTTCATGGAAGCTGTGATGAACATTCTCGTGGTCACGTTGTGAGGGACGTCTACCGGATGTTCTTCGGTTCCTAGACTTCTCAATTGTTGATTGAAACTAGCAGCGACACTGTAGTTATGATAAACCGGCAGGGTACCATTTGGATAGCTCGGTGGCGATGTTGGACTGTAATTCCCACTATACTGGATGATAGCGGTAGCAACAAGGTGTGGAAATTCGTCGTAAATCATGTCTTCACTTGAAAATCTTTGAGCTGCCATATAATACCTTCCGGGAGATCGATTTGCAGACACTAATATGTCCATGGTCTGTCCAGGTTCAATCATTAGATATGAAACGACTATTGGTTTTGTGTATGCTCCATCCATTCCAACTAGAGTCATGTTATGATCGGCAATGGAGACGAACATATCTGAACTGACCCTCGCGTTGACTATACGGAAGAGATAGGTCTTGCCATAATCAACAAAGAAGTGATGGGTTGTTTCCGTAAAGTTAATAGCATGAAAGAACAATCAATCAGAGCATTGTGCATGGCAAAACATGCAATATGTGGAAAAACCATTATGTCTTCGGTATGCATTCCTATCCTCACCTGATAATGTCCAAACGAAGAGAGGAAAAAATGAAGAAGATGGTTGAGAGTATATGATGTACCATTCGAGCATGGAACAAAATCTCCAAATTGTCCATTGATCATGTAACCAGCTGCACGAGGTTCTTCAGGACTGCCTCCAGACAATTCCATCTCCAGGGCTTCATTCAGAGAAGTTCCTTCCTTATACCAAGAACCTGCAAATGATGAAGGGAAAATGGAAAATTAAATTACGGTAACATTTGCTTTTACTTCAAACGCAAATGTATGTTACGCGGTAGAGCATAGTCGTCTAATAATTTTTTAAAAATTCTAAATAAGTTAATTATTTTCGTCCCCTTCTCTTGGGCAAGAAAGATGGATCCACCGGAGAAAGTTCTGACCATTAAATCCCAATCTCCAGATAAAACAGCGACAAAATATCAATATTCAAGTAAGGGAATTTGACCTTCGCTATAATCAAAACTTTTGTAATGATTTCGAAGACGTCACAACAGTCGATCATCATTTACTTTACATGCATTTAGGGGAAGGATTTCTTTTATGTTTTGGGTGAGTAGTCTCCCAAATGGATTGGAAAACACAGATAAGCGAAGGATTGGTAGCCAAAAAATTGAGTCATTGAGATTGACTAAGATGGACAAATGTTTAGTACTACATGGTTAACAGAAATCTATACATATATATAAATATAAATATAAATATATATATATATATATATATATATATATATATATATATATATTCTACGACTTCTAATTGACTTCATATCCCTAGCCTCTAGTTTTATGTAAAAAAGAGTCCCATAAGAAATCTTTAGAGCATGCCAAGCACGACTATATGTTCTCCATCTGGTGTGGCAAATGGGAAACTTGATCCTTCTCGTGGTAGAACGACAATAGCACCATGCACAGTAGAACTTGTCCACTCACTGTGGGCATGCCAGCAAACAGTTCCTTCTTCTTCAGTTAAATTCACTTCATAAGTGAAATCTGTTCCCGGTAGAATAGCGCACTGAGTAATATATTCTGGACCATCTGACCATGGATTGCGTGGTTGCTTCACCCCGTGCCTACAAGCCTGTGAATTTCATCACAATAATGAACCCCACGAGCTAGACAATTTGTAATTTCATTCAATAAATAATGTTCGATGTCTTACTAGCATATTATTTGATTTTGAGATTTTTCTTTTTGTCGTTTAACTGGTGCATGTACATTAATCAATCTTGTTTCAACTAAGGGAAACTCAGAGAATAGAGCTCTATAAATTTGAGATACAATTTCACTTCGTTTAGGTTATGGCTATCATGTCACAAGATAACAGTAAGAGAACAATAAAAGATTAGAACAAGATGGATAGAACGAATTACTAGTGAAGAGTGACCCCATAGAGTCCTTGATTATGGGTGTGTTTGGGAAGACTTTTGGGAAAAGTCGTTAAGAAAATACAAAGGCCTTTGAGTTAAAATGTTTTCCAAAATACAAATTGTGTTTGGTAAATTTTATTGTAAAAGTCCATTGTAAGTATCTTTGAGTAAAATGGTGTTTGGGAAAATTATATTTATAAAGCCATTTGTTATTAAAAAAAAAAAAAAGTTGGCTGGCCAAAATAGGTAGTCGCCGGCGAGGAGTAGGCAATCTGGCAAAGTGGAGGAGGTCATGCGCCATGACCCAGGCGACCTCCGACCACCTCTGCGACAAGGTCGTGGGTCGCCGGAGGTCGTGCGCCGCGACCTAGGCGACCTCCGTGACCCAAATCTAGGTTGCAGCAAGGTTGTGGGTCACCGGAGGTCGCGGCGACAGCTCGCTGTGACCCAAGCGACCTTTGTGAACCAGATCTGGGTCGCGGCGACGTCTTTTGTCGCTGGAGGCATTGTAACCCATATCTAGGTCGCGGCAAGGTGGCGGACGTTGTGCGCCGCAACCCAGGCGACCTTCGCCACCTCTGCAACCAGCGACCTCCTCCACCTCCGTGACCTAGGAGCGCGACCTCCGCCACCTAGCCGCAACCCAGATTTGGGTCGCGCGACTGGTTGGCGACGGTCGCTGGGGTGCCGCGACCACGCCGGCCTCTCTTGCCCGTCGCCGACCCATCACAACACCTCGCCGGCCTCCCTAACAAAGAAGAAGATGAACAGGCTCTCTTCTCTCTCTCACAATAGCCTCTTTCTCTCTCTCTGCCCGAGCCATTCCGCAAATGCTACCTTGGGCTTTCAGCTTTGGAATGCCAGCATTCCTTTGAGGCAAGTTTCATTGGGTGTTCCCAAACACCAAATATTTGGGCAAATGGGCTTTGGAGCCCCAAGGGGCTTTCCAAAGTGGTTTCCAAATGGAGCTTATGAACCTTCACGTAGACAAGATTGCTCTTTTGAACACGGATGGTTGGCCCAAGAAGACTGTCATTCACCACTAAAATTGTCTTGGTTGTGCAATTCCTCGTTACATTAATTTCTCTTAGCTGTAAGGATAAAAATTAATTTAAAGGAGGTTTATTACTAAAATGCACCATCCATTAAAAGAAAAAAAATGACAAGATAAGGTACTATATCTCAACGACTGTGTCAATGTATGTACAGGTCACCACCCAATCAAATTTTTACTTGGAAGTCAGAACAATTATTGTGTACTATGTTTAGTTGAGACATTGGCTGGTCCCTCTATATGGTCCCCAAATTTAAGTTTTCTTAGATGTACATCCAAATTTTCCCTGGTGATGGTCCACGCCCAATAAAGGAAGGAAGAATGAAAATACTCGATCAGTCCGCCGATCCCCTCTTTGGTAACAAAAGTGGAGAAATGACAGTCTGGTCACGCGGAGGCTCCGCAAAGTAAATAAAACTAAAAGGGGAAGGTTATATGGATGGACTCTCACATTTTTTGATCCGCATTTTCAGCCCTTCACATCCATTTTTCTTTTCTCTCAACATATAATCCTAAGCGCGCAAAACAATTTTCACACATGGGGATAAAATAGATTTGAGAATAATTAATCGCTAATATTCAAGTGCATAATCGTTGGTTCCGTATCTTCTGGAAACTGACGGTTTATTATAATATTCTAGCAAAGGAAACATCGATTTAACTAACAAAACTTGAAACTTCACACGTAGAGCCGCAGATATCCACTTTGGTTTACTTACCATGAAGTCGTAGTAGTGGACATTTTTCGCTTGAGCTCAAAGGACAACACTTCCAAAAAAAAAAAAAAAAAAAAAAAAAAAAAAAAAGAAAGATCGCAGCAAGGAAAATGTTCGACGCATCCGACGATGTTTTGGCCATGTTAATAGATCATTCAGCACTCTACTGGCTTTTCTCCTCTCTTTCTCTTTCGATTTACGGGTCTTGAGCTGGTATGGAACTCTCTTCTTTTATAACAACGAGCGACGAAGGCTTATCGTTCGAGTTAGCTAACGGTCAACTCGTTGGTGCCGAGGAAAGGAATACCACAGATTAGTAGCGAACGTCGGATGAGAATGGGGGTTGATTCGCTCCATTGATTTTGAAAACGTGAACGATCATAAAAACGTGTAAGTAAACCACATATTCGAACAGACTTTCCGTCGATGAATTTGGTCCTTCCAATGTATCGCACGTAACCTCATCTTTGTACTATAAATATGTCATCATAGGGGATTTAAAAAAAAAAAAAAATTTTATGACAACACATTTATAACACAAAACTTACAAGAAAAGCACACAAATTGTTGAAAAAAAAATAACAATATAAGTCCAGAGTCGGTAACCATAGAACTTAGGCTTCATTTGTTTCACAAAAAATGTGACATTTTTTGGAAAATGTTTTTCACCAAGTCATTTTCCAATGTTTAGCTAAAAATTGAAAATGAATTGAAAAATATTTGTTGTGGTGATATGAAAAATCTGATTTTATTTTCTTAAATAGACATTTACCATTTGAGTGTTAGTTATTTGCGCATGGATAGGTAAGGATTGGGTACAAGCACTAGAGTCTCTCATTAGGCCTTAATGGACCCCGACTAGAGCGTTAGGGATTGAGTCACAGCACGACCTTTATGGACCTAGGCCCAAGTGTTGGGGATTTGAGTTTGGGTATCGTAATTCCCCTTTGACCTTTGCAGACCTAAGCCTGGGTGCCACAGTTTCAAGCCCAGCCTTGACGGACTCGAGCATGAATGCTAAGAGCCCAGGTATGGGCATTGGAACCTAGGCTTGGCACAATTAGACCTTGGCATGGGCGCAAGGAATTTGGGCACCAACATTAAGGTCATGGGCTTGGCCTCAATGGACTTGGGCTCGAGCTTTGGAGAACAAGTTTTAGACATTGGGGACTTGCAAACTAGGATTGGCGTTCCGTGTCTAAGCATAAAGTTGCGGGACAAGCAGTAATACCTAAACATATTTTGGTAAACAAGTTTTGATTTTTTAAATTGGAAAGCATTTTCCTAAATTTAAACATAAATTTTCTTTTAATTAGAAAAACATTTTCACTGACTTAGTTTTCTAAGAGAATCGACTGCTAAATGTTTTGCAAAAAGATGTCTTTCGTGAAGTAAATAAAGTCTTACAAATGATTTTGTTTTGTTTTTTTTTTTTTTTTTTTAAAAAAAAAAAAAAAAACAGCACTGGACATACCTGGAGGAGGGGTAAAGAACGAGTAGTGTAATTAGTAAAGCGACAAATTTTAGTCTGGTACGGGACCCACCTCACGCACGCTCGTCCTTTGATCAAGTTTACTTCCTAAATATTGTTCGTGGAGTGCACATTTACCGATTCGCTTGTTACCAAAAAGCGTAAGCCTTGCACGTGGGGAAGTAGATATCTATTCACACCTAGATTTTTTGTCCAGAAGTCTGTCTATTTGGTATTTGATTGCTTGAAGCTTCGACTTCATGCCTCTTTCCTTGTCATTCCGAAAAACTTTAGAAAATTTCGACTAACCAGGCATGCCTAATAGAGATGTTGGGCCTTATTCGATCTAGGGCAAATCTTACAGACGGGCTACAGGGAAAATAAACAAATGCTTGTTCTCTGGTTCTAGCTCGAGTAAACAGTGATCTGATCCCCACAAAAGAAGTATCTTAAATTGAATTATAATATATTTGTGTGAATAAAAGGTGTCCTAGCTCCTGAGAGAAAAAACAGATTTGGAAAATAACTTCTTCGATCTAAACAATAAGGAAAAAGCGAACTCTTGAAATTAAAATGCTGGAAACAAATCAAAGTAGAGCTAAGTACGACCTAAGGAAATTGAAATGATGATGCCTGCAACAAAAGGAAATTTGAATTGCGAGCAATGAATTTAAAGGAAACTAAAGACGAAAACACTTGAGAGAAAAAACGGGACAAATTTCACTGGAATTGAATTAACAGGAACTCACAAATATGGTAATGCTCAAAAGGAAACAATGGAACAGGACACTACGTTAACATCCACAATGCACATTATAAACTAAAAGCGTAACCCTGAAGCGAATTTAAACTAAAAAAAATTGCTTTTGAATGATAAACTTCAGAGAAAAATTTTATAGGGCTTTAGCTTGGGTTGTGTAAAACTGATCCGGTTCTTCTTGTGAACTGGACTGACTGCCCAAACTAAATGAATAACAGTCATTTTCCTCTCACAGCTGCGAGCCTGCTCTCTACTCTGGTAGAGCATCCTCTTCAGCAATGGAGCTCTTCTCTATCCCCAATGGGGGAAAGCTCTTCCAAACCCTAACCCTACGAGCCCCGCCCTTCTCCCCGTACTCATCCCTTCGTTCATCCAGTAAACCCATCCTCCCAATCACCCTCTCTCGACACCATCTACCACCAAAACCCACCAAACCCTAATCAACTAAGCCCAACAATCGCTGATCAGATTCTGGGTTGGGTGCGGCCTCTGTTGGCAAAAGGCACATCGAGGTGTTGTTTCCAGTCACCGATCATCCTCAGCCCTACATTGAGCTCCCTTCAATCGCAATTAGCGATCCCCCCCAAATCCAAGTACATACCCTGCATGACTACTTGAACATGGAACAAGAGACAGAAAATCTGCTCCGAGTTGCTGCCCTATGTAAGAGTTTAGGCCATTTGTGGTCTGAAAATGATATTGTCACTGCAAGAGAGGAAGTACCTGATGAAAAAATTAGTGAATGTCAACAAACCCTATTCGGCAAGCTGCTGTCGCACCTGAATGTCAACTTTCAAGCCTTCAGTACTACGATGAAGAAGTCCTGGAAAGTAAATAACGTTATCATCACCCAAAAAGAATCTGGGTTGTTTTCCTTCATGTTTGAATCAAATGAGGACAAAGAGAGGGTGTTAAGCACGGGTCCGTGGTCCTATTCGAACAACTTATTGATCTTAAAGCAGTGTATACCTGACATGCTTGAACATTGCTATGATTTCACTAGTTCTGACTTCTGGGTCCACATACTCGGTCTGCCTCTGGGATGGATCTTGGAGGAAGTTTATGAGGAAGTGGCAGGTAAAATAGGAAGAGTGAAAGAGATACAGCTAGAACTTCAAGGCAACGCTTTTACCCAACCTGGGAAAGTTCGAGTTGAGCTGGATTTAATTGCACCTTTGAAGACAGGAACATTAATACAACTGGGCTCCAAGAAGCTGTGGATTGAGTTTAAGTATGCACATCTCCCCCATTACTGCTACTCTTGTGGTAGGCTGGGTCATTTTGTTGCCGACTGCGAAGTAATACCCTATAAACAATCTGATTGGGCAGCAAATAAAGTGGGGAAATTCGGCTCGTGGCTCAAAGCAGAAGCGAGAGAGAAAAGCCCTCACTGGGCAGCCTTCTATGGGACTATCATACCCAACCCAGAGTGCGAAGAGTTCGTACCTGAAACCCCCCTTGAGATGGTGAGAGACCCTGAAGTCGTAGCAGAACCTATTGGAAGCAAAAAAAGGGTAGCACATCCATCAGAAGAGGAACACTGTGCAGTAGATGGGGACAAAACGGAAAAGCAATCTGATAAAGGCAAGCAGCCACTTTATCTCCTAGACTTAGCTGCAGCAGAAAGCATGGATACAGGGGAATCTCTGAGAAAGGCGATGAAGATTAACCGAGCAAAAAAAAGAAGAAAACCATCGAATCAAAGATGCAACTGCCAGAGAACATGGAGCTGATGGATGCTCCAATTTAGATGGCGACAAAAGGGAATGACTGGGCTTTGGTGGCTAGCCCTAATAAGCCACCAGCGACATCATGAATATATTAAGCTGGAACTGTCAGGGGCTGGGCAACCCCCTAACGTTCCAAGAGTTTAGAGCCTTGACGGCTCAGGAAAGGCCCACTATGGTGTTCCTAATGGAGACTAAAAATAAAGAAAGTAAACTGGAAAATGTGAGAAAGCGACTTAACTTTCAGCAGATGATTCTGGTGGAGCTAACAGGGATAGCAGGTGGCCTCGCGATCCTATGGACAGAAGAAACGCAGGTGAGAGTGAGGAACAGTTCCAGCCATCTTATAGATGTGGATTGCCAGGATCCCCTAAGTGGCCAATTAATGCGGATTACCTTTCTTCATGCTCCAACGAATTACCCCGATCGACTTCAGTTGTGGCAACAATTAAAACAATTCCATGAAGAAAATCATTTACCATGGATTTGTATGGGGGATTTTAATGATACTCTCTACACTTGGGAGAAAGAAGGCAAGAGGGAGTCAGACTACTATCGTATGGCAGCCTTTAGGGAAATGCTAAACGAATGTTCACTAATGGACATTGAGAGTAGAGGCTGTATGTTCACTTGGGCAAACAACAGAGATGGGGAAGAATTAATTAAAAAGTGCCTAGACAAGGGAGTTTGCACAATGGACTGGCGCATTACCTTTCCTCTTGCAGAAATCTATGCCTTGCCAGCTGTAGGGTTGGACCATAGTCCCCTTCTCCTATCCTTATCTCCTAGAACACGGAGAAATAGCAAAAAGGAATTCAGATCTGAATCGTACTGGTTAGAGGAGGAGGATTGCAGGGACATAGTCAGAAGAGCCTGGACCACAAGCCAGGCTGAGGACCACAGTCTACCACAAAAAATACAGCAAGTCACAGGGGTACTACTAGCTTGGAGTAAACAAAAGTTCTCTAACGCTGCTTATCAAATTAAAAGGCTCAAACAGAGACTAACTGAAATCACAAACAGCCACCACGATATACCTACCAAAGAAGAAAGCCAGCTCATTAAGGCAAGAATTGACCACCTATGGAGGCAAGAGGAGATGTACTGGGCCTACGATCTAGAATTACATGGCTTAAGTGGGGAGATAAAAACACAAAGTTCTTCCATGCAACTACCATTAAGAGAAGACTGAGGAATAGACTTATCATGCTGAAGATTGACGAACAGCACTGGACCAGAAGCCCCATTGCAATACAGTAGCATGTCAAGACCTATTTTCGTGAGCTTTATGATTCGGCTGGCATAAGAAACCTGCAGCCCATCTTGAACCACTGTCCAAAAGTAGCAACAGAGGAAATGAATAAGTTTTTGCTAATGGAAGTCACAGAGGAGGAGATAAAAGAAGCAGTATTCCAGCTGGGTCCCATTAAGGCCCCAGGTCCTGACGGTATGAACGGCCAATTTTATCAACACTTTTAGGAAGAAACCAAACAAGACATTGTGCAGATGGTCCAGAATTTTTTTCAAACCGGTAAGTTTGATCCAAAACTCAATCAGACTTACATTGTTCTTATCCCTAAAATCAACAACCCAGAATATATAAGCCAGTTCAGACCGATTAGTCTGTGCAACTTCAATTACAAAATCATCTCAAAGATATTGGCCAATCGACTGAAACAATGGTTGCCACAGGTAATATCACAAGAACAAAGTGCCTTTGTTCAAGGGCGTCAAATACAGGACAACATCATTATAGTTCAGGAAATGCTGCATCAGATGAGAATCAGAAAAAGAAAAAAGAAATTTCAAGCTATTCTGAAACTGGACATGCAAAAAGCATATGACCGAGTGGAATGAGACTTCCTTAGTATGTGCATGCTGAAGACGGGGTTTTCAGAGCAATGGGTCCAGCTGATTATGCAATGTGTTTCCTCTGTTTCTCTAAATGTTAAAGTCAATGGAGAGCCAACCGAGTTTTTTCGACCTTCTCGAGGCATACGTCAAGGCGACCCCCCTACTTATTCATTGTGATGGCCAACGTATTATCATGGATGATACACAACGCACTTGCTGATGGTAGTCTAAAAGGCATCAAGCTAAACAGGTACTACCCAACTCTAACCCACCTATTGTTCGCTGATGATGCAATTTTCTTTATGGAAGGCTCAATCCGTGAGTGTCAGAGCTTAGCAGCTATATTAAATCAATATTGTTATGCTACGGGCCAAGCAATCAATCTCAACAAATCAAGAATGTTTTTCAGCGCTGGCTGTCCACCAGACCTCAAAAGGAACATGACTCACGAAATGAGGGTGCCGGCCATTAACAAAACAGGGAAATACTTAGGACTACCATCAGATTGGGGGGCAAACAAAGAAAGAGATGTTTTCATGGATTTTGGCTAAAGTAAACACGAAATTAGCAGGGTGGAAGGAGAAGTACCTGTCTAAAGCCGGTAAAGAAATTTTGGTTAAAACTGTAGTGCAAGCCTTGTTGCAATACGCCATGTCCATCTTCAAGATCCCTGTATCAATATGCAAGGCAATTGAGAAACGAATTGCAGAGTTTTGGTGGAGGCAAGCAGACACAAAGAAAAGTATGCATTGGAAAAACTGGGAGACACTGAAAAGCAGAAAAAACCAAGGTGGAGTGGGTTTCAAAGACTTAATCATCTCCTTCAATCTAGCTATGTTGGGAAAGCAAGCCTGGCGATTATCCCAATCCCCCTCAGCATTATGGAGCCGACTTCTCAAAGGGATATACTATCCTCAAGGTGATCTATGGACAGCAAAAAGAGGCCCTGACCCTCCTGGGGCTAGCAGAGCGTAATTAGGGGTCGCGATACTATCTTACCAGACATCAAATGGAGAGTAGGTGATGGGCAATCCATTAAAATCCGTCAAGACCCTTGGCTGTCACATGGAATTCTACAGGGCCCAGCAAACAGAAACGACCCCCACATGGTGGCTGAATTAATAGACCAACAAAGAAATGCATGGAATGAGCATATGCTAAATCAGCTATTTGATCAAAGAATCGTCAATGAAATACTGTCTATTCCTATTGCGCACCCACAAAGAGCAGATTCGTTGATATGGACAGGCAACTACAAAGGTCAGTACACAGTCAAAAGTGGCTACAACAGGGTGAGGGCCGAGTCCTTACCACAAAACCAGAACAGAGCCTCTTCCTCTTACTGCCCACCCCGAAGCCTATGGACAAGATTATGGAAGTTGTCAATCCCACCGAAACAAAAAGTCTTTTTATGGAGTCTCTGTCAAAATGCATTATTGACAAAGGATAACCTATACCGGAGGAGCATCATACCTGACCCGCTTTGCCCTTTCTGTTCCAAGCATCCTGAGACGGTCGAGCACGCCTTCCTCCACTGCAAACAAACCCAGAAAGTCTGGTCAAACGGAAGGCTCAATCTTAGCCATATTATAGCTCCAGTGACTTGAATGGACAAATGGGTGGATGAAAACCTCGCAACCAAGACGCCTACCTTGGATCCCGCCTTGCTAGCCAAAGTTCTTTGGCAAATATGGAAAAATCGCAACAACCTCATCTTCCGGAAGGCTTCCATAAGCACCAAACCCCTGATCGACGTAGCCCTTGCACAGAAACAGGTCTATGAAAGGTGGATTCCATGAAATCGAACGGAAAAGGAGGCGACAGACCCATTACCTGGAGGCTGGAAGGTACCGAAAAAGCCAGATCTCAAACTAAACGTGGACAGCTCGTGGACAGAGCCAAGCAGCTCGGTCGCTGGGGTCTTGCGCAACGCCAACGGGAGCCTGATCGATGGCTTCGCAAGGGGAGTTCACGCCGCCTCTCCTCTGCAGGCGGAAACCCTAGCTCTCATCCATGGCTTGAAGTTCTTGAGAGAGAAACAGGTGCTGCACGTGGGGGGAGAAGCAGAACTCAACCGAAGTCTTCTGATTGAAAGCGATAGTTGGCTTAATGTCAACTATGTCTTGGGCCGACAGGAGAGGCCATGGCCCATTCAACTCCAAATGCAAGAATGCAAAGAACTGTTGGCCCACCTACCTGAAGTAACGGTAACATGGTGTCCAAGGGAGGCAAATGAGGCGGCAAACTGGGTTGCAAAGACTTGTCGCAACAAAACTCTTCTTCATAATTGGCAACATGAACCACCTGCCCCGTTGTTCTCTATTTTATGTTATGACTCCGACTTATCTTGTAAGGTTTTATGTTCTTAATGAAATATGCACCACTATTTTCGACCAAAAAAAAAAAAAAAAAAAAAGAAAAGAAACTGGACTGACTGCCCACAAAAACAGGTTGGTTCCTAGTTCTAGTGGAAACAATTCTTTTTCCTGATTCCAAATTTTTAGATTTGGTAATGTGCGGATATGTTCTAGATTTTAGGTGCTAAACCTATTCACCCACTCACCTGTGAACGAGGTAGTGTCTGTTTTATGAAGTTGAAAGAAGATGATTAATTATTTTTAAACCAGCTTAATTTTCCTATTACTTTAAATTTTCGTTTGTTTTGTATCGATATTTTACTTCGAGTCGTTTTGTAGGCCATACTATTTTTATTGCAGCTGCTATTTATCTTGATTCTTTTAAAAATGAAGAAAAAAAGAAAAAGGAAAACCAATTCCAGGTCGATTCCAAGACAGAACCAATTCAACCTTGAACCTATCACTTTTGCATAACTTAAGCGCATCTTCTCTCTTTGTGCTCGTTCCTTTTAAACTCTCGACACTTCCTTAGATGGCACTTGGGTTGCACGTGAAGTCTCACTTGCATTGCTTCGTTTTCTCCATGATTTTTTCTCTGTTTTGTAACATCAACCGCGATCATGGCTTTTGCCATAACTGTTCTTTCGCGGATCGTCCCATGGCTATAACCGTTCCCACTCTTGGTTTAATTAAATGAAATGGTTTTCATCTTTCTTAACTCGATGGAAATAGCCCATATTGCTCACAAGATCGACAGCGAGTTGTACAATTCCCAGATCGAAGTCAATTTGGATAACCTCTATATCGAAATTTGTCCATTTAGATAATCTCTATATCGAAATCTATTGCTTGGTCTGCCCCTCGAGCTACTCTTTAGTCCTCAACGTTACTAAAGACTCTTTCCTTAAGGTATCTGGTTTGTTCTAGAAGAAAGATGCCTTTATTTGGGGAGATCGTCAAAAGGAAGCTCAAACTTGAGCTTGTCAATATATTTAGTCAAACCTCCCACTAAAAAATTTAAGTTAATAAGTTATGAGGCAATTATAATATTAATTACTTTACTTCACACCAATTCTTTGATGTCCAGGTTCTTTCCTTTTACCAAACGTTGGAATAGATTGGGGTTCATCAATCTATCATCAGCTTTGATACCATTTGAGAGAGTGCAATAGAAGCTTGATAAAAACTGAGGGCCCATCAATCTAAGTCAATGAGTTATGAGTCAATTATGACATTAATATTTACATTTCATCAATTTTCTAATGTGGAATTTTTCTAACACAAGTCACACATATGTCCAAACATAGGCCATTAAAAATCACTACCAAAACATTGATTATGTCGGAAGGAATTTTCACTCATATTTGGCAGCTTGATTATGCTCTTGACTCAAATGATGAAAGGCATTTAACGGTATTCTGTTGGGGAAAGACCAGGATGTGATCACGTCACGCTATGCACAGCCGGAATAGTCAACCATGAAATGCAAAATTGGGACACATGAGATTTTACGTGAAAAACCCAACTGCGGAAAAACTACAGAGCAAGCTCACCAAAAACTTCCGCCATATAAAATGGGATTACAATGGGTCTTCTCTTGTCTCATTACAGGAGATAATAAACTATCAAAATAAACTATCTTAAATCATAGCAACACTGTAATCTTCCCACAAGGTTGATGACTATAACAAAGAGGAAACTGTCGAAACACACTGACGGAAGAGGCTTGTCAATGATTGATGCCAATTAACACATAGCACATACGACCATGGATAACATGGGAAACTTCTAATGTTAGTTATTTAATCTCAAAAACTAGCTTAAATGGTGAATTTTTCTCTCATGTTTATAAACTAACTACCTACTTCTTCCATAACTTATATGAAATCAATCCCAATAAAAGCATGCATTTTTTGAAACATTTTGAACAGCCAGCAAAGTGACACATTCTAGATCTCGAGATTTGATTTGGGCATTTCAACGGCCTAATGAAGAGTGTTTTTTTGACTTTTCAAATGGGCATCATATTGATGTACTTTTGAATTTAAGATATAAAATGGACATTATGGCATCGTAATATGCAAGTCTATTCCAAATCCAAAGAGAGGGTCGAGAGCTTACCTCTTGACAAGCGAGCCGACAACCCTACAAAGAAAGTAGAAAAACATGCGGAAAGAGAAAAATAAGAACAATTTAAAAAGAGAGACAAACACGCGTAAGGAGGTGGCGTTGGTGCCTATGTAGGCAAGCAGGCATGCCTCAAGCCGAGGCATGGCTACTTGCCTCGATTGGAGGCCAGGCAAGGTCGAGCCTCACATTGGTTAGCGAGGCTCAACCTCGCCGAAGTAGCATGAGGTCGGCCTAGCCCTAGCCTGGCGAGGCCGAGCCTCGCGTTGGTCGGTGAGGCTTGGCTTCGCCTTGGCTGGGCGAGCTCGAGCTTGCCTAGAAATGGCAAAGTCGAGCCTCGCTGGTGGTCTTGGTGGCCAGGTGAGCCTCGCGCCAGCCGGCAAGGCTTGGTTGAGCCTTGGCTGGGCGAGCTCGAGGCCGAGCTCGCCCAGCCATTGGCGAGGCTCGGCCTCGCCCAGCCACGGGCGAGGCTCGGCGTGGCCAGGGGCTTGCGACGCTCCAGTGAGGTTGCCGGCCAATAGGAAGAAGGAAAGAAAAGAAGAGAAAAAAAATAAGAGAGAGAAAAATTGTTTCTTGAAATTGTTCCCAAGAACACAAAGTAACTTTTTCTACTTCTTATTTCTGTTCAAATTTGTTCTCGAGAATAAAAGTTTTACCAAACACGTCTATGTTATTTTTTTGTTCCTTGGAATAAAAGAACAGAAATTTTTGTTTCGGGAAACAAAAACACTTTTTAACAAACATAGCCTACATTAGCATTAGTTAGTCAAAATTGACCGAATGGACTTAATTGGTACTAATGTGAAAATTTTTAAAACTAAATTATTCCATTGAAATATTTATAATTGGATTAATACAATTACAATAAGTTTATGACTTTTTGGTATTTTTCTCGCTGACAAATTGTATGCAAACTTCAAAAGAAGTGCTACTTGTACATGCTAAAGGTTTGGATTTGACGAGGAGACTTGCAAGATATTTCATGAATCTTTCAATGCCTACACCCTTGGATTATAAAAAGAAAGAGAGAAAAAAAAAACTAAGGTGAGATTTTGGACAGTTTGGTGCTCCATGGTGGGTGATAATTAATGAATATGGTCTACGAGTCTGTAGTGATATGTGTGGTTCAGATTAGAACAAATCATGAATTAAAGAAAGAAAATTTGTCGTTAGGAAAGTCTACTTGATCAACACGTCTATGACGTGTTAATTAGGATAAGCTTAAAAAATGGTGGACGGATAGGGGAGCGAAGTTTTTAAAATTAGATTAGGTACTATGAAAAATTGAACATTATGAGACATTGCCACCAAATTCTTCAACCACCCATTAAGAAGTTGGTCGCGGTTGAAGTCGACATCTTCAAAATCAGTTATAACGCGCAATTACCTTTTCTTGACCTAAGAAGGCACATTTGATCGACAAAGATGGCTGTTTTCCAGAAAGAAACTATTAATGCAATTTTGAATTAGAATCTTGAATTAGAATCTCAATTGTTTCATTCTAAACTTGAACTATCCAAGACCCGATAGACATGTATACAACATGGGATACACATTATTAGGTGAAAGGAAGTGAGACAAATCAAACTAGAGAAAAGAGCAATGCTGGTGTTGGATTGCTATTGGTTTTTGAATTTGCCCCCCTTTGTTTAGAGGATCACTGACAATCTGGCCCATCACGGAGTGAATTATAATACTCTTGCAACAAATTAATAAATCTAGCAATCTCGTACTTTTAATACCATATTGAAATTTAAGGGAAATCCATTCTTCTAGAGGCTAAGCTATTCAAAGAAATCTGATTTGGAAAGCTACACCAACCAACAAGTCACGAATCTAGAGGAACTTTGATGCCAATACAATTAATTTTGGATTGGCAAGACTAGCGTGTTTAACCTTTCTTCGAAGGAAATCTAATTGTTTTATCATGTCGGTTGCAACTTAGGTTATCCACAATTTTTCCTGACCATATTTAACAAAAGATGCTTGAAATTGACTGCCACTTATGTTACCATAGTAATTTATATAAATAAATAAATAAGTATTTTAAAATAGGGAGGCAAATGGGGTTTGAAAGGAATTGAACTCAGATTCTCCTACTCCCTTGAATATCATATGAAATATGTGAGATCATTGCCAACTATTTTAAAAGCTTAAACTGTAAAATGAATGTGTAATTTATTATATAAATATTCTAATGCTGAGTTTGTTTGACCAAAAAACCAAGATATGGCCAAGCAATATGACTCCCCTAAGCACCCTTTAAATTGGGCTGACAATAACACAGTCATTTCATCCCATTTTTGAGAGATGGATGGAGTGGAGTTGCATGGAACTTGGGCGAGTCCATACAGCACCAGAGTCAAATGGGCATTAAAGCTGAAGGGCATACCATTTCAATACATTGAGGAAGACCTCTACAACAAAAGTGCCTTGCTTTTGCGATACAACCCGGTGCACAAAAAGATCCCCGTGCTCGTCCATGGCCAGCGACCCGTTTGCGAGTCGATGCTTATCATTGAGTACCTTGATGAAATGTGGCCCCAATACCCTCTGTTGCCCATTGATCCCTACGAGCGATCCGTGGCACGTTTCTGGGTCAAGTTCATCGAGGACAAGGTTGGTAAATCTAAGATTCTCTACTTTGGTAATTCATCTTTAACAAAAGTCAGTCATTCAATTCATGAGTTCCACGTGTTTCAATACCCAATTGAAACTTGCTATGAGACAAGTTGCATCTTATTGATGTTTCGAGTGCACGTGATGAAGGGTCCTAATATTTGGATGGTGTATCGGACACTCAGCGAAGTGCAAGAGAAGGCCATGAGAGAGAGCTTGGAGATGCTGTCAATCCTAGAGGAACATGGTCCAAACAAGGAAAAGAAATTCTTTGGAGGGGACAACATTAACATCGTGGACATGGCATTTGGTGGGTTGGCACATTGGATGGGAGTCGTGGAAGAGGTATCAGGAAGGAAGATCTTCGATGCCGAGAAGTTCCCTCGCTTGCACGCTTGGATGGGCAACTTCAAGAGCTTGCCCTTGATCGCCGAGAACTTGCCTGATCAAGGAAAGTTGTGCCAGTACCTTGCCCGCCAAAGAGAGAAATTGTTTTCATCGTCTACACACAAATGATGCACGGACGTCGCTTCTTCTTTCGTGAGCCTCCATGATTGACGCGGTGATCTAGGATTCTATATGAAAGTACCGACCATCATTTGTATTTTTGTTGCCGTTTCTTTGTAGTGAGAGGGAAGCGTGTACAGTAGTCTGAAGTTTCAAGCTGAAGCTTCTAATTAGCATATGCAGTAGAGTAAAATGTATCTCTAGGCATCAGAATCTTGTCTCCTCAGGCAGGTATTGTCTTAGTTTGATGAAGTCCTTCTACATTTAGTCGTGATTATGGTAATATGACACTAATACGGAGATTACTAATGCTTCAATGTTTTGTGCTATGTTCCTAACCTATAAATTATTTCATTTTTCTTCCTTTTCATTTTATATGATGAATATTGTACTGTAAAGCGAGATTTTTTAGTATACTTTCTTGTCACAAGTGTAAAGCCTGATGTTGTATTGAAAAAATAAAACGGATTGGCTGAATCTTTGGATTTTTTTATAGACATGGTCAGTAAAGACGTTATGGTTAGGCAGTGAACTTGGAGGGAAGAGAACAAATTTCAAAAGGAGAAGTAGGCAAATGTCATGTGCCAAATGTTTTCTTGCTGAGGACAAGCCCATGCGATGTTTGGTCAGCTTGAACGTCAGGTCGCCTTCCCTCAGTAGATCATTCCCAAAACAGTATTGTGAATCACATTCTCCTAAGCTCAATTTAACTCAAGCATCTAGGTCACTTTAGCACAACTACTGGTTTTGGTTTGTCATGACCATTATCTAAAAAGCAATATTGACTCTCGACCAGTTTATGCCTAAGAGGTCGACATTGCCAAAAATATTAGTTGTATCAACACTAATGCATCTCTCATTCTTCATCTGATGCCACAGAGCCCCATTTTTCAGCTTGGTATGTGAGCCACGACATCCTCTCCCATCCAATTTCAACATCACCCTCGTGGGCTATTCTATCAGTGTCACACCCCAAAACCAATAAGAATGGGGGATGACACGGCCGTCCTTCCACTCAAAGGACGCAGCCTCAGAGCTCCCAAAATCTAACTCTTAAAAGTCCCCATATCCATCTCGCTCTTGTACCTACTCATCGTTAGTTGATAAACCTGAAAAAAGATTGGAAAATAGAGGGGTGAGCAACCACAGCTCAGTGAGTAGTGCATCTCTTCTAAGCGGATCGAGCACCCACTATGCATATTTACAAAACCAAACCGCAACTATTTTAACTCAAATCCAGGATATAACAAACATTCAGTAAAATAATAAGTATGTGCGCTTATATTTACAGCAGAAATAATCATTTAACGATAATATCAAAATAAACATCAATGGTCTAATCCATCGATCAATCTCGTTAGTTCACACGCCAATGGTCCATTCCCTTGGTTAATCTCATACCACACCAAACCCAGAAGTTTAACAAACTTCAATGCCAAAATATAACTTTTCTTACTTTAACACAATATGTTCAAAGCAAAAATATTCAAGATAATAATAGGCAAATGCCAATGGTCTAACCCATTGGTCAATCTCATAAAATATGCATCAATGGTCTATTCCATTGATTAATCTCATCAAACCACACATAGATAATCAAATGAAATTACACGTCGATGGTCCATTCCAACGACTAATCTCAAATTACACGTCGATGGTCCATTCCATCGACTAATCTCAAATCACACGTCGATGGTCCATTCCATCGACCCAACTCATATCCCATGTCGATAGTCCACTCCATTGATCAATCCATTGCTTAATATCAAACCATGGTCACGATACAACGCCTGGTGACGAGGCGACCAAGATTCCCCCTTGGCAAGGTCTCCACCTATTTTTAGCCGGTGGCTCGGCCCACAAGGATATCCTAGAATAGTATGCGCATACCCACAAGCCCCTCGCTGGGCTCACGGTGATATTGAGCATTCACATCAATCCAAAACAACACCATCCATAATTCTCAAACCAAATCCATAAATCATTTCATATATCCCCAAAAGGTTTTGCAACTCAACTCATCCGCCAAAAATACATTTTATAAAACATTCTCAAATAATTTTCAAGACTCGTCTCATAAATCAATTTCAAATCAAATACATTTCAAAAAGCTCATCACAAATCAATGTCAATATAACCTTCCATAACTCATCTCAAAGTCGAGCTTTTCGTGAAATGGTTTCACAAACTCAAAATATATAATATTTCTCAACTTCGTTCATCAAACAGAACATATATTTCCACTAAAAATTCTCACACCATTCTTAAATACCAAAACGCAGTAAATGCCCGATCCAAATTTTATGCAACAAATATGCTTATTCATAACTCATAAAATATCAATCATTTATCATTTTAAAAACATGAGCTTATAAATTCTTAGAAGAGATAGCACCACTCACCTGGGAAAGTCGAAAATCAACCTATGTAGTTATTTGAGCCAACGCACTCGGATCCCTAACAATTAAAGGAAAAATAATATCAAAGGGCCGAGTAAAAAGGGATATTCTTATAACGACTCACCTATACTAAGCCTATTCGTCGATAAAACGACACCTATGCACAACGAGAGCTCGCATTTAGCATAAACCTCTTAATTTCCGCTACGCGCAACCCATGCGCCAACTTTGACACGCCATAACTTCTTCCACAAAAATCCGTTTCAAGCCATTTTATAGTCTTTAGAAAGCTCTCTTAACGTACAACAACAACCCCAACTCAGCCGCCCCAAAATAGTACCGAAAACAACAAAAAAAACAGACCCGAAGCTGCTGTTCGCTACAGTACCAGAACGCGCCCCCAACTTGAAAATTTCGTTCCGGACAAACCACAAGCTCAAATCACGATCCGTAAGATGCTATAGCTTCACAACATCCCAAAGTACCATTTCTACAAAAATATGCAGCTCAACGACTTGAAAATCATACTTCGCCATTCGATTTTCCCAAAATTCCGAATTTCAAGCCCTATGTCCGAAATTACTCCGATTGAACGAAAGGGGAGCACGAGTGCTTACCGAGCGTTGCGTTACGTAGTTAACTCGGCTTGGCGAGGCTCCCATGGCGAGAACGCACGAAGCCCCCTTTTCTTCTTCTTCTTCTTCTTCTTCTTATTCTTCTTCTTCTCTCTCTTTCTTCTCTGTTCGAGCCCCCGCCGTCCCTCTCTCTCCCCTTCTTTCCTTCTCTCTTTCCCTTTTATCTCCTCATTTTTCTTTTCTTTTTCCTTTTTTTTTTGTCTTTTCTTCCTCTCTCTCTCTCTCTCTCTCTTCTCTTTTCCCTCTCCCGAAAACTCTCGACTCCTCTCTCCTTCAGCCTCCCATTTTTGACTTTTCAACTCTTTCTTTTCCTTTTTATTTTCTTTCTTTCTTTCCTTCCTTTTTTTAAAAGCCCATATATTACAATCAGCATCCTTCAATCATCACTGTCCCTTCCTTGAGACCATGAAAAATAAATGCTTCTCCCAACAGATCAGGCTACTCTAGTCCAACGGTTACTTCCCCCAGTGCAAGTTGTTAGCAAATGTGGTGTCCTGAGCCAACTGTGCTCCTTCAGCAGAACTTTCCTTCACTTACTAGCTTATCCTGATCTTAGCAAACCAATTAAGATCTTGTTAGAAACATGGCGACAGATTTGTTTTTAATATCTGCCCATATGATTTGGGAAACCTTGCTCTAATACCATTTGTCAAGGCTGAAAATTTCCTGGCAAATACAACATTAGGCTTTAGTCAACAGATACTGTCTTACTGGGCAAGAACAAAGTTTTGAACCAAACTTCCCTATTATTTCTTGAAATTCCTCAACGTTTTGCACAAGCAATTTGACTCAACTACGAGTAAACAACTAACCGTGCATTATGGCCCAAGATGGTGCAACGATCTGTCTTCAGACTCTCAAGGCATGGAAGATCTGAAGCTTCATGGTGCATGGACAAGCCAGTACAGTCAGTATGTGTTATGGGCTCTGAAGCTCGAGGGAATTCCATTCGAGTACATAGAGGAGCATCTCTCCAACAAGAGTGACTTGCTGTTGCAGTACAATCCGGTGCACAATAAGATTCCTGTGCCTGTCAATGGTGGAAGACCCATTTGTGAGTCCACTGTTATCATCGAATTCCTTGAAGAGAAGTGGCCACAACATCCTTCAATGCCAAGTCACACTCAGGGGAGAGCCATGGCATGGTTCTGTGCCAAATTAACCCAAGAAAAGGTCTCTCTCCCTCTTCCCTTGTGCACATATGCGTACAATATTTGGTGATGAAGTAGGTTCATAAAACTTATGTACCTAAAAGTTTAAGATGATTGGCAGATGAAATCAAGGGGGATAGTGACGTACAAGTGTCAATGTTGCGAAATGCAAAAAGAAATGGTAAAACAAACAGACACTGTGTTGGTTATGTTAGCAATTGGATAGATCAGAAATTAAACAGGCTTATCCATGAGGGAGTTGTAAGTGTTTTTTCTTGTGGAGTTGTATTGTTACGTTTTGAATTTAGTTAGCAAACAATTCCGTGTTACTGCATTAAGTGGACTTTAACGTCCCAGCAGTTTTTTTTTTTTTTTTTTTTTTTTGGTCGGAAAAACTAAGAAATATATTAACAGGCGAACTAAGTACAGCAATTCGAAGCGTCTGAGCACAAAAGAGAGAACAGGAAGGGAGGGGGAAAGACGGGCCAATTTTGAGGGAGGAGGCCCAACCCGTGCGCACGAGCTACCCAATCCGCAACCACATTTCCATCTCTTCGGCAGTGACTCAAATCTAGGGTTGGAAACAGATGAAGCAGAGCTGCCGCCTCCTCAAACAAAGAGCGAGCCTCCAGGGAACGCGATCTGGATCAAGCAGCGCCTCGACGAGCAGAAGACAATCGGATTCGATTATCAGGTGAGTATTTGATCGCCCGTTTGGAGAAGAAACCTGAGAACCGACGTGAATGCTTGGATCTCTGATTGCAGAGCAGAGGCCGTGCGGATGGAGAGGGAAAAGCCATCTATTAATCTGCCTTTGAAATCTCGGCACACACCGGCTACCGAGCCTTCCAACGCACCTGGATGAAAAGAGCCATCGGCGTTTACTTTAAGAACTCCCCGATCCGGCGGACGCCATCCCGAGGACTGAAAGGAATTCTAGAGGAGACGCCTCTGATTCCGGCCGAAAGAAGGGAAATCCGAAAGAGCATTATCTGGGTTTCGAGGATTAAGGAACTGACCTGGGTGTTTGCTGTTATGCAGGGACTCTGAGGAAGAAGTTCTATACTCCTGCGCATAGGCTAGCGCGTTAAAGACCACCTGATCTGGAACGGCCTGCGATGCCGGAACAAAAAATCATTCCTGGCCTTCCAAATGTGCCAAAGAACAGCCGCGATTATATCCAAATCACGTACGACATCCTTCCTCCTCATAATCTGATATAGCCAGTCATCAACATGGTTTGTCTGAAAAAGGCTCATGTTCATCTTAATCTGAGGATGACCCCACACCATTTTAGTCCATGGGCAATGTAAAAAAAGATGTTCAGTAGTTTCAGGGGTATGGTCGCATCCACTATTGATACAAATTCTACATATTGGGTCTGGTAAAATTTGTCTAGATTACAGATTATCTCTAGTTGCAATAGCATTATGGCAGAGAGACCATAAGAAAATACGAACTCTAGGACTCGTCGGCACTCACCATAAATTAACCCAAAAACACCTTGGTAAAGAAAAAGATGTAGAGGCTTGTTGATGAGGTAAATGTTGTCCCTCTTTTCTAAGGCAATTATACCCGCTTTTCACTGAATACACTCCATTTTGTCTTCCTGTCCATATTAGAGAATCTGAAGCAAATTGAGGGCGTACCTGGATGCGAAGGATCTCATTGACAAGATGATCGTCAAAGCTATTTTTAAGCAAAGGTATGTTCCAAGATTGCTGAGCTGAATTGATGAAATCTGCTATCATGACAGGCTCATTTCTCGGCGCAGGACCGCCAATGATGCCTGATGGGAGCCATTTGTCCTCACGAATCCGAATTTGCTTGCCATTCCCCACTGTCCAAAGAAGGTAATTTGATATTGAATCCCAACCATATAATATGCTCTGCCACCCCCAAGAGGGTCCGGCTCCTTTTTTTTGCATGCCATAAGTCCTTTGAGGGAAAATAAATCCCTTTAAAGATTCGGGACCACAAAGAGTGAGGATTTTGAAACAAATGCCATGCTTGCTTAGCTAAAAGGGCTTTATTAAAGGTAATTAAATCTCGAAAACCAAGCCCTCCCTCATCTTTTCGCCTCTTCAAAGATTCCCAGTTTTTTTAGTGCATACCTGATTTCTCATTATGAGTTTGCCACCAGAAATTAGAAATTTTCTTCTCTATTGCTTTGCAAAGAGATTTAGGAATTTTGAAAATGGACATTGCATATTGAGGCACCGCTTGCACAATTGCTTTAATTAAAATCTCCTTGCCTCCTTTAGAAAACAGTTTCTCCTTCCATCCATCCAATTTTGCATGTATCCTTGCTAGAATCCAAGAAAACATGTCAGCTTTTGATCTTCCCTAGTCAGAAGGAATCCCCAGGTATTTCCCTATCTTCTGCATTACTGGTACTCTGAATTCCCTGGCCAGATATGCCTGCAGAGGAGCTGGACAGCCACGACTGAAAAATATGCCTGATTTGTTTCTATTTATTTCCTGTCCCGAGGCTTGACAATACTGGTTTAAAATGTTGGACAGGTTTTGACATTCCAACAGCTTACCCTCAAAGAAGAAGATTGCGTCGTCGGCAAAAAATAGGTGAGAAAGCTTTGTACAACTTCGGGTAAGTTGGATCCCTCTTAAACTTCCCATCTCCACAGCTTGATGAATTAGGTTAGATAAAGCATTAGCCACTAAAATAAATAAGTAGGGAGATAGAGGATCTCCTTGCCTGAGGCCCCGTGACATAGAAAAGGGTGGAAGAGGCTGGCCATTGAATTTAACACTTAGAGATGCTGTCCTAACACACTGCATCACCCTAAAAATCGAGTTCGAGTTAAAGCCAATCCGGTACAGATAATCCTGAAGGAAATCCCACTCAACACGGTCGTATGCCTTTCTCATATTGAGTTTTAGGACCCCCTGAAATTTTCTTCTTCTTTTGCAAATTCTAAGATGATGAAGGACTTCCTGCGCCACTAAAATATTGTCCTGAATTTGACGGCCTCCAACAAAGGTGCTTTGTTCGACTGATATCAGATCAGGTAACAAAGGCTTTAAGCGATTGGTAAACATTTTGAGATAATTTTGTATTGGAAATTACAAAGACTAATTGACCTGAATTGATCTAACCTTTCAGGATGAGCTATCTTCGGAATCAGAGTTAGATACGTTCTGTTTATTGAAGAATCCAGAATCCCAGAGTCAAAGAAAGCTTTCACCGAGGTAAACACTTCATCTTTTAAAATGTCCCAATGATGCTGATAGAAAAGGCCATTTAAACCATCTGGGCCGGGCGCTTTCGAGGCTCCTAACTGAAACACAGCATTCTGAACTTCTTCAGGTGTGACTTCAGCCATCAGTTTCTGGTTCATCTCCTCTGTGACTATTGCCGGGCATTTAGATAAAAAGGGCTCATAATTACACTGCCTAGCAGAGGTATATAGATTCTGAAAATAGCCCTGCGTCATCTCTTGTAAGGCTGTTTCATCCCTTATCCATTGATCATGCTGGTCAAGTAACATACTGATTCTGTTTTTTTGGCGTCTCTAAATAGTAGTCGCATGGAACAATTTTGAGTTTTTATCTCCTCCTTTCAGCCATTGAATACGAGAACGCATAGCCCAATACTGCTCCTCTTGGGTCCATAACCTGTGAATTTGCTGTTTTAAATCCTCCATTGAGCTTTATTTGATTGACAGGTTCTTCGGTTGGTTAGGACTTGTAGTTGATGTTGGAGCTCTTTAATCCTGAGATGCGCATTGGAGAATCTGGATTTGCTCCATCGAGAAAGGGCAGCTGTGACAACTTGCAACTTCCTGGCTAAGATAAAATTTTCTGACTGAACTCTGGAAAGAGCATTTAAAATGACCATGTGACATTTTGGGTCTTGTAGCCAATAAGATTCGAAAGTGAAAAGTTTAGGAGCCCTTCGACGAGCAGGAGTGGTTTGAAGCACCAAGGGACTGTGATCAGAACCAATAGCCGGAAGCGCTAGAACCTCCGCAGTTGGAAAGGTAAAACGCCAAGAAATATTACAAAAAGCTCGTTCCAGGCGTTCTTTAACTTCATCCTCCTCTGTTCAGTTATTACACCAAGTAAAGGAGCAGCCCTTACTATCTAACTCCATAAGCAAGGCTTCACTCACCAAATCCCTAAAGGTATGCATTCATTGGGCATTCGTCGGTCTTCTACCTTGTTTTTCCCAGGGATACATTATCTCATTAAAGTCTCCGATACAAAGCCAAGGTAACATATTCTGGTTACCAATTAATTCAGATTATCCCATAATAGGAGCCGTCCGGAGAAAGTAGCCGGAGCGCGGAGGCAAGTGAGACGCATAGATGTTCCACACTCCTTTAAAAAACACTGGAGGTCAAAAAAGGAAGAGGACTGATCCACCAGGGACAGCGACACAGAATCCTACCAGAAAATGGTCAGGCCGCCAGCAAGACCTTCAAGATCTTCCAAAAAACCGTAAGGAAAATTTAGCTTCTTCTGAAGTCTGTTAAGTATAGGACTCCTGTTCTTCGTTTCCATCAAAAAGAGGATGTTAGGCTTTTCACGGGCCCCTAACACCCTAAGGGCTTGAACTGTCAGGGGGTTGCCCAACCTCTGACAGTTCCAACTAATTAGCTTCATTTGTCCACAGGTGGCTTTTTGGGGCCAGCCACCAGGGCCTATGATTCCGCTTCAGCAGCTTCGAAAATAGGGGTGTCCAACAACAAAGATTCATCCAGCCCATCACGCAACAGGTTAGGACGCTTCACCTTTTTGATTGGTCCCGCTTTGGTACTAAGTTTATTTAACTTAGACTTCTTTGACTTTGCTGAAACACAGGAACCTTCTCCCATTCCTGAGATGAAGAAAGGAACAGTTTGCGGAGAGGGGCCCATAGCAGGGACTAGTTGCCGCTCAACCTTAGCTCTCGCCTCCATATGTTCTGGCAGAAACAAAGGAGGACTATCTGGTATCGGAACTATCTCCTTGCCTTTACTACTAGATTCTGGGATTGTAGCCTCATTAGTGGGGGGGGATAACCTGTGTCTCAAGAACAATTTCCTCAGGTTCAGGTAAAGGGCTAGTTGAGGCATAAAAGGCAGTCCAGAAAGGGTTGAATTCCCTGACTTCGGCTCGCAGCCACAGGCCAAAGTATAGATTGTCACGGTTACTCAGTTTCTGTTCATCATACTCATATTCTTTACAGGTTGAGGCATGATGTCCAAGACGACCACAAGAGTAACAAAAATGGCATAGCCTTTCATATCTGAAATCGAGCCAGATGTTTCTGCCATCCACTCTGATGAATTGACCTGGCAGGAGGGGTTCTTGGAGGTTCAATTCAATGCGAGCTCTGCCAGCTCTAAGAGAGGTGCCGGTATCGTTATCAATTTTAATTTCCAGAACACGACCAACCCTTCTAACTGCTCTTCTTATCAAATCTTTCGTGCAGCGCTCCAAAGGCAGGCCAACAACTTGAACCCAGAAAGAACACGTCGAGAAATTATAACAGTGCAGCGGAGTGTTATACTGCCAAGGTCGGAGAATAACCAGAGTACCACCAAATAACCAAGGGCCTGTGGTAAGAACTCTATTCTTCTCGTTTGCATGTTTAAATTTCATAACAAAAATTCCCCCATCATGTTGTGTAATGTCGACATTATCTGTTCTCCAAGCACGCTTCATAGTAGATTGAAAGGCTGGTAAATTAACAGGGGAATCAGACAGGAGCTTACCGACTAGAATTAGTCGACATTCAGCCAAAGCTTCGGGCGAGGGCGCATCTTCCCAAACTTCAATATCCTATTTAGACCAGAGCCGACCTAGACGTTTACTAAGAGCTAGGATGCAAGCATCTTCATACAATGAGCTACTATAAGCCTTGGGGCTCCCATGTACAAAATAAGGATCGGAGGAGGCCATACCAAGCAAAAGGCAACAGCTTGACTATAAACCCAGCACTAACAATAAGAGAGTGTACCCAATGAAGCTAAAAATTCAACATGCAGACCCGTAAAGGGAAAGGAAAGTGCCTAGACCGTCACAAAAGGTAAGAATCAAACCAGATCGGTGACATGCAGAGCTCAGAAGAGCCAGAATATGAAGACCATGAGCCACCCAAGAAAGAAGACAGGCGGAAACGAGCAAGATCACCAGGAGAAGAAGATCGGCAGAAGCTCCACCGAAACACAATTAGAGAGAACATAGACAGTAATGAGGCTGGAATCAAGGCAGATCAAGGCGAGAAGTGTTGTTTTGGGGAAGAGGGAAAGAGACTACCATTGCGGTAGGCAAGATCTTGACGAGCGAGCACAGAGAGAAAAAAGTTTTTCCCACGTCCCACCAGTTTGGATAGGCTTGATCCCTTTGTAATAACATTTCGTGAAGACTTATGCTTTAACATGACTATGGCAGGTTCTTGGGTGGTCAAACATTACCTGTCGCAGCAAAAGTATCACGTCGTCTGTCTCTTTCATCTAGGATCAAATCAGAAACACCGCATGACTTGCGAAGTAAGATTGGTCTCATACGATTTTGATTATGGAGACTTAAGATGTTTGCTTTGAAGGAGTGGATGTGATCATCCGGAGTAAAATCCACTCCACGGGAAGCTTTTTTGAGTTTAAGTGGAAAAAAATAAAAAAAGAATGACCAGTAACCACCCCGCGGTGAACGAGTTGGTTCGCTCCTTACCCCCTCATCCGAGATGGAAGAGGTTCGAAACTTCTCGCTCCCATTGCGCGACTTAAGTGGGGTGCCATGGGAAGTGGGTTCCCGCGCTAGTGCCCCCAGATTTACGTCACTGGCTGCTGGCTATATGGCGGTTCCTAGGTCATCAAAAAAGAAAGGAAGAATGACTAGAGTCCAATATTCTGTCCAAAAAGAACTGCTCTCCTTCTCCAGTTCTCTTTCTTTCCCTGGTCAGTGACCATTGATTTTTACATTCAATATTTTTACTATGGTCAAAGACCTAACCTTTCACTGTTGTATTGAACCATGGGTGAAGAACAGGAGAAGATCCACAAAAATATAATGGAAATGCTGACAATGCTTGAAGATTATTGCGGACATTGCCTTTGGTAGCGTTGCTCACTGAATGAGCTTCATGGAGGAGGTGTTGGGATTGAAGCTATTTAACGCAGAAAAGTTCAGGCGCTTGCAATGTTGGATGGAGAATTTCAAGAAAGTGCCAATGATACGTGATAACTTACTTGATCATGAAAAGCTTTTGGCATGCCTGAAGCGTTGAAGGGAGTGATTATTTGGAAGTCCATGAAGATCTTGTATGAATTCAACTCTGTCCTTTTCCTCCATTTACTATTAGTATTTTTTTTTTGTGAAAAATAAATTATATTTCATAACAAGTCCAATTGCTAATTTTATGGCGAAAAAGAGTTGGGACTTTTTCCGCTATCATATCTTCAACTCTACCTTCACGTATGTTGGGTTGTGAGGACCCAAATGGGGTCACCAGAAAATGATAGTGCCTCAAGTGATTATATGCTTAATTTACTTCTGTTCTTTTTCAAAAGAATTCGTCCGGTATACACCCAATCGGCAATGCAGGCACATTACCTGTAGAATTTAAGGATCAAACGCATTTTGCTGCTTATGGCAAGAATTCCATGTTTTTCTCTTTATTCTAAAAAATCTGTTGCGTGACCAGACCTCAGTCTATGGATTCATCTGGGACGAGTGGGGTAAGATGATTCATGAATCCATTGCCTCCACTCAGGTTGAATTGTCCAAGTGACGGTTCTCAGTCACACACCTAAAATTCCTAGGAAAAATGAATTTTCTAAGAATATGGCAAACTTCTCAGGAAAAACAGAAATCTTCGGGATCTCATGGATTAAGGAAACAAAATATCTGAAAGTGTTAACCTATGTCAAAGTTCTCTGGAGTCAGGGGGAGGTTAGTTTGCTAGAGCAACCAAAGACTATTTATCTTGAGAGAACTCTCCAGGCAGCATGTTTGCCGAGTGGATGAATGAATTTAGTCAGAGCAACGAGGATGGAAAAGCTAAATGGAGAGGATGGCATTCGTCATGCTTTGAACTGGATTTATCCATACTCTGGGCAGACAATTGTTTTCCTCAGCTATGCAAAAATTGGTGTAACATTTGAGACACTCTCTATCTCTGGTTAGTCTTTCGTGCCACCTTAATATTCTTCCTGGTTTACCTTATCCCACTAGGTCTTAATTTTTGCCAGGAGCATGTGTATCTTTTACTTATTATTATTTTTTTTTGGTGACCAGTGGAACTCCATTTGACAGCCGGCGAGCAAACCCTCAGGGGGAGTGACTGCAGGACCCACCACCACAGTCTTTCAAGTAAGAATCCCTAACCGACTCTGGGATTTGAACTTCTTCCCAGGGGAGGTCTTAATTTTCGCCCGCTGCGGACGGTGGTATCTTTTACTTATTTGTAAACAGCGGCAGTCTATAAATGTAGCAGGAATCGAACCACTTTCTAGGTTGGTGGCCAGCCATTTTGGACAATATACTTGGCATTTTGAAGAAACATCCTAAAAGTAGGACCACAAATAATGATCCGAAAGTTGCAGTTATGAAGAATCTACAAGAAAATTCGTTGGTAATTTTTCCAGCATTTTCGTTCCTCACCGTTGCATATGTTCAACAAGGAAATGGGCAGAATTGATTGGCGAGGCTAAGAATTTTAATTCCTGTTTGTTTTAAGCTACAACTTCGGCCAAGACTTTTCTTGTCGAAATTATCCTTCTCATGTGATTTTCTTCTCCAGAGTCATGATCTCTTCAGTAGGTCCTTAAAGCCACAGCCTTTTCAAAGATGCTTTCAAAGATGCTTGTGATGACTTTTCTCTTTGGCTTGTCCAATGTAGTTGCCAAGTTGGACCGGAGTTATTATTTGTCAAAAGACAGGTTTCAACTTTAGAAAATAATTTACATAGTTGCTTTCACCTCCTCCGTGTGATCGGAGTGTAGTTGGGACAATTTATGCGTGCTACAAGGCAGAGAACCATATCCATATTTCCCTGGTTACACCAATCTTCTCAACTGGACATAAAGCGAGGACTTTTGGCACCCTCTATTGATTAGGCTTCTCTTAACTTTATCTTTCGTCTTTGGCAATGGAAGAAGTGAAGTTGCATGGTTTCTGGGCAAGTCCGTACAGTCACAGAGTGATATGGGCTCTGAAACTGAAAGGCGTGGAATATGAGTACATTGAAGAAGATCTCTCCAACAAGAGCCAATTGCTTTTGCAGTACAACCCAGTTCACAAAAAGATTCCAGTCCTCGTTCATCATGGGAAACCGATCATTGAGTCCCTTGTTATTCTGGAGTATATTGAAGAAACATGGCCTGAGCCTCCCTTACTGCCTAAAGATGCTCACGGGAGAGCCTCATCTCGGTTTTGGATAAACTTTATGGCGGAAAAGGTGAGTCTTAGTATACAACTTTTGCATCTTCAGCAGTAGATCCTCAAGTAATTGATTGGAAGAAGAAACCTAGTCAACCATTATCATTGCAGATATTGCATTGTTTTTGTTTTTCATGCTATAATAAAAAAATCTGTCGTTTTTCAAGTTAATGTAGTTATATCTTTAATCATAGATGTCCCCAAGCATACTTAATCCAAGTGGTCTGCTGCCCAAGCAAAAAATTTTATTGCTCCGGTTCGTTTCCCTTTTTTGTGTTGAAAAATTGTTGGATTTTCTTCTTGCCGCCTTCCGATTTCAGCACTGTTCTCCTTTTTCTCTGGGAAACTTCTACTCTATTTAACCTGTGAATATCCAAGAACTTCATCTTCTCGTACAATCTGATCTGCAAAAACTGATTCCCACTTTAATTACTCTACCCAAACGTTAGTCCACTTAATCAAGATGCCAGATATCCACATAATTGCAATGATCCTGTGAGAATAGCTAACATCAGATATTTTCTTTACCTTTTTTGTTTTTCTTTTTCATTCTTGTAGGGTCTTACCTTTTTCAAGTTCTTCAAAATGTCCCAAGGAGAAGAGAGAGAGAAAGCAACTGAGGAAGTACTTGAAGTCTTGAGGACTTTAGAACATGAAGCTCTCGCGGACAAGAAGTTCTTCGGAGGAGACAACATAGGACTGGCAGATATTACATTTGGATGGTTGGCTTATTGGTTTGAATGTACGGAAGAAGTCGTCGATGTGAAATTGTTAAGTCCCACCACTTTCCCTCGTTTGCATTTATGGGTTGAGAATTGGAAGGAGGTTGATGTGGTCAAAGAAAACCGTCCTGACTCTGAGAAATTGTTGGGCCATTTTAGAAGGCTCAGGGAGAGGTTCACTTCTTCAAGCTGAAAAGAGAATAAAATAAAGTCATGGTAGTATAATGATGTTGGGAGAAGAGATTGACCCAATGTGGAAAATACTTTTTGGTGGCCGATATGACGGTCGATTCTGGCAAAAGCATGACCTTGACTTGGGTTGCCTTTGAGTTTGCGAAGAAACCTTGAAATTCTTCGACTTATTCTGATTCTGGTATGGGAATAAATCTTGGAGACGACAATGGCTCGTCGTTGTTGTATCGGCATTTCGAACCGGCTTGAGTTCGACGTCCTAGGTGAGGACGACTGAATCATCACCTTCCTGTCTTCTACGACCACGTCGTCCTCTTTGTTGGTGCTCTTGTGGATAGCGAGTAACCAAACGTCTTTCCAAGCCCACGCATGCCACGTGGAATCCCTGGTTGCACTCCGCCGTGTAGATGGCCGTGCCTCGGACTTCAAGCTGTCCGAGCAAATGCCGCAACCACTCCGCAACAACCAGACAGCCACCATTTTTAAATTCATCAGTCAAAACATATACAAAACGCCCTGGTGCTCCCCTTGCCCACAATGAGGTCGCCCTAGCTTGGGCAAGGGTGGGCCTCGCTAAATCTAGTGAGGGGAGCCCTCGTCCAACTGGGCCTCACCTGTGGTGGGCGACAGTGACCCTCGCCTAAGAGAGGTTAGCCTACCAGGCCATGGCTGATGACCGTTCATCCACAAAAAGAAGAAAAAAAGCAAAAAAAAAGCAAAAAAAAAAATCGAAAAAATGTTAAAATATTATTAAGAATTGTCTACGTTAGTGCCAGTGTGTAACGTAGGTCGATCAGTGCCTACGCTAGTAATATTCAGCCAAAATTAGCCAGAAGAACTAACTAGACACAAAGTCAAAATATTTATAATTAAATTGACACAATTAAAAGGTTTAGAACTAAACCGGCATCAATGCTATAGATTTAGGACTTTCTTGACACTTTACTCCAATACTACCCTCTTTAATGTGTTTAGCAACCCTTAAATTATATTTCAGGCAAGAGTATATCAACTGTGGAACTTACGCAATTCTCCTTGTTAAATTAAAAGAAATTAACTATTATTGTCATTCATAGTCTATATACTTTTAAATTAGATTTTCTCACTTTTAAATAAGATTTTCTCATCTTTGACAATATGTAATATAATTACGACAAGTAGACCTTCTCTAATGAAAATATCTTAGGCTTACAATATCGTTTATGTAGATTTCTTTAACTCAAACCTCTCATATGCCAAGAAAGAAAAGGACATTAGCCCTATATTATCTACATTTTGAAGCTCAAACTAAGATGATATAAACTAAACTTGTTAACACGTGTCATAAACCCATTTCTTAACTCATATTTGATGATTAAATTATTATATGGGTTAATTATATTCAGTAAATGAGTTGTTTATAATGGCAAAACCCAAAACAAAAAAAGGGTTAAATGGGCTCATAGTTTACCCAAACATAATCCACCTTTATGACTTTCTTTTCATCATCTGTGAGCAAATAGTGGATGCATCATACTTTTCCAAGTTCAAAGAAGTCTTGGCAGGCTTGCAAGATGGGCCCAACTTCACCTTTATTAAAAATATCAGGATGAATTGCAAAGATAAACTACTAATGCCATTTTGCTCTAGACATATTGAATTTGAGTGCGCAACTAATTCATTTAATAAACTCAAACTACCGGAAACCCAATATACAAGTATAAACAGAGGGATACACATTATTAGGTGAATGGAGGCACGACGAATTGAATCAAGAGAAGAGCAATGCTAGAACTCACTATAATTGTTTGACAAAGTTGATTTACTAATTGATGTGCAGACTATTATTGGTTTTTGAATTTGGCCCATTTGTTTAAAATGCTACTCACAATCTTGACGTGAAATAGACCAAAATTTTGAACCGGTTTAATAAATCTAGCATTGCCCGTACTTTTGATACCATATTGAAAATCCATGAAAATCCAGGCGAAATCCTTTCTTCTAAAGACTCAAGTTATCCAGAGAAATGCGATACCTTCACCGGACAAAAGCTACACCAGGTAATACCTCAATACATGTGGAGGTTGGAACTTTAGCAAATGCATGATGTTAATACAACCAATCTTGGACCGGCACGACTGGCGTGTTTGACCTTTCTTCGAATTATATTTAGATGTCTTTGTCATGTGCATTGCAATTTAGGTTATCCAAAAACAAAATTATGATTTGAATTCTACCTTCTCAGTTAGTTTGACCAGAAACCCGAAACCTAATGCCCAAGCAACGCGACTCCAGTACACACCCTTTAAATTGAGCTCACAAAAGCACAGAGCCGTACTATCACGCTCTTGAGAGACATGGATGGAGTGAAGTTGCATGGATTTTGGGCGAGTCCATTCAGCAGCAGAGTCATTTGGGCATTGAAGCTCAAGGGCATACCATTTGATTACATTGAGGAAGACCTCCCCAACAAAAGCGCCTTGCTTTTGCAATACAACCCGGTTCACAAGAAAATTCCTGTGCTCGTCCATGGCTCACGACCTGTTTGCGAGTCCATGGTCATTGTCGAGTACCTCGAGGAAACATGGCCACAACACCCGCTGTTGCCCATCGATCCTCACGAGCGAGCCGTAATGCGTTTCTGGGTCAAATTCATCGAGGAAAAGGTTTGCTAATCTAATGTTAATTCTTCTTTGGTAATTCATCTTTTGTAAAGTCAATCATTCAATGCATAGATTCCATTTGTTTCAATACCCAACTCAAAATTGGGGCGAGACAAACATAAGGCCGACTTGTGTTGCATCTCGTTTATGTTTCCGGTGCTCGTGCTCCAGGGTCCTAATTTTTGGATCGTGTACCGGAGCGTTGGCGAAGAGCAAGAGAAGGCCGTGAGAGACAGCGTGGAGATGCTGTCGATCCTAGAGCAACATGGTCCGAACAGGGGAAAGAAATTCTTTGGAGGAGACGGCATCAACATTGTGGACATTGCATTTGGTGGGGTGGCACTTTGGGTGGGAGCCATAGAAGAGGTATCGGGACGCAAGTTGTTCGACGCCGGGAAGTTCCCTCGCTTGAACGCTTGGAGAGCCAACTTCGAGAGCTCGCCCATGATCGCCGAGAACTTGCCTGATCAAGAGAAGTTGCGTGGGCACCTCGCCCGCCTAAGAGAGAAAAGGTTGTCATCATCCAAGTGATGCGCGGCCTTCGCATCTTTATTAGTATGATTGATGTTATTATCGTGGGCACTATATAAAAGTACTGATAATAAGAACTAAAGTGCAGTACATACTTTGGTCGGAAGCTTCAAGATGAAGCTTACTAATTAGTATATGCAATAAAGTTAAATGAATTTCTAGGCCTTGGAATATTGTCTCCTGAGGCGTGTATTGTCTTAGTTTCATAACGTCATAAATCTAAAATTCTTCGTGGTCATGGAAATATGACACTATATAGGGAGAATCAATGCGTCAATATTTCATGCTACGTTCCTCATCTAAGTTTATCAACGCCTTCATGAATTGTATTTTATTTTTTTCTTCTCACTTTATCTGATAAATATTGTTTCAGATTGTAAAATGGGATTAATAGAGTTGTTGGAAATTGTGATCCATTTTCTCTAAAATCATTAAGAAACTACTAACTAAATGGAGAAGAAACAAGTCAGCAACCGTGAACACGAAATGTAAGAAAAGGCAAGTTAAAAGTGAAGACTCATATGTTGGAGAAGTTTCTGGTACTGCGTGGGCAGCAAGAGAAACTTGAATGAAAGTCAACAATAGTGGTTGAAGAAAAAATTGAACGTGGGCCGCAAGAAGTCAAGCAACTAAGAAGTAAACTAATGTCAACAAAAGTGGTGGGCAGCCGCAGAGAATAGAAAAATGGAGAATAAGGAAGAAGCAACGAGAAGATATGAAAGAAAGTAGAAAAGGAAAGCAAAGTCCAACATGGACTTTGACTAGCCGCAACAAGCAGGAGATAAGCAAGCTTACATTTTATATTATTTTCTGTACTCTTAAGTCAGTAGGATAAGGCGGTAACTCATGTAATTCATCATTTGAGCATGTGAGATGAACCCTCCACTGTGTGTGGGGGTGAATCCTTCACCGTAAGAGGCTTTAGACATCCATCAAATTAGTTTGTTCAACTAATGAAATTATTTTCTCATATCCCATGTCCTATATCCTTCAATTATTTTAGTTTATCCCTTATTCATCCTCCACAAACTATACCATACATTTACACACATCACTAATTAAAAACTATTATCAATACTAAAATCATACTTCCACACGCACACATCCAAATTTTTAACAAGAGTATTCTCATAGGTTTCTTTATTACCGGCGTAAAGCCAAATATTGTATTTACAAAAAATAATGGGTGTACCAGTTCTATGAATTTTTATTGAATCTCGTTCAATGGTGACAATATCATTAAGCCACGAACTTGGAGGAAAGAGAAGAGATTTTAAAAAGGGAGGAGATGAAAAGTGCCACAAGTCAAAAGCTTTCTAATTGTGAACAAGCTTGTGCGGTATTTGATGAGCTCGAATACTTGAATAGCCTCTCTTTAATAGATCATTTTTAAGGATGGTATGATGAATCACATTCTCATAATTGATTGTATCTCATGCAAGCTGTCCGATGTCTTAAAAGGGATATATAGATCACTTTGGCATGGTAATTAATTTTGGCTTATAACTATAATTTTATTTTAACAGATTCGGAATTTTTTTTGGTACATTTAACATTGGGATATAAAAGATGATTTGACATGCATTTCCATATACACCAAACTCTGTCTTTCCTCAGTGAAAGAGGCCTTGATTTAAATGATTGAAACACAGTTGCCTTTTGTAAGAAGCGCACGCCGTTTTGCTGTGCTGACATGGGATCACAGTCAAATTTTAGGTTAGATTAGGTGTGACATCCTGGATTTTTCACTTCTGCTTTCAATTAAATTAATCGGGCATTTCATCGACACGTCTATAATGCTATTCTCAGAGCTGATCACTCGTGAGATAACTGGACTATCGAGGGAAGCCATTAAGGATTTTAAGGCAATGGACTTGAGAATTCGACCAAGAATCAGCTTCTCAATCGTGCTCATCTTTAGAGATCATTATGGCACAATTAAAAATCGATTTGAGATCAGAGATAGGTCGGTACAACTGAGATGTATGGCTGATCGTGGGTGACTCCAAAATTGGAAAATTCTCGTCGACCGGCACTAGTTTGATTTTTCTATTATTTTGGTACTCTGTATCCGTATTTGAAATTCTTGAGATTTTCATGACCACTGAGAGTCGTCAATGTATGGAGTGGGTTTATTGTGGCTCGAAGAAAATCAACCACGAGTTATTGGCACTGAATATTTTTGAAAGTTACCCGATAGCTTTGATCATGCTAAAAACGCACCGATTGAGATTAATTGCGAATTTAAGTCCGATTCCAAAAATAAAAGGTTCTGTCATGTTACAATAAATTCTAGGAACGTCAACTCAATCTCAGAAAATTTTTCTACAACCTGAGACTTTTTGGGAAAAAGTCGTCCTAGGGCTATTTTTGTCCAGAAAAAGCCAGTGACCATTTTTGATGGCAAAATTGGGATGCAAGTGGGACCAATTAGTGAGGAAAAGATGTGCGGACCCCTAAAGTGCCTTAACTTTGCACGAAAGGACACTTAAGTGCCATAACTTACGAAATGTACACTTAAGTGCCACATTAAAAAAAAAAACGGATCACTTGAGTGCCAATCCGGCGAAAGTCAAAATGCCCACGTGGCATTTTTCCGACAAATGGAGCCCAAAACGACGCCGTTTTGCACGTTGACGTGGCCAAATAATGCAAAAAACGGCATCGTTTTGGGCTGACGTGGTAAAAAAAATATAAAAATTAAATAAATTAAATTTAGTTAAAATATTTAAAATTAATAATTTTAAAATTAATTTAGTTAAAATATTAAAAATAATAATTTTAAAATTAAAAATTTTAAAAAATAAAAAAAAGGGGTGGGGGAGGCGGTTGAGGGATTAGCCCTTAGCCACCACCACCGCCGTCGGGAAGGGTTGGCGACGGCAGGGGGAGGGTTGGCCGAGGTCGTCGGGCCCTGGCCAAGGGTCGGTGACCCTGGCCAACCGGCGGTGAGGGCTCGCGAGCCCTCACCCCGATCTGGGGCGATGGTCGCGGTCCTTGCCCAGATCCGGCGAGGGCGTGGCCGCCCAGATCTAGGCGAGGGCTCGCGGCCCTCGCATAGATCCGGGCGAGGGTCGGCGGCCCTCGCCCCGTTGGGCCAAGTCGGTGGCCCGCCCCGTTGGGCAACCCCAAGTGGCGGCCGCCCTTGGCCCGACGGCCGAGGGCAACCTCGGGGGGCGTGGCGGCCCTTGCTCGATCTAGGCGAGGGCCACCGACCTCGCCGGATCGGGCGAGGGCTCGACCCTCCCCGCCATCGCCGGCCCTTCTCGGTGGCGGCGGGCGATGGGGGCGGCGGGCGAGGGCGATCCCTCGCCCGCCTCCCTCCCCCTTTAGTTTTTTTTTTTTTTAAATTTTTAATTTTAAAATTATTATTTTTTAATATTTTAACTAAATTAATTTTAAAATTATTAATTTTAAAATTTTTAAATTTAATTTATTGAATTTTTATATATTTTTTTACCACGTCAGCCCAAAACGACGCCGTTTTTGCATTACTTGACCACGTCAGTGTGTAAAACGGCATTGTTTTGGGCTCCGTTCGCCGGAAAAATGCCACGTGGGCGTTTTGGCCGGACTTTCGCTGGATTGGTACTTAAGTAATCCCCCCCCCTTTTTTTTTCGAATGTAGCACTTAAGTGTACCTTTCGTAAGTTATGGCACTTAAGTGTCCTTTCGTGCAAAGTTATGGCACTTGAAGCATTCTTATGCCGTGAGGAAAAATACCAATTGGATCAGTGAGGTGTCAATTGGATTTATTGAAGCCAAATTAGATTGATTGAAACAAGATTTAGTGTCCAATTGAGGCCAAAGCCCATGCAATTCGCATGCCCCCCACTCCCTATGGTTTTGGACCTTCTCAAGGTTGCAAGGGGGAGCATCGGTGGCTCATTGAGGGCCAAGGAAGCCATACATGGCCATGGGTGAGTCAAGGGGACAAGGTTGTGGAAAATAAGGCAAGGAGGCCTTGGTTCTCTCTCCTCTCTTGCCTCCCCCTTGCCGTGCAACCTCTTCCTCCTTCCTTGGTGTGCCTTGGAGACTTTAAGCTGCAGAGGACATAGCTAGCAAGCCGCCGGACCGCCCTCATGCCATCGCATGTAGCCACCGTCACCAAAACGCCGCCCCGCCGCTTGCGCGAGTGCCCACGCACGTCTGCCAGCCTGTCGCGTCTCTCACCGTCCCAGCCGCATCTCTGCCTTTGTCTGTGTGTCCCAAGGCTATCCCGAGCAGCTTAGGCCGCCATGAGCCCCCTCCGACCGCCGTGAGCCGTGTTGTTGGCCGCTCGGCCTTGCCGTTGCCTTCACCAGTCTTGCTTGCCTTGTTCAACCTTTGTTTTCTTTGTTTGCAGCTAAGAATAGAGGAGAAGTTGGTGGGTTTCCAACCACTTTCAAGGCCCGTTTTGAGATGGTCTTGGGCCTTGAAACCTTGGCCTGCTTTGGAGAAAGTCGGTCCCCGTTGCGTCCTTGTCGATTTGAACCGAGCGGTTTAATAAACGGGTGAGTTTAGCTCAATAAACCTCGCTTAGTAGGTTAATGACACTTAGTGAGTAATTAGATTAGGCTAAGATTATTTAGGTGGTTAGTTAGATGTAATTAGTGAAATTAAATTAGTTACCGATGCATGTTAGGTGATTAGTCAATGTAGTTAGCGAGTAAATAGACTAGTATTTATCTAACCAACCTTGGAATTTTTCTGGGTCCGTTTCGGCGTCTAATTAGGCTATAACGAGCCTAAGTTGTTTTTATTGTATTTATTTGCATTTATTTAATATTTTCTGTAATTATTTAATTAATTGTTTATATGGTCGGTGATCGGAATTTTGTGTTGATTGCAATAATACTATTTTTTTTTATTTAATTGAGTACTTGATTGTGTAAGTTGGGTGTAATTAGTGTTTGTGGGTATTTATTTCAAAAATTGGATAAATTTGGTACTTGAGTGGAAAATTACCGGGCATCGGTCTACAGCGCCAAAAATATTTTGGTGGACTATATAAAGTGGTGAGAATTGTGAAAATGAAATAATTTTGTTTTAGGCTAAGGCCAACCATGTACCCACTCATGGCTATTTTATCGGGTATAGTAAAAGGTGAGAAAGAACGCTGTTTACATCGGCTCAATGACTAAGTGTGTCATCTCCGAGAAAGATACTATGTTACGTTGGCTTGATGAGTAAGTACGTCATCTCGGAGAAAGATGTTATGATTTGTTGACTCAGTGACTTGATACATCACCTCGGAGAATGCACGTGGTTCGGTGACCAAGTATGTCACCTTGGAGAATGCACGTGACTCGGTGACCAAGTATATCACCTTGGAGAATACATGTGACTCAGTGACTAGATATATATCATCTTGGAGATTGCATAGTATTGATGAAAATGATCAAGAAATGGTCTAATTGACATGTAATCGATTAGGTTGATTGATCAATGATTTGACCTGGTTTGTTTGGGTGTTATGTCTGTCATTATTTTTGAATTGAACTGACTTGCAAGAAGGGACTGAGGCCAAGGTAAGTCCTCTAACTCATGTTGTGCTTAGGTTGCTTTAGTGCGTATTGGCTTCATAATCGAGTCTTAGGGCGTAAAACTTGCTGAGATGTAGTCTCACCCGTTATGGGACAACATTTCAGGTTTGTAGATGGCAGCACCTCTCGCTCCTCCTAAGCATTTTGGTATACCGGAGGATGTTTCAAAGATAGCTTGTCATATCCGGTACGTCACCACCCTAAAGGACTAGAGTATGTATTGGTAAAGTCCACCGTCTGGGTTGACGTGGGTGAACCCGCACATGTGCCTCATGAGTACTGGTCATGGTATCGTCACTACTATGATGCGCGAAGGGAGGATCCTATGCTGGAAACTGATGTACCTTTGTACATTTTGGAAAAAGTTTTTGGTAAGGGCACATTAGACCTTGAAGGTGGAGCGATAAAGGATGTGAAAGACCTAGGGCTCGCGGGTGATTCTGACTCCCTAGTGTACTCGACAGGTGGCTCCAACGAAGACGAAGATGTGGAGCAGGAACATTTTAGTGATGAGAAGTAGTCGTGGTTGTTAGAACCCCACACCTGTCTGCAGACTTTGTTTTCTAAACTTGTTTAAATGGATTTTGAAATAGTAGTTTGCCTTGTGTACATATGCGCTGGTTTGCAATGTATATTGGTGTGCTTTGAAATTTTATGGCTTTGTTTTCCTATCTCATTGTTTTATTATCTGGGGATTTATATCTGCTTCCGCATGTGTATATTAAAATGAATGGGTTGGTGATGCGTCCTAGGACATCGCTATTTTATCGACCAAATTGGGTTGGGTACGTGCTCGGAGAGTCGGAGCGTGACACTAGGGATCCGGCCATTTTGTGCGAAGTGAAAACAGATTTATGCCTCTTTCATCAAGAGAGCTCTAAAAATGCAAGTCTTGTCTATGTCTTCTTGAATGTTTGAGTTTATTATTTATTACTACGAGACATAATATCCCTCCTTTGACATTAGCGTTCTGGAACTTGAAAAGTAAAAACATGGACCCCTTTAAGTGTATCTCTTAGAAAGATTTTCCAACATTTTCAACTAACGTAAATCATAGATTCCATGTGAGTTCCCGCATGACCAAATGGTTGATGTTCATTTTAAATCATTACTTGATTCGTTGAATAAATTCTACTTTGTTGTTGAAGATTGTTATCATGGATGCTTCTCATTTACGTCTTGGAGGACCGTAATTGCATGATTGGAGGGCAATCTATATGGCTTCGAAAACACCTATCCATTTGTCAAATGTGGAATCAAGATCTCTCTGGGCCTTTGCAAGATAGAGAGAGTTTATAAACCTACTCAAGCAATAAATAAATAAATACAAAAGCAATCTTCTCTCAAAATCTCACTTTCCTAAAGCAATGGAGGATTCTTGCAATGCTTATACTCTTGTTATGGTGGAAGAAAATAGAGCAAAAGAGGAGACCCCATCTATTTCTCAGCCTTTACTTAATGAGTTTCATGCATTGCCTTAATTTTGTGTCCATATCCCAACCAAGGCGACCTATCGAATGAATCCTAAGGATCCAATATCCGAGAGGAAGATCAAATCGAGAGCCTCTGGTCCATTTCGAGTCTTCAAGGGAAATGGTGAAGAATTATCTCAAGAAGAGTATTTTGAGAATTGCTTGGGGATAAGTTCAACTCTACCCACAGGATTTTATGAGTCATATTCTTCTGTATTTTGATGAGGATTTCGAGCTCTAATCTGGTTTTGCACTATATGTTTGCAAACTTTCTATGTATCTATCTAGGGAGAAGTACACTAATGGTGCCATAAGTTGTGTACGGCGCTCACTTTGGTACCAAAAGTTTCGGTCGGATCACTTAAGTGCCAAATCGAAGGAAAAACGATCACTTTAGTGCCACCGGTGAAAGATTTCAGAGCACCGGCGAAAGATTCTGGCCAAAATCCGACGTGGCCTCAAACTTCGGCGAGTCATATCAGCATAAAAAATTAATAAAAAAAAGCCATGTCGGATTTTCGGCCAATCAGATCGGCGTTGGCACCAAAGTGAGCGTTTTTCAAATTTTTTGGCACTTAAGTAATCTGACGGAAACTTTTGGCACCAAAGTGAGCGCCGTACACAACTTATGGCACCATTAGTATACTTCTCCCTATATATCTAGTTAGTTTCTAATGGAGAAAAGGATGTTGCAAATGTCATAACTTTCATACGTTATTCACTTAAATGCCGTAACTCTTTTTTCCTGATAATTTGAATAACATAACTTAATATGACGCTCACTTGAGGGTCATAATTTTTCTCTGATCTCAGAAGTGTTATATAACTTTTCAATTAATAACTTTCTCGACAAAAGTGAGATGTCACATCGAATTTCTAGCACTTGGATGAATGTTTAAAAAAGTTGTGGCACTCAAATGATCAATTAAAATTATGGTACTTAAATTAACATTCTTTTATAAGTTATAGCACTCAAATAATTAGGAAAAAGTTATGGTTATGAAGTGAGTCTCGCGAAAGTAGTGACACTTGTGGGGTTGTTATCTTTTCTAATACATCAAATATTCATGCTATTTGAAGTTTTCTAAAAGAAGTTATGCTTAGTAACCGCCGCTCAATTTACCCAAGAATGAGATTTTGTGTCTTTTCATGAGTATGTTGGATCCTATGCATAATATTTTGTTTCTAGAGTCATCTTGAGGCAAAAGTCTTACTTCTTGTTTGAGTTTTGTCTTCGGATGTTTATTGTGTTAGAAAATACAAGAAAATTAAGTTGTACAAAAATTTGTGTATACTTGGAGGGTTGTTCCAAGTTGAGTCTATTTCATATAAGGTTTCTACGAGGGTTATGGTGCTTTCACTAACGAATTACATAATTTAACTCCTGGATCATAATTTCATCTGAATTCACCATATCTTTGATGGATACCATTGAATAGCCAGTTACACGGACCATAATATTGTTCCAATTCACTTAGCACATATAATGATAAGTTGTGAAGACAGTCAAGAAAGTAAGTCAAGCTTCTCCAAGTCGAGTTTTACTAAGTCGAGTTCAATCAAAATCGAGTTAATATCTCGCGATTTTGGACCGGGCCTCAATAAACAATTTGTGTGATTTCAGGAATATCGAAGATAATCTCAGAATCAGAAGGTTGCAAAGAAGTTGGGGCCTAAACCCGATTGTTTTCACTGGGGACCCATAGGTAGTTTATTCCGACGGTGACCTCTTCCTTGCTTGTGGCGTGTTTGGTAGCCAGTTGACCGTGTCGTGCTTCTTTTTGGTCTTGGTGTTGTAGTGTGTGTGCCGCAATTTGCGGTTTATACATCTCGTCACCCTTCCACTCCTTTTGTTCCTGCATTTGGAGTGTAAATTTCTGGTGACGAGATCTTTTGTGTATTTGGCATTTCCTCAATATATTTCTTATCTTTTACCAAAAAAAAAAAAAAAAAAAAAAAAAATCGGTTTGATTCTAACCATGGTACGATGTCACACTGTAAAATTGCAGACCAATGATTCATGTGCTAATAAGCACGTGGTAAAAATGGGTACTAGCACATTATCGCTCTTCATGGCCTTTGGGAAAAAGAAAATCGATTAAAACTCTCTCCTATACTTTCACCAATATTTATTTTCCTTAATAGCCTAAAAGATTCCAGGGAATCTAAAGAAATTGGGGGTTCTTTTATATATATAAATTTTGGTCGTGCAATATTCTTAATTATGAAGCAACTCTCAAAGAGAGATACATTTTCTTATGTCCTTTTAGTAAAAATGGTCAACAATGTAATATCTTTAACCAAGTTGAGGAATGCAAGAAAAGTACAAAAAAAAAGTCATAAACTTATTACATTTGCATCAATTTAGTCCTCAACTTTTTTTTGCATTGATACAAATTCAGTCCGTTCGGCCAATTTAGATTAGAAATCACTGATGTGAATATCGACCATCTTACGTGGCACGACCAGTACTGAGGTGGACATTTTTAAATAATTTTTAATGTTTTTCAATCTTTAATTTTTTTTGTTTTCAATCTTTCTCCTTTGCCATGTGGTCGCCGGCCATGCTGAGGGTCGACGACGATGTCGTAGCCTGGGCACGGGTGACCCTCAACGAATTTGGCAAGAGCTCGACCCTCATTGCTTGAGAGAGGGAGCCCTTGTCGAGTTTGATGAGGGCACGGCTATACCAACTTAGGCAAGGGTGGCCCTTGCTGGATTTGGCAGGGGTCACCCTCGTGGTACGTGTAAAATCGCAGACCAATTATTCATGTGCTAATAAGCACGTGGTAAAAATGGGTACTAGCACATTATTGCTCTTCATGGCCTTTTGGAAAAAGTAAATAGATTAAAATTCTCTCCTACACTTTCACCAATATTTATTATCCTTAATAGCCTAAAAAATTCCAGGGAATCTAACGGAATTGGGGGTTCTTATATATATATATATATATATATATATATATATATATATATATAAATTTTGGTCGGGCAATATTCTTAATTATGAAGGAACTCTCAAAGAAAGATACATTTTCTTATGTCCTTTTAGTAAAAATGGTCAACAATGTAATATCTTTAACCAAGCTGAGGAATGCAAGAAAAGTATAAAAAAAGTCCTAAACTTATTACGAAAGTATCGATTCAGTTCTAAACCTTTCAATTGGACCAATTCAATCCATTCGGCCAATTTAGATTAGAAATCGCTCATGTAAACATCGGCCATCTTACGTGTCATGCCTAGTATTGAGGTGGACATTTTTAAATAATTTTTAAATTTTTCCATTTTTTTTTCAGTCTTTCTCCTTTGCCATGTGGTCGCCGGCCGTGTTGAGGGTCGGCGACGATGTTGCAGCCTAGGCATGGGTGATCCTATCCGAATTTGGCAAGAGCTCGACCCTCATTGCTTGGTCGAGGGAGCCCTCGTCGAGTATAGTGAGGGCACGACTATAGCAACTCAGGCGAGGGTGTCCCTCACTAGATTTGGCGGGGGTCGCCCTTGTGGCCTTTGGTGAGGGCTTGACCCTCTCTGCCCTTGCCTAATCTAGCGAGGACTGCCTTTGTACCCAAGTGGCAAGTGTCGTGCCCTTGCTAAATCCAACAAGGGTGTCCCTCACTAGATTTGGTGAGGGTTGCCCTTGTGGCCTTTGGTGAGGGCTCGACCCACTCCGCCCTTGCCTAATCTGATGAGGGTTGCTTTTGTGCCCAAGTGGCAAGGGTGGCGAGGGTCTCAACGACCTCGTTGACCCCCTACTATGGTTGGTCGCCGGCCATAATCCAAATAAGAAAAAAAAATGTGGGAAAAATAAGAGGAAAGAAAAGAAGGGGAAAATTAAAAAAAAATGGAAAAAATATTAAAAATAATTAAAAAAAAAAAAATATTAAAAATAAAAAAAAAATTAAAAATTATTTAAATATACCCATGTCAGCACTGGAAGTGCCAAATAGAACAACCAGTGTCCACATCAATAATTTTCAATTTAAATTAGCTAGACGGACCAAATTAGTACTAATGGAAAACAATTTAAGACTAAAGTTGTCTAATTAACACACAGCACATACGACCATGGATAACATGGGAAACTTCTAATGTTAGTTATTTAATCTAAAAAACTAGCTTAAATGGTGAATTTTTCTCTCATGTTTATAAACTAACTACCTACTTCTTCCATAACTTATATGAAATAAATTCCAATAAAAGCATGCATTTTTTGAAACATTTTGAACAGCCAGCAAAGTGACTAATTCTAGATCTCGAGATTTGATTTGGGCATTTCAATGGCCTAATGAAGTGTGTTTTTTCACTTTTCAAATGGGCGTCATATTGATGTACTTTTGAATTTAAGATATAAAATGGACATTATGCAATTGTAATATGCAATTCTATTCCAAATCCAAAGAGAGAGGGTTGAAAGCTTACCTCTTGACAAGCGAGCTGACTGTTGCGATAAAGTGAGCGATTGACCAATAATATAGCAGAAGAAGAAAATAAATCAGACATGAGTTTACGTGGTTCAGTCATAAAGACCTACGTGCATAGGGAGAGCAGCAGCAAATTTTACTATAAACCAAGCGATACAAGGAGATTACACATTTAAGTCAATCAAACACTCTCTCGGTGTTTCCCACATCCCAATTACACCCAAAAATGCACACAATGTTTAGCCTTGAAATTCCTCATGAAATAATCTCTCAATCTCACGAAGGAATTATACGCAAATCTTACCACAAGATTTAATTGGCTTGAACACTAAATCTTCTTGGATGTAATTCACGAACAAGAATGACAAAGAAAATCCCTCCCAAGCACTCGACAATAAGATGGCACTTCAAGACCAATTCTTCCTAATCAACCCTCTTCCATCCACGGCCACAAGTATATATATATATATATATATATATATATATATATATATATATATATATCTCTATATATATCTATATATAATATAAGAGTGAAACCCTTATTCTTTTGCCAACTTTTCATAGGACTCAGTTTCCTATCTTAACCAAAATATATCTCTGTATATTTTAAACCAAAACCAAGTCCCAGTGAAAGTTGAACTTCCTATTTTAGCGTTTAGACTCTCCAATGTAGATAAATTTGGAGGAGTTGATCTTCGGATCTTTTTTGCTCGATTTCAAACGTCCGCAACATAACACGGGACTCAAACTTGAGACATATTTCAACAATCTCCACCTTGACTCGACATTTGAGCCAAGTCGCAATCGCTTCGCAAAAATTCAAACTCTGCTGCTACTTTCCCATAGCCCCCGATAGGCTCAACCACCACAGATTTTATCCAAGTACAAGCCTCGCTTGAACTTGCCCATAACCGAGGACGTCATCAGAATACCAACTCCACATACACCTTTAACTGCTCCGCAAGGATTTTTCGACGCAACCTCCTTAACCGCAGATAAAGCAAAACCTTTGTTGCATCCATATCTATCAGGAGATCGAATACGTACCTTGTTAATATCAGTACTTACAGCAACCGTTGGCTCTATAAGCTCCACCTTGCTACGAGCACCATCTGTATTAATTACTTTGCTAGTACTCGTACTCGCTACCTCAGGAGTTTCTGATCGTAACTCCACCTCAAGCTGAACACCGTCTAGATCTGTATTAACACTGCCAGAAACACTCCTAGCTAGAAATATCGGAGACTTGTCAAGGGTAACTTCTCTACTGTTAGTAGGTGGATTTCTATCTAGGCACCACAACTGATGGCCCCACTCACCTTGTTCATAGTCATGGAATATGCACCTTGCCCTTCCATCGAGCTTACCATCACTGACTCGAAAATAACACGGGCAACCAAACATTTTAAAAATAGAATAATCGGCAACGTTTCCTGACCACACTTCTTCAGGAGTTCGCCATTTAATAGCAGTTGATGGGGATCTATTTACCAGGCAGTTTATCGTACTAAGCACATTAGCTAGAATTCTCCTAGCAACACCAGCACTAGAGATCATTTTTTGGGTCGTCTCTAGTAATATTCTTCTCATCAATTCTGCAAATTGTTGTGATTTACTAACACTAGTGCGGTGTTTCACTATGCTCTCTTTCATACTGAATTTATTTACTAGCTTCGAGCAGAACTCCATGCTATTGTTAGTCCGCACATGCTTGATCGACTTACCAGTCTTCATCTCAATCAAAGCTCTTGATTGCAAGATCCTAACACCAGCATCAAACTTGTGCCTTGGCACAAACACCCAGGTCTTCTTCGAGCAGTCCATAGACCCCCAAACAGATGCATCTAATGTCTTTAGGGCGAAACCTGTCATTGTCTCACCTTGAAGTTTATATAAGCCTCCGTGCTTGATTCCTTTCATTATCACCGGGGCACCTCGAACAACCTTTAGAACTCCACCTTTTGAAGAATACCTGCAACCAACTGAATCTAGGGCACCCAAGGAAATTAAGTTCTTCTTTAACTTTGGAACATGCCTCACTACAGTCAATGTCCTCACGATACCATCATGCATTCTTATTTTAACATCACCAACACCCACAACATCGCACTCAGCATTGTTTCCTAACTGAACTTTACCACTACCCATGCACTGATAAGTAATAAACCAGTTTCTATTTGGTGTGACATAAAAAGAACAACCAGAATCCATAATCCATCCATCAAATGATGAATCATTATTGATAGACAAGACATAATCGGCATTATTTGCTGCAGCTGCAACATTATCTGCAGAATCAACTATAATTTCCTTACCCTTCTCATTCTTCGACTTAAGACAATCCCTTCTAAGATGCCCTCTCTTGCCACAACTTCAATAGACAACATTAGCAGTCCTAGATTGACTACGTCTATTCATATTAATACTACTGTCACCCACACGTGTTCTAGATCTTCCTCTATTTTCACCTACTAAAGTAGTAGATACATATTCGCCAAATTCCCTTCTACGAATGTCTTCGCTCAGAATCAAATCTCGAACTCCATCAAACGTCAAACTTGTTGACCTATGATATTGGTTAGTGAATCCACCTAAGGGGGGGTGAATAGGTGATTGCGGAAATCTTTCATAATCTTAAATTAAAAAGAATACGAATATATCAACCATATATATAAATATAGAGATCATGCAATCAAAAAGCAAATAGAGTAGAGTAAGAGAAATTGACACAAGAGTTATAGTGGTTCGGCTTATTCCAAACCTACGTTCACTCTCCACACTGGCAGCCAACTGGCTGTAATCACTATGTAGCAAATGAGAGCTGTTTACAATCGACGAATTAGACTTTTTCAAAAGACAGTCTCTCCTACAGCTTCTTGCTGTTTTCACACTAAAAATGACTCTCTTGATACACAATTTGAACACAAGAGATTTTTGAATACAAGTGATTTCAGAGGTTTTAAGATCGAGATTTTTCTACCAAGTCTCTTCTTGTTTCCAAGCAACATTGATCCACCTTAAATAGCCACCGTGCCTCTATACCCGTTGGCACTTTCCAAGAATTCATCCAATCAACCCATTGGACGGAATCAAATTAAGTGATCTTCCGTTGTCGAAAACGTAAGTAGACAATAGCTCGTCAATCATGTTCGCCCATACAATCAGGATCTTGAGTTCCCAAAAATAGATCCTTCCGAAAATACGCTTGATCTTCAACGGATAAAATTCGAAGAATAAATCTTCCAAGTTCACGATCACAGCCAGAGATATTCTATGGATAAGTTAGGAAATATAATATCCAAAACTTACTTTCCTTAACCATGAGAATAACCTGTCACCAGCCTGTAAAAATCGCAAACTGTCTTCAAACTTTAATTTGGGTCTTGACGGTCTTCAAACTGAAACTAAGTCTTGACAGTCTTCAGACGGAAAACCTTTAGACCGAACTTTTGGGTCTGACTGTCTTTCAGACGGAAAACCATTAGACTTTGAATTCTTCACAATTAACCAACTAAGTCTTGGAATCTTCAGACTTTGCTAACGAGGCTGTTTTGTCAGCTTCAAAACTCCAATAGATTTTTCTTCAACAATCTCCCCCTTTTTGATGGTGACAAAACCCTTGGCAGATTTGCAAATTTAAAAACCTGCAAGGAAAACTCATATATACTTTGAGGATTATTAATGCAAAATAGAGTGTTAGTCCAATAACAATTATCCTTGCAAATATGATGATCCTGCAGTGCACATTCACAAGTCTAGAATTCCAAATATCAACTCATCATCAGGATAAAGTCATAGAGATTCAACAGTCCAAATCAAATCCAAATCAAAAAAGAAAACAGTCTAAGCAAATAAAAGTTCATCGAAATGAAACAAAATAAGAGTTAAGAGGCTTCAAATCTGCAACTCTCCCCCTTTTTGTCCCATCAAAGAGGTAGAGTGAATATGGAATGATTTTGAAAAAAAAAATTAAGGGCCTGCAGGGAAACGAACAAGCTGAAACTTGCTGAGCTCCTGAACTGACTTCTTGAGTTTTGCAAGATTTTCCTTCACTGAAGCTAACTCTACACTGGTATGATTCGACTCAACTTGAGTTCTCAGTGCGTTGATCTGATCTTGCATGTTCACTGAAGTACTCAGTAGTACCTTTTTCAAATCCCTCAGCTCGTAGTCCATCCCAAACACCTGCTTTTTCAGGTCCAACATAACATCTAACAGCTGTGTAAAGGCTGTAGAGTTTGCATTGCTTCCACTTGGACCAACAGATTGAGTTTGAAAGTTAGGAGCTTCCTTCTCAGCCCTTTCCTCCTGGATTGGTGAAGATTCATCATGCTCTGGGAAGTGAAATGCATAGACCTCTTTAGGGTCAGCACCCGACCTACTCACATCACTAAAATGTAGAGGCGAAATAGTCCCCTGTTTTGCAACAACTCCCCTTGTGTTAATGCCAGTGGGTGGAGTAAAAAATTCATCGCCTATATCCATATCAACGCTTGGATGTTTCTCGGTCTCTTCCCCAGCAAATGATGGCTCTAATCCTGCAGCCATATCCTCTTGCATTTTGCTTTCCTCATCATCCTTCTTCCTTCTTTCCTCTTCTTCTCTTATCATTCCTTCTTCTTCTTCCTTCCTTCTTCTTTCTTCTTCTTCTCTCTGTTCCTCTTCTCTTCTCCTTCTTTCTTCTTCTCTTCTGGTTCTCTCTTCTTCCTTTCCTCTTCTCTTCTCTTCCTCTATTTTTCTTCCTCTTTCCTCTGTTTCTCTACTTCCTTCTCCTCTGCTTCTTTTCTAGCTCTCTCTTCAGCCTCTGTTCTCAAAATAACAGGGCTTCTCAACTTTGAAAGAGCAGACAAAGTCATGGTATCTTCCTCATCCTCTTCATCTTGCAGGATGATTTTTCGACGCTTCTTTTCAACCATGGGCTCTTTGCCTTTTCTTTTTGACGAAGCAGTGGGGATCTCCTTGGAAGGTGTTTGTCTCCTCAACCTTTCCAGTGCAACATTCAACTCTGGAAGTTTCATCTTCATCACCATCCTTTGACCAATCAGCATCAGACTTAAAGTGGTCAGACATAAGGATGCAGGAATTTGAATATCAAAGTGTCTGAACAGCTTGGTGATGATTGATGAATAAGGCAATTGACCCTTATTCTTAACCACTGTCCTATATATGTGGAAAAGAATGACGTGTGGGAAAGAGAAGGGTCTGCCCTGGTTGATGGCAAACATCAGCTTTGCCTCTGTTTTGGAGACGTCGGTCTTCGAAGTTGTCTTTGGCCAGATGCAGTTGATGACTATTTTGTGCAGCAAAATATTTGTGGCATTCATCCTAGAATAGGATATCTTGCCCTCCACAATTCTGTCACGCACAATTTCTAAAGTTGCATAGGCTGTTGAGACTTTGATTGGTTGGAAACTCCTTCTTTCCACACCAATAATGTCAGCCAGCAAGTCAACATCAACTATAGAGTCCTTATTCATAAAAGAAAAGGAAAACCGATTTGCATCCAAAAATGACAAGTTCGAGTAAAAGTAAGCTGTGAGTTCAGAGTGGGCCTCTGTCATATCCATGCAGAAATTCTCAAATTGCATCCTTGCAAACTTCCCTCTTAAGTTAATCTTCAAAGAATCTAGGAAGTCAAAATCCACACTTCTCGGATTGACCACAGCCCTCTTTAATAGCTTCAGATATTCTTGCTCATGCTCCTTCGACCGAAACAGACTTCCCGAGGGACAAACAGAATTAGCAGCCACACCAAATCGCGGCTCAAAGTGAGAGAAAAGTCTCTCATCATCATCTAGGGTCTCAGCATGAGTATTTTCAAGTGAATTACTTGAAATATTCTCCAGCGCCCTTTGCGCAGTTCCTTTCTCAACAACATTCAACTTCTCCATCTCCATCAAAAACAAATATTCGCTCTTAAACCCTCTCTCCTTCAAATATTCCTCAATCATTTTAAGACTAACTTTTCCAACCTTTAGCCTTTTATATAGATCATAAGCAACATTCGGTTTGAGTGTTCTTACCGGTTCTGCTTCTGTAACCACTTCCTCAAAGTGCTGACTTTCTTCTTCTCTTTGAGGAGAATCTTCTTCCGTGAGGTCCACCCTTGTAGGACCCTCTGGTTGTCGCTGTGGTCCCCTGCTGGCGATTCTAGAAGATTTGCGAGACGACATTCTTGGAGAGCAAGCGAAGATTCAACTTGTTCGTGGAAAAAGATGGAATCTTTGTGACGAAAAAAGGATGAAACAGGAACGGCAAATGGGAGTTTTTAGGGTTTTTGAAAGCGAAAGAAAATGAAGGTGAATTTTCAAACGAGTAGTAGCAGATAAAAGTGATTGTTCGAGAGTATAAATAGTGAGAGAAAATAACACGGGAATACAAATCGTCGCCTAAAAAGTAAAGAGAAAAACTACTAAAAATAAATCATAATTTCAAAAAAGAAAACTGCCTTTTTGAAAACTAAACTGCCATAATATATGTCAGAAAGTGAGTAAGAAAAGATTTTGAAATTCGAAAAGTAATTACCAAAAATAAAATAAGACAGAGAATACGAAGAAATTAAAATACGTAAAAGGACAAAAATAAAGTCTGATCGTAGTTTAGACTTTACCTCAGAGTCTGAACTCTTTTCAGATTTTACCTTTGCGTCTGAGTGCCATCAGACTTTCCGTAGAGTCTGAAACCCCTTCAGATCTTGCGTTGAGTCTGAACCGCCTTCAGACCTAGCGTAGAGTTTGAAACCTTTCAAGACTATAATTTTGAGTGTGAACATCTTCAAATTTTATGATACTCAGTCTTGAACGAATTGATTCAAAGTGAGCATTTTCTAAGGGCTTGGTAAATATATCTGCTAATTGATTCTTTGAATCAACATGCTGAATCACAACTTCTCCACTTTGAACATGGTCTCGAATAAAATGATGCTTGATTTCAATGTGCTTTGCTCTTGAATGAAGTATTGGATTCTTTGTGAGGTTGATAGCACTTGTGTTGTCACATTTGATTTCTGTGCTTGTTTCTTCAACTCCAAAGTCTCTCAATTGCTGTTGCATCCATAGGATTTGAGAGCAGCAACTTCCAAGAGCTATGTACTCTGCTTCAATGGTTGGAAGAGCCATGGTACCCTGTTTTCTTGAGAACCAAGACACCATCTTGTTTCCCAATAGTTGACAAGTACCTGTAGTGCTTTTTCTATCTACTCTTTAGAGAAACCATTTTGAATCAAGAAGTTACTTAACCTTTCATACCATGCTCGAGGTGCTTGTTTTAAACCATATATGGCTTTCTTTAGCTTGAAGACAAGATTTGGTCTTCTAGGATCTTCAAATCCTGGTGGTTGTTCCACATAAACTTCTTCTTGGATAATTCCATTTAGGAATGCACTTTTCACGTCCATTTGGAATAACCTGAAATTTTTAAAATAGGCAAAAGCAAGAAGTAATCTTATGGCTTCTAACCTTGCCACCGGAGCATAGGTTTCATCATAGTCGATCCCTTCTTTTTGAGTGTAGCCTTTTGCCACAAGTCTTGCTTTGTTTCGTACCACATTTCCTTGTTGATCAAGCTTGTTCCTGAAAACTCATTTGGTACCAATAATTGATTTACCTTTTGGTTTAGGAACTAGCTCCCAAACATTGTTGATTTTGAATTGGTTCAACTCCTCTTGCATTGCTTCTATCCAGCTTTCATCTTTTAATACATCTTCAATGTTTTTGGGTTCGAACTCAGAAATGAGTACAAGAGCACTAGAAGCTTCACGCCTTTTAGATCTTGTACGAACTCCTTCATTGATATTACCAATGATGAGATCTGCAGGGTGACTTGGTTTCTGCTTCCAATTTGTAGTTAATTTGTCAGTCTGATGAAGCTCTTCTTCAGTTGGAGTAGCTTAATTAGTTTGTGGCTGAGCGTCTGAGATTTGATTTTCTTCAGGGAATTCGTAGACACTTGGCTAGACTCAAAATCTTCAGGTTGAATCTGACTTTGTACTGAGTTTTCAAACTTCACATTCATGGATTCTTCCACAGTTTGAGTTCGTTTGTTGAACACTCTAAAAGCTTTGCTTGACATAGAGTAGCCAAGGAAGATTCCTTCATCTGATTTTTCTTCAAACTTACCAATTCGATCACTAGAATTCTTTAGGATAAAACATTTACAACCAAATACATGAAAATATGAAACAATTGGTTTCTTACCTTTGAGCAATTTATAAGGTGTCTTTTCTAGTATAGGTCTTAGAAAGATTTTATTTATAATATAGCAAGCAGTAAAAGTAGCTTCAACTAAAAAATGAGGCGAAATATTACTTTCAATTAAAAGAGTTCTTGCCATTTCTTGCAAAGACCGATTTTTCCTTTCTACAACTCCATTTTGTTGTGGAGTGTATGGGGATGAAAAATTATGTTGAATACCATAGTCATCACAATATTTAGCAAAATCATGATTTTCAAATTCTCCACCATGGTCAGTTCGAATACTTGAAATTGCATATCATTTCTCAATCTGAATTTTCTTTGCAAACTTAGTAAAATAAGTTAATGCATCAGATTTATTTGCAAGAAAGAATACCCAAATAAAACAAGAATAATCATATACTATAACCAAACAATATCTTTTACCTCCAATACTTTGTACTCTTGTTGGCCCGAACAAATCCATGTGTAATAGCTGCAAAACACGATTAGTGGATACCTGATTTATAGATTTATAGGAATTTCTAACCTGTTTTCCAAGTACACAAGGAGTGCATAATTCATGCTTTTGATACTTGAGGTTAGGAAGTCCTCAAACAAGATTTTTGGATGACACTTTTGCAATTTGCTTCAGGTTGACATATCCAAGCTTTTTGTGCCAGAGAATGACTTCATCTTGAATTGATATCAAGCATTGTGGACTGTCAGACTTTACATCTAGCAAATAAATATTTCCATGTCTTCGTCCAATAAATGATTGTGAGAGATCCTTGGTTGTTCCAGAACATGTATCTTCTTGAAAGTTGATTTTGTATCCAATATCGCATAGTTGACTAATACTCAATAGATTGTAATTCAATCCTTCAACAAGAGAAACATTGTTGATTGTGAGATTCCAATCTTCATGGTTCCTTGACCAACAATTTTTCCTTTGTTGTTGCCATCAAAAGAAACATTTCCTCCTTTTACATGAGAGAGATTTGTAAAACAATTTGAGTCACCCGTCATGTGTCTTGAATATCCACTATCCAAATACCACTTGATTTTCTTCTTGAAGGTGACCTGCATTTAAAAGAAAGACTCATGTCTTCTTGGGTACCTAAACTCTCTTGGGTCCATCATTGTTAGTAGCATAAACAGTCTTTGCCCAGCTCTTCTTAACAGGTCTCCAAACTTTGGGACACTCCTTTTCAAAATGTTCCACACTTTTGCATTTTGAGCATGTAAGAGCATTTCTTCCAACAGGCTTTACAAAAACCTTTTGGAAATGTTTTTTATAAAAAGTTTTTGTTGGCCTATTTCTAATTCTTTCCTTCACCTTTGGGAAATCAATCAAAGGAACGGTTTCATGTGTCATTCCTAGACTAGATTTATTAAAATAAGGTCTTTGAATAGAAAGAATTTTATCCAACTTTTCAAAACCAATTGAAAAATTCTTTGTAACTTTCAACAAATCTTCTTTCAAACAAGCATTTTCTTTTGAAAGTTCATTCTCTTTTTCTTTTAAAACATCAAGAGACTTGTTTAGACTTTCAATTTTTTCAATTAAAAACTTTTCTTGTTGTTTCGATTTGAGATTTTCCCTTTTCAGTTCAAAAATCCTTTTAAGAGAGCCTTTAAGACTGAGACAAAGTTCATCAATGTATTTTGATACTTTGGTAGGAATTTTTAAATTTCTAACCTTGATGCCGCTGTTTGAGTCTGAGTCTGAGTCTGAGTTCGCCATAAGGCATATATTTGCATACTCTTCATCACTCTCCTTACATTCAGTGTCACTCCATGTTTCAGCTTTGAGTGCTTTCTTGAACTTCTCAGGTTTCCCTTTCTTTTTCTTCAATAAGGGACAGTTGGGTCTGATATGTCCCTTTTTCTTGCATTCAAAGCAAATAACCTCCTTGTTGGTATCTTCTTCCTCATTTGATTTCTTTTGAAATCTCTGATTGTTTTGTTTCTTTCCATTGAACCTTCTACCCTTTTTGTTTAACCTTCTGAACTTTCTAATCAGAAGTGTCAACTCCTCATCATCCAAGTCTTCTTCTGAATCTGTAGCATCAAAATCATCATTAGATTTTAAAGCAATTGACTTCTTACCTTTGGTGTCAAATTCCTCATTGAATTGCTTGACTTCATATGATTGTAGTGTGCCGACCAACTCATCTACCGAAAGAGGCATGATCCTTTGTGTTTCTCTTATAGATGTCTTCACGTGATTCCACTCCTTGGATAATCCTCTCAACAGTTTATTGACCTTCATGGGTCCTGAGATTGGCTGTCCTTGGTATGCTAAGCCATTTACAATTTCTGTAAATCGACTAAACATATCCGTGATAAATTCTCCTGGCTTCATTTTGAGGGCTTCATATTGCCCAAGAAGGATATTAATCTTGGTTTCTTTGACTCGATCTGTTCCTTCATAAGTGACATGCAACCTATTCCAAACTTCTTTGGTTGTTTCACAAGATGAAATTCTATTATACTCAGTAAGAGATAAAGCACAGTATAGAGAATAGATAGCCTTTGCATCAAGGGTTTGTCTCTTTGAAATATCGATGTGCGATACTCCCACTCCATCAGGTAGTTCTTTCCCTGTGATTGATGGAGCTTTAGGAGTAATTCCATTCTCCACTACATCCCATTCCATAGGATCTTTGGATCTTAAGAAAGCCTTCATATTATTCTTCCAAACATTGTATTCCTTTCCATCGAAATAGGGAGGTCTTGTATTGCTTTGCCTTTCAATTAAACCTAGAGCCAAAATACTAGCCATAAATCTTTTGCTTTAGAAATAATAAACACTTCTAATAAATAAGCAACCGAGATTTTTCTTCAACAACCTAGAGGAATTACTAACAACAGTAACAGTTGTATTCCAACTATCAAGCAATGAGGATAATAGAATCAAAGCACGTACCTCATCTTCAAAGTCAATCTCAACTGAACTCAATTGACTAACAATCACATTGAATTCATTGATATGATCTCGCAACTGACGCATCTTCGCTCATCTTCAAATTAAACAGACGTCGCATCAAATAGACCTTGTTGATCGTAGAGGGCTTCTCGTACATATTTGATAGGGCTTGCATCAAATCAGTAGCGGTTTTCTCCTTCAGGATGTTAAACGCAACGTTACGAGCCAACGTCAGCCGAATAACACCCATAACTCGTCTATCCAGCAAATCCCAATCAGCTTGCTTCATCGTCGTTGGTTTCTCTCTAGATAAAGGCAAGTGCAGATTCATCTGGTAAAGATAATCTTCAATCTTTATCTTCTAGAAACTAAAATCCTTCCCATCAAATCTGTCGACTCTCACTTTTACTTCTTTGTCGCCATCAATTCGCTTCAACTTAGCTAAGCCTAGCTCTGATACCAATTGTTGCGAAAGGGCAAGCGATCGAACAATAATATAGCAGAAGAAGAAAATAAATTAGACACGAATTTACGTGGTTCAGTAGCAAATTTCACTATAAATCAAGCGATACAAGGAGATTACACACTCAAGTCAATCAAACACTCTCTCGGTGTTTCTCATGCCCCAATTACACCCAAAAACGCACACAATGTTTAGCCTTGAAATTCCTCACGAAATAATCTCTCAATCTCATAAAGGAATTACACGCAAATCTTACCACAAGATTTAATTGGCTTGAACACTAAATCTTCTTGGATGTACTTCACGAATAAGAATGACAAAAAAAATCCCTCCCAAGCACTCGACGACAAGACGGCGCTTCAAGACCAATTCTTCACAATCAACCCTCTTCCATCCACGGCCACAAGTCTCTATATATATATATGAGTGAAACCCTTATTCTTTTGCCAACTTCTCATAGGATTCAGTTTCCTATCTTAACCAAAATATATCTCTATATATTTTAAACCAAAACCAAGTCCCAATAAAAGTTGAACTTTCCTATTTTAGCGTTTAGACTCTCCAATGTAGATAAATTTGGAGGAGTTGATCTTCGGATCTTCTTTGTTCGATTTCAAACGTCCGCAACATAACATGGGACTCAAACTTGAGACATATTTCAACACCGACGAACCCTACATAGAAAGTAGAAAAACATGCGGAAAGAGAAAAATAAGGATGATTTAAAAAGAGAGACAAACACGCGTAAGGAGGTGGGCCGGCGCCTATGTAGGCAAGCAGGCATGCCTCAAGCCGAGGCATGGCTGCCTGCCTCAACTGGAGGCATCTACCACTTGAGTTGGGGCTTGCATAACTCCAGCCGAGTGTTGCGTCTTCCTATTCTCGTAACTTTCATGTTTGATTTGCATGATCTTTGTGCTATTGAGCTTTCTAATGAGTCCAATATGGTAGGGTAAATCGCAAAATCATGAATCCAAGATTTTGGCCTATATCATCGTCGAAACTTTGGTGTATGAAACTATGTTTCAGCAGCTTAACATTTTCAGAAATGTTTAGTTACCGTTCTTATAGATTTGGAAAGTTTCATTTGATTTTGAGGCCTCCAGATATGGTTTTGCGCTATCTAATAAAAGATCTAAGGATAACAAATTTCATTATATATAGATTTCACAACTCAAAACTTTTTAGGTATTGAGAAAGAAGTAAAAGAATTAGCCCTAGATCATTTATATTATGAAGATCGAAGATAGTATGAACTTCAAAATTGATGTAATTTGTTGAGGTATCCAAGGATTTTCAGCTTAATAACCGAAGGTAGCTCGTTTGAATTTGACCAATGAGGAAAGTACAAAAAAAGTCCAAAACATATTGTATTGATATCAATTCATTCCTAAACATTTTTAGTTGGACCAATTTAGTTCATTCAACTAATTTTGGCCGGTTGGTGCAGGCATAAATGTTAGCTAGTGTCAGTTGTTGGTGGTAATTTTTAAATAATTTTTTTGAATTTTTTGAATCAACTTTTTACTCTCTATTTTTTTTCCCTTTTCCTTTTCTTTTTTTCTTCTTCTTCCTTGGGCTTCTTTCCTTGTAGTGGCCCACAAGGCTCAGACAAAGCTTGTTGGCCATTGGGTGAGGCTTGAGGGTCAGGCTTGGGTGAGGCTAGATTTGGGCGAGGCTATGGCAACCTTCACCCAAGCCTTGACAAACACTGCCATGGCCTCACTAGCTATGGGTAAGGCCACCTTTGCCTATAGAAAGGCCATGGTGAGGTTGGCCTCACCTAGATCTAGGCGAATGGGGGGAGAAGTGTAACACCCCAAACCCCCTTGAGGCTATTACAGTCATGCTTACATGTCCTTTGTCCTTTGAGAGCTGTACACTCTTAGGCTCTCATTCACCAATGTTTTTTTTTTTTTTTTTTTTTTTTTTTTTTTTTTTAAATGAATTCACGGTCCCAGCGCACATCAAATAGCGGAAGCGAAATCACAACTCTCCCTTACAACACACGAGGGGCAATGCGCACACACTAAATACTATAGAATACTAAACCACCGGCTTCATTTTATTTACTATCAAGTGATGGACGTTTTCTTTTCCTTTTTCAGGGTAGGATACATCAAGATACATACATCAAAGTGACCTCAAAATCTACCCATCATCAAGAAGGAAAATTGCAGCCTATACATAGTCTACCCAAAATCCATCCATCAAGAATCCGGTCGGATCAAAAATCTCTCCATCCTCCCCAACTTCAACTCGTAGTCTACCTCCGCCCAGGCGCTCCGGGTGGTGGAAGCGGCGGTAGAATACCTTGAACTACCCCATCCTGACAAATGAGATATACCACAAACTCCTGGAACACTGGTCCGTCGTCCAAGCCTGCATCGAATCTGACTAGCGTGCTCACTCAAATGAATGCCAGCCCGCGAACCGTGGGGCTGTCCAAACTCGTGATCCTGACCTCCACTCTGGAGGGTATACCGTAAAACGTACCAGGAGCAACAGGAGGTAGCGGCATGACTAAGCTGAAATGTTAGTCCCCAAAAGGGGTGAGTACAACCACTCAGCGAAGATATAATCTCTAAGACTACCCATACAATGCAATCCAGCACATCACAGCAACATATAAACATCATAGATAAGCATTTCAGTCATCAAATTGCAGCCACATCATGCTTTCACTTCATTTCTCAAATCAGGCATCTATTAAACATGTATGCTTGTAACGTTCAGCATTACCCAAGCATAAGTACATTTACATATATAATGCTTATCACAACTCAGCATCTTATCAATGTATGCATACCTTATCATGCAAGCCTTTCATGATTCAGCCTTTTCCATGCTCATATGCATAACACGAATTCAGCTATGCCAATGAAATCAACATTCATCATGTGCACGTTTCATGACTTAACAAGATGAATGCAAGCACAATTCACCATAATCATGTGTACATATCACATATTGGTAAGGCTCATGCATATATATATATATATATATATATATATATATATATATTAATTGCAATTATCAATGCAAATCCCGGTACACACCACCCGGGCTTCCGGCCCCCCCCACATTCCGGGCATCTCCCACCCAAACCTGGCATCACGAGGAATTCACGGCACACACCATCCGTGCTTCCGGCATTTACACTCCCTGGCCAGGCATCTCGCACCCCAACTGGCATCACGAGGCATCCACGGCACACACACTCCGTGCTTCCGGCACCCCCAACGCTCCGGGCATCTCAACTCCGAGGCCATCCAGATTTACGCTCACGGGGCTACTTTTGGGCATCCGGCATTTTCACTCCCGGCCGGGCATCTCGATACTCCCGAGGCATAATCAGCACATGTCATGCAATTATCTTTCTCATACACATGATTCATAACATGTTACATGATGTTCATGAGCCAAAACAGCAAGCAATACCATGTACTTCCATTCACATGACATGAATTTCACTCAACATGCTTTATCCAACTAGTACACCACAATTCAGCATGTATCAATTGAGAAAACATCTCATTTGAACCTCAATTGCTCTTTTCTTCCTTCCCAAAGCATGTACATACAATGACTAGAGCAACACCACATGTAATTCATGAAGGTAGCATGCTTTGAATGTCATAGCACCAATCATTATAGTCGGCTAAGTCAACTCAACCAAGTTCAATGCAAAACAGCTTATATGGAGATAGAAATTACTCCCAATGTATCACTCCACTAGCTTTCAAAATAATAACTCATCATCACATTGATAATAGGGCATAGAAGTGTTATTCTTGCTAAGAAAACAAGCTCAAACCATGTTTACACAATAATACTTAAGTTCGGCCAAAACAGATTCAAGTTCAGAAAATTCCAGTTTACACCATTCACAAAACTCATGAATTTAAGGCACCAAATCACCTTCAAAAATTACCAAATTTAAGTATGTCTTAGCCAAGAGTCTAAATATCATTTCTCATGAAGGAATCATCATCAAATTCGTCCTCCATTAATTTCTATAAAAATTACAAGTCCTCGGTTTACTGTTCACAATGTCCAGCGACACACCACAGCAAGGAAACTTCGAATGAGCTACTTGTCCTCCTTCTTTTTCTTTGATTTTTGGATATGTTACAGTTCAGCAAGTGTTCTACAACTTTCATGAAGACATCGAAGTAAGAAAACCAAAGGAACATTACTTTAAATGCCACGCAAGTTGCTGTTGTTCAACCCAGAAATTCCAGAATACAATAACAAAAGAAAACAAGCAATTCACCAAGCTAAACCGAATGAAATCAACTCAATTTTCAGTATGTTGTACATCAAGATGTCCTCAACAACTTTCAAGAAGAAGTCGAACGAAAATTCCCAACAAAACACCACAGTCAGCAAGCAACAAGCATCAAAGGTCCACAAACGACTCCAAATTGCACCCGGTTCCAAAGAAACTAGGTTTCACCCCTCATATCTCACTCAAATCCTCTCAAATTCGACTATGTTATAGCTCAAGATGTGTAAAACAACTTCCATGAAGACATCAAGATCAGATTTCAACTCCAAACGCACTTTCCAGCTCATGCAAGATTCTGGCGCAACAAGGTTTCTCAAGACCCGATTGTACCCGACTTGGATTTTCTCCAAAAATACCAAATCCCAACCATTCAATTCACAATTTTCGGCCATCACACACCACCACGCATGCATAGGTAGTTAAAGAGATCAATCTTGCCTTTGATTTCAGTAAATTTGGTGAAGAAACGGCAGCAAACGAGCTTGGAAATCCTGGCGCTCTTCCTCCTTCCTCTTCTTCTTCACATGACTTCTCCCTCTCTCACTTTCTCTCTCTTTGGTCGCTCAAACGGACTGAATAGACGGCCATTTCTCTCTTTTATACTTCAATCAAGCCATCATTAGGTCTAAAGCCTACAATTCCATGCATGGTGACACGTGGCAACCACATGGACACCTCGGCGCCACCTCACCAGCTACTCCTTCTCCCTCTTGGCATGCGTGGACGGTGCTGCCTTGGCCGGTCTTGCTTGGTCACTTGGCCAGCCCATAATTCCTTCCTTTAAGCCCAATTAAGTCTAATTAAATCATACCTTAATATCTCAAAGTCTAGTCCCTAGCCGTAGGTCACATGTACACTCATATTCGTTCAATTGCGAATACCAACTTAGTCATATACCATAGCTACCATATCCATCAAAATAGTCCAATTGTAACTCAATAGTCCAATGGCTAGAATTCCACAAATTAGATTGGCCACAATCGTCACATGTTCAAGAATTGTCAAAATTGAGGATGCCACAAGAAGTACACTATCAGTGCCAAAAGTTATGTACGACGCTTACTTTGGTGCGAAAAGTTGTTGTCGGATCACTTAAGTGCCAAACTGGCGAAAAAAACGATCACTTAAGTGCCTCCGGCAAAAAATTCATGCCAAAAAATGACGTGACTTTTTTAATTAAAAATTTAATATGATTGGGCATTTTTTTTTTTTTTAAGAAAATTAGTCCATGTGGACTTTCTTGGCTGCTGTCCAATGAAGAAGAAAGAAAATCAATCCATCTTCTTCTTCTTCTTCTTCTTCAATGTTCACACCTATCGTTCTTCCTTTTTTTTTTTTTTTTTTTTTCTTCTCGACATGAAACGCCAAGGAGGAGGACAAGGTTGTTGTCGTTCCCTTCTACTAGAGCTCCTCCACAAAGCTTAGGTCTGTCTATAGAGGATGGCCCCACATCGTTGACGATCCACCCTCCGCCACCATGCACGTCCAGTGAACGGCATCCTAAGTCCCTGGCTTAGACCCAAGCCACAGCTCGAAGCCTCGTTCCCCCAACTTGGTCGGGAGGTCGTGGCTCCACGAAGCTAGAGCTTCAAGTCACGGGTCGTGTTGCTTCTAGGTTCTCTGTGACGTGACCTATCTCCTCAACCCTCTGACTTGAGACATCTTCTTGCTATTGAGCATCGAGCCATCGCACAAGTGGTGGCGTCGGGCATAGAATCGAAATCGAGTCAACCGCCTGACCTACCAGTAGAAGATTGTGCGATAAGGGAAGAGGTCCTTGATCGGGGCTTGAGGTCATGGGGAGACATCGCGAGCGTCCTCCCCAGGCTCCTCAGCCCCGTGTTCGCCACTAGATTTGTCCATTAGAAAGCCGCTGGCAGAGGCGGCATCATCATCTCGTCCTTCGATTACGAAGGAGGTCGAGACGTCCACCTGGCACACGTCCGGGGAAATCTGGGCTCGTTGACAATAATTAGGGTTTGAAATTGGGGATTTCTTTCAATTTGGCAAATTAGGGTTCTTATTTGGGGGGAAATGCTACTAGAAGATGTTGTCTCTTGCTTTAGATGCTAACTGGACTCTCCGGCGAGCCACATCAGCATAAGAAATTAATAAAAAAAGATTATGTCGGATTTCCAGCCAACTAGATTGAAGTTGGCACCAATGTGAGCGTTTTTCAAATTTTTTGGCACTTAAGTGATTCAACAGAAACTTTTGATACCAAAGTGAGCGACGTACACAAGTTATGGCACTAATTGTACTTATCCCGCGAATGGGAGGCTGGCCTTACTGATGGCCTTAGCAAGCTAGGTGAGAGCTGCGACCCTCATTAGGCACTATGGGGAGAAGAAGCCCAAGGAAGAAGAAGAGAAAAAAGAAAGAAGTAATAAACAATTCGAAAAAAAAAAAAAAATTATTTAAAAATTGTAATGTCAACATTTGTTAGACAATTGATGTTTATAGGCGCGTTTGGTAACGTTTCTGTTCCAGAAAATAAATTTTGAACAAAAAATAGTTTTATTTTTGTTTCTGTTCCTGAGAACAATTTCTGAATATAAGAGTGCGCTTGATAATTGTAACAATTTATATTCCAAGAATAGAAATGCGTTCGGTAAACATGTATAATTTCGTTGTTTCTTTTAATTTTTCAATAATTTTATTATATTTTTCCTTTTTTTCTTCTCTCTTTTTCATTTTTTTCCTTCTTTCTCTTTTGTGGCTAGTCGCTGGCCACAACGACTGCCGATGACCAAAGATGCGACCAAAAATGGTCCCTCAAAGTTCTCGATCCAAAACAACCTAAGTTTGATTTTTTGCTGAAAATCTCAGTTTGTAGAAAAATCTTCGGAGGATGAGTCGACATTCCTAAAATGATTTGTGACATGATAGAACTTTCAATTTCTGAAATTGGATTCAATTTCGCCTTTAATTTCAATCTGGCGCAATTTTAGCGTGTCTTAATCTACCGGGCAACTTTTAGGAACTTTTAACTCTTTTGACCCGTGGTCGATTATTTCGAGCCACAAAGTTCATCTTCGACACATTAACAACTCTCAGTTGTTGTGAAAATCTCGAGGTTCAAATACGGACACAGGATACTGAAAAGACAGAAAAATCGGTTTAGTGCTGTTTGACGAGAATTTTGCAATTAGGTGGAATCACCCACACTTAATCACATACCTCTGTCGAATCGACCTATCTCCGGTCTCTGATCGATTTTGATTGTGTCGTAATAACCCTTGTAGATTAACACGGTCGAGCAGTCAAAACTAGTCGAATTCTTAAGTCTATTACGTTAAAATCCCTTAACGACTTCACCTGACAAATTAGTTATCCCATGAGTGACAACTTAGGAAAAGAACTATTGGCGCATCGATGAAAAGCCCAACTTATCAATTGAAACTAGAACATGAAATTTACAATGTCACCGTCGGCCTCGCCCTAGCCTGGCGAGGTCAAACCTCGTGCCTGCCTATGAGGTTTGGCCTCGCCTTTGTTGGGCGAGGTTGAGCTCGCCTAGATATGGGTAGGTCGAGCCTCGCGTCGCTTAGCGAGGCTTGACCTCGTGTGACACCCTGAATTTCAGGTTCTATTTCCAATTGAATAAATTGGGCTTTTCATTGACGCACCTATAGCCTTTTTCTTTGAGTTGGCCACTCACGAGATAACTAGTCTATCTGATGAAGCCATTAAGGAATCTACATGTAATAGACTTGAGAATTTGACCGAGAATCGACTGCTCGACCATGCTAATCTGCAAGGGTCATTATAGCACAGTTAAAAATTGATTAGAGACTGGAGATAGGTCGATTCAACAGAACCATGTGATTAAGTGTGGGTGATTTCACTTAATTGCAAAATTCTTGTTAATCGGCGCTAGACCGATTTTTTTGTCGTTTTGGTATCCTGTGTCTGTATCTAAAACCTCGAGATTTTCACGACAATTGAGAGTCATCAATGTGTTGAAGATGTACTTGTGGCTTGAAAATAATCAACCATGGGTCAATTGCACGAAAAATTCCTAAAAGCTAACTGGTAAATTATGACGCGCTAAAATCGCACCAAATTGAAATTAACCGAGAAATTGAACTTGATTTCAAAAATTTATGTCGCAAGTCATTTTAGGAATGTCGACTCATCCTCTGAAGATTTTTCTACAAACCGAGATTTTTGGCGAGAAATCCAAAGTAAGGGTATTTTGGATTGGGGAATTCGTAGGCCCACTTTTGGGTGGATTTTCGGGATTTAATTTGATTCAATTGATGAGGAAAAATCATGGATTAAGTGATGATACCCTGGTGAATTTATAGGCTTTGATAAAAATTCGAACCCTAAACATAGTCAAAGAAGAAAAGAAAAATGGTGTCGGGTTTGGACGCCAAGTTTTATGTGCTCAATAAAACGAGGAGGTTTTGTATGAGGTGTGTGCAAAGTTTAGTGGGTTAATTTCAAATACGGGACCCCATACAAATTTATTTTGGAAAGTTTGAACAAAAAAACAAAGGGTGCCAAGTTTATTTTTCAAAGGGAGTTTTGGTGTTTTGGCTATATGAAGGAGACTAAGGTTGACCTGATTGATCGGTGCCTACTTCGTTAGGTTAATTTACTAGTTCGGTTTAATTAATTGCAATTCATTTCTTTATTTAATGGCAATTTATTTAATTATTTTGTAATTTATTTAATTATTAAATATTTTCGAGAAATTAGACGAGAATAGCCGGTGAATGGATTTTGTGCTGATTACATTGGTGTGTTCAGTTTATACAATTGGATGTTAATTTGTGCAAATTGAGTGCTGATTGGATTTTTAGTAATTTATTCCTAAAATTGTGAATTTCGATATTTATTCAGAAAATCCCGGATGTTGGGTTTTAACATCGAAATATATACTATATAAAACAATGGGATTTTAATTGGAGGTTATCAATTTTTCGGGTTCAATTTAACCGTGTACCCACACACGATATTTTCACCGGATGTTTTCAATAAGAAGAATACAAGCCAAGATCGTTATCTTAATTAAGGCATGTGAGTGCAAAGTACAATATCCTTGGCCGAAATTGAATGATTGTGTGTTGGTTAAGAGAACCTATCCCTACCGTGTGTTGGTGGATATTACCTTCCCCGGCGTGTGTCCGTGGATATTACCTATTCCCGGCATGTGTCGGTGGAAATTATCTATTCTCGGTGTGTGTCGGTGGATATTACCATCCTCGGTGTGTGTCGGTGGACGTCACATATTCTCGGCGTGTGTCGGTGGATAGAGGACCGGCGTGTGTCGGGTAAAACTGCATGTGCGGGTAGTAATAATTAATTAGAACGCATGTTGAATGAAAGTGATGGACTGATGTATGTCTCGACGTGTGTCGGTGGATAGAGGACCGGCGTGTGTCGGGTAAAACTGCATGTGCGGGTAGTAATTATTAATTAGAACGCATGTTGAATGAAAGTGATGGACTGATGTATGTCGGTAATTCTTGCTTGTGTGAGCAGTGTTTAATTTGTAATTCTTCCTTGTGTGAGTAGTGTTTAATTTGTAATTATTGCTTGTGTGAGCAATGATTGATTTGTAGTTCTTGCTCGTGTGAGCAGTGATTAATTTAGATATTCTAATTGATGTATGGAATTGCTATATGCATATGGTTGTAATATGAACTGTGTTGACCTACAGGAAGGATATGAGACAAGATAAGTCTCTGTGGTTGTATGATTGTGTGGTTATGACACCCTAAGCATATTACCCTCTTAATCGGGGTTTAGAGCATGAACTCACTGAGATTTATATCTCACTACCTCGTGGTCTTCACTTTTCAAAAGCTGGAGCCGAGCTAAGGTGATCTGGAGTCTAGGTCAGATAAAACAATTCCTTTTGGGAGTCGATCTTTTGAAGTCTTGTGATGGTAGACTTTCGTACTTGACTTAGTTGGTCTATAACAGCATGTTTTGTTTTTGAATCTGTTGTTCTACTTTTCTATCCCGAGATGGTTACCATCAAGGGATTATTTTATTCGCTTTTGCATGTACAATAAAATAAAAGGGTCGGCGACTCATCCTGGGAAGTCGCAAAATTTTATCAACCACTAAAGGATGGGCACGCGCTCGAGAATCAAGGCGTGACACCTTGCGCTGCCTGGGCGAGGTCGAGCCTCGCCGGTGGCTTGGTAAGGCTTGCCACCAGGCCACTGGCGAGGCTTGACCTTACCTAGGCGGTGCGAGGTCGACCTCGCCCTAGCTTGGTGGGGCTGAGCCTCGCGCCAGCTGGCGGGGCTTGGCTGAGCCTTGATTGGGCGAGCTCGAGCTTGCCCAGATTTAGTGAGACCAAGCTCACCCAGCCACTGGCGAGGCTTGGCCTCGCCCAGCCATGATGAGGCTCGGCATGGCCGGAGGCCTACGACACTCTGTTAGGTCACTGGTCAATAGGAAGAAGGAAAGAAAATAAGAGAAGAAAAAAGATGAGAGAGAAAAATTGTTTTTCGGAATTGTTCCTAGGAATACGAAGTAACTTTTTTCTACTTCTTGTTTCTGTTCAAATTTGTTCCTGGGAACAAAAGTTTTACCAAATACGTTTCTGTTATTTTTTTTCTCCCCAGAACAAAAGAGTAGAAATTTTTGTTCCAAGAAACAGAAACACTTTTTAACAAACATGACCTACATTAGCACTGGTTAGTCAAAATTGGCCGAATGAACTTAATTAATACTAATGTGAAAATATCTAAAACTAAATTTGTCCATTGAAATGTTTAGAACTGGATTAATACCATTATAATAAGTTTATGACTTTTTTTGTACTTTTCCCTCTGACAAATTGTATGCAAACTTCAAAAGAAGTGCTACTTGTACATGCTAAAAGGTTTGGATTTGACGAGGAGACTTACAAGATATTTCATGAATCTCAGTTGAGTCTCAATGCCCATACCCTTGGATTAAAAAAAGAAAGAGAAAAAAGAAATTAAGGTGAGATTTTGGACAGTTTGGTGCTCCATGGTGGGTGATAATTAATGAATATGGTCTACGAGTCTGTAGTGATATGTGTGGTTCAGATTAGAACAAATCATGAATTAAAGAAAGAAAATTTGTCGCTAGGAAAGTCTCTACTTGATCAACACATCTATGACGTGTTAATTAGGATAAGCTTAAAAAATGGTGGACGGATAGGGGAGCGAAGTTTTTAAAATTAGATTTTTCTTTTTTTTGTCAGTCCTACTCTATACCTACTCTACACTCACTCTCAGACTTTTGTCCTGCCTCTTGCAGGGCGTGGGAGTCGAAACCCACTCCTAAAGCTTGCGCATCCCCACCCCATCCCTCTCTGAGAAGGTGGGGGTTTGAATTATTCACCTCCCCCTTCCATGTTGGAAGGGTCGCCACTGGGGCGAATCCCAATGGTTAGTTTTTAAAATTAGATTAGGTACTAAGAAAAATTGAACATTATGAGACATTGCCACCAAATTCTTCAACCACCCATTAAGAAGTCGGTTGCGGTTGAAGTCGACATCTTCAAAATCAGATATAACGCGCAATTACCTTTTCTTGACCTAAGAAGGCACATTTGATCGACAAAGATGGCTGTTTTCCAGAAAGAAACTATTAATACAATTTTGAATTAGACATCTTGAACTTGAATCTCAATTGTTTCATTCTAAACTTGAACTATCCAAGACCCGATAGACACGTATACAACAAGGGATACACATTATTAGGTGAAAGGAAGTGAGACAAATCAAACTAGAGAAAAGAGCAATGCTAGTGTTGGATTGCTATTGGTTTTTGAATTTGCCCCCTTTGTTTAAAGGATCACTGACAATCTGGCCGATCACGGAGTGAATTATAATACTCTTGCAACAAATTAATAAATCTAGCAATCTCGTACTTTTAATGCCATATTGAAATTTAAGGGAAATCCATTCTTCTAGAGGCTAAGCTATTCAAAGAAATCTGATTTGGAAGGCTACACCAACCCACAAGTCACGAATCTAGAGGAACTTTAAAAATAGCATGATGCCAATACAATTAATTTTGGATTGACATGACTAGCGTGTTTGACCTTTCTTCGAAAGAAATCTAATTGTTTTATCATGTCGGTTGCAACTTAGGTTATCCACAAATTTTCCTGACCATGTACAAATTTAACAAAATATGCTTGAAATTGACTGCCACTTATGTTGCCAAAGTAATTTTTATAAATAAATCAAAAAGTATTTTAAAATGGGGAGGCAAATTGGGGGTTTGAAAGGAATTGAACTCAGATTCTCCTACTCCCTTGAATATCATATGAAATAAGTGAGATCATTGCCAACTATTTTAAAAGTTTAAACTGTAAAATGAATGTGTAATTTATTATATAAATATTCTAATGCTGAGTTTGTTTGACCAAAAAACCAAGATATGGCCAAGCAATACGACTTCCCTAAGCACCCTTTAAATTGGGCTGACAATAACACACAGTCATTTCATCCCACTTTTGAGAGATGGATGGAGTGGAGTTGCATGGAACTTGGGCGAGTCCATACAGCACCAGAGTCAAATGGGCATTAAAGCTGAAGGGCATACCATTTCAATACATTGAGGAAGACCTCTACAACAAAAGTGCCTTGCTTTTGCGATACAACCCAGTGCACAAAAAGATTCCCGTGCTCGTCCATGGCCAGCGACCCGTTTGCGAGTCCATGCTTATCATTGAGTACCTTGATGAAATGTGGCCCCAATACCCTCTGTTGCCCATTGATCCCTACGAGCGATCCGTGGCACGTTTCTGGGTGAAGTTCATCGAGGACAAGGTTGGTAAATCTAAGATTCTCTACTTTGGTAATTCATCTTTAACAAAAGTCAGTCATTCAATTCATGAGTTCCACGTGTTTCAATACCCAATTGAAACTTGCTATGAGACAAGTTGCATCTTATTGATGTTTCGAGTGCACGTGATGAAGGGTCCTAATATTTGGATGGTGTATCGGACACTCAGCGAAGTGCAAGAGAAGGCCATGAGAGATAGCTTGGAGATGCTGTCAATCCTAGAGGAACATGGTCCAAACAAGGGAAAGAAATTCTTTGGAGGGGACAACATTAACATCGTGGACATGGCATTTGGTGGGTTGGCACATTGGATGGGAGTCGTGGAAGAGGTATCAGGAAGGAAGATCTTCGATGCCGAGAAGTTCCCTCGCTTGCACGCTTGGATAGGCAACTTCAAGAGCTTGCCCTTGATCGCCGAGAACTTGCCTGATCAAGGGAAGTTGTGCCAGTACCTTGCCCGCCAAAGAGAGAAATTGTTTTCAACGTCTACACACAAATGATGCACGGACGTCGCTTCTTCTTTCGTGAGCCTCCATGATTGACGCGGTGATCTAGGATTCTATATGAAAGTACCGACCATCATTTGTATTTTTGTTGCCGTTTCTTTGTAGTGAGAGGGAAGCGTGTACTGTAGTCTGAAGTTTCAAGCTGAAGCTTCTAATTAGCATATGCAGTAAAGTAAAATGTATCTCTAGGCATCAGAATCTTGTCTCCTGAGGCAGGTATTGTCTTAGTTTGATGAAGTCCTTCTACATTTAGTCGTGATTATTGTAATATGACACTAATACGGAGATTACTAATGCTTCAATGTTTTGTGCTATGTTCCTAACCTATAAATTATTTCATATTTCTTCCTTTTCATTTTATATGATGAATATTGTATTGTAAAGCGAGATATTTTAGTATACTTTCTTGTCACAAGTGTAAAGCCTGATGTTGTATTTGTTGTTACTGATCAAAACAGTAAACAAGAAGCAGAAAAACCAGAACTATAGATATCGAAGAAGGAAGAGAAACTGGAGAGAACAGAGCACAAACTTGCTTCAGCAGTTCTCTTAAGAAACTGTCAAGTACAAGAAACCAACTTAAACAAAAGAAAATGGTAACTGCTCACACACACACACACGTGCAACTTGTAACTGCACCTAAACATGTACTTAACTTCCTAAATAACAAAAACATTATCTGCAACACATAACCAACTAAGCAGCAAATAAACCATAACAGAGGAAGAAAACAGAACACAGAAACTTCAGTAAAAAACACCAGCAGTACTGAGACATTAAAAAATCCAACAAACTCCTCCTTGGATCAGTAGCTGCTGCATACTCCAATTTTCTTTCTCAATGCTTCAAACCTTCCAGCTTGAAGTGGTTTAGTGAACATATCAGCAAGTTGATCTTCAGATCTGCAATAAACCAGCTTGACTTCACCATTCTATTGCACCTCACGTAGAAAGAAGAATTTAACCTTGAAATGCTTAGTTTTGCCATGAAAAACTGGATTTTGAGATATTGCAAGTGCAGCTTGGTTATCCACATTAATTCTGATACAGCCATTACAGTTCAGCCATAAGTCTTTCATTATCTTCTTCAGCCATAAAGCTTGATTTGCAGCTGCAGTAGCAGCTATAAACTCTGCTTCTGCAGTAGATTGGGCTACAATTTCTTGCTTTTAGAACACCAAGTGAAACAAGCGATCCAAAACTGAAACAATATCCAGATGTACTCTTCATATCACCCATCGAGCCAGCCCAATCACTATCGAAAAACCTTGTAAATTGAATTCTTGACTCCTACGAAACTTCACACCAAAGAACATGGTTCCTTTTAAATACCTCAAGATCCTCTTTGCTGCAATCAAATGAAGCTGACTTGGTTCATTCATAAATCTGGATAGAACACTTACAGCAAATAGAATGTCTGGTCTAGTTCTTTGTAAGATACATGAGACACCCTATTAAACTTCTATACATCGAGGCATCCACAGCATCGGTTCCATCACTCTTCGCAACTTCTCTTTAGCTGCCATAGGTGTGCGACACTTCGACAGTCTTCCATCTGAAACTTCTTTAGAATTTCCTTCAAGTACTTCCTCTGACAAATGAAGATTTCATAAGGACTTTGCTTAACTTCCAGACCTAAGAAGTAAGCCATTTTTCCTAAGTCTGTCATCTCAAAACCAGCAAACAAACTTTGCTTAACACTTTCTATCGGTGAGCATCATTTCTGTCACCAAAAGATCATCCACATATAGAGACAGAACTACCACACTATGATTTACTTTCTTAATATAAAGAGTGAACTCACTTAAGCTCTTTTTGAAACCAAAATCCAGTAGATATCGATCTATTTTTCCATACCAGGCTCTTGGAGCTTGCTTGATCCATATAAAGCTTTGTGCAATTTGTATACACTTTCTTCTTGCCCTTTAATACTGAAACCTTCAGGTTGTTCAACAAAAATTTCCTCTTCAAGCTCACCATTTAGAAATGCAGACTTGACATCTAGCTGAAAGATAGTCCAACCCTTCTCTGCTGCAACAGCTAACAGGAGCCTTATTGTGTCCAGCCTTGCAACTGGAGAAAAAGTTTCTAAATAGTCTACTCCCCATATCTAAGCATAGCCTTTCACAACCAGCCTTACTTTATACTTATTAACAGAGCCATCAGGATTGAGTTTTGTCCTAAACACCCACTTAACTCCAATTACATTCTTGTCTAATGGCCTGTCTACTAGTTCCCAAGTCTGATTTTTCGAATCATTGCCATCTCCTCTGCATTGCTGCAATCCACTTCGATCTTCCTTGGCTTCAGCAAAATTGGATGGTTCGAGCACGCCACATTACTCCTTTCATAGATCTCAGCAAGTGACCTTGTGCCTCTCACAGGTTCATCATCTATATTTTCTTCCATTTCCCCTGTAATTCCATTAGTCACAACATCTGTTTCAGGTTGTCTTTCAAAGTGCTTCAGTTCAGTGATCCTTCCATCTATCCAATTCCATTCATCTTCCTCTAAAAACACGACATCTCTGCTCACAGTTATCTTCCCTGTCATTGGATAGAAAATTCTGTAAGCCTTTGATTGAATGCTATATCCAACAAAAATCCCAATCTCTGCCTTTTTATCAAGTTTGTCCCTCTTAACATCAGGAACATGAGTGTAACACAAACATCCAAAAACCTTCAGGTTTTTTACAGAAGGTTTAACATCTAGCCAGCCTTCGAGAGGTGTTACTTTCTCTAAAGCTTTTGTAGGCAATCTATTTAATAGGAATACAGCAGTGTTGGCAGCCTCAGCCCAGAACCTTTTAGGTAAATTTTTCTCCTGCATCATACATCTGGCCATCTCCATAATGCTTCTGTTTTTTCTCTCACTAACCCCATTCTGTTGAGGTGAGTAAGGGGCTGTAAATTGCTGTACAATTCCTGCTTGCTCACAAATCAGCTTAAATTTGTTAGTTGTATACTCAGATCCATTGTCAGACCTGAGAGCTTTGATTTTCTTCTCACTTTGGTTCTCAACTAAAGCTTTAAACTTCATAAACACATCGGCTACTTCGGTCTTAGCTCGCAGAAAATAGATCCAGCTCATTCTAGTCAAATCATCGGTAAAGGTAATAAAATACCTGCTTCCATTTAGAGAGGGTTCGGACATAGGTCCACACACATCGGTGTGAACCGGTTCCAGCTTTTGACATGTCTTCGAGACTCCTCCTTTGAAGGGAAATCTAGCTTGTTTGCCAAGAAGGCGGGTTACGCATTGTGGAAGCTCTTCCTCCAAGCTTGGTAAGTCATCTACCAGGCCATTTTTCTGCATAACCAGCATACTCCTCCTGTGAACATGCCCAAGTCTTTTGTGCCATAGCTCTATGTTTTCTTCTTTACACTTCAAAGCCATCTGCTGCATCTCATGTGGCTTGAACATAAAGCTTTTATCCCTCATTGGAACTCTCAAGACTTCTTTGCTGTCAGCATCTTTAATGAGACATTCCCTTCCTTCGAACTTCACTATATAGCCCTTCTCCACTAACTGACCAACACTTAACAGATTTTGGTCAATATTTGGCACAAAGAGAACATCCCTAATTAACTTTACCCCCTGATTCCCTTCAACGGCAACTACACCTTTACCTTGAACTTCAATATGATGTCCATTGCCAATTCTGACTTTGGACTTTACTGTTTTGTTTATACTCTTGAATAGCTCTAAGTTGCCAGTCATGTGATTAGTACAACCACTATCTATCAGCCATGTACTATTTTCGACTAAAGACTCACCAGCTGAAGCAACAAATAGGTGCTCTTCATCAACTTTACTCACTGCCACTTGTGCTTCTCCTGTTTGCTGATAAGTTTTCCCTTTGCAAATTGCTTCCATATGACCCAACTTGTGGCATCTTCGCACCTCGCATCGGCCTTTTCCAACATCTAAAGGACTGATGGTTGGTTCCACCACGCATCTTGACATGGCCTTTTATTATTTTTCCATTTGCTAGATCCACCAGCATTTCCTTCTTTTGGTAAAAATCTCGAATCAGCAACATTTCCCTTAAACTGAACCCATTTCTTCCCTTTGCCTCCATCATTTTGCTTTACTTTGGCTTGCAATGCCCCCTCAACATAATCTTCTCTCCTCATTAGTCCGCTATGCTCCGTGCACGCAAAGCATTCAGCAACTCGCAAGTTTTATATCAGCCAAGTCCCTTGTGTTTTCCAAAGAAGCTATAGTAGCTTTGAATTTTTTGGAAGAGACACTAGGATCTTCGAACAAGCCTATCATCCCTCAAGTCGGTTCCCAAAACTCGATTTTATCGGCTATTCCCACTAGCCTATCTCGAGTATTCCTTCACTCGACTCGATTCCTTCATCTGTTGTCTCTCAAATTCTCTCAAGAGATTCAGCACCTTCATACCTCTTATCTTCTCATCTCCTTCATATTCTTCCTTCAAGAAATCCCATATGGCCTTCGCGAGTCACACTTCATAATTCTGGTGAAGATGGTAGGCGAGACAGCAAAGCATATAGGCAAGATTTTGCCTTGGCTTTTCGTGTGGTTCTATCTTTATGAAGCTTGATCTGATTCATAGTCGGATTATTTGGAAGTGGAGCAACTTCATAATCATCCTCCACAGCTTCCCACAGATCATGACCCTCCAGAAATGCTTTCATCTTAACAGCCCACGCTTGATAATTCTCTCCAGTAAATACTGGAGAAGCCATCGCAGAAAAACCACTTGAACCTGTCTCCATCACCCTCTAACCTCTTTGCACTTCGATACTTGCTTCACTTCACGGTCCCTCAAGATCATTCAATGCTCGATACCACCGTTGTTACTTGATCAAAACAGTAAACAAGAAGCAGAAAAACCAGAACTATAGATATCGAAGAAGGAAGAGAAACTGGAGAGAACGAGCACAAACTTGCTTCAGCGAGTTCTCTTAAGAAACTGTCAAGTACAAGAAACCAACTTAAACAAAAGAAAATGGTAGCTGCTCACACACACACACGTGCAACTTGTAAGCGCACCTAAACATGTACTTAACTTCCTAAATAACAAAAACATTATCTGCAACACATAACCAACTAAGCAGCAAATAAACCATAACAGAGGAAGAAAACAAAACACAGAAACTTCAGTAAAAAACACCAGCAGTACTGAGACATTAAAAAATCCAACAATATTTACAAAATAAAATGGGTAGACTGGATCTTTGGAATTTTTTTATAGACATGGTCAGTAAAGACGTTATGGTTAGGCAGTGAACTTGGAGGAAAGAGAACAAATTTCAAAAGGAGAAGTAGGCAAATGTCATGTGCCAAATGTTTTCTTCTTTGAGGACAAGCCCATGTGATGTTTGGTCAGCTTGAACGTCGGGTCGCCTTCCCTCGTAGATCATTCCCAAAAAAAGTATTGTGAATCACATTCTCCTAAGCCCAATTTAACTCAGGCGTCTAGGTCACTTTAGCACAACTACTGGTTTTGGTTTGTCATGACCATTATCTTAAAAGCAATATTGACTCTCGACCAGTTTATGCCTAAGAGGTCGACATTGCCAAAAATAGTAGTTGTATCAACACTAATGCATCTCTCATTCTTCATCTGATGCCACAAAGCCCCATTTTTCAGCTTGGTATGTGAGCCACGACATCCTCTCCCATCCAATTTCAACATCACCCTCGTGGGCTATTCTATCAGCATCCTTCAATCATCACTGTCCCTTCCTTGAGACCATGAAAAATAAATGCTTCTCCCAACAGATCAGGCTACTCTAGTCCAACGGTTACTTCCCCCAGTGCAAGTTATTAGCAAATGCGGTGTCCTGAGCCAACTGTGCTCCTTCAGCAGAACTTTCCTTCACTTGCGGCTTATCCCGATCTTAGCAAACCAATTAAGATCTTGTTAGAAACATGGCGACAGATTTGTTTTTAATATCTGCCCATATGATTTGGGAAACCTTGCTCTAATACCATTTGTCAAGGCTGAAAATTTCCTGGCAAATACAACATTAGGCTTTAGTCAACAGATACTGTCTTACTGGGCAAGAATGAAGTTTTGAACCAAGCTTCCCTATTATTTCATGAAATTTCTCAACGTTTTGCCTGCGCAATTTGACTCAACTAAGAGTAAACAACTAACCGTGCATTATGGCCCAACATGGTGCAACGATCTGTCTTCAGACTCTCAAGGCATAAAAAATCTGTAGCTTCATGGCGCATGGACAAGCCAGTACAGTCAATATGTGTTATGGGCTCTGAAGCTCGAGGGAATTCCATTCGAGTACATAGAGGAGCATCTCTCCAACAAGAGTGACTTGCTGTTGCAGTACAATCCGGTGCACAATAAGATTCCTGTGCTTGTCAATGGTGAAAGACCCATTTGTGAGTCCACGGTTATCATCGAATTCCCTGAAGAGAAGTGGCCACAACATCCTCCAATGCCAAGTCACACTCAGGGGAGAGCCATGGCATGGTTCTGTGCCAAAATTAGCCCAAGAAAAGGTCTCTCTCCCTCTTCCCTTGTGCACATATGCGTACAATATTTGATGATGAAGCAGGTTCATAAAACTTATGTACCTAAAAGTTAAAGACGATTGGCAGATGAAATCGAGGGGGACAGTGATGTACAAGTGTCAATGTTGCGATGTGCAAAAAGAAATGGTGAAACAAACAGACACTGTGTTGGTTATGTTAGCAATTGTATAGATCAGAAATTAAACAGGCTTATCCATGAGGGAGTTCCAAGTGTTTTTTCTTGTGGAGTTGTATTGTTACGTTTGGAATTTAGTTTAGCAAACAATTCCGTGTTACTGCATTAAGTGGACTTTAACGTCCCAGCAGTTTGGATAGGCTTGATCCCTTTGTAATAACATTTCGTGAAGACTTATGCTTTAACATGCCTATGGCAGGTTCCTGGGTGGTCAAACATTACCTGTCGCAGCAAAAGTATAACGTCGTCTGTCTCCTTCATCTGGGATCAAATCAGAAACACCGCATGACTTGCGAAGTAAGATTGGTCTCATACGATTTTGATTATGGAGACTTAAGATGTTTGCTTTCAAGGAGTGGATGTGATCATCCGGAGTAAAATCCGCTCCACAGGAAGCTTTTTTGAGTTTAAGTGGAAAAAAATAAAAAAAGAATAACTAGTAATTACCCTGCGGCGGACGAGTTGGTTCGCTCCTTACTCCCTCATCTGAGATGGAAGAAGTTCGAAACTTCTTGCTCCCATTGCGCGACTTAAGTGGGGTGCCGTGGGAGGTGGGTTCCCGCGATAGTGCTCCTGGATTTATGTCACCGGCTGCTGGCTATACGGCCATCAAAAAAAAAAAAAAAAAAAAGAACGAATGACTAGAGTCCAATATTCTGTCCAAAAAGAACTTCTCTCCTTCTCCAGTTCTCTTTCTTTCCCTGGTCAGTGACCATTGATTTTTACATTCAATAATTTTACTATGGTCAAAGACCTAACCTTTCACTGTTGTATTGAACCTTGGGTGAAGAACAGGAGAAGATCCACAAAAATATAATGGAAATGCTGACAATACTTGAAGATTATTGCGGACATTGCCTTTGGTAGTGTTGCTCACTGAATGAGCTTCGTGGAGGAGGTGTTGGGATTGAAGCTATTTAACGCAGAAAAGTTCAGGCGCTTGCAATGTTGGATGGAGAATTTCAAGAAAGTGCCAATGATACGTGATAACTTACTTGATCATGAAAAGCTTTTGGCATGCCTGAAGCGTTGAAGGGAGTGATTATTTGGAAGTCCATGAAGATCTTGTATGAATTCAACTCTGTCCTTTTCCTCCATTTACTATTAGTATTTCTTTTTTTGTGAAAAATAAATTATATCTCATAACAAGTCCAATTGCTAATTTTATGGCGAAAAAGAGTTGGGACTTTTTCCGCTATCATATCTTCAACTCTACCTTAACGTATGTTGGGTTGTGAGGACCCAAATGGGGTCACCAGAAAATGATAGTGCCCCAAGTGATTATATGCTTAATTTACTTCTGTTCTTTTTCAAAAGAATTCATCCGGTATACACCCAATCGGCAATGCAGGCTCATTACCTGTAGAATTTAAGGATCAAACGCATTTTGCTGCTTATGGCAAGAATTCCATGTTTTTTCTCTTTATTCTAAAAAATCTGTTGCTCGTGACCAGACCTCAGTCTATGGATTCATCTGGGACGAGTGGGGTAAGATGATTCATGAATCCATCGCCTCCACTCAGGTTGAATTGTCCAAGTGACGGTTCTCAGTCACACACCTAAAATTCCTAGGAAAAATGAATTTTCTAAGAATATGGCAAACTTCTCAGGAAAAACAGAAATCTTCGGGATCTCATGGATTAAGGAAACAAAATCTCTGAAAGTGTTAACCTATGTCAAAGTTCTCTAGAGTCAGGGGGAGGTTAGTTTGCTAGAGCAACGAAAGACTATTTATCTTGAGAGAACTCTCCAGGCAGCATGTTTGCCGAGTGGATGAATAAATTTAGTCAGAGCAACGAGGATGGAAAAGCTAAATGGAGAGGATGGCATTTGTGATGCTTTGAACTGGATTCATCCATACTCTGGGCAAACAATTGATAAGGTTAGATCCATTTACTTTCCTTAAAATTGCCAAAGCTGACATTGCATAGAGTTTGTTTTCCTCAGCTATGCAAAAATTGGTGTAACATTTGAGACACTCTCTATCTCTGGTTAGTCTTTCGTGCATTCTTCCTGGTTTACCTTATCCCACTAGGCCTTAATTTTCACCAGGAGCATGTGTATCTTTTACTTATTTGTAAACAGCGGCAGTCTATAAATGTAGCAGGAATCGAACCACTTTCTGGGTTGGTGGGCAGCCATTTTGGACAATATACTTGGCATTTTGAAGAAACATCCTAAAAGTAGGACCACAAATAATGATCCGAAAGTTGCAGTTATGAAGAATCTACAAGAAAATTCGTTGGTAATTTTTCCAGCATTTTCGTTCCTCACCATTGCATATGTTCAACAAGGAAATGGGCAGAATTGATTGGTGAGGCTAAAAATTTTAATTCCTGTTTGTTTTAAGCTGCAATTTCGTCCAAGACTTTTCTTATAGAAATTATCCTTCTCATGTGATTTTCTTCTCCATAGTCATGATTTCTTCAGTAGGTCCTTAAAGCCACAGCCTTTTCAAAGATGCTTTCAAAGATGCTTGTGATGACTTTTCTCTTTGGCTTGTCCAATGTAGTTGCCAAGTTGGACCGGAGTTATTATTTGTCAAAAGACAGGTTGTCAACTTTAGAAAATAATTGACATAGTTGCTTTCATCTCCTCCGTGTGATCGAAGTGTAATTGGGACAATTTATGCGTGCTACAAGGCAGAGAACCATATCCATATTTCCCTGGTTACACCAATCTTCTCAACTGGACATAAAGCGAGGACTTTTCGCACTCTCCATTGATTAGGCTTCTCTTAACTTTATATTTCGTCTTTGGCAATGGAAGAAGTGAAGTTGCATGGTTCCTGGGCAAGTCCGTACAGTCGCAGAGTGATATGGGCTCTGAAACTGAAAGGCGTGGAATATGAGTACGTTGAAGAAGATCTCTCCAACAAGAGCCAATTACTTTTGCAGTACAACCCAGTTCACAAAAAGGTTCCAGTCCTCGTTCATCGTGGGAAACCAATCATCGAGTCCCTTGTTATTCTGGAGTATATTGAAGAAACATGGCCTGAGCCTCCCTTGCTGCCTAAAGATGCTCACGAGAGAGCCTCATCTCGGTTTTGGATGAACTTTATGGCGGAAAAGGTGAGTCTTAGTATACAACTTTTGCATCTTCAGCAGTAGATCTTCAAGTAATTGATTAGAAGAAGAAACCTAGTCAACCATAATCATTGCAGATATTGCATTGATTTTGTTTTTCATGCTATAACCAAAAATCTGTCGTTTTTCAAGTTAATGTAGTTATATCTTTAATCATAGATGTCCCCCAGCATACTTAATCCAAGTGGTCTGCTGCCCAAGCAAAAAATTTTATTGCTCCGGTTCGTTTCTCTTTGTGTTGAAAAATTGTTGGATTTTCTTCTTGCCGCCTTCCGATTTCAGCACTGTTCTCCTTTTTCTCTGGGAAACTTCTACTCTATTTAAACTGTGAATATCCAAGAACTTCATCTTCTCGCACAATCTGATCTGCAAAAAGTGATTCCCACTTTAATTACTCTACCCAGACGTTAGTCCACTTAATCAGGATGCCAAATATCTACATAATTGCAATGATCCTGTGAGAATAGCTAACATCAGATATTTTCTTCTCCTTTTTTGTTTTTGTTTTTCATTCATGTAGGGTCTTACCTTTTTCAAGTTCTTCAAAATGTCCCGAGGAGAAGAGAGAGAGAAGGCAACTGAGGAAGCACTTGAAGTCTTGAGGACTTTAGAACATGAAGCTCTCGCGGACAAGAAGTTCTTCGGAGGAGACAACATAGGACTGGCAGATATTACATTTGGATGGTTGGCTTGGTTTGAATGTATGGAAGAAGTCGTCCATGTGAAATTGCTAAGTCCCACCACTTTCCCTCGTTTGCATTTATGGGTTGAGAATTGGAAGGAGGTTGATGTGGTCAAAGAAAACATCCTGACTCTGAGAAATTGTTGGGCCATTTTAGAAGGTTCAGGGAGAGGTTCACTTCTCCAAGCTAAAAAGAGAATAAAATAAAGTCATGGTAGTATAATGATGTTGGGAGAAGAGACCGAACCAATGTGGAAAATACTTTTTTCGTCGTGTGAGATCCTCTCGTTTGATATGTGATGATAGATTTTTCGCACTGATTGGCTCAATATTTAACCCGTTATTATCTTTCTGTTGATTTCTCTCATTTGAAAGGGATTTTTCCTGTAAGAACGTATTACTATCAATGAGTGAGTCGATTCCTGAAAATTAGGAAATCTTTACAACATAAAATGCAACGCCATTCCATATTTGCTTAGGGCGTTTTTTTTTTTCCCCACATGAATGCTGAATATTGGGAGAGAACAAGAAATGCTGAGGAAGTAGAATGCGGCATCTTAAAAGAGGGAAGCTTGTGTATTGGTGCTTAGAAAGAAAATTAGCATATGTATCTGTCTTCATAGTTAGAAAAAAAAAAAAAAAAAAAAAAAAAGATGTAATTCTGGAAATGCTTATATGCACATCAAACTCAGCATGTAAGATACAAAATTTTCCAATTATTTACTAGATAAGGATCACATTTTCTTCTTGCTGTCTTCAGAGATTTCATCCTTACCCTCCTTTATCTTAATTAGGATTACAAAACCAAATCTGTGGCCATACTTTGGTAATACCAAAGCCAAATGAGTAGATCCAGAAGCATCTGCCTGAGGTACAAGTCTCTACAGCTATATTAATACCGATCGTCTTACTTTTATCTGATTAGAAGTTTGCTAATGCCAATGAAGCATTCCTACTTCTCAAAGTATTCTCTGAAGTGGGTGTCTCTTCTTCATTCTCCAATTTGTCCTCCTTTTCAAGGTTAAGCTTGTCACGTGCACGTTTCACACAATTTTCCTTCTCAATTGGGGTAATTTTTTTTTTTTTTTTTTTTTTGACACAAATTTGATAAGTACACACCTAAATTTTACCATTTCTTTTAGGATTTAATCGCATACAAAATTAAGAATGAATTTGTATTTAAAAAAAAGGAAGTGAAGAGTAAACTAAATAATTTTTATTAAAATGCATTGTGTATGTTTTCATTAAAATCTATTATGTGTAGACATTAGAAGCATTTACATAACTATCATTAATTATTAAAATTAAAAATTAATTTAAAAAAAAAACGAAAATTTAAAATGAAAAATAGCGGACCGGACTAGGCCCAGTCCTTTCCCATTCTCCTCTCCTCTGCATCTTTTTCTGTCTGGGTCCAAGCCCAACTACTTTTTTCTTTTCCCTGAGCCCGGCCCCTTCTCTCTTTCCCCTTCTCCCTCGCGCCCTCACGCCGGTTTGCTCTGAGCGTACAAAGCAGGGGAAGAGGCAGAGGATCGCGAGAGCAGGTGAGCGTGATCCCAGGGTCAGACATCAAGCTGGCCGCGACAGGCTGGCGGTGGTAGAAGCCATGCGCGCCTGTCGCTGGCCGTTAAAAAGCAGAGAGCTGGGGATAGGTACGGCCCTCACCATGCCCCATTTCCGCCCCTAGTTTCGGGTTTGCCCAACCAGACCACTGTGCCTGTTTCGTGTGAGCCTCCACTCTCACTTATGACGTATCTTTCTGTTGTTGGATCATTATATGCTCATTGTCCTGCGTCTCGGTCCTCGTCCGAAATTCCATCGTGCTCTTTTTTGTTCCTCATATAGCGTATGCCACGTGTTTGACGAAATGCCTCAAAGGAGAGTCAGTTCTTGCTTAAACTCGAGATTGACGTATCCTTGCTTCTCTACTCGTGAATCGTGTTTTTTTTTATCATGTTTGTGGTGTTTTTATATGGCTTTCGCCCAAGAATCGTGTATTATCGAGTGGGTTTTTTTTTTTTTTTTTTTTTTTTTTTTTTTTTTGGTTCCAGTAAGTGAATTAATGGTTGCCATCGTTTGTGGCCGTCGACGGTCAATGCCGGTCGGGATGGACGACCGGCGGACGGCGGTGGCTTGGTGGTGGAAGGGTCGTTCTTTGTTCCGGGCCATATCATTGTTTGGGTGAGTTTCGGTGAGGCCATGTTTTGGGGAAGAAGGAGCTTGGGGCGTGTAGAAGGTACGTGGGGAAGAGGAGGAAAGTAAAAGGAAAAGAAAAGAAAAGAAAAGAAAAAAGGAGTAATGAAAAGAAATGAACAAAGACAAAAGGAAAGACAGGACGGTGGATGGAGGACGTTTGATGAAGGCATGAAGAAAGAGTGCAAGGGGGATGGGACATAATGGGGAAAAGACAAAAAAAAAGAAAAAAAGAAAGAAAAAATAGAATTTTTTTTTAGATTAGTATCTTGAAAAACTCTAAATTGATATATTTGTAATAAATTTATCTTAAATTATTTTTTTATCATAAAAAACCAAAAACTGATACATCTGTAACAAATTTACCATGACTGACCATAAAAAATCATAAATTAGTACATTTATGACAAATTTATCACAAACTAATTTAGTTAACCGCAAAAAACCATAAACTATTAAATTTGTGATAAATATATTATTCGTTAAATTTAATTAATACCACCAAAAAAATAGAAAAATCGTAAACTGTGACAAACGAAACATAAAATCTCAAATTTGTATACTAGTCAACTTTGTACATATAATTTAACTTAATAATTTAATAGTAAAATTTAACGAAAACTAACAGAGTAAATTTATCACAAATATACCAGGTTTGGAGTAAATTTGTCAAAAGTATATTAGTTTAGAGTTTTCTATGGTCAAAAAAAATAGTTTCGGGATATTAATTATTTTTCTAAAAAAAACTAAAAATTTCATTTTTTATCCGATGGGTCGGATCGGGTTTGGGTCAAATCGGGAATTAGATTGGGTTTATCCCGGTCCGAATCCGCTTTCTTGAATATTATTATATTAAATATTAAAAATATGTTAAAAATTTCAAAAAAAAAAAAAAAAAAAAATTCAAAAAGTAATAAAATTTTAAAAAAATCCGAAAATTCAACAACTTTCGGAGAACATTAAAAAATTCAGAAAATTTCAGAAAATAGTGAAAACTCGATTTAAAAAATAATGAAAAAAATTAAGGAAAATTCCAATAATTCTTAGAAAATTCCGAAATTCAGAAAGGTCTAAACACTTAAAGTAGTAATTAGAAAGACACCGAAAAAAAAAATCAAAACTATTAAAAAATGTTTTCAAAGATTTGAAAATTCTATTTTTGAAAAATACAAAAAAATTCTAAAAAATTAAAAAAACCTTCAAAAATGTCAAAATTAATCTCTTGGGTTATTTTCTCCTAAAAAATGGAAGTCTTCCAATTTACAATTCTACTTAAGGTTGACAACTCTACCTTAAGGTTTTAGTTGTCCTTAAAGACAAATGCCCTTGATTATGCAATTTTGGGACGTTGATTTTGGTTCCCCTTTAGTCTAGTTGGGATTAATATTTATCTTTTTCTTAGAATTAAATCTTTAGTCTCTTGTGAAATGTATTTAATGCTTCCCTTGGTTGTTAATTGGTATGTTAATGATTATGTACCCGCATGATCACATCACATATTAGTAAATAGGTATAAAATCAGTCCAGACTGCCTAACAAAAACATCATTTTTTTGAAAATGAACCAAATTAGGTATCAAAATGGCATGTCTCACTTAGTTTGTGGCTAACTCTAATAAACTAATGACGACTCTTTACTACAAAATTCTTATGGACCTTCCAATGTCGCGAGAGGTATGGGCTTTGGAGAGTTCGTACCTGATCATAGGTCATAGGCTCGTCTTTTGGACAATACCACTAAACCTATATTTCCTCCCCCAAGGGGTAGGTCGTGACAATAAGGAAAAGAAAGAATTACTCATCCAGATTGGTGAGCCTCAAATTAAAACCAAGTGCGATATTTGCAACCCACGACCTACAAGTTGGCCTAAAAACCCCATGTTCGGTGAATGCTTGCCCGAAACTGTTCCCCGCTGAATTGCCTTTAGAGTAGGATGACGTATGTGGTGAATAGCGAAGCTTGTAGTAGCAGTTAAGGCCTGAGAGCGGATCCCATCCCATAGGTTTTTCGAAAGGGGCAGCGCAAGTCGAGGGCCAAGTTGTTCCCAACCTCATGCTCACTCAAAGCTTCTTGGGTCTCCTTCCCACCTTCTTCTCCTTCCTCTCTGCCGTTGCACGATCTGCAACACAAAAATCAGCCCTTTTTATGAATAGAGACATCAACAAAACCACCTCTGTTCTGACATTTCTTGCTTAAGAAACAGAGCAGCTCGAGACCTGAATAACTAAAATCAGAATTGACTCCATTTCGGGTTGTAATTCGGGGCTCAAGAGACTCGTTTCAACGAGCACAGTCCACCTTTGATGTTTAAAATGTGCGTCGAGCCTTGTTTATCGTTGGTGAAACCTTGGTCCCTCATAAGTTAAACTTAAGGATTATTTGAAAATGGGGAAAAATTGGGGGTGTGCAGCCACATTTGTAATTTGCTATTTGAAAAGGAGAATTGGATACTCTAGCCAGACTGTACGTAACTGGGTAGTTTCCTTAAGCTAGATGTGGCCATGAAAAAAAAATCATATTTAAGACATGATGACAAAATAACATAATATGACAATACTCACATACAACATAACATAGCAAGTGAAGTTCAAAAATGATAACCAAACAACATGACACGGCAAGATTCACATATAACATGACAGTACAAATCAAATTTCAGAACATGATGACAAGATGACAAGGCATGATAAATAAAATTCACAACAGATGATGGAATGACGTAACATGATGGCAATATCCACATGTGATGTGACATGACAAATATAATTTCAAATCATGATCAAGAAGAGACATGACATGACAATAAGGAGAATAATAAAAAGAGTCTTAAACCTATTTTAATTATATCAATTCAATCTTAAATATTTTATTGTCACTAATTTAGTTCTAAATTTGATGTATTTATACCAATTTAGTCAATTCGATCAATTTTGAAAGGAAATCGCTAACATGGATGTTAGCCGTCCTACATGGTGTGACTGGTGCTAACGTGAACAATTTTGATAACATCTTAATAATTTTTCTAATTATTTATTTATCTATTTATTCTTTTCTGTTTCCTTTTTTTTCTCTCTCTCTCTCTCTCTCTCTCTCTCTCTCTCTCTCTCTACTTCCCTTCTTCCTCTAGTAGGGACAAAAAGAAAGAGAGAGAGAAAAAAAAAAAAAAAAGAAAAAGACAATAAATAAATAAATTTTGAAAAATATTAAATTTCAAAATTTTCCACGTTAGTGTTGATTGTGCCATATAGGATGACTAGTGTTCATGTTAACGATTTCTAGCCAAAATTAATTGAATGGACTGAATTAACACAAATACAAAAAATTTAGAACTAAAAAATAAATTAGTCTATAATTGAATTGATACAATTGTAATATGTATAAGACTTTTTGGTAGTTTTCACTATGAGAATAATCACATGCAATATGTCAAAATTTATAATGTGACGACAGAATAACATAGCATAACAATAATTAAGTATAGTGACATGATAAATCAAATTTCAAAATATAATAACAAAATGACTAAGGATAGTGATATTTGCTTTCAACAAGATATAGCAAATAATATTGAAAGTACAATAATGATGTGAGGTATGATACTTACACTAAGTGGGGATTTATTTTCATTCAATTTACAACTTTACTTGGACACGGTATGGTTTATATAGAAACACACATCCTTTCGGCTGAGCTGAATTGGAGTCATTATTCAATTAAAATCATGAATTGAATGTCCAAATGCATGAGATCTCAGTTCATTAGTTTGAATCACGATGGCTATTAGCTTTTGACCTTTAGTTATATTGTCATAACCAATCTTACATGGGAACCCAATCAATTCAGGATATGACATATGGGTTTCTCACGAATAAAATAGGTGTCTAATGTAATCCTTCAATATATTCACCACCTTATACATCCTCAAAATTGCACAGTTTATCTAATGAACTGATGCGGGAGCAACAACTTAGCTCCATCATCTCACTTAGCATCATCATTGCTCATTCAAGCCAATATAGAGTTAGCGCATAATGTGCTTCAATGGGTCAAAATTGAAATTTCCAACTAAAGTAGTATCAAAACATTTTTACCAAAGTTATCGATATTGATGATTAATGAGTTATCGAAATTATCGATACCAATGATTGATGAGTTACAAAATTCTTGGTACGATATATTAGTTGCTAATTTCTCAGTACACTTTATTAGTTGTTGATCTCGAAATTTAATATCAATGCGAGGCCATTTTGAATAATTTCCTTAGTTATTTGATAAAGTCTTGGCATATTTATCTTCTGGTCAAAGGTGGGAGCACGAAATTTGTTTGCCAAGCTGAAGAATCAAATGCATCTCTATTTTCCTAGTAGTCTTTATTGTTATGTAACTTTCAAAAGTCAAAGTTTTGAGTTTCAATGTCTTTAATGTTAGGCTAGTTCCCATGTCTACTTATTACTTTGCTATTTCCTAAACTATATTCCTCCTATAAATAGAGGAAGCCTCTCAATTGTAAGAGATTAGATTTGATGAATGAAAATACTTAAGATTTCCTTTGCGTGAGTGAATATCTTTGGAGAGTGGACAACTCCTATTTCAGTCTCTTTATTCTTGGAGTGTTGATTATTTATCGGTGGTGAGCCAAAAAAACCCTTTATCATCGGCCGGTCGATTTTTCTTTAGGTTTTGGAGGTGACCTTCTCTTATCCCAAAGTCCTTTATCTTTGGTGGGTGATTCGTCTTTTAAGCCTTAGTGGTGAACTTCGTTTGTCCCAATCTTTATCTTCGATTGGTGGTGCGTCATTTAGACCTTGATAGGATCATAATCTATCCTTTATTCTACAATTCATCCTTTGATATTCATTCCCATACACCCCGTTCTATCATGCTTTTATATTTACTCATTGAAACCATCCTCATAAACACTATTTCCTAGAATTGAAAGTGACGGAGATGGCGTCTGCATAGTAAAGGAGGCATGCCTCAAGGCAAGGCAGTGCCATGACTAGAGGCATGCATGTCTTAACTCAAGGCTTGCACGCCGTAGGTCGAGCCTTACATCTATCGAGTCTCGTGACTTTTGTGTCAAATGTCTGATTCACGTGATCTTCATGCCGCTTTTTTTTTTGGTCGAAAGGATGAGATATATTAAGACGAAAAGTCAACGCTTACAAGCAACGATCCCATAGAGATCGGAACATAATATAAAGTATAGAAAAGCGGGAGGTGTGAGCCACCAAGAAAACGGAAGTTGATGAAGACGGTGGTGTCGTGCTACCCAATCCGCCGCAGCGTTGGCTTCACGCGGACAATGAGTTAGTGAAATTTGAGGATTGTGGGCCAGCAGTTTTTGACAATTTGAGACTGCAACTTCGAGGTTCGAAGAAGCTGAAGCCCGGCCCGTTATAGAGTCAACGGCAACCGAGCTGTCGCTCTCGATCTCCCACTGAACTGAAGTGCTTCTTAGATCGTCCACGTGGCGAGTTCTCATGTCCCCTATAAAAAGAATTCCATGCCTGATCGCTTCTACTTCTGCTTCGTTGGAGGAAGAAACCCTAGCAATCGCGGCAAAGCCTTCCAGAACCCTCCCGGTTGTGTCGCGCACGACGCCCGCCACTGAGCATAGGAACTCCCCTTCGCACCAGGCCGCATCAACGTTGAGCTTGTAGGTCTGCAGTGCTGGTGGTTTCCATCCGGCGTGGAAAGCTTCGGCAACTCGAACATAAGATTTCTCTCCAGATCTGGGTTTTTTACTCTCTGATTTGTGTTTCATTTTCCCTCTTCTCACCCTGATTTCACTAATAGGTGCGAAAGGATGAAGATTTACTAACCTGGAAGGAGGATCTGGTGTCGCCAGGTTGTGTCTCTTTTCAGGTGGGTTTCTGGTCGCCGTATTGTTGCTCTTTTTCCTTGTTGCTTTCTGCTACTGGTTTGCTTTCTTCGTTCTGCTAGATGTTGTGCTGAGGAGGACAGATCTGGTCGACCGACAATCATCGATACTGCAGTTAGATCTCGGCGGTTCCAGATCTGAGAATCGGGGGGGTGTACAGTTGTCGGTTCTTCATCTAGATGTCGGGGAGTCCAGATCTGAGAAACCGGGGGGTGTATGTTTAGTGCTCAGCTTTGATTAGGTGCGGGACAGGGGGGTTTACAATGGGTTTTCTGTGTTTGTTGTTATGGCCTACTTGTGTTTACCCATATGGGGTTTTCATGTGTGAGGTTGACGATTGCTGAGGGTTCTGGACGGCAACCTCGAAAAATCCAGTCGTTCCTCGCCTTCCAGATGCGCCATAGGAGGTTCCCTGTAACCTCTCGTTCAGGTAAAGTTTTGGTTCCCTGTAAAGCTTCAAATAACCATTGGTCTGCTCTCTGGATATTTTTCCGGGGTTGAATTTCTTTGAGTCTCAGATCACACCAGATTTGGCGAGTCCATTTGCACAAAAAAAATAGATGTTCTACTGTTTCGATATTCGAATGACAGATATGGCATAATGGGTCTGTGGTAATATTCCTTTTATGCAGATTTTCCTTCGTGGGCAGAGCGTTGTGGCAGAGACTCCAAAGGAAGGTGCGTATCTTCGGTAAGACTTTCAAGCTCCAGATTTGTGTCCATAGATTGCGTGGTGCTGTGTATGAGATGGAAGGTTGGTCTCTATCTGGCTTGTTTATGCTTTCAGTCGCTTTGTTATACCCACTTTTTACTGAGTAGTGCCCTGCTGTGTTGCCCGTCCATATCAGTTTGTTTGGTCTGGTCTGTGGACTAAGGGGAATAGCTAAGATTTCATCTGCTGTCTGTGTGTCAAAAAACTGGTGTATTTGTTGCTGTTTCCACTCTCGAGTTGCTGAATTTATTAACTGGGCCACTAGTGGAGGTTCTAATGGATGGGCTATTCCTCCAAGTATCCCCTGTTTGAGCCATCTGTCTTTTCTTATGTTTATGGATTCCCCATCTCCTACTGACCATTGAATATGATTCTTGATTGTTTCTCTGCCGAGCATGATACCTTGCCATCCCCATGAAGGCCGACGACCCCTTTATGCTGTCCAAACATCCCCATTGGGGAAGTAAACGCCTTTGAGAATTCTGCACCATAAATTATTCGGAGAGTTGGCCAAACGCGAGGCCTGTTTTCCTAGCATTGCTCGGTTAAAGGTATGCAAATCTTTAAAACTGAGACCTCCCATGTCTTTTTGTGCTCTCAGAATTTCCCATCTTTTCCAATGCATTCCTTTTTTGTTATCTCCTTTCTGCCATCAAAAGGATGCAAAGCGTTTTTCTATTGACCTGCAGATTGAAATGGGGAGCTTGAGAATGGACATAGCATATGTTGGAATAGCTTGCACCACACTTTTGATTAAGATCTCCTTTCTCGCCTTGGTAAGTAGTTTTTCCTTCCAGCCTGCTAATTTCGAGTTAACCCTTTCCATTATCCACTGACACACTTCTTTTTTTGACCGACCCCATTCTGTGGGTATGCCGAGGTATTTGTCTGTTCGTTCCAGCACACTTACTCGCAATTCTATAGCCAAGCTTCATCTCAGACGTGGCGGGCAATTTGCACTGAAAGATATCCCTGATTTATTGTAATTTACTGCCTGCCTAGTTGCGTAACAATACTGATTTAGAGTGAGCGCTACATTCTGACATTCCCCAAGGGTTTCATCCAAGAAAAAAATGGCATCATCGGCAAAGAGCAGGTGTGTAAGCTTAGGACAGTTTCGGTTAAGCTGAATACCATGAATTGTCCCATCTTCTAATGCCTTTCTCAACAACTAGGTCAATACATTGGACATCAAGATGAAGATATACGGTGATAAAGGGTCACCTTGGCGGAGGCCTCTGGATGGTTGAAAGAAAGGGGTAAGTTTGCCATTGATCTTCACACTGAATGAAACTGTTGTGATGCAGTACATAATTAGGGAAACCCATTTAGAAGAAAAACCCATATGAAGCATAGCATCTCGGATAAAATCCCATTCTACCCTGTCATAAGCTTTCTGCATGTTTAGCTTCAGAATTGCTTGATGTTTAGTTCTGTTTTTTTCTGATTCTCAGCTGATGAAATACTTCCTGTACAACGAGGACGTTATCCTGTATTTGCCTCCCCTGCACAAAGGCTGTCTGCTCCGGTTTAATGATAAGTGGCAGCCATTTTTTAGTCTATTTGCTAAAATTTTTGATATGATTTTGTAACTGAAGTTACATAGACTAATTGGGCGAAATTGGCAAATTTTTTCAGGATGATGGACTTTGGGGATCAAGGTAATGTGGGTTTGGTTCAGGCGGGGGTCAAAGGTTTCTTTTGGGAAAAAATCCTGAACAAGGTGCAACACGTGATTATTTAAGGTTTCCCATGATTGCTGGTAAAAGGCACCGTTGAAACCATCAGGACCAGGAGATTTAGTTGCTCCAAGCTGGAAAGTTGCTACTTTGATCTCTTCCAAATCAGGTACAGCGACTAACTCTGCATTCATTTCTGCTGTAATTGGGGAGGGGCATTGATCAAGAACTGGTTGGTAATGTCTGCTGCCTTCAGTTCTATATAAGTCCTTATAAAAGCTGTGGATATGGTGTTGGATGGTAACAGGATCTCGACACCAATTTTGGTCATCTAATTGCAGCATTGTTATTCGATTTCTTTGCCTTCGCTGTACTGTTGTAGCATGAAAGAAGCTTGTATTTTGTCGCCCCATTGTAGCCATTTAACACGGGAGCGCATGCCCAGGCTGCTCCTCTTGTTTTCGAGAGTTTCAATTTGATAAATAAGTTCCTTTCGTGTCTTTGTTGAGATGGTTGCGGGTCGATCTGGTTTGTTAGGGCTGTGAGGGCTTTGCTGAGTTCTTTTATCTTGAGGGGGGCATGGGCGAATTTTTCTTTACTCCATTTGGTTAGCTTCTGTCTTGTCTCGGTTAGTTTATCTGAGAAAAGGACATTGTAACTTAGTAGGACAGACCAGATTTGTTGTATAAACCCCTGATATTCTTCATGTTCTCCCCCAAAAAGCCTCCATTCTAAACTGTTTCTTCCTTCTCCTTTTTTCAGGGTGAAGGCGAAGGATCAGCGGGCTATGATCAGACCCAATTGCTGGATTGGCCTGCACTTCAGCATCAGGGAATGCAACTCTCCATTCTAAGGTACATAGTACGCGATCGAGTCTTTTTTTAACCAGTTCGCCCCCCTCCCTGTTGTTCGCCCAAGTGAAAGCACAGCCTTGGTTTTCTACATCTAGTAAGTGTAAGTCGTCGACCATGGTTCTAAAAGCTGTCATTCTTCGATTGTCAGGTGTTTTCTTCCCTTGTTTCTCCCACACATACAAGATCTCATTGAAATCCCCCATACAAATCCATGGGATTGATGGATGAGGTTTTAAAGTGCTGAGCTTCTGCCACAAAGAGAGTCGTTCTCCGAAATCGGTTGATGCGTGGATAAAGGTAATCTTCATTTCTTGACGACTATCAGAGTCAGTACAGGATACATCAATAAACTGGTTTGAGTGTTCTTCTACCTAAATATCAGCTTCCTCTTGCCACAAAACTGCTAACCCCCTTGCTTTTCCATTTGGATTCACTAAGAAACAAGACTGATAGTTTAGTTTTCTACGAACAGACTCTAATAATGATGCTTTATTTTTTTGTTTCCATGAGAAAGATAACACTAGGCCTTTCAAGAGCTACCAAGGCTCTCAATTCCTAGATTGTCAGGGGGTTGCCCAGCCCCTGACAATTCTAGCTGACTATTTTCATGGCGACTGGGGTGGCTTGTTTGGGCAAGCCACTATAGCCCATTCAGGTCCTTCTTAGACTAGCAACACCGGTGTTTCCATTAAGTCTTCATCATCAATCAGGATCGAGGAAGATTCTGGTAAGCATTTTTGTTTTTTGGCTTTCTGAATTTTCATACTTTTCTTACTGCATGTCCCCAGTTTTGATAGGATTGTTTTCTGTGGTGCAGGCTCCACTATCTGCTTACCCCGCCCTTTCTGTCTTTCTTCAGAGGTTGCAATATCAAACCTTACTTCCTGCTCAGAGCTTGGGACTGTTCGTTTTTTACTTCATGTATTAGCCAATTGTTCTGGTGGTGTTTCCCGCACAACAAGTTCCATTCCACAAGACTGATTTGATGGAACATGTATAGTTTCCTCCACCACCACTTCTTCTTTAAGTGTCCCATAAAAAGTTTTCCAGTATGGGCTGTGATTGCTAGCCTCTGCTTTCAGCCAAGTACCGAAGGGTCCCAATTTATCTTTTGACCAAGGGGAGTTGGCATGGGGGACATGAGGACAATCAGGTGTGTATTGGCCTATCCTACCACAGGAGAAACAGTAGTATGGCAACCTCTCGTACTTAAACTCCACCCATAGTCGCCTATTACCAATATCCAGGAAGGCCCCTGCCTTCAAAGGTGGATTCAAGTCTATTTCAACTCTGACTCGGCCTCCTTTTTGCAGATTGTTAAGTTGAACTTCTAGTACTTTGCCCGTCTTTTTGCCCAGGTCTCGATACACCGTCTTGGTTCTCCATCCAGATGGTACGCCCCCTATATGCACCTAGAAGGCTGCTTTTGAGAAATCGTAACAGTGGTCAGGGAGTTCGGGGTCACATTGTTGCAAGACCAACAGATTGTTAGAATAGCACCACGGTGAGTTTGTCAATACTCGTTGTTTGTCTTCTATAGACTGAAAAGTGAAGGAAAATTGACCTGGTTCTTTCTGGGTACAGATAGTTGTTTCAGCTTTCCAGGAATTTTTCATTGTTGTGAAGAAAGCTGTAAAATTCACATTTGGGCGGGAGTATAGTTTCCCATAAAGGGTTCTATCGCATTCATCCTTTTTCTGTGGGTTTATCTCGGCTGAGACTGCTACTATATCATCTTCCGACCACAGATGCCCAAGCTTTTTGCATAGGGCTGCAACTCGCAGGTCATTTTCCTCTTTACTTCCCATTGTCAAAATGCCAGATGCCACTGTCTAACCCCAAAAAAACTCTTCTGGTTGCAACAAAAAGCGGGGTAATGACACCAGTATAGAAGCCATAGCTGTTTCTGCTTTTAAGAAAAAAGAACCCCCATCTTCGATGCCTTCAAAGAAAAAAGGGTCAGTGCCGAGCCTTACCTTAACAGAGGGAGAGCACCAGGAAACACTGAATCTTGCGGATCTAGTACAGGAGATGCAGCCAAACCCTAAGATGCCTCGCGATCCGATACTCTAGAAGAAGGGGCAAAAGCGATCCGTAGTCTGTTCTCATGATTCAGTAATTTTGTGTATATTTTTTGGGTTTTTGTAACTAAGGAGATGAGACGAAAGAGGAAAAGGGGAAAAGGAAAACACAGTGAGGTCACTGTAGAAACTGCTGAGATCTGGGAACCAATGAGGGATGGACGAAAGGAGGAAACAGTGAAAACACTGTAGATCTAGAAAAAAAATGAGGGTTTTATGGATTAGGGTTTTGTGGAAAAGAGAGCAGTACTACCATGATGATAGAGAAAACCTCGTAGAGACGAGGAGAATTTGATCTAAGGTAAGCCGAGGCCCATTTCTTCATGCCGCTTGAAAATGGGAAAAGTATTAAAAAAGTTCTAAATATATTACATTGGTACCAATTTAATCATAAACTTTTCAATTTGACCAATTCAGTCCTAAACCTTTTCACATTGGTACAAATTCAATCCATCTACTTAATTTTGGCTAGCCAAGGCTAACGTGGACGCTGGTCAATGGTTAGATGCTAATATGGCAATTTTAATATTTTTTATTTCTTCAGATTTTTTATTAATCTTTTCTTTTCTTTTCTCCCTTCTTCCTCCTTGGACTATTCTTGTGGTGGCTGGTGAGCCTCCAATGAGGACTTAGTGGCCCTTGCCAGTTGCTGATGAGGGCTTGGTGTACCTCGCCATTTGCCAATGAGGGACAACCCTTGCCTGGCTCGCCCAATGCCACGAGTGAGGTGGCTTCACCTAGATTTGGACAAGGCCAACCTCACCTTGGCCTTGCCGCGGCCGAAGGCGGCCTCACCCGCAACTAGCGATAGCCACCATGTCGAGGCCATGGCGACCATTGCCAAGCCGGAGGCTCGCCAGCCATTAGAAAAGGGTCACCAAGCCCTCGCCTGCTCCCTTGCCTGGCTTGGCCTAGGGCCGAGGGAGAGGCGGATTCGCCCAAACCTAGGCAAGGCCAGTCTCGCCCGTGTCTAGCGAGGTCATGGCGGCCATTGCTAGGCCAATGGTTGCGGGCGAGGTAGCCTCTCCCGCGGCCCTAGGTGAGGCCGGGCAAGGGCTACGACCCTTGCTAGCGGCCGACGAGGGCTTGGTGGCCCTGGCTGGCCATTGTGGGAATAGCCCAAGGAGGAAGAAGGGAGAAAAGAAAAAGAAAAAAAAAATTAAAAAGAAAAGAAAAATCTATTAAAAAATTCAAAATAAATTATTAAAAAAAAATACTACGTCAGTGTCTGGCCACTGGCCGACCTCTACGTTAGCATCCAATCACTAGCCGATGCCCATGTCAACACCGATCGACCAAAATTGGTCGGATTGACTGAATTTGTACCAATGTGAAAACATTTAGAACTGAATTGGTAACATTGTAATAAGCTTAGGATTTTTTTGGTATTTTATTGTTGGAAAATCATGATGAAAGCTTTCCAATAAACCCATTGTTGGGTTTAAAAGCAAAATTGCTAATCCGAGATTTTTGGCCCATATTGAGTCCTAGATCGGATTATAGATTAAAAACAAGACAATTTTCAAGATGCGAAAGGCTATGATATTCAGTCATCCTTATACAAGTACCTCCCTTAAGGTAAGCCCCTACAATTAGAACATGCAAGCCTATCCTTTTCTTCCACTTTATGGAGGTTGGATTACTTGAATGTGAGATTATAGATCAGAGCTATACTAGTGGGCAAGCATGCTCAGGCTCTAGGGCCACAGTTTTTCAAAAATAGTTAGTTACCATGTCTTAGAACTCTGCAAAATTCCATTTAATTCTGAGATCTCTAGGCGTGGTTTTGGGCTCCAGGACCTTTTTCAAGTATCATAGGGTTAGAAGATATTTAACCGGTCATAACTTCCTCATCCATCAACTAATTGACCCGATTTTTGTTCCATTGCAATTCTTCCAAATAAATTCCTGATGTGGAAATGAAATATCAAAATCCCAAACTTCCTGACATTGCAAAAAATAGGCGATTTTTTTTTTAAGTGTAAATTAACTCTTAGACTCTAGTTAAAATATGAGTATCAAAAGACTCGTCTTGACAAGCACAACCCTCGTTTGATATTTGAAATATGTTTCAAGTCCTGTATATCATTGATCAAATCTTGATTGTACTTTGCTCTAACTAGACGGTATGTGACGGGACAGTAAGTCAACCACTTCATCCCGCTTCTTCCATTCATACTGGGTGCACGAAGTACATACCTACAACATCCGGAGGAAGTTTGAGCCGATGAATCGAATGCATCCCGTCTAAAGCCTACATGCATGACAGCTCACGTTGAAAGCTACAAGAACGTTTGGTAATGGGGCTATTCGTCTTTGGTTCATTTGAAAAAATTGTTGCACAGATTCATGACCATAATTCCATTAAGTGAAGCGCATCTTTGTTTCCACATTTAACAACCCCAGTTCATGTGATCCACCCGGTTCTTTGTTTTAGGTTATAAACCTATTGAGGACAATTTGTGGGACCCGTCGGGCCAATCAATTTCTCATCATGTGGTTCTGATTGTGTCATAGTTTCTGTTCCGCAAATGGGTCTTCCCCTTGTGATGCACTTTTGGTTATGAATGAAGTGATTTTTCTAGCCAAAGGACAAAGGGACTATGGCCGAGCAGGTTCAGTCCATATTCTTATACAATGACGACAACAACGTCAAGGACGAAAGCCCGAGCAAACACTAGGACCAATGGACTGCGCACTTCTTCGCCTCTTCTAAGCTATGCATTGGCATTTTCCATTTGGAATTCCTGGAGAAAGAACCCAATGGAGCCACAGGAGAAACAAAGTAATAAGCAATACCATTGGGAAAAGTATTAGAGAAGTCATAAACCTATTATAGTCAAATGTAGTCCTAAATCTTTTGACACGTTACCAATTCAATCCTTCTGATTAATTTCGGCAGGATATTGCGAGCCACTGGTCAGCCTACGTAGAATTATTGGTGCTCACGCAGATAATTTTTTATAATATTTGATTTTTTTAGATATTTTTTTCAATTTTTTTCCCCTTTCTTCTTCTTTTTACCAGTGACTAGCCATTGACTACCAGCCATCACCAGTCAAGCTAACCTCACTTGGGCAAGGGTCACCGTTGCCTGCCACAGGCACGGCTCCTCTGGCCAAGGGTGCCCCGCTTCATCATTTGTAGCTTGGCCTTGGTCACCTTCCCCCTTATGTCACAGGCAGCGGCCACCCGCTGTGGGGCTTTCACTAGCAAAGCTACCACGTGGTCTCATGCGATTTGGTGGCCGATATGACAGTGGATTCTGGCAAAAGCATGACCTTGACTTGGGTTGCCTTTGAGTTTGCGAAGAAACCTTGAAATTCTTCGACTTATTCTGATTCTGGTATGGGAATAAATCTTGGAGACGACAATGGCTCGTCGTTGTTTTATCGGCATTTCGAGCCGGCTTGAGTTCGACATCCTAGGTGAGGACGACTGAATCATCACCTTCCTGTCTTCTACGACCACGTCGTCCTCTTTGTTGGTGCTCTTGTGGATAGCGAGTAACCAAACGTCTTTCCAAGCCTACGCATGCCACGTGGAATCCCTGGTTGCACTCCGCCGTGTAGATGGCCGTGCCTCGGCCTTCAAGCTGTCCGAGCAAATGCCGCAACCACTCCGCAACAGCCAGACAGCCACCATTTTTAAATTCATCAGTCAAAACATATACAAAACGCCCTGGTGCTCCCCTCTCCCACAATGAGATCGCCCTAGCCTGGGCAAGGGTGGGCCTCGCTAAATCTAGTGAGAGGAGCCCTCGTCCAGCCAGGCCTCACCTGTGGTGGGTGACGGTGACCCTCGCCTAGGAGAGGTTAGCCTATCAGGCCATGACTGATGACCGTTCATCCACAAAAGGAAGAAAAAAAGGAAAAGAAAAGAAAAGGAAAAAAAATCGAAAAAATGTTAAAATATTATTAAGAATTGTCTACAGTAGTGCCAGCATGTAACGTAGGTAGATTAGTGTCTACACTAGTAATATTTGGCCAAAATTAGCCAGAAGAACTAACTAGATACAAAGTCAAAATATTTAGAATTAAATTGACACAATTAAAAGGTTTAGAACTAAACTGGCATAAATGCTATAGATTTAGGACTTTCTTAACACTTTACTCCAATACTACCCTCTTTAATGTGTTAGCAACCCTTAAATTATAATTCAAGCAAGAGTATATCAACTATAGAACTTACGCAATTCTCCTTGTTAAATTAAAAGAAATTAACTATTATCATCATTCACAGCCTATATACTTTTAAATTAGATTTTCTCATCTTTGACAATATGTAATATAATTACGACAAGTAGACCTTCTCTAATGAAAATATCTTAGGCTTACAATATGGTTTATGTAGATTTCTTTAACTCAAATCTCTCATATGCCAAGAAAGAAAAGGACATTAGCCCTATATTATCTACATTTTGAAGCTCAAACTAAGATGATGTAAACTAAACTTGTTAAAATTTGTCATAAACCCATTTCTTAACTCATATTTGATGATTGAATTATTATATGGGTTAATTATATTCAGTAAATGGGTTTTTTTTTTTTTTGGTAAAGTTAAGTAATTATATTGATCAGTAAATGGGTTGTTCATAATGACAAAACCCAAAAAAAAAAAAAATGGGTGCGAAATGGGCTTATAATTTACCCATATATATCCAGAGAAATGCGATACCTTCACCGGACAAAAGCTACACCAGGTAATACCTCAATACATGTGGAGGTTGGAACTTTAGCAAACGCATGATGTTAATACAACCAATCCTGGATCGGCACGACTGGCGTGTTTGACCTTTCTTCGAATTATTTTTAAATGTCTTTATCATGTGCATTGCAATTTAGGTTATCCAAAAACATAATAATTATTTGAATTCTACCTTCTGAGTTAGTTTGACCAGAAACCCGAAACGTAATGCCCAAGCAACACGACTCCATTACACACCCTTTAAATCGAGCTCACAAAAGCACAAAGCCGTACAATCACGCTCTTGAGAGACATGGATGGAGTGAAGTTGCATGGAGTTTGGGCGAGTCCATTCAGCAGCAAAGTCATTTGGGCATTGAAGCTCAAGGGCATACCATTTGATTACATTGAGGAAGACCTCTCCAACAAAAGCGCCTTGCTTTTGCAATACAACCCGGTTCACAAGAAGATTCCTGTGCTCGTCCATGGCTCGCGACCTATTTGCGAGTCAATGGTCATCGTCGAGTACCTTGAGGAAACGTGGCCGCAATACCCGCTGTTGCCCATCGATCCTCACGAGCGAGCCGTGGTGCGTTTCTGGGTCAAATTCATCGAGGAAAAGGTTTGCTAATCTAATGTTATTCTTCTTTGGTAATTCATCTTTTGTAAAGTCAATCATTCAATTTGTAGATTCCATTTGTTTCAATACCCAACTCAAAATTGGGGCGAGACAAACATAAGGCCGACTTTTGTTGCATCTCGTTTATGTTTCCGGCGCTCGTGCTGCAGGGTCTTAATATTTGGATCGTGTATCGGAGCGTTGGCGAAGAGCAAGAGAAGGCCGTGAGAGACAGCGGGGAGATGCTGTCGATCCTAGAGCAACATGGTCCGAACAGGGGAAAGAAATTCTTTGGAGGAGACGGCATCAACATTGTGGACATTGCATTTGGTGCGGTGGCACTTTGGGTGGTAGCCATAGAAGAGGCATCGGGACGCAAGTTGTTCGACGCCGGGAAGTTCCCTCGCTTGAACGCTTGGATGGTCAACTTCGAGAGCTCGCCCATGCTCGCCGATAACTTGCCTGATCAAGAGAAGTTGCGTGAGTACCTCGCCCGCCTAAGAGAGAAAAGGTTGTCATCATCCAAGTGATGCGCGGCCTTCGTGTCTTTATTAGTATGATTGATGTTATTATCGTGGGTACTATATAAAAGTACTGATAATAAGAATTGAAGTGCAGTACGTACTTTGGTCGGAAGCTTCAAGATGAAGCTTACTAATGAGTATATGCAATAAAGTTAAATGAATTTCTAGGCCTTGGAATATTGTCTCCTGAGGCGTGTATTGTCTTAGTTTTTTTTTTTTTTTTTTTAATGACCCGGGAAACGCCGTTGGCCGGCAACCTAGACGTAAACCCGGGGCGGACTGAGCCACCACCATAGACCCAGCCACGTTTGAGTCGCGCGAACGCGATGCCTCTGAGATTCGAATTCCTATCCTTCGTGAGGGGGAGGAAGTCCAAAGTCAGCTGCGCCACCGTGGGCATTGGTGTGTATTGTTTTAGTTTGATAACGTCATAAATCTAAAATTCTTCGTGGTCATGGAAATATGACACTATATGGGGAGAATCAATACATCAATATTTCATGCTACGTTCCTCATCTAAGTTTATCAACGCCTTCATGAATTCTATTTTATTTTTTTCTTCTCATTTTATTTGATAAATATTGTTTCAGATTGTAAAATGGGATTAATAGAGTTGTTGGAAATTATGATCCATTTTTTTCTAAAGTTATCAAGAAACAATTAACTTAATGGAAAAGGAACAAATCGGCAACAACGAACGTGAAATGCAATAAAAGCCAAGTCAAAAGTCAAAAGTAAAGACTCTCATATGTTGGGAGAAGTTTCTGGTACTACGTGGGCAGCAAGAGAAACTAGAATGAAAGTCAACAATAGTGGCTGAAGTAGAAACTTGAACGTGGGCAGCAAGAAGTCAAGCAAATAAGAAGTAAACTAAAGAGTGGTGGGCAGCCGCAGAGAATAGAAAAATGGAGAATAAGGAAGAAGCGACGAGATCTGAAAGAAAGAAGAAAAGGAAAGCAAAGTCCAACTTGGACTTTGACTTGCCGTAACAAGCAGGAGATAAAGAAGCAAGCTGAAATTTTATATTATTTTATGTACTCTTAAGTCAGTAGAATAAGGCGGCAACTCACGAATTCATCATTTGAGCGTGAGGTGAACCCTCTACCGTTTTGTTTGAAATTATTTTCCCATATATCATGTCCTATATCCTTCGGTTATTCTAATTTATTCCTTGTCCATCCTCTACAAAGCATACCATATACTTACACACATCACTAATTACAAACTATCATCAATATCAATTTAAATCAAAAATCACTTATATGAACATTAGCCATCTTATGTGGCATAGCCAATACTGAGGTGAATATTTTTAAATAAATTTTAATGTTTTTCAATTTTTATATTATTTTTTAAAATATTTTCCATTTTGTTTTCAATCTTTCTCCTTTGCCATGTGGTCAACGGCCGTGCTGAGGATCGGCGACGACGTCGCGGCCTAGGCACGAGTGATCCTCACAGAATTTGGCAAGAGCTCGACCCTCATTGCTTGGGTGAGGAAGCCCTCGTCAAGTCTGGTGAGGGCACAACTATAGCAACTCAAGCGAGGGTGGCCCTCACTAGATTTGCTGGGGGTCACCCTCATGGCCTTTGGTGAGGGTTCAACCCTCTCTGCCCTTGCCTACTCTGGCAAGGGTTGCCTTTGTGCCCAAGTAGCGAGGGCTGCCCTTGCTAGATCTTACAAGGGTGACACTCACCTATGAAAGGCGAGGGTCACGATGCCCTCGTCGATCCTCAACTATGGTTGGTTGCCGGCCATAGTCCAAATGAGAAAAAAAAAAAAAATGGGGGAAAAATAAGAGGAAAGAAAAGAAGGAGAAAATAAGAATATTAAAAAATTATTATTAAAAATTATTTAAATATACCCACATCAGCACTGGAAGTGCCAATAGAACAATCAATGTCCATATTACTAATTTTTTAATTAAATTAGCTAGATGGACCAAATTAGTACTAATGTAAAAAAACTTTTAAGTCTAAATTTGCCCAATTAAAAAAATTCAAGATTGAGTTCTTATCAATACAATAAGTTTATAACTTTTTTGATACTTTTTACCAAGCCATGTGGAGGGAAAATTTACGTGCATCAATAAATAATTTAAAAATTAATCCATATTGAGTTTCTAGTGGCCCAATGGGATTTGCTCCGATAGCTATTTTTCGCACATGAGTAAGGGAGTTGAGAGGTTCGAATCCCCACCTTCTAAGGAAGAATTGGGTGTGGACGATTTAGTTTCAAATATGAGTTTTGACTCTTACATCTTGTAAGGAGGTAGAACAAAAGTTTGAAAGTAAGTATTAAAGTGGGCGTATAGGAAAACTGACAAAAAGAAATTCTAATTCAACGGGACAATTTAACTTTCTCATGTTCACTGTATAGGTCTTGCTCTGTTAGGGTTTTCATCCTAATTTCTCCTTCACTTTTGCTTCTTATTCTGCATTTTACTTAAATAAATTCATGAGACACTTGGCTTATTATGATCATCTTAGTCAATCGAGGAATTTCTGGAAAAATATCCAACTCGAACTAATATTTTACAAGGAAGATCCAAAGATAAAAGGCAGTAATTCATTCAATTCGATGGTTCTAAGATGCATACATAAATAAACTCGTGGCGTTGATAAAAGCGAAAATCCATGTGAACATTGACGTATCACCGGGTGCCTAATAAATCTTAGCGATTAGATGTCACTTTTTAAATTCTGATACGTTCCACCAAAGAGTTTATCCTTGGAGTTGGAGGCTGCGCAAGGAGGCATATAGGAAGGAGGTGGCCTCATGCTTGTCTCTTCCGTATCCCCATTTTTCACAATAAGAACAGAACTCATTCCCCAACTCATATGTCGGTCTATATGACAATGCCAATACCATACACCTGCCACATCCCAAGTTACAAATGTTAGTGGTTGAATTCTCTTTCAAACACAAAATGGTCTTTTGGTCCAAGTAGTGAGAATAAATTTCAATATTTTGTGTTTCTTGCGTATTGCCTTGTTTTCTTTTTCCATCGAGGGGACAAAATAATTACAATTTGACCTATGGAGAAAAACCTCTCGATTAAAGTCTCAATTTTTGTAGTTAAATTGAGAATCGGGGGTTAGACGTTAAATTACGCAGACAAATAAAGAAAACAGGATGATCTATACCTGGATTATCTGCCCTGAATCTGATTGCTAGCCATCCTCTTTTAGGAACTCCAAACGTATTGACTTTAGGCGGGTCGACCAAGTTATACTTTAGAGGATCGGTCTCGTTGTCGAAATTTCCTAACCCTAGCCCAACAACGTAAAAGCTATATCCATGAGTATGCATTGGATGGTATGCTGATGCGCCCACCAGATTAGTCCCTTGAAAAACGATCTCTACGGTTTCATTGTAATTCAAAACCTTTACGGCTGTCCCTGCATTAGCCATCAAAAGGCTGGCCGACAGATCATCTCCTGTGAAATTATACATAAGCGGAGGAAAATCGGGAAAATCTGCAGTGTATACTCCACTGATGTTCCTATAATAAGCTTGCAGCACATCGACGGATGGGTCCACCCAACTTATGTTATTTACGGCTGTGGCATCTTTGTAATCACCGAAATAACAAGAGTCATCTGGGCACGACACGTCGTTCATGGAAGCTGTGATGAACATCCTCGTGGTCACGTTGTGAGGGACGTCTACGGGATGTTCTTCGGTTCCTAGACTTCTCAGTTGTTGATTGAAACTAGCAGCGGCACTGTAGTTATGATAAACCGGCAGGGTATCATTTGGATAACTCGGTGGCGATGTCAGACTGTAATTCCCACTATACTGGATGATAGCGGTAGCAACAAGGTGTGGAAATTCGTCGTAAATCATGTCTTCACTTGAAAATCTTTGAGCTGCCATGTAATACCTTCCGGGAGATTGATTTGCGGACACTAATATGTCCATGGTTTGTCCAGGTTCAATCATTAGATATGAAACGACTATTGGTTTTGTGTATGCTCCATCCATTCCAACTAGGGTCATGTTATGATCGGCGATGGAGACAAACATATCTGAACTGACCCCCGCGTTGACTATACGGAAGAGATAGGTCTTACCATAATCAACAAAGAAGCGATGCGTTGTTTCTGCAAAGTTAATAGCATGAAAGAACAATCTATCAAAACATTGTGCATGGCAAAACATGCAGTATGTGGAAAAATCATTATGTCTTCGGTTTGCATTCCTATCCTCATCTGATAATGTCCAAACAAAGAGGGGAAAAAAATGAAGAAGATGGTCGAGAGTATATGATGTACCATTCGAGCATGGAACAAAATCTCCAAATTGTCCATTGATCATGTAACCAGCTGCATGAGGTTCTTCAGGACTGCCTCCAGACAATTCCATCTCCAGGGCTTCATTCAGAGAATTTCCTTCCTTATACCAAGAACCTACAAATGATGAAGGGAAAATGGAAAATTAAATTATGGTAACATTTGCTTTTACCATTCAAACGCAAATTTATATTACACGGTAGAGCATAGTCGTCTAATAATTTTTAAAACTTCTACATAAGTTTATTATTTTCCTCCTCTTCTCTTGGGCAAGAAAGATGGACCCACTGGAGAAAGTTCTGACCATTAAACCCCAATCTCCAGATGAAACAGCGACAAAATATCAATATTCAAGTAAGGGAATTTGACCTTCGCTATAATCAAAACTTCTGTAATGATTTCAAAGACATCACAACAGTCGATCATCATTTCCTTTACATGCATTTAGGGGAAGGAATTCTTTTATGTTTTGGGTGAGTAGTCTCCCAAATGGATTGAAAAACACAGTTAAGCGAAGGATTGGTAGCCAAAAAATTGAGTCATTGAGATTGACTAAGATGGACAAATTTTTAGTACTACATGGTTAACAGAAATCTATTCTAACCGACTTCATATCCCTAACCTCTAGTTTTATGTCAAAAAGAGTCCCATGAGAAATCTTTAGAGCATACCAAGCACGACTATATGTTCTCCATCTGGCGTGGCAAATGGGAAACTTGATCCTTCTCGCGGTAGAACAACAATAGCACCATGCACGGTAGATCTTGTCCACTCACTGTGGGCATGCCACCAAACAGTTCCTTCTTCTTCAGTTAAATTCACTTCATAAGTGAAATCTGTTCCCGGTGGAATAGCGCATTGAGTAATATATTCCGGACCATCTGACCATGGATTGCGTGGTTGCTTCACCCCGTGCCTACAAGCCAGCGAATTTCATCACATTAATGAACCCCACGAGCTAGACAATTTGTAATTTCATTCAATAAATAATGTTCGATGTCTTACTAGCATATTATTTGATTTTAAGATTTTTCTTTTTGTCGTTTAACCGGTGCATATACGTTAATCAATCTTGTTTCAACTAAGGGAAACTCAGAGAATAGAACTTAATAAAATGCGCTAATGAGCACCACCATAGATAATTAGAGGTACCTGAGCATATGACTTGCTAATGGGGTTATATCTTAGTATAATTTGAGATACAATTTCACTTCGTTTAGGTAATGGCTATCACGTCACAGGATAACAATAAGAGAACAATAAAAGATTAGAACAAGATGGATAGAAGGAATTACCAGTGAAGAGTGACCCCGTAGAGTCCTTGATTATGAACCTTCACGTAGACAAGATCGCCCTTTTGAACGCGAATGGTTGGCCCAGGAAGACTGTCATTCACCACTAAGATTGTTTTGGTTGTGCAATTCCTCGTTACATTAATTTCTCTCAGCTGCAAGGATAAAAATTAATTAAAAGGAGGTTTACTAAAAATGCACCATCCATTAAAAAAATGACAAGATAAGGTGCTATATCTCAAGGACTGTGTCAGTGTATGTATAGGTCACCACCCAATCAAATTTCTACTTGGAAGTCAGAACAATTATTGTGTACTATACTTAGTTGAGACATTGGGTGGTCCCTCTATATGGTCCCCAAATTTAAGTTTTCTTAGATGTACCTCCAAATTTTCCCTGGTGATGGTCCACGGCCAATAAAGGAAGGAAGAATGAAAATACTCGATCAGTCCGTCGATTCCCTCTTTGGTAACAAAAGTGGAGAAATGACAGTCTGGTCACGCGGAGGGCTCCGCAAAGTAAAGCACATATGAGCCCAATCCGCATGCGTTGTTCGATTGTGCGTCCTAAATGAGCCCCATCTGATTTAATGGTGTGTGCGAGTTAGATTCATACGCACCGAGTTCTCATCACTGCCTTATTTCACGTAAATGAAACTAAAAGGGGAAGGTTATATGGATGTTCTCTCTCATTTTTTGATCCGCATATTTCAGCCCTTCACATCCATTTTTCTTTTCTCTCAACATATAATCCTAAGCGCGCAAAACAATTTTCACACATGGGGATAAAATATATTTGAGAACAATTAATCGCTAATATTCAAATGCATAATCATTGGTTCCGTATCTTCTGGAAACTGGCGGTTTATTATAATATTCTAGCAAAGGAAACATCGATTTAACTAACAAAACTTGAAACTTCACACGTAGAGCCGCAGATATCCACTTTGGTTTACTTACCATGAAGTCGTAGTAGTGGACATTTTTCGCTTGAGCTCCAAGGACAACACTTCCAAGAAAAAGAAAGATCGCAGCAAGGAAAATGTTCGACGCATCGGACGATGTTTTGGCCATGTTAATAGATCATCCAGCACTCTACTGGCTTTTCTCCTCTCTTTCTCTTTCGATTTACGGGTCTTGAGCTGGTATGGAACTCTCTTCTTTTATAAGATCGAGCGACGAAGGCTTATCGTTCGAGTTAGCTAACGGTCAACTCGTCGGCGCCGAAGAAAGGAATACCACAGATTAGTAGCGAACGTCGGATGAGAATGGGGGTTGATTCGCTCCATTGATTTTGAAAACGTGAACGATCATAAAAACGTGAACGTATACCACATATTCGAACAGACTTTCCGTCGATGAATTTGGTCCTTCCAATTTATCGCACGTAACCTCATCTTTGTATTATAAATATGTCATCATAGGGGATCTAAAAAAAAAAACTTTTATGACGACACATTCATAACACAAAACTTACAAGAAAAGCACACAAATTGTTGAAAAATAAAATAACAATATAAGTCCAGAGTGGGTAACTATAGAACTTAGGCTTTATTTGTTTTGCAAAAAATGTGACTTGTTTTAGAAGAAATTTTCCGCCGAGTCATTTTCCAATGTTTAACTAAAACTTGAAGATGAACTGGAAAATATTTGTTATGGTGATATGGAAAATCTGATTTAATTTTCTTAAATAGATATTTACCATTCGAGTTTTAGTTATTTGTGCATGGGCATCCGAGGATTGGGTACAAGTACTAGAGTCTCTCATTAGGCCTTGATGGACCTTGACTAGGGCATTGAGGATCCTGTCACGGCACGAACTTTATGGACCCAGGCCTAGGTGTTGGAGATTTAAGTTCGGGTATTGTAATTCTCCCTCGACCTTTGTAGACCTAAGCTCGGGTGCCACAATTTCAAGTCTAGCCTTGATGGACTCAAGCACGAGTGGTGATGTGGACATCGAGCCATATCGAGGAGGAGGTGCTAGGGACCCATTGTCTATTCCTACTAGTTCAATTACTCGAGCGCGGGCCAGGCAATTCAAGCAAATTTGTTGGCGCCATGGTTCGTGATCTTTGGCGTGGAGATGACGTTGGATCAAATCTTGAATCTTGGAAATCTTGGCGAAATTTGATTATCGGTCATCAAATATTTGACCTTATCTCGGTCATCAAATATTTGAGCAAGTCAAATACATTATCTTTTATTTAGATATACTCTAGAATATATTATACTAGATTTCTAGGGTTGGTTTTAGGGTTTATCTGACAACTAGAAGGCCTATATTAAGGATTGGCCGACTTTCTTTGGAGACAGATTTGACTTTGAGAAAAATTGAGAGAATTCTCTTCTATTGTTCTTTTGAGGACTTGACCTTATCAAGGTTCCTTGTGACGGTCGATTCGACTTATCGAGCGGGATAGCGAATTCTTTCGCTCGTGGCGTCTATAACGTTGGTTGGTTGACACGCGTTCGTCAACAGGTCACGTTCATACCAAGGTTGCCAATCACAGGTTTGATTGGAGGTCGAGGTTTCATAATTCGCACCATCTGGGCTTTCGTAGAACGATCTTTCCGCAACGATTCACATCATTTGGTATCAGAGCTTGCTTCTACAAGGTCTATTTATCTTTAATTTTCTGTTTATATTTGGCAATTTGAGATTTATTGGGCTAGGGTTTCGGTTCTAGCCAATTTAGGGATCCGATTACTTTTGTGCTTCAATACGTAGTTGTTTGCTGTTAGTTTTGATTTTTTTTCTAGCATCTTGAATTGTATCTGAGTTCGTCAAAAAAAAAAAAAGAGAAAGTTCATCAAAAAAAAAAAAAGAAAAGAAAGTTCATCAAAAAAAAAAGAAAGAAAACGCACACAAAAAAAGTGCGCAAGAAAAAAAACAGATTCGGCAAAAAAAAAAATAGCCGAACAAAAAAAAAATCAAGAAGGCGACTCGTTTATTAGTGGATCGAATTGAAACAAAATCAGTAGTGATTTGCGTTTCAATTGGAATTTCGAAAGTTGTACTTGTTGGTTTGAAATTGTTACAAAATCGGTAGTGATCTAATCTTGTTTGATTAGTTTGATTGATTGTCGTGAGGGGGTTGAGAGACAGGTTTGAGTCTGATAAAGAACTTGTGAGAAAAGAATATGAAAGGGAAAAGGCAAGAGTGTGTGAGATTAATTGAGGGTGGAAAAAGCCTAGACTTGAGTTAAACACGAGGGAAGTGACAAACACCTTGAGAGAAACACGTGAGGGAGCGATTGGTGAGGATTTTTGTGACTAACGTTTACTTGCAGGTCTAAAAATATGTCGCGCGAAGAAAGCGTGAATCAAAGGGAGGTTGACCCCATACGAAAGGATGAAGTGCTCGTGGAAAGCATCCAGAAGGCGAGGGCCGTAGTGGAGGAACTTAGTGGCCGACGATGGGGAATGGCATGGGGGTTGATGGTGACCGAGAGCTACCCCGAGGAAGGCCGCAACATCAGCGAGACACCTCTAGAACACGACCTAGAAGGCAACGGCATTATGATGATGATGAGGCCGACATGGAGGATGATCGAGATGCTCAATTTGGAAGGCGGAATGGAGGCCGCGGGTTTAGACACCGAGAAGATAATGAACTTGGCAATATCAAGATGAAGATTCCTTCTTTCCAAGGGAAGAATGATCCCGATGCGTATCTAGAGTGGGAGAAACACATGGAGATGGTATTTGATTGTCAACGATACTCTGAGCTCAAAAAGGTAAAAATTGCAGCTGTTGAATTTACTGATTATGCTATAATTTGGTGGGATCAACTTGTGACTAGTCGGAGGCGCAATGGTGAAAGACCAATAGAGACGTGGGATGAGATGAAAGCGGTGATGAGGAGGCGTTTTGTACCAAGTCATTACCATCGAGATTTGTTTCAAAAGTTACAAAATCTCACACAAGGCAATAAGAGCGTGGAAGAGTATCACAAGGAGATGGAGATTGCCATGATTCGTGCTAATGTGGTGGAGGATCGTGAGGCCACAATGTCAAGATTTTTGAGTGGTTTGAGCCGAGACATAGCAAGGGTGGTGGAGCTGCAACACTATGTTGAATTAGAGGAATTGGTGGACAAAGCCATCAAAGTTGAGCGGCAATTGAAGTTGGATCGAAATCACAAGAGTGGAGGAGGTTCAAATCAGAATTGGAGATCCAATTGGAAGAGAGATGAGAAGCCAAATTGGAGAGGAAACAATACCAAAATTGAAACCTCAAAGGAGAAGGAGAGGGATGGTAAAGTCGGGACAAATCCAGTTTCAGGTAAAACTGAAAACCCTAACACTAGAACTCGTGAAATTAAATGTTTTAAGTGTTTGGGCAGGGGTCATATGGCGAATCAATGCCCTAATAGAAGGGTGATGATCATGACTGGACATGGTGTTATTGAGTCTCGAAAGTGAAAGGGAAGAAGAGGATGATGAGATGCCACCGTTGGAGGATTGTAGTGATGGAGAAATAGCTATAAAAGGAGATCTGTTGGTGGTTAGGCGTTCGCTTAGTGTGCAAGTAAATGAGGAGGAGCATCATCAACAAAGAGATAACTTGTTTTATACAAGATGTGTGGTGAATGGTAAGATCTGTAGTTTGATAATTAATGGAGGTAGTTGTACAAATGTGGCAAGTTGTATTATGGTGGATAAGTTGGGTTTAAAGACGACAAAGCACCCTAGGCCTTATAGACTTCAATGGTTAAATGATAGTGGTGAGGTGAAAGTGTCAAAGCAAGTTCGAATCCCATTTGAGATAGGAAGATACAAGGACGAGGTAGAGTGTGATGTTGTACCTATGCAAGCGGGTCATATCTTACTTGGAAGACCATGGCAATATGATCGAAGGGTACATCATGATGGGTATAGTAATCGTTACTCATTGGTGATGAATCAAAAGACTTACACCTTGGTACCGATGACACCTAGTGAGGTGTATCAAGATCAGTTAAAGTTACAACAAGAAGCTGAGAAAGAGAGAAAATGTGAAAAATCTGAGGGCTTGCGTGATGTGTCTAAGACGCAAGGAAAAGGAGAGAGGCGAGAGAAAAATTGTGATAAAAACCGAGGGAAAAGGAGAGAGGAAAGAAAATAAGCAAAAAAATTTTATGCGAATTCGAGTGAGGTGAGGAGAGCTTTAGTTCTAGATCGACCAATGCTTGTACTTTTGTACAAGGAGATTTTGTTTTCTACTAACGATCTTGACCCAAGTTTGCCTAGTCCTATTGTGACTTTATTGCAGGAATTTGAAGATGTCTTTCCTGATGAACTTCCTGGAGGGATACCACCAATTCGAGGCATAGAACATCAAATCGACTTGATTCCTGGTGCATCATTACCTAACCGACCTGCATATCGAAGCAATCCTGAGGAGACAAAGGAACTTCAACGGCAAGTTAGCGAACTATTGGAGCGAGGGCATGTGAGAGAGTCTTAGCCCATGTGCCGTCCCCTGTTTTGTTGGTGCCAAAGAAGGATGGAACTTGGCGAATGTGTGTTGACCTGTCGAGCAATCAATAATATTATGGTAAAGTATCGACATCCTATTCCTAGGTTAGATGACATGTTGGATGAGTTGCATGGTTCTTGCATTTTCACTAAAATCGATTTGAAAAGTGGATATCATCAAATTAGGATGAAAGAAGGTGATGAATAAAAACTGCATTTAAGACCAAGTATGGATTATATGAGTGGTTAGTCATGCCATTTGGATTAACTAATGCACCAAGCACATTTATGCGACTTATGAATCATGTTTTGCGTGCTTTTATTGGTCGATTTGTGGTTGTCTATTTCGATGACATTTTGATATATAGCCGAAGCCCCGATGACCATATTGAGCATGTGCGAGCTGTCTTACAGGTTTTAAGGGCCGAGCAATTATATGCTAATCGAAAGAAGTGCTCTTTTGTTTCTAATAAATTAGTATTTCTAGGATTTGTTGTTAGTGTTGATGGTATACAGGTTGATGAAGAAAAGGTCAAAGCTATCCGCGAATGGCCAACACCTAAGACCGTAGGAGAGGTGCGTAGCTTTCATGGATTGGCTAGTTTTTATCGGCGATTTGTGAGAAATTTCAGCACTATCGCCGCACCTTTGACCGAGATTATCAAGAAGCACGTGGGTTTCACATGGGGAGAAGAGCAAGGGAAAGCATTTAATATACTAAAAGATAAGTTGACTAATGCTCCTTTGTTATCTTTGCCGAATTTCAGTGCTACTTTTGAGATAGAGTGCGATGCTTCGGTACAGAATTGGAGCCGTGTTGATGCAAGGAGGGCGTCCCATAGCTTATTTCAGCGAGAAATTGAGTGGAGCAACATTGAATTATCCTACCTACGATAAGGAGATGTATGCTTTAGTGCGAGCTTTGGGGACTTGGCAACATTATTTATGGCCGAAGGAGTTTGTGATCCACACCGATCACGAGACCGATCACGAGACCTTGAAGTACTTGAAAGGGCAGCAAAAATTGAATAAAAGACATGCCAAATGGATGGAGTTCATTGAGACTTTTCCATATGTGATAAAGTACAAGAAAGGTAAAGAGAATGTGGTAGCCGATGCACTTTCTCGAAGGTACGCGATTCTAACTACTTTAGAAGCAAAGTGTTTAGGTTTTGAGCATATCAAGGGCTTATATACTGATGATGATGACTTTGGGAGAGTATATGAAGCATGTGAACACGCTGTATTTGATAAATTCTATAGGCATGAAGGTTATCTTTTTTGTGAAAACAAACTATGTTTGCCTAAGTGTTCTTTGCGTAAATTGTTGGTGCGAGAAGCGCATAGTGGTGGTTTAATGGGGCATTTTGGCATTAATAAGACTTATGAAGTGCTGCATGAACATTTTTATTGGCCACATATGAAGAGAGATGTCATACGCGTTTGTGAGAGATGCATTGCTTGTAAGCAATCTAAGTCTACAACTAAACCACATGGCTTGTATACGCCATTACCTATTCCGACGCATCCTTGGATTGATATTTCTATGGATTTTGTGTTAGGATTGCCTAGGTCTAAGTATGGTAGAGATTCTATTTATGTGGTTGTTGATCGGTTTTCAAAGATGGCTCATTTTATTCCTTGTCATAAAACTGATGATGCATCTCATGTTGCTGATTTGTTCTTTAAGGAAGTTATACGTTTACATGGCATGCCTAGATCAATTGTTTCAGATCGAGATTCTAAATTTCTTAGCTACTTTTGGAAAACATTGTGGAAAAAACTAGGAACACGATTGTTATTTTCTACCACTTGTCATCCACAAACGATGGTCAAACCGAGGTAGTTAATAGAACTTTAGGGGTATTGTTGCGTGCTATTATTAAAAAGAATATAAAATCTTGGGAAGATTGTCTGCCACATGTTGAGTTTGCATATAATAGGAGCATGCATTCTGCTACTAAATTTACACCATTTGAGGTTGTCTATGGTTTTAATCCGTTAACTCCTTTAGATTTAACCCCTTTACCTGTTAATGAGCGTGTGGATTTAGATGGAGCAAAGAAAGCCGAATTTGTCAAGGCATTGCATGAGAAGACGCGCATAAATATTGAGCGCAAGCGAGCAATATGCAAGGCAAGCCAATAAAGGGCGCAAGGAAGTGGTGTTTGAACCCGGCGATTGGGTTTGGATTCATATGCGCAAAGAGCAATTTCCTGAGCAGTGACATTCTAAGTTATTACCGCAAGGGGATGGACCATTCATGGTGTTAGAAAGAGTTAACAATAACGCTTACAAGCTTGATCTTCCAGGTAAGTATGACGTTAGTGCTACATTTAATGTTTCTGACTTGACTCTTTTCGATGCCGGTGATGATTTGAGGGCAAATCCTTTGCACGGGGGAGGGAATGATGTGGACATCGAGCCATATCAAGGAGGAGGTGCTAGGGACCCATTGTCTATTCCTACTGGTTCAATTACTCGAGCGCGGGCCAAGCAATTCAAGCAAGCTGTTAGCGTCATGGTTCGTGATCTTTGGCGTGGAGATGACGTTGGATCAAATCTCGAAGAATCTTGGAAATCTTGGCGTAATCTTTGGCGTGGAGATGACGTTGGATCAAATCTTGAATCTTGGAAATCTTAGCGAAATTTGATTATCTGGTCATCAAATATTTGACCTTATCTGGTCATCAAATATTTGAGCAAGTCAAATACATTATCTTTTATTTAGATATACTCTAGAATATATTATACTAGATTTCTAGGGTTGGTTTTAGGGTTTATTTGACAACTAGAAGGCCTATATTAAGGATTGGCCAACTTTCTTTGGAGATAGATTTGACTTTGAGAAAAATTGAGAGAATTCTCTTCTATTGTTCTTTTGAGGACTTGACCTTATCAAGGTTCCTTGTGACGGTCGATTCGACTTATCGAGTGGAATAGCGAATTCTTTCACTCGTGGCATCTATAACGTTGGTTGGTTGATACGCGTTCGTCAACAGGTCACGTTCATACCAAGGTTGTCAATCACAGGTTTGATTGGAGGTCGAGATTTCGTAATTCGCACCATCTGGGCTTTCGTAAAATAATCTTTCCGCAACGATTCACATCAAGTGGTGAGAGCCCAAGTATCGGCACTGGAACCTAGGCTTGGCCACAATTAGACCTTGGCACAAGTGCCGGGGATTAACATTAGGGTCACGAGGTTGGCCTCGATAAATTTGGGTTCAAACATTAGAAAACGAGTCATATTTTGAAAAATGAGTTCTGATTTTTTAAATAGGAAATCATTTTCTTGGATTTAAACACAAATTTTCTGTTAATTAGAAAAATATTTTCACTGACTTAATTTTCTAAGAGAATCAAATGCTAAAAAATGAGAAAAATATTTTGCAAAAAAATGTTTTCAACGAAGTCTTTCAAATAATTATATATTTATTAAAAAAAAAAAAAAAAAAAAAAAAAGCCCCACTGGACATACCTCGAGGAGGGGTGAAGAACGAGGAGCGTAATTAGTAAACGACAAATTTTAGTCTGGTACGGGGCCCACCTCACGCAGGCTCGTCCATTGATCAAGTCTACTTCCTAATTATTGTTCGTGTAGTGCACATACACCGATTCGCTTGTTAACAAAAGCGTGAGCTTTGCATGTGGGGAAGCACATAGCTATCGCACCTTAATTTTTTGTCCAGAAGTCTCTTGTCTATTTGGTATTTGATTGCTTGAATCTTCGACTTCATGCCTCTTCCTTGTCATTTCGAAAGACTTTAGAAAATTTTGACCATCCAGGCATGCCTAATAGAGGTGTTGGGCCTTATTCGATCTAGGGCAAATCTTACAGAGGGGCTATAGGGAAAACAAACAAAAAGCTTGTTCTCTGGTTCTAGCTCGAGCACATAGTGATCTAATCTCCACAAAAGAAGTATTTTAGATTGAATTAAAATATATTTGTGCGAATAAAAGGCATCCTAGCTCCTGAGAGTAAAATAAGATTTGGAAAATAACTTCTTCAATCTAAATGATAAAGAAAAGTGAAATCTTGAAATTAAAGTGGGAAACAAATCCAAGTAGAGCTAAGTACGACTTAAGGAAATCAAAATGATGATGCCTTCAACAAAAGGAAATTTGAATTGCAAGCAGTGAATTTAAAGGAAACTAAAGAGGAAAACACTTAAAAGAAGAAATAGGAACAAACTTCATTGGAATAAAATTAACAGGAACTCACAAATATTGTAATGCTCAAAAGGGAACAATGGAGCAGAACACTTCATTAATATCCACGATGCACATTATAAACTAAAAGGTTAACCCTGAAGCGAAATTAAACTAAAAAAATTGCTTTTGAATGATAAACTTCAGAGAAAAATTTGATAGGGTTTTACCTTGGGTTGTGTAAAACTGATTTGGTTCTTCTCGGGAGCTGGACTAACTGCCCACGAATACAGGTCGGTTCCTAGTTCTAGTGGAAACAGTTCTTTTTCCTGATTCCAAATTTTTGGATTCGGTAATGTGCAGATATGTTCTAGATTCTAGGTTGTTGACGCCTAAATTTTTAATCAAGTTCTTTTTATTTTTGTAGGTTTTATTTCATTTTATTATTTTTTTTATTTTTTTATTTTTATTATCTTTTTTATTATTTTTCGGAAAAATGCAAAAAAAAAAAACCGAGAAAACAGAAAAAAAACGAAAAAACGGAAAAACAGAAAAAAAAAAACAGAAAAAAACGGCCTAATGGCCCAAAAGACCTTCGCGGCCCAAAACCTGCAAGTCAGCCCACGCCCGCGCTCGACCCACGCAACCTGTCTTCCTCGCCCGAAAACGCGTGCGCCGCACGCGTTTGAAGCACGATGCAGAGGAGGACAATCGGCGCGGCGTACGGTGAACAAGGGAGATGCAGATGAACAGCAACGGCGAGGGACGTGACCGGATAAGGCTGGTGGCCAATGGGACGCCGGTTTGGCTGGTAGAAGCCGCGACACCCACCCTAGCCGAACCCTCGTCGACCGGCCGCCCCTCGGCTATAAATAGCCCCTCCCCGACGTCGATCGAAGCACACCAAAGCCACGGCAAGGGGGAGAGAGAAGCCCACAGCCTTGGAACCTCACTAAGAGATTTCAGAGGAGGAGCCAAGGGTCTGCAAGCTTTGATCCGAACCTCGCCGGAGAAGGGCTAGAGAGAGAGAGAGAGAGAGAGAGAGAGAGGAAGCCAGAGAGAGAGGGGGGGAGCCGAAGCTAGTTTTGCCGTCGCCGCCGTCCTCGCCGTCGCAACCCAGCACCACCACCGTGAGCAGGTGATCCCACGGTGACACCGCCCCCTCCCCAGTCCAACATCGCTGCCGTCGCCGTCGTTCCAGTGGCCGTTGCCGCCGCAGACCGCCTTCGGCCATCCCCAAAATCGAAACCCTAGGGTTCTCGATTTCGGGTCGCGATTCCGGGTTATCGGGTCGGACCCGGGTCGGGAAACGAGTAGGGTTCCGCGTTTTAAAGGGTGACTTGTAGTCGGGTCGTGAGCGGGTCGGATTCGGGTCGGGTGTCTGTGGAAACGGCGTCGTTTCGCGTTGAAGAGGAGGTTGGTTCGCGGTCCGGGTCGGATTCGGGTCGGGTGTCCAAGAACGGCGTCGTTCCGAGTGGCGTAGGGAGCCAAGTTGACCGTCCGTCCGAAGCGGCGTCGTTTCATGTTTTGCGGGAAAGCCGGGTCGGAAGCCGGGCCGGATCTGGGTAGGGTTTTGCCCTGAGATCCGGGTCTCCGGTCCGAAAGGCTACGGCGCCGTTTCGCAAACAGGAACGACGTTGTTTCGTCTTTTCGCGAGAGCCGGGTCGCCAACGCGGGTCGTCAGGCCGAGTCGGGCATCCAAGCCCGGCCACGACGCTGTTTTGGTGCCTCACCCCAAAACGCGGGCCCCTGTCGCGTTTCGGGGTTGACCGGGCGGATCCGACTCGGGTCGAGCTTTTTTTTAAATATTTTTATTATTTCAAAAAAAAAGAAAAACCTTTTTAATTTCTGAAAAAATCAAAAAATGTTTAAAAATATTTTAAAAAATGTTTTATTTTCTAAAAATCAAAAATCAAATCAAAAATTATTTATTTTCGAAAATATTCAGAAAAATCAGAAAAAAATTATTATTTTCCAAAATATCCAAAATATTTTATATTTTCCAAAAATCCCAAAAAATATCAAAAATCCCAAAAAAGGGCCAAAATTCATAAAAAGCCCAAAATTTTCATAAAATGCCAAAAAGACTTGTATTTTCCCAAAAAATACGTAAAAAATCCAAAAAAATCCCTTTTTATGTCCAAAAAATGAGGGAAATACCCAAAAATGTGATTTTTCCAAAATGCATGAAAAATCCCCAAACATCCAAAAAAACCTTAGGGTTTGAACAAGATTAGGTACCGAAAGGGCATTAGTGATTACCTAGTGTAATCAAGTCTACGATCCTAATTTCTCTCGGTTGCGCAGAAGTGAGTATTTCTCCCGGTACTTCGCTCGGGTTTCTAATCAACATGCCCCAAATTGATTAGTGGCGACTCCGTTTTTAAGAATTAATTTACAAACTAAATATTTTAAAGTCGTGAATTGGCGGACTTGGGAGAGTCCAGGCTTTAATTAAATCCAGCTAAGCCATTAGCCTCCTTAGGCGCTCGAACCCGATTCGGCCGGGCGCCCCGAAAAAACGGGGTCGCGACATAGGTGTTGAACCTATTCACCCACTCACCTGTGAACCGATTAGAGCATGTTTTATGAAGTTGAAAGAAGATGATTAATCATTCTTAAACCAGCTTAATTTCCCTATTGCTTTAAATTTCCGTTTGTTTTGTATTGATATTTTATTTTAAGTCGTTTTGTAGCCCATACTATTTTTATTGTAGCTGCTATTTATCTTGATTCTTTTTTAAAAAAAAAAAAAAAGAAAAAGAAAAAGAAAAACCTATTGTAGGTCCACACCGAATTTACATTGTTCAATCCAAATATCAAAATCTACGTTCACGAGGAGAGTAGTATGGAATTCCACTATAGAAACAAACAATATAATAGAGTTACAATTATTTGAGCACTCAACACATTTTCAGCGTTTTTAGCCCCCTACACCCAATAAATCACACAATATTTAGCCCCTCAAAATTCCTAGTGAAATCTCACCCAAAGAATTAAACAAATTATACTAATTAGAATTTAACAAGCTAAATCACTCAGGTATAATTACAACAACCAAACTCTCACAAGAAGAACTCTCCACACACTCCTTTGTGCAGCCTCAGAGTTCTCTTTTCTCTTGGTCATCAAGGACTTGGGTAATTCTTATCGAACGTCTCTCACTCTCCTTTTAATGCAAAAGAGAAAATGCAAGAACTATCTTGCTTTGTGCAGCTGAAGCAAAGAAGTCTTCCAGAGTTAATGAAAAGGATAAAAGAAGTCCATATTGTTTTTTTTTTTTTATTAATACCCTAAAAAATCTCAAATTAGTACAATTGTGACAAATTTATTTTAAATTAATTTTTAACCACCAAAAACATCTTTGATGAATTTATCTCAAATTGGTATACTTATGACAAAATATCCTTTATTAGTTTTTATTAAATTTTCTTGTCAAATTGATGTGATAGTTGGTCGATATATCAATTTGGAATTTTACTCTCTATTTATTATAGTTGTACCAGTTTTGCAATATTAATATAATTTAACAGAGTGTATATTTATCATAAAATTACTAGTTTGGAGTTTTTGATAGTCAAAAAATTAGTTCGCGATAAACAAGTTTGGGATATTTTTAATCATTTAGGGTAAATTTAAATGAATGACAAGTTTGGTATTTTTCATGATTGAAAAATTAATTTGAAATTGTATTAATTTGAAATTTTTGGTAGTATTAACTCTTTTTCTTTAATGCACAAAGAGATCTCTTCATTTCTTCTCTTCTTGGTTAAAGTCAAGAATGATGGCTAATGATAAGGCATCTCTGTTCTCCTTTCTTCGGAGGACAAAGAGGCAATTTTGACAAAGAAGTCAAACAAACTGCTCATTTTCTTCTTTCTTCCTGCCCATTCCCATGGCCTCTGACAAAGAAGACAAAAAGCAAGGGAACTCATTTCATGCAAAGTAGAAAGAGACGAACAAAGCCCACATTTCTTTACCTTCTTCAATTTCTCTTGCACCTAACATGTCAGATCTTCTATGTACGACGACATGAAAGTCTTCTTCCTGCCCCCTTCATTTAATAAGGCGTGAAATGACCCCATAGAGAAGTGTCCAGTGCCATTCATTTCTCTTATGTGCGGTGGCCACGTGAAGAAAACTCAAAACATTTCCGCTTGTTGGTTTCTTTATCTTCGAGCGGCGCGTGCAGAGAAATTAATTCACGTACAAAGAAAGTCAAAAGACGTTGCCTAAAGTTACTCCATTTAAGTTAAACCGCATTCTTGTCCAAAAAAAAAAAAAGTTAAACCGCATTTATTGACGAGTTTAAATTCGAGGCATATTTTAACGTGTTCTTTTGCCATCTCTATCAGGAGTCAAGAAACCCATTCACCAGTGTAAGAATCATGGGTTGATTATACCGCAAGTGGATCTAAGGGGAAGCATGGTGTGGTTTAGTGCGGTTTGGAGGTTAAACCACATGGGGCGGCATAGATATATTTTGAAGAAAGGTGAAACCAAACCAAATCATATTGTAGTTAGGAAAGTTTGCAATCAAACCAAATCGTTTTTCCATCTTTCATCCTTGGTAATTTCGTGAGCTTGAACTCACTTAACGAGCTTGAAAGGAATAATAATTTCTTAAAAGAACCAAAGTCTACATAACAATAATTCATAGATTCACAAAAATGAAAATCAAACCTACTTCAAATAGGCTACTTCAGGAATGAATTGTAAAAATAATTAAAAAAAATCAATAGATTATACAATTAGTTTCACGGTTCAATTTGAATTTAGTCATTTTAAAAAAGTTGAAACGAAACCAAACTGCGAAAAATGAATTGGTCCAGTTTGTGAACCATTTTTGCCCGGGAAGATTTGATCACACTTACTTGAATCATGAGTACTCAAAACTTGTAACTTTAAATTCCACCCAATTGACTATTAGTACGCGAAAGTAGACATATGCTTGTCAATCCTATAAACTTATTATGTGCAATTTTCTATTGCTTAAACTCTTATTTACTTCTTGTGATAGATTATTGCACATCTAGCTTTGCACGGTTTAACACCTGACATTATTCTACCGCAATATTATTTTTAATTTCTCTCGGATATTCACAAGTCATCGCAAGATGGAGGTTACAAACGTTCACATTTCTCAGTCACCGTGCTTACTTTCTCCACGATGTCACTGCCTCCTCATCATCGAGCCAAGTCCATGCCGTTCCTCGTAGTGCCGTCGATGCAATCACTGATGCCGCAACGCTAAGCAACCTCGATCCACACCTGACTTCGTCTGGCACATTTCCTGTACGTCCCATCTTTTTGGCCATGACCAGCAAGTTCTCGACCTCGTCCAGCAATGCGTTTAAGCCCCCCTGCGGCCACACCTTCTGGAGCCTCTACCGACAGTCTCAACACTCTAGATCAGTCCTGCTCAGCCCCGTCGCAGTCACCTGGATTTCCAAGCAATCCTTCCGGCATCAGTGGAATTTCCCATGAATTCCAATTCCAACGGTGATTCGGCGAGTCGCCCAATTTTGTTCCACAAACTCACACCGAGTTCCTTGTATATTCTTGTTCGTTCTTGCAGGTTTTTCCAGCGAAATCTTCATTGAGCTAGCAACCCTGGAAGCCCGCCAACTTGTTGCGGTCTCAGTTCGGTGACTTTGCGTTGTCTAGTCCCCTCAAGGAAGTATGGCTGTTCACCCACATTTGTTTAAGTTCCCCATCAGCTGCCCTCGCCTCAGTTGTGGTTTTCTTTGATTGACCTCAGTTGGTTTGCGCAGGTACGTGAATTGTTGTTTAACCATTCATGATGAATTGGCTCCATTACTTTTTTTTTTCCCTTTATATGCACAATTAAGCCTGAAGCTGTTTTGGTTCTATTCAATCGTTCCCTACACCAAGGCAAATTGGATTTTTGGACCTCTAGACACTAAGGTCGAACCCCAATATTGTCTTGCATGGCTTGCTATGAATGATCCGATGTGGCAAGTTATCAATGATGTGATCAATTCTAATCATGACATGTATTTCAATGCATTGTTATTGAATGTCATTGCCTCACGCATATTTAGAGTCTAGGAATGTTCATGTAATGCATGTCATTTAGAAAATTATATATTCTTAGATTTTTTTAATAATCATGTCATATAGAAAATATTAATTATTAATCGTATTACATGCATCATCTGCATTGCACATAGTTCAATATTAATACCTGGGGCATTAGATCAAATTATAGTCCTAGGACTTAAACTTGCTGTTTTCATAAAATAAAAATAGCACTTCATATTGGTTTGTATCATAGGATTAGCTCATGGTTAGTTCTAGACTGTTGCATGCGCATTTAATTTATAGACTTTAGGGGCATTTGTCTTTTTACTAAGAAAAAGAAAAAGAAAATACATTAGTTAGTCTCATCTACGTTACATTAATTAGGAGGAATAATCTAGTATGGATTGCATATTTAATTATTCATATCATGCATAACACTCATGCACACTCTATTTGCATTTTTTTCTAAAGTAATGGTTTGCATAAGCATCTTGGTGATGGATAGGGATACACTTTATTCGCTTAGTTCACCTAGTTTCTTAAGAGTCTTCTGCAACCTATTTACTGCATTCAATATTGGGTGTTACATTTTTGAGTGCGCACCCATGTGATCACCCCTCACATGTTAGCGGCATAAGGTAAAAATGAATAAGGATTGCACACAAAACATTTTCGAAATAAAGTGAAATGTACCAAAAGGGCATTAGATAAATATAGTATAACCAAATCCCATACTCATGAATCTCTTATTCACATAAGTAAAATGTATTCCCACATTTTACTCGGGTGTCTAATTGATTCTAATCGGTTAGTGGCAACTTTAAATGGCAAGTTTAAGTATATGTTGAATTGAGTATCAAGTTGCAATTGGTAGAACTTGGGAGAGCTCATGCTAAACACAAGTAATGGCATCATGAGAGGAACTTTCATTCTCGTTTAGCAGTCCATTAGCTTTAACTCAAGTGCTCCACCTTCAGGAAGATCGTGACATACACTTGGATGATTTACTTGGTCAACTACATGTAGCAAAAGTCTTCTTGAAGATAGAGTTGAGAAGTGGACACCATCAAATTTGAATGTGTTATGGAGATGAGTGGAAGAACACTTTCAATATTATTAACTATGAAAATGAGTAATGCAGTTCTCTCATATTGAGCATGTATGCTTTCCCATTGTGTGTTCTTGTGGACGACTAATAAAAAAGAGAAAAGAGAAAAGCAAGAAAATTTGTCCAAATAGTTTGATGATTTTTCTCAACGAGAAATTGGCACGTAAACTTTGATATATATTCAATCTAATCCCTAGAAATCCTTAAACTTAGATTAATAGAAAAACAACATTAAACATTTTCATATGATTCAAGGACTAAATTGAACATGTGCAAAAAGTATAAGGATCATATTGAACAAATTAAAAGTTCAAGAACTACATTGCACATAAATCAAAGTTCAAGAATCATTTATGTCATTATGCCTCTAAGATATCTAAATATATGAGAGGATCATTTTATTATCAGAATTGGGGCACCTTCCTAATGCATCAGTTTTCAAATTGGTCAAAACTGATCGAGATGTTAGGCGATCACTATTGGAGACTAATGTTTATCCCTTGCACATAGTGGGAGAAATAATATGACGAAAGAGGCATTAAAAGAACACTTAAAAAATTTCGATAGATTATAAAATGTAGACGTGCATTCAATTTCCATATCCTCCCATATGCCCAATACAATGAGTCTTTTATCAAGTAACGGAAAACTCTAAACAATAAGCAATAAACTCTATCATTATTAATAGCTATATCAACTGCAATAAGATCTCAACCGTGCAAACATTGATTCCAAAACTTCCAACCGCAGTGGATACATCCATTCCAAGCCAACTCCGACTGGTAGTGCGTCGAATTAGTCTGGTGAGGGTCGCGCAGTGGTGAGGAGGAATGGCCGAGCCGGGTGTGATGGTCGCGTGTGAATGTCTTCTTCCCCCGCCCTGCCAGAACAAATCCTCTTTATCCTCTGATTTTGTCCCTCTCTCACGCCAGGCCCATGTCTTCTTATCTTCTTATCCCTCGACTTTTGCCATGTCCTGTGGGTGGTGAGGGGGATCAATAGGTGCAAAGACAATTTTTACGAAATGCAGTAAGAATATTTTGCTTTTTGAAACTGAGTCCGATGAATAACAGACTTTGAAAAAGTTCAAACTTTTAACGACTAATTTGGAATACAAATAAAGTAAAGGAGTTCGGGGAAGAGAAAAGGAACACGGAATTTATAGTGGTTCGGCTTAAATTAAGCCTACGTCCACTCTCCCACACTGACAGCCTTCTAGCTGGTTTCCACTATGAATCAAAAGAGAATTACAGTCTTGTGATCTTGACTTCTCAGTGAAACTGCTCTCAGGAAGTCACTTTGAGTCTCTCTCTCTCTTTGAATACAAATTTGAGCACTGTGTAAGGAATAACAAGTAAATGGAAAGTTTCAGACTTTAGAATTCTTTTTTCACGCACTTTGTTGAATGACTTGAGAGGCCCCCTTAAATACTCCTTCATGCATTTTCGACCATTGGCACTTTTCAAATAAATTCTTCCAATCAACCCGTTGGACATAATCAATCAAGGAGATCTCGAGTTGTTTAAAGATTATGATGAAAGTTCATCAATCCTGTTCGCTCATACAATCAGAATCTTGGTTTCCATAAGTAAATTCTTTCCAAATAAGCTTGCCTTTCGAAATGATTTGCGGTTACCAAATTGATTCCAATAAAGATAACCAATTATGGTAAGTGATATTTCCAACCAGAAAGCTATATATATCATGCACGTACTGAAGCCTCGAAGGAAGAAAAATAATCCCGAGTCTGATTATGTTTTCATTCTTCTCTTGCGTTCAATCTGAAATTTGTCAAAATGGACAGATTTCTGATGTGAGATAAACTTTGAAAGACTTACACAGAAGTCTGGCATTCTTCAGAATCAAAGTTTTGTCAGCTTCAAAATCTGATAAGAGTTTTCTCTAACAGGTGGCCCATGCTTGTTTCCTTCTTTCTATTTTCATTTCTTTTCTTCTTGTATTATTCACCTCGCCGACTAGTTTCATTTCTTCTTTGCTCTTCATTGACCCAACAAAGTTTAGCAGGCAAACACCGAATGGTTTTGCCAAGGAATCAAAGCTGCAAAAACTTTCAGCATTGCATATAGGAGTGAGAATCCACATTAGACCAATTGCTCATATGATCATAAGTAGGAAGTCTATTAAGGATCACTAACAATGTCTATGCCAATCCATTTCAAAGCTCCTGCTTCTGACATTCTTCCAAGTATCAGCAGTAAGATAAAGAGCCCTTTTAAGGAAGTGCCAGACAATACCATCATCAATGGCAGCATTTATCTTGAAAAATTCCACTGAAATGACAGAAGGCCACACCCATTCAAATTCACAGAATACAGCTTCCTCTGTAGCATAACGATCAAAATCTGAATTGCAAACAACTTTTTTTGAATAAAGACTCAAAGGACCTCCATGTAAGGGCCGACCATGATACCGATTTGAAATACAATCGTCCAAATTAGTGGGCACTATATTAAACTAATTGGCCAGATTTTTAGTATTTCAGAAACCATTTAAGTTAATGGACAGTTTCAGCTCTGCAAAGCTTCTGTTGAACCTAAATTAGGGCAATGCGAGACAACAAAATGCGAACATCCTTTACCATTCTAAGGATGCATTATCAGCCTTTAGACCACGAAACATCGAGCTCCTGGTCCAATGATGATTTTGTTTCTCTAGAAGTGCCTTTAGAAACTCTCTAAAAATATTTCAGCATTTATATCACCACCACCGGAAAAATAACCATATCTGGCTAGTGAATGAAATGAAATTAATCTAGCAACTAACATCAGCAAACTACGTCCTAATAATACCCCAAAGCTTGCGGATTTTTTTTCCCTTTTGAACTCTCTCAAACCAACAGATAGGCATCTAACATTGTCCCAACCACGAAAGCTTTGATCTATTTAGTATAGTGAATTCAACTTCGGTTGCTTGTTTTTGTGGGATATAGTATGATTTTTTCCCTATTATTATGTGCTATTCATATAAATAAAGATAGGATAATTGTCCAGAATTCCTAAACCTATTGTACAATAACCAATTCAATCATAAACATTTAAACTATCCCAATTTAGCCCTAAGCCTATTATACAATAGCTAATTTATTCCTTAATTTTTAATTGCACTAATTTAGTCTCAACTCTTTTAATGATTTGCTAATATAGTCATACCGGGTAATTATGGCCAAAAATCAGTAAAGGCAAATCATCAAAAGGTTTAGAATTAAAGTAGCATATCATCGAAAGGTTTAGGACTAAATTAGCTATCACATAAAAGATTTTAGGGCTTTTTGGACAATTTTCCTTAATAAAGACAAAACATCAAATGTTATATAGAATAAAGGAAAGTTTTCTCCGGAATGTTATGGAAACGCTTCTGGTTCTTTTCTTTTCAGCAAGTAAATGCACTAATAAGAGCTTGTGCATAATATTAGGGATTATCTCGCAATGCAGTCGATTACATCAGAATACATTCTCGTTCGTATCTATCATTTGACTATTTGCTTGACTCAAGTTTAGGCAAATGACAGATGGCATTACTAACTCTACAAATATTACCACAACGCTTCGAGAAGAGTCTTTCTTGCATTAAGCATTTCTCAACCAATACAATGACCTTAATCAGCCAATGCAGGCAACTTTGTGAGATAAAAACTATGGAACACAATGGTTGGATCAATTTTGTCCCTAGTCAATAGCCTATGCATACCAAGAGATGCCCCTCTCAACATGTTCCTTTTGCACTGTAAATCCACTACTAAGCGTACCTTAGAAATTGAAGTCATGAACCACATGGTCAGCATAAAGCAAACCAAAACCTCGCATTAAAAGGACCTCCATATATGCCCCTTCATTTAGCATTTCTCCACCTATACAATTACCTTTCCCATGCTATCGAGTGCCTATATTACAACAGTTTTTATTCAGTAGATCCAGCATGAATCAATCAAACACGAAGAATCTATATTGTTCTACATAGGATGAAGAATCTTACCCGAAGACTAATGACGAATGATGCACTTAGAAGGCCTTGTAATCTACTTCCATTACTAGCATGATCAGCAGAAACATTCCCCAAAGCATCACATTAACTTCCATGAATATCTCCCCCAAATTCCTTGAATTCAAGTAAGAAAATAAAAACACCGTCAACCTGAAAATACATATGAAAATGTAATAAATCTTAAAAGAAATTATGAACTGGAAATACAAATGATAATGGTGCGATAGATCTCAAAAGAGAAGATAGCTCACCTACTTCATGAAATTTGTTAGGAAATGTGGATCATCTTGACTATTCTGACTCATCCTAGTCATCTTCTCTCCATTTTTTGCGAAACCTCAATGATGCATTCATGATATGTGCCCATCGATTTTTGGTAGCATGCATATCTTTAGCATTTAATATCTTTAGACCCTTGGATTTTGGAAAGTCAAGCCTTTGAATTGAAGGGCAACCAGAGATACCTATCTCTTTCAAGAGCTCCAACTTATCAAGACCTTGAATTTCAACTAAGCTTTCACAGTTTTCAACATATAATTTCTTCATACATGCTGATTTTGAAAGGTCTAGCCTCTCAATTGAAATGCACACACGAATTTTCAGCCTTTCCAAGAACTCCAAGCTATCAAGACCTTGAATTTCCAATAATTTTTTGCAATTTTCAACAGTTAATTCCTTTACAATCCCGAATTTTGGAAGGTCTAGCCTTTCAATTGAAGTGCAATTTTTTATTATCAAGGTTTCCAAACATTTCAATTTTTCAAGACCTCGAATTTCAAGTAAATTATAGCAAATATTGGCAAATAAATACCTCAGACGACTTAATTGGGAAACATCCAATACTTGCATAAACCCACATTTTGAGATCCATAGTTGTTCCAAATTGAGGGGAGTGCTTATAGATTTTGGTAATTCTGATTCTTCAACATCTATTTGGGGGGAGCATTCCAAAAGCTCTATTACTATTGATGGAAACTCTGAGATGCACTCAAGAATATTGCAGTCCCAAAATTTTAGTTTCTTGAGATGGGTGAGGTAGGCAAGTGAAGGCAATCTAACACTTTGACAGGTGATGCTCAAACTCGTTAAGCTGGAAGGAAGATCTGGTAGCGATTGGAGCTTCTTACAACGATGAAGCTCTAGCCTTTGTAGGGAAGAAAGATTACTGATGCTTTTTGGTACTTCAAAAATATTCAGAGCATGCAACATCTAACTCTCGTAGCTTTGTCAGCCTTCCAATACCATTGGGTAATTCTTTTAACCTTGTCCAACCCATATACAGAATTTCTAGATTCCGCAAAGCCCCTACACTTTCCGGTAATTCTTTCAGCTGAGTGTCACTAACCTTCAAAATTTCTAGATTCTGTAAGGCCCCTATACCTTCTGGTAATTCTTTTATCCTAGTTTCGCTAATCTCTAGAATTTTTAGATTCTGCAAAGCCCCTATACTATCCGGCAATTCTTTTATCCCACAGCTCCTCATATCTAGAATTTCTAGATTCCATAGAGTCCCAATACTGTCTGGTACTATAGAAATTTTGGGACAATATTGTAGGAAGAGTTGCTTTAATGCTTCTAATTTACCCACTTCTATTGGCAGCTCCTTGAGCATTCTACAAAACCCCAAGTCCAAGCATACTAAACTCTTCATGTCTCCAATTGAAGAGTCAATTTGTTCTACTTCCTCACAATTTTGGAGGATCAGAACCTCTAAATTTGTAAAAGCTGAGAGGAAGAAAGTTCCTTTTAAAGACCGGCATTCGGTAAGGTTGAGAAATTTTAGCTTCTTTGCCATCTGATAAAAAAAAAAAGAAAAAATAAAATTGTCAAGGAGTTAGCATAGATTAATTATGATTAATAAAAGAAACCAAAAAAAAGGGCTTGTTTTTCCATCTTACCATGATGGAACTCCACCCTCGCCATTCATCTAGAATCTTGCCTCTGGACAAATCGAGTATAACTAGGTCCTCTAGATTAAAATTGTTTGCTTCAAAAGTCGAGGGACAATTCCACCATTGAAGCCATTTCAACTCCTCGGTAGAGTTCTGAAAATCTCCACTAAAATGTGCCCCACTCACGTGAAGGAACCTTAGACTCGTTAAATTCTTAAATTGTTCACTTGTGTGGATATCATCGTCTTGGTCATTTATTTTGCCGGAGCATTCTGAACTGCTTTTGCTAAGATAAATGGCCTTAATCTTTTCGGTTCCCTGTAAGTAAAAATCAATGTTCATCTCTACTATTTATATCAAATTAAGTAATCTAATAACATTTGTTCACATTGCTACGAACATGCACGGTTGTTTTAAAAAGACTAGCAAAGCAAAGTTACGACTTTCTATTTTGGCCAATAAAAGAATTTATAAAGGCCAACAAACTGAAGGATGTCAACTTCGATTTCATATTTAAAATTTTCATGTTGGAGGATGTAACTGCGATTTCATCTCGAAAAACTTCAAAGAGCAGTTTTTTTTTCTTAATCCAAACTGATAAGAAAACTGATAAGAAGAGCGGTTATCCATTATATGTATATGTATATAAAAGAAAACTGATAAGAAGAGGTTTGATTGTAGTGTACACAACAGAAGTGAAAATTTATGAACAAATGATTGTGTGAAAAAAATTGTCTTAGTTAAATTTTGTCTAGGTTCCACTTAAAAATATATCCATAAATTTGTTAGAAAAGTTAGAAAAGAATTAGGTTTCTTGAAAATATCTCTTTTTGACAAAACTAATTTTTAGTAAAGTAGAATCTAACATTGAAAAACATAATGCCTCTAATTTATATGGGATAACTACAATACAAAAACATAAACATGTGAAATTCGTAATTGTAGGGACTAGATTTTACGAATAAATAGAATAACTATAGACAAAAAAGGAAATTAATAAATTTGGGGTCACCATCTTAAATTGTAATCTAATAATTGAGCGCAATTTTTTATGAACATTGGACAGATTTGGTGAAAATAGCACCGTCCTAACAAAAAATCTATGTTTCGAACCGTATAATTTTTTCACCTTCAATAATCAATCAATACTCAATAGAGCTTGGGTGTGCTCACGGCCACATACGAAAAACAAGCCCAGTTTTTTGTGCTTGGAACAACACTAACACAATTTTTCAAACATTAAAAAAAAAAAAAAAAAAAAAAAGCCTACCTTTTACATATAGCATAAAAATAACACCAAAAAACCCAACCTTTGACCCGTGGAAAAATTGACACCTGTTACGCATTCCGTCCATTATCATTGTTAAAAAGCCATGGACACCCATTATGGCCAATAACAGTGAGCCGCATCAACCAACACTGAAAGCGATGTCATTTTTTAGTTATAATCTTGATCAAGAAACTTAGAATATAATCTTTGTTATCAAATTTCTAGCATTTTATAAGGAAAAAAAATTTGTTATGGTCATGATCAACATGGTCCATCATGCATGCCAACAAATGGGTAGTGTAAGATGACATGTGGCGATTGAATGTGAGAATAGAGTTGTAACTAGTGTGAGTTTTATATCACAAGTGAAAATTTGAGCTTTTGTCTTGCGAGTTTGAAATGTTGTATTATTTTTATCCCACATGCAAAAGATTGGGCTTCTCTTTAGGATTTTTAAAGGTTGTGTTATGTCTTTCATTTTTTGTTTATTTTGTGGTCATCCCAGTGCTCCTGTCCATGCTCCGCACTTTAGATGGGTTTTTTTTATAGTACTTTTAGATATAAAATATATGTAAATTAATTTAGATAATTTGACTTAATGTCTTGTGTTGGTTCTATCGAATCCACTTTCATTTCGACGTATGATAGTACAATGAGTAGGAAATGAATCCAGCAAAAATACGGAACAATCAAATCAAATAATTTCCCTTTTTTAGTCGTAAAAGTTAGTTAACAAATTTACTTTGATATAAAATACATTCATTTTTCTTTTTGGTTAGTTTAGTTTTTTTTTTTTTTTTTTTTTTATGATATAATTTGAAAGACATAATAACTAGGCATTGGCTCTGAATTTTTAAATATATTAATTGTCTCTTGACATTATAAATAGGTTGCACATTGAAGATACAAATAAGTGCTAGTCTTTTGAGCTACATTTTGAGTCGAACAAAAAGATGGAGTAAAAGTAATAGAGTCAAAACTATTATTAATTTCACAAATACAATACAGTCACAGAGTTAATTTTATGAGATATGTGGGCATGGTTAGTTTAATCATATTAAGTCTTAACACCATGAGATTAGAATTCTATGATTCCTATATCCTAAGTAGTCATGGTTCACAGTACCAGAGTGATGTTATGTATTGCATGTGTCAAGCACGTAGTTGAATCAATTATACAAATTCACGATCTTGTCAATGTAGAATACCTCCATCACGCATCTGGTAAATTTGAAAGTACATCATTCTTGGAAAAAAACTTCGTAAGGTAGAATTTGTTTAAAAAAATTCTTAGATAAGCTGCAATACTTTTTAAGGGAGAGCAACCTCCTACTCTATAATCACGTCAAAGAAACGTCAAAAGGACAACAATATTATTAGGTTCTTTGCTCACCAGAGTAAGCACTAAGTAAGGACCAAAATCACCTCATGGACTTAGGGATAAAAAGAAGAGAACCGGTTACCTTCTTTCGCTTAAGCACTTTCTGGACTTCCTGAGATTCCCATAACCTACTACGGTAATGAGGTTCCTCCTGGTTTACCTCGCGAACGATTTCCCTACCAAGATCTCTTAATTGGTCATGCATTTTGAGCACATGATCATCTCCAACTTTTATTAATGACATAAATCTCAATACTTCAATTCCCTCCTCCGGGAAAAAGCCACAGGCATCCCACATGTACGATGCAATTCTTCCATTGGTGCCAACGAAAAAGCAAGCTATATCCAAAAATATTTGCTTCTGTCCATGCTCTAATGCTTCGTAACTTATCCTCAACTTTTCTCGCACTTTCTTAAAAGGGACTTTTTGTAACTTGTTTATCGTACCACACCATAGTGTTGGCTTTTTTCCACATAGGAATGAACCTAAAACCTCAAGAGATAAGGGAAGCCCTCCAGTAGTGGATACAACCTTGTGAGTGTCTTCCTCAAATTCACTTGGAGGAGAGTCCCTTCGAAATGCGTGTCTACAAAATAGAATCAAAGAGTGATTCATATCCATTTCCTTATGTTCATAGCTATGGTCCACCCCAGCATTGTCAAGAATAGTCTTGTTTCTGGTCGTAATGATGATCCTACTCCCCAAAGAAAACCAATTATGATTTCCAACCAAAGCCTTCAATTGATCATCATCATCCACATCATCAAGAAGAATGAGAACTCTCTTACCTTCAAACTTGGATGAGATGAGCCTAATCCCTTCATCTTTATTATGAACTAGATTTTTTTGCTTCAATATATCAAAGATTAACTGATTTTGCAAATACTCAAGACCATTACGCTTACATGATTCCCTAATATCTGCAATGAAACTATGATATTGAAATTGATTGAAGAGCTTGTTGTATATAGTTTTAGCAAGAGTTGTCTTACCAATGCCTCCCATTCCATGGATTCCAACAAATAGGGTAGCACTAAACTTCTTATCTACAAATTCCATAATCTTCTCCACATGATTATCGATTCCGACCAAATTTTCAGGAATAACCAACTCAAACTCTTTTTTTAACTCGCTCAACACTTTTTGGACAACCTTTTTCACTAATTCTCCTTCGTACCTGTCAAATCCGACAAGAGTTCAAATATGTCACAATAATAAATTGATATCGTTTATCTAATGAGGCAAAAATAAATAAATCTGGGCAAAAATAGACAAAGAATTGTTTGGTCACACCTCAATAAAATCTTATATGCAAAGACTAAAGTTGGAAATGACGCTGGTTTCTTTAGACGGCGTACCTCATTCCACTACTCTAACATAATTTGCTGAGCCAAAAGAAACTTGAGAGGATCCTTAATGAATCTCGAACGTTGTATTTATTATGGATGTGAATCAAATTTTAAACTCGTGGTTTGTTAATGATTTTTAGAAGTTACCTTTGCTAAAGATATTAGGATGACCTAGACATGACCTTGAGAACCCTTTTGAGTATTTGAATGAGCAAAAATCTAATCAGCTAGCCTGATACGAGAGTTCAGCCATCAATCAATAAACAAGTCATAATTTTTGACACCAGGGGAATTCAACTCATGTAATACCAATCCGGAAAGTCCTTTAGATTGCTACATTAAGAACAACCTAAATACAATTGAGGGGCTTTCTCCTTATTTGTGCAATTCTACACGATTGCGAATTTCTAATCATGTTGTGAATTTACTATCATTCTGCTTTCGTGTTCTTATTTGTTTCCATTGGATCAAGATATGATAACAGGCTGTACTTTGTTTTCCCTCTGAGTACCTATGTTCTATGATTTTCATTCATCTAATATTGACTAGGAAGTGGAAGAATACTTTTTCCCTAAAATAAAACAATATTTAATTTAATGCAGGTGTTTGAGATAGACATGTTGTGTTGAAGATAGGAAAATGCATTGAGAAATACTCAAACAACATTAATGATTTAATAATGTAACTTAAGAAGATTTTTTCTTTTTTTGATCGGTATGTAACTTAAGTAGATAAAAGGTTATGGCTTTGATAATCAACATGCACGGTATACGATGTTATGAAATTTAAATAGGAACCACCAATAAGTTGTGCAATTAAATCTATAATTGTCATTAGAAAATTCTGAGATGAAGAGTAATAGAGCCTATACCATAAACCAAAAAAAAAAAAAAAGGCACTGTTACAAAATCTTTGGAAATAAAAATAAAAAATTATTTAAAAAATCTTGTTTAATTCAAGTGAATTGGATCATAACAGTGAAATCTATAATTAGATTGATCAACATCATTAAAGTTAAAAACTACCAAAAGAATAACTGATAGAACTCACGCATCGCAAGACGTTACTACTAGCAAGGTCTTACTGCCTTTTCTATTAAAGAACAAAAGGAAAAAGGAAGCAGGTTGGAATTAGAACAAGCATTAAATGCCCAAACAAATTAAAAGAAAGTACAGAATGTTTTGGTGAAAAATGAGGTACCCTTTGGCTTCCCATCCTTTTAAGTCACTGACTTGTTTGAGTGCTTGCTTCCATTTCTCTATAATCTTTGAGTTGAAACGCTTCTCACGTGTATGAAATGCGTCTCCAAAACTCTCGATTTGATGTCGCACATGAGCCGGTTTCACTTTGTAGAATATAGGCAACACTAGATGCCTTGTGTTATTATTCTTGCACTCCATTATTTGAACCAATTCATCAAGGCACCATTTGCTTGAACCATAGTTCACGGAGATAATAGGGATCAAGATCTTACTGTTCTTGATGGCTGCCAAAAGATCTGGACCAATCTGCTCACCTTCACGGAGCTCACAATCATCTCTAAAAGCACGAATTCCAGCATCGTCGAGTCCGTGGTAGAGGTGATCAGTAAAGCCTTCTCGAGTATCTGGACCTCTAAAACTCAAGAATACATCATACCGGTTTTCAGTCGGCACAGTCGACGAACTAGATGCACTGGAGATAGTTTCTGTCAGCGCGGTTGGGGAACCAGATACGCCAGTGTCGCTACCCTCTCCATCTCCACGCACACTTATCTTCTTTTTGAGGAAATTGAACACGAGACCCAAGAGAAGGATCGGCGCCACGAGCACGGTGAAAGGGTGCTCAAAAATGGGAAGATACATGTCTTGTTTGCTCAGACTCTGGCCTCAATTTTTCCTCTCTGACCGTGAAGAAAACCAAAAGGCCTCCGGGGAAATACGAAATGCCATCTTGTGCCCCCGGTGTAATAGGTATGGCAATTATTGAATGACGTGTGGGAGCAGACAATTCATCGACCGGGAACAGTAATCACGCGCTTGGAGTCGTTGCTTTTCGTACGGTTGAAATTTTTTAATGCACGCAAGAAATTATCTACGAGGGAATTTCGATTCAGAAGCAAGAAACAAAACCAAGAGATAAAAGATAAAGTGCTGTCACGGTGCTTGTCAGACAAGTGGGCAAAACGATCAAATAAATGCCAGTGTCGACATCATTTAGCGTTGGACAGAGGACCCCTACCAGTGCTTTAGCGTGCCTTTGTGTTGTCGGCAAGGTTTTAGTTAAAAAGATTCCCTCGAGGAAAAGCACGGGGATGTCTTTCTGTGGCAAGAAATCATTCACTCCTGCTCCTCCCTTCTTCGCCCCTCCTTCGCCCGTACCTCGAAGGAATTTCATTCCAGAAGACGAATTAATGAAAAATCATCCTGTAGATCCTATGTCGCCGTTACTATCTTCACTGTGATTCTGATTACAACTCATCACCTCCTTCAAAAAAAGGGGCTAGTCTGTGCAGTGTCTAGGCTGACAAAACTTAGTCACTACTCTTTGGGTAGGGTTATGTCGATGCATGTTAGGAAAAGCAAAATGCTGAGTTTAAGTCTTTTCCAAACCATGGCCACTCATGGCCACAAAGACTTTCGGTAAAGCATGAGTCTTTTCCTCATTGAGTTTTTCGTAAGAATCGTATGGAGGAATTGAGAGACGAGGACGACCCTGTTATGAAAGAAGAGGTCTACTTCTTCACCAAATACTGAATGGATAAAGAGAATGAGGTTTCAATGGAACGAAATAATGAAATCACTTAAAGGGAATTGACTAGGTGATTAAAAAAATCTCAACAATTTAAAGTAGAATAAAACTAGTCAAGATCAAAGTCTGAACAAATGTAAGATTCTAGAATAAAGTTTAGAATCAGTTATGTAGTAGAGCAAACTTTAGAAGCACTATGCGAGTGTGCAATAGACTATAATAGTAATCAATAATAGTTTAAGGATAAGAGAAATTGCACACAACATTTATAATGATTCGACTTAAATCAAGTTTACATCTACTCCCTTACGTTGATAGCTTATTGGCTTAAATTCCACTAAATGATTGAAAAGAGATTACAATATTGAGTGTTAGTACTTAGTGATAAGTCACACTATCTCACTCAATCACTTCTTTTGTATTTCTCTCCCGATCACAAACTTTAACCTCAAGAAAGATACGTGTATAATCAAAGTACAATCAAACTTTGGAATTCTAGATTTTGGGCCTCGTCTCTTACTTACTTCTTAGCACCTTGGTTACCTTATGTACTCATCAACTTCCAAATTAACCATTGAACAGCCTTCGGAGGATCATCGTCTAACCTACTTGGTGGACAGATCTATATCAAGAAAATTGAGTAGCCGTTGAGTGACAAAAGCTAAATCTCCACTTGATTCGGGTTGCCCATGCAACTAGAGTGTGACATCCTGAATTTTGATCTCGTCCTGATAATATGAAATGGGCATTTCATCGACATGAGTAGGGCCCATCATGAGCTAACTAATTTATTAGGTGAAGCTGATAGTCGATCGGAAATCGACTGCTCGACCATAATAATCGGCAATGGTCAATACAACACCGTTATAATCGAATTGTGATCAAATATAAGTCAATTTGATGGAATCACGTAATTGAATTGCAGTGATTCCGCGTGTTTAGGAAATTCGCGTCAAACAACGCTAACTTGATTTTTATCAATTTTATACTCAATGCCCGTAATTGAAACCTTGCGATTTTTACGACAATCGAGAGTCGACTATGAGTTGGAGATGCACAAACATGGATCAAAATCATCAACCACGGGTCAAACGCGCTAAAAACCCTAAAAGCTACTCAGTAGGTTAAGTCACACTAAAACCGCGTTCGGTCGATTTTAATTACGAAATTGAATTCTATTTCAAGATTCGAACATTCGCGCATGTCATAACTCATTTTTAAGACCTCGTCTCATCTTTCGGAAAAATTCCGTCGAGCCAGGAATTTTGCGGAAAAATCGATTTTCGAACAAATCGGAAAATAAATGTGAAATTCGGATGGGAGGTGAAGTGAGTTGTTTTGCTACCCAAAAATCCTTAATTTTGGGAAATTAGGTTCAAGAAAGTAATTAAGGAACATAAAGGATAAAGCATGAAGACTTTGGGGCTTTGCAATGATGAAATTGATATTTTACCTTGACTTCTTGGCCCCCTCCCTCTCTCTCTCTATCCTTTCCATCTCTTCATGTGTGAACTCCCTTTCTCCTTCAGCCGACCCTCCCTCTTTCTTTCTCCTTCCCATTTTCTTCCCCCACGTCTTCTTTCTTCCACCTAGGTCTACGTCCATTTTCACTTCTATTGTTGCTCACTACCCCATCTTCCACCATGCCCACCAGCCAATGTTTCCACCCACTTCCACACCACTAGCCCCCTATCCACTACTGTATACCACATTATCAGGCCCCATCATCTCCACAACCATCAACCTCTCACACCAGCCCCTCCACATCCACAGCACCATCCCCCAGTTCCACCACGATCCTACAAGCAAGTGTCCATCCCTCCTCGATTGATTAAATAGTGATGTCTTAGAACACATCGCTGACCCATTCATTTACATGTGCATGCAGAAGCATAAATAAATAAATCCCCAAACAACAATTCAATGGGATAGAAAAACAGTGCCAATTTTTTCAAACCAAAATAAGCCTTTTGATAAACGAACAGGTTTATATACAATATTAGGTTGTTTACAAAAATATCGGCTTAACAAAAGGGAACTGTTCTATGACTCCCAAATCAAATAAGTTCATCGATTCTTTGATCTCCACCTTCCCGGACTTCGGGGCTTCCGATCCTCCACTAACTTCCTCTAAGGACCTGAAAATGGGATACAATAACCAGTGAGACAATGTCTCAATGAGTTCTACCCCTGAGACTCGATTAGGAAGTCAATTACGCCCTAAAAGCCACCTAAGCACAACACGAGTCAGAAGACTTACATTGGCCTCAGTTCCTTCCTGCAAGTCAGTTCAATTCATAAATATTGACCATCACATCATCCAATCAATCAGATCGACTCATCGATCAAACGACTCAGTCGATTACATATCATCGAGACCATCACTCGGTCATTTCGATTATTTATTCTTAGCTCTTAACCATAGCCTAACAAGCATAACCTAGATTAAGTGGTCATCACGGCCCCACTGGCATCCTTGCTATGTTTGGTGGTCATCACAGCCTCACCTGACAATTTTCTAGGTTTAGTGGTAATCACGGCCCCCCTCGGATATTTTCTATATTTAGTGGCATCACAGCCCCACTCAGCAAATTTCAATATTTAGTGGCATTACGGTCCCACTCGACAAATTTATTATATTTAGAGGCATCACGACCCCACTTGGCAAATATCCTATATTTAGTGACATCACGGCCCCACTTGGCAGTTCTTAGATTTGGTGAGATTTAGTAGTATCACGGCCCCACTCAGCAATTCTTAGGTTTATACCCACACTAATCAATTTTTGGGATAAATCTTCCTAATCACCAATATACTCAATTCTCACAACCGGGTAATCAAATAAGTAAACAGAAAGCACCACTGAACTCAGCACGAAACTCTAGCCACCGAACATCCCGGTTGAATTTCCGGAAAATAATTAATTAATTAATTAACTACGGGAATAAATAAATAGATGTCAATAAATCCAACTTAGGCCCGTTATAGCCTAATTGCAAGCCGAGACGAGCCCAAAAAATTACCGAACTACTTCAGATAAATTCTAGAGCTTGTCACAAACTAATCATATATCAGAGGTGCAATTTCCAGCAATCAAAGCCTCAAGATCCACCACAAACTCACAACCGGCTCTAAGCGGCAAAATAGGCCCACTCGCACGTCTCCAAGTTTAAATCTAGAAATCTAATCAAAAGAGTTTGGAAAATTTCCAAATTTGAATATGTTGTAATAGACATATAAATGAACATTTTTCATGAAGATACATTAACCCAGATCCTTCTAGATTCAGCCCAAGAAATCGCTCAATCCAAAGACCAAAACTAGGTCCGTTTTGAGAAAGTCTGTTTTCCGAAATCAGTTTGTTTTGAGGCCCAAAAAATGTCCATTTGATCTAGATATGACAAACAACTTTTGTGAAGAAACAATTTTGAAATTCAAACTCTAAGAGTTGACAAAAACCCTAGAATCCTTAAAGGTCACCAATTCCAGCAAAAACTAAGATTTTGTTTGAAAATAACAGAGCTGATATCTCCTTCTTTCAAGTCCCCAAAAATCTTGAAAAAAGTATATGTTGTAGCTGGGGATGTCTAAAATATTTCTTAAGAGACATCAACCTCAAATTCTCAACCCATTTTGATTCACAAAAATGGCAAACGACAAGGGTCCAGAAATCAAAACTGCAGGAACTCCACTGGATTTGACTTATCTATCATCAATTGTACAAATCTCACTAATTAAGTTATACTAATCTTTTCTAAGGCTAATCTAACCATCCTAGCTTATCACTAATACATACTTAACCTAACCTAAATAACCTTTAAGCACAATTAACCTACTAAGTAAGGCTTCATGAGTTAAACTCACTTGTTTAAAGAACCGCTCGGTTCAATTCGACGGGGACGCAACGAGGGCCAACTTTCTCCAAAGCGGGCCTAGGTTTCGAGACTTGGAACCACCTTAAAACGGTCCTTGAAGATGGCTGAAGACCCACCAACTTCTCCTCTATTTTGAGCTACAAAACAGGAAAAACAAAGCGGTCTGGGGGTGGCAAGGCTCAATGAAGACTGTACAGTCACTCAACGATTGAATGATGACTAGGATGGGCTTCAACGACTACTCACAGCAGCTGGACAGCCTCCTAGATGTACGAGCAGAGGGCTGGAACGGCAGTGGGTGGATGTGACGAGGCGGACGGCGTGTGGGCGGCTCTCGCGGGAGGACGGCATACGACGGCAACGAGCAGCGTTCCAAGTGGTTCGACGACTTGCTGCTGGTCTTCCTTGGCTGCTAGTCAAAATTGGGTGAGGAAAAAGACAAGAGAGGTGGCTAGTTGCTTAGTGAGGAAGAGAGGGGGACAAAGGGGGCCCACAAGCCAAGATTTTCCAGAAGTTTGTCTCCTTGAACTTATCCACCAAGCTAGGATCCCTTGGCTGCAATTCAACCACCAAGGCACTTCACTTTACAACCTTGAAGTGGTCCAAAATGGTGGTGGATGGGGGAGTTACGAATTTGGAAGCTTTAGCCTCAAGTTGGACACTTAATCTTGTTCAATTCAATCCTATTTGACCTCAATAAATTCAATTAGTACATCAATTATTAAATTGATAATTTTTCTCACCAATAGATCCATCTTGCATCCCAATTTCGCAACTAAAAACAATCCCGACCTTTTTTTTGAACAAAAATGATTATAGGATAACTTTTTCCCAAAAAGTCTCGGGTTGCAGAAAAATTTTTGAGACTAAGTCGATGTTCCTAGAATTTATTGTGACATGATAGAACCTTCAATTTCTGAAATCAAATTCAAATTTGCGGTTAATTTCATTCCAGCGCGTTTTTAGTATGACTTGGGCTATCGGGTAACTTTCAGAAATTTTTCAGTGCAAACAACTCGTGGTCAATTTTCTTCGAGCTACGATGAACCCACTCAACTCATTGGCGACTCTCGACAGTCGTGAAAATCTCAAGGATTCAAATACGGACAAGGGGTACCAAAACGACAGAAAAACCAAATTAGTGCCGGTCGACGAGAATTTTTCAATTTAGTGGAGTCATCCACAATCATCCACACATCTCAATCGAACCGACCTATCTCTGATCTCTAATCAATTTATGTCTGTGCGGTAATGATCTCGGCAGATGAACACGGTCGAGCAACCGATTTCTGGTCGAATCCTCAAGTTTATTTGCCTTAAAATCCTTAATGGCTTCCCCAAATAGTCTAGTTATCTCAAGAAAGAGATTAACTTTCAGATTTCCGAAGATTGAGCACTTAGGTTCCGAGAGTGATTGGGTGTACTTGACGTGATAGCACTCAGGTAAGAGACTTTGTCAGAAATTGATGGTAGTGGTTGTAGTATTCGACCAGGCAATACAAAGTAGGTCAGAATCTGCGTGAATTTGTTTGGTAAACCGATATATTGTTAGATATCACCGGACAAGTTGCAAGTGTTAAATGTGCTAATAAGTAGAAGTCCAATAATGCAAGCCGAAAGGACTTTTACAAGAGTCCCGAGTGAGAATAGAAGTATATCACGATGAACCTTGTGACGAGCTTGTTAAAAGAATCAGAGACGTAATGTTTCCAATTAGGATAATGGTCAACAGAAGGATGAAGCCAACTCAACAGCCCACCACCCTTCTTCCATCACGCCACAACCATAAAACCACTACTGGTGCACTCCATCCCGGCTACCGCAACACCACACCACTAGCAGCCAAGTCCCCCTTTGGCTAAAGGCTTGTAGGGCAGCCACAACCTCCACTAAGCCTCTATTTGAGATGTGGAAGGCTCGGGTCTTCACTGCCTTCGCGTCGCCGTCGCCGTGGACTCACCAAACTGCTAAACCAGTGAGTTTACTAACTAAACCTTACTTAGAAGGTTAATTATGCTTAAGGGTTGTTTAGATTAACTTAAGTATGGATTAGTGATAATCTAGAATGGTTAGGTTAGCTTTCTAATGGATTGGTGTTAATCTAATTAGTGAGATTTGCACCATTGGGGATGGATTAGTTCAATTCAATGGACTTTCTGCAGTTCGGATTCCTGGACCCTCGTCATTTACCATTTTTGTGGACCGAAATATGTTATGATTTTGAGGTTACTTCCTTCTTGAGAAATGTTTTATACACCTTCAACTATGAAATATATTTTTCTCAAGATTTTTAGAGATTTAAAAGAATGAGATATTAGCTCCATCATTTGCAAACAGAATCTTGGACTGTGCTGGAATTTGTGACATTTTGGGATTCTAGGGATTTTTATCAACTCTTAGGGTTCGAATTTCAAAATGGTTTCTTCTCAAAAGTTTTTTATCACATTCAAAAGTTTTTTATCACATATTTTAGTTTAGCATAGTCAAATTTCAGATCAAACGAACATATTTTGGACCTCAAACCAAATTGATTTTGGAAACGGACACAGTTTTTATATTGGATTGAGCGATCTAGTAGGCTTAATCTAGAAGGATCTGGGTTAAGGTGTCTGCATGAAAAATGTTCGTTTAGGTGTCCTTTACAATATATTGAAATTTGAGAATTTTCGGAGCTTATTTGGTTAGGTTTTTGCATTTAAACTTGGAGACGCGCGAGTGGCCCGGTTTCTGCTAATTAGGACCGGTTATGGTTTCGTGATTGATCTTGATGTTGTGCTTGCTAAATAAGGTGTATTTAGTGATGTGGTGGACTTGTGACATGCTAAGAACTTATATGTGAGGTCATGAGGTGGATTGCTATTTGTTGGTTGTCTATTGCTATTGCAAAACATGACCCTTTTGATTACTAAATAGAAAATAAATGAGGTGTTGAGTCCGAACACCAAAACTTATTTGCCCAACAAAATAATAAGGTTTTAAACTATGTGCGTGCAAATTTTGACAGATTAATTGAGTACATGCGCACCTACAAATTTATTTCCAAAGGCTTGAACAAAAAAAGGGTTACTAAAGTTTAGTTCCAAAAAGTGGTGTTTGGAAAAGAAATATGGTGTCGGGTTTGGACGCCAAGTTTTATGTGCTCAATAAAACGAGGTTTTGTATGAGGTGCATGCAAATTTTTGCAAGTTAATTTCAAATACGGGACCTTGTACGAATTTATTTCAGAGAATTTGAACAAAAAAAAAAAGGATGCTGAGTTTATTTTTAAAATGGGGTTTTGGTGTTTTGGCTATATGAAGGAGGCTAAGGTTGACCTGATTGATCAGGTGCCTGCATTGTTAGGTTAACTAAGTAGTTCAGTTTAATTAATCGTAATTTATTTATTTATTTTGTAATTGATTTAATTAGTTATTATTTTCCAGAAATTTGATCGGGATAGTTGGTGATCGAAATTTCGCGTTGATTGCAATAATGTCGTTAATTTATGCAATTGGGTGTTATTTTGTGCAAATTGAGTGCTGATTAGAAATGTGGTCAATTATTCCAAAAATTGTGGATTTCGATATTTATTCAGAAAATCCGAGGTGTTGGGTTTTAACACCAAAAATGGTTTTATATATTATATAAAACAGTGGGATTTTAAAAATGAATATATCAATTTTTCATGTTCAATCTGACCATGTACCCACACACGATATTTTCAATAGATATTTTTAATAAAAAGAAAAACATGACAAGGTCGTTATCTTAATTGAGGCATGTGAATGCAAAGTATAATGTCCTTGGCTGAAATTGAATGATCTTGTGCTGGTTAAGAGAAACCGCTCCTAGCGTGTGTCGGTGGATATTACCTATCCCCAACATGTGTCGATGGATATTACCGTCTTCAATGTGTGTCGATGACGTCACCTATCCTCGGTGTGTGTCGGTGGATAAAGGACCGGCGTGTGTCGAGTAAAACTGCCCATGCGTGTAGTAATAATTAATTGGCACGCATGTTGATTGAATTGATGGACCGACGTATGTCAGTAATTCTTGCTTGTGTGAGCAGTGATTAATTTGTAGTTCTTGCTCGTGTGAGCAGTGGTTGATTTAGAGATTCCAATTGATGTGTGAATTTGCTATATGCACATAATTGTGATATAAACTGTGCTAACCTACATGAAGGATTTGAAACAAGGTAAGTCCCTGTGGTTGTATGATTGTGTGGTTAGGACACCCTAGGCATATTACCCTCCTAACCGGGGTTTAGAGCATGAACTCGCTAAGATTTATATCTCATCTCGTCGTGGGCTTAACTTTTTAGGACCATAGAGTAGAAGACCTGAAGCCAAGCTAAGGTGATCTGAAGTGTAGGTCATATAGAACAATTTCTTTTTTAGAGTTAATCTTTTGAAGTCTTTTGTTTGTTAGACTTTTGTACTTGATTCAATGTGTATTTAAAAGCGTGTTTTGTTTGAGAATCAGTTGTCCTGCTTTGCTATCCTGAGATGGTTACTGTCAGAGAATTTGTTATTTGCTTCCGGATATGTAATAAAATGAAATGGTCGACAACTCGTCCTGGGAAGTTGCAAATTTTATCGACCACCGAGGGATAGACACGCGCTCAAGGTTCGAGGCATGATATCCCCATTTAGTGGTATCAGAGCTAGTTAGTGTTTGGAGTGATAAAGTGCGATGGTCTTAAGATAGTTAGTAGAAAAAGCCTTTTTCTTATGCAGATACATGTGATTGATTAGCTGATTGACAGCTTATTTTGTGCGGGTCGCTCATATTTTTGATTCCTTGTTGGAATTGGAAGGCGTGTTTCTATAAAGATCATGCAAGATAAGTGATCATAAGCAAAGAGCCCCTCGAAGACGGGCCATAATAGTTGTGACAGGTGCTAGAGGAAGGCACCGAGACGAGCAAGTACTAGAGGTAAAGCGTTAGCTCAGGCTAGTACCGAGGTAAGAGTACTGCCTCAGGCTAGTGCTGGAAGAGGAGCACTCGGCAATCCTAGGTTGGATGGGATCATTCAAGCACTAGAGACTCTAGGGAATAGAAATTGGCCGAGTTCCAGCGTCTCCGTCAGGGTCAGATGTTAGTGGACCAATATAAGGCAAAGTTGCTAAGTTATCCAAGTATGCACCAAGACTAACTGAGGGCCTAGTGGATGGGACAAAGAGGTTTTGGGATGATTTAAAATTGAACATTGGAAGTTAGTCGGTGCCTCTAAACCTAAAGGATAAGCAAGCCTAGGATGGTGCACTACTAGGATGGATGACCTCTTGGGAAAGTGCCTACCTATGCGTCAAGGGATAAAATCGTGAGGCTCGGTATGAAACAGGCCAAAGCGAACAATATCTCTGTCAGTTAGTCCCTACGGAAACAGGACCCCTTCAGTAGATGTGTAGCTCGGGGGTTCCTAGCTCGGGGATGAATTAAGCAGAAGCTAGTGGGCTTGTAACAATCTAGTCCAATGAGGGCGGGGAGTGGTCGCCAAGGCCAGAGGGCCTAAGCAAGGAGCGGCTCCTGGCAGGCTTCTAGGATGGCGAAGGGGGCAGGAATGAACTGGACTATGCACCGAACAGGAGGGGCAATGTTTCTGGGATAATTTCTCAGAGTGGCATAGCGAAGGTATTGTTAAGCTTGTAGAACTTTGGTTTATTGAATTCATTAAAAATCAAGAATGACCCTTGATTACTTTGATTTCATTTATTGAGGCAACCCGGTTACTAGATGTGGGTTGCCAAGGTTAATTGGCAAACTTAATGGATATGTCAGTTGAGGAGCCGAAGATGGAGGACATCGCCATACAAAATGACTTTGCATTGGACATAGATGCTGAATAGTACGTGCGACAGATAGTTCATCTTCATCGAGTACCGGTGATGATCACGTCAAATCGAGACCCGGAGTTCACAGCAACTTTATGGAAAAGTTTACAGAGTGCCTTGGGCATGAAGCTACAATACAGTACGACCTAGCATCCACAGACAGATGGCCAATCTAAGAAGACGATTCAAACCCTCGAAGACATGCTGCGAGCTTGCGTGTTGGACTTCAAAGGAAGTTGGGAGGAACAGTTTCACCTAGTTGAGTTCACCTACGACACTAGTTGTTAGTAGAGTATCAAGATGGCGCCATTTGAAGTGTTGTATGGCAAAGCCTGCAGGACTCCAGTTTGTTGGGACGAAGTTGGAGAGTGGAAGATTACGGGTTCTAAGTTAGTTCAACAGTCAATGAACACAGTCAAAGCTATTCGAGAAAGACTCAAGATCGCCCATATTCGATGAGACGACTATACCCCCATCTTTTTGTTTAGAGTTTGTAATTGTTTCATATTCGAGAACAAAATTTTTATAAGAGAAGAAGGGTTGTGACATCTTGAATTTCGACCTCATCCCGATAATATGAAATGGGCATTTCATCAATGCGTCAATGGTCGTTTTACTCTGAATAGGGCCCCTCATGAGTTAACTAATCTGTTAGGTGAAGTTGTTAAGGAATATAAACGTGGCAAACTCGAGAATTCAATCAGAAAGCAACTGCTCGACCATAATAATCGGCAACGGTCAATACAACACTGTTACAATCGAATTGTGATCGGATATAGGTTGATTCGATGGAATCACATAATTGAATTGCAGGTGATTCCCTGTGAATACGAAATTAGCGTCGAACGGCACTAACCTAATTTTTATCAATTTTATACTCGATGCCTGTAATTGAAACCTTGCGATTTTTACGACAATCGAGAGTCGACTATGAGTCAGAGATGCACAAAGGTGGATCGAAATCATCGACCACGGGTCAAACGCGCTCAAATCCCTAAAAGCTATCCAGTAGGTTAGGTCACGCTAAAATCGCGTTTAGTCAATTTTAACCACGAAATTGAATTCGATTTTAAGATTCGGACGTTCGAACGTGTCACAACTCATTTTTAAGACCTCGTCTCATCTTTCGGGAAAATTCCGTCGAGCTGGGAATTTTACGAAAAAATCGGTTTTCGGACAAATCAGAAAATAAAGGTGAAATTCGGATGGGAGGTGAAGTGGGCTGTTTTGCTGCCCAAAAATCCTTAATTTTGGGAAATTAGGTTCAAGAAAGTAATTGAGGGACATAGAGGATAAAGCATGAAGACTTTGGGGCTTTGGAATGATGAAATTGATATTTTACCTTGACTTCTTGGCCCCCTCTCCCTCTCTCTCTATCTTCTCCATCTCTTCATGCGTGAACTCCCTTTCTCCTTTAGCCGATCCTCCCTTTTTCTTTCTCCTTCCCATTTTCTTTCCCCCACGTCTTCTTTCTTCCACCTAGGTTTGCATCCATTTTCACTTCTATTGCTACCCACTACCCCATCTTCCCCCACGCCCACTAGCCAACGTTTCCACCCACTTCCACGCCACTAGCCCCCCATCCACTATTGTATACCACATCATCAACCCCCATCATCTCCATAGCCATCAACCCCCCACACCAACCCCTCCACATCCACAACACCATCCCCTAATTCCACCACAGCACCACCGAAGCCCAGCGACTTCATCGCTCAGCAACCGACCACCCTTCTTCCATCACGCCACTGCCATGAAACCACCGCAGCTCCACTCCGTCCCGGCCACTGTAGCACCGCACCACCAGCAGCCGAGTCCCCCATTGGCTGAAGGCTTGTAAGGCAGCCACAGCCTCCGCCAAGCCTCCGTTTGAGATGCGGTAGGCTCAGGTCTTCACCGCCTTCGAGTCGCCATCGCTATGGACTCACTAGACCGCTAAACCGGCGAGTTTACTAACTAAACCTTGTTTAGGAGGTTAATTATGCTTAAGAATTGTTTAGATTAGCTTAAGTATGGATTAGTGATAATCTAAAATGGTTAGATTAGCCTTAGAATGGATTAGTGTTAATCAAATTAGTGAAATTTCCACCATTGAGGATGGATTAGTCCAATTCAGTGGACTTTCTGCAATTCAGATTCCTGGACCGAAATATGTTGCGATATTGAGGTTGCTTCCTTCTTGAGAAATGTTTTAGATATCTTCAGATATAACATATATTTTTTTCAAGATTTTTATGGATTTAAAAGAATGAGATATCAGCTCCGTCATTTGTAAACAAAACCTCAGACTGTGCTGAAATTTGTGACATTTTGGAATTCTATGAATTTTTATCAACTCTTAGGGTTCGGATTCCAAAATTTTTTTTCACCAAAATTGTTTTTCACATCTTATAGTTTAACATAGTCAAATTTCAGATCAAACGAACATGTTTTGGACCTCAAACTAAACTGATTTCAGAAAACAGAATTTCTGGAAAACGGACACAGTTTTTGTGCTGGATTGAGTGATTTACTGGGCTTAATATAGAAGGATATAGATTAAGGTGTCTTCATGAAAAATGTTATTTTTTGTGTCTTTTACAACATATTCAAATTTGAGAATTTTCTGAGCTCATTTGGTTAGGTTTCTGGATTTAAACTTGGAGACGCGCGAGTGGCCCGATTTCTGCTAATTAGGACCGGTTATGGTTTTGTGGTTGATCTTGATGTTGTGCTTGCTAAATAAGGTGTATTTAGTGATGTGGTGGACTTGTGGCATGCTGAGAACTTATATGTGAGGTCATGAGGTGGATTGCTCTTTGTTGGTTGTCTATTGTTATTGCAAAACATGACCCTATGGACTATTAAATAGAAAATAAATGATATGTCGGGTCCGGACATCAAAACTTATTTGCCCAATAAAACAATAAGGTTTTAAACTAGGTGCGTGCAAAATTTGACGGATTAATTTTCAGTACATGCGCACCTACAAATCTATTTCCGAAGGCTTGAACACAAAAAATGGTTACTAAAGTTTAGTTCCAAAAAGGGGTGTTTGGAAAAGAAATATAGTGTAGGGTTTGGACGCTATGTTTTATATGCTCAATAAAACGAGGAGGTTTTATATGAGGTGCGTGTAAAGTTTGGCAAGTTAATTTCAAATACAGGACCCTGTATGAATTTATTTCGGAGAATTTGAACATATATAAAAAAAAAAAAAAAAAAAAAAAAAGGGATGCCGAGTTTATTTTTAAAATGGGGTTTTGGTGTTTTGGTTATATGAAAGAGGCTAAGGTTGACCTGATTGATCAAATGCCTACATGGTTAGGTTAATCAAGTAGTTCAATTTAATTAATCGTAATTTATTTATTTATTTATTTATTTAAAATTTATTTAATTATTTTGTAATTTATTTAATTAGATATTATTTTTCGGAAATTAGACCGAGATAGGCGGTGATTGGAATTTCGTGCTAATTGCAATGGTGTGCTTAATTTATGCAATTGGGTGTTATTTTGTCCAAATTGAGTGCTCATTGGAAATTTGGTCAATTATTCCAAAAATTGTAAGTTTCAATATTTATTTAGAAAATCTCGGGTGTTGAGTTTTAACCTCGAAAATTGTTTTATATACTATATAAAACAGTGGGATTTTAAAAAGGAAGATATCAATTTTTTTAGATTCAATCGATCGTGTATCCACACACGATATTTTCACCGGATGTTTTTAATAAGAAGAAAATGGGCCAAGGTCATTATCTTAATTGAGGCATGTGAATGCAAAGCACAATGTCATTGGCCAAAATTGAATGATCGTATGCTGGTGAAGAGAACCCGTCCCCAGCATGTGCCGATGGATATTACCTATCCCCGACATATGTCGGTGGATATTACCTACCCCCGATGTGTGTCGATGGATATTACTTATCCCTAGTGTGTGTCGATGGATACTATCGTCCCCGGTGTGTGTCAGTGGATAGAGGACCGGCGTGTGTTGGGTAAAATTGCTCGTGCAGATAGTAATAATTAATTGGAACACATGTTGATTGAATTGATGGACCGATGTGTGTCAATAATTCTTGCTTGTGTGAGCAGTGATTAATTTGTAGTTCTTGCTCATGTGAGCAGTGATTAATTTAGAGATTCCAATTGATGTGTGAATTTGCTATATGCACATGATTGTGATATGAACTATGCTGACCTGTAGGGAAGATTTGAGACGAGGTAAGTCTCTATGGTTGTATGATTGTGTGGTGAGGACACCCACTGCATATTACCCTCATAATTGAGGTTTAGAGTGTAAACTCGCTGAGATTTATATCTCACCTCGTCGTGGGCTTAACTTTTCAGGACCATAGAGTGGAGGACCTAGAGCCGAGCCAAGGTAATCTGAAGTGTAGGTCAGATAAGACAGTTTCTTTTTAAGAGTCAATCTTTTGAAGTCTTTTGGTTGTAGATTTTTGTACTTGACTTAGTGTGTATTTAAAAGCATGTTTTGTTTGAGAATTCGTTGTCCTGCTTTTATATCCGAATATGGTTACTGTTAGGAGATTTGTTATTTGCTTCTGCATGTACAATAAAATGAAAGGGTCGGTGATTCGTCCCGGGAAGTCGCAAATTTTATCGACCACCGAGGGATGGGCACGCGCTCGAGATTCGAGGCATGACATGAAGTCTTAGTTTTCATAAGTAGATCTTCTCCATTTAAAAATAAAAAATAAAAATTGTCTCGGGATTGATTTGCCAATTAATTAAGATTGAGTCAATCAATTCTTTTTAGGTGTGAAATACAAAATTCAAATCAGATCACTAGCCATTAGATTAACTAGACTAATCGTGTTCTAGACTTGCTCTGTACTGAACTTGTCACATTCTAAACTTGAATCGGGATGGGAATAAGAGTACTTCTCTCAAAACTTAAGTCTAAATATGTTCCGTCTAAAGTAGACTTTACAAACTATACTTGAATTTGAGCAAGATTGAGATGACTTCATTCCAAGATTATTTTCCTTGACCAACATACTTCAAGACATTTATGAGACTTACTAAATTCTCATGGACAATTTTGTCAACTTCAAAATCTACTAGGAGTTTTTTTCACATGAAACAACATATAAGAGTTTTCAATTCTTGATTAAAAAAGAAAAAACCATTGAATCTCTAGTTTTATCACTATATGTCGGGAATAACTAATTTCCTAAGATCGATTCGACACTAAATCGAACCCCTAAAACAAATGCGGAAGACGAGCCCGGGAAAAACACATGTATCACCGATCGAAAAGTACATCACAAAATCGAACGTACTTTATTAGCCACAGATTAAACACCGACGTTGATATGATGAAGAAAAACTAATCACGTTCTATCCGATGACGTATATTCGCCTTGAAGGGGAGAAAATTCCGTCTCCTTTTTTGGGGTCTATTCTACTTTTGCCTTTTTGGAGAGAGAGAGGGAGGAAGAACGTACGTACATTTAAAAGGTACATTCGTCCATTTTCTTTTCTCCCTTAAATACGTCTCCTCCAAAGGACATATCCCTTTGATGTAAAACGTTCCCTAAAAGTCATAACCCTTCAACGTACCCCTCCATCCATGGGCTCTTATCTTGCGGGCCGGGCTTTTAGGCCTAAATGGGCGGACGGGCCAACTTAGGCCCATATACACAAATAAAACCATCATCTCCCACTTGCACATGGTAGGCCGAATAGGATCCTCTTTATCTCTCCGCAATGTTCATATCAGTGAATAATCCGTGCAACCAGCATACTTTGATAGCTTGTTACTATACATCTGTTAGGAATATATAGCAGCTCATAATAGGCATCACACTCTAAGTAGATTTAGTATGCAGTACCCTAGATCGATCGATCACATTTATATCTCTCTTGATCTCTTTTAAACAATTATATATATATATATATATATATATATATATATATATATATATTGTATTCACAATCATGATTATCCCAAAGACAATTATAATTGATCGATTAGTGAATACAAAATTATAATGTGATTCTCCATATTCGATCTTCCTCTTTCCTTCAAACTCTCAATTTCAGTTTAGCTTACTTTTCTAGAAATGTCCCATTAGATCGAATCAATTCATGATCATTAGCAACATCCTAAGATAGCAAACACTGAATAGAGATCTTGATAATAAGTAAGAGTCATGAGAGCATTAAATAGAAGAACTCTTTTCCTCAAGAGTCTCACACGGCATAAAAGTTGAGAACAAACTTTTACCACTCTTATTGGTCGTCTCATGCATACGTAATATGAAATACGTATTACGGTATTAACTCATTTCCCATGGAGCGTAAGTCTACACCTTCAATATCGTACATATGATAGTTCAAACATACCTAATGTCTAACTTGAGTTCACATATCTATTCATTTACAGAATTCATCAGAACTCACATCTGGCATCTAGACAGATAAAGTAAAATAGGTGGGCTATTTTACTTTCATACATAGTACATATCATGTCCTCATCTTAACACTTAGTTAATGCGACATATATATTTTAAGCTTGAGCTCTCGATTATCGCCTAGATAATAAGGTTAAAAACTGTCTCATCTCTATTTATCACACAGTAAATAGAGGCGATTACCCGTGTAAGGGGGCTAATCTTATATATGTCCGACATACCTTCTCAACTTAATGTAATGCAGTGAGCATTAAAATGCATAAACGTCATACAAAGATTCATAGGCATTAATAATGAAAAACACAAGTTCATAAATGTAAACAACTCAAAGAAATTACAATATTCAGTACATCATACTCTACGCAGTCCTAGAGATTTTACACGACCACAAAACACATCTCTAGGTATTGGCTTTGTCATAAGATCTGCTACCATTCTATGCGTAGATATGTACTGTAAGTTCACATCCTTTCGTGCAACCATATCTTTGATAAAGTTATACTTGATATCTATATGTTTGGTCTTGCCATGATATTTTGGATATTTGGTGTATGCTATAGCTGCTTGGCTATCACAATTAACTAATAAGGAGTTTGCAACTTTCTCAATAACACCTAAATGATCCAAAAATCTCTTAAGTCAAACACCTTCTTATATTGCTGCTGATAATGCCACGAACTCAGCTTCCATCGTGGACAAGGCTATACACGTTTGCTTCTTACTACTCCATGATATAGCGCCATTGTTCAGTAAGAAAGCAAATCCAGAGGTAGATTTCCTTTCATCTAAATCTCCTCCCCAACCAGTATCTGAATAGCCTTCAAGTCGCAGATCCTTTCCTTGGTAATTCAACTTGTAATCAGCAGTTCCCTTAAGATACCTCGGTATTCTTTTAACGGCTTTCCAATGTGCTTGACCTTGATTGGATTGGTATCTACTCACCATTCCAACTGCAAAACATATGTCAGGTCTTGTACACATCATAGCGTACATCAAGCTCCCAACAACACTAGCATAAGGAAGATATTTCATTTATTTCTTCTCTTGTGGAGTCCTTGGACATAATCTATGGTTCAATCATTCACCTTTTTTTGCAATAGGAGTGTCAATCTTTCATCTTGCATACGAAATCGTTCAAGAACCTTATTTATATATGTTTTTTGTGAAAGAGATAGTGACCTCTTTGAACGATCTCTTGAAATCTTAACTCCAAGAATGTACGCAGCCCCACCCATATCTTTCATCTCAAAGTTGCAAGATAACCAACTTTTGATGGTATTAACAAACTCCATATTGCTTCCAACAATTAGTATATCATCAACATATAATGATATGATCACAAATTGATCTTTGGATCTTTTGATATATACACAATGATCCTCATCAATCATTGTAAAATCATATGCCATTATGGTATTATGAAAATGTATATACCACTGTCTTGACGACTACTTAAGGCCATATATCAATTTCAAAAGTCGACATACCTTTTCTTCTTAGCATTTCGTAATGAAACCAACAGGTTGCTCCATATATATTTCCTCATCCAATTCTCCATTGAGAAAAGCAGTCTTACATCTATTTGATGTAATCAAGATCCATACTTGCCACTATTGCCTGAAAAATGCAAATCGAGGTAAATCTCACAACAGGAGAAAAGGTTTCCTCATAATCAATTCCTTCCTATTGATTATATCCCTTCGCCGCAATATGAGCTTTATATCTTTCTATCGAGTCATCAGCTTTACGTTTTATTTTGAGAATCCACTTGTTCCCAATAGCTTTGCGTCCTTTCGGAAGATCAACCAGTTCCCAAACATGGTTTGACTTCATTGACTTCATTTCCTCTTCCATTGCATGCATCCATTTTTCTTTATTAGGGCAATTTAGAGCCTCATGTATATTTCTTGGCTCATCCTCATCTTGTAAAGCAACCATAAAAGTTTCCCCTTCAATGTCAAAGTGTCGTCGAGAAATACTTTTGTGACTTGTTCGCCATACAGGAGATTGTGTACTTTGCACATCATTTCTCATTATGCTCCCACTTGGATTAGATAATAATGATATCATCTCATCATGTGGTTGTAATTGAAAGTGAATTAAATTAAATTCATCACTTCTCATGTTACTCCCACTTGGACGAACTCCACTAATATCATTATCTTGATCCAAGATTTCAAATAGAGAATAATCTTTACCTATTTCGCCCTTCTTAGAAAATTTATTCTCTAAAAATGTGACATCTCGTGATTCAAATTCAGTGATACTCCCACTTTCCTACTCACCTATGAACACATACCATTTCGAGTGTTCGGAGTATCTTATGAAAATACTCTTCTTTCCTCTTAGACCCAATTTCTCAAACTTATGAGAGGACTCATGAGTATAGGCAGCACAACCCCATGGCTTAAGAAAACTTAAATCTGATTTTCTACCTATCCATAACTCATATGGCGTGAAAGTAACTGATTTGGAAGACACCCAGTTAAGTATATAGGCAACAGTTAATAATGCATCACTCCAAAAAGTAATAGTTAAATTAGCATGCACCCTCATGGACCAAACCATTTCCAGTAGGGTTCTGTTCCTTTTCTCCGCAATACCATTTTGTTGAGGAGTATATGGAATAGACAATTGTCTTTCTATTCCTTTTTCATCACATAATTTTCCAAACTCATCAGATAAATATTCTCGACCTCGATCGGATCTCGATGTTTTTATTTTCTTGTCTAATTGATTCTCTACCAAGTTCATAAACCTTTTGAAATAACTTAATGCTTCAGATTTATGAGAAATCAAATAAACATATCCGAATCGAGTATAATCATCTATAAATGTGATGAAATAAATAGCCCCATACCTTCCTTTCACATTCATTGGACCACAGACGTCAGAATGGATTAAATGCAGAGGAAATTAAGCTCTTTTACCTTTTCCAAATGGTTTTCTTGTCGTTTTCCCTACTAGGCAATACTCACATATGGGCAAATCGACTTTTTTAATGTTGCCCAACAAGCCCTCTTTGGCTAGTCTATTCATACGTTGTTGGCCAATATGACCAAGTCTAGCATGCCACACATTCACATCATTATCATGTGAATTAGGAGATGTGAGAGGGGAACAAAAAACATTTGCATTAACATAGTCAACATCTAATACAATGAAATCATCTAGAAAATAACCACAATCATAGTAATTTGTATCCAAATACAAATCCACACCACTATTATGGAAGTTCATATTAAAACCTAGCTTGACCAACACTAAAATAGACACTAAATTCCGACGAATCTCTGAAGTATACAATATATCATGTAAAAACAAAGTGCGTCCACCACGCATGTTTAGTTGGCAGGTGCCAATTCCTTTTACTTCAGCTCTGGAGTTGTTTCCCACATAGATCCACTTAGTTCTAGTTGGTACTCGTCAGAATTCCACGAAGGATTCTCTATCCTTTGCTACATGGTCTGTCACTCCTAAATCTACAATCCACAAAGGATTAGATTCAGTCAAGAATACAGAACTTGACACATAGCAAAGTTCTTAAAAGTATAAGGGGTATATACCTTCTTTGGCTCGCGACAATCACGAGTATAGTGACCCTTCTTGTCACAATTGTAACACTTCACCTTTGTCAGCTTCTTCATCCGAGGACGCTTTCCTCTTTCATGTTGGTCAACCTTTGGTTTCTTCCCTGAAGAACTTGCTCCCTTGCCTTTCCACTTTTTGAACCAATTAGGACATTTGCGCTTGGAGCCCGAAGCTCCATGTGAGCTAGAACCAGCATTATAAATTTCAGTTTTCGACTTAGCCGCCAAGAGGCGATCCTCTTCCAACTCAAGATGGTGCACTGCATCCTCAAAGGTTTTGATATCCTCATTGTGGGTCAAGTACACCTTCATGTGCTCCCAACTTTGAGGCAAGGAACGAATCACTGCTTGTACTTGCTGCTCATCAGTCAAGACATGGGCAGCATCCTTCAGCTCATTAATTATGTTTGACATCTTTCTCAAGTGTTGCTTCATGGTCTGACCATGAGGCTTCTTGTAAGAGTCAAACCTAATAGTAAGCTGCCTAAATTTGGTCGCCGAAGTATAACCAAATCTTGCTGCCAATGCTTCCCACATTTCCTTGACATTCACAAAACGCCTGAACTCTCACATGACATCATTTTCCATTATAATCATTAACGTAATGCAAGCAAGAGAGTTTTTCCTTTTCCATGCAGCAAATGCATCCTTATCTCTCTTGTGTTGTGCAGTGTTTCCACCTTCAGGCTCTTCCATGGTTAGGTTAAGAGCTTCTAGTGCCTCTTGCTCTTTCAGTACATACTAGATTTTTATGTGCCAGATTTTATAGTTATCGCCATTGAGCTTTTCACCTTTGTTCAGCTCGGCGACTATGCTCTTTGTGGCTGAAGCCATTGATCTGAACACATCAGACATATATTCACGAATTAATTAAAATCTATCATTTATGCATCTATTTTACAGACACATCATATTAATGAATAGTTTCAAATAAGATATTAGAATCAAAATATCACTATGTTTCCAATCTCCTTCAAAAATCCTAAGTTAAAACTATCATTAATATAATTGTCTATGCAAAATAAATTCTATGAAGCTACAAAAACTTCTATGAACTACCCACAGCAGTCAACAAGAAGCAAATAATATTTGACATCCAATAGAATAATAATGCTTTCACATAATGCAACTTACATATCAATTGCTATATCAACAACAACTAGGTAGTAAACATTTACATAAGATGTTCACAAAGCATACTAAAAATAAAGACCAGTCATAAAACATCTAATGCCAAGTCAACACATGAACTGAGAAGGATTCCCTTTTGTACAATTCCTTAAGCTTTTCATCATCAAATTTCTCAAGCTTTTCTTTATTAAAATTCTTAGACATTCTAGGCAGCCATGGTAAAACAGACGGGTATCCCTTAGGATTTCTCCTTCGCACATTCATCCCCCGCCGGATTGAAGTCATTCCATGGGTCGTAGTCCTCGTGGCTTCAATCCGGTAATGTTCATCTATAAAAGCCATTACAAGCTTCCTATACATAGTAGCTTTGTTGACCTCCCATAAGCAATTCAACACTCCTTGCCATATCGGGAGTGTTCATGAAGAATCGCACCATTCATGAAGAATCGCACCATCTCAGATTGTGGCATGAGACGACCATTCCATATGACCTCTTGTATTCTCCCATTGACCTCAAGTACATGATCAATAAAGCCACCACTCTCCCATCGATAATCGGTCAACTCAGCTATCAACCTAAACAGCCTTGCCCTTTGTTGATCTGTACATACGCAAATAGGTGTGCGCGCTCGAAGGGGAGGCATTGTTCCTGCAACAAATGTAGAACAAATGAGGGATTACATATAATCCACATGGGCTTAATTGAAAAAAGAAACAAAATCTTTTCCTTTTTTTTTAATCAACGGTCAACGGTCAAAATCAATTGTCAACGGTCAACGATCAACGTACGGTCAACGGTCAACCGGGTCGAGGGTCAATCGGGTCAAGTCGCCGAATCGGGTCGGGTCGGGCCGGGTCAGATGGACCAACCCAACATGTGCAGCACGCGTGCGTGGCACACGCCATCGACCGCGCGCCATGCACGTGCGTCACATGTGTGCACGTTAGCACTGCGCGCGTGCGTCGCACACACCTGGGGCTCGAATCGGCGCGTGCAACGCCGGTTCATTCCGGCCGCGCGTGGGGGCGCGTCCAGCGGCCTTCAGCAGCGATCCGCCACTCAATTTTCTCGTTTCAACGAGACTTTTGACGCTACTCCATCAAAAAATAATTTCGACTTATAGAAAATTGAAAAAGGGAGTGAACAGTGCTCGGGTGTCGGGATTTTTCCGTCCTCGATCGGCCGACGTTGATATTTCATGAAAATTTAATCAAAACTAATTCACAAACATGAAAAGGAATCAGGAAAACATGAAAAGGGATCGGGAAACATGAACAATGGCTCTGATACCAATGTCGGGAATAACTGATTCCCTAAAATCGATTCAACACTAAATCGAACCTCTAAAACAAATGCGAAAGACGAGCCCAGGAAAAACACATGTATTACTCATCGAAAAGCACATCACAAAATCGAACGTACCTTATTAGCCGCAGATTAAACACCGACGTTGATATGAGGAAGAAAAACTAATCACATTCTATCCGATGACGTATATTCGCCTTGAAGGGGAGAAAATTCCGTCTCTTTTTTTGGGGTCTGTTCTACTTTTGCCATTTTGGAGGGAGAGAGGAAGGAAGAACGTACGTACGTTGAAAAGGTGCGTTCTTCCCTTTTCTTTTCTCCCTTAAATACGTCTTCTCCAAAGGACGTATCCCTTCAACGTAAAACGTTCCCCAAAAAGTCATAGCCCTTCGACGTACCCCTCCATCCATGGGCTCTTATCTTGCAGACCGGGCTTTTAGGCCCAACATGGGCGGGCAGGCCAACTTAGACCCATCTACATAAATAAAACCATCACTATCCAACATCGATTTGGTTTTTGAAGTTCATTGCGATGCTGTTAGTGCTGTTGTTGCTGTTGTCCTTAATCAAGAAGGCTGAAAGCCGTTGCCTTTTTAATGTGATGAGCTAAACAATGCCAAGCTGAGGCATTCAACTTATGATAAGGAGTTTCATCGCTGTAGTGCGTGGTCTCAACACCGGAGCCCCAACGTGCTAACGAAAGAGTTTGTTTCGTACTTTGACCATGAGGCACTTACGCACTTGAGCTCTCAACATGAGCTTAGCCGCCGAAATGCAGCCTGAAGTGAATTTCTAGAATCCTGATCGCTTGTCCTCACACGTAAATGAGATGCTCAAATTCGAGTAGCAGATGTTTTAAGCCGCCGACATACGCCTCTCTCCATTATGCAAATCAAGATTGTTGGATTTGAAGAGATGTATACAGAGAGGATCTGGATTTTTGGGAAATTTGGAAATCAACTCTTGAAATTTCATAGGAAAACGGGTACTGTTCATCTCTTTGCTCTCTAACTGGTTCGCATTCTACTGTTCACCGAAAGTGGCTGTTGTTGGCTCCGGCCAGCTCAACCAACCATTGGTGCTCGTTTTTGGAGACGAACCCCGCCCAGACCCGATCTACATCTCCACCGAAGGATTTTGCCTGGTATGGCCTCCTCTTTCGGATTTCGTGAGCTGTGTTTTTAGGTTTTCGGGTTCTGGTTTGCGCCTGCTGTAATGGCGTCGTCCTCCTCGATCCCGGATGGAATCCTGGGCAAACCTCTTCCTGAGGCTTTGAAGGAAACCTCCGCTCCCCCCCCCCTTCTTCTCGCATCCCTCCTAGCCGTCATTCTTCTGCATTGAGGGATACTCGTGGCCAGAGAGGCCGCTCGCGGAGCAGTGGTCGAAGCAGAGCAAGGAAAGCTCGATTTCAGCTTGATGGGCTTCCTCTCTCTCAACCTGGTGGTGTGATCCCCTCCACCTCCTTGGATCCGAATGGAAAGAATAAAGGTGTAGCCACTTGTGGTACTCCCGTGCCTTCCTATCGTCATCCTCAAGCTCAGTGCCTTGCTGCTCACCAAGGATCAACTTCTACTTCTGGTAAGAACTTTGTCCCTCAACAAGGCCCTTCTACAGAAGCTCCTCAGCCCCCCATCATTCGTGGGCGGTGGTTACTCGGTCGACTACTAAAGGATACAGTTTATCCTATATTCCACCGGCTGTTATTGATAATAAAATTGTTGTGCAAATCTCTGAGGAGATTATGCAAGCTGCTCACCCAAAATGGGAGGAATGCCTTGTCGGCCATTATATTGGGAAGAGACTTCCCCTTGATATGACAAAGGATGCTCTCAGTTTTGCTTGGGGTCACCATCTAGTTGAAGTAATACCTGCTGATCTTGGCTATTATTTTTTCCATATACCGGATTGTGCTTATAGACGAAAGGTTCTTGAAGGAGGACCGATTATGATTTCCAAGATTCCCCTGGTATTCCAGCAATGGTATCCAACGATGGAACTCAAGAAGGTCAGCCACAGTTCAGTCCCTATTTGGATCCGTCTCAGGAATGTTCCAGTCTCTCTTTGGTCAGCCTCAGGTATTAGTGCTCTTGCTAGTGCTCTAGGTAAGCCTCTCTATGTGGATAGTCGAACTGAAGTAATGACTGTTGTGGCCTTTGCCCGTATATGTGTGGAGATTGATGCTTCTACCACTCTCCCTGAAGTGATTGAATTCACTTTAAACGATGAGCCCCGATCTGTATCTGTTTATTATGAATGGGTTCCTTCCCTTTGCCCATCTTGTGTCTGTTTTGGCCATCGATGTGCTGATCCTGCTATCTCGGTCTCTCCTAAAGCTGGCAATACAGCCGATAGAAGGCCTATTCCACGGCCTGCTAATGAATGGCGTGAAGTCCGGGGTAAAAGAAGCTTTAAAAATCCTACCATTCCTGAGGACCCACTGGTTCATAATATTGTCCCTCCATCTCGTGACAAGCAACCTCAAGATGCGGTTTTGGTCGAGCCTATCCCTAGGGTAATCGCTACTCTAAAGATAAGGAATGATGATCCCCCGCCCTCCTTTGAAGTCAACCTTGATTCATCCCTTGAGCCGTCCCAAGCCGGTATTATTGGAGCACCAAGCGATGCTGTGGTGGATCCCGCCTCCTCCTCAGATGATGAAGTCCCAGATAAGATCAGCTCTGGTGGAAGTGATTCAAATTCTCCCGATGTGGATGCTTCATCCATCCCTGCGGAGCCTGACCCTCCCCAACTTCCCCTTGAACCGACCCTTGCAGCCCTTGTGAGGCAGAAATGAAATCTTCGATTTGCATCAGCTGAAGCGAGTCTCCCTTTGAGTACTAAACTGGTGCCACCCTCGGCGAAAAAGCGAGGTGGCAAGAAAAGGTAACTCCCTCACCTTTTTGGGTCCTATGTTTTTAGGTGTTTGGAATATTAGGGGTCTCGGCACAACCCTTAAACATGCCGAAATTAGGAATTTTGTGAGAACCAATAACATTTGCTGTATTGGTATCTTGGAGACAAAGATCTCGCCTAGGTTTTTTCATGATGTCTCCGCTGCCTTGCTTCCTGGTTGGAATTGGTGCTCCAATTATGTGCATTCGGTGAGAGGTAGAGTTTGGGTGGGTTGGAACCCTGCCTTTGCCCTTTTTGTTATGTCCGACTGCTCCTCTCAAGCCATTCATGGCCGTTTAAGTTATATTACTAATGGCACTTCCTTCTATTTATCGGTGGTTTATGCGGAACACTCCTTTGTTTTGAGAAGACCGTTATGGGCTAAGTTGAATCACTACAGCCTTTTGTACCCGAATGAGCCTTGGATCGTTGCGGGAGACTTCAATGCTATCCGGTATGCCTCTGATAGGGCGGATAGGTCAAACTATTGGATTCCAGCCTTTGAAGATTTTGGCAATTGTCTCATTCAAGCTGGCTTGGATGATCTCAGGTTTGTTGGTAATCACTTTACTTGGGCAGCCTCCTCTGGACCTAATCGTAAACAAAGGAAGATCGACAGGGTTGTCGTTAATTCGGCTTGGAATTCCAAATTCTCTTATTCTGAGGCCTCCTTCTTGGTGCCGGGTGTGTCGGACCATTCCTCGATGGTTGTTAGGATCCTTCCTATTCCAAACAATCGTAAGCCTTTTAAGTTTTTCAACTTTTGGATGGCCCATCCGACCTTCTTTGAGCTGGTTTCACAGGTATGGGATTCTTCCTTCATTGGTTCGCCCATGTATATGCTTTGCTGCAAATTGCGTGCTCTTAAGTACAGACTTAAAGCCCTAAACAGGACAGCCTACTCAGATATCTCAACTCGTACAGAGGAAGCTAGAAGTCTGTTCTTGATTGCCCAAAATGCAATTCAATTAGACCCGCTCAACCAGTCCTTAGCTGATACAGAGAAGGAATGCCTGCAAGCTTTCTCGGATCTTCGCATCCAAGAAGAGTCCTTCTTCAGACAAAAGTCTAGAGTGCGCTAGCTTAAAGAAGGCGACCGAAACACGAAGTATTTCCATCACTCGGTTAAGCGGAGCCACCTCCGGAATAGAATATTATCAATTGTTGATGGAGATCTCCAGATTACCGACCCTTCCGAAGTTCAGCAGCTCTTTATCTTCCATTTTCGTAACCTTCTAGCGGCTTCCCCCCTGCTGTGAAGCCCTCGACTGAGTTGATCCGTGCTCATTTGAATCATACTATCATTGATGTTCAATTTCTTAGCCTCTCTCGGCCTATTACGGACGAGGAGATTCGGGAAACCATGTTTTCCCTTGCAAATGGTAAAGCCCCTGGCCCGGATGGATTCAACGCAGATTTCTTTAAGCGGTCGTAGGACATAGTTGGGCCTTCGGTGATTTTGGCGATTCGGGATTTCTTCAATTCGAGCCACCTCCTTCGAGAGATTAATGCCACTATCATCACCTTGGTTCCTAAGATCCCGAATGCCTCAACAGTCAATGATTTTCGCCCCATAGCCTGTTGCAACACTATATATAAATGCATCACCAAGATTCTTGCTAACAGGTTAGCTTCGGTTCTTCCTTCCATCATCAGCCCTCCCAAAAATGCTTTTGTTAAAGGCAGAAGGATTAGCGATAATATCCTACTAGCTCAGGAATTGTTCTGTGATTTCCATCATGAACCGTACCAGCCTAAATTCATCATTAAGGTTGATTTTTGTAAAGCCTATGATTCGATGGATTGGAATTTCATTGAACTAACCCTTAAAGCTTTCGGCTTCCCTGGTGTGTTTATTGACCGTATCATGGCTTGTATCCGGTCGCCCATGTTCTCCATCTCCTTAAATGGCGAGCTTCATGGCTTCTTCTCGAGTGGAAGGGGAATTCGTCAGGGTGACCCGATGTCTCCTTACATCTTCACTCTGGTTATGGAAGTGTTCACCGGTATCCTTAATCGCCAATCCAGTAAGCCAGGGTTTGATTACTTTTGGAGATGCAAAGCTACTAAGCTCTCCCATCTATTCTTTGCGGATGATGTCCTTTTATTCTCGAAGGCCAGCTTGACCTCGGTGCGCCTCTTATTGGATGGGATTCATCTCTTTGCCGACTGGTCAGGCCTCTTACCCAATCTTCGCAAGAGTGATATATTTATCTCGGGAGGACCTGCTTCTCTTACGGATGCCTTGGTAAGTGCCTCAGGCTTCCAGTTAGGATCTCTTCCTTTTAAGTACCATGGTGTGCCTATTATATCTACTAGACTTGAGAAAATAGATTGTGCTGCGTTGGTGAATACTATCACCTTGAGAGTCCAATCTTGGACCAACCGATTCTTATCCATGGCAGGCAGGTTGCAATTGATAAAATCGATCCTCCACTCTATCGAGGTGTATTGGTCGAGTGTCTTTATATTGCCTTCTTCGGTTATTAAGCAAATTGACAGATCTTTCGACAATTCCTTTGGAAAGGACATTCCCTGAGTTCCGGTGGGGCTAAAGTGGCTTGGGATGATGCTTGCCTACCTAAGGAGGAAGGTGGGTTGGGGATTCGATCCATTCGAGTAAGTAACTTGGCTGCCATGATCAAGCACTTATGGATTCTCTTTAATGATAAGGAGTCCCTATGGTGTGAATGGATCCATTCAAACTTTTTAAAGCGAAAGAATTTTTGGATTGTGCCTAAGCCAATGCTTTGTTCTTGGGCTTGGAAGAAATTACTTGATCTTCGTGATCTGATCCAGTTTCAGTTTAGATGGGATATTGGTGATGGCTCTTCAGCCTCCTTTTGGTTCGACTATTGCATCCTCGTGGCCCTCTCTATAAGATATTCTCTAATCGTGATATCTATCGCTCCGGTATTCCATGGCTTGCATCAATCAGAACTGGTTTGATAGCCCTGGCCACCCCCTCCACGTTTGCGAATGTTATTGCGGCCTGGGAGGAGCCCCTCCCGAACCTTAATGGGGAAACTGACCGACTGGTTTGGCTGGGTAACCCCTCTGGTATCTACTCTTCAGCTTCTGCTTGGAATCTCTTGAGGTCGAGGAAGCCCTTGAGTCACTGGTTCAGGTTTATTTGGAGCCCCTCTCTCCCTCCTCGTTATCAAACTCACCTATGGCTGATTACTCGCAATCGTCTACCAACTCAGGTGAGGTTACTCTCCCATGGAAGAATCCCGGATGTGTCTTGTGCTTTTTGTTCGAGTAGACCGGATTCAATCGATCACCTTTTCTTTAACTGCTCCATTACTCGCGCCCTTGCGACCTTTTGGGCGGCGAAGTTTAACCTTCCTTGGAGGAACCAGGCTTGGAAAGAAAACCTTTCGTGGGCTATTGAGCACTTATCGATCCAGGATTCCACCAATCAATGGCTCGGTTTGCCTTTGGTGCCTTATGTTATCTTGTCTCGGAAGGAGAGAAACAATATCATCTTCCGCAACCAACGGCTTTCCCTCCCGGCTTTGAAAGGCCATCTAACCAAAGCTGTTAAAGACAAGGCCCTTACATACTCAAGAATCCCGAGATATTCCCGCAAATGACGTCTTCAACTTAGCTGGGGTATCCACCCTTCTATCTTTGACTAAGTGTTTTGGCCTTCTGCTGAAGTGTTCTCTACCTCCCTGGGTCCTTCAGGTGCTGGTTTTGCTGGTGCCAGTTCACCCGGCTGCTGCTTTGTTTTGGTTGTAGCCTGGTTTTGTTGGTTGTATTTCTGCCCTTCTTTTTCTTCGTCTAGTCTTGCTTTGCTTTCTGGCCTAGCTTCGCTGTTCGTTAGCCTTCTTCTTGCTGCTTTTTCTCCCGTTTCTTGTCTCTTCCTCTGCAGCTTGGGTTGGCACCCTTCCACTCGGTTGGTTTTTCTCTGACCCTCTGAGTGCAAGTTTTTTTGGTGCCGACTCTTCTCTGCTGCTCTTTGTATAGCTTCTAGTTCTCCAGTCTATCTATATTACTTACCTTTTACCAAAAAAAAAAACTCTTGAAATTTCACGTGGGCAACTTCATCGTCAAGATGGCTGAGGAAGTCAAGCAGTTACATGAGAAAGTAAGAGACTTTAAAGAGAACGTGCATATATCACGGTCAAGCAAACAAGTATAGAAAACTTGCATTTTTTAAGGAAGGCGGTCATTCCTTTGAGGTAAAAATTATTTCCAACCTGTCATCAAGCCAAGTTATCTCTCTCTCTCTCTCTCTCTCTCTCTCTCTCTCTCTCTCTCTCTCTCTCTATGATCTCATCATATATCTATTTTACAAGCCACTTGTGTGCTATGTGTTGTGTGCAGGTTTTAAAACCTTACTCCTACACTCAGTTTTCTCATTGAGTAAATGGTTCTTTTCAAGTTTTGGAACGCATTAATGATAATGCAAACGTCTCTGAGAATGTGGTGTTTATGTTACCGTCAATGTAGTGGATCTATTATTATATCATGAAGAATCAAGAGCTTGATGAAGTTAGCCTTGAGGACCACTCTTCTCTGACCGAGGAAGAATGAGACTAGAAACATATTGAATATTTATTTGAAGATTTTAATATTTTCTCTTCAAATAAACACTCTTTTATTATTAGCAAAAGCTTCTCGTTATTTTGAAGATTTTTTTCTAGAAAGAACGGTGATAGAAAATAAAAATGAAAATGAAAAGAATAATTAAGGGTCCCAAGCAACCAAGTTGAAAATTCAAATTTTCTAGTTAATTGATTGCCCCTATGCGTTACAATCAATGTATTAAATTATGCATAAGACACTCACTAACATGATCCAACTAAAAAAATAACGTTATAAAAAAACATATTTTTTTAATTGAAAACATAAAATGATCACTTGCTATTCAATCATCCCTTTCTTTCTCTATTTACTGGTCCACATTTGAAGAAAATAGTAAAAAAAAAAAAAAAAAAAAAAATGTGAAAAAAACCGAGTTTCCCGATTGGACAAGCATATGAGAAGGTTAGGTTCATGAAGGAAAGTGATCCATTGATCATGTATGATTTTACACGATGGATTCGGATCCACATGGACCGATCCAGACAAGTATTTGCCCGGGCACATAAGGCCATCCGGTTGTCCTTTAGACCTTGGTTCGCATGACCATGTGGCCCAATTAGGAGTGTCTAGAGGAGAAAGCTAGAGCCAGTGGGGCTAGAATCCATCCAATCTAGACATTCTTGGACTTTCTTGCTTGTATGCTAGCTAGGGTTTCGACGTCGACAATGACGAATTTCGCATATTCTCACTTGCTTTTTCTTCTTTTTTTTTTTTTTCTTTTTTGGACTTTTATTGGATACATCAGTGTTGGGAATCATCATTACACGAGCGAGGTGGATGAGGAGATGACAGTAATTTTGGTCAGTCAATTCGTTCCATTAACAGATGAAAGCATTCGCTTTCCTTGATATTTTATGTAAGAAAGTATTTTACATTGGTCGTGTACGTTATATAAATTATTTTCTTTTTTCAATGAATTAGTGATGCATGAAAAACAAGTTGCTGAATTGCTAATGTGAGGTCGGTTCATCTCCTAGACAAGGACCGCAAGCAAAGTGGAATATTCGAAACCCATCATTGCTAAACGAGTGAATCGCCCAATTACAACAAACATAGTCATACCATGAAAACTTGTAAAACGTTCAATTGGCATTGTTTCGGATTATGTGCTCAAAATACTCGTATGACCTTACACTCACCTTTGAAGTGGTTAAAAATAGAGAAATGCTGCATTGTTATTAAAATTAAGCTACTGTAGAGAATTGTCGGCCCAAATGAAGAATGTCTCCCTACGATATGAACCACACCAATCAAACCGAGCTGCCGATTGGATCGCTAAATCTCACAATATAAGTTCTCTTTTGAGTAACTGGGTATCTCATCCTCCGCACAAACTTTATCTTATCTTATGTTTGGATTTTCATTCTAGTTGTAATCCACCATCTCAGTATTAATCAATGAAGTGCTTTCGACCAAAAAAAAAAAAAGGCTATAAAATCCATGTGCTAAATCATATGGCAGATTATTATTATACAGTAAATATGACCCACTTGTTTAATTGACCGTTTTAATCTGTCGCATCATTTGACTACTTTAATATACGACATTTGTGAACCGATATTAACATACCTAGCATTTCTTTTGAAAAATATTCAGTGAAATCTTGCGACCTCTCAATCGACGAGAGGCCCAGCACAGGCCTCCGGTTTCGGACACTCGTCTCCGTTTTTGTCGCCACGGTGCTGGCTCTTGCCAAGATTCAGTGTAGACGTAGACAACTTGGTATGTGAAGGAGAGTTGTCCCAGCTGAAGGGCCCATCTGAATGGCAATTGGCAGTGTCTAGGGGTGAAAGCTAGGGCAAGTGGGCCTAGAATCCATCTAACCTAGATATTCTTGGGCTTTCTTGCTTGTATAGAAGCTAGGGTTTCAAAGTCGACAATCTGTTCCCAAAAAAAAGAGTCGACAATGACTAGTTTCGCATATTCTCACTTGCTTCTTCAATCTCTTTTTCTTGTCTTATGAATTATATTTCGTACACGGTGTTGTAAATTGTTGTTACGGGTGCATGATGACACTAATTTTGGTCACCAAATTCATTCCATCAATAGATAAAAATATTCATTTTCACGACTTTATACATGAAAATATTTTACACAAACAAAGCACTTTATGCAAGGCCTTTTTTTTCCTCCAATAAATTAGGGATGCACGAAAAACGAGTCGCTAAATTGCTAACGCGAGGTCGATCAGTCTCCTAGATAAGAAAGGGAAGCAAACAAAGTGGAACATTCCAAGCTCATCATTGCTAAACCAGCGAACTGGCCAGCTACGGCAAACATAGCCGTACAGAAAAACCTTGCAAAATGTTCGATCGATCTCGTTTTCAGATGGCCTCACGCTCACCTTTGAAGTGGCTACCAACGAGAAGCGCTATACCTATTAAAATAAATTCATAGAATCTATCCTAAAACCATATGGCGAATTGTTTTATGACCCAATTGTTTAATCGATCATTTTCAGTCTACTGTATGACAAATTTGTTTTAACACACAGCTCTTGTGAACTAGTATTAGCATGCCTAGCATTGCATTTGAAAAAAAATTTTAGGGAAATCCTCCGACCTCTCAATCGACAAGAGGCCGAGCATGGGCCACCTGTTTCGGACACTCGTTTCAGATTTTGTTGCGACGCTGCTGCCTAGTGCCAAGCCACACTCCACTGTAGACAAATTGGAATGAAGGTTTGTCCAAGCTGACGGGGCCCATATGAATGGTGCAGGCCAGGTTCTCCTTGTTCCTTTAGTCATCTCCACAGTCCCTGTTCCGCCCTTCCAGCCCCAGATCCAAGGCTACAAGGACTTCTTTGACAACGTCGTTTTCATTTCCTAGTCCCAAAAATGAGGATGTTCCGTCCCAATAGGAAAAATATCAGTGAGCAAAAACAAAACTGACTTCTTGCCTCTTCCTTTGTCTTTTCCGTTTCCCATTTAGGCAAGGGCGGAGTTGCCCTTTAATCTTGGTAGGAAGAAATCGGATCTTTTATTGAGTTGTCGAGTGCTCGGTTTTGTGCAATAGTTCCCGTGTTCATGTCACATTGCTGCCCGCTCGTATTAAATTTGAAGGCTATGCCCACCGCCCCATTTTTGGAGCCTTACTCGATGCATGTTGATAGGGCGATTTGCGTTTATCAATGGACATTAATTTAATTGCAAGATTCAGATATTTCACGTTGCTAAAAAAAATGATGGACGAGGGAAAATGCAGCCCTTATGAGAGTGCTAACTTGATCTCCAACCAATACGTGCTTCCAGATCACTTCATTGCAAGAAAAGAATGATGCTCAACCAAAGTATTCATGGATCTCCCATGATTATGCATGATATAATCGCTTTCGCAGTGAGTGAAGCATTGTCATATGTACGCGGAGGTTGCGTCTTATACTCATGGCCGAAGATTAATCGGGCCGATGGTTCCAATACTCCATGCCATTGCCAAAAAAAAAGAATGATTGGTGTGGAAAATACCGAAAGAACTCATAGGTCAGTTTCCATATCGACAACGGGTCAAGGAAAACTAACGTGCACAGAAGCCTTGTCCATTATTTCACGTAACTTGGCGTAGCCCACATGTTAAATGTGAAGTCGATTTTGATGGAATAATTGGACCGCCGACAAGCCAATTGTCATTACAATGGGTGTCATGTGGAAGTACAACGATGTATGCAGTCGAGCCATTGCAGATCTTTAGTTCTAGGGTTTCTTCGAATTTGAAAGTTGTCTCTTAGCAGATGCCACAGCAAGGCTCAATCCAATTAAGTTTCCAACAACAACTAATTTCTTCATATCCCCTGTTATTTATGCTAAAATCTCGCATTCATTCAGACTTTGCTAATCGATAGGCCCTTAGGCACCATCAAATATACTGTAGAAATCACACTTGGAAAGGTTGAGGAGATGAAATTTCGCCTTATTTTAGGTAGCTTGTTATTTTGGGATGCCATATATCATGTAACACCCAATCTCTCACACAAAGTGGAAAGAAGACAATTGAACGATACACGATTAAGTAATAATCAACCCTCACACAATCATGAGTATTCCTTTAAAAAAATTTAACGGAAAAGGCCCATTATAAAGGGAGAGTTACATCCCTCCTAAAATAAAAATAAAAAAAGATTATTGGAATTGTGGCAAGTTTCCCTCTTAACGTTTCAATTTTTGCAATTTGCCCCTTAACAGCAATGTGAACCTAGCGTTGACTCCAGCCAAAAATTCTTTTTCACAAATCTAATTAGGTGACTATACGTGACTACTTATGGAAGGCAAATCAGTCGTATATCATCTATATTAGTGAGAAACATTATTAGGTGACTGTACGTGACTATTAAGGATCATCTAAGGTTCAAGATCTTTAAGTAAATTAATTCTTGAGGCTCGTCCAGACGTCACTATCGGAGATCAGCATTTACCTTTTCTACAGTCTGCATAATGAGAAAGAAGAAGGAAAAAAATAAGATTAAATTTACATTCGATTAGCCTTAATTTATCCCTCGACAAGACAGCACCATTACTTTATTTGTATGATGAATAGACCACTAATTTGCTATAGGAGACCCATCAGTTTTCAGTGTGCGCAATGTCTAGAGAAACAAATCCGATGTCGTTACTCGAAAAAAAAAAGAAATCCATAGGCTAATTTGACTGCCAATTTTATAGGGCGGATATTGGTCCAACATTAACAAAAATGATATTCAAGTATATCGTAAATAAAGAAAATTAAATATCCAACACAGATAATATATAGATTACATTGGGCGTAACCAAGTTGTCTCCTTAAATTCATTATCATGACATCGTCGAATCCTTATGTGGTAATAGGATCACAATATAATGCTACGGTTATTTGGATTTATGGGGAAGTGGTCCGTGCATTACTTGTTAAATGTTTGACATTTTGATGCAGCCGTGGCGGTTACACTAGTTAATATCGAGTTCTTTTCTCCTACGGCATCCATAGTGTTAATAAATTAACTATCGAAGAGATCGCGAGACTCGTCAAAAGAAGATTAATATCTTCTAAGGCTCCTTTTTTTTTTTTTTTTTTTGCAGAGATTAAATGATTTGAAAAACATTAATCACTTGTATTGCGTGTAAAAATGAACAAAAAAAAAAGTCATTGTATGAAAATGTTTAGAAAAAAATATTTAGACAAAATTTAGTAATGATAATTAAAAAAATTATTAACTAATTATTTTAGGCAATGCAAGTGATATTTTTTGAAAAATATTTTTAAATTATTCATTTTTAGCGAAATAACCGCGCTCTAAGATTAGGAACTAATTGACCATGTATTCAAGTGTCCCTTTAGACATATGAAACAACATACCCCCTTGGATTAAGTCAAACAGGAGAAACGGACAATTGGTTAGTCGAGTATCAAATTATTCTCTAATTAGTTGGTTGAACATTTTCATGGAAAAGTTACGAAGCTATTGAATGCCTTTTATCTATTTTTGAATTTTTTAGGCAAACTAACTATCGAGCGTTGAAAATTACTTTTTTTAACGGATAAGTAACTAGATTCTTCTTAAAAACATTTATCATTTATTGATAATAATTACTTTCTACGTGACTATGGAGAATTTATAAAAGATACGGAAATTTTTTTATTGTGATCACTAATATATGGAAGAACTCTTTTACATAAATGTTATTGCTTACATGGCGAATACATGTTTCTTCCTTTCGAAATCTTACTAATCACTTAAAGAAATTACTTAACTACAAATAAATGTGTGTTTCCTTTTTCTATATGAAAAATTATCAACCATGTAAGTAGGTATTCACGAGAAAAAGTTACCACATGGAGAATTAGTAACACTGATAGGTTAAGTTTTCAATTGGCCAAAGAAACAATGAACAAGTTACTTCGCATAATTAATTGATACACTTAATTTTTTTTTTCCATATCATCACTGACTAGGTCTGGAGTAACTAGCTATTTCTTGATAGAATGTTTTGAAAAGTTACAAATCCATAGGAAGAGTTACAAAGTAGGTGGAGTTGTTGCGATTTATAGATTTGGTGAAAGTTACCAGCACTTTTCATATAGTAAAATAAGTATCAACATGCCAATAGATTATTAAGTAATGCTTATCGTAGTACCTTTTCATATTGGAGAAGTATATTACTATCACTAGCTTGTAAGTTTTCCATGCGACTTGATTGCATTTACTAGCTACACCTGTCTTCAATTTTTAATTTAATTTACAAAATCTAGAAGAATTCTTAAAAAAAGTCATAGGAGTTCGGAAGAACTTTGAAAGCTCGTTATCAAGACGATAAGTAACTTGCAAACGATATGTAATCAGTATTCCACAATGTTAGAAACTATTCATTGGATCGATACATTAAGTGATTACATTGGAAGACTTTTTTACCTATTTAGTAGCATTTCACATGGAAAATTTAAGTGTTATGGATTGTGCAACTAGGTAATTTTTGGAGAAATTATCCAATTAGTCATAAACGTGTTGTACAAATGTCAATTTAATTTTAAGCTTTTCAATTTTGTTAATTTATTCATAAATCTTTACTCTAAATTCTAATGTGATCCTTTCAACAGATTTTTGCAATAAATTGCTAACATAGTGATGTGTCACAGAGAACAATTGGCAATAATTAGACCACGCCACCAATTTCTACAAAAATTAGTCGAAATAACTACATTGGAAGTTCAAATAAAAGTTTAGGACTAAATTAACAAGATTAAAAGGTATAAGATTGAAATTATGCACAATAAGTTTAAGACTGATTAAACAATTTTCTTGGTAATTTTTTTATGTGAATAACCTTCCGCCTATATTTCTCCGTGCCATTATTAATTTATATAAAAATAAAACTCTTCGCGTTTAGAAGGTAATGAAGTCACCAGTTTTACCAACCAAAAAAAAAAAAACAAAACAAAACAGAGGTCACCAGTTCCATATGATTAGTAACCGCTCATGAGAAAATATAACATTCTACCTCACTATAGCTTAGTTACTTCTTCGCATTAGTTTTCATCTGGAAAAGTAAGCGACCTAAACCTTGGCGAGTTACAGCATGCCCTTGATTGGTAGTGGCCCCTCGCCACTAGCCCATGAGAATTGCCCGAACCCCATGGCAATGGCGGTGAGCGGAGCAAAACCACCGCAGAGGGGCCTGCAAGTCCTCATGCCCACTTGGCACCAAATCAGTGTCATATGACCTCAAAAAATATTTAGAAAGTCATATCCGCGTTTTTGTTAATTAAATTAGACAAGGCTGATAAAATTAATTGATTATATAAATTAAGAATTTTAAGACTTGATTGCATTCTCATTACAATTTTCAAAATTTTAATTGGACCTATCTCATTTCATGTATTAGTAGCCAGTAATTCTCCATGGGGTGAGTTCATGTTATTATAGAAAGGTAAAAGTTGTATGTGGTTATTTAGTTATTCATGTGACTAGTAAGTTTTCCATATAAAAGTAAATACTATAATTTATGGAGTATTTTAAGCACACAAATGTAAAGTTTCTTTTTTAACATAATCCACATTCACCACCATTAATTTAGATTATTAGTCAATCTGCCTAAACACAACCACCCCATGTCAAAGGTGATGAAGTTGGGATGTGTGCTGTTGGTTATACGGGTTATATGCCATTGGGAAACTCCTCATGCATTTTGAATTGCACAAGACATTATATGTGAACCAATATGTGTTTTGTGTGTGCAGACAAAATATTCTCTACATAAGCAATTTTATATACAGATGAAGTTAAAAACAAGACATCTATGCTCGTGAAAGCTTGCTTAGTTTGTAAATGGAGAACGGGCAACTAAGTTGAAATTATTAGAATTGCACGGGTCTTTGGATTTTGGTGAACAAATGAGGGACGTTGGATCGAGAAGGTGCTTGGATGGACAAATAGAAGGGGAACAACTTGATTACATATGTGCATTAACATGCTTGGAAGGACCTAAGTGTAGCAGGTAAGCAGATTGAGATTCAATAAAACCTTCAAGCATGGATGGAACATGTAATATAGGAAGTTCATGATATAGTCTGTGGGGAAAATACTCCAAGCGCTTGGAAATGAAGATCCAGCACTCAGTGGATATGATTCGAATTCAAGTTGGGTCTCTGGAGCTAATTTCAAGCCTTGAAATGCACAAAGAAACATTCTTGAGAAAGTGCCGTGGGAGTTAGCAAAAGCAATTTGGTCTATTCCGGATAAAAAGTTCATTAACTAGCTTCAGGTGAACACTAAAAGCCTTTGAAATGGCTAATTTGACTTAGTTGAAGTCTCCAACATGTTGAGAAAACTAAGAGGGCTATACAAATGCATCAAGGTGAGAGTTAAAGGTGACCAAAGGGATCATTTTTTGAGAAAACCCTTGTGATTGTGATCCTAATTATCAGAGACGGTGTTGGTATCATCATTCATTGTAAAGAGTGTATGAGCATAGAGTGAAGTGTATGATCATGCAAAGAGAGCTAAATTCCCTCATGGAGACGCAACTACATCTGTAAACGCTGTCCAACATTTTAAGGATTGCCCTAGTAGATTCCAACCTTATTATTGGAGTAGGCCGAATGAAAAGGCCAAATCACTAGTCACTTATTCGTGTAAATTTATCTAGGAAAGTCCTTAGTATATTTATCTTTAGTGATATTCAAATACAATTAGTAAATTTTTCCATGTCATTGACTCACGAAGTAACTTCCCCTATAACTATTGTTGACGACTTTCACGCAAGCGCAGCAACTTCTCTAACAGATCTAATAACTACAGGTCTTAGTCGATAATTCCGACGTGTGGCATGATTGACTTCTGGTAGAAGACTAGAAAAGGTAACTTGTGCTCTTTAAAGCGATGTTTTGTCTGTGTGATTCTTTACTGGTCGGGCAAGCGATCGCGAAACGGTAACGAGAGAGAGGTACTCATTCAATTCGACAAGATAACAAGCTTTTCAGAGAGAGATCTCAGTTCTGCTTTTCACGAATGGTGTAGAGCCCACAAGTCAAATGTAAAGTCTGCCCGAACTCCCGCAATTAGATGGAACAGAGTTAAAGTTATGTAATGACATTAAAAAAAAAACAAAAACAACAACTTGTGACGTTTAAAAATGTGTCATCTTAAAGTTAAACACCACATTCACAATTGACGGTTGGCCAGTCCATCCGACAGATTGGCCGGTTGATTTTCTACCGCAAGACGTTGAGAATCGCATCAAAGTTTCTCTTTTGAAATGACTTGTTCCTAAAGATTTGTTCGAATTTTCTTGTTCGCTAAGCATCGTGCTTGTCGGTGTCAATCTCGTGGTGCCAAATTATCCTTGCGATCCAAATATGTCGGTCGTCATGTTTGTTACAACACTGTTCCTTATTCACAAGGTCCTGTAATAATGCAAAATCTCTAACTTTAAGATGTTGAATTTCGCCTTGATTAAGTTGTGATTCTTAGATTTTGGCAGACTTTCAATTAGGTTATTCAGTTTGTCCTTGCTGCATGCATATAAACGAGATATAAAAGAATATCGTGTTATGAAATTATCGTCAAGGAAAAAGCACCGGCAGAAAAATGGGGTAGCGCTGTTTTCACGTCCTAAACGGCTAGAGACATGCCTTTTTATTCAAATGGACTCGATTTCCGTGCAATTAAGAGGCTAAAATCCGTATCTCCATCATGTAATAGGAAAAACAATCAAATGATGTTGTATCCCCCTTCAATGTTCATTCTTTTATTGCATTTACCCTCAAAAGAAAAGCATATCCTTTTTACCTTAACCGTCTTCTCTTTCCCATCAGTTATAGCTTTATCTAACCTCTTCATGACAAACTATGCCCCAAAAATAAAGGCTTCCGTAATGATTGTCGTTCCCAATCAATCAATTCCTACTAAAAAAATCAACCGTCAAGTGGCGCGATGGAACCGATGCAATGAAGGACAATAATAGTGAATTCGATATGTCTCTCGTTGGACACGATTTGAGCTGAAAACATGTTAAAAACATGTCCATATCCAGTGGAGATCCATATCCCAATGGTGCCTCTCAAAATAAGAAGGAACATTCAAATCTATATTGAAAATCTTGAAAGAAACCCATCTCGATAAAAACATTTTCGAAAAAAATTATCTCACATTTATGTAAATTCAAGTATATCACTGAAGAAAGTCATTCACGTGGATCTACTAGGGTTTGAAAAGCTTAATAAAGGGGAATCGAGTCAGTTCAAAGTAAGGGGTGCGTCTCCATCCCTTAGGGTGCGGAAATAGCCAGTGGAGATCCATATTCCAAAGATGCCTCTTAAAATAAGAAGAAACATCCAAATCTTGTTTTGAAAATCTTGAAAGAAACCCATCTCGATATAAACATTTCCGAAAAGGAATTATCCCACATTTAAGTAAATTCAAGTATATCACCAAGGAAAGTCATTCGCGTGGATCCACTGGGGCTTGAATAGCTAAATCAAGGGTAACCGAGTCGGTTCAAATCAAGGGGTGTGCGTCGCCATCCATTAGGGTGCGAAAATAATATCCTACCTTAGAAAATTACCGTAAAAATAAGTAACCAGAAGTCTAGGACAACGCCGGTCTGTTACCACCTCCATCAAGAGAATACTCACTTCTATCGTCATACGTTTGACCAACAACTTTTGGAACTTATCCAATGGACCTTTTACATTACGTATGATGCAAATGTTTGATTGGTTCATCAAAGTTTTCTCCATTTTCGGTTTGCCGGACGGATTCTAATTTGCCAAAACCACGTGATCTCCTGCAATATCCAATGAAATCCAAGCTATAATGAAATCCAAGCTATCTTCTTCTCAGCACCAAAGCAGAACATAGCTTTCTAAGGACGAACAAGCTGAAAAGAATGCAAATAAAATCGATTTCTTCATATTCACTCCATCCATGTGCTGCCCTCATAAAAAAGGATAGATGGGAATTAGTTTCCACATCAATTTCCGACGGATGGCGACCTTAACACACCTTTTAATCTCATCCCTTTGTTCTGACGATAAGGCTGGATGGACGGTGAAAAAGAACAATGAAACTATGTTCATTCATTTTTTTTCCCCTTCTTATTTGATTTCCATGGTTGCCATCTAAAAAAAAAAAAAGAACCGACCCCAAGGCGGAGGAGATTTCGGAACAGAAAAAAGTGATTATTTTCCCTATACTGAAAAAGACAGTCTTTGTTTGCTCAATTTGAGTTTCATTTAAGCCTCAATCTCACATGCATTTACGCCTCGTTTCAGGTCTTTTTAAGGAGTCTTAAGGTTTGCTTCTCGCACTCAGGAACGAAGGTTAGTAGGGTGGCAATCGTAAAGCTTGCTCATTTTGCTTTCCCTACACTCCTCAACCTAAAACGCCAATCTCGCTTTAGCCCACCATCAACCCAAGAAAAAGAGAGAAGGAAAGAAGGGAGGAAAAAAAAAAACACCTTAATGGCCCCGGAAGTGCCCGTCGATGTGTTCGCCGGCAACGGGAAGGCGTGCTCGGTCGACGGAGGGTATGCAAGAAGGGGGTACGTGACTTTTTTGGCAGGGAGCGGGGACTATGTGAAAGGGGTGGTGGGATTGGCGAAAGGGTTGCGCAAGGTGAAGAGCGCGTACCCGCTAATGGTGGCGGTGCTTCCCGATGTGCCGGAGGAGCACCGGGACATACTGAGGGCTCAAGGGTGTATCATCCGCGAGATAGAGCCGATTTACCCTCCGGAGAATCACGTCCAGTTTGCCATGGCTTACTATGTGATCAACTACTCCAAGCTTCGCATATGGAATGTGAGTAAAAACCAAACTCATGAGTTTTGATAGTAGTAGTGAAATAATCTCACGTAGGAAAAAAAAAAAATAGTCAAATGAAAGCTTTTTCAAGTTGGACTTTCCCTAGTGACTAGAATTGCTTATTTTGCAGTCTTTGACATGCTAAACCACAACTGGATATCGGAGTTAGTTCATGAGTTTCAAGTGATTTAATTTTATTATTCTTAATTAGGCAGCTTCCGTTGATAAAAGAATAGATGATCTAGATAAAATGGTTATATCAAGAGAAAACTCTTGTCTGTGGCTGTCAATAATAGCCTTTCGAATTTGAGGATGCAAGATGTAATAATCATGGTGGAATCTGACCCGTTTTTGTTAAGAATCTTTTACATAAGTTCGATCTGAGTGCGAGGCATGAGTTCTATAAATCAAATCATGTGACTGACTACAAGCAAATATGGACAATAAATCGTCTTTTCATACCGAAAATCCCCTCTCTTAGGCTATAGGATCGAGAGGTGGCTTAAAAATAGAATAAGATCGGAGTCGTATCCATCGTCAAAGGTTGTCTCGCTGCACGTACGTTGGACGTGCATGCAACCTTTCCCGCATGCAGGACCACTTGCTATTGGAATCTTATAACCCCTCGAAACGACGGTGCGCCGTGCGATCCAATTCAGCGATTTTGACCCGTATCGTCCGCATATCTGCAGTTCTTAGACTACAGCAAGATGGTGTACCTGGACGCGGACATTCAAGTGTACGACAACATCGACCACCTGCTCGACGACACGGAAGACGGCTACTTCTATGCTGTCATGGACTGTTTCTGCGAGAAGACGTGGAGCCACTCCCCACAGCACTCAATTGGGTACTGCCAGCAGTGCCCCGAAAGGGTCTCGTGGCCCGCTGAGATGGGCTCGCCGCCCGCCTTGTACTTCAACGCCGGCATGTTCGTGTTCGAGCCAAGCTGCTCAACCTACGAGGACCTTCTTCACTTTCTCAGGATGACCCCTCCCACGCTCTTTGCTGAGCAGGTGATTAACTAGTGATGAGCATACTCTTGAAGGTTTGTCGCCCTTCAATTTAGCAACGAATGCTCTCTCTTTTTCTCACTTCCACGATTCTTCATGTACATGGCAGGACATGTTGAACATGTTCTTCCAGAAAATTTACAAGCCCCTCCCTATGGCATACAACTTGGTTCTGGCCATGCTATGGCGCCACCCGGAGAACGTGGGGGAGCTCGAAAAGATCAAGGTGGTTCACTACTGCGCCGCCGTAAGTAAATCTTCCAGTTGCTTTCATTTCTTATGAAATTTCGATTGTCCAAAAGCATCTGAGTAATGATTCTTCTTCTTTTGTCATTTTAATGGCAACAGGGTTCGAAGCCGTGGAGGTACACGGGCAAGGAAGTTAACATGGACAGAGAGGACATCAAGATGCTGGTGTCCAAATGGTGGGATATCTACAACGACACGTCCTTGGATCTGAAGGCGGAAGACACCATCGTTCAAGCCGAAGATCAGACCGTGTCGAGGTCGTCCATCATGGCTTCCATGCCTGACCCCACTATCTCCTATGTTCCTGCACCCTCTGCTGCGTGAGAAGCTAAGACAGGTCTTTCGAAGAGAGTGTTTAAATTAGTCAGTAGTCGATCTGTCCAAGCCGCAGATCAGACGGTATCAAGGGTATCTGTCACGGCTTCCATGCCTGACCACCGCTATTTTCCTATGTTCTTGCAGCCTCTACCACTTGAAGCTGGAGAGGTCTTTTGGAGAGTGTCTAAATTAGTTGGTGTATTCAATCCTTTTACACCTATTCCAGCTTTGACCCGGTAATTAGTGTTCTAAAATATCTTAGCCTTTCCTTGTTATCTAAAAAGTCACGACGATTACGTAGTGCTTATATAGACTTGGTCTAGTTTTATATATGGGACTCTGTTGCGGAAGGATTGATCCCAACATACATTGGCGTTCCCAAACTTGCTTAATTGCTACGTGAGAATCCAGCAAAGACAACCTTCCCAGCGTTTATCAACTAACCACAAATGATTAAGCATTCAGTGGCAAATTCATGACCGACTGCCTACTTATTCATCTTTTTTTCGGGAATAACCTAACGCTTGAAAAGTATCTATCCTCATCAACTATACATAGACAAGTGTTTCGCCTTCATTGCTTTGGCTTATCTTATATCTCGCTATAATCACGTGAACGGAGGAGCTCAAGACATTGCGAGCTGTCGTAGAACCAGCACCATCATGTGATTATTTAGTGCCGACAGGACCTGTTTTAGACTTTAGCACTTGGAGAGAATATATGAATGGTCCCTCTATGATTAGAATTTATAGGCTCATATCTTCTCTACTTCCAGCCTCTATTTTGGGCTGAACCAGGATGGCAGCTCGTTACTAATTATAAAATGGGAAAAGAAATATAAATCTTCTCCTTCAAATAGTCCACCTAAAATTTCAGACTATACAGGAAGCTCTATAAACGAACATGGAAGGAGCTGAGTCTTAGGTACTAGGTGGGGAAAACTTTATTTGACCTTGTCACTAGTTATCAAAATGAGAAAAACTGAATCTTCTCCCTCAATAGTCTACCAAAAATTTCAGACTATATAGGAAGCTCTATAAAACTTCCGAAAGCATAACAACTTTCATTATCCAGAAATGGGCACTGCTGCTTCAGCCGAGGCGAGGTCATATTTAACTAAAGAGCAAGTGTTTGCCTCCAAATAAATTGGCATGTATGCATCATAGCATGTGTGGTCATCATCAAGAGGTAAAACCCAGCTAGGAGTCCACAATTTGGCCGCAATATGTGGAGTGTGATATTCTTGGTATTATATATCTAAAAAGTCATAAGAGTCCTCACCTTCTTCACATTCATCTACGAAGTCCATTTCCTGAAGACAATCATCTTCGAAAAGAAAAGGAACAGGCTCTTTGCATCTCTCAGGTTTCCTGTCATTCAGCACTATAACCGCATTAATCTTGTCCAGGACACATTCTTCAACTATATCCGCCCCTACTCCCATCTGCAAACCAACAAGAGAGAGACATTCTCCTTGGAATTCCATGTCATTGGAGGACAAAATAAGACCAGTGAGTGTTCTTGCAAGATCAGGGGCATGAATTTGTGTCTGCAGATGCAACACCAAAAAATTGGTGCTCAGCACAACTGCAGTCTTCCTTGTGACAATGCTTAATTGTTCGTCACAAATACATACATAGGCAGATACAAAATTTTAGATTGGCCATGTGATGAATCATACTGATTAGCTTGGTCAACTGATGAATTATATTGAAAGTATTCAATTTTTGCACATTTCTTCTGTGCTGAATCTTGTATCTGTCCATTAGCTGACTATATGAGCATTGAGTTGTTGGACTACTTCTGCAAAGCACTATAATAGAATATTTTCTCACAAATTATGATGCTTCAAAGAACTCAACCATCTCAAGCACCTATCCAAGCAGAGCAGGCAAGCACACGCACACACACACACACACAGATTTACCTTCAGGGCACGATCACTTAGAAGGATTCCTGAGTGTTTCTCCTTCATGTCATCCAATGCTAGTTTAGCTGCTTTCTTCAGAAGAGATCTTTCAGACGAGACCTTTTGCTTCGAAGGAGGGAAGTTAACCTTACCAGCGAGTCAAGGATTGTGGCATAACATATGACGTAGCAAATTATGGTTTGCCGAAGAAATAAATTACTTAATAGAATTGGATATTCTGCTTGATAGCAGTGGAAGATAACATCAATATGAGCATGTGGTGGCAGGTTTTCCCATTCTAGAGAGGCACCACTTCCTTGATCCATGACATTGCCTAGCGTCAAGCCATAACTTTTCCAGTCAATGCTCTTCAATGCAATAAGCGATGACTTGGAAATTGTGGAAGGTGAGAAATCCTTGAAATACAAAACCTGGAAGAAAAAGGCACACTTAACACTGGAAATCTGGTTCAACATTAGCAAGACAAAAATGGAACATGACCAACATTAACCCCAGTCAGTGGGTGATGGTTCATTGTGAATCAATAAACCATAACTGATGCTCTTGTCTATTAACAATCCAAACGAAGCTTATTAGGAAAGTAAGCATGCCTAGTATTGAGCTTAAATGGCCATGCAATAATATTTCTGGTTCAGAACAACACTATGGAGAAACATACAGAGGTTCCATACTTATGGTTTGCGGACAATGACAACAATCAATTAATTTCTCTCCCTATGCCATCAGAAAATCTCCGCTGATAATGTCAATATCGACAATCTTCAACTAATAGTTCTGGGTATTAGCTCTTGACTGCGGTCACACGCAACGAACAGAAAATTTGTCGCACGGCATGCTAAAATAAAGATGCACGGTGCCAGTACCATTTCCATGCATAATACTCTAAAGTTGCCAGCAATTCTAGCTTAGTCCAGGGAATTAAAGGAAGACAGTTTGATTATTTTAGTGTGCAAGCCCAGGAATGACAGAACCAGTGGGGCATATCACAATACAAATGTTTCAGCACAAGAATCCTGAATCGCATAGCCTTCTCTGAGAATGTGCATGAAAGAAGAATAGCAAACTGGCATTCCACCAAAGAATTGTTGGATCGATGATTAATACAGTAGAAGAAAATGCTTCTAGAAAACCTGTGTCTGGTGACCACACTCCATCGAACAAGGACTTGTTCGATCAGGAAACTCGCTTATGATGATTACTGCATCTACTGTTAGTCCCGCATTTTGTCTTTCAGAAATTTTTGAGCTGCATATACTTCCCATTCCAGTCCTCAAATGCTCCCTTGAAGATGTAGACAAACATTAAAGAATTTTCGAAAAATGCTGAAACCGCTTGTTTATGACTTAAGCAGTTGGAAGCAGCTGCTAACTGGATTCAAATATCATTACTTAGGCAGTGGATTAAGCAATCCAAGATACGTCAAAAACAGTGAATACCATTGATAAAAAGAACATGCATCCTCTTCTTATTTTCGTCTACTACTCCGCTGGATGCAATAGAAGGCCAGAAGATAACCTTTCAAATTCATGTGGGAAGAGCACCAAGCAAAATGTTTTTTAAGTGAGCTAGTGGAAGTTCCATTAACAGTGGCATTCATTGACCCTGCAGTCTATAGAAACATGCTGAATGAACTAATAATTTATTTCCACTAAATCTATCGGTCAAATCACCACATGATAACACAAGATTATGCCACTTATAAGATGTCTTATGACAGGCCTCAAATACAGCAATGCACTACAGGACCCAGATCCAGTGCTACCTTGCCTAAAAGAACATGCAAAAGACATGACAACAGATGATTTCCACTATAATTTGCAATTCACCATTAACATCAATTTTGCTAGCTGGAAAACTTCAATAGGTGAAGAAACTATTTATTCCTGGCCATCAAAGCTGGCTACTAGAAACATCAGGAACCTGCATCATCTTTGCCTGTAACTTACATGGCATTTGAAGGTAGACCAAGGTTGTTATCTAGATTGTTGCGGCACTTTAAAATATAATCCTCAAAGCCATACTTCAAACGTTCTACATTTGAAGTTGAAAATGGTGAAGGCATGCTTTTACTTGGCAGGAAAGTGTCCCCATAGCATGATTTATAAACATTCTCATGTTGGACCACCAGTTCAAATGCAATATTCTGCATAAGGATACAAGGATGGTAAGACCTAATGCTAAATATTGTAGAAAAAACCCAGTATAGATATGCCATCACAAGGTGAAGAATTTACAAATTATCATTGGAAACATAAGATGATACTTCTCCTAAAACATATTGTTTCTTTAGAGTGGTCACTGCCAACATCGGTCAAGGGATGCAAGCTACTCTGCTTTCAAACCCTAAAATTACCAAATATGACTAAGAAGAATCGATCAGAATTACTTTCATCCGTTTTTCTTAAAAAGAGAAGCAAAAACAATATTTAGGGAAGACTTTAAGAAGTAGATACTCAAGAAATAGAGTATTTGGCCTAACCGGGATGTTCAAAATCAGCACCTGCAAAAAACCAAGATAAAAATGATTAGACAGAAAGAGGATATTTAATTAACCAGCTTTGAAAAGGAAGAGGCATAGAAGGAATGGATGTGAAGGAGTGCAGTAACAGAAGCTTACCCTGTACAAGAGACAAATACTCTTGGTAATATCTTTTCATTACAGGATTGATAAAGACAAAAGACTAGGCAAGAGTAGTGCCAAGAAGCTGGTGAGTAACTTTGTTGTTCAGACATCATATTAGCACGAGTGCATCATCAAGATCCTATTTGATATATAGATCCAATAAGGTGAACTGTGATCCTCTCATGTTATTGATACATGTATGTGTGATTATATGATGCTTTCCTATAACAGCATCTCTAGTTATTTAGCCTTCTAGGTTTCAAAGAATCAGAATAATATGCGAATCTTTATTGCACAAGATGACTGAATCCACCTATACCTTCAAGAAACAAAATACTTTTGTATAGACAAATTGCATGATCCACTAGTAAAAGAACTAAAACTTCTATAAAGCACAACACACCTTCTCAATGAATTGCTTGATCTCACCCAGAAGAACTTCAAATTTCTCAGACACAGATAAACACACTTCAGTCCCACTGAAAAAGAAATACCGAAAAGAGTCTTAGCACTACAACTTTGATGGGCAAGAACACTAGATGCACTATAACACTACAATTGCATATAGTATTGCGTGCCTGAATCTCACGCCGTTTTTAGTAATTGAAGGGAGCCTGGTTAGCATATTATCCGTGGCACCTTCTTTTAGATTCAAGTTATAGTAATGTACCTCCTCATCAGAAGCACCTGCAGCATCCTCAATTGTAAGTAAGAACACCAATACTTCACAGTGATGGCCTTCCCTTTTGCAATGGTTAAGTAAATAACATAGAAATATTGACATTTCAATGGAAGAATGGCACACATTTTTTTTTTTTTTTTAAGGAGAAGGATTTTGATTGTTAATATACAAAAAGTTGACCAGGCAATGGAAAGAATGAAAAGAACTGAGAACAATACATAAAATGAAATCTAGGTCCTTTTTTTTTCCTAAATAAATTTCATGTGCAGTATTATTGAAGTCAACCTCATTTGAGTGCACATAACTTCTGTGAATCACCCTCACTTCTTATACAGGGGAAAGGACAAATTTCAATAGTTCAACTGAGACAGGAAATTACCAGTAGTTCTCACAGCAAGCGTTCCATCTGCATTGTCCAAAGACTGATTGTGACTAACATTGCACACCTAGTTAAAATCCTCGAATTCAAAACAGCATTCACTTAAGGAAGATGTTTCTTTCTCCCAATCGGCCACATAAATCAGGAACATTGGCACACTCCTTACCCCACTTTTCGGCGAAAATCCGTTGGTCCACGACTCTCAAGTCCCGAAACTCTTCCAAGCAACTAGTGGCGCCGGTGTCCGAAACTGATTCCAAGGTAAGGCCAAACAGAGCCGCGTCACAGTCTCTTCGCAATCATCAAGCCGTTTATCTACCGGAAACCATCAAAACGACACTTTCTATTTTCGCGCGTTACGCGGCTATGTCCAGGCTCAAGCTTCGGATGCATTCGAATCCTTATACGACACAAGACATCTCACTACTACTCCGTGCGAAAAAGCAACACGAAGACCGCAGCGAAGCGCGGGACCGAAAAAAGGAGGGACCGCGTCGTACCGGAGATCCGGACGACGGGAGAGCCGGCGAGCTGCGAGGCCGCGAGAGCGACGGAGACGCGGCACAGGTCGTCGGAGGCGCGGCATCGCCGGAGAGCAAACGAGATCAGCTGCGACGGAGGAGGGAAGACGAGGAGATTGCAGCGCGAACGCGGAGAAACCGAAAGAGGCGAGGCGAGTCGAGGCGAGGGCGGAGGGAGAGAGGAATGCCAGGCCCTCCCCGTCGGCGATAGCCGGAGAGACGGAGGCGGAGAGGGAGGGAGAGGAGCGGCGGGAACTTACGCGGTGGCAGAGGTCGGGAATCGTACGGACGGCGTCCATGCCGGCGCCGGAGAGATGGCGCTCCTTCCTCTTCGCGCGGAGGGAAGAAGAAGAAGACGAGCACAAGAGCGTCAGTTCTTTTTTTGAATTTATAACTTATACCGCGGAAAACCCCATACTAATTTACTTTAAATTAATTTTTTAACCATCAAAAATTATAAATTGATATATAATAAATTTATTTTAAATGAACTTTTTACCATTAAAACTCCAAATTAATATATTTACAATAAATTTTCCATCCACTGATTTCCGTTAAATTGAATTAATATTATAAAATACCACAAACTCCTAATTGGTACATCTATTAAATTCAAAGTGCTATCCAATTGAAGAATTTAATGGCAAAATGTAATAAAAACTAATAAAAGGTAAATTTTTCATATATATAAAAAAATTTTAGCTTTTTTCGTTTTTAATTTATTTAAATGTTCTCTAACTACAAAACAATATCCGATTGTGCTTAACAATACATATTTATAAATCATCCATTTTCATTAAATAATGTTCATCATGTCTAACTATTAATTATATTTTTATCTTTTTTTAGTTGAAAAATTATACTTTTTATCTTATTTTATTGTTACATGATTCTTTTTCACTTACAAACTATGATATTCTTGATATGTCGTCTTCACTTAATTTTCGACAAAAACAAATAAGCTAATCCAATATTTTGAATTCAAATTAGTTATTGTCTTCAACATGAATTGTAATTTTGGAAAAAAACACATTAACCACTCAAACAACAACATTAGTTTATATACATATAGAAAAGTGGAATGAGTTCACAATGTAAGAGTAAAATCTTATGAATTTTTTAACACAACGCATATTAGGATCTAGAAGGATTCGTATACTACGGTAATTTCATAAATGTATCACTTATAAAACAAGCTTTGAATTAAAAAAAAGAAGAGTGTTTTTCTTCTGAGTAATCTTGAAGATAGTTTCAACAAAATCACAATTAATTTGTTGCAAAGTGCAAAGGAGAGAAGAAAGAAACGCAAGTTCTTGAATAGAAGCGATCTGTGGTCTTTTTTGGCCAAAATTTTTCCTCCATTAATCTAAAAGTAGAGAAAGCATAGGCACATCTTCTATAAAAAAGAAAAAAGAAAAAAGAAACTTCAAGATGATTATATATGTTGGTTTTTATTCTTGAAATAACTGGTTATATTCAAACATCTAAACGTATATTAATGTGTATAACTTTTTTTTCCTTCGAAAAACAAAACAAGCTTTATGTAAACTTAACCGAACAAACTCTTATTTTAATATTTAATTATATATTGGGTTTATCTTCTAGATGCCGGAATGAATGAATTGATGTCCGAGCGCTCTTTTTTTTTTTTTTTTTTTTTTTGTAACAATTAAAGTAAATTTAACGCCGGTGATATATATATATATATAAATTCAAATTAGGACAATTCTTCGACCAGAAAAAAATTAGGACAATTCCTAAATTGGGGAGATCAATTATAAAGGATAAAAATTGAAAGATCATTTTCTTTTTGGTGCTGTTGTTGGTGTACCAATTAAGAAGGTACCTTCGTAATTGATATCTCTCCTTACAAAACAATGAGATCTTTCGATTTGAAATAGAAAACGAAAGCATGCTGAAAGTGCGATTGCACGTTGGATCAATTTTAACCCACGAAGAACCATTAAAATTTGGATTAATACCACGAAAATTTTTATTATGGTATATTTACGATAAATTTACCATAAGTTAATTTTTCTACCACAAAAACCCCCAAACTAGTACATTTGTGACAAATTTACCTATGTTCTATCAAATTGGATTAAGACCATAAAAACCCACAAATTGGTACATTAGTGAAAAACGAATGGTAAAACCTTAAATTAATATACTTGTTAACTGTCACATATTATCTAACTCATCAATTTGATGGTAAAATTTAACATAAATGAAAATAAATTTATCATAAGTATACCAATTGAAGAACTTTTAGTGATCCAAAGATTAATTTAGGGTAAATTTATTATAAGTATATTAGTTTAGGGTTTTCGTAGCGTTCGCTCTTAAAATTTTGATCCAGGAAATCTCTTTTCTCCCCTTTCATTAAAAAATCAGAATGATCCCTCGAGTAAAAAGTGCAGTGGAGTATGATTGCAAAATGCGCTTCACCATGGCGTTAGAAATAACTTACTCTATGAAATTTTTGTGAGGTAGTATGCTTCCTAATTTAAAGAAAGATTGATTTACTTATGGTTAGGTGAGCTTGACAAATGTTTTACCATAAATAAGATTTCTTTTCATCATTTGGATGCCATAGGTGGATGATCGATACATTCTCATTTGCTTTGGATTCACTAAAATAATATGTTCTAAACGAAGGAGACACAGAATCGCCCAGCAAGTTCCTCGCACAACTATGTGATCAACGACCACGATAAATCAGGTGAATTTCGGCCCGATCTAGGTGAATTTCGGCCCGATTGAAGATGCATCAATGGCGCAACAAGGACATCACACGTGGGAATTGCGGGTTTCATAGCCCGGTCGAACCGGAGTGCCGACCTTTTCATTCCCGCAATCCGACCAAAGTGCGTGTATTGCGAATGTGCCTTTCAACCATACAAGCAATTTCAGAGAAAGTAGTCTACTCGACGAGATCCATATTAAACTGCATACATGAGATATTCTCTTAGAACAGTTCCAACGGTGTCGATGACCAGAGCGCGGTGGAAAAGCAGAGTCGTCGGAGGGGTCGCCACTGAATAGCAAAGAAGATGGCGGTTGTTACGGGCCTATGGCTGCCACCGATCGCACCTAACGCCAAGAAAATAAAACTTTCTTCTTCACTAAGTAACACCTCTATCATGGGACAAGTAAGAATAATAGTACATATGCACAAAATACCTCAATGGGCTTCTAGAGTACTTTGTTTCACATAAATCTAGCTTCAAATGCCTGAGACCTTGTCATCAAATCACCATGAAGGTGTCTTCATAAGTAGCTGTCACCGTGTCTACGGTACTTGAAACTTCATCACAATCCGGCGAGCTCCATAAGAACAGAGAATTAGAGTGCGACCTATTCCAGACTTCTGGAGATGTGTAAGTCCACCACCCTTCGAAAGGAAAGTTATGCAACCGTGACGCATTCGAGAAGGTTAAGTAGGGATGGTGTAGTCTGAGCAAAGAAGGCATTCAATACAGAAAATAGATTCCTGTCGACAGATGCAAAACTAATCACCTGAGCATCATTGCCCAGATAGCACCCTTCTATCTCTTTGCTTCATCAACCTCCTCCGCAGGGCCCATCGCTCTTTAATGTCACCCGTTTCCTCAAGTTGCTTATCGAGTGTGTTGTCAGACAACTCATGATTATTACCTGATTTCACAGGATTAAGGCCATCTCTGATTCTTGCTGTTTCAGCAAGCAAATCAGTTATCAGCATCTCAGTGGTCCTGGTAGTGATTCCCCTTAAATACCAAGAAATGGGCGGAGGTGGGACTAGAGCTGGTTGGATCAGCTGGTCCAAGCTCACTTTCGATCCGATCCTTCCTTTTCCTCCGGTACACGAATTATAGTCTTCCCAAGTCTTGGGCTTAAGGGGGTAGCAGAGTTTCTCATCGACAAACCAAGGTTCTACTCTCCAGCATCCTTCGAATCTTTTCATAAACCCCGTTTTCACTTGCTTGAACTTCATCTGACAAAATAGATAAATAGGAAGAGTTGCATAGTTAAGCTGAGATTATTGCAGGATTAACACAAAGACCACCTTTCTCCTAGTAAGAGGGATTGGAAAGGCACAGGAATTATACTAATGGCAACCAGGATAAAGAACAAGTACGTATAATCTGCAACAAGAGCAACATCTTACCGAGTGATCTACTCTATTTTGATCCACCAAAACATGTACTGAAATGGTCCCTGACCACCAAAGGAATTTCCACAAGGCCGCTTGCTCCAATTCAACAACTTGTCTTAAACCTTCATCGACCAAAACCCTTCTGGATATGACTTCCTAAGAGAAAAGTTAAATTTCAAAAATCTCCCAACAAGTTCTCCTCTTTACATACAAGATTGCTAAAATGAACAAGAATAAGTTACGAGAGGGGAAAACGAAATTGCAGGGGATTAACCAGAAAATAACTATTTGATGCTTTATGTGTTACTGGCTGAGATATGGAAGAAATGGTGGAAAAGGATAATACCTTAATATTCTTGAAAACCCTTTTATTATCAGGATCAGTAACAATGTTATACACAGCATCTGGAGGCAACCCCACATTGACATTTACATTGAGATTGCAAAGAGATCCTTTTGGCACGCTCACCTGCCAAGACTAACATTAGACTCCAATCCTTTTGCAGCGTTCAAGTTATATGATGAGCAAGGCATTTAAAAGGCAACAAGTCACCAACGAAAGCATCTTCCTTTCATGAAATATAACCAAGTTACCAGATTGCTGCTTTTCTTGATTTTGGTTGTGCTAGAGCAACAGGACAGCAAGCAGAGAATGCCAATTACAATCTATGCATGTCATGCTACATTTTGTTGTTCTAACTTTGCAAGCCCCAAATGGAAATTCATATGGACTAGCATAAACGCTTGGGATTTATCTTTATTTTAAGTAATTAAGATTATTTCACATGTCATGTATTCACCTTTATATACACTTCCCTGATGTCAACAAGAATCAGTTAGGTGAGCTCCAAGTAACAAGGAAGGAGGCATATACAGTGGATCGTTCTATTGTAGCCCTACAACGTAAGAGAGACACACGACAAAAAGCTTGAAATATGTCAAAAAATAACAGCAACAAACATATTCATCTTCTCAAATTTTAATGACTAAATCACTTGCAGAACCAAAACTCATATCAGAGTCCTAATTTAGGTCAGTTTATTCTGTTATATTGCAAAGATCTTTGGCATGCTTGAGCTAAAACAATCCAAGTGTTAGCTTGTGACTAAATATGTCCATCAATCTTATTTCTCAACAAGTCCCTCACCTTTATTTCTGGAGTTTGATCCACCCACACTGGATTTTCATGCCATGCTTGCATTTGCTTCTCCAGATCGACCTCAAAATCAGTCACGGTTTTACTCAAGTTCCTCAATGAAGAGCTTCCAGAGTTCGCCCTTTCATTTTCCCTTTTAATCATTTTAAGTGGCAACTATCACAGAAACAGAAACAGAAAGATAAATGAATTTTTACTTTGACATCGATAACTTCATAAGTGTCATGACACATCAAAATGAAGTGAACTACCTTGAAGCCATTCCTGAGCTTCTGAGGAAGCTGCCCGAAGAATCTAGAGATCGCAGGATCAAGAACCTTCAGCCCGCTATGTGTTCTGCCGTCATTCGAAGCCGTGCTACCCGCATCTTTATCTGTCTCGCCCATTAGAACCTGGACAATTGATGTGCCGGATTTCATTATTCTAAACAAATGCTCATTGCTTGCACAGACCAACATGTGTATTTGCACCAGTGGAACTTTCCTCTATCACATACTACGATCTCTCCACTCCTCTCTTTCGAATGTACGAATCAATCAAAAGCTTCCTACAGATCATAACACCAACCAATCACTTCGCACAGCAACATTCCCCTGATCTCTACACAACTAAGAACGGTAGATTTGTCAATGACCCGTTAACTGCCCCATCACAAGAACGACCAGTCACTTTGCGCAGCAACATTCCCCTGATCTCTATACAGCTAAATACGGTAGATTCGTCAGTGACCCATTAACCGCCCCATCATATAACGATTAGCTGATCGCAGAACAAGATAAATACGAAGCACCCAACAAGACCACAATGGACAGTAGCATGCCACAAGAACACTAGAATTCAAGAGTGATTTAGCAAAACTTATGAAGTTAAGGACGAGAGACCGAAATCCATTTAAAACCCACAACTCGGAGTGATGCCGTGAAGCGAAACTTGTTCTTTTCTCTCCTCCAAGGATGGAACCCAAGATTCAGAAAGAAGCAAGGAATGCAAGAGAGAGACAGAGAGAGATCTAACTACGGCACCTGACGACGAATTTCTACCGGAGTTCTTCACTCGCGAGGGGACGGATTCATCTTCCGGAAGGCAGATCTCGGTCGACAAGTCACCCCACGACGCAGGCGAGAGAGACTCTTCTCTCTTCCCCGAGAATTCGGAGTGGTCTTCTCTTCTTTGCTGCAAAAGGGTCTGGCTTGGATGGGCGAGCCGAAACACGTGGTTCGGTCGGAAGCTCCTCTGGTCCCTGAGAAGTCCACGGGCCATGGTCGGAAAAGCGCTCGACACTGGGCTTTCTCTTCCTCTTTTCTGGCCCGTGGGCGGACACTCAACTTTCGTTCTCTTTCCTTTTTGTTTGTTCCTTTTGTGGTTCCGTTTCTTAGCCCAATATGATTTTGGATACATCGGGAAAAACGCGGCATTTCTAACTAGTGAGAGAACCAAAAAAAAAAAAAAACTAGTGAGAAAACGTTTATTAAAATAATATACTATGCTTTCATCTAATAACTTAAATTTTTATTAAAATAATTAACCGTAATCGCACAAAATCTTACATGGCGTCGGAGCGAGATGTCATGAGTTCAAATTTTACAAGATCTTGTTTGCCTCTTAGCCTAACTCAAAAGGTCTAATTTTACATTCAAACAACAATACAAGTCTATGGTGACGATCGAATCAAGATAGGAAAAATTTTCACATGCTAAGGTTTCATTTATTTCACAAAAAATGAATGACTTGGAAAATACTTTTTCTAAAAATTTTTACTTGCATCGCATTTTTTTGAAAAATATTATTTAAATTATTCAATTTTCGCAAAACAATGGAGCCTAATTGGAACTTGATGTACAGATCGAAAGCTAATAATAGACTTCGGAAAACATGAAGATACAAATCATTTGACATAAAAAGTAAATTTACGTAATTATAAGAAAAGGAAAGTTAGAAGTCATAGGCTAAAGTTTGTTAGAGAAGGGGAAAAGGCTTGGAGCTCTCACTTCTCACCAACAGATTTGATAATATTAGAAAAGAAAATGATCGGGTTGAATGCAATGCTTATTGCAAATCGAAGGAGTTAAGCATCTAAAGAAATCAGATAAAATAATTCAAATTACAAATACATCTCGAAAGTGAAATAGAATCTTGTTATTAACTCGCTAAACTTGCTCATAATTTGTAAGAGACCATGGAGAAATAGCAAGGGATTTTACCTTTAGATGCTTTGAGGAAGTATCGTGTCGGGCCTCTTAATAAAGATGAAGAGGAAACGACGGTTGACAACTTTTGGCTTAGAGCAGGTGTTTTGGACCTCTTGAATCTTCCTGGATTTGATGATGAACTCGCCAAACACATCTGCCGCATCCATATTGCTTGCGGTTCTAGTTCAGAGGTAGGACCTTGTGGCTTGGAACTTCTTGAGAAATGGCGGGTTTAGAACTGCCGACGCCTATGATGTTGCAACCGACGATGAGCACGGTAAGGTTGTTGCTGATGATTGTCTTGGATTTGGAAGTCAAGAACCATCCCTAGAATCCAATCCTTAAGCTGGCTTGTGATCCGTAGTAGAACTACCACCAATGTATTCCTGCACCAGAAGTGTCTTGTTCCTCATGACTGCTGGGATACTTATATGAGTAGCAGAGAGGACATCCTCCATATTTTGCGTGAGAAACCTGGCTTAAGGTTGGTATACCTGAATCTGGTCCGAACAGTTCCAACTCTTCGTTGGAGGAATAGGTGAAATTCTGTTAGAAGATATGCATGAGACAATTAGGGCTAGATTGATTTGATTACAATCTCCGGGCACTAATCTAGGAAAATAGACGGGGAACAATTTTGGGATAAATTGACCTGTAATTTATTTATTCATTTTCGAGTGTACAAATTGTAATATAATTGTACATCAAACGTAATACAACGATACATAGAAAAACAGAAAAATTCTCTAAACCTTCGATTGCTTCTCTTGCTTCTCCATCATCGTTTTCTTACATGATATCAGAGCCGAGGCTCTATTTTCCAAAATTCCGCATCTGATTACTTTTGGATTCAATCTGCAAAATCAAGAAATTGTAGAATTGAAACAAAAGAATCGATTCCGATCCAAAGGGAGAAGAAGCAAGCATCACTTACCATGAACCTAGAAAAACAGCCTTATGTCGGATTCGAAACCTCATCCACAGAAGCGATTCCTTCAAGCAGAGAAATGCCAGAGCACAACGCAGGGACAAACCCTGCAAATCTCACACAACAAACACAGATGCAGATGGGAGGATTCCCGGCTCAGGCGAATATGGGGCAACCCATGGTGGGTCAGCCTTACCATTGGGTACCATATCCATGGTACGTCGGACAGAATCCAAATGCATCATCGCCGGGGGTAATGACTTACCAGAGCAGCATTCGCCTCGATGGGAATCCACCAGCCGCAAGCGGGGCAAATCCAGCCACCGAGGGAGAGCCGAGAAGTGGATCTGGAGATACAGGATCCGGAGCAAGTCCTTACCCGAGTAGCTTCAATGCGGGGTACGGATCTGGGTTCGATGGGTTGGGTATAGGGATGAATCCCTACCCGAACCCTAATTTTTTTCCCTATCCGATTGGGGCAATTACCGGCCGGCCTGAACCAGGAGACCCTTTGCATGTAACCATAGCCGACGGTCCGGAGGTCCGACTCATCAGCCTTCAACTGACCGGGCCAGAAAATTACAGCAAGTGGTCGCAGGACTTTCGGAGGGCCCTCGCAACCAAGGACAAGGACGGTTTCCTGGATGGCTCGATACCCATCCCGACGGATGAGAGGCTCGCAAGGCACTAGAGAAAGTGCAATCGCCTGATCCGCACCTGGATCGGCAACTGCGTTTCCCCAGACGTCGCAGCAGGGCTCCCACCGATGGAGGATTCGAAGACCATGTGGGACAACATCAAAGAAATGTACGGGAAGTTAGATCGAGCGAAGATATTCTGCCTCACGCAAGAACTTACAGATCTGAAGCAAGGAAATATGTCGATTACAGCCATATATAACAAACTCTCATCGCTCTGGAACGAGCTCGAGGCGGCGGAAGAAAAGCTCGAAGGGTCCCCAGAAACGCTCCGACAATACAGATCTATCAGAGAAAGGGAGAAATCGACTCGATTTCTCCTAATATTAAACGAGAGTTACCTGACGTTCAGGTCCCAAATCCTGGCGATGGATCCCGTGCCACCCCTCGGCCGGATCTTCCAGCTGGCCGTCCAGGAGGAAAGCTAGAGGCTCGCGGCTCCGGAGCAAACACGGGGAGACGCCATAGCCCTTGCCCTCCGTGGAAATCGCCGCGGAGCAGAATCGGGGGCGAAAACCCTAGCTCAAGAGAGATTTAGGGGCGAAGGGCTAGGGTTGGGCTTCGAAACAGGCGACCGAGCCTTTAAAAGGGATCGCGTCTACGGCCAGGATTCGCTGAGAAGATCCGATGGCCAGGATATTTATAGGAGATCTGACGGTTTGGATTTAACGAGGCGATCTTACGGCCTCGATTTGTTGAGATGATCCGATGGCCCAGATTACTCCCGAAGATCTGACGGCTCGCAGAGGACCGAGTCATCCGTTGCATCGGACGGTCCAGATTTTCCCGCGATGAGGGGATCCGACGGCCAGATTTTTTCCATACGAAATTTCAGCCAAAATTCAAAAACAAAAGGTAAATTATATTGGGAACATTGCAAGCGTCCGCACCATACCATAGATAATTGCTGGAAATTGCATGGAAAGCCCGTAGAAAAAGGAAAAAAATATTCTGCAGCTTACCAAGTGACTGGGCCAACTGGGGCAAGCAGTGACCGGCCAATTACCCACGGGGAATATCAGCAATTAATGCAAGCATTGCAAAAGGCCGATATTGGAGAAAAAAAGGGAAGTTTTTCAGGTATATCCCATTGCCTAATGAACTCTATATCAAAGAAAGCATGGATAATAGATTCAGGGGCAAGTGACCATATTGTTTGTGATATGAATTTTTTCTCGAGAAGAAATGGGAAATTGGAAACACCATTCTTGTGGAACTCCCAAATGGGAATATTGCTCATGTCACATCAACAGGCAGTTCAACCGACACCCGAAATCTTTTTGAAAAATGTCTTATATGTCCCACAGTTCCAGTTCAATCTGATTTCTGTGTCCAGAGTCAGTAAAGAAAATCCCTGCAAAATACTCTTTGATGCTGACAGATGTTTTTTCAGGCCCTTTCGACTGGGAAATTGATGGGCTTGGGTAATGTTTCTAGAGGCTTATACTTTTGGGCTGGGACTCCGAATCAGCATGAATTGATTTCTTTCAATAAGTCATCATTGTGTAATACAGTTGCCAATGATAAAACCTATCTTTTACATTCACGTATGGGACATAGTGTTTTCTTTCCTTATTCAAAATGCCAAGTTTGCCCCTTAGCAAAACAGTCCCGTTTAGCTTTCCCTTCCAATTCGAAACGTTCAAATCATGCATTATCCCTGATTCATGTGGATGTTTGGGGGGCGTATCACACAGCACATCGTGATGGTTCCCGCTATTTTCTCACAATCGTTGATGACCATTCTAGAGCAACGTGGATATTCTTGATGCAATCAAAGGCACAAGTTCCAGCACATTTAAAGGCATTCATCGTTCTGACAAAGAATCAATTCGGAAGATCAATTCAGCGAATAAGGACTGACAATGGGAAAGAGTTCTTTAATCATGAATGCAGGTCACTCTTCCTGGCTCATGGAATTCTACATGAGAGCTCATGCACTTACACTCCACAACAGAATGGGGTGGTGGAGCGTAAACATCGTCACTTGCTGGAAGTCGCACGTGCTCTCAAATTTCAGGCCTGTATACCAGCAGATTATTGGGGAGATTGTGTTCTCACTGCAACTTACCTCATCAACCGAATGCCTACTCGAGTATTGGCCGGTAAGTCCTCTTTTGAACTGCTCCATGGGAAGAAACCCACAACAGATCACCTACGTGTCTTCGGTTGTCTGTGTTACGCCACAACCATGGGAGCACGAGACAAAATGGGACCTCGAGCAAGGAAGTGCATTTTTATGGGATACCCCAACTTACAGAAGGGGTACTATGTCATGGATGCATCCACGTAAGAATTTTTGTGAGTAGGGACGTTGTATTTCATGAAACGGTTTTCCCATTTCAGGAAGTCACTGGGAATTCAGATGTCTCTAGTAATCCACATCAACTCACGATTGATGATACTCAACCTCCAGAGTATTTTCTTGCAGCATCTCCAGGGCAAATAAGGTCTCCAACAATTGATCAGCCTGAAGAAAGAGAAAGCACACACCCTGCTCAGGACAATCTTCAATAATCATCGGAGTTATCAGATACCAGGGACGAAGCTGTTGCTCAGGAAATGTCTCCCTCTCCACCACCAATCGACCCTCCTCGTCGATCAAGAAGAGCCACGAAACCGCCAACATGGACAAAACATTATGTCTGTGCCTCACTCAATGGACCAGATATCAATTACCCGACATCCTCTTATGTTTCCTTTGAAAGATTGTCATCGGAACATAGATGTTGCATTAGCCGCATATCCGATGAACAAGAACCAACTACCTATGAGGAAGCATCCCAAGATCCACGCTGGCAACAAGCAATGGCAGCAGAATTACAGGCGTTGGAAGATAATCACACTTGGGAGATAGTGGATCTTCCCAAAGGCAAGAAAAATATAGGATACAAATGGGTCTATAAAATAAAGTATAAAGCGGATGGATCCATTGAGAGATATAAAGCTCGACTGGTGGCGAAGGGATACACACAACGAGAAGGTTTTGACTACAATGAGACCTTCTCCCCAGTGGCTAAAGATGTCACCGTCAGGTCTTTCTTCTCAGTAGCAGCAATACACGACTGGTCGCTTCACCAAATGGACGTCCACAATGCTTTCCTCCATGGTGACCTGAATGAAGAAATTTATATGGATATTCCTCAAGGTTTACGGAGACAGGGGGAGGATAAAGTATATCGTCTCCGCAAATCCCTTTATGAGCTGAAGCAGGCTTCCAGGCAATGGTATGCAAAGTTTGCCAACGCTCTCATCAGTGCAAACTTCAAACAGTCAAAGTATGACTATGCCTTATTTACATGGGCTAGAGGTGCGTCATCTATTTACCTAATGATTTATGTGGATGATATCCTTATCATGGGAAACGATGAAGCTGCAATAGTGAGTCTTAAAAAATATTTGCATGCCACCTTTCACATAAAGGACCTAGGAGCACCCAAATACTTTCTTGGAATTGAAATTGCACGATCTCATGAAGGAATTTCCCTCAGCCAAAGAAAGTTTGTTTTGGAGATTGTATCAGAGGTTGGTCTATCCGGATGCAAACCAGCGGTCATTCCAATCGAACAAAATATCAGGCTAACTGCAGCAGATCAAGTTGAAGGAGCAGCTCAAGATGATCCTGTGTTACAGGATCCGACCAGCTACCAGAAGCTCATCGGGAAACTCATATACCTAACTATGACCATGCCCAACATATCATATGCAGTGCAAAATTTGAGCCAGTTCATGCACAAACCCAAGATATCCCACATGAATGCGGCGCTGAAAGTCGTCAAGTATTTAAAGGGATGCCCGAGACTTGGAATACTCTTATCCAGGAAGTGCGACATGGAGATGACAGCCTATTGCGATGTGGACTATGCGACGTGCCCCATGAGTCGAAGGTCTATAACTGGATTCTATATAAAGCTTGGGAATTCACTTCTCTCGTGGAAAACCAAGAAGCAAGCAACAGTCTCTCTGTCCTCAGCTGAGGCAGAATATAGAGCCATGGCAAAAACCACAAGTGAAATTGTCTGGCTATGAGGTTTACTCAGTGATCTTGGAATACAATTGAGAAGACCTACAAAGCTATATTGTGATAACGAATCAGCCCTTAAGCTTGCAGCAAACCCTGTGATGCACGAGAGAACCAAGCACATCGAAGTGGATTGTCATTTCACTCGGGAAAAGATCCAGGAAGGTGTAATCGATACGATGGGGATTAGAACTGCTGAGCAGCCCGCGGATGTTTTCACCAAAGCCCTATGTCAAAGGCAGCATACACATCTTCTGAGCAAGCTAGGTGTCTTGGACATCTATAAGCCACCAGCTTGAGGGGCAGTGTTAGAAGATATGCAGGAGACAATTAGGGCTAGATTGATTTGATTGCAATCTCCGGGCACTAATCTAGGAAAATAGACGGGGAACAATTTTGGGATAAATTGACCTGTAATTTATTTATTCCTTTTCGAGTGTACAAATTGTAATATAATTGTACATCAGACGTAATACAACGATACATAGAAAAACAAAAAAATTCTCTAAACCTTCGATTGCTTCTCTTGCTTCTCCATCATTGTTTTCTTACAAATTCAACTCTAATGTTTCCGGTATTTGAAATAGATCTAGACCTTACCGGCCCTGGAATGTCGGCTTCCCTTGGACTTTCTGGAATCTCTAGAATAACGAGAAAACAGCGAAGCTCTTGAAGATGATACCTTTGCCAAGGACAATGCTGTGAGAGTTCGTAGCGAAGAGGCCAAATGTTGCATCTGTTTGACCAAACCCAGTGCCTTAAAGGAGGCGGGGAGGCCTAACGAGAACTGGTCTGCTCCTTGACCGGGTTGGATCGAACATAAAATCGAAGGAACAGTGCGAAGTACTCCTGCCACTACGGGTGCCGGAGGTGTTTTCCGTGATCATCCCCGGGAAATGAATCAGCGGTTTCTTGCATCACTTCATCTGTTCTGTTCTTGCGCAGCTACAGGCCCTCCGAGATGGGCTCCGTGTTACCGCCGACAGCAATGGGCAGAGACTCCTTGTAGAGATGGATGTGTCGGCGGTCGTCTAATCTGGTAAACATTGGTGACGAATGCAGGTCGTTGCCGGCTCAGATTCCGGAAGCTCCGCTTTAGAACGGGCACTGTGAGATGAATAGATGCGCAGACATCTTGGCAAAGCATCGTTTTGTTGAACCACCGGACCATGTTGCAGACACCGTCAGGAAAGAAATGCCTAGAGATATGTCCGTCGTCTCTGTTAATACTCCTGTATTTATTGGGATTGCAACCTGCGAGTTGCATGCGATGCCCATGCTGTCTTTTAAAGGTGCCATCGCACGTTGATCCTGCTTTTATATCTGACAATGGTGAACTTTACCAAGGAAAATTTAATTGTATTTTTGCGGGTTTTTGGGACAGGCAATCTATGTCACAAGGATAACTATTTTTTAGTATCTTAAATCCTCTTCCTAGATATCAAAGTTATGAGTTCAGAGAAAATTACTAAAAAAGTCATAAATTTATTATATTCATATCAATTTAATCATAAACTTTTCAATTATGCTTATGGAGTCCATTTAACCAATTTTGGCCAGAAGTTGCTAACATAGACAATTTTTACAATTTTAAATATTTTTTCTAAATTTTTTATTATCTTTTAATTTTTTTTTCTATTTCTTTTCTATAGGGTGTCGGGCCCTTGCCAGATCCAAGTGAGCTCATCAAATAAAATGTACCTTCTAAAACTTAAAACATAACTTTATAGAGCTGAGAGAGTAATGTGCCGACATAGTAAAGCTCTTTATATTCTTTGCTTAACTTGTATCAAGCAAGCTCACGAGGAATCATATCTCGAGGCTCGTAACATGGCTTTGTAATATTCTTTGGCTGACATTTTATCGGATTGTTTTCTATACCTTACTAGTTTTCATTATAGTTCTAGATAAACGTGTTTTTATTCCTTTATTTTCTAGATTAGATGAATGATTAGGCTGCAAACTAGGACCCTCATGAACATTAAAAAATGATCGCATATATACTTAGTGGATCGAGAATCTTAAAATCCATAATTGGACAAAAGACCGCGTGGAACACTTAGATAACAAATCCATCAAGTGAGGGAAGAGAAAGGGCATTAGTTAAATAAATAATGTAATCGTCCTCACATCAACAATCTATTATTACGTAGGAACCTCATATCAACAATCTATTATTACATAGGAAGTAAGGTATTCTTTCATATCTTACTTAGTTGAGAAAAGTGTTAAAAAAGTTCTAAACCTTTTGCATTTGTGCCAATTTAGTCCTAAACATTTTTTTGTGTCAATTAAGTTCTAAACATTTTTACATTGTGCCAATTCAGTCCATTCCGGCTAATTTCGGCTGGATTTTGCTGACTAGACGCTGGCCGATTGATGTAATCTGATCAACACTAACGTTGACAATTTTTAATAATATTTTAATATTTTAGAATTTTTCTTCTTCTTTTTATTTTTCTTTTTTTCCTTCTCCTTGTTTTTCCTCCAACCGGTCGTCGGACCTTGGCAACCAACCAAAGGCGACGGCCGGTAAGGGCGAGCCTCGCCCGCTTGGTGTAAGGCCGCCCTCAAGGCCTGGGCGGCGAGGCTCGCCCTCACCAAATCTAGTGAGGGTCGAGCCTTGCCCATGGCCGGCGAGGGCGAGCCCGGCTAGTGAGGGCAAGCCCCGCCAGCTCGGCGCAAGGCCAAGGGGCGAGCCTTGCTGCCTAGGCCTCGAGGGCGGCCTCGTCAACCATGGGCAAGGCTCGACCCTCGCGGCCACTGGCAAGGTGGCCAACGAGGTCAAGGTCGCCTCTGGCCAGTCTCTGAGGTCTAGTGGCCGGCTAGAGGAAGGAGGAGAAGGAAAAAAGAAAAAGAAAAAAGAATATTAAAATATTAAAATATTATTAAAAGTTGTCAACATCAGCATCGATCAGGTCACGTCAATTAGCCGACGTCAAGTCAGCAAAATCTGATCAAAATTAACCGAAAATGACTAAATTGGCACAACATAAAAATATTTAGGACTAAACTGGCACAAAAAAAAAGATTTATAACTAAATTAATACACATACAAAAGGTTTATGACTTTTTTAACACTTTTCCTTACTTAGTTTCTAGGCAATCCCAACAGGACTCATTATAATATAGAATTCTCATATTATAAATTATACTACAATTAAAATCCTAACGGCGTGCGAGGTAAGGATTGGAAAGGATCTATGCATATCGGGGACCATTGGTTGACCTTCAACATTACCTACAAACCCCGCACGCACTTCCAGAGGGTCGCGACGTGGATGGTTTGGAATTTTTGCCCAAAATAAAGGGACAATGGATGACATTGTCTCTAGTTTAATCATCATTGAGTCCTTCCCATGACATGCTATGCGAATCCCTTTTTTTGACACCAAAAGCTTCGATGCAGTCTTTAACCAAACTTTAGGACACACCATGACAGCGTACCATCTTTATTACCGTTAAGCTATGGGATGACGGAGGTGTTAACACTGCAATTTACGCAAAATTCAAGTGGTCTCCCGTTTGAAGCACAGTATTTCTGAAACCCAGCAACAAGAGGAAAGCAACATAGAAGACAATAACTACTTGAGTTTTTACTTGAAATTATTCTAAACAGTCACTTCTCAATTATAACCACATACTTCTCGGACAAAGGAAACCGTCAAGGCTTCAAAATCCAACAAGAACCGATGATTTGCTTGTTGAAATGATCCCAATATGCTAGTTTCACCATCTTCTATGGGCAATATTTCCATGCAAAAACCCCACATTAAAGTCTGCAAAAATTTTCTGTGGTAAGAGAACAAGATCGGCTCCTTCAAAATGGTATGTCATGTTTGGTAAAGTATAATTCCCACGAGGTCATATTCCCGCTTTGGAGGCTCAGGATGCCACTGATAAAGCCGGAAGAAATATTCAGTTATTGCAGATCTAACAGCATTACAGGGAATTCGAACAAGAGGGCTTGAGGCTTCCCGAATCAAGAATGAACCCACGCTTGTTGTTCTGTCTCGTTCGAAAAATTGTAGGATCTATTGTTAGGTGCAATCCCACGACACTGATGCCCGTGACATTATCTAGATACCAGGTGGATATGTTAGTAAGCAAACGCATCGTCTGAAATCGTCCTCTAATTTGAGCTTCATCCCCAAAATGTGGGAGACCTTACCTCCCGGGCATTGGATTCCATGAAGGCAGACAATAGGACATACGTCGTCTAGTCTCATTTCTATACTATGTAATGGTCGATCGCGGTCCAGTGCCTGAACCTAGTATTCCGGCTATTATGTCACTTTTTCCAATCCCTCCCCCTTCAAGGCCATGGTTTTCGAGGCCGCAACCAAATGCAGTGTTTGGGAATCTTTCGACAGCTTTCTTGCTATCTTGGAAGCTAAAAGTTTCCACCCCAACTATCCCTTTGCTATAGCAATGATCGTGTCCAAATCCGATATATGGTGTTTTGTACATGCAGTCATCATTTCTACATAATTTAGGATAACAACGGACATCGTTGCAAGGTAAGGGCCAGTATGATTGTGATTCATGTCGATTAAAGTTACCTTGCGTAATCTTGAAGTATTCGGTTCATCCTTCGCACTGCATCCATGCGTCGGTGCTTCCTGTATCCACAATTAAGTATATAACATAAGATTGCGAGCCCACGTTCATAGATGTCACGAAGTAACCAAGGTGATGACTAGTGATTTGAGTTTTTCAGGGATAAGGCCCATATTCAGTTGTCTTCTTCTGCTTCACTGAACTCAAGGAAGTGGCGGATTCAAGTTGGCGGATTCGAGCTCGAGATATCTCAGAAATTCTCTCATATTTTTCCTTGGGAGTAAGGTTTTCTGGAAATAGAGATTTATCAACTCGTTCTATGGGCATTAAATTGATGGTGAAGCCATAGGTTCGGGGTTGGTTGATGGCAATGAAAAAGTCAAAAACTAGGAATACCGCCAGAGTCACATGTGACGAAGTCATCTCCTTCCTTTGGCTTTTTGATTTTGTCATATGTGTGTGACTGCATCTACTGTAGAATGAATTATATACTAAATTAGGTGCTGCTACGATTATGCCAAGAATGAATTATATCACTCAATCAATGGTGATGTCAAAAAGAAATAAACGAAACCACTCATGCAGATATGTTGCATTAATATACCTTTTAATTCTTTTATTTCCTTACTTTTTCCTTGGCCAGACATCATTTCGTTTTTTTCTTATTAAATGAATTAGATATCATATAATATTTGGCATTAATTGTGTGATTACGTTTCTTAAAGTCAACGTTGTTCTCTTTTCCTTCTCCAATGACATAAATCTAAAATAAGATCTGACAAATAATTCTTGGAACGACTCTATCGTTCCATTTCCAAAACCATATTTTGTTCATGCTCGTAGATTTTTAAAGAGTTGGTAATTTTTAAAAATCATGAGTGAAAGAATTACTAGTCAAATGAATTTCTAGTAACTTTTCTATAACTTACCGGCACTTTTACAAAATTATCAACATTTCCTGATAATTTGCCCATGGCCCACTTTTATTTGTCTTTCTTACCATTGCTTTCCATGTTTCAATCATTATATGAATTCATCAACTTTATTTGAGTGGTTTACCAATTTTTTTATTTTTATAGGTGTCCAATTAATGTTAGGTTACTGGCTCGATCATTATTCAATTTTTCAGTTTAATTTTATTGCGAACTCATGGCAGTCATCTATGTGGGTGGCTATGGTCATAATGAAAGTGGTAGTATCATGACGTATCCTATTGGCTAGAAAATTAAATAAAAAGTTATAAACCTATTACATTTATGTCAATTCAATCATAAACTTTTTAGTTGGCCAATTTAATTATAAATCTTTTGATAATTTATAATTCAGTCAATCTAACCAATTTTGATAGAAAATTACACATGTAAATGTCAGTTATCTTACATGGCACCACCGATACTAACATAAACAAATTTTATAATTTTTAAAAATTTTATGATTTTTTCATTATTTCTTATTTTTCTCCTTTTTATTTTATGTTTTATCATTGTGGCCAATGAGGCTCACCCTCATGAGCACGCCTAGCCATTGGCAAGCCTTGAGCCCTCGCCCAAGCCGCAAGTATCAAGCCTCACCAGCTTAGCCACTTATTTTATGAGGCCGACCTTGCCCAACGATTATGAAGTTGAGCCTTAGTTAGATAGCAGTGGTTGTTGGCAATCTCGCTAGCCACAATGAAAAAAAAAAAAAAAAAAAAAAACAGAGAGAGAGAATAATAATGCAAATTAATAATAAATTTATAAAAATTTTAAAAATTTTAAAAATTGTCTACATCGTTGGCAATACGATGTAGGATGGTTGACATCCACATCTATGATTTCTAGTCAAAATTGACGCGATGGACTACATATGAGAAGCAGCTCATAAAGGTGGTGAATTTGCTTGAGCTAGAGAAGAAGCTAATGGATAATTTCCCTGATATATGGCTAGAGGATAAAAGAAGAGGCTGAGACAAGCTTGTTTTAAAGCAAAATACAAGAAGAGGAAGAAAATTTGGTTGAAGGGGGAGTGCTGATAATTTAGCCGAATTTTGGCTATAATTTAATAAGTTGGAAGTTGTCGATGACGTGGAGAGGTTATCGATGCAGGGAACAAGTTGTCGATTTTATTTATTGTCAATTGACAATCTGGTTGTCGATTTAATGTTGATGTCAATTTAGCTCTCAAGACTGATGCACAAATTTACGAGCCTTTATTGTAATGTCATTTTCAAGAGTCTATTCCTAACATAATTTCTAGTTTAATATCTTGAAAATTCCTAGGAATTTATCTTTTTCGAATGCTACATATATTTATGAGTCCTCACAGTAAGAGTCATGTAATAAGCCTATACAAAGGCAAGTCTTGTGATCATTACATATAAGGTGAAATAATAATTTTTGGGTCAACGACTCTCTTCCCTAAATCGACAATTCACCTTAAAATTATCCTTTCACTGATGAGAAGAAGATGTGTTGTTTCTATCTATCCTACAACCGGCAAAGTCAGCATTTGAGTACCCTAATTAAAGAAACTCTGAATGTTTAGGGTATGACAAACCAAGTTATGGAAAACTTGAAATACATCTGATCATGCACTTAACTGCCCTGAGGTGTGATTCTTTAAGGTTTGATTGAAATCGTGCACACTACTAACTGCAAAATAGAATGTCCAATTTAGAAGCAGTATGATATAGAAGTGATAATTTCATGCTTCTATAGAGTTTCAAGTCTACCTCCTTCCCTTTCTCCCATGTCAAGTTTTGTAGAATGAGCCTCGGGTTTTTTAACCTTCTTGTAATTCCCCATTCTTAACTTCGTGATCAATGTTTCATCTAGTTTTCTTTCATTAATGACTACGATGACAGTTTGTATTATGCTCCATAAGATGTCGCTTGGTGGTGAAATGATGCATGCGAATGGTATATCCCAGGCATATACTCTACCTTCTCGTGCTGTGGTTAGGTCATCTAATATGCTTTGCGCGGCACACGGCTCGTCTATTATAGATAATTTATTATGGCAGCAAAGTGCTAAGAGTCATAATACAAACCAAAGTCATAATACGCACCATACATCGCATATACAAACCTTTCGCAGATCGAGGTCGGACAACATCCACCCACAGAAAAAGGAGAAGACTGCTTCACACGAGTCATGGAAAACACACTGCTAAAAAGTAACTGTTAGGCTTTATTACAGACTTCACCATCACGGACCCATCTTTCTCTGGGGTCTACTCCTTCCTTTCCTCCTCCCCAGCCACTTCATCTTCTACATCCCCTTCACAAGGCTCGCGCTATTTGTTTTCCTCAAACTTCTTGAGATGTTCGGCGGTGAAAGGATGTGCATCAGCCCCGTGCTCCATTATAAGATTCCTTGCTTTGTTAGTCAGCGTCCGGCCTGTTGGGCCAATGGCTATGAGCGTGGGAATCCCACGGACCTTGAATTTGCGACTCAGAGATTTCTTCCTCTCGTCACCAAAGGGTAGCGCCAGCCATGGCATCTCCACAAAATAATTGTCAAAGGCAGTTTGGTCCTTGTCGCTGGAGAGTAAGATCACCTCAAAGGCATTGTCTTTGGCCTTGATCTTTTCATATGCCTCGATAAACACTGGCAGAAATGCACGGCAGGGAGGACACCAGTGTGCCGAGAAGTAAAGGAGGACAGTCTTCCCAACCAAGTCCGATACAGGAATCTGCAATCGAAGTTAAGAAACAACCTGTTAGATGAACCACCAATGGAAGGAAAAGGCATGTGAAAGCTGCATATTAGGAAAGGATTTTCCTATTTATATAGTCCTGGTTTCAATCCTTTCCTCAGCTCATGTAACCCAAGAGATAATGATATTTAGGGTCTCATTGTAGACATTAAAAACCAATTTACCTTGGCGCCTTCCTTTCCAATGACAAAATCCAGGTCCCCTGAAACCAAGAGTGACTCCAAAGTCTGAGATTCTTCCCTTTTCTTCTCTATCTCTGCAAGCTCTGCAAACTTTTCTGGCGTGAATGGGTAAGCTGCAACGCCATGCTCTTCAACGGTTTCAGCAACATTGGAATGCATAGTCTTCCCATCAGGACCAATTATAACCAGAGTGGGTACAGTCGAGAGCTCAAAGTACGTAACCAACTTCTCACATTTCTTGTCTTTTAATGGTAATGAAAGCCAAGGCAAGCTTTCAAAGGTTTGGTTGAATGATGCTTCATCATCGCCAAGAGGTATCTGCACGATCTCAAAACTCTCTTCTTTGGCCTTCAGTTTCTCATAAACCTCCAATAACTTTGGCGTGAAATCAACGCATGATTTGTTCTTGGAGTACGAGAAATATAGACCCACGGTTTTCCCTTCAAGCTCAGCAACTGGAACCTGGTTTAGCCACATGATTAGATTAGTAGAACGAAAAATGGAAAACTAAATCATAAGCACCCGTGGCCATTGGTTTCAAATGCATTGATGATCTTTTTAGGTTTACCTTATTCCCAGCAGACGAAACTACGAAGTCACGAGATTCATGGACCAAAAGAGAGGTCAATGATTGATTTTTCCTGGCAGCTTCGTCCTGGTCTTTCAATTCTTTGATGCGTTCAGGAGTGAAAGGGTAACCTTCCACTCCATACTCACGGACGATCTTGTCACCTTCATCTGTTAAGACTGTACCGTTGCCATCGAGAATGACAAGGTGGGGTATTCCCCTCACCTTAAACAATTCATCCAAGCCAGTGCGCTTGTCCGAGTCAGAAAATGGGATTGCAAGCCACGGCATCTTGGGAAAGTATTCACTGAAGGACTTTTCATCCTTATCTGCTGAGATAAAAATGATCTCCAGATCACCTTTTGGGGAAAGTTCATTGTACACCTCCGCCAGAATCGGGGTGAACCGGTGGCACGGACCACACCAGGATGCGGAGAAGTACAAGCCAATCTTCTTGCCCTTCAAGCTATCGACTTTAACCTGATTTAGACCAAGAGTTACTAATTTGAGTTCTTTCATACAGTAATCAGCGAGTAAGGCAGGCCAAATTAATTGACCACCACGCAAAATCCTAAGAATTCTCAAGGTACACCCCACTGACAACCGGAGAAGCACTCTCATTAATTTTCTCACAAATCAGCAGTCTCATCAACCATAACAAGTAAACAACATTGAAGGTGTGAGCATTTAAACTAAAGGGCGTTGCAGTGTAACAGGGTCTTATCCTTACAGAGTGTCCGCTGACTCTTAAGTATATTTGTTTCTTCGAGTAGTAGTAACACATCATTTACCAATCACCCAGTTTATGAATGAAACAAATGGACAATACTCGAAGATGATAATCAAAGATCAGACCAAATTAGCTTATCGAGAACTAAATTCGCCAGCTTAGCCATTACAAACCGATGGCTTCATAATCACAAACTCCCAGCGAAGGACAACCAAAGGAACATCGGAATTCAAACATAAAAGGCGCAAGAACCACATCTTCCAATCCGATAAGAGGACCACCAACGAAGAATCAGATCAATATTATTTTCAGCCAATCCCCCTAATTCGAAATTTAAGAACCGATTATCAGAACAAGAATCGTCTGCGCGAAACTGTGTAGTTAGTCAAACAACTCACACGAAGACCACAAGAACTTCAACCCACAATTCTTTTTTCCTTACCAAAAACAAAAGCAGAGAGAGTTGAGTATTACCTGATCGCCGTTGTTCCGGATGAGGAAGTCCCTGTCCGGAGAAGACAAGAGGGACTGAATATCGTGAGAAGAAGCCCCGCCCTCGACAACATCCGCCATATTCGTCTCTTCACTCGCGTTTTGGTGGAGAGTGCTTGCTGGTTCCAAGAATTACCCAATCAATACCAGACTGCTCTTCAAGAATTTCGAAAGGGGAAGACCAAGAAGAGAGTCTTAAGTCAACTGTGCGCGTACACCGACCAAAAAATAAAAAACTGTTCGCGTATTAAACAATGCCGACGGTGCCAATCTCGTGCAGTTCGTCCAGTGAATATTCGCTCTCGCACGGACTTTTCGAGGTAAAAATGGATATGATCATCGTTCGTTCCTTGCATTGCGGGGGTCCACCCAATGCGACCGGTTTCTATTTTCTGTTTTTTGTAAACTTTATTTTGGATTTGCTTTAAAACATACATCGTAAAGTGGGTAGCGAGATTACGCCCCAGTGGCCACCCTTCCAACATGGAAGGGGAAGGTGAGGGGTTCAAACCCCCACCTTCTCAGGGAGGGATGGGGTAGGGACACGCAAGTTTCGGGAGTGGGTTTCGCCCACGCCCGCAAGAGGGCAAAAGTCCGAGAGTGAGTGTAGAATAGGTATAGAGTAGGATCGAAAAAAAAAAAAAAAAAATGGGATAGCGAGATTACCGACCGAAAAAAATTTCTGCCCCTTGCATTACTAAACATGTCCCATTTTCAATAAAAAGACAAAGTTCCCCTTAATTGTAAAGTAATAGCCCCTAATTCATGTACTTTCCTTCTTTTGTTAGTTTTTCGATATACATGTAACATCTAGTTACCATAATTAAGAATATCATGTGTTTTGTTTTTGCTTATTATTAGTATCCCATATATATTAAATGCACTATGTTTTCTTTTTATTTTAAGATTTTACTTTCATCCAAAAATAGTTTTGTCGAAAAGAGAAATTTGGAAGAAACTTAATTATTTTCTACATTATCAAGCAAATTTATTTATTAATTGTCCCGTAAAACATAGAAAAGATTTAACATAGATTACTTTTCAACACAATGTTTATAAAATTTTACTATTTTGTTGGGCATATCACCACCGAATCTTTTTTATCAGTTGTCTTCTATATACATATATATTTTATGGGATGATTGGATGAGAAAAAAAAAAAAAAAAAAAAAAAAACCTCTTTAAAGCTTTTTCTTAAATAAATCATAATTACTATATATATAACAAAATATGTGAAAGTAGGTCGATATGATAATGATTGGGTCAATCTACTTTTAAATTTCATTAGGGTATAGAGTGATGAGGTCCATTTTGAATGATGGATTATCTGGCATATGGTGGCCGTTGAATATGTAATAATTTTTGGGTTGTGTATCTGGAAAATGTTTGAATTTCATAGATCCTGTTTCAATCAAAATTTGTTCATAATAAGTAATGTGTTTGTGCTTATCGGGAGGTGTGAAATACCAATTTTCATAATAAGCAATGGTGCAATTCCAGCTCCAAGAGCCCATCGTGCACAAAAAAGGTGCAATTCCAATATAACAAACACCGTCGGCAAATGTCTCTTGAGCTGTCGCTAAAGACCTCTTGGGCTTTACGCCAACAAAACTTTTGACTTACACTGACACGAAGGTGAGACGTGTGGAAAGGCTTCGTCATCAATTTGAGATGGTAAGGACGCGTGCCTACCCAGGGAAGTGCACGTCTACGTCCACTGGATGCCTTTACATAATACGAAAGGATCATTTACTTTTGGATATGTCCAAACCACAGTCTACTTTAGGGCTGATTGGTTTCCGATTCGATCTGGTTCCACTTTCAAATTGAGAATCAGATTGGGAGCACCGGTTTCTAAAATTACGAACTGTGGACCAGACCATCGGTTCCGGTCCGGTCCGGTCCGGTCTGGCCCAACAAAATCAGCTCTGCTTTTTTTGCTCTCAGTCCAACAAAATCAGCTCTACTTTTTTGCACTAAAGAGTTACCATGCTCCGGACCGATCAATCTAATTCCGTTCTCGGGCGATTCAATAAAACTAATCACACATGCTTCCACGTACAAAATATTCAAACTTCACTTGTGTGATTCACACTTCATGCGTTTCACACTTAACTTTAACCATGAAGGCCATGAACAATTTGGCTAAAGGTTGTACTTGGCTTAGATTTTATAGACAATCTCTTTTCTACTCTTTGAATGTTTAGTCGACGTGAGACTCTTGAAGGCTTGAAGTGCCTTATGGGTCTCTTGGAGCCTTAGTCTTACATTGTGTAGAAGATGAAACTAACAAGGAGATTTTTTCTATAAATGAAAGAGTAACAAAAAGGATTTTAATGGTCTCTTGGCCACATAAGAGGTTACTACCTCAAATTGCAATTTTGGTTGCAATAAGTTATCATATTTATATATTTTATTACTTCTATGTATATAAATTATATAAAAAAAATATTTTGGTCCGGTCGGTCCGATTCCCACCTTGGAACCGGGAACCGAACCGACCGGCCACCGGTTCCAAGATTAGGAACCGAGAACCGGACCGCCGACCGTGGGAACCGCCCAAAACCGACCGGTTCGGTCCAGCCAAGCCGATTCCTGATTCGGGCAATTCCCGTTGCACATCCCTTGTCTACTTCCTATACATCCTTATTTAAATGAATCTAGCTTACACTTCAATTTGAGATGACAAGGATGCGTGCTTACCCGAAGAAGTGCACATCTACATCCACCGGATGCCTTCACATAATACAAAAGGATCATTCACTTTTGGTTATGTTCAAACTACAATCTACTTTTTCTTTTTCTTGGTCAAACTACAGTCTCCTTAATTCAGACATGTCTTAATAATTCATTGACGAGCAATAGGCGAACATGCTTATGCAAGCTGTGGATCTTTAATGCATAAGAGAATCTTATGGTGTATTTGTTTCATGGAAAATAAATACTTTGAAATTTTTTTCTAAAAATTGGTAATTGTATCATTCACAAAAATAAATGAATGAGTACGTAAATTACTGTTAATAATAAAAACATTTGTCATTAACTAATTATTTCATGAAACAAATGGAACTTCAAGGCTATACCCACTAAGGAAGAAAGAGCTCCAAGAAATTTCAATTTAAAACACAAGGAATGAAAACAACTAAAAAAAAATAGAAGTAAACGATGAGCGATCTTTTGGTAAACTCAAATGTGAAAAACTTCAAGGATGAAGAATGCTTGTTTTTGTGGTTGTTGAACTATCCCACGTTCCCGCATATATGTCTTACATGCATTGGTACGTTGATGGTGAGAGGCTTGGTTTGAACTAGGGGTGAGCAGCTTCAAGTTCTATGTGAGTTCCACTGAGAATATAGAACCTACCAATTAGAATAGGTTCCTCATTTTTTTGAAATCTGGAACCTGTCCTGCATACCATAGAACCTAGAATCTAACTTATCACAAGTTCCAATTCTAGGGTCTATCCAGGTTCCACCTTTATTATTATTTGAATGATTACAATTCACTAACTATAATTTATATTTTTAGACACATGAAAAATATGAATATTAATAAAGTAAAAATCTTAATCATAAAATGAAAACTTAGACTAGTGTTTTCAGATTATACACTTATCATAGAACAGTATAGAACATCAGAGTATTGCATGGAGATATGGGCAAAGAAAAACATTAAAACTTGTTCCAGATTCCAAGTTTTGGATTCCAAGTTCCTTTAACTAAAAACATGAAATTTACCCATTGAAATAGGTTCCTCATTTTTTGGAACCTAAAACCTAGAAGCTACCCTACATAACTTAGAACTTGGAACCTACAATTTCCCACCGGACGGGTTCCAAGTTCTACCCTCGAACCATTCTCACCATTGATAGTTATGTTCCCATCAATGAAACTTCAAAAGATGGAATCTAAATATACTAGAGCTTTGCATAAAATAAGATTTTTCAAAACACCATGGAAATGTCATTCTTTTTTATTGATAAAAATGAATATCATTCACAGAGTGTTTACAAACAATATCAAAAGGCCTCATTGTGCATAACTATATCATGTCAATGTTTTTAGTGTTGTTTTAATCACTCCTATAATGTCTTACATGTTTTATGTCAAAGCAACTCATCAATAGTAATAAATAAATAAATAAAAGAAAAAATCTTTGATATAGTAAATATAGAGACTTGATGTATATTTCAGACTCACGAAATTAAAAAATAAACAAGTCACCAAGAAAGTAAGCTTTGAGAGATGAGTTTTTTTATAAGAGCAATGAATGTAGAAGAGACTACTTTTATTTTCTAAATAGCTATAAGTTTAAGTTTGACGAAAAACCATAAACAAAAACAAGCTTGTGACATTCTTAATTATGACTATTAGATCTTACACATAATAATACAAACTAAAAAAAAGGAAGGAAAGTAAATAAATTTGGAGCTATCACTTTAGGTTGCAAATGAAATTGAGGATGATATTGTCTTTTTAGTGAAAATAGGGGTGGATTTAGTTATACAATGAGTGAAAATAGTGCCACCCTTTAATATTACTATTTCTTGTTACTCGTATTGAAAAAACAAGGGGCTTTCTTTGTATCCTTGGTATTCAGTTAAGACAACCTCACCAAAGGAAGGGAGCTTTCGCTTCTACAATGGCCTCCACAACCTATCTATTTGATATACAGGACAGCAGGCTCTACGGATGTGTTCTTTATTTTTAACGTGTCAATGTCCATACATCCGATGCCCCTATTTCCCTATGGATCTTTTTCTTCTCTACAGAGAAGGAACACTCTCTAGTTGCTCTACATCCTGGTGATCTCGAAATCTAGACGAAAACTGAGAGGAAGCTTTTTAAAAACTTGCTTAGGTATGGACTTTTTAATATTGCTATTTCTTGTTACCTATATTTTTGCAGTTCTTTTCATTTGGATTTTTTTTTTATTTGGAGAGACTTTTCTTTTTTTTTTTTTTTGTCAAAATATTTGGAGAGTTCAAAAGGTGCTTTTTGTTTGACTTTTTTTGTCCCCCTAAAACGAACCTTCCATTCCATCAAAGCAGTCCAAATACTACAAGGAACTAGAATCATTACGATAATAAAATAAAGAAAACTTCACTAATACTTTATTTTTAAGTATAGAGGGGAGATCACTTAAAAAAAGAAAAAAAGAAAAAGAAGATGCAGTTCATATTTAATGAAATGCTCGTGAGCAACATCATTAGTGGTTTTACTAGTTCACTTCAAACTCCATCCTACACTGTTGCTATGTAGAAAACGAGAGTTCAAGACAAAAAGATGAATACATTAAGGGCAACGGCTCTTTTGTTGAATAGCATCGATTAATACTTTGTAATCACTTTTGAAAACACTTTATGGATGTCGAGGAACTAAGTAGCTTTCCATGCAAGAAGAGAAGATGCAGCTTCCACTTTCATTGGCCAGTTCTATTTTCCTCATCTTGTTCATGCTTCAACGACTAAACCTCATCTAATCATGTAATAATACCTATGGCCCCTTCTTTATCCTTCCATGATACTAAACTTGAAACCTTAGTTTGGAAAGGAATACAAGAGTTTGTCCTTACTCCAATAAAATCCGGTTCCTGATTTAATTCAAATATAATCTCCTTCCTAAGCATATTAAAAAATTCCATGAAATTTTATATTGGGAAGGAACTAGAATAATCTAATCATATAACTTTGCATTCTAATAACGTCATGTTCTAGTGCAAAGAATTGTTGTATAAAGGATGAAGAGCTCACACTCCAATCTCATTCTCTGTGATGTTTTTCCTAGATCGAGAAATAGCTCTTCTTGAGACCTAAAATTCCAAGCAAATGAGATTATACCCAATGGGCTCTATCTCTACAAAATTTGGGCCAAAGGACATGTTGCTAACAAATGTAGCGAATTTTCCTCCAAGGCTTCACGCAACGGGAAAGAAGGGTCTAAGATTTGGAGCAGTTGAAACAAGTTAACTTGAGAAGGTAAGACATTAGCCGCCATCCTGTACTACAACATTTTTTGCTGCTCATAAACTCTAGCTTTCCAAATTTTGCTCGAAATCCGAGAGTTGTTGCCATTTTCAGTTCAAAACTTGATGAGTTTGTATTTAACAAAAAATATTCCATCAGTAGTTGGATGCCAAATCGATTTGCCTACCCATGTGGAATTCGGCCCATGGATCTAAAGAATGGCTTGGATAATTTTGTTTTCACTTCAAATCTAGTACAAGTAATTTGGTCATAGACAAAGGAAATCATTAAAGCTTCATTTATGATAACTTGATATTAAGTGAACCATGCATTTCTCCGATTTTGGTCAGATGGAATCCTCCACCTGCTTGGTAGATTGAACCATATACTTATGGGGCCTTTAAAAGTAATCTAGGACTTGATGGTGCAAAGGGTTTATTTAGAAATGAAAGGGGGCACCGAATTAGTGATTTTGCCGCTTTTGTAGAAATATACTCATCAACATAAGCAGAACTTTGGGATTTGTAATTGAGAATCAACTTCGCAAAACAACTTGGATTTTATAAGATTACAATTGAGATTGACTCTGAAAGCCATGGCTAATCTTCTTAATCCGAAGTTGATTATCGATAATGCCAACCCTATCTTACTTAAAGATATCAAAAGGCTATAAGGCCCTTTCACTTTGAGTTTAAAGTGCAACATAACTTTCGAAAAGAAAATTCACAAGTGCTTAGATACTAATTTCTTTTCATTACCCCCTATATACAGTTACTTCATGTTTTATTAGCAGATAAAATAGGGATAACTAGTGCTACGACGTTAAATTTTTGTAATCGGCTCCTGCCCTTTTTCGTACCAAAGATGAAATTTAAGAAAAAAGTTCAAATATTTTGTCATCAAAAAGTCACCCACTTCCAAACCGCTGGTCCAGAAGGCATCGATCTCCCCGCGAGAAGAGAAAACCAGATCTCTCGGCAATCTCTCTCTCTCTCTCTCTCTCTCGAGCGATCTCTCTCCTTCCTCCTTGAGGCCTTCAAGCCTCAAGGTAATCCGCCGATCCTCCTTCGCTGTGTCGATTACAATCTCCGTCTGCGTTCTGGGTAGACAGGATTTTTTTGCGACTTTCGGATTGGTCGAGGCTTCGTCTGTTTTCGCCTCGATTTTGCGGATCGCAGCATGCGTTTTGCCCCCGAAAGATGTCCGCCGGGTCGCGAGATGATCCGCGTGCGGATCGTCTGATTTCGGTTTTCGCTTGTGCTGGTTGTTTGCTAATTTCTTTCTTTTGATAGCTTCAGTTGATTGTGTGCGTCGTCGGATCTTATCTACGAGTTGTGCAGACGTTTGTTTGTTTGGAGTGATGAGGATGGAAGAGAAAGTTCTTTTTTTTTTTTTTAATCATTCCTGTGGATTGATTCCCCATTTTTCAGAGCTCTTAGCTGTCTAGTTTCTATACGATTTACAGTGTCTCCATGATTTGTTTAATCCCAATGCTTGACCACTACTCCTGTGATTGCTAATGGTACCTAAAGTTTTGTTGTGCAAAGGGAATTCTGTGTTTTTGATTAATTGATTTGGTGCCTAACCTTCAATTTTGGAGTTTCAGCAGTCTTGGTCGGTGCCCGCAAACATGTGTTGATTGTTGTGTCGTTTCTCGATTTGGGTTACAGAAGAATCTAGCTAAACGTTCTTGTTGTCTCTCTCTCTCTCTCTCTCTCTCTCTCTTTCTAAAGTATGCGAATCAAGAATTGAATTGCAATGACTGAAGGGAATTCTGTGTTTTTGATTAATTCCCTTTTTTTTTTTTTCTGTTTGAATCTCTTAGATGCAAATTTTTGTGAAAACCCTTACTGGCAAGACCATCACCCTTGAGGTCGAAAGCTCAGACACAATCGACAATGTGAAAGCCAAGATCCAAGACAAGGAGGGAATCCCCCCTGACCAGCAGAGGCTTATCTTTGCTGGGAAGCAGCTTGAGGATGGACGCACTTTGGCTGATTATAACATTCAGAAGGAATCCACCCTTCACTTGGTTCTCCGTCTCAGGGGCGGCATGCAGATATTTGTGAAGACCCTCACCGGCAAGACTATAACCCTAGAGGTTGAAAGTTCAGACACCATCGATAATGTAAAGGCGAAAATCCAGGACAAGGAGGGAATCCCCCCAGACCAGCAGAGGTTGATTTTTGCCGGCAAGCAACTTGAGGATGGCAGGACGCTCGCAGACTACAACATTCAAAAGGAATCCACCCTTCACTTGGTCCTCCGTCTGAGGGGAGGAATGCAAATCTTTGTCAAGACCCTAACTGGGAAGACGATCACTTTGGAAGTTGAGAGCTCCGACACCATTGACAATGTCAAAGCCAAAATTCAGGACAAGGAAGGCATTCCCCCAGATCAGCAAAGGCTTATCTTTGCTGGGAAACAACTTGAGGATGGTAGGACTTTGGCAGATTATAACATCCAGAAGGAGTCCACTCTTCACTTGGTGCTGCGACTGAGGGGGGGCATGCAGATTTTTGTCAAGACCCTTACTGGGAAGACCATAACTTTGGAAGTTGAGAGCTCGGATACCATTGATAATGTCAAAGCTAAGATACAGGACAAGGAAGGCATTCCCCCAGATCAGCAGAGGCTGATTTTCGCCGGGAAACAACTCGAGGATGGCTGGACATTGGCAGATTACAACATTCAGAAAGAGTCGACTCTACATCTTGTGCTTCGCCTCCGCGGTGGAATGCAGATTTTTGTCAAGACTCTGACCGGAAAGACCATCACTCTGGAGGTGGAAAGTTCAGACACCATTGACAATGTGAAGGCGAAGATCCAGGACAAGGAGGGGATCCCTCCGGACCAGCAGAGGCTGATATTTGCTGGGAAGCAACTGGAAGATGGGAGGACACTGGCCGATTATAACATTCAGAAAGAGTCGACTCTGCACTTAGTCCTTCGTCTGCGCGGCGGCTTTTAAGTCTCTCGCGAAAAGTTATCATCGAGTCAAGCTCTGTGTTTATCTAAGTTTGGTCGGTGCTAATGTTTGGCTTTATGTTTGGGTAATAATAATGTCTGCTGATGGATGGAATTGGTATGGATAATATGTCAACTTCTTTGGTTTGGTTATCAGTTTGATGGACATGAATTGATCTAGTATTCTCTTATTTGAGGGGTGTGGCTTTTGAGCGTTGTTTCACTAGTTGAACTCGTATAGTCCAGTTGTTAGTTTCTCTGTTGCATACATATGTATGAATGTGGCGAAGCAATCGCTTGCATATAGCGAAGCAAAGCTTCGAAAACCCTGCTGAACGACTTTTAGTTGCTTTTGGGAAGGAAAGGCAATATAAATCAGGCTGCATTATCTCTCTAAGGCGAAAGATGAAATATATTGGCATAATACAGGAAGCGAACATGTGATTCATGTCTTAAATTAGCAGGTTAACCGTAGGATGCCCTACTTTTTTCTCTAATCGCAGTTTAACCTATGTTGCAGCGCTTTTTCGGTTTTCTGGTTTTGCTTTTTCGATCAATCGTCAGAGAACCTAGCATCGAGCGAGACTTGGGAGACTTCATCCATTATCACTAATTAAATCAATTTCGATCTGGATCTAGAGTCACCATCCACTGATATAACATGTTCTATAACGTGCAAATCTCAAAGCTGCATCTTCTGAAGGAGAGCCAGAGCTGCTTGGTACAATCAATGCCAATCACAGATTATTGTAGCCTACTGCTCTGCTTGGCGCAGGGCTCGTATGAGATAAAGATTTTATTACGACTGCAAATTGTCAAAGTCACATAATAGCACCCAAAGTACGAATAATGTACATCCCATATACGAACCCTCCGCATATCAAGCTCGAAACACGTCCACCCACATAAAAAAACGAGAAAACTGCTTCAAACGAGTCACAGAAGACAGAACAACTAGGAAGTAACTTCTAGGCTTTGCGGCAGACTTCACCATCACAGACCCATCCTTCGCCGGCTTCTCCTCCTTCCTTTGCCTCCTCCCCAGCTGCTTCATCGTCTTCTTCATCTTCTTCTTCATCCAGCTCATTCTTAGTCGACTTCTCCAACTTCTTCAGATGTTCGGCGGTAAAAGGATAAGCATCGGCCCCATGCTCCGATATAAGATTCCTTGCTTCTTTAGTCAGTGTCCGGCCCGTCGGGCCGATGGCTATGAGCGTGGGGATCCCTTCAACCTTAAATTTGCGATTCAGGGATTTCTTCCTCTCGTCGCCAAAGGGAAGTGCCAGCCACGGCATCTGAGCATAGTAATTGTCAAAGGCAGCTTGGTCCTCATCGCTGGAGATGAAGATCAGTTCAAAGGCATTGTTTTTGGCCTTGATCTTTTCGTATGCCTCCGTGAGCACTGGCAGGAAATCACGGCAAGGAGGGCACCAGTGTGCCGAGAAGTAAAGGAGGACAGTCTTCCCTACCAAGTCCGATACTGGAATCTGCAATCCAAGTTAAGAAACGACCTTGAGTTGATTGGAAAAGGCACGTGAAAATGCATACATGGTCATGATTTTCCAGTTACAAATCGGGTTTCAACCTTTTATCACCTCGAGTAACACTAGGGATGACGAAATTTAGGACCATAAAAATTTGTAAGTCACTAGCTTCTTGGAGGATAAACAAATTTACCTGGGTTCCTTCCTTTCCAATGACGAAATCTCGATCCCCTGAAACCAAGATTGACTCCAAGGTCTGAGATTCTTCCTTTTTCCTCTGTATCTCTGCAAGCTGTGCAAACTTTTCTGGAGTGAATGGGTAAGCTTCAAACCCATGCTCTTCGACAGTTTCAGCAACATTGGAATGGAGAGTCTTCCCATCAGGACCGATTATGACAAGAGTGGGTAGGGTAGAAAGCATAAAATACCTAACCAATTTCTCACATTTTTTGTCTTTCAATGGTAATGAAAGCCACGGCATGCTTCCAAAGGCTTCATTGAATGATTCTTCGTCATCATCTAGAGGTATCTGAACAATCTCAAATCTCTCTCCTTTGGCCCTCAGCTTCTCATGAACATCCAGTAAAATTGGCGTGAAATCAATGCATGATTTGTACATGGACAATGAGAAATATAGACCCACGGTTTTCCCTTCAAGCTCAGCAATAGGAACCTAGTTTGACCACATGACTAGATTAGTAAAAGAGGATGGAAAACCAAATCATGAGTACACGCGACCATCAGTTTCAACTGCATCGAAGATCTTTTTAGCTTACCTTCTTCCCATCGGATGAAACGACGAAGTCACGAGACCCATCGACCAAGAGAGAGGTCACTGATTGGTTTCTCTTAGCAGCTTCTTCCTGGTCTTTCAATTCTTTGACACGTTCTGCAGTGAAAGGGTGACCTCCCACTCCATACTCGCGAACAATCTCCACCCCACTATCCGTTGAGACAGTACCAGTGCCATCCAGAAACACAAGGTGGGGTATTCCCCTCACCTCAAACAATTCATCCAAGCTCTCACGCTTCTCCGAGTCGGAGAACGGGATTGCAAGCCACGGCATCTTGGAAAAGTATTCACTGAAGGACTCTTCATCCTCATCTGCAGAGATGAAAATGATCTCCAGATCACCTTCTGGGGAAAGTTCATTGTACACCTCCGCCAGAGTCGGGGTGAACTGCTGGCACGGACCACACCACGACGCGGAGAAGTATAAGCCGATCTTCTTCCCCTTCAAGCTATTGACCTTAACCTGATACAGGACAAAAAGATTCCTAATTTGAGTTCTTTCATAACGGTAATCAGCAAGCAAGGCACACTAATGTTAATTGACCACTTCACAAAATCCTTAAATCGCTCATGATACACCCAAATAACCAGAGAAGCACTTCAGTTAAGCGCTCCTCATTAATTGAATCGCAATTCCACAGTCTCGTCAACCAAAATAACTAAACCACATTGAAGAGGCGAGCATTCACACTAAATCGAATCCATATATACTGCGTCCACGTACTCTTATGTATAAATCTTTCTTCAAAAAGTCATAAATCAATCACCAATCATCCAGTTTCTGAAGAAAACAAATGGATAGAAGTTATCTTGAGCGAAACTCGCTTATCTTGAACTAAACTCGCCAGCTTAGCCATCACAAACCAACGGCTTCGCAATCCCGAACTCCCGGCAGAGAACAACCAGAAAGAACATCGAATTCGAAGTCCATAGGCGCAAGAACCCGCATCTTCCCAATCCGACAAGAAGATAAGCGCCCACAAAGAATCAGATCAACAATTTCTCAAGCTCCAGCCAACTTCGTCTCTTCAAACAAACCCATCACCAGAACAAGAACCTCTCGCGCGAAAATGGGCACTTCGCAAAACGACCCCCACGCCCCCCAAGAACACGACCAGCTTCAACAAGGACGCCGACCCACGATTCTTTTTTCCCGAAAGAGCAAAGCAAAAGCGAGAAAAAGGAGAGAACCGAGCCTCACCTGATCGCCGTTGTTCCGGATGAGGAAGTCCCTGTCCGGAGAAGACAGCAGGGACTGCACATCGTGCGAAGCCGCCGCGCCTTCGACAAGATCCGCCATCCTCGTCGCTCGTGCTCCTCTGCGATTCGGGCGTTTGCTTGCTGAGCGTGGTCTCGTGAGAATCCCCTCCAAAGGCGGGATCTTGCTCCTCGGTATTTGTAAGCGAGATGAAGAAGCTTGTCTGGCACGCAGATAATTTTCTTGATTTTCCTTTTTTTTTTTTTTATTAATGACCATTGACTCCTGTATTTCTCTTTTCAACCTTTTTTATTTAGAATATTCTTTTTCGGATGCTTCCTAGGACTTTCCGGGCCGCAAGCAAGCCATCTCGGGAAAGTGGGCTCCGACGTGGGAATGTCGCTTGGGATGCCTTGGCCACGTCAGCAGATCGATGCCTTTTTTTTTTTTTTTTTTTTTTTTTTTTTTTTTCTTATTTTAGATTTTCTTTTCTTTTCTTTCGCCACTTTCTAAGAGTCCACGTGTCCTGCATCCGAGGCCGAAGTTTCCAAAGAACTTTTCGTCTCCCCCAATCAATTCCACAATAAAGGCTTGTATAGAAAGTCATAAAATTTATTACAAGAGTATAATCTAACCTTGAAATTTTTGAAAAGTACAATTAAGGCTTCGTTATGAAAATGTATTTGAATTCTAAAATTTTCAAAAAACGCAATCAAATTGATCCAATCAAATCTTTTTAATGATTGCATTTTTTTAAAAATTCGATAACTCGATTAACTTTTTGTAACAAGTTTTAAGATTTAATAATACTTTGTGAAAATTTTATTACTCGATTATACTCTTGTAACGAATTTTAAGATTTCATTATACTTTTGAAAAGTTTAGGACTCAAAATAAATTTTAAAACTATCAATGCATTTATCCCTATAATAAAAGTTAAAACTTTAAGTAATTTGAAATTTTTAGTTTTATTTCACTAATTTGCGTTTTGCCTTTTCCGTTAGCACGTGGGCGTCGATTGAAAAACGAAAGGCTATAATTGCTCAACTCGAGTAAATAAGCCTGGGGTGCCTTCCTAATCCGGATAAAAAATAAAAAATAAATAGAACATTAAAAAAATTTGGGGAAAAGTCGTCACCTTTGCCCTAGTAGAGAAAAGATAATGTTAATTATTTCTTTTCACTAATATTTTCTTTTGTTTGGGCGATATTAAAAAAATACTATGCAAAAACTTAGGGTGCGCATGGCAACGCTTCGGGGGTGCTAGGGAGTAGTTTTTTTTTGAGAAATGCTTCTTTTCTATTTCTATTCTAGGGACAATTTCGGGTAAAAAAACCCGTTTGGTAACTACACAAAATTTCTACTCTAGAAATAGAAAAAGAATAGAAATGCGTTTGGTAAAAAACAGTTTCTTTTTTATATTTATTTGTTTTTTATTTTTGTTGTGCGATCGCCGCCGGACGCCGCCGCCGCCGCCGCCGCCCGCCGCCGGTCGACGGCGGCCGATGGGTCGCGGGCGGGCGGCTGCGGTCGGCCGGGCCGGGCTGGCGGTCGGCGGTGGCGGCGGCGGTCGGCAGCGGCGACATGCGGCGGCGGGCGGCGGCGGCGTCCGGCGGCGGCGGCGGTCGGTCGGCGGTCGATCAACCTCCGGCGGCCGACGGCGACATGCGGCGGCGGGCGGCGGGCGGCGGCGCGTCGGCGACGGCGGCGGTCGGCCGGCGGCATCCGGTGGAGGCGGCGGCGGCCGGCCGGCGGCGGCGGCGGCGGCATGCGGCGACGAGTGGCGGTCAACGGCGGTCAATGGGCCGTGTGCAAGAGAAGAATAAAAAAAAAAAAAAATTTTCACTTATTTCTTAAACTTGTTTAGGAACCCAGGAAGAACTTTTTTACTTCTAGTTTTTGTTCCAAAACTATTCCAGGGCTAACTTTTTGTTCAGGGGAATAAAAAAACAACTCGACGTTATCAAACGGTTTCTGCTCTTTTTTATTAGGAACAAAAAAAAGAAATTGGGAGAAGTAGAAACGTTACCATGCGCACACTTAATGGCCAAGAATGTGGTCGGAAAGTCAAAATGGGGCAAAGAAGAAAAGCACAAAAAGAAAGGTAGGTAGGAGAACGTCGGTTGTCTACGCGAGGACAAAACGGATGACGTCGTCAAAGGTCGGATGGTGACGTGTGACACGATTGCTCCTCGTTGAGACGCGGCACGTACAAAAGGATTGAGAATATTCCATAGTTGATGCTTCTTTTATTTTCTTGGGGTGTGAGTAAAATACATTAATGCAATCGCTTACGAGTACAGTTCTCTAAGATTCGCCCCAGTGGCCACCCTTCCAATACAGAAGGGAAGGGGAGGTGAGGGGTTCAAATCCCCACCTTCTCAGGGAGGGATGGGGTAGGGACGCGCAAGTTTTAGGAGTGGGTTTTGACGTCTACGCCCTGCAAGAGGTAGGGCAAAAGTCTGAGAGTGAGTGTAGAATAGGTATAGAGTAGAACTGAAAAAAAAAAAAAATCTTGACAAAAGAAATGATAATAAAAATTTAGGACCTAACTAAATTATTAAAAAGTTCAGATTTTAAAGGAAAAAAAAAGATCTTAAAAAATGCTTGAAAATTCCCCTCATTATAAAAATTTAAAATTTGTATGCCTACCTTCCATTTTATTTATGAAAATGTATGTATATCCAAAAACGGACCCCATCTCAAATTGGGTTGAATAGTTTTCTCGCAATAACTTCAATTGTGAGAATGAATTATCCAACTCTCATAAAGTGATAAGTAAATATATCACAATCACAATTATTTCGAAATTACAATGACTTACAATAACTTTTAAGAAGTTGCTTCACTTGATATTAAGATCTATAGTTTTACAAAAATATCCATGCTACAAGAAATCTTAAATTAGTATATTCATGACTCATTTTCTCAAAATAATTTTCAAACTACCAAAGAAAAGGGCAATTTTTTTTTACACCTCTTTTAGGTTGTACGCTCCTTTTTTTGGTTTTTTGACTATACTATCCGTTGTGAAGCCCATCACTTCTTATACAACTTTACAAAAGTGATATTATTATTATTATTATTATTATTATTATTATTATTATTATTATTATTATTATTTGGTAACGCTTTGTATTTTGTTTCTTCCTTTTTTTCCTGGGCGAGTCCCACTTTCTTCATCCTTCTTCTTTCTTTCCATGCCTTTAACGTCTTAGTTCTCTATTCTTGCAAATCGTCTTTCTATTTTCTCTTTTGCAAGCCATTTTCTTCTTTCAACGCCTCAGATTCCTTCTTCATCTTCTCTCACAAATCTCTCCTATAGTTGCAATCTCCAAAAGAACTGCTTACTTCAATACTTAGACATGATACTGAAAACTACAATCAAATTAAATTATTAATTCGAATCTCGCTCCATATTACCTAAATGAACACGACTTACCTATTGCCCTCAATTTTTATGCCTACATATGGTGGAGACACCTTTTCTTTCTCTAGACACTCACGTGTGCAAAAAGAAGAGAAAAAAAAAAATATATATATATATAAAAGGAAGAGAGAAAAGCAATTCTTTTCAATTTTACCTTTGATGGTGCAATAACATCTATGTACGGCGGAGAAAAAGGGCTTGTTGGAGTGGTCATCAGTGAACCCAATGTCGGCTAGCGAAAGTGTAAAGGACGACGAACTTGTCATCATAGAATGAAAGGTCGATGGAGTTTGTGCAAAAAGAAAAACAGGGAACAATGGGAGGCATACAAAGAAAAGAATGACCAACAAGAGAGAACAAAGAGACGATTCGTAAAAGTGGATACTGAGATGTCATATGCGTAAAGAAAAGAGGAAGAAGGAAGATGGGACCCGCATGAAAAAAACAAGAAGAAGAAACAAAACTAGAAACGTTCACCAAATAATGGAAAAAGATCACTATTATAAAGTTGTACTAGAACTAGTTCTCATAAAGGATGGTATGGTCAAAATACCAAAAAAGAGAGAGAGAGAGAGAGAAGAATTGAGTGTTTAAACTAAAAGAAAAGTGAAAAAAGTGTGGCCTTAGAAAAAATTCAAATCATTAGAATCTCACCTTGACAAGAGATCCCTTATGTCTCAAAAATAAGTCAAAATCCTTAATTTTTAGTTGAGGTTTTTTTGCAATTTGAGACTGAAGGAGGGAGGAGGATCATATTTGGTTCCTAATTTCTACCCTCAACTCCTTTTCTTTCAATCACACTTCCCCAAAAAAATATCATTTAGAAAACTCATTTATATTAAATCATCAAGTTAGATTCATATCATATCCTGATCATATTAATTATTTGTCATGCGCGTTTCAATGTCAGTAATTTAATGGGAATATTGGATGGAAGTTAAATGAATAGTAAATTTGTCGTAAGTGCATTAATTTTGAATTTTTTATAATGTGAAAAAAGTTTAAGAAAAGTAATGTTGACATGAAATTCATAATGGTATTAATCCGCACCACATGTCACATCATGCCACCTCAAATTTTGGTACCAAACTGGCTTCGCGAATTAATAATTGCCGACAGTGCTGAACCAGGACAGGTCGTCCTGGGAAGAGCAGAATATGAAGCCTCAGTCGTGCACAGGCATTGAGAAAAAAACAAGAATATAATCATCATTGTCCCCCACTCCAAAGCCACGTGTCCTCTATTTTCTTTTTTTTTTCCTATATTTTTTTCTTTGCATTTGCTTCGAATATCACTTTTTCTTTGCTCGTTAAATGTAAGTACATAAAAAAAAAAAAAAAAAAATGCAAGTGCATACTTATTGCTATTTATTATTTTTTTTTTTTGATGCCCAGGAACCCCACTTTGTACCAACGCGGACGGCCCGACAGGCCCGGGGTAAGCGGCGTAGGTAAACCTGGGGGGCTGCGTAAGCAGGATGACCCACCACCCCTGACAACCCACTTAAGACCCCGTGCGGCCAGCGGGATTCAAATCCCTCCCCTCTCGTTAGGATCATGGGAAGCTCTTATCCAGCTCGGCCACCGCAGGCGGTGGTCTTATTTTTTTTTTTTGGTAAAATCCAGGCGGTGGTCTTATTGCTATTTATTGTTACCTACAATTTTTCAAATTTTTCTCATTCTATATTTTTCTTTTAATTCAATGAGTGTTCAGGAAGAGTTTTTTGTTTCACTTAAATCCGTCGATGAAGTGGAATAAATTCTAAATTCATTTATAGTCGATAAGCCCTCATTATATCTAAACTTTACCCAATCTTCTAATGAATTTTTAAAGACTCAATTTCCTTAAAAATCATAAACTTCAAGGTTATGTTTGTTCATGTTAAAAAAAATATTTTCTATAAATTTTTTTTTTTTTTTGAGTTTTTATTTGTTTAGTGCTTTATAGAAATTGATTTTTCTCTTGTCCGAATAAGAGGTCGTTTTCTTCCAATCTAAGCATGTTGATGCTTTTCATAAATTAATTAGTTTTCTGTTATCTAAATACCACAAAGTCGAATAATAATTTTTAGAAAAAAATGTTTTTTTTTCAATCAAACAATCCTAAGTTCAATCTCAATTCTGCTCTGAATCTTTTTTTTTTCAAAAAAATAAAAATATCAACTTTCACTTAAATCCCCCATTAACCCTCTGTCTAAATGTCACTCCTATTTTCTTTAAAATCATCAACATCATGAGGCTACTATTATTTTATATGAAGTGAGGGTGTTGATAAAGATGTAGATTCTAATAATGAAGATCAAAATGACCTTGATGTTGATAATATCAAAGAAACTAGTAGCAATTATTTTATGCCTAGTAGATTTAGGACTAAAGTGAATGTTAGTAAAATATTTTTAGACAAAGAAAATTCGAGACAGAATTGAGATTGAATCTAAAGTTTGAGAGTTTTAAAGGATATTAGGACAATTTTTGGAGGGTCAACTCCCTGATTTTTCAAGTCCCGTTATTACTTACCCCGCCACATCTCGTTAAACTAAATAGAAGCTCGAATTGCAAAATAACTAAAAGGCCCAAATATCAAACAAAGCAAATTAGGTTTCAACGTCTTGTTTTGTTTATTGAACTGGGGCTATTGTTAGCTAATTTATTGTGTCATGAAACAAATTCATTTTTTTAATCCTTTTCCCTTTAATGGAATTAAGCCTTACCGTAATTAATGAATAGACGGAGCAACCTTTTTAGACTTAAAGAACATATAAAAATAAGGATCAGAAGGGGACATAAATAATTTTATGTAAAATATTCCCACTTCTAATAAGATGATCTCAAACAAATGAAATGACATGTCAATAGTTGTTTGCATTAAAATATTTAAATATCAAATCACGTTTTTATTGAATAATTTAATTTTTCAGAATAATAGGTACAAAACCTATTCATGGTATTAAAGTAGAAGGTCTCATTTTTAAATATTTAATTGGTCCAAAATCCCACAGTGCGCTTATTTTAGCTTTGCTGATTTTTTTTTTTTTTTTACAATTTAACCATGACTTTCTGAATTTACATAGATTAATATATTTATATTTGAACTTTCTTGTATAATTGTTTTGGCCTTAACAACAAAATGTTCTCGTCTAAAATCAATATAAATATAGTGTTAATAGGGTTATAAAATTTTACCAAAAAAAAAAAAAAAAAAAGTAAGCACACTAGAAATCCTAAAATTTGTTGCAAAAGTGCAATTGAAAATTAAAATTTTTAAAAAGCGCAGTCAAGTCTCTTGGTTAATTTTGTCTAACTTGACTAACGGAAAATGTTAGCCTAGCTTTTCATTATTTTTTTATTTCCTACATGGAACTAACGTAGTTAAAACAAAAATGATAAAGCTAAAAAGGTGTTATTTTTATCCAAATTTGATTTCTTAATTTAAATGTTATTTAAGATTTCACTTACCGTACAAAGAAAAGCAAAACTTTACGCATGGACCAATTTTTAAATTTGTGAGGGAGTCATGTCTTCAAAAGGATAAATTTCAACCACTGGTTCATTTTCTTGATTATGATTCAGCCACAGTAAATCACATGGACTCTAAACATTATTGGACATTCTAGACACGATCAAAATCTATAGATTTAGGTTTAGTCTTGAATCGCAGTTAATGCCTACATTTCTTTTTCTTTTTTTGGTAAGGTAATGCCGACATTTCTTTGTCCTTACCAGAGAGAGAAAAAGAAGTGTGGAAATGTTGAAATTGAAAGCATATGGTGCCTTTGAATGTACCAAGTTCCATTTTCTGCTAAAGAAGGAAAGAACAATCTGAGTCAAATGTACCAGTTCAATCGGCAAATTTAACCTCTTCGACGAAGTTGAAGATATATAAACATCAAGTCTCATGCTCTTGACATTTACATTTGAGTTTGATATAAGGGGAAGTTGAATTATCCATCTTCTTTCCCCAAGAACTGGACATTGCTCACAGATGCTATTTCGTGAACGAGAGCTGCACAATTCGGCCTAGAAAAGCCGACAGTCCTTGCAAACCGAACTGCTTCTATAAGCATGTAGTATCACTATTGAGTATCAGCAAGGAACTACTTTTGCAGCACTTCTTCTGTCTTGTTTCTTACGATCGCTCTTCCTTAAGAAGACTAGCAATATGCATTCGGGGAGCATGGGATCATCAATCAAGACTTTGGAGAATTAATGCGGGATGATTAACTTTTCATTGCCACAAATTATATCAGCATATCCAGATGTGGAGTCACCATCTGCTGATGTAATAGAGGACCTATTACCATAACCATAAACTGAACAAGAACTAACCACTAGGACTTGAGGAAAGATCCATACAAAGTGTATTGATTAAACATGTTCTGTCAAGTCCAGTGTGCATGCAAATCTCAAAGCTGCATCATCAAAAGGAGAGACGGAGACACTTGCATGACAAACGGACTACTCAAGCCTACCACTCTGTTTGGCACATGGCTAGTCGACGATAAACATTATATTATGACAGAAAATTGTCAAAGTCATAATACACGCCATATATCTCACATACAAACCCTTTGCGGATCAAGCTCGGAAACATCCACCCAGAGAAAAAAAAGGAGAACTGCTTCAAACAAGTCATATTTAACAAAACTACAAGACAGTAACTTCTAGGCTTTATAACAGACCTCACCATCACAGACCCATCCCTCTTTGGCATCTCCTCCTTCCTCTGCTTCCTCCCCAGCTGCTTCATCGTCTTCATGTACCTCGTTTTTAGTCGTTTTCTCTTCTTTAACAGCACATTTTGGGTGGAGATCAAAGTCACACTCCTTGCAACAATACGACCACCCCTCCCCTGCCTTACCGCAGCCATCACAAATGTACCTTCTCCTCTGAGCAGGAACGAGCTTGTGCTTTTCATGCAAAGGATGCTTCAACTTCTCTGGCCAGCCTTTTATACTTTCCTTGAACTTTACCTCGAACTTTTCCTCAAACTTCTTGAGATGATCGGCAGTAAAAGGATAAGCATCAGCCCCGTGGTCCATTATGAGATCCCTTGTCTTTTTACTCACCGTCCGGTCCGTTGGGCCTATGGCTACAAGTGTGGGGATCCCCTTGACCTTGAACTCGCGACTCAAGAATTTCTTCCTCTCATCACCAAAGGGGAGCGCCAGCCATGGCATCTGAGCAAAATAATCGTCGAAGGCAGTTTGGTCCTTGTCGCCAGAGATGAAGATCACCTCAAAGGCATCGTCTGTGGCCTTGATCTTTTCGTATGCCTCCGTAAGCACTGGCAGGAATTCTCGGCAAGGAGGGCACCAGTGTGCCTAGAAGTAAAGGAGGACAGTCTTCCCTACCAAGTCCGATACCGGAATCTGCAATCAAAGTTAAGAAACAACCTTTTAGATGAACCACCAATCAATGGAGAAGCCATATGAAAACTGCATACATGGAAAGGATTTTCCTAGTTATGGACCTGGTTTCAATCCTTTCCTCATTGTAGACATTAAAAATTTCCCCAGTCATTAGCTTCTAGGGGAAAAAACAAATTTACCTTGGTTCCATCCTTTCCAATGACGAAATCCAGATCCCCTGAAACCAAGATCGACTCCAAGGTCTGAGATTCTTCCCTTTTCTTCTCTATCTCTGCAAGCTCCGCAAACTTTTCTGGAGTGAAGGGGTAAGCTGCGATGCCATGCTCTTCGACAGTTTCGGCAACGTTGGGATGGACAGTCTTCCCATCCTGACCGATAATGACCAGAGTGGGTGGTAGGGTCGACAGCTTAAAGTACCTGATCAACTTCTTGCAATTTTTGTCTTTGAATGGTAATGAAAGCCATGGCATGCTTCCAAAGGATTGGTTGAATGACGCTTCATCAATCTCAAGAGGTATCTGAACGATCTCAAAACTCTCTCCTCTGGCCTTCAATTTCTCATAAAACTCCAGTAACTTAGGCGTGAAATCGACGCAGAGCACGGAAAACGAGAAGTACAGACCCACTGTTTTCCCTTCAAGCTCGGTAACGGGAACCTAGTTTGGCCACATAATTATTAGTAAAAGGAGGATGGAAAACCGAATCATAAGCCCATGCGACCATCGGTTTCAAATGCATCGAGGATCTTTTAAGGTTTACCTGATTCACATTGGATGAAACTACGAAGTTACGAGATCCATGGACTAAAAGAGAGGTCAATGATTGATTTATCCTAGCAGCTTCTTCCTGGTCTTTCAACTCTTTGATGCGTTCTGGAGTGAAAGGGTGACCTTCCACTCCATACTCACGGACAATCGCAACTCCGTCATCTGTTAAGACCATACCTGTGCCATCGAGAATGACAAGGTGGGGTATTCCTCTCACCTTAAACAATTCATCCAAGCTATTGCGTTTGTCCCAGTCGGAAAACGGGATTGCCAGCCACGGCATCTTCGAAAAGTGTCCACTGAAGGACTCCTCATCCTTATCTGCTGAGATAAAAATGATTTCCAGGTCACCTCTTGGGGCAAGTTCGTTGTACACCTCCACAAGTGTCGGGGTGAAATGTTGGCACGGACCCCACCATGATGCGGAGAAGTACAAGCCAATCTTCTTCCCCATCAAGCTATCGACCCTAACCTGATATAGAACAAAAAGATTCCTAATTTGAGTTCTTTCATACAGTGATCAGCGAGCAAGGCACACTAGATCACTTGAACACCACACAAAAATCCTGAAAATGCTCAAGATACATCCAAATGCTAACTGGAGATGCACTTGCCTTGATCACTACTCATCAAATAGCTAGCAAATCAGCAGTCTTATCAGCCAAAACAAGTATACCTTACTGAAGGTGTGAGCATTTACACTAAAGAGCATTACTTCATAGCAATATCGGATCCATATACACTGCGTCCACGTGATCCAAGTAATATATCTTTCTTTAAAAAGTAATGCATCAACTACCAACCATCCAGTTTCTGAGGAAACAAATGGACAGCACTCGAAACATGATGATCCTAGATCAGACCAACTTAGCTTCTCTTGAACTAAATTCGCCACCTTAGCCATCACAAACCAACGGCTTCGTCATCACAGACTCCCCCTGTTCGAAATTCAAGAACCAATCAGCGAAACAACCCCACACGAAGACGAAGGCCACGAGAACTTCGACAAGGACGCCGACCCATAATTCCTTTTCTTTCACCTCATCCAGTGAAAGAGCAAGAGTGAAAGAAGAGAACCGAGTTTCACCTGATCGCCGTTGTTCCGGACGAGGAAGTCCCTGTCTGGAGTAGACAGGAGGGACTGAACATCGTGAGAAGAAGCCCCGCCTTCGACAACGTCCGCCATCCTGGTCGCGTTCTTTCCTTGTGTCCTGTTCTGGTGTCCCTGCAGAGAGTATGCCTGAGAATCCTCCTATGGCGGGCTCCTGCTGCTCTGGTTATATACGTAAAGAAAAATATATATTATTTATTTTTATTAATATTATTATTACGATTATTAGCTCTTTAAATTTTCCTTTTTTTATATGCATATATATATATATATATATATTTTTTTTTTGGGGTTTCTAGATGCTTCCTTGGACTCTTGGGGACGGCAAAGACGGCAAGGACGGTAGGAAACACGTGGACGCATCGTACACGTCGGCAAATCTCAGTCTTCATTTTCTTATTTTGTATATATTTTTAATTTACTCCCTTTTACCATTCCTTGTTTCATACTCCCCTAGGAAGCCGTATGATTGTGTTTAGTAAACCATTTTGCTTCGGGGAACAATTTTTTGATGAGAAATGATTTCTTTTGTTTTTGTTCTCGAGAACAATTTCTGAGCAAAAGAACGTGTTTGGTAAATTATCAAAATTTCTATTCTCGGGATAGAAATACATTTGGTAAAATTCTTAATTTTTTTAAATTCTTTTAATTCTATTATTTTTCCTTTTTTTTTTTTTTTCTTTTTCTTTTCCTCTTTGGCTGCTCGCTGGCCACTGCTGTGGTTGGCAATCGGTTGGGCGACGTCCAGTGTGCTTGCCGGAGCCTCACTAGGCCAAGGTGAGGCCTGGCGAGGCTTGGCCTTGCCTTGGCCTAGCGAGGCCCGGCCTTGCGCCGACTAATGAGGCTGAGCCTCGCCGTGGCTCGGCGTCTTCGAGGGCCAACGACGCTCCGGCAAGGTCGTTCGCCCTCGTCCGCCGATCAGCCGGCAACCGACAAAAGGAAGAAGAAGAAGAAGAAAAGAGAAGAAAAAAGAAGAGAGATAAAAATTGATTCTAAAAATTATTCCCGGAAACAATAAGCTACTTTTTTCTATTTCTTGTTTCTGTTTCAAATCTATTCACGGAAAAAAAAATAGATTTTTTGTTCCTAGGAACAAAAGTTTTACCAAACACAATTCTATTCTTTTTCCGTTCCCTAGAACAAGAGCATAGAAATTTTTGTTCCGAGGAACATAAATTATTTTTAACAAGCAAGCCCTTACTCTCCAATGCTTGAAATAGTACTCCAAAAGAATTTTCATTTCAACCTTCCCAATTTTATACTATAACAAATTAAATCGTAACTTTTTTATTTTTTTCAAAACAGTATTTTATTCATGAGCTGGAGAATTTTGCCTTTTTTTTTTGTCAGCACCCTTGCCTCTTTCCCTCCCGTTAGATTTGAGAAATTGCAAAATCATTGTGATTGATCTATTTAATCAAGGAGGAAATCACAGGTAAGAAATTCTAGAAGAATGCAAAATCCGCAATGATTAGAAGGATGAGACAGATTTGTGAAAAGGGGAAAGCATTAGTTTGCCAAGAATGTGTTATCCGTTAGTCAAAATGAGAGAATATTCGATATCGATGCTTTTCTTTTTACTTGACTTTTCTAATGGGAAATCAATTAGGATTAATTTCCAGTCATTCTTTTCTGATGTGATGTCGTCCATATGTAAAATAAACAGAAAACCTATAAAAAGAATTGGGATTAAGGGCGCATTTATTTTGAGAAAAATAAATGACTTGAAAAATATATATTTTTAAAATAATAATTTATATCACTTACAAAATTGAATAAATGAAAAGTATCTTAATTGCTTACAAAAATATTTAGTTATGAATTATTATTGGTGAAATATATCAATTAATTATTTTATCATATTAATTATTTTAATATATATATATATATATGGGGTCTTCCTTGAACTTTTGGGGATTGCAAGGACAGGAAGTACAATCAGAAACATGTGGACATATCGTACACGCCGGCAAATCTCAGTTTCCATTTTCTTATTTTGTATATATTTTTTAATTTACTCCCTTTTACCATTCCTTGCTTCCTACTCCTTTAGGAAGCCATACCATTAGGATGCGTTTGGTAAACCACTCTGCTTAGGAGAATAATTTTTAATGAGAAATGATTTCTTCTGTTTTTTTTTTTTTTTTTTTTTTTGGGAACAATTTTTGAGCAAAAGAACGAGTTTTGTAAATTGTCAAAATTTCTATTCTCGAATAGAAATACGTTTAGTAAAATTCTTAATTTTTTATTTCTTAAAATTTTTATTTTTATTATTTTTTCCTTTTTTCCTTTTCTTTTTTTTTTTTTTTTTTTCTCTTTGGCTGGTTGCTGGCCATCGCTATGGTTGGCGATTGGTTGGGCGACATTTGGCGTGCTTGCCGGAGCCTCGCTAGGCCAGGGTGAGGCCCATGGGGCTCGGCCTCGCCTAGGCGGCATGAGGTCGGCCTCGCCCTGGCCTAGCGAGGCCCAGCCTCGGGCCGATTGGGGAGGCTGAGCCTCACCGTGGCTCGGCATCTTCGGGAGCCAGCGACGCTCCGGCAAGGTCATCGGCCCTCGTATGGCCGGTTAGGCCGACGACTGACAAAAGGAAGAAGAAGAAGAAGAAGAAAAGAAAGAGAATAAGAAAAGAGGAGAGAAAAAAAAAATTGATTCTAGATTATTTCCGAAAACAAGAAGCTACTTTTTCTACTTCTTATTTCTGTTTCAAATCTATTCTTAGAAAAAAAAAATAAATTTTTTTGTTCCGAGGAACAAAAATTTTACCAAATATGTTTCTATTCTTTTTTTGTTCCCTAGAACAAAATAATAGAATCTTTTGTTTTGAGGAATATAAATTGTTTTTAACAAATAGGCCCTTACTCTATGATGCTTGAAAAAGTACTCCAAAAGAATTTTCATTTCAACCCTCTCGATTTTATATTATAACAAGTCAAATCTTAACTTTCTTTTTTTTTTCAAAACAGTATTTTATTCATAAGTTGGAGAATTTTGCCTTTTTTGGTCAGCACCCTTGCCTCTTTCCCTCCCGTTAGATTTGAGAAATTGCGAGATCACTGTGATTGATCTATTTAATCAAGGAGGAAATCACAGGTAATAAATTCTAGAAGAATCCAAAATCGCAATGATTAGAAGGATGAGACGGATTTGTGAAAAGGGGGAAAGCATTAGTTGCCAAGAATGTGTTATCGGTTAGTCAAAATGAGAGAATATTTGGTATTGGTGCTTTTCTTTTTACTTGACTTTTCTAATGGGAAATCAATTAGGATTAATTTCCGGTCATTCTTTTATGATGTGATGCCGTCATATGTAAAATAAAGAGAACCTATAAAAAGAATTGGGATTAAGGGCGCATTTGTTTCGAGAAGAATAAATAACTTGAAATATATATTTTTTTAAAATAATTATTTATATCACTTATAAAAATGAATAAATGAAAAGTACCTTCATCCTTACAAAAATATTTAATTATAAATTATTATTGGTGAAATAGTCTCTATTAATTAATTATTTTAAATATATTGGGGACGGCAAGGACGGCAAGGACGGTAGGAAACATGTGGACGCATCGTACATGTTAGCAAATCTTAATCTCTATTTTCTTATTTTGTATATATTTTTTAATTTACTCCCTTTTACCATTTCTTGCTTCCTACTCCCCTAGAAAGCCGTATCATTAGAATGCGTTTGGTAACTCTTCTGCTCCGAGGAACAATTTTTGATGAGAAATGATTTCTTCTGTTTTTATTCTCAAGAACAATTTATGAGCAAAAGAACATGTTTGGTAACTTATCAAAATTTTTATTCTCGGGATAGAAATACGTTTGGTAAAATCCTTAGATTTTTTTTTTTTATTTCTTTTAATTTTTTTAATTCTTTTATTATTTTTCCTTTTTTCTTTTTCTCTTTGGCTGGTCGCTGGCCACTGTTGTGGTCGCCGATTGGCGGGCGACGTTGGCGTGCTCGCCGGAGCCTTGCTAGGCCAACGTGAGGCCCGGCGAGGCTTGGCCTCGCCCTAGCCTAGCGAGGCCGTGCCTCGCTAGGCACGGCTTCACGTCAGCTAGGGAGGCAGAGCCTTGCTGTGGCAGCGAAAGGCCACAACGAGCCAAGGCGAGGCTCGAGTCAATGAGCCCCGCTGTGGCTCGGCATCCTCGAGGGCCGGTGACACTCCGATAAGGTCGTCGGCCCTCGTCTGACCAGTTAGGCCAGCGACTAGCAAAAGGAAGAAGAAGAAGAAGAAAAGAGAAGAAAAAATAAGAGAGAGAAAAATTGATTTTAGAAATTGTTCCCGGAAACAAGAAGCTAATTTTTTCTAACTCCTGTTTCTATTCCAAATCTATTCTAAAAAAAAAAAAAATTTATTGTTCCTGGGAACAAAAGTTTTACCAAACACGTTTCTATTCTTTTTCGTTCCCCATAACAAAAGAATAGAAACTTTTGTTTCGAGGAACAAAAATTATTTTTAATAAACAGACTCTTACTGTACAATACTTGATAAAGTACTCTAAAAGAATTTTCATTTCAACCCGCTCGATTTTATATTATAACAAGTTAAATCTTAACTTTTTTTTTTTCCCAAAACAGTATTTTATTCATGAGCTAGAGAATTTTGCCTTTTCTTGTAAGCATCCTTGCCTCTTTCCCTCCTGTTAGATTTGAGAAATTGCAAAATCACTATGATTGATCCATTTAATCAAGGAGGAAATCACACGTAAGAAATTCTAAAAAAATGCAAAATCCGCAATGATTAGAAGGATGAGACAGATTTGTGAAAAGGGGGAAAACATTCGTTGCCAAGAATGTGTTATCCATTAGTCAAAATGAGAGAATATCGATGCTTTTCTTTTTGCTTGACTTTTCTAATGGGAAATCAATTAGGATTAATTTTTGATCATTCTTTTATGATGTGATGCCGTCTATATGTAAAATAAAGAGAAAACCTATAAAAAGAATTGGGATTAAGGGCGCATTTGTTTCTAGAAGAATAAGTGACTTGAAATATAAATATTTTAAAAAATAATTATTTATATCACTTACAAAAATAAATAAATGAAAAGTATCTTCATCGTTTACAAAAATATTTAATTATAAATTATTATTGGTGAAAAATAATATCTGAGTAGGAATTAATTATCTTCTCTATTAATTAATTATTTTAAAATATATATAAGTAATTATTTACAGAAAAATAATATTTAAGTCATTTATTTTTCGTAAATCAATAGAGCTTTCGGTTGAATCTTATTATTTATAGAATCTCACTCATGACCGAAAAGAAAAAAAACTCATGACTAATCCTATTTTGTGCGGTTCAATAGCCATCGTGTATGTCCTCAAAAGGCAAAATTTATGTCTCCCTAGAGAGGAGGAGACATAAATTTTGCCTTTTGAGGACATACACGATGGCTATTGAACCGCACGAAATAGGATTAGTCATGAGTTTTTTTTTTTTTTTTCTTTTCGGTCATGAGTGAGATTCTATAAATAATAAGATTCAACCGAAAACTCTATTGATTTACGAAAAATAAATGACTTAAATATTATTTTTCTATAAATAATTACTTATATATATTTTAAAATAATTAATTAATAGAGAAGATAATTAATTCCTACTCAGATATTATTTTTCACCAATAATAATTTATAATTAAATATTTTTGTAAACGATGAAGATACTTTTCATTTATTCATTTTTGTAAGTGATATAAATAATTATTTTTAAAAATATTTATATTTCAAGTCATTTATTCTTCTAGAACAAATGCGCCCTTAATCCCAATTCTTTTTATAGGTTTTCTCTTTATTTTACATATAGACGGCATTACATCATAAAAGAATGATCGGAAATTAATCCTAATTGATTTCCCATTAGAAAAGTCAAGTAAAAAGAAAAGCATCGATATTCTCTCATTTTGACTAATGGATAACACATTCTTGGCAACGAATGCTTTCCCCTTTTCAGAAATCTGTCTCATCCTTCTAATTATTGCTGATTTTGCATTCTTTTAGAATTTCTTACGTGTGATTTCCTCCTTGATTAAATGGATCAATCATAGTGATTTTGCAATTTCTCAAATCTATCAGGAGGGAAAGAGGCAAGGGTGCTGACAAGAAAAGGCAAAATTCTCTAGCTCATGAATAAAATACTGTTTTGAAAAAAAAAAGTTAAGATTTAACTTGTTATAATATAAAATCGAGAGGGTTGAAATGAAAATTCTTTTAGAGTACTTTATCAAGTATTGTACAAGTAAGAGCCTGTTTGTTAAAAATAATTTTTGTTCCTTGGAACAAAAGTTTCTATTCTTTTGTTATGGGGAACGAAAAAAGAATAGAAACGTGTTTGGTAAAACTTTTGTTCCTAGGAACAATAAATTTTTTTTTTCGAGAATAGATTTGGAATAGAAACAAGTGTTAGAAAAATTAGCTTCTTGTTTTCGGAAACAATCTTTAGAATCAATTTTTCTCTCTTCTTTTTTCTTCTCTTTCTTCTTCTTCTTCTTCCTTTTGCCAGTCGCTAGCCTAACTGGCCAGACGAGGGCCGGCGACCTTATCGGAGCGTCACCGGCCCTCGAGAATGCCGAGCCATAGCGAGGCTCGTTGACTCAAGCCTCGCCATGGCCTTGCGCTGCCACAGCAAGGCTCCGCCTCCCGTGCCTCGCTAGGCTAGGGCGAGGCCAAGCCTCGCCGGGCCTCACCTTGGCCTAGCAAAGCTCCAACGAGCACGCCAGATGTTGCCCAACCGATCGGCGACCACAACGATGGCCAGCGACCAGCCAAAGAGAAAAAGAAAAAAGGAAAAAATAATAAAAAAAATTTAAAAAATTAAAAGAAATAAAAAAATCTAAGAATTTTACCAAACGTATTTCTATCCCGAGAATAAAAATTTTGATAAATTACTAAACACGTTCTTTTCCTCAGAAATTGTTATTGAGAATAAAAACAGAAGAAATCATTTCTCATCAAAAATTGTTCCTCGGAGCAGAATGGTTATCAAACGCATCCCAATGATACGGCTTTCTAGGGGAGTAGGAAGCAAGAAATGGTAAAAGGGAGTAAATTAAAAAATATATACAAAATAAGAAAATGGAGACTAAGATTTGCTGATGTGTACGATGTGTTCACATGTTTCCTACCGTCCTTGCCGTCCTTGCCATCCCCAAAAGTTCAAGGAAGCATCTAAAAACCCTATTTAAAATAATTAATTAATAGAGACTATTTCACCAATAATAATTTATAATTAAATATTTTTGTAAGGATGAAGATACTTTTCATTTATTCATTTTTATAAGTTATATAAATAATTATTTTTAAAAATATATATTTTTCAACTTATTTATTCTTCTCAAAACAAATGTGCCCTTAATCCCAATTCTTTTTATAGGTTCTTTTTATTTTACATATGGACGGCATTACATCATAAAAGAATGACTGCAAATTAATCCTAATTGATTTCCCATTAGCAAAGTCAAGTAAAAAGAAAAGCACCAATACCAAATATTCTCTCATTCGACTAACGGATAACACATTCTTGGCAACTAATGCTTTCCCCTTTTTCACAAATCCGTCTCATCCTTCTAATCATTGCGGATTTTGGATTCTTCTAGAATTTCTTACCTGTGATTTCCTCCTTGATGAAATAGATCAATCACAGTGATCTCGCAATTTCTCAAATCTAACGGGAGGGAAAGAGGCTAGGGTGCTGACCAAAAAAGGCAAAATTCTCTAACTTATGAATAAAATACTGTTTTGAAAAAAAAGAAAGTTAAGATTTAACTTGTTATAATATAAAATCGAGAGGGTTGAAATGAAAATTCTTTTGGAGTACTTTTTCAAGCATCGGAGAGTAAGGGCCTGTTTGTTAAAAATAATTTATATTCCTCGAAACAAAAGTTTCTATTATTTTGTTCTAGGGAACGAAAAAGGAATAGAAACGTATTTGGTAAAATTTTTATTCCATGGAACAAAAAATTTATTTTTTTTGTTTCCAAGAATAGATTTAGAACAGAAATAAGAAGTAGAAAAATGTAGCTTCTTGTTTTCGGAAACAATCTAGAATCAATTTTTTTCTCTCTTCTCTTTTCTTCTTCTTCTTCTTCCTTTTGTCGGTCGCCGGCCTGACCGGCCATACGAGGGCCGATGACCTTGCCAGAGCGTCGCTGGCTCCCGAAGACACTGAGCCACAGCGAGGCTCAGCCTCCCTAGTCGGCACGAGGCTAGGCCTCGCTGGGCCAAGGTGAGGCCGACCTCATGCCGCCTAGGCGAGGCCAAGCCTCACGGGCCTTACCCTAGCCTAGCAAGGCTCCGCCAAGCACGCCAAATGTCGCCCAGCCGATCACCAACCACAGCGATAGCCAGCAACCAGCCAAAGAGAAAAAGAAAAAGGAAAAGAAAAATGGAAAAAATAATAAAAAATTAAAAAATTTAAGAAATAAAAAAATTTAAGAATTTTACTAAACGTATTTCTATCAGAGAATAGAAATTTTGACAATTTACAAAACGCGTTCTTTTTTGCTCAGAAATTGTTCCCAAAAACAAAAATAGAAGAAATAATTTCTCATTAAAAATTATTTTCCAAAGCAGAATGGTTTACCAAACACATCCTAACGATATGGCTTCCTAGAGGAGTAGGAAGCAAGGAATGGTAAAAGGGACTAAATTAAAAAATATATACAAAATAAGAAAATGGACACTGAGATTTGCTGACATGTACGATGTGTCCACGTGGTTCCTACCGTCCTTCCCGTCCTTGCAATCCCCAAAAGTTCAAGGAAGCATCCAGAAACCCCAATATATATATTAAAATAATTAATTGATACAGACTATTTCACCAATAATAATTCATAACTAAATATTTTTGTAAATAGATACTTTTCATTTATTCAATTTTGTAAGTGATATAAATTATTATTTTAAATATATATATTTTTCAAGTCATTTATTTTTCTCAAAACAATTGCACCCTTAATCCCAATTCTTTTTATAGGTTTTCTCTTTATTTTACATATGGACGGCATCACATCATAAAAGAATGACCGGAAATTAATCCTAATTGATTTCTCATTAGAAAAGTCAAGTAAAAAGAAAAGCATCGATATCGAATATTCTCTCATTTTGACCAACGGATAACACATTCTTGGCAACTAATGCTTTCCCCCTCTTCACAAATCTGTCTCATCCTTCTAATCATTGCGGATTTTGCATTCTTCTAGAATTTCTTACCTGTGATTTCCTCCTTGATTAAATAGATCAATCACAGTGATTTTGCAATTTCTCAAATCTAGCGGGAGGGAAAGAGACAAGGGTGCTGACAAAAAAAGGCAAAATTCTCCAGCTCAAGAATAAAATACTGTTTTGAAAAAAATAAAAAAGTTACGATTTGATTTGTTATAATATAAAATTGAGAAGGTTGAAATGAAAATTCTTTTGGAGTACTATTTCAAGCATTGGAGAGTAAGGGCTTGCTTGTTAAAAATAATTTATGTTCCTCGGAACAAAAATTTCTATACTCTTGTTCTAGGGAACGGAAAAAGAATAGAGATGTGTTTGGTAAAACTTTTATTCATAGGAACAAAAAATCTATTTTTTTTCCGAAAATAGATTTGAAACAAAAATAAGAAATAGAAAAAAGTAGCTTATTGTTTCTGGGAATAATTTCCAGCCTGACCGGCCAGACGAGGGCCGACGACCTTGCCGGAGCGTCATTGGCCCCGGAAGATGCCGAGCCATGGCGAGGCTCAGCCTCATTAGTCGGCGCAAGGCCGGGCCTCGCTAGGCCAAGGCAAGGCCAAGCCTCGCCAGGCCTCACCTTGGCCTAGTGAGGCTCCGACGAGCACGCTGGACGTCACCCAGCTGATTGCCAACCACGGCAGTGGCCAACGACCAGCCAAAGAGGAAAAGAAAAAGAAAAAAAGGAAAAAGGAAAAAATAATAAAAGAATTAAAAGAATTAAGAATTTTACCAAATGTATTTCTATCCCGAGAATAGAAATTTTGATAAGTTACCAAATACGTTCTTTTGCTCGAAATTGTTCTCGAGAACAAAAATAAAAGAAATCATTTCTCATCAAAAAGTTGTTCCCAGAAGCATAATGGTTTACTAAACGCATTCATACGGCTTCCTAGGGGAGTAGGAAACAAGGAATGGTAAAAGGGAGTAAATTAAAATGTATATACAAAATAAGAAAATGGAGACTGAGATTTGCCGACATGTACGATGCGTCCACGTGTTTCCTACCGTCCTTGCCGTCTTTGCCGTCCCCAAAAGTCCAAGGAAGCATCTAGAAACCCAAAAAAAAAATTATATATATAATATATTATATATACATATAAAAAAGGAAAAATTAAAGAGCTAATAATCGTAATAATAATATTAATAAAAATAAATAATATATGTGCCTGCACGGGATTTTTCTTTACGTATATAACCAGAGCAGCAGGAGCCCGCCATAGGAGGATTCTCAGGCATACTCTCTGCAGGGACACCAGAACAGGACACAAGGAACGAACGCGACCAGGATGGCGGACGTTGTCGAAGGCGGGGCTTCTTCTCACGATGTTCAGTCCCTCCTGTCTACTCCAGACAGGGACTTCCTCGTCCGGAACAACGGCGATCAGGTGAAACTCGGTTCTCTTCTTTCACTCTTGCTCTTTCACTGGATGAGGTGAAAGAAAAGGAATTATGGGTCGGCGTCCTTGTCGAAGTTCTCGTGGCCTTCGTCTTCGTATGGGGTTGTTTCGCTGATTGGTTCTTGAATTTCGAACAGGGGGAGTCTGTGATGACGAAGCCGTTGGTTTGTGATGGCTAAGGTGGCGAATTTAGTTCAAGAGAAGCTAAGTTGGTCTGATCTAGGATCATCATGTTTCGAGTGCTGTCCATTTGTTTCCTCAGAAACTGGATGGTTGGTAGTTGATGCATTACTTTTTAAAGAAAGATATATTACTTGGATCACGTGGACGCAGTGTATATGGATCCGATATTGCTATGAAGTAATGCTCTTTAGTGTAAATGCTCACACCTTCAGTAAAGTATACTTGTTTTGGCTGATAAGACTGCTGATTTGCTAGCTATTTGATGAGTAGTGATCAAGGCAAGTGCATCTCCAGTTAGCATTTGGATGTATCTTGAGCATTTTCAGGATTTTTGTGTGGTGTTCAAGTGATCTAGTGTGCCTTGCTCGCTGATCACTGTATGAAAGAACTCAAATTAGGAATCTTTTTGTTCTATATCAGGTTAGGGTCGATAGCTTGATGGGGAAGAAGATTGGCTTGTACTTCTCCGCATCATGGTGGGGTCCGTGCCAACATTTCACCCTGACACTTGTGGAGGTGTACAACGAACTTGCCCCAAGAGGTGACCTGGAAATCATTTTTATCTCAGCAGATAAGGATGAGGAGTCCTTCAGTGGACACTTTTCGAAGATGCCGTGGCTGGCAATCCCGTTTTCCGACTGGGACAAACGCAATAGCTTGGATGAATTGTTTAAGGTGAGAGGAATACCCCACCTTGTCATTCTCGATGGCACAGGTATGGTCTTAACAGATGACGGAGTTGCGATTGTCCGCGAGTATGGTGTGGAAGGTCACCCTTTCACTCCAGAACGCATCAAAGAGTTGAAAGACCAGGAAGAAGCTGCTAGGATAAATCAATCATTGACCTCTCTTTTGGTCCATGGATCTCGTAACTTCGTAGTTTCATCCAATGGGAATCAGGTAAACCTTAAAAGATCTTCGATGCATTTGAAACTGACGTCGCATGGGGTTATGATTCGGTTTTCCATCCTCCTTTTACTAATAATTATGTGGCCAAACTAGGTTCCTGTTACTGAGCTTGAAGGGAAAACAGTGGGTCTGTACTTCTCGTTTTCCGTGCTCTGCGTCGATTTCACGCCTAAGTTACTGGAGTTTTATGAGAAATTGAAGGCCAGAGGAGAGAGTTTTGAGATCGTTCAGATACCTCTTGAGATTGATGAAGCGTCATTCAACCAATCCTTTGGAAGCATGCCATGGCTTTCATTACCATTCAAAGACAAAAATTGCAAGAAGTTGGTCAGGTACTTTCAGCTGTCGACCCTACCCACTCTGGTCATTATCGGTCGGGATGGGAAGACTGTCCATCCCAACGTTGCCGAAACTGTCGAAGAGCATGACATCGCAGCTTACCCCTTCACTCCAGAAAAGTTTGCAGAGCTTGCAGAGATAGAGAAGAAAAGGGAAGAATCTCAGACCTTGGAGTCGATCTTGGTTTCAGGGGATCTGGATTTCGTCATTGGAAAGGATGGAACCAAGGTAAATTTGTTTTTTCCCCTAGAAGCTAATGACTGGGGAAATTTTTAATGTCTACAATGAGGAAAGGATTGAAACCAGGTCCATAACTAGGAAAATCCTTTCCATGCATGCAGTTTTCATATGCCTTCTCCATTGATTGGTGGTTCATCTAAAAGGTTGTTTCTTAACTTTGATTGCAGATTCCGGTATCGGACTTGGTAGGGAAGACTGTCCTCCTTTACTTCTCGGCACACTGGTGCCCTCCTTGCCGAGAATTCCTGCCGGTGCTTACGGAGGCATACGAAAAGATCAAGGCCACAGACGATGCCTTTGAGGTGATCTTCATCTCTGGCGACAAGGACCAAACTGCCTTCGACGATTATTTTGCTCAGATGCCATGGCTGGCGCTTCCCTTTGGTGATGAGAGGAAGAAATTCTTGAGTCGCGAATTCAAGGTCAAGGGGATCCCCACACTTGTAGCCATAGGCCCAACGGGCCGGACGGTGAGTAAAAAGGCAAGGGATCTCATAATGGACCACGGGGCTGATGCTTATCCTTTTACTGCCGATCATCTCAAGAAGTTTGAGGAAAAGTTCGAGGAAAAGTTCAAGGAAAGTATAAACGGCTGGCCAGAGAAGTTGAAGCATCCTTTGCATGAGAAGCACGAGGTCGTTCCTGCTCAGAGGAGAGGGTACATTTGTGATGGCTGCGGTAAGGCAGGGGAGGGGTGGTCGTATTATTGCAAGGAGTGTGACTTTGATCTCCACCCAAAATGTGCTGTTAAAGAAGAGAAAACGACTAAAAACGAGTTACATGAAGACGATGAAGCAGCTGGGGAGGAAGCAGGGGAAGGAGGAGATGCCAAAGAGGGATGGGTCTGTGATGGTGAGGTCTGTTATAAAGCCTAGAAGTTACTGTCTAGTAGTTTTGTTATATATGACTTGTTTGAAGCAGTTCTTTGTTTTTTTTCTGGGTGGATATTTCCGAGCTTGATCCGCAAAGGGTTTGTATGTGAGATATACGGCGTGTATTATGACTTTGGCAATTTGCTGTCATAATATAATGTTTACCGGGCAGAACAGAGTGGTAGGCTTGAATAGTCCGTTTGTCATGCAAGTGTCTCCGTCTCTCCTTTTGATGATGCAGCTTTGAGATTTGCATGCAAACTGGACTTAACAGAACATGTTTAACCAATACACTTTGTATGGATCTTTCCTCAAGTCCTAGTGGTTAGCTCTTGTTCAGTTTATGGTTATGGTAATAGGTCCTCTGTTACATCAGCAGATGGTGACTCTACATCTGGATATGCTGATATAATTTGTGCCAATGAAAAGTTAATCATCCCGCATTAATTCTCCAAAGTCTTGATTGATGATCCCATGCTCCCGGAATGCATATTGCTAGTCTTCTTAAGGAAGAGCGATCGTAAGAAACAAGACAGAAGAAGTGCTGCAAAAGTAGTTCCTTGCTGATACTCAATAGTGATACTACATGCTTATAGAAGCAGTTCGGTTTGCAAGAACTGTCGGCTTTTCTAGGCCGAATTGTGCAGCTCTCGTTCACGAAATAGCATCTGTGAGCAATGTCCAGTTCTTGGGGAAAGAAGATGGATAATTCAACTTCCCCTTATATCAAACTCAAATGTAAATGTCAAGAGCATGAGACTTGATGTTTATATATCTTCGACTTTGTCGAAGAGGTTAAATTTGCCGATTGAACCGGTACATTTGACTCAGATTGTTCTTTCCTTCTTTAGCAGAAAATGGAACTTGGTACATTCAAAGACACCATATGCTTTCAATTTCAACATTTCCACACTTCTTTTTCTCTTTCTCTGGTAAGGACAAAGAAATGTCGGCATTAACTGTGATTCAAGACTAAACCTAAATCTATAGATTTTGATCGAGTCTAGAATGTTGAGAAATGTTTGGAGTCCTATGTGATTTAGTGTGGCTAAATAATAATGAAGAAAATGAACCAGTGGTTGAAGTTTATCCTTTTGAAGACATGACTCCAACACAATTTTAAAAATTGGTCCATGCGTAAGTAAAGTTTTACTTTTCTTTGTACGGTAAGTGCACTTGAAATCTTAAATAACATTTAAATTAAGAAATCAAATTTGGATAAAAATAACACCTTTTTAGCTTTATCATTTTTGTTTTAACTACGTTAGCTCCGTGTAGGAAAGAAAGAAAATAGTAAAAAGGCTACGCTAACATTTTCCGTTATTCAAGTTAGACAAAATTAACCAAGGGACTTTATTGCACTTTTTAAAAATTTTAGGATTCAATTGCACTTTTGCAACAAATTTTAGTATTTCTAGTGTGCTTACTTTTTTTTTTGGTAAAATTTTATAACCCTATTAACACTATATTTATATTGATTTTAGAAAAGAACATTTTGTTGTTAGGGCCGAAACAATTATACAAGAAAGTTCAAATAAAAATATATTAATCTATGTAAATTCAGAAATTCATGGTTAAATTGTTAAAAAAAAAAATCAGCAAAGCTAAAATAAGCGCACTGTGGGATTTTGGACCAAGTAAATATTTAAATACGAGACCTTCTATTTTGATACCATGAATAGGTTTTGTACCAATTATTCTAAAAAAAATTAAATTATTTAATGAAAACGTGATTTGATATTTAAATATTTTAATGCATACAACTATTGACATGTCATTTCATTTGTTTGAGATCATCTTATTAGAAGTGGGAATATTTTACATAAATTATTTATGTCCCCTTCTGATCCTTATTTTTATATGTTTTTAAGTCTAAAAAGGTTGCTCCGTCTATTCATTAATTACGGTAAGGCTTAATTCCATTAAAGGGAAAAGGATTAAAAAAATGAATTTGTTTCATGACACAATATATTAGCTAACAATAGCCCCAGTTCAATAAACAAAACAAGACGTTGAAACCTAATTTGCTTTGTTTGATATTTGGGCCTTTTAGTTATTTTGCAATTCGAGCTTCTCTAAAATTTAGTTTAACGAGATGTGGCGGGGTAAGTGATAACACTTGAAAAATCAGTGAGTTGACCCTCCAAAAATTGTCCTAATATTCTTAAAAACTCTCAAACTTTAGATTCAATCTCAATTCTGTCTCGAACTTTCTTTGTCTAAAAATATTTTACTAACATTCACTTTAGTCGTAAATCTACTAGGCATAAAATAATTGCTACTAGTTTCTTTGGTATTATCAACATCAAGGTCATTTTGATCTTCATTATTAGAATCTACATCTTTATCAACACCCTCACTTCATATAAAGTAATAGTAGCCTCATGATGTTGATGATTTTAAAGAAGATAGGAGTGACATTTAGACAGAGGGTTAACGGGGATTTAAGTGAAAGTTGATAATTTTATTTTATTTTTTTTTAAAAAAGATTCGGAGTAGAATTGAGATTGAACTTAGGAGTATTTGCTTGAAAAAAAAAACATTTTTTTTTCCAAAAATTATTATTCGACTTTGTGGTATTTAGATAGCAGAAAACTAATTAATTTATGAAAAGCATCAACATGCTTAGATTGGAAGAAAACGACCTCTTATTCGGACAAGAGAAAATTCAATTCCTATAAAGCACTAAACAAATAAAAACTCAAAAGTTTTTTTTATAGAAAATATTTTTTTAACATGAACAAACATAACCTTGAAGTATATGTTTTTAAGGAAATTGAGTCTTTAAAAATTCATTAGAAGATTAGGTAAAGTTTAGATATAATGAGGGCTTATTGGACTATAAATGAATTTAGAATTTATTCCACTTCATCGACGCATTTATCTTCCTGAACACTCATTGAATTAAAAGAAAAATATCGAATGAGAAAAATTTGAAAAATTGCAGGTAACAATAAATAGCAATACCACTCACTGCGGTGGCTCAGCTAGTTCGACGTGCTCCCTCTATCGGTGAGGTCGAGCGTTCGAATCACGTGGTGACGCCAAAGGTGACTTATCTAGTGGCACGTGTGTGATGGTTAGCATATGTCGTCCGGGAGGTTTACGGCGCACTATCGGCGCAAGGCGGTTCCTCCTGACACAAAATAATAAATAAATAAATAAATAGCAATAATTATGTACTTACATTTAACGAGCAAAGAAAAAGTGATATTCGAAGCAAATGCAAAGAAAAAAATATAGGAAAAAAAAAAGAAAATAGAGGACACGTGGCTTTGGAGTGGGGGACAATGATGATTATATTCTTGTTTTTTTCTCAATGCCTGTGCACGACTGAGGCTTCATATTCTGCTCTTCCCAGGACGACCTGCCCTCGTTCAGCACCGTCGGCAATTATTAATTCGCGAAGCTAGTTTGGTACCAAAATTTGAGGTGGTATGATGTGACATGTGGTGCGGGTTAATGCCGTTAAAAATTTCATGTCAATATTACTTTTCTTAAATTTTTTTCACATAATAAAAAATTCGAAATTAATACACTTGCAACAAATCTACTCTCCATTTAACTTCTGTCCAATATTCCCGTTAAATTGCCGACGTTGAAATGCGCATAACAAATAATTAATATGATCGGAATATGATATGAATTTAACTTGATAATTTAATATAAATGAGTTTTCCAAATGATATTATTTTGGGGAAGTGTGATCAAAAGATAATGAATTGAGAGTAGAAATTAGGAACCAAATATGATCCTCCTCCCTCCTTCCGTCTCAAATTGCAAAAAACCTCAACGAAAAATGAAGGATTTTGACTTATTTTTGAAACATAAGGGGTCTCTTGTCAAGGTGAGATTTTAGTGATTTGAATTTTTTCTAAGGCCACGCTTTTTTCACTTTTCTTTTAGTTTAAACACTCAATTCTTTTTCTTTTTCTTTTTTGGGGTATTTTGACCATATCATCCTTTATGAGAACTAGTTCTAGTACAACTTCATAATAGTGAGCATTTTCCATTATTTGGTGAACGTTTCTAGTTTTGTTTCTTCTTCTTGTTTTTTCATGCGGGTCCCATCTTCCTTCTTCCTCTGTTCTTCACGCATTTGACGTCTCAGTATCCACTTTTACAAATCGTCTCTTTGTTTTCTCTCTTGTTGGTCATCCTTTTCTTTTTATGCTTCCCATTGTTCCATCTTTTTCTTTTTGCACAAACTCCATCGACCTCTGTTTTTCAATCTATGATGACAAGTTCTTCGTCCTTTACACTTTCGCTAGCCGACATTGGGTTCACTGATGACCACTCCAACAAGCCCTTTTTCTCCGCCGTACGTAGATCTTATTGCACCATCAAAGGTAAAATTGAAAAGAATTGTTTTTCTCTCTTCCTTTTTCTCTTCTTTTTGCACACGTGAGTGTCTAGAGAAAGAAAAGGTGTCTCCACCATATGTAGGCATAAAAATTGAGGGCAATAGGTAAGTCGTGTTCATTTAGGTAATATGGAGCGAGATTCGAATTAATAATTTAATTCGATTGCAGTTTTCAGTATCATGTCTGAGTATTGAAGTAAGCAGTTCTTTTGGAGATTGCAGTTACTAGAGAGATTTGTGAGAGAAGATGAAGAAGGAATCTGAGGCATTGAAAGAAGAAAATGGCCTGCAAAAGAGAAAGTAGAAAGACGATTTGCAAGAATAGAGGACTAAGATGTTAAAGGCATGGAAAGAAAGAAGAAGGATGAAGAAAGTGGGACTCGCCCAGAGAAAAAGGAAGAAACAAAATACAAAGCGTTACCAAATGATGATGATGATGATAATAATAATAATAATAATAATAATAATAATAATAATAATAATAATAATAAAATCACTTTTGTAAAGTTGTATAAAAAGTGATGGGCTTCACAACGGACAATATAGTCAAATAACCAAAAAAGGAAGCGTACAACCTAAAAGAGGGGTAAAAAATCATTGCCCTTTTCTTTGGTAGTATGAAAATTATTTTGAAAAAAATGAGTAATGAATATACTAATTTAAGATTTTTTGTGGCACTGATCCTTTTTGTAAAACTATAGATCTTAATATCAAGTGAAGCAACTTATTAAAAGTTATTGTAAGCTGCTGTAATTTCGAAATAATTGTGATTGTGATATATTTACTTATCACTTTATGAGAGCTGGATAATTCATTCTCACAATTGAAGTTGTTGCGAGAAAACTATTCAACCCAATTTGTGATGGGGTCCGTTTTTGGATATACATACATTTTCACAAATAAAATGGAAGGTAGGCATATGAATTTTAAATTTTTATGATGAGGGGAATTTTCAAGCATTTTTTAAGGTCTTTTTTTTTCCTTTAAAATCTGAACTTTTTAATAATTTAGTCAGGTCCTAAATTTTTATTATCATTTCTTTTGTCAAGGTTAGAGAACTGTACTTGTAAGCGATTGCATTAATGTATTTTACTCACACCCAAAGAAAAAAAAGAAGCATCAACGATGGAATATTCTCGATGCCTTTTGCACGTGCCGCGTCTCGACGAGGAGCAATCGCGTCACATGTCACGACGCACACGTCACCATCCGACCTTTGACGACGTCATCCATTTCGTCCTCGCGTAGACAACCGACGTTGTCCAACCTTCCTTTTTGTGCTTTTCTTCTATGCCCCATTTTGACTTTCCGACCACATTCTTGGCCATTAAGTTTTTGCATAGTATTTTTTAATATCGCCCAGACAAAAAGAATATTAGTGAAAATAAATAAATAACATTATCTTTTCTCTACTAGGGCAAAGGTGACGACTTTTCACCATTTGTTTTTTTAATGTTCCATTTATTATTTATTTTTTATTCGGATTAGGAAGGCACTCATTAACTTGTTCAAGCGAGGCAAAAGCGAATTGACACTCTCAGGCTTATTTACTCGAGTTGAGCAATTGTACCCTTTCGTTTTTCAATTGACGCCCACGTGCTAATGGAAAAGGCAAAACGCAAATTAGTGAAATAAAACTAAACATTTCAATTACTTAAAGTTTTAACTTTTATTATAGGGATAAATGCATTGATAGTTCTAAAATTTATTTTGAGTTCTCAAATTTTTAAAAAGCATAATGAAATCCTAAAATTCGTTACAAGAGTATAATCGAGTAATAAAATTTTCACAAAGTATTATTAAATATTTAAACTTGTCATGAAAAATTAATTGAGTTATAGAATTTTTTTAAAAAAAATGCAATTATCAAAAAGATTTGATTGGACCAATTTGATTGCACTTTTTGAAAATTTTATAACTCAAATACACTTTTAGTAATTGATTTATGACTCTTTGAAGAAAGATTTATACATAGAGTCACGTGGACGCAGTATGTATGGATTCGATTTAGTGTGAATGCTTGCCTTTTCAATGTGGTTTAGTTATTTTGGTCGACGAGACTGTGGAATTGCGATTGAATTAATGAGGAGCGCTTAACTGAAGTGCTTCTCTGGTTATTTGGGTGTATCATGAGCGATTTAAGGATTTTGTGAGGTGGTCAATTAACATTAGTGTGCCTTGCTTGCTGATTACCGTTATGAAAGAACTCAAATTAGGAATCTTTTTGTCCTGTATCATGTTAAAGTTGATAGCTTGAAGGTAGAGGTGGCAAATGGGTGGGTCGGGTCGGGTCAAAAATGGGTCGACCCATATTTGACCCATTTAATCCGTTTTAACTCATATTCTTGTAGTGTAAATTTAATGACTCATACCCGACCCGACCCGTATCCAACCCATACCCGACCCGACCGTATTGTTAAAACCTATTTATTGTTAAAACATTTTTATGTAATACGATTTTTTTTTTAACAATTTTTATGCAATACAAATTTAATGGAAAATTTTTATAATTCTTTTTAAAATATTTTTAAAAATAGAATTTTGATTTTTTAAAATATAATTTTTAATTTTATATATTTTTTCTTTTTTTTTTTTTTTTTTTCTCCTTTGGCCTCGCCAACCACGACGATGGCCGGCGACCGGCCACAGGCGAGATCGAGCTCGCCGGCATCGGGTGGGGCTCAATCTTGCCGAAAGGGATTGAAAAGAATTAGGGGGAAAGGGATTGCACGGGGGAAAGAATTAGCCGGATCTGGCGAGGCTCGAGCTCGCCGGCGTCGGGCAGGGCCTCGGCCGTGCCGATCTGGCGAGGCCTATTGTCGGCCAACGGCCGGCCGCTGGTAAGGAATAAAGAAAAAGAAAGAAAAAGAAAAAGAAAAAAATTGAAATATGAAAAATAATTATAATTTCGATTTTTATTAAAAAAATATTTTTATAAATTTAAAAAGACCAAGGGTTTAAACTTTAAAATGGGTTTCCTTATAACCCATTTAGACTATTTCTTTTTATGTTTTACATTCACTGACCCATTTCTGACCCATATTTAACTTTCACTTGACCAATTTCTGACCCATATCTAATTTTCACTTGACCCATTTCTGATCCATATCTAACCTACACTTGAACCATATATGACCCATTTAACTAAAAATGAGCCATAATATGGGTCTTTGACCCATATTGCCAGCTCTACTTGAAGGGGAAGAAGATCGGCCGATACTTCTCCGCGTCGTGGTGTGGTCCGTGCGGTGGTTCACCCCGACTCGGCGGAGGTGTACAATGAACTTTCCCCAAAAGGTGATCGGAGATCATTTTCATCTCTCGCAGATGAGGATGAAGAGTCCTTCGGTGGATACTTTTCCAAGATGCCGTGGCTTGCAATCCCGTTCTCCGACTCGGAGAAGCGTGATAGCTTGGATGAATTGTTTGAGGTGAGGGGAATACCCCACCTTGTAATTTCGGGATGACCGGGGAAGAAGCTGCTAAGAGAAACCAATCGTGACCTCTCTTTTGGTCGATGGTCTCGTGACTTCGTCGTTTCATCCGATGGGAAGAAGGTAAGCTAAAAAGATCTTTGATGCAGTTGAAACTGACGGTCGCATGGACTCATGATTCGGTTTCCATCCTCTTTTACTAATCTAGTCGTGTGGTCGAACTAGGTTCCTATTGCTGAGCTTGAAGGGAAAACCGTGGGTCTATATTTCTCATTGTCCATGTACAAATCATGCGTTGATTTCACGCCAATTTTTTGGATGTTCATGAGAAGCTGAAGGCCAAAGGAGAGAGATTTGAGATCGTTCATATACCTCTAGATGATGACGAAGAATCATTCAACCAAGCCTTTGGAAGCATGCCGTGGCTTTCATTACCATTGAAAGACAAAAAATGTGAGAAATTGATTAGGCACTTCGAGCTCTCGACCCTACCCACTCGGGTCATAATCGGTCCCGATGGGAAGACTCTCCATTCCAATGTTGCTGAAACCGTCGAAGAGCATGGGGTTGAAGCTGTCACACCCCGACTTAAGAAAAAGGGCATGACATCGGCCGTCCTTTCTCCAAAGGACGCAGCCTCAACATAACCAAAATTTAACCCGATATCAACATATATATATATATATATATATATATATATATATTTATTTATATATATATACATCCACATATATATATTCGACAAAAATGGCATTTGGTTACAACATTAGAGTATATCTATAATCCACCAAAACATAACATAAATATTTTACAAGACTAACTTATAAACCTATTAACTATGCATAGGTCATACCAAAAAGTTTCCCCACCACAAAAGTCCTCCCCGAACGGACGCTCACGCCTACTCGCGACTCGGCTGAAGAACCTGAAAAACAAGTTTAAGAGAGGAGTGAGCTACCACGGCTCGTGAGTAACACATTTCTTCTAAGCGGATCGAGAAATTACTATGCACATTTAAAACATAACTCAAACACATAATCATAGCTCAAATACCGAAAATACCAATGGTCCAGTCCATTAGTCAATCTCATAAAACATGCATCAATGGTCTCTTCCATTGATTAATCTCATCAAATCACATCGATGGTCTATTCCATCGACCAAACTCAAATCACACGTCAATGGTCCATCCATTGACCAATCATGCTCAAATATCTATCCATGGTCACGCGTAACGCCCATGACAAGACGACCAAGATTACCCCCTTGGCAAGGTCTCCACCTATTATTAGCCGGTGGCTCGGCCCACAAGGATATCCTAGAATAGTATGCGCATACCCACACACCCCTCGGGGTCCACGAGACATTGAGCACTAACCACCAATCACAATATCCAATAATCCAACATCGAATACAAGCCACATCACAATTCAAAATTTGATATATAAATATCAAAGCATTCTTCAAAACATTTCAAGATTCTCTTATAAAGAATTTCACAAATCCTTTTTCAAATAACCATTCAAATCAACGTCAAAATATAACTCCCTTCGAACGACAAAAATGTCAGTAATAGCTCGATCCTGTTTTATGCAACAAAATATGCTTTTTTATCAATTCATAGAATAGGTAATCCACCATATTTCTCAAAACATGAGTTCAAAATACAAAGAAGAAATAGTGTCACTCACTTGGGAAAAGCCAAAAATCAATTACAACGCTTACTCGAACCAACGCACTCGGATTCCTAACAATTAACGGAAAAATAATATCAAAAGGCCGAGTAAAATGATATTCGCATAACGACTCGCCTATATTAGGCCTAATTGTCGCTAAAACGACACCTATGCGCAACAAAAGCTCGCACTTAACATAAACCCCTGATTTTCCGCTACGCGCAACCCATGCGCCAACTTCGACACGCCATAACTTCCTCCACAAAAATCCATTTCAAGCCATCTTGTAGTCTTTAGAAATCTCTTTTAACATACAACAACAACCCCAACTCAGCCGCCCCAACACAGTACCGAAAACAACAAAAAAATAGACCCGAAGCTGCTGTTCGCTACAGTAACAGAACACGTCCCCAACTTCAAAATTCCGTTCCGGACAAACCGCAAGCTCAAATCACGATCCGTAAGATGCTATAGTTTCACAACATCCCAAAGTACCATTTCTACAAAAATATGCAGCTCAACGACTCAAAAATCGGGCTTCGCCACGCAATTATCGGATAAATCCGAATTTCAAACCCTAAATGCGGCGATTGCTTCGAGTAGATAATTAAAGGTTTCAATTTCTTACCGGCGTTGCAAAACACACTTGAGTCGGCTTGATGAGGCGTCCGGATCACGTGCGCGACAAATTTTCTTCCCTTTTTCCCTTTCTCTTCTTTCTCTCTTCTCCCCTACTTCTCCCGATCCCCTGTTTTTCTGCTCGTGCACTTCTCCTTCTCTCCCTCTTTCTCTGTTTTATACCCCAGCCGAACCTTCTCCATTTCTCTTTCAGCCTCCCTTTGTGACTTTTCAACTCCTTCTTTCTTTCTTTTTTTTTTTTTAAAACCCATATATTACATTCTCCCCTCCTTATAAAAATTTCGTCCTCGAAATTTACAGGTACCTCAATCATGAAACAAGTGAGGATATTTACGTCTTGCCTCTTCCTCGAGTTCCCATGTGGCCTCTCTCTCTGTGTGATTTTGCCACTGGATCTTCACATAAGGAATAATGCGTCGTCGTAGCACCTGATCCTTTTTGTCGATAATACGAACAGGCTGCTTTTCGTATGTTAAGTTTTCTTTCAACTTCAACGGTGAAAAATCCAGAATGTGATCACGATTCGGCACATATTTCCGTAATAAGGATACATGGAACACATTATGGACTCCTGATAATGCTGGTGGTAAAGCCAGTTTATAAGCAACTTCACCAATCTTTTCTAGTATCAAAAATGGTCCCACGTACCTTGGGCTTAATTTACCACACGTGCCAAATCTCATGACGCCCTTCATAGGAGAAACCTTCAAGAATACATGGTCTCCTACATCAAATTCTACCTTGCGCCTCTTAAGGTCCGCATAACTTTTCTGACGGCTTTGTGCTGTTTTCAAATGCTCTCGAATGAGTCTGATTTTCTCTTCTGATTGTTGTATAAATTCAGGATCGGTCAATCTTTTCTCACCGACATCATCCCAGCAAATAGGAGTTCTACATTTTCGCCCATACAAATCTTCAAAAGGAGCCATCTTAATGCTGGAATGATAGCTGTTATTATAAGAAAATTCTGCCAAGTGTAAATGTTCGTCCCACGAACCACCAAAGTCAATAACGCAAGATCGTAGCATATCCTCTAATGTCTGAATAGTTCTCTCCGACTGACCATCTGTTTGTGGGTGAAAAGCTGTGCTAAAGTTGAGTTGAGTACCTAATGCCCCTTGCAAACTCTTCCAAAAGTTGGACACAAACCTGGGATCTCTATCGGAAACAATACTCACTGGAACTCCATGAAGTCTCACTATCTCATTGACGTATCGCTTCGCCATGTCTTCAAGTGAAAGACCGAATCGATAAGATAAAAAGTGTGCAGATTTAGTCAATCGATCAACAATCACCCATATGGCATTCTTACCACTAGGCGTCCTCGGTAAGCCGACGATGAAATCCATGGTGATATGCTCCCACTTCCATTTAGGTACTTCAAGTGGGTGCAGCTGGCCACCTGGTTTCTGATGCTCAATTTTCACTTGTTGGCAAATTAGACATTGGTCGACAAACTTCACAATATCTTTCTTCATAGTGATCCACCAAAAATTTCCTCTCAAATCCCTATACATCTTGGTGCTCCCTGGGTGAATCGAGAATCTAGTGCTATGAGCTTCTTGTAATATCTCCTTTTTCAATTCTGAATCGTTGGGAACACATAACCGACCACGAAACCTCAACGACCCATCTACATGGATACTAAAGTCATCTTGTTTCCCAGCTTCTACACCTTCTCCGATCTTTTCCAATTGAGGATCTTCATTTTGTTTAGCCTTGATTCTATCAATCAATGTCGGTTGTACTTGAAGATTAGCTAATTGAGCACCCGGTGATGGATCAAAACTTCCAAATCTAACTTTCTGATATCCTCAAGAATAGGCTTCTGAGAAGTGAGCAATGCTGCCATATTTCCAGAGGATTTGCGACTCAAAGCATCAGCCACCACGTTAGCTTTACCTGGATGGTAATTGATGGATAAGTCATAATCCTTGAAGTTCTAGCCATCTCCTCTCGCCTCATGTTAAGTTCTTTCGAGTAAAAATATATTTCAAACTCTTGTGATCGTAAAGACTTCACATTTTTCACCATACAAGTAGTGCCGCCATATTTTTAAGGCAAACACAACCGCTGCCAACTCCAGATCATGAGTAGGATAATTCTTCTCATGAGCCTTCAACTGTCTAGAGGCATATGCCACAACTTTACCATCCTGCATAAGAACACAACCTAAACCTTCCTTGGATGCGTCGCAATAAATTGTAAAGCTACCAGTCCCTGAAGGCAAAGTTAATATAGGAGCGACACCAACCGCCTCTTCAATTCTTGAAACTGCGCTCACATTGATCGACCACACAAATTTAACTCCCTTCGAGTTAGACGTGTAAGTGGACTAGCAATTTTAGAAAACCCCTCTATAAATCGCCCGTAGTAAACCTGCTAATCCAAGAAAACTTCTTATCTCCGTGACATTGGTAGGGCGATTCCATTGAACGACTGCTTCAACTTTCTTCGGATCAACTGAGATACCATCTTTTGATATTACATGACCCAAGAATTCTATGTGATAAAGCCAGAAAGCACACTTGCTAAATTTAGCATACAACTTCTTCTCACGCAAAGTTTGCAAAACAACTCTCAAGTGTTGTTCATGTTCTCTCAAACTCCTCGAATACACTAAAATATCATCGATGAATACCACAATAAATCTGTCAAGAAATTGCCTGAATACTCTGTTCATCAAGTCCATGAAAGCTGCAGGTGCATTTGTTAACCCAAAAGGCATGACAAGAAATTCATAATGTCCATACCGTGTTTTGAAAGCGGTCTTTGGCACATCATCCACTTTTATCTTCAACTGATGATACCCAGAACGAAGGTCGATCTTGGAAAATACTTGAGCCCCTTGAAGCTGATCAAATAAATCATCAATCCGAGGCGAGGGATATTTATTTTTTATCGTCACCTTGTTAAGTTCTCGATAATCTATGCAAAGTCGCATACTACCGTCTTTCTTCTTCACAAATAGAACAGGAGCTCCCCAAGGCGATACACTAGGCCTGATAAAACCCTTATCCAAAAGCTCTTGTAGTTGTGTTTTCAATTCACTCAATTCAGAAGGTGCCATCCGATATGGGGCCTTAGAGATAGGTGTTGTACCAGGCATTAAATCGATACAAAACTCTATCTCTCTATTAGGAGGCAAGCCAGGTAAATCTTCAGGAAATACATCAGGGAATTCTCTAACAACATGAACATTTTCTAACTTTATCGGCTCCTTAGTTGTGTCTTTTACATAAGCCAAATAACCGCAACAACCCTTCCTCAAAAGCTTTCTTGCTTGCATAACTGAAATCAACCTTGGAAAAGTGCCTTTATAACTTCTCGAAAAAGAGAATTCGGGTTGATTTGGAGGTCGAAAGATAACTTTCTTTGAATAACAATCAACAGTGGCATAATATTTTGACAACCAATCCATTCCTAGAATAACATCGAAATCTCGTATATTTAACTCCACCAAATCCACAGGCAAGAGTACACCATCAATTCGCAACAAACAATTCTTGAAAACACGATCAGCAATCAAGAAATCACCAGTGGGAGTATCAATACACAATTCATATTTTAGAAGCTCAGGCAGCACATCAAGTTTCTTTGCAAAGCCAATGGAAGTAAAGGAATGCGTGGCACCGGGATCAAACAATGCATAAGCAGGTTGTGAGGCAATAGAAATATTACCTGCAACAACTGTATTAGAAGCCGCTGCATCCTCTCCTGTCATCGCAAAAATTTTCCCAGTTGTCCTTTGCCTTTGCTGGCCTTCTTGTGGCCTATCAACTGGAGGGGCAGTCTTCCTCATAGAACAAGTATAGGCTTGATGTCCAGGTTGCCCACATACAAAACATACTCTGCTATCTCCAAGGGCATTCTTCTGGGTTGGACAATCACGTGCCATATGTCCCATTTTTCCACAAGTGAAACATGCTCCTTTCTTGCGATAACAAGGACCGCTATGTCGTCTCCCACATGTAGTACAAGGGCCGGGTTATTATAAATTCTGGACTTTCCCTGGCTGGTTAAAAGCTTTCCTCTTTCCGCTGCCACCAACGCCGCTATCCTGATAATCAGTGGATTTCATCTTCTTATGTTGAGGTACATTTTGTACCTCACGCTCCAAAATCTTTTGTTCCACTTTGATGGCTCGTTCCAACACATCTTTATAAGATGTCAATGCTAGAGGTGTGAGCGCGGAGTCAATTTCGTATCGAAGCCCCATCTGAAAATGATCAATCTTATCTTGCTCGTAGACACATATTGCTCAGCAAATCTACTCATCGATTAAAGCGGGCTGCATACTCCAAAACCGTGGAGTCGCCTTGAGATATGTGCATAAAATCACTCTTCATTTTTGCCTGAAATGATACCGGAAAGTATTGGGCGTTGAAAGCCCGTTTAAAGTCCTCCCAAGCTATAGCACTTCCCCTATCTCCCGAGCTGGCCTCATTCCCTCCCACCAATGCTCGCCTCACCTTCTAAGTATCGAGAAGCAAAGCTAACCTTCTTGTCTTCAGAACACCTTCTACTTCAAAGATCCCCTCGATCTTTTTAATCCATTGCTCAGCTGCAAGAGGATCAGCTTTTCCATCATAAGCGGGTGGTTTGGCCTCTCTGAATTGGGCAAAGGTGTATGAGCCAGTAATTCCATCTCCACTTAATTCCTTTGCTTGACGATACCAATGAATCATAGCTTGCTCAAAGTCAATCGGAGGAAATGACCGTTGGTTAACTCCTCTAACTTCATGTGAGTCAAGACCTTCATCATGCCGATCCTCCCTTCTCCTCCTTAAGGACGCACCTCGGGAAGCTTGAGGCGTGTCTCTAGCATCAGGGGCGACAACTTGCTTGCCTTTACTATTTCTACGAAGCGAAGCAAGTGTCTCTGAGTCACGCATGATCACCTGAATCCAAGGATGGAGCTACGACTTAATATAAAAAGGCTAACGCATAAAAAATCTATCACACAATCTCACATCGTCCCATATCCATTCAAACAAATCAAAACCTAAGCTCTGATACCAACAAATGTCACACCCCGACTTAAGAAAAAGGGCATGACATCGGCCGTCCTTTCTCCAAAGGACGCAGCCTCAACATAACCAAAATTTAACCCGATATCAACATATATATATACATCCACATATATATATTCGACAAAAAGGGCATTTGGTTACAACATCATAGTATATCTATAATCCACCAAAACATAACATAAATATTTTACAAAACTAACTTATAAACCTATTAACTATGCATAGGTCATACCAAAAAGTTTCCCCACCACAAAAGTCCTCCCCGAACGGACGCTTACGCCTACTCGCGACTCATTTGAAGAACCTGAAAAACAAGTTTAAGAGAGGAGTGAGCTACCACGGCTCGATGAGTAACACATTTCTTCTAAGCGGATCGAGAAATTACTATGCACATTTAAAACATAACTCAAACACATAATCATAGCTCAAATACCGAAAATACCAATGGTCCAGTCCATTAGTCAATCTCATAAAACATGCATCAATGGTCTCTTCCATTGATTAATCTCATCAAATCACATCGATGGTCTATTCCATCGACCAAACTCAAATCACACGTCAATGGTCCACCCATTGACCAATCATGCTCAAATATCTATCCATGGTCACGCGTAACGCCCGTGACAAGACGACCAAGATTCCCCCCTTGGCAAGGTCTTCACCTATTATTAGCCGGTGGCTCGGCCCACAAGGATATCCTAGAATAGTATGCGCATACCCACACACCCCTCAGGGTCCACAGAGACATTGAGCACTAACCACCAATCACAATATCCAATAATCCAACATCGAATACAAGTCACATCACAATTCAAAATTTGATATATAAATATCAAAGCATTCTTCAAAACATTTCAAGATTCTCTTACAAAGAATTTCACAAATCCTTTTTCAAATAACCATTCAAATCAACGTCAAAATATAACTCCCTTCGAACGACAAAAATGTCAGTAATAGCTCGATCCTATTTTATGCAACAAAATATGCTTTTTTTTCAATTCATAGAATAGGTAATCCACCATATTTCTCAAAACATGAGTTCAAAATACAAAGAAGAAATAGTGTCACTCACAGGAAAAGCCAAAAATCAATTACAACGCTCACTCGAACCAACGCACTCGGATTCCTAACAATTAACGGAAAAATAATATCAAAAGGCCGAGTAAAATGATATTCGCATAACGACTCGCCTATACTAGGCCTAATTGTCGCTAAAACGACACCTATGCGCAACAAAAGCTCGCACTTAACATAAACCCCTGATTTTCCGCTACGCGCAATCCATGCGCCAACTTCGACACGCCATAACTTCCTCCACAAAAATCCATTTCAAGCCATCTTGTAGTCTTTAGAAATCTCTTTTAACATACAACAACAACCCCAACTCAGCCGCCCCAACACAGTATAGAAAACAACAAAAAAACAGACCCGAAGCTGCTGTTCCCTACAGTAACAGAACGCGCCCCCAACTTCAAAATTCCGTTCCGGACAAACCGCAAGCTCAAATCACGATCCGTAAGATGCTATAGCTTCACAACATCCCAAAGTACCATTTCTACAAAAATATGCAGCTCAATGACTCAAAAATCGGGCTTCGCCACGCAATTATCCGATAAATCCGAATTTCAAACCCTAAACGCGGCGATTGCTTCGAGTAGATAATTAAAGGCTTCAATTTCTTACCGGCGTTGCAAAACACACTTGAGTCGGCTTGATGAGGCGTCTGGATCACGTGCGCGACAAATTTTCTTCCATTTTTTCCCTTCCTCTTCTTTCTCTCTTCTCCCCTACTTCTCCCGATCCCCTGTTTTTCTGCTCGTGCACTTCTCCTTCTCTCCCTCTTTCTCTGTTTTATACCCCAGCCGAACCTTCTCCATTTCTCTTTCAGCCTCCCTTTTTGACTTTTCAACTCTTTCTTTCTTTTTTTCTTTTTTTTTTAAAACCCATATATTACAGAAGCTTACCCATTCACTCCAGAAAAGCTTGCAGAACTTGAAGAGATACAGAGGAAAAGGGAAGAATCTCAGACCTTGGAGTCAATCTTGGTTTCAGGGGATCGAGATTTCGTCGTTGGAAAGGATGGAACCAAGGTATATTTATTTTTCTTTCCAAGAAAGTAGTGACTTGGAAATTTTTATAGCCCTAAATTTCGTCATCCCTTGGGTTACTTGAGGTGAGGAAAGGTTGAAACCAGGTTTGTAACCAGAAAAATCATTTCCGTGTATATGCAGTTTCGCATGCCTTTTCCATCGATTCGTGGTTCATAATGTCGTTTCTTAACTTGGGTTGCAGATTCCTGTATCGGACTTGGTTGGGAAGACTGTCCTCCTTTACTTCTCGGCACACTGGTGCCCTCCTTGCCGTGCTTTCCTGCCTGTGCTCACAGAGGCATACGAAAAGATCAAGGCCAAAAACAATGCCCTTGAGCTGATCTTCATCTCCAGCGACAAGGACCAAGCTGCCTTCGACGATTACTTTGCTCAAATGCCGTGGCTGGCTCTCCCCTTTGGCGACGAGAGGAAGAAATCCCTGAATCGCAAATTCAAGGTCAATGGTATCCCCACACTCATAGCTATTGGCCCGACAGGCCGGACACTGACTAAAGAAGCAAGGGATCTTATATCACACCACGGGGCCGATGCTTATCCTTTTACTGCCGAACATCTCAAGAAGTTGGAGGAGAAATCAACTAAGAACGAGCTGAATGATGAAGAAGAAGAAGAAGAAGAAGATGAAGACGATGAAGCAGCTGGGGAGGAGGCAAAGGACGGAGGAGAAGCCGGTGAAGGATGGGTCTGTGATGGCGAAGTCTGTTACAAAGCCTAAAAGTTACTTCTTAGTTCTGTCTTCTATGACTCGTTCGAAGCAGTTTTCTCCCTGTTTCATTATGTGGGTGGATGTATTTCGAGCTTTGATCTGCGGAGTATTCGTATATGGGATGTAGATTCAGACTTTGGGTGTGTTATTATGTGACTTTGACAATTCGCTGTCGTAATAAAATCTTTATCGTGAGCCGTGTGCCAAGCAGAGCGGTAGGCTCCAATTATCTGTGATTGGCATTGATTGTACCAAGCAGCTCCGGCTCTCCCTCAGGAGATGCAGCTTTGAGATTCGCACGTTATAGAACATGTTATATCAGTAGATAGTGACTCTAGATCCAGATCAATTGATTGAATTAGTGATAATGGATCAAGTCTCCCGAGTCTGGCTCGATGCTACTTTTTCTAATGATCGATCAAAAAAGCAAAACCAGAAAACTGAAAAAGCGCTGCAAAAGAAGTCCAACTGCGACTAGAGAAAAAAATAAGGCATCTTATGGTAAATCTGGTAATTTAAGACATGAATACATATTTGCTTCCTGTATTATGCCAATATGTTTCATCTTTCGCCTAAGAGAGATAATGCAGCCTGATTTATATCGCTTTTCCTTCCCAAAAGCAACTAAAAGTCGTTTAGCGGGGTTTTTAAAGCTTTGCTTCGCCATATGCAAGCAATTGCTTAGCCACATTCATACATATGTATGCAACAGAGAAACTAACAACTGGAATATACGAGTTCAACTACTCAAACAATGCTCAAAAGCCACAACCCTCAAATAAGAGAATACTAGATCAACTCATGTCCATCAAACTGATAATCAAACCAGAGAAGTTAAACATATTATCCATACCAATTCCATCCATCAGCAGACATTATTACCCAAACATAAAGCCAAACATTAGAACCGACCAAACTAGATAAACACAGAGCTTGACTCAATGAAAACTTCTCACAAGAGACTTAAACGCCGCCGCGCAGGCGAAGGACCAAGTGCAGAGTTGACTCTTTCCGGATGTTATAATAGGCCAGTGTCCTCCCATCTTCCAGTTGCTTCCCGGCAAAAATCAGCCTCTGCTGGTCCGGAGGGATGCCTTCCTTGTCCTGGATCTTCGCCTTCACATTGTCGATGGTGTCTGAACTCTCCACCTCCAGAGTGGTGGTTTTTCCGGTCAGAGTCTTGACAAAAATCTGCATTCCACCGCGGAGGCGAAGCACAGGATGTAGAGTCAACTCCTTTTGAATGTTGTAATCCGCCAGTGTCTGGCCATCCTCCAGTTGCTTCCCGGCAAAAATCAACCTCTGCTGATCTGGGGGAATGCCTTCCTTGTCCTGTATCTTAGCTTTGACATTATCAATGGTATCCGAGCTCTCAACTTCCAAAGTTATGGTCTTCCCAGTAAGGGTCTTGACAAAAATCTGCATGCCCCCCCTCAATCGCAGCACCAAGTTGAAGCATCCTTTGCACGAAGAGCACGAGCTCGTTCCGGCTCAGAGGAGACGGTACACTTGTGATGGCTGTGGTGAGGAAGGGGAGGGGTGGTCATTTTATTGCGAGGAGTGTGAAATCTCCATCCAAAATGTGCCAAAGAAAGAAGGAGATGCCAAAGAAGGATGGGTCTGTGATGGTGAGGTCTGTCGTAAAGTTATCTCCAAAATAAAACTATTATAGAATATGAAAATTACGGACAACTAATGATGATTTTTGAATAGAGGACTAATGGAGGCAAATTTGAAACTAAAGTCAAAATTGATGATTTTTCTCTTAGATAAAGATAAAAAGTTTGAAATAGATTTGAGATTAAATTTAAAGTTGAGCTTTTTCAGTCAAATAAAAGTTGGGGACAAATTTGGACTGGATCTAAAGTTTTAGATTTTTTTCTAGACAAAAAAATTAAGAAAGAATTGGAACTAGACCTCAAGTTGAGATTTTTTTTTTTTTTTTTTTTTTTTTTTTTTTTTTTTTTTTTATATAGGGAATTAGTTCTTCAATAGATAGATTCGTAGCGATAGATTTACCATTTTTCATACCCTATTTTATTATTAGGCGCATCAACTTTTTTTTTTTTTGGCAACCAACACAAATTTAAGGGGTAAATTTGAAATTCTTAAAAAATTAAGAAAGAAATTCTTCAAAACTTAAAAATCTAAATTATAATTAAAAATTGACCAGAGCAATCATACCTTTAATTTCTCACATAACGCCAACCCACCAGCGAATAAAAAGGCAAAAATGCAATTAATCAAAACTACGCATGTCGGATGAAATGGTTATTGCTATCTACTCCAATAACGAATCATTGGTTTAAGTTTAACTGAATAACTAAATAAAATAGATAGACTTTTATCTTCGTCTTAGGTCGATGGATCGTCTCGATTGGAAGATCCCCTATATGGATAATACACATTCCAGTTGACCGAGCTGATAATGTTGCAGTTGTGATTGATCAAGAAGGAAATCCAAAAGGAACTCGAGTTTTTGGTGCGATTGGCCCTCTCAAAAGAATTTAAAATCTAATTATATAAAAATTGAGAGGGTAAATAGAGGAAATTTTTTCAAGCTTTTAAAATCTAACTTATATAAAATTGAGAGGGCAAAAAACCGAAATTTTGTCAAGCTTTAATATTTCGAGATGAACTTCTTGTGGAGGAAGCAACTGCAAGCAACGGCCAAGGGGTCAAAAAACAAATAAAATGAGAAGATAAAGCCGACTTGCTGACGTGTCCCAGCCATCCCAATCTTTCCTGCGCGTCCCTAAGCGCTAGACGGCATGCATGATGAATATTAAACCATATGAAATAGGATTATTCATGAGTTTTCTTTTTTTTTTTTTGGTCATGAGTTAAATTCCATAATAATAAGATGCAACCTAAAATTCAGTTTATTTTGCTAAAAATAAATGATTTAAAAATATATATTTTTAAATGATCGCTTATATCTCTTGAAGTTATTAGTTAAATTGATAATAATTTATAACTAAACATTTTTATGGATAATGAAGATACTTTTCACTTATTCATTATCGTAAGTGATACAAATGATTATTTTTAAGAAAATATTTTTCAAGTGATATTCTTCTAGAAACAAATGCACCCTTAATTTCAGTTTTTTTTTTTTTTTCTTGGATTTTCTGTTTATTTAACAAATAGACAGTATCACATCATAAAAGAATGACTGAAAATTAATCATAATTGATTTCCCATTAGCAAAGTCAAGAAAAAAGAAAAGTATTGAAATGAATATTCTCTTATTTTCACTAATGGACAACACATTCTTGGCCACTGAGTTTCACATTATACTTCCCTCTTTCCACATTACTTGCAAATTTGTCTCATCATCCTAATCATTGCGGACTTTGGATTCTTCTAGAATTTCTTACCAGTGATTTCCTCTTTTGTTTCCTCAATTTCTCAAATTTAGTGGGAAGGAGAGAGGCAAGGGTGCCTACAAAAAAGGCAAAATTCTCAAGCTCATCAATAAAATACTATTTTGAAAAAAAAATATATAACTTGTTATAATATGATATTGAGAAGGTTGAAATCAAAATTCCTTTTGAGTACTTCAAGCATCGGAGGGTAAAGATGCGGCTTCTCGGGGGAGTAGAGGGCGCGCATGATAAAATTTCTACTTCTCTATTTCTTTGTTTTTCTGTTCTCCGGAACAGGTTTGAAACAGAAATCCGTTTGATAACGTATTTTAATTTTTCTATTTCTGGAACATATTTCTATTCCAAAAATAGATTTGAAAAAGAAATCAGAAACTAAAATTTTTAATTTCTCAATTTCCGAAATAGAAATTAAGAAATCAATTTCTGTTTGAAATTTTGTCATGCGCACCCCTAGAGAGCAATGAATGGTAAAAGGAAATAAATTAAAAAATATATATCAATTACCGAAAATATATATAATAATCAGAAAAATGGAGACTAAGATTTGTTAACGTGTATGATGTGTCCACGTGTTTCCTACTTTCAACTCCATTAATCGGGTGATACCGCTCTCCCTTGAGTCCTTCTCACCGTTTGTTGCGATAGCGCCTCTTCATAAGACTTTCTCCTCACTTTCTCTCCCTCCAGAAAATGCAATAGCGCCTGTTGACATGGTGCGCATTTACCACTCAGATATCAACATGTGTCCTGCGAGGGACCCGCTGGAAAATGGAGAGGCTGGTTCTCTCGACCGGCTCAATTCGGCTCGTTGGCAGAAGAACGGACAGACAGGTCAATGGGTCAACAAATGCGTGACACTCCCGCTCAAAACATCTCTCTCCTCACTTGAATTTGCTGGGTTTTTTCTCTCTCTCGCCTCGTAGGAGAACAAACAGAGAACGACCGCCACTTCCTCTGTTTTCTTCTCAGCCCATCCCACACCCTCTGCTTACGCCTTTCTCTCTCTCTAGACCCACAGCAACGTCGTCGATAATGGCCGCCGGGAGCCTCCGCTCTCCGGCACCCTTCCTCCTCCTCCTCTCCCTCGCCGCCTCCGCCGCCTCCGCCAACAACTCCGTCGTCATGGCCAAGATCCTCGCCACCCTCAAGCCGTCGGGCTGGTCCTCGAGCCAGGCCTACTGCAAATGGCGAGGCGTCAGCTGCGACTCCTCCTCCCGGGTCACCGCCATAGACCTCTCTTTCTCCTCCCTCTCCGGCGCCCTCCCCTCAGATCTTTCCTCCCTCTCCTAGCTCCAAAGCCTCTCCCTCTAGCATAACTCCCTCTCCGGCGCCGTCCCTTCCTTCGCCAGCCTCGCCTCCCTCCAGTCCATCTCCCTCGACACCAACAGCTTCACCTCCATCACCTCCGGCGCCTTCCAGGGCCTCACCAGCCTCCAGATCCTCAGCCTCGACCAAAATCACGACCTCCCCCCCTGGCAGATCCCGGCCGAGCTCAACGCCTCGACGTCCCTGACTACCCTCTACGCCGACAACACCAACATCACCGGCACGATCCCGGACTTCCTCGGAAACCTCCCTAGCCTGACGGATCTGAGGCTCTGCTACAACAACCTCACCGGGCCCCTCCCCTTCTCCTTCGGCACTTCATCGATCCAGAACCTCTGGCTCAACAACCAGGTGATGGGGCTTTCCGGCGGCATCAGCGTCTAGGCCGGGATGAACCAGCTGCGCCTGGTCTGTCTCCAGAACAATCAGTTCACAGGTCCGATCCCCGATCTCTCGCAATGCACTAATTTGTTTGATCTCCAGCTTAGCGACAACCAGATCACTGGGGTTGTGCCCGCCTCGCTGTTGGCACTCTCCAGCTTGAGGGATGTGTCCTTAAATGATAATAAGTTGCAGGGTCCCGTCCCTAGTAGTAGCAGTGGAATTGACATTAGCTATGGGGGTAATAACTTTTGCAACAGTGCGCCGGGCCCTTGCGACCCACAGGTTACTACGTTGCTTGAGGTGGCCAGTGCGTTGGGGTATCCGATCACGCTGGCGGATTCTTGGACTGGGAATGATGCTTGCCAGGGCAACTGGAGTGCCATTTCTTGCCAGGGGAAGCATGTGACCGCTGTTGCTTTCTCGAAGCGGGGGTTTAGTGGGACCATCTCGCCTGCATTTGCGAATCTCACCTTGCTCCGCACGTTGCTGTTGAACGATAATAATCTCACTGGGTCTATTCCGGAAAGCTTGACTACGCTGACTCAGCTTCAGGTTCTTGATGTGTCGAACAATAATCTCAATGGGTCGACACCGGTTTTCCCAGCCTCGGTGAAGTTGACTACTACTGGTAATCCGTTAATTGGTAAAACGGACACTGGTGGCGGAGGCAGCGGTGGTTCAGGCACGAATTCGACTGATGGTGGCTCACCTGGATTGTCAAATGGTTCTTCACTTTCAGGTGGTGTAATTGCTGCTGTTGTCGTAGGTGTCCTTATTTTCATCGTGGTGGTGTTGCTTGTCTCGTACAAATTCCGTTACATCATCCGACGACACAGGAAATTCAATAGTGTAGACAATCCAGAAATCGGGATGGAAGTAGCTAAGAATGGGGCCGGGAATGGTGTGAATGGTTATGGTGGGCTTCCAAGTGAATTGCGTAGCCAAAGCAGTGGGGACCATAGTGATTTTCCTGTTTTTAGAGGAGGGAATGTTAAAATTTCAATTGAAGTCCTTAGACAAGCGACTAGTAATTTTAGTGAAGAGAACATTTTAGGAAGAGGTGGTTTTGGTGTTGTTTACAAAGGGGAGTTGCATGATGGCACCAAAATTGCTGCTAAAAGAATGAATTCTGGGGCAGTGGGCACCGAGATAATTAAGGGATTCCAAGCTGAGATTGCAGTACTTACAAAAGTGAGGCATAGGCATTTAGTCATGCTTTTAGGGTATTGTATCGAAGGTGACGAGAGGCTTTTAGTGTATGAATATATGTCACAAGGGACTCTCGCGCAACATTTGTTCGAGTGGCAAGAGAAGGGGTATGCACCCCTGACCTGGAAGCAAAGGGTGACCATTGCTTTGGATGTTGCTAGAGGAGTGGAATACATGCACAGTTTAGCCCAACAAAAATTTATCCATAGGGATTTGAAGCCAGTAAACATACTGCTAGGAGATGACATGAGAGCCAAAGTTGCTGACTTTGGTTTGGTTAAAAATGTTCCTGATGGGAAGTCTTCCATGCAGACACAGTTGGCTGGAACTTTTGGGTATTTAGCTCCTGAATATGCATTAGGTAAATTGATCTCCGATGTTTCTTTCATCTAGATTACATAAGTGTGATATCTTTCAGTAGTAATAATGGATAGGAGTCTTGCAGACGAACTAGTGGACTTCATATCTATGTTTTCACCTCATTGTAGCTGGATGTTTTGTTCAGATTGAGCCTTATAATGGTAAGATTGATCAACACGCATTAATTAACTCAAATGTGCGTGATTGCTGTTAAAACATCTAAGTCAGTTCAATTGCTCTGATCCACTCTAGGGGGGATAGTGAAATCACCTGACTACAAATTGTTGATTAGAAACCAAGGGTGACTTCTTTATGTTACCCATTCTTGGGGCGCTTTTATCTTCTCTTAACATGAAATCTGAGCAGAGGCTTTTCTTTTCCTTATCGATGAAATTGCATTGAACTTTGTATGGGTCTTTTTCTGTCCGTACAGCCACTGGAAGGGTAACTACAAAGGTCGACGTTTACGCATTTGGTGTTGTCTTGATGGAGATCATTGCGGTAGAAAAGCATTAGACAACACCATGCCAGATGAGAGGGCGCACTTGGTCACTTGGTTCCGTAGAGTTCTGATTGACAAGGAAAACATCCTGAAAGCTATCGACCACACTCTTGACCCCGATGAAGAAACCTTAGAGAGTATAATCAAAGTTGCTGAGCTGGCTGGTCATTGCACTGCTGAGGAACCGTTCCGGAGACCAGACGTGGGCCACACTGTCAATATTTTGCGTCCCCTCGTGGAGCAATGGGAACCAAGTAGCCATGAAGAAGAAGAAAGCTCTGGTATCAACCTCCACGTGAGCCTTCCTCAAGCCTTAGGCACTTCCTCCAGTTCAACACTGTCCTGCTCCGATACGCAGTCTAGCATTCCACCAAAACCTTTGACGTTTCCAGACTCATTCAGTTCAACTCATTGCCAGTGAGGAAAGTAATGGGAAAAAATGTGGTCGGGCTGGCCATGTAAAGTATTTGATGAAGTGGGTTGCCAGCAGAAAGAGAGATTAAGATGCTCTCATAAAAAGTTGCTTCACGGCTGTCGAAATTAGACAATGCAGTTGGCTGTATGAGCTAGTGGTCACGATTGGCACCAGGGATTTAGCTTGGATAAGTGTATATTTTCCTTCCAATCCTGAGTCGGTACGAGTTCGCCATTTCTTTTTCCCCCCTTTTTGTATATCATACTTATTGAGAATGTACTTACATTGATAACAAAAGTAAGGACAAAATCAAAATAGTTTCCTAGTAAAATCGATACAACGATATAAAATAGTGTAAATAAAAATATTAACATATGTAAATTTAGAAAGTCACGGTAAAGTTGCCAAAAAAAATTCAAGCAAGTTAAATGAAAAGAATTTGAAATGAAGAAAATTGAAAAATACAGGTACGTATCAGTATTTATGTACTGGATAAAAAACTTTAACGAACGAGTGAAAGTAAAAAGGAAATATCCATATAAAAGTAAGATTAAAAGCAAATCGAAAATATTTTTGTACAAAAGATAAAAATGAAAAACACGTGTTATATTCTGCTTTTTCACAATATCCGTGCAAAGAGTGAGTTTTTCTAGTCCGCTCTACCAGGGCCACCTGCCATGGATTAGGTATCGTCGGCAATAATTAATGCCCGAAGACTTGACGTTGACTCTCTGTTCTTGGTCTTCCCCTTTCAAAATTAGTAGAGCCAGTTTGGTAAAAATGTATAAGATGACGTGGCTCTTTTGGGTTATGAAATGCATATTTTATAAATTGTAGAACTTCAATGTTGGCTGCGGTGGCTTCCTAGAAAGTCATCAAAGGCTGCTGAAATTTTAAAGTAGCCATAACTGTGAGGTATTTACAATATACTTTATAAAAGTCACAATTAGAGGTGTGTTAAGAAATCGAAAATCATCTAAATGGCACGAAATCAAGTCGAACTAGTACAAAACTGGCGGTTCTCATGAGGACTGATCTAGGTCCTAGTTTCAATCTAATGAAATCGGTGAGTAGCAATCCAATTCTTGATTGAACTTGACAAATATATATAATTTTTTTACAAAAATTATTTTCATTATTTAATTATTTTGTAGTTTTTTTACCAAGTCTCTCGAGTATGTGCCCCATATTTTTTTTCATTCTAATAATCTATTTACTTACTTTCTTAGCAAAAACAAAACAAACAAACAAAGAGGAAGGAGAGGACCTGTTGAAGATGTTCATAAATATTGTGGCACTTCATTGTCATGATACACAATTTAAGAGCCAATGGCTCATTTTAAGAGTATGATTAAATTAGTTGACGTTGAAAATAGACAGATCAAAGGACCTAATAATCGCATGGAATCGGACTGCACTAGCACAAAACCGGTAGTTGACATGGGAACTAGTACAGCTCATGGTTCCAATTTAATAAAACAAGTGAATATCGATACAGGCGTGGAATCGCCTACTTGGATTAGACTAGTACATATATATTAAAGAGAGAGAGAGAGAGAGAGAGAGAAGAGGAAATTCTATCTTGATTACTTAATTATTTTGTACTTTTTTAACCAATATATATTTATTGGATATTATCGACTAATTTTATCTTTTGACTGTGTAGTAGGATTAATCTTTTACTTTTTTTCTTCATTCTAATAATCTATTTACTTACTTTCTTAGCCAAAACAAAATAGACAAATGAAGAGGAAGGAGAGAATCGGTTAGAGATGTCCATAAATGTTGCAGCTCTTTATTGTCATAATACGAAATTCAATGGCTCATTTTAAGAGCATAATTAGGTCTCTCATTAGCCATTCCCTTGATTAAATTAGTTGATGTTGAAAAAAAAATGGATCAAGCGATTAATGTTTTAATTTCTTTTGGAGATTAGGACTTCTAATGTAGAGTCTAATTCTCCACATGTTCTCGATGTCAAGAAACCTTAAGAGGACCACATCATGACCTTAAATGACATTGAGTTCCTACTTAACGAGTATTGTCTATTGGTTCTGTTCTATATTTCTCAATCCCCACTCATAATCAATAGCTCGCTAATCAACCTGAATCTAAAGCCAAACAAATTTTGGTACTCTAAATAGAAACTAGGTTCATCATGATATAAATCAATAAAGGCAACTTTGTAGAGATTGGGAATCAGTTCTTGGGTGGATCTATAGAATCAACGAGCGGTTTATTGTTCCAAGCTTTTCAAAATTGGTCTTTAGTGGATAGTTTCTAATTCCAAGGTAGGAATCGACTATTCGGACCATGTTCATCTCCTATTAGAATATTTTTTCGCGACTAAAGTTATTATCAGAAATCTGTTCTGAATGCTAGTAAGTCATATGGATTTCGGTTTGTAATGAAAGAGGTTTCGAAAGATTCGTGGGAAGCAAATCCAATGATGGCCATAGGACAGAGAGGAGTGATTTTCACCATCGATCGTTAACCCTTTTAAATTTTTGGCGTGTTTCAATATCTTGTGTAAAAATTATGAAAGAATAATAAATAATTACGACAAATTGCGATCCGGAGATCCGTTCTTCAACACCATGCGAATGCCCCCATGATGAATTGACGTTTGGGATTAGGGCCAATATGTCTTTGGTAGAAAGTAACATTTATTTTCAGGGAGTTGTATATTAATTGGTGAAAATCTCGAGCTAATGCATATTAAAATATTAATGGGTCGCCACAGAATTGGAAAAATAGGCAACGCAGCTAGTTGTGCGAAGCTCCATCAGGAAAGGACATCAACGAGTATATGTTTAAATTTTCTTACGAATTAATTTTTTAAACTTTCATGCATTTAATTTGTTGGAAATGATTAGTTGATCGAAAACCATTTATATAAAAAAAAAAAAAAAATACATGTGCTCAAAGTTAGGAAATAAATTATCTAACCTGAAAAGGTAAAAAAATTTCGTAAAAAATAATTTTCTGAAAAATATTTTCATTTATCATGAAAATTTTTCCAAAAACAAATACGCCCAAAGTGCTTACAAGTTATGCTAGGATGAGACGAATATGATTTGTCTTTAGATGTCTATAGGATTCTTTTACTTGTGAAAAATGAATGATTCAAAAAATACATTCCTAAAATCGAGCACTCAAAATATCTAGCTAATAAAATATATTTTCATTATCGATAATTATTAATATATAATTTTATTTGTGAGCAATGAAAATATTTCTTGTTCTCATTGTTTTTTCAAATTATTTGTTTTTTGCAAAATAAATAAAAGGGAAACCTTAACTGCAGATTCTATGAGTTTTCGATCTCCTCCTACCTTCTTCAAAATTTAGTTTGATCTCCAATTTCATGTTGCTTTTTGTCCTTGTTCCTGTTTAGGAGCTTGACGAAAAGAGTTGTGACCAACAGCGCGGACACGTCAAGCGCACGGTCATTTTCCAATCCCTTTTTCACGTTCTTCCTTCTTTATCTCCTTTTTTACTAAATATAACACCTCCTTGGTCACCAAGTTTCGCATAATACTTTTTAATTCTCTCCCCCCCCACGCCCTCACCCTCCCAGCACCCCCTCACCCTCCCAGCAAATCGGTCTCATCCTCCTATTTCGGATTTTTGTAGAATTTTTAACTTTTAAAGTTATCATTTGAAGTGGATTGAGAAAATGAAAAAGTTAATGACAAAATTTATATCCGTATAATAAATTTATGATTGATTAAGTAATTTCTCCACTATAAACGTTACAATGTAATTGATGCTTTTGGGTATTGAAGCTCAAAGAGGATAAAGTAAACAAGAAATTTTATTAAAAACTGAAAAATTGTAGGTTTTGCTTAGGAAAAAGTTACAAGATTTTTCATCTATTTGATGGGGCCGTTTTGTTGCTCATTATTGTTGTTAATCACAGTCTTCATTGACCATATATGCTAAATAATTGTGAATTAGTAAAGTTTAGAAAAATCAAGAAGAAGAAGTAGAAGAGGAGGAGGTTAAAATAGCTTAATGGAGCTCCATGGTGCCTCGAAGCTCCATGGTGCCTCGAGAGAGCAAAAGAAAGTGAATCATCCTTGGTGGTCAAATTTGGGTTGGTTAGCGTGACGAAGCAAAGAAATTGTCCTTACCTTTGCAAGTCAGTCTTATCCTCCTAATTTTTGCCAACTTCTTATATCATAGAATTTTCATTTTTTAATTGCATTATTTTCTTTAGTTATCCCTATCAACTCAACGAATTCGTCTTTATCTTTTTCTTGTCTACGATTTTTCTCTGGATTAAATTATCTAATTTCCTAGAAAAATTTCAACTTTAAGTCTAACCGTAATTTTATTCCAATTTTTTTTGTCTAAAAAAAATAACCCAAACTTTAGATTCAGTCCCGAATTTGCCTCTATTTTTTTTAAAGAAAATACCCCAAAACCCGAATTTTGTTTTGTCTAAAAGAATCACCAACTTTCAATTTATTTTCAAATCTAGGCTCGTGGTGCAATCCCTACTTAATATGGCATTTACACATTGATAAGAGATCCACATTAGGAAGGTGACGTGAAAAGTTATCTCCAAAATAAAACTATTATAGAATATGAAAATTACGGACAACTAACGATGATTTTTGAATAGAGGACTAATGGAGGCAAATTTGAAACTAAAGTCAAAATTGATGATTTTTCTCTTAGATAAAGATAAAAAGTTTGAAATAGATTTAAGATTGAATTTAAAGTTGAGTTTTTTAAGTCAAATAAAAGTTGGGGACAAATTTGGACTGGACCTAAAGTTTTAGATTTTTTTCTAGATAAAAAAATTAAGAAAGAATTGGAACTAGACCTAAAGTTGAGAATTTTTTTTAGAGGGAATTAGTTCTTCATTAGATAGATTCCTAGTGATAGATTTACCATTTTTCATACCCTATTTTATTATTAGGCGCATCAAATTTTTTTTTTTTTGGCAAACAACAAAAATTTAAGGGGTAAATCCGAAATTCTTAAAAAATTAAGAAAGAAATTCTTCAAAACTTAAAAATCTAAATTATAATTAAAAATTGACCTAAGCCATCATATCTTTGTTTTCTCACATAACATCGACCCACGCGCAAATAAAAAGGCAAAAATGCAATTTAGCTCTTAAAAAATTTAAAATTTAATTATATAAAAATTGAGAGGGTAAAAAGAGGAAATTTTTCAAGCTTTTAAAATCTAACTTATATAAAAATTGAGAGGGTAAAAAAACGAAATTTTGTCAAGCTTTAATATTTCGAGATGAACTTCTTGTGGAGGAAGCAACTGCAAGCAACGGTCAAGGGGTCAAATAACAAATAAAATGAGAAGATAAAGCCGACTTGCTGACGTGTCCCAGGCATCCCAATCTTTCCTGCGCGTCCCTCAGCGCTAGACGGCATGCATGATGAATACTAAACCATATGAAATAGGATTATTCATGAGTTTTCTTTTTTTTTTTTAATGGTCATGAGTTAAATTCCATAATAATAAGATGCAACCTAAAATTCAGTTTATTTTGCTAAAAATAAATGATTTAAAATATATATTTTTTAAATGATCGTTTATATCTCTTGAAGTTATTAGTTAAATTGATAATAATTTATAACTAAATATTTTTATGGATAATGAAGATACTTTTCGCTTATTCATTATCGTAAGCGATACAAATGATTATTTTGAAGAAAATATTTTTCAAGTGATATTCTTTTCGAAACAAACGCACTCTTAATTTCAATTTTTTCCTTGGATTTTCTGTTTATTTAACAAATAGACAATATCACATCATAAAAGAATGATTGAAAATTAATTCGAATTGATTTCCCGTTAGCAAAGTCACGAAAAAGAAAAGCATTGAAATGAATATTCTCTTATTTTGACTAACGGACAACACATTCTTGGCCACTGAGTTTCGCATTATACTTCCTCCTTTCCACATTACTTGCAAATTTGTCCCATCCTCCTATCATTGCGGAATTCGGATTCTTCTAGAATTTCTTACCAGTGATTTTCTCTTGTGTTTCCCCAATTTCTCAAATTTAAAGGGAGGGAGAGAGGCAAGGGTGCCTACAAAAAAGGCAAAATTCTCAAGCTCATCAATAAAAAAAATAATATATAACTTGTTATAAGATAATATTGAGAAGGTTGAAATCAAAATTCCTTTTCAGTACTTCAAGCATCGGAGGGTAAAGATGCGGCTTCTCAGGGGAGTAGGGAGCAAGGAATGGTAAAAGGGGGTAAATTGAAAAATATATATATCAATTACCGAAAAAAAAAATATACATATATATATATATATATATATATAAAATAAGAAAAATAGAGACTAAGATTTGTTAACGTGTATGATGTGTCCTCGTGTTTCCTACGTTCAACCCCATTTTCCCCGGTGATGCCGCTCTCCCTCGCGTCCCTCTCACCGTTTGTTGCGATAGCGCCTGTTCATAAGACTTGCTCCTCACTTTCTCTCCCTTAAGAAAATATTTAGTGGTATGTGTGCCTCACGTCATCCGTTGACATGGTGTGCACTTACCACTCAGATATCGGCACGCGTTCTGTGAGGACCCGCTGGAAAATGGAGAGGCTGGTTCTCTCGACCGGCTCAATTCGGCTCGTTGGCAGAAGAAAGGACAGACAGGTCAACGGGTCAATAAATGCGTAACACTCCCGCTCTAAACATCTCTCTCCTCACTTGAATTTGCTGGGTTTTTTCCCTCTCTCTCTCTCTCGCCTCGTAGCAGAACAAACAGAGAACGACCGCCACGTCCTCTGTTTCCATCCCACCCCCTCTGCTTACGCTCTCTCTCTCTCTCTCTCTCTCTCTCTCTCTCTCTAGACCCACAGCAACGCCGTCGACAATGGCCGCCGGGAGCCTCCGCTGTCCGGCCCCCTTCCTCCTCCTCCTCCTCCTCCTCCTCTTCCTTGCCGCCTCCGCCGATGACTCCGCCGTCATGGCCGAGATCCTCGCCGCCCTCAAGCCGTCGGGCTGGTCCTCGAGCCAGACCTACTGCAAGTGGGAAGGCGTCAGCTGCGACTCCTCCTCCCGGGTCACCGTCATAAAACTCTCCTCCGCCTCCCTCGCCGGCGTCCTCCCCTCAGATCTTTCCTCCCTCTCCCAGCTCCAAAGCCTCTCCCTCCAGAGCAACTCCCTCTCCGGCGCCGTCCCTTCCTTCGCCGGCCTCGCCTCCCTCCAGTCCATCTACCTCGACAGCAACAACTTCACCTCCATCACCTCCGGCACCTTCCAGGGCCTCACCAGCCTCCAGACCCTCAGCCTCAGCCAAAATCTCGACCTCCCCCCCTGGCAGATCCCGGCCGAGCTCAACGCCTCGACGTCCCTGACTGCCCTCTACACCGACAACGTTAACTTCACCGGCACGATCCCGGACTTCCTCGGAAACCTCCCTAGCCTGACGAGTCTGAGGCTCTCCTACAACAACCTCACCGGGCCCCTCCCCTCCTCCTTCGGCACTTCGTCGATCCAGAACCTCTGGCTCAACGACCAGGCGATAGGGCTTTCCGGCGGCATCAGCGTGTTGGTCGGGATAACCCAGCTTAGCCAGGTCTGGCTCCAGAACAACCAGTTCACAGGTCCGATCCCCGATCTCTCGCAGTGCACTAATTTGTTCGATCTCCAGCTTAGCGACAACCAGATCACTGGGGTTGTGCCCGCCTCGCCGTTGGCACTCCCCGGCTTGAAGAACGTGTCCTTGGATGATAATAAGTTGCAGGGTCCCGTCCCTAGTAGCAGCAGTGGAATTCGCAGTAACTATGGGGGTAACAATAGCTTTTGCAACAGTGCGCCAGGCCCTTGCGACGCACAGGTTACTGCGTTGCTTGAGGTGGCCAGTGCGTTGGGGTATCCGATCATGCTGGCGGATTCTTGGACTGGGAATGATGCTTGCCAGGGCAGCTGGAGCGCCATTTCTTGCCAGGGGAAGAATGTGACCTCTGTTAATTTCTCGAAGTCGGGGTTTAGTGGGACCATCTCGCCTGCATTTGCGAATCTCACCTTGCTCCGCACGCTGCTGTTGAACGATAATAATCTTACTGGCTCTATTCCGGAAAGCTTGACTACGCTGACTCAGCTTCAGGTTCTTGATGTGTCGAACAATAATCTCAATGGGTCCATACCCTTTTTCCCAGCCTCATTGACATTGACTACTATCGGTAATCCATTAATTGGTAAAACGGACACTGGTGGTGGCTCACCTGGATCGTCAAATGGTTCTTCACTTTCAGGTGGTGTAATTGCTGCTGTTGTCGTCGGTGTCCTTATTTTCATCGTGGTGGTGTTGCTTGTCTTGTACAGATTCTGTTACATCATCCGACGACACAGGAAATTTAATGGTGTAGACAATCCGGAAATCGGGATGGAAGTAGCTAAGAATGGGGCCGGGAATGGTGTGAATGGTTATGGTGGGCTTCCAAGTGAATTGCGTAGCCAAAGCAGTGGGGACCATAGTGATTTTCCTGTTTTTAAAGGAGGAAATGTTCAAATTTCAATTGAAGTCCTTAGACAAGCGACTTGTAATTTTAGTGAAGAGAACATTTTAGGAAGAGGTGGTTTTGGTGTTGTTTACAAAGGGGAGTTGCACGATGGCACCAAAATTGCTGCTAAAAGAATGAATTCTGAGGCAGTGGGCACCAAGAGAATGAAGGGATTCCAAGCCGAGATTGCAGTACTTACAAAAGTGAGGCATAGGCAATTTAGTCATGCTTTTAGGGTATTGTATCAAAGGTGATGAGAGGCTTTTAGTGTATGAATATATGCCACAAGGGACTCTCGCGCAACATTTGTTCGAGTGGCAAGAGAAGGGGTATGCACCTCTGACTTAGCAAAGGGTGACCATTGCTTTGGATGTTGCTAGAGGAGTGGAATACCTGCACAATTTAGCCCAGCAAAAATTTATCCATAGGGATTTGAAGCCAGTAAACATACTGCTGGGAGATGACATGAGAGCCAAAGTTGCTGACTTTGGTTTGGTTAAAAATGTTCCTGATGGGAAGTATTTCATGCAGACACAGTTGGCTGGAACTTTTGGGTATTTAGCTCCTGAATATGCATTAGGTAAATTGGTCTCTATTGTTTCTTTCATCGAGATTACATAAGTGTGATATCTTTCAGTAGAAATAATGGATAGGAGTCCTGCAGATGAACTAGTGGACTTTATATCTATGTTTTCACCTCATTGTAGCTGGATGTTTTGTTCAGATTGAGCCTTATAATGGTAAGATTGCTCAGCACACATTAATCAACTCAAATGTGCGTGATTGCTGTTAAAATATCTAAGTCAATACAATTGCTCTAATCCACTCTAGAGGGGACAGTGAAATCACCTGACTACAAATTGTTGATTAGAAACCAAGGGTGACTTCTTTATGTTACCGATTCTTGGGGCGCTTTTATCTTCTCTTAACATAAAATCTGAGCAGAGGCTTTTCTTTTCCTTATCGATGAAATTGCATTGAACTTTGTATGGGTCTTTTTTCTATCCGTACAGCCACTGGAAGGGTAACTACAAAGGTCGATGTTTACGCATTTGGTGCTGTCTTGATGGAGATCATTACTGGTAGAAAAGCATTAGACAACACCATGCCAGATGAGAGGGCGCACTTGGTCAGTTGGTTCCATAGAGTTCTGATTGACAAGGAAAACATCCTGAAAGCTATCGACCACACTCTTGACCCCGATGAAGAAACCTTAGAGAGTATAATCAAAGTTGCTGAGCTGGCTGGTCATTGCACTGCCGAGGAACCGTTCCGGAGACCGGACATGGGCCACACTGTCAATATTTTGCATCCCCTCGTAGAGCAATGGGAACCAACTAGCCATGAAGAAGAAGAAAGCTCTGGTATCAACCTCCACATGAGCCTTCCTCAAGCCTTAGGCACTTCCTCCACTTCAACACTGTCCTCCTCCGATACGCAGTCTAGCATTCCACCAAAACCTATGACGTTTACAGACTCATTCAGTTCAACTCATTGCCAGTGAGGAAAGTAATGGGAAAAAATGTGGTCGGGCTGGCCATGTAAAGTATTTGATGAAGTGGGTTGCCAGCAAAAAGAGGGATTAAGATGCTCTCATAAAAAGTTGCTTCACGGCTGTCGAAAATAGACAATGCAGCTGGCTGTATGAGCTAGTGGTCACGATTGGCACCAGGCAATTTAGCTTCGATAAGTGTATTTTTTCCTTCCAATCCCTAGTCGGTACAAGTTCACCATTTCTTTTTCCCCCCTTTTTGTGTATGATCTTTTGATTTATTTTTATTTTTTTTTGGTAAAGGATCTTTTGTTGTTTTTTCGTTCTTGGATTCTCTCAGGAAAAGATTGACTTGTGGATTCTAATCAGAGAAAGCAATATTAAATTTGCCTGAAAGTGTGTTCCTACACTCAGCATGAACATATTAGGAAAACACAACATAATATTTAGGTACCGAAAGGATGCTAATAGAAATATTAGCGTATCAAGAAATCCCCTAAACGGAGCACCAAAAGATGATGTAAAAATGCTTCGTTTGTCCGGTCTTTAACATTCCATCCCAAAATGTTTGGGTTCCAGAGCATCGGGTGCTCCCGGAGGGCTAGTGATGCGGAGCGCTCGCCTTCATCCCGGGCCTTCAATGTCTTGCTCCGTCGACGACGTCAGGCATCGGCTAATACCCCATTCCCCCTATTTAGTTGCACATCCTGCTCAGCTTTTCCCACCCTCCAGACCTGACTTGCCGCCTTTCTCGATGACAATGTCGACCGGTCCGCATGGTTCAGCGTCCTCCAGCATCTGAACCACGCCTCTCATGGTGGGTCTCAGTGAAGGAAGCCTCTCCGTGCACAGAACCGCGATCCTCAACACCTCGATGGCCTGGAGACAACGCGAAAGCAAACAAGATGGAGAATGACGAAGAGAGTCTAAATTTTAAGTGAGTGGCATCGTTTTGTCATGAAGGGCCACCTCATTATCTATGTTAAATTTTCTTTTTTATTCTTTTCTTTTTTATAAAAAAAAAAAGTCACATAGAAAATAACATTTTCTTGAAAAAAAGTTACGTAAAATTTTTTTATAGGAATTTATCGCTGAAAATACTTATATGATTGTTTATCCTCCAACACAATATAAAGTAACCAATTTGAAAAGTTTTGATGCTAAAGTATGTACTTATAACTCTTCTACTGTCTTTGCAAGAATTATTGGACTCAAATATATTTTGGATTTTTCATGTTGGAAGTTGGTCAAAACCGTGTAGTTATAGATGCCTTTGTTTTTAGTTGTGACAGCAAAGCTTATCTTCTCGGCAAGACCAATAGGTTCCACTGGCAAACACATCCATCAAGTTCAACGTCGATGGCTCCTGGGTAGAAGGGAAGTGTAGAAGGATCAGTGGCTGGAGTTTGTAGATCAGAATGGGTTTTTTTCTTGCTGGTTTTGCTAAAACAGTTCGTGCGGCTTCTGCAAGAACTGCCAGTTTATGAACACATCCAGTGCATAAATTTGCCATCATGGCAATTTGCTAATTGTGCCAAGCACCGTGACTTCGGTCTCGATGAAACATGGATCATTTGTCAAGCATTCCTGAACCGTTTTCAGCGGCATGAAAGACGGCCAACCCCACCACACAATGGAGCTACTGAACAATGTAGTCCGAGCTGCAAAATATCAACGACAAAGCAAGAAAGCAGAAAATTACAGTTACGAAATATGAGGGATTCCGACAGTTTCTAACCATACAAACTACATGAACAAATCAAACAATGGCCTTGAAGAATCTCTTCAAGGTGAGGCGGAAGGTTATCATCAAGTTGTTTCATTTGCCAAAGGTAGTGCATCTAAGATTTGTGACAGCTCCAAAATAAATACTGAAAAGTAACAAGACAGTAGACAAAAACCCCATGCAATGCAGTACAGTGATATGTTGACAAACATCGAGTAGTACAGTCATATGCATGACTCACTGTAAGGGGGGAAAAAGCGCAATCTTCAGGCATTTGCATAGTCAGTCAACACTCAAGGAAACCAAAAGCTAAGTGCAAATGGTGTTGAAGAACAAACATGCATGTGCACGTTCCTGTCAACCTTCCAGTCATCCCCTTCTACCCTCAGAATACCACACTGCACTAAAGATCAGGGATTACAGAAGAAAGATTATCATTATAAGGATCTGGTGCCAGTTAAAGTTTGATTCTAGCATAATAAAAAGCGAGACACCAAGGAGTAGGTATCGGGACAAAGTGTTAGAAAAAACAAATTTAAAAGCAGAAAATGCCAAGTGTAATTGGAGGATGACGTGTGTTGCCGAATCTTGGTGTGACGCAATGCCTTAGCGAATCTTGACGTCAATTGGACAAGACGCTTCTACTGCGCAACACAAAAAGTCACTAAGAAGCGCATTAAGGGAATTAAAACTGATGGGAATTCCTTATTGACACTAGCAGGACTGACACTGAATATGTTTCTCAAAATTTTTCCATGAACAATAAAATATTTTGCACCTTCTGTTAGATATCTATGCTGGGAAGGTATGCCCCTAGTTTTCTGTTCATATTGAGTAATTTGTACTAATTGGAAGAAAGAAATGAAAATGCGGTTTAGGTGGTGAGCAGGAAAAAAATTGATTCTGTTGAACTCTTGATGAAGGGAAGGGGAAGATCCTCCAAGCTTCCACTGTTGCATGTTCCTCTTCTATTAGGATTTAGAATGTTTCAAAGCATCGCTCAAGATGTCATTTCCACGTTGGATTGTCTTATTCAGACAGCAATTCCAAAAATTGTTCTCCATCATTTGGGATTTCGTGTATGATATATCAAAAGATGAACTAACGTAGGTTTCGTCATCTGCAATTGTATCTTTGGGGGGAAAAAGCTATTTAACAGATTGTTTGCTCCCAATAGAAACTAATGATTATAAGAGAGAAGATTATGTTCTTTAAGACAATTTCTCGTAATTAAAAACATGGCAATTGAAAGAGGAGCAGGACTATTGTTTCCTCTCCTTTTCTCTATAGCTCTTCCATATTCATCTCATACTTCAGTTTTATAGGGACTAGGGAGAACTTGAGCAAATTGCATTCGATTCCAGAAGTGATCTTCATGGTGCTTCGACATAGTGCCTATACTAATGACAATGGCTGGACTACAAAGCACAAAGGGAGGGAGGAGAGAAGAGTGCATAGTCAATGAAGACCGCCCAAGTTCGTCTAGGGTTTAGGGAATGTTCCTAGGGATAGGCGAGATGGTAATTGCGCCGGATTCTAGAGTTCTCTCGGCGTAAATGCCGGTAGTTGGTAGGTTGGAAGATTCGTTCTCGTCCACTAGATCGAATATCAATCAATGGTTGTAATGAGAGGACTACTAGTATAAAAGGGGGTGCCCTTGCCCTCATTGCGATCATCCAAGCCATTTTGATGCCGAATTTGGAAATGGCTACGTGCAGGTTTCGCTGCCCTCGCCGGACGCCGGCTAGGGCCGCCCTCGCCGGCATCGGGCGAGGGTGGCCCTCGGTTGGGTCGGGCGAGGGCCTACCTCGCCAGCGTTGGGCGAGGGCCTACCTCGCCAGCGTTGGGCGAGGGCCTCCCTCGCCAGATCGGGCGAGGGTTAAGAAGGAAGAAAATAGGCATGCATAGAGTCTGAGTCTTATACTGAATAAGATCTACTGATCTGACGTTTTGAGGTAACAACTAATCCATTTCTTTGTGCTCTCACACTTCAAGCAATAACTTATCTGTGCATTTGCAGCGAGACTCTGATTCAAATTAAAGCATTCTTCAAAATGGGGGTTCTCCTCAAATCTCGCTACTGAACCAATTGATGTTATATTATCTGAAGAACTTCTGTTCATGTGTTCCTAATGCGCCAGGTGGTGTCTGCAATCACTAGGAAATCGTGACTGAGCATGACGGTGGAGCAAAAGTGTAATAACCTCAACAGAGAGCGCCGCCACAAGAAAATAAAATAAAACAAAACGTAGAAGGGAAATTTCCCTGGTCTTTTCCCATAACCATTTTCAAGGGGAACTCCCTCTCGGTGGCTTTTTCAACACAATATTACCATCCTCTGTGTCTGATAACCCGGCTCTTTGCCTCGTCGAGAAGAAGTATCTTTGGATCTTTCACTATAGCACGTGCAATGGCCACCCGCTACTTCTGCCCACCGGATAACTGGATTCCACGCTCGCCTACTAATGTGTCATAACCCTGCAGAGTCATTGTGATGTCGGTAACATGCCATTGTACCGTATTTAGTGGTAAACCTTTCATAGCTTTGTTCGTTGGAAATTACTTCTTTTCTCTCTATCCACATTTTCTACTGCCTCTTGTTTCCCTCTGTCAATTCTACTTGTGAGATAGAGGGAGTGTGAGAGAGGTCACTTGCCCCAATGGCCACCCTTCCAACGTGGAAAGGGGATATGAGGGGTTCAAATCCCCACCTTCTTAAAGGGAAGTTGAGGTGGGGACGAGTAAGTTTCAGGAGTGGGTTTCAACTCCCATGCCTTGCACGAGGCAGGACAAAAGTCTAAGAGTGAGTGTTAGAATAGGCATAGAGTAGGACTGACAAAAATAAAATAAAATAAAATAAAATAAAATAAAATACTCGGAATAGGCAAAGAGCAAACTTCAAAAAGGCTTCTGCTAATATGAGGCTGGGCCGAGCCCAACCCGAAAGGAAGTAGCCCATGGGCTTTTTCCTTCTCGCTCTTCATGGGCCATTGCTTGGTCAACCCGGCCCAATCGCACCGCCCGGGTTAAACCCTCGATTCCCACCTCCCTTCCCGTCGCCCTTCTTCTCTTCGTCTCCCCGCTAGTCTCTCTCTCCATCGTATGTTCTCCACCTTCCCACGCCGACACCCCCGCCGTCGCCCTCGCCCTCGCCCTCGCCCTTCCGGCCGTTGTCCCTCCTCGCCTCCAGTTCGTCTCCGCAGGTCGCCTCCTCCCTCGCCGTAGAAGATCTTTGGAGGCATACGGAAGCGAGCTCGGTCGACCGGAAGCCGACGCCGGTCGTGGCCCTAGCCACCAGCGCCGATGACTCCCAGGTCGCGGCGGCGCGCGAGGACGGCTCGCTCGAGATTTGGCTCGTCTCCCCCGGGTCCGTCGGGTCAAGTCCCAAACCTACATATTTGGTTGCATAGGAATCGAGGGAACACTTCCGACCCTCGATTGGGTTTTCTAGCCAACTCCCAAAATAAGGCTAATGGTGACTCCTGTCTTATTTTTAGATTGTCATAAACAGATAGACCATATAAATAAACCTGTCGCGCGAAATATGAGTTTCTATTAAACTCACCATAGTTTAGCATATTCGATATGGAAGTAACCCAAAAGATTAAGTGATGCCATTCTTATGGGCGAGATGTACTATCGAGAGAGCTATCATGCTAAAGGTACCCTTAAATCCGATATCTACACCCGATCCCTTCTTCTAAGATGTGTCGCTCATGTAGGTATGGATCGCGATACTTCGCTGTCACGCAGGGTAAAAGCTTGAGAGAGCTCACGATCTCGTGGAGGGAACTTACGAGAGGCTTGATCCAAAAGACGAGGTAATGACGTCTTCTGGAACGCGAGCCGTGAAGGAACTCTCATGATTAAATACTCTTAAACCCGACCTTTCCCCCCTTTTTCTCTCCTCATGATGATGAGGGATTCGAAGGCGGCGAGATCGGGTCGCGACAGCTATATAGTCTACTTTTTTTTTTTTTTTACCTGATAAGCTAGAAGGACGACATATATTCCAAGCAAATAGAATGAAACTTGATAGAGATTTGCATACTTTTAAAATGACCTGAGCTACTCATCTCAAACCTTCGTTGCCAAGGTTATTGTGATTCTTAAATTTGGTAAAGCTCTTCCCAGCAAAAGCAATTTGTTTATCCTCACGCTTTGTCTACATCAGCAGAGGGACCAAAAAGGTTCAAGCCTCTTTTGCATACTCACATTCAAGTACCTGCTAGTCTTGGTGCCTATAATTATAGATGAACTAATTAAGAAAAGTAAGGATAAAAGAGATTACCTAGAGCACTCAATCAGGAAAAGAGAATATTAATTGGAAACCAGAAAGATGATTAAAGAACGTATTGTCATCGTGTCACAGCACGGACAACTTAAACACTAACTAGAAACTAAACATGCTCTGTAACAAAATTCCCGAAGAGCTAGAGAATGCAATAACAGAACCCAATATAGAACAAAATGAAACATAAGCCAAAAGATTGCCGATTCTAATTGACTTTATTGGTCACCATGCCTATGAGATCAGTTAGAGATTGATTATATACCATCTTGCTGAAGCAAAGTCTTTTGACCCAAAGAAAAACTATATGTCAAAAGGAACCTATACTTCATCCAGACAACCATGAAACTAATTACTATCTATTGTCTAGCTAGAGAAAAGGAATTTGAAATGTAACTTTCTTTTTCACCGTCCGTCAAGATGTAATGTCACACATTTTAATCTGCACAGAGCATTTAACTTCAACATACCCCAATCAGAGCAACAATTCATGCCTTCGCAAATTATAGGTCACAAACAATGGGTTCGCTAGAATCTACAGTCAAATTAAAAAAGAAAATTATCAAAAATCATTTCCAATCTATCTTAAAAATCGAAACCATAGACGGACTTGCGGACCAGGACTTTCCCATGGCAGGTGCAGTCAAACAATCCACATATTCCCGGGTCACATCAAAATCCTTTGAACTGGCCTGATAAACCTGAGCTGGAATTTTATCCTTGTTTAGGCTCAATTCTCTCATGAAACTGTGTTGCAGCAAGTGAAAAGGAACTGATGATAGAACACATATCTCGTCAAAATAAACAGTATTCCTCTCATCCATCTCCATGTTATCTTCCTTCACGTTACTGGATAGAACTTATGAGCAGTTGATTCATATGCATTGGTGATATCTAAGGCCTATGGAACTCTTCAGAAGAAGCATATTCTAAGCTAGCCACAAAGTATTCAGAATGGGATCTCTCGAATGACCTTTTCTCTATTTCAAATTGAGTGAATAAGCAAGTACTGCAACCCCATTAACCATATCAATCACAATAATAAAAAATGCATGGATGTGGGACAGACATACCTCCAAGTCTCAGCTTACCAGCCAAATGTCCAAGCGCGAATTCGACATCGTGTAGTAAATGCAAAAACAACCATCTTAGCTTCTTGGAAGGGATGACTTGGGACCTCCAGTGTATTAACCACGCCAGGACAACAGTTCTGCGAATTTTTGCGTAACTGTTTCTTTGGCAAAATAGCTTGTGAAATCCAGGCAATCTGAAACAAAAAATGGCTAACTCCTCGAACTATTGTAATTGGTCAACCTGAAACACTATACATGTGCCCATGTATATCTGTGCAAAGCCCTTATCTACCATCTCCTCTCTGATTACATGGACTTACTCTTTCCTTTTGCATTCCTATGTCTGTGATCGCAAATAACATGATTGCATTCCATGGAGCTCACAAAGGTAAAGCATCTTGAGCTTACGTAGGTTTGAAAATAAGGGGTTTTTGAGTTCGAAATCAAAACAGGGCGAAGGAGAGGGAAAAGAAAAAAAGAGTGTTTGTATAGTTTCAAAAGAAACGAACTTCAACAGAGAATATGGTAATAAAAGAACAAGATCATTTTGAGCTTACCAACGGCAGAGGAGCTTCTCACATGGCGGTGTCGAAACAGGGATACGGGTTGGGCGAAGACAAGAACAAAGTCACCAAGGAAAAGTTTAAAAAAAAAAAAAAAAATGAAGCTTCCTCTTCGTCGCTTGATTTCCCAAAATCCAGTTGAGAGAGAGGAGCGAAGCGCACACAAAGTTCAACTTCGTTGGCTAGGCTACACTGGAGGCGGAGGCGGAGGCGGCGGCGGCGACAGGACCCAGCTGCGACCGGCAAGGGCTCTTGAGAGAGGCGACGTGCTAGAGGCTTATCTGAGTAGCAGCTGTGACTGGAGAGGCTTTTGGAGTGGGAGGCGGAGGCGAAGGTCTGGACGCGCTGGAGAAAGAAAGAAGCGTCTGGCTTCTTCTTCTCTAAGAAAGAACCTAAAAAGCCTTAAAAATTGAAAAGAGGTGAGATAAATTTTTAAACGGGAGTTGGGCAATTATTGTCGCGTCCCATCTCTGCCAGCCGGCAGAGAAAAGAGAAAAAAAAAAAAAAAAAAAAACCCAATTTTTATAGATTTTTTCATTTTACAGCCGGTCCAAGTCCAAGGCCACGTGGTGACATTTCAATGGAGCCACTTCAACTCACGCGCACCACGTAAAACGCTGACCTGGTTGTTATCAACCACTGAATATTTTCTCCCTAGAGAGGAGGAGACATAAATTTTGCCTTTTGAGGACATACACGATGGCTATTGAACCGCACGAAATAGGATTAGTCATGAGTTTTTTTTTTCTTTTCGGTCATGAGTGAGATTCTATAAATAATAAGATTCAACCGAAAACTCTATTGATTTACGAAAAATAAATGACTTAAATATTATTTTTCTATAAATAATTACTTATATATTTTTAAAATAATTAATTAATAGAGAAGATAATTAATTCCTACTCAGATATTATTTTTCACCAATAATAATTTATAATTAAATATTTTTGTAAACGATGAAGATACTTTTCATTTATTCATTTTTGTAAGTGATATAAATAATTATTTTTAAAAATATTTATATTTCAAGTCATTTATTCTTCTAGAACAAATGCGCCCTTAATCCCAATTCTTTTTATAGGTTTTCTCTTTATTTTACATATAGACGGCATTACATCATAAAAGAATGATCGGAAATTAATCCTAATTGATTTCCCATTAGAAAAGTCAAGTAAAAAGAAAAGCATCGATATTCTCTCATTTTGACTAATGGATAACACATTCTTGGCAACGAATGCTTTCCCCCTTTTCAGAAATCTGTCTCATCCTTCTAATTATTGCTGATTTTGCATTCTTTTAGAATTTCTTACGTGTGATTTCCTCCTTGATTAAATGGATCAATCATAGTGATTTTGCAATTTCTCAAATCTATCAGGAGGGAAAGAGGCAAGGGTGCTGACAAGAAAAGGCAAAATTCTCTAGCTCATGAATAAAATACTGTTTTGAAAAAAAAAAAAAAAAAAGTTAAGATTTAACTTGTTATAATATAAAATCGAGAGGGTTGAAATGAAAATTCTTTTAGAGTACTTTATCAAGTATTGTACAGTAAGAGCCTGTTTGTTAAAAAAAATTTTTGTTCCTTGGAACAAAAGTTTCTATTCTTTTGTTATGGGGAACGAAAAAGAATAGAAACGTGTTTGGTAAAACTTTTGTTCCTAGGAACAATAAATTTATTTTTTTTTCGAGAATAGATTTGGAATAGAAACAAGTGTTAGAAAAAATTAGCTTCTTGTTTCTGGAAACAATTTCTAGAATCAATTTTTCTCTCTTTTTTTTTCTTCTCTTTCTTCTTCTTCTTCTTCCTTTTGCCGGTCGCTAGCCTAAGCGCGGGACGAGGGCCGGCGACCTTATCGGAGCGTCACCGGCCCTCGAGAATGCCGAGCCATAGCTTACGATAATGAATAAGCAAAAAGTATCTTCATTATCCATAAAAATGTTTAGTTATAAATTATTATCAATTTAACTAATAACTTCAAGAGATATAAGCGATCGTTTAAAAAAAAAAATTTTTAAATCATTTATTTATAGCAAAATAAACTGAATTTTAGGTTGCATCTTATTATTATGGAATTTAACTCATGACCAAAAAAAAAAAAAACTCATGAATAATCCTATTTCATATGGTTTAATATTCATCATGCATGCCGTCTAGCGCGTAGGGACGCGCAGGAAAGTTTGGGATGGCTGGGACACGTCAGCAAGTCGGCTTTATCTTCTCATTTTATTTGTTATTTGACCCCTTGGCCGTTGCTTGCAGTTGCTTCCTCCACAACAAGTTCATCTCGAAATATTAGAGCTTGACAAAATTTCGTTTTTTTTTACCCTCTCAATTTTTATATAAGTTAGATTTTAAAAGCTTGAAAAAAATTTCCTCTTTTTACCCTCTCAATTTTTATATAATTAGATTTTAAATTCTTTTGAGAGCTAAATTGCATTTTTGCCTTTTTATTCGCGCGTGGGTTGGCGTCATGTGAGAAATTAAAGGTATGATTGCTCTGGTCAATTTTTAATTATAACTTAGATTTTTAAGTTTTGAAGAATTTCTTTCTTAATTTTTTAAGAATTTCAGATTTACCCCTTAAATTTTTGTTGGTTTCCAAAAAAAAAAGTTGATGCGCCTAATAATAAAATAGGGTATGAAAATGGTAAATCTATCGCTACAAATCTATCTAATGAAGAATTAATTCCTTATAATAAAAAAATCTCAACTTTAGGTCTAGTTCCAATTCTTTCTTAATTTTTTTGTCTAGAAAAAAAAAATCTAAAACTTTAGATCTAGTCCAAATTTGTCCCCAACTTTTATTTGACTGAAAAAAAGCTCAACTTTAAATTCAATCTCAAATCTATTTCAAAATTTTTATCTTTATCTAAGAGAAAAATCATCAATTTTGACTTTAGTTTCAAATTTGCCTCCATTAGTCCTCTATTCAAAAATCATCATTAGTTGTCGGTAATTTTCATATTCTATAATAGTTTTATTTTGGAGATAACTTTTCACGTCACCATCCTAAAGTGGATCTCTTATCAATGTGTAAATGCCAGGTTAAGTAGGGATTGCACCATAGGCCTAGATTTGAAAATAAATTGACAGTTGGTGATTTTTTTAGACAAAATAAAATTCGGGTTTTGGGGTATTTTTTAGACAAAAAAAATCGAGGCAAATTCGGGATCAAATCCAAAGTTTGGGTTTTTTTTAGACAAAAAAATTGGAACAAAATTAAGATTAGACTTAAAGTTGGAAATTTTTGAGGAAATGAGATCATTAATCAAGAGAAAAATCATAGACAAGAAAAAGATAAATATGAATTCATTGAGTTGATAGGGATAACAGAAGAAAATAAAGCAATTGAAAAATGAAAATTCTATGATATAAGAAGTCGGCAAAAATTAGGAGGATAAGACTGACTTGCAAAGGTAAGGATAATTTCTTTGCTTCGTCACGCTAACCAACCCAAATTTGACCACCAAGGATGATTCACTTTCTTTTGCTCTCTCGAGGCACCATGGAGCTTCGAGGCACCATGGAGCTCCATTAAGCTATTTTAACCTCCTCCTCTTCTACTTCTTCTTCTTGATTTTTCTAAACTTTACTAATTCACAATTATTTAGCATATATGGTCAATGAAGACTGTGATTAACAACAATAATGAGCAACAAAACGGCCCCATCAAATAGATGAAAAATCTTGTAACTTTTTCCTAAGCAAAACCTACAATTTTTCAGTTTTTAATAAAATTTCTTGTTTACTTTATCCTCTTTGAGCTTCAATACCCAAAAGCATCAATTACATTGTAACGTTTATAGTGGAGAAATTACTTAATCAATCATAAATTTATGGGTTAATATCCTGAAAAACCCCAAACTGGTACACTTGTGATAAATTTACCCCAAACTATTTTTTTGACCATGAAAAACCCCAAACTGGTATACCTGCGACAAATTTACCCTGACTGACTACCAAAAACCCCAAACTGGTACATTTATGATAAATTTACCCCAAACTAATTTATTCGACTGCAAAAAACCCCAAAATGGTAAATTTGTGACAAATATACCCTATGCTCAATTCGATTAATACCACAAAAAATCACAAAAATTGTAAACGGTGACAAACGGAGCTTAAAATCCTAAATTGGTATACCGGTCAACTGTTACGTGTCATTTAATTTAATAATTTGATAATAAAATTTAACGAAAACTAACATAGGGTAAATTTGTCATAAATGTATCAGTTTGGGGTAAATTTGTCAAAGGTATACCAGTTTAGGGTTTTTGGTGGTCAAAAAAATAGTTTGGGGTAAATTTGTCACAAGTGTACCAGTTTGGGGTTTTTCAGGGTATTAACCCTAAATTTATTATACGGATATAAATTTTGTCATTAACTTTTTCATTTTCTCAATCCAGTTCAAATGATAACTTTAAAAGTTAAAAATTCTACAAAAATCCGAAATAGGAGGATGAGACCGATTTGCTGGGAGGGTGAGGGGGGGGGGGGGAGGGAGAGAATTAAAAAGTATTATGCGAAACTTGGTGACCAAGGAGGTGTTATATTTAGTAAAAAAGGAGATAAGGAAGGAAGAACGTGAAAAAGGGATTGGAAAATGACCGTGCGCTTGACGTGTCCGCGCTGTTGGTCACAACTCTTTTCGTCAAGCTCCTAAACAGGAACAAGGACAAAAAGCAACATGAAATTGGAGATCAAACTAAATTTTGAAGAAGGTAGGAGGAGATCGAAAACTCATAGAATCTGCAGTTAAGGTTTCCCTTTTATTTATTTTGCAAAAAAACAAATAGTTTGAAAAAACAATGAGAACAAGAAATATTTTCATTGCTCACAAATAAAATTATATATTAATAATTATCGATAATGAAAATATATTTTATTAGCTAGATATTTTGAGTGCTCGATTTTAGGAATGTATTTTTGAATCATTCATTTTTCACAAGTAAAAGAATCCTATAGACATCTAAAGACAAATCATATTCGTCTCATCCTAGCATAACTTGTAAGCACTTTGGGCGTATTTGTTTTTGGAAAAATTTTCATGATAAATGAAAATATTTTTCAGAAAATTATTTTTTACGAAATTTTTTTACCTTTTCAGGTTAGATAATTTATTTCCTAACTTTGAGCACATGTATTTTTTTTTTTTTTTATATAAATGGTTTTCGATCAACTAATCATTTCCAACAAATTAAATGCATGAAAGTTTAAAAAATTAATTCGTAAGAAAATTTAAACATATACTCGTTGATGTCCTTTCCTGATGGAGCTTCGCACAACTAGCTGCGTTGCCTATTTTTCCAATTCTGTGGCGACCCATTAATATTTTAATATGCATTAGCTCGAGATTTTCACCAATTAATATACAACTCCCTGAAAATAAATGTTACTTTCTACCAAAGACATATTGGCCCTAATCCCAAACGTCAATTCATCATGGGGGCATTCGCATGGTGTTGAAGAACGGATCTCCGGATCGCAATTTGTCGTAATTATTTATTATTCTTTCATAATTTTTACACAAGATATTGAAACACGCCAAAAATTTAAAAGGGTTTACGATCGATGGTGAAAATCACTCCTCTCTGTCCTATGGCCATCATTGGATTTGCTTCCCACGAATCTTTCGAAACCTCTTTCATTACAAACCGAAATCCATATGACTTACTAGCATTCAGAACAGATTTCGATAATAACTTTAGTCGCGAAAAATATTCTAATAGGAGATGAACATGGTCCGAATAGTCGATTCCTACCTTGGAATTAGAAACTATCCACTAAAGACCAATTTTGAAAAGCTTGGAACAATAAACCACTCGTTGATTCTATAGATCCACCCAAGAACTGATTCCCAATCTCTACAAAGTTGCCTTTATTGATTTATATCATGATGAACCTAGTTTCTATTTAGAGTACCAAAATTTGTTTGGCTTTAGATTCAGGTTGATTAGCGAGCTATTGATTATGAGTGGGGATTGAGAAATATAGAACAGAACCAATAGACAATACTCGTTAAGTAGGAACTCAATGTCATTTAAGGTCATGATGTGGTCCTCTTAAGGTTTCTTGACATCGAGAACATGTGGAGAATTAGACTCTACGTTAGAAGTCCTAATCTCCAAAAGAAATTAAAACATTAATCGCTTGATCCATTTTTTTTTCAACATCAACTAATTTAATCAAGGGAATGGCTAATGAGAGACCTAATTATGCTCTTAAAATGAGCCATTGAATTTTGTATTATGACAATAAAGAGCTGCAACATTTATGGACATCTCTAACCGATTCTCTCCTTCCTCTTCATTTGTCTATTTTGTTTTGGCTAAGAAAGTAAGTAAATAGATTATTAGAATGAAGAAAAAAAGTAAAAGATTAATCCTACTACACAGTCAAAAGATAAAATTAGTCAATAATATCCAATAAATATATATTGGTTAAAAAAAGTACAAAATAATTAAGTAATCAAGATAGAATTTCCTCTCTCTCTCTCTCTCTCTCTCTCTCTCTCTCTCTCTAAATATATATGTACTAGTCTAATCCAAGTAGGCGATTCCATGCCTGTATCGATATTCACTTGTTTTATTAAATTGGAACCATGAGCTGGACTAGTTCCCATGTCAACTACCGGTTTTGTGCTAGTGCAGTCCGATTTCATGCGATTATTAGGTCCTTTGATCTATCTATTTTCAACGTCAACTAATTTAATCATACTCTTAAAATGAGCCATTGGCTCTTAAATTGTGTATCATGACAACGAAGTGCCACAATATTTATGAACATCTTCAACAGGTCCTCTCCTTCCTCTTTGTTTGTTTGTTTGTTTGTTTTGTTTTTGCTAAGAAAGTAAGTAAATAGATTATTAGAATGAAAAAAAAAAAAATATGGGGCACATACTCGAGAGACTTGGTAAAAAAACTACAAAATAATTAAATAATGAAAATAATTTTTGTAAAAAAATTATATATATTTGTCAAGTTCAATCAAGAATTGGATCGCTACTCACCGATTTCATTAGATTGAAACTAGGACCTAGATTAGTCCTCATGGGAACCGCTAGTTTTGTACTAGTTCGGCCTGATTCGTGCCATTTAGATGATTTTCGATTTCTTAACACACCTCTAATTGTGACTTTTATAAAGTATATTGTAAATACCTCACAGTTATGGCTACTTTAAAATTTCAGCAGCCTTTGATGACTTTCTAGGAAGCCACCGCAGCCAACATTGAAGTTCTACAATTTATAAAATATGCATTTCATAACCCAAAAGAGCCACGTCATCTTATACATTTTTACCAAACTGGCTCTACTAATTTTGAAAGGGGAAGACCAAGAACAGAGAGTCAACGTCAAGTCTTCGGGCATTAATTATTGCCGACGATACCTAATCCATGGTAGGTGGCCCTGGTAGAGCGGACTAGAAAAACTCACTCTTTGCACGGATATTGTGAAAAAGCAGAATATAACACGTGTTTTTCATTTTTATCTTTTGTACAATTTATTTTCGATTTGCTTTTAATCCGACTTTTATATGGATATTTCCTTTTTACTTTCTCTCGTTTGTTAAAGTTTTTTATCGAGTACATAAATACTAATACGTACCTGTATTTTTCAATTTTCTTCATTTCAAATTTTTTTCATTTAACTTGCTTGAATTTTTTTGGCAACTTTACCGTGACTTTCTAAATTTACATATGTTAATATTTTTATTTACACTATTTTATATCGTTGTATCGATTTTACTGGGAAACTATTTTGATTCTGTCCTTACTTTGGTTATCAATGTAAGTACATTCTCAATAAGTATGATATACAAAAAGGGGGGAAAAAGAAATGGCGAACTCGTACCGACTCAGGATTGGAAGGAAAATATACACTTATCGAAGCTAAATCGCCTGGTGCCAATTGTGACCACTAGCTCATACAGCCAGCTGCATTGTCTAATTTCGATAGCCGTGAAGCAACTTTTTATGAGAGCATCTTAATCTCTCTTTCTGCTGGCAACCCACTTCATCAAAATACTTTCCATGGCCAGCCCGACCACATTTTTTCCCATTACTTTCCTCACTGGCAATGAGTTGAACCGAATGAGTCTGGAAACGTCAAAGGTTTTGGTGGAATGCTAGATTGCGTATCAGAGGAGGACAGTGTTGAACTGGAGGAAGTGCCTAAGGCTTGAGGAAGGCTCATGTGGAGGTTGATACCAGAGCTTTCTTCCTCTTCATGGCTAATTGGTTCCCATTGCTCCACGAGAGTATGCAAAATATTGACAGTGTGGCCTATGCCCGGTCTTCGGAACGGTTTCTCAGCAGTGCAATGACCGGCCAGCTTAGCAACTTTGATTATACTCTCTAAGGTTTCTTCATCGGGGTCAAGAGTGTGGTTGATAGCTTTCGGGATGTTTTCCTTGTCAATCAGAATTCTACGGAACCAAGTGACCAAGTGCGCCCTCTCATCTGGCATGGTGTTGTCTAATGCTTTTCTACCGGTAATGATCTCCATCAAGACAACACCAAATGCGTAAACGTCGACCTTTGCAGTTACCCTTCCAGTGGCTGTACGGACAGAAAAAGACCCATACAAAGTTCAATGCAATTTCATCGATAAGGAAAAGAAACGCATCTGCTCAGATTTCATGTTAAGAGAAGATAAAAGCGCCCCAAGAATGGGTAACATAAAGAAGTCACCCTTGGTTTTAATCAACAATTTGTAGTCAGGTGATTTCACTATCCCCCCTAATGTGGATCAGAGCAATTGAATTGACTTAGATATTTTAACAGTAATCACCCATATTTGAGTTAATTAATGCGTGCTGATCAATCTTACCATTATAAGGCTCAATCTGAACAAAACATCCAGCTACAATGAGGTGAAAAACATAGATATAAAGTCCACTAGTTTGTCTGCAGGACTCCTATCCATTATTTCTACTGAAAGATATCACACTTATATAATCTCGATGAAAGAAACAATAGAGATCAATTTACCTAATGCATATTCAGGAGCTAGATACCCAAAAGTTCCAGCCAACTGTGTCTGCATGGAATACTTCCCATCAGGAACATTTTTAACCAAACCAAAGTCAGCAACTTTGGCTCTCATGTCATCTCCTAGCAGTATGTTTACTGGCTTCAAATCCCTATGGTAAATTTTTGTTGGGCTAAACTGTGCAGGTATTCCACTCCTCTAGCAACATCCAAAGCAATGGTCACCCTTTGCTTCCAAGTCAGGGGTGCATACCCCTTCTCTTGCCACTCGAACAAATGTTGCACGAGAGTCCCTCGTGGCATATATTCATACACTAAAAGCCTCTCATCACCTTCGATACAATACCCTAAAAGCATGACTAAATGCCTATGTCTCACTTTTGTAAGTACTGCAATCTCAGCTTGGAATCCCTTCATTCTCTTGGTGCCCACTGCCTCAGAATTCATTCTTTTAGCAGCAATTTTGGTGCCATCGTGCAACTCCCCTTTGTAAACGACACCGAAACCACCTCTTCCTAAAATGTTCTCTTCACTAAAATTACAAGTCGCTTGTCTAAGGACTTCAATTGAAATTTTAACATTTCCTCCTTTAAAAACAGGAAAATCACTATGGTCCCCACTGCGTTGGCTATGCAATTCACTTGGAAGCCCACCATAACCATTCACACCATTCCCGGCGCCATTCTTAGCTACTTCCATCCCGATTTCCGGATTGTCTACACCATTAAATTTCCTGTGTCATCGGATGATGTAACAGAATTTGTACAAGACAAGCAACACCACCACGATGAAAATAAGGACACCTACGACAGCAGAAGCAATTACACCACCTGAAAGTGAAGAACCATTTGACGATCCAGGTGAGCCACCACCAGTGTCCGTTTTACCAATTAATGGATTACCGATAGTAGTCAATGTCAATAAGGCTGGGAAAAAGGGTACGGACCCATTGAGATTATTGTTCGACACATCAAGAACCTGAAGCTGAGTCAGCGTAGTCAAGCTTTCCGGAATAGAGCCAGTAAGATTATTATCGTTCAACAGCAGCGTGCGGAGCAAGGTGAGATTCGCGAATGCAGGCGAGATGGTCCCACTAAACCCCGCCTTTGAGAAATTAACAGAGGTCACATTCTTCCCCTGGCAAGAAATGGCACTCCAGCTGCCCTGGCAAGCATCATCCCCAGTCCAAGAATCCGCCAGCGTGATCGGATACCCCAACGCACTGGCCACCTCAAGCAACGTAGTAACCTGTGGGTCGCAAGGGCCCGCATTGTTGCAAAAGTTATTACCCGCATAGCTAATGTCAATTCCACTGCTACTACTCGGGACAGGACCTTGCAACTTATTATTTTCCAAGAACACGTATTTCAATCTGGGGAGTGCCAAGTGCGAGGCGGGCACAACCCAAGAGATCTGGTTGTCGCTAAGCTGGAGTTCCAACAAATTAGTGCATTGTGAGAGATCGGGGATTGGACCTGTGAACTTGTTGCTCTGGAGCCAGACCAGGCGTAGCTGGGTCATCCCGGCCAACACGCTGATGCCGCCGGAAAGCCCCATCACCTGGTTGCGGAGCCAGAGGACCTGGATCGATGAAGTGCCGAAGGAGGAGGGGAGGGGCCCGGTGAGGTTGTTGTCGGAGAGCGTCAGACTCGTCAGGTTAGGGAGGTTTCCGAGGAAGTCCGGGATCGTGCCGGTGATGTTGGTGTTGTCGGCGTAGAGGGCAGTCAGGGACGTCGAGACGTTGAGCTCGGCCGGAATGTGCCAGGGGGGGAGGTCGAGATTTTCGCCGAGGCTGAGGATCTGGAGGCTGGTGAGGCCCTGGAAGGCGCCGGAGGTGATGGAGGTGAAGCTGTTGCTGTCGAGGAAGATGGACTGGAGGGAGGCGAGGCCGAAGAAGGAAGGGACGGCGCCGGAGAGGGAGTTGCCCTGGAGGGAGAGGCTTTGGAGCTGGGAGAGGGAGGAAAGATCTGAGGGGAGGGCGCCGGAGAGGGAGGAGAAAGAGAGGTCTATGGCGGTGACCCGGGAGGAGGAGTCGCAGCTGACGCCTTTCCAGTCGCAGTAGGCCTGGCTCAAGGACCAGCCCGACGGCTTGACGGCGGCGAGGATCTCGGCCATGACGGCGGAGTCGTCGGCGGAGGCGGCGAGGGAGAGGAGGAGGAGGAGGAGGAGGAGGAGGAAGGGGACCGGAGAGCAGAGGCTCCCGGCGGCCATTATCGACGGCGTTGCTGCTGGTCTAGAGAGAGAGAAAGGCGTAAGCAGAGGGTGTGGGATGGGCTGAGAAGAAAACAGGGGAAGTGGCGGTCGTTCTCTGTTTGTTCTCCTACGAGGCGAGAGAGAGAAAAAACCCAGCAAATTCAAGTGAGGAGAGACATTTTTTTGAGCGGGAGTGTTACGCATTTGTTGACCCATTGACCTGTCTGTCCTTTCTTCTGCCAACGAGCTGAATTGAGCCAGTCGAGAGAACCAGCCTCTCCATTTTCCAGCGGATCCCCCATAGGACGCATGTTGATATCTAAATGGTAAATGCGCACCATGTCAACGGGCGCTATTGCAACACATACCAATGAATATTTTCTGGAGGGAGAGAAAGTGAGGAGCAGGTCTTATGAACAGGCGCTATCGCAACAAACGGTGAGAAGGACACAGGGGAGAGCGGCATCACCTGGTTAATGGGGTTGAAAGTAGGAAACACGTGGACACATCATACGCTTTAGCAAATCTTAGTCTCCATTTTTCTTATTATTATATATATTTTCGGTAATTGATATATACTTTTTAATTTACCTCTTTTTATCATTCCTTGCTCTTTAGGATGCGCATGATAAAATTTCTAGAACAGAAATTAATTTCTGGTCAGAAATTGATTTCTCAATTTCTGTATCGAAAATTGAGAAATTTTAACTTCTGATTTCTTTTTCTAATCTATTTTTGGAATAGGAATATGTTCAAGAAATAGAAAGAATTTCAGATTTATCCCTTAAATTTTTGTTGGTTGCCAAAAAAAAAAAAAAAAAAAAGTTGATGCGCCTAATAATAAAATAGGGTATGAAAAATGGTAAATCTATGGCTACGAATCTATCTAATGAAGAACTAATCCCCTATAAAAAAAAAAAATCTCAACTTTAGGTCTAGTTCCAATTCTTTCTTAATTTTTTTGTCTAGAAAAAAAATCTAAAACTTTAGATCCAGTCCAAATTTGTCCCCAACTTTTATTTGACTGAAAAAAACTCAACTTTAAATTCAATCTCAAATCTATTTCAAACTTTTTATCTTTATCTAAGAGAAAAATCATCAATTTTGACTTTAGTTTCAAATTTGCCTCCATTAGTCCTCTATTCAAAAATCATCATTAATTGTCCGTAATTTTCATATTCTATAATAGTTTTATTTTGGAGATAACTTTACGACAGACCTCACCGTCACAGACCCATCCTTCTTTGGCATCTCCTTTCTTAGCCTCCTCCCCAGCTGCTTCATCGACTTCGTCTAACTCGTTTTCAGTTGCTTTCTCTTCTTTAACAGCACATTTTGGATGGAGATTAAAGTCACACTCCTCGCAATAATATGACCACCCCTCCCCTTCCTCATCACAGCCATCACAAGTGTACGGTCTCCTCTGAGCCGGAACGAGCTCGCGCTCTTCATGCAAAGGATGCTTCAACTTGGTGCTGCGATTGAGGGGGGGCATGCAGATTTTTGTCAAGACCCTTACTGGGAAGACCATAACTTTGGAATTTGAGAGCTTGGATACCATTGATAATGTCAAAGCTAAGATACAGGACAAGGAAGGCATTCCCCCAGATCAGCAGAGGTTGATTTTTGCCGGGAAGCAACTGGAGGATGGCCAGACACTGGCGGAATACAACATTCAAAAGGAGTCGACTCTACATCTTGTGCTTCGCCTCCGTGGTGGAATGCAGATTTTTGTCAAGACTCTGACCGGAAAAACCATCACTCTGGAGGTGGAGAGTTCAGACACCATCGACAATGTGAAGGCGAAGATCCAGGACAAGGAGGGCATCCCTCTGGACCAGAAGAGGCTGACTTTTTCCGGGAAGCAACTGGAAGACGGGAGGACACTGGCCAATTATTGTTAAAGAACAAAGATAAAAAGACACAGACTATCTATGTTGCTGATAGTAGAAAAGCAAAGTCTGAGACTGATACTGAAAGAGTAAGGGCTGTGGAGCTGCTGAAGACATGAAGTAGCTGGAAGGACATGAAGTAGAATGAAGATTTAAGTTCGAAGTAAGAAGCAGAAGCTGAGCTGGCAATATAGAAGCTAAAACGCAACTCGAAGAGAGAAGCAGAAGCTGAAGGAGCTACACGTGTGACAATATAACAGTGTAGTTATTCTGTTTTTAATCTTGTAACTGAAGTTGTTAAGTCAGTTTTAGAAAGACAGTTTAAGATCAGTTCCAGAGATGGATTCAATGATGAGCTCGACTCTCTGTTTTTCAAGCTTTGTTGTGTACTCTGTTCCTCTGTTCTTGGAAGAAAGTTTCATACGGTAGAAACAGAGAAAGGAGAGGATGAAGAGAAGTAGAGAAATGTTTGATGTATGAACAATTCATTCTGTAATTCACAATATACAGAAATCTTTCTTTCATATACATCTTGTTCTCTGTCTTTTATTTCTTCACAATTATAACATCCGGAAAGAGTCAACTCTGCACTTGGTCCTTCGCCTGCGCAGCGGCGTTTAAGTCTCTTTGTGAGAAGTTTTCATCGAGTCAAGCTCTGTGTTTATCTAGTTTGGTCGGTTCTAATGTTTGGCTTTATGTTTGGGTAATAATGTCTGCTTATGGATGGAATTGGTATGAATAATATTTTTAACTTCTCTGGTTTGATTATCAGTTTGATGGACATGAGTTGATCTAGTATTCTCTTATTTGAGGGTCGTGGCTTTTGAGCGTTGTTTCAGTAGTTGAACTCGTATATTCCAGTTATTAGTTTCTCTGTTGCATACATATGTATGAATGTGGCTAAGCAATTGCTTGCATATGGCGAAGCAATGCTTTAAAAACCCGGCTGAACGACTTTTAGTTGCTTTTGGGAAGGAAAAGCGATATAAATCAGGCTGCATTATCTCTCTTAGGCGAAAGATGAAACATATTGGCATAATACAGGAAGCAAATATGTGCTTCATGTCTTAAATTACCAGATTTACCATAAGATGCCTTGTTTTTTTCTCTAATGGCAGTTGGACTTCTTTTGCAGCGCTTTTTCAGTTTTCTGGTCTTGCTTTTTCGATCAATCATTAGAAAAAGTAGCATCGAGCCAGACTCGGGAGACTTGATCCAGTATCACTAATTCAATCAATTGATCTGGATCTAGAGTCACTATCTACTGATATAACATGTTCTATAACGTGCGAATCTCAAAGCTGCATCTCCTGAGGGAGAGCCGGAGCTGCTTGGTACAATCAATGCCAATCACAGATAATTGGAGCCTACCGCTCTGCTTGGCACACGGCTCACGATAAAGATTTTATTACGACAGCGAATTGTCAAAGTCACATAATAACACACCCAAAGTCTGAATCTACATCCCATATACGAATACTCCGCAGATCAAAGCTCGAAATACATCCACCCACATAATGAAACAGGGAGAAAACTGCTTCGAACGAGTCATAGAAGACAGAACTAAGAAGTAACTTTTAGGCTTTGTAACAGACTTCGCCATCACAGACCCATCCTTCACCGGCTTCTCCTCCGTCCTTTGCCTCCTCCCCAGCTGCTTCATCGTCTTCATCTTCTTCTTCTTCTTCTTCATCATTCAGCTCGTTCTTAGTTGATTTCTCCTCCAACTTCTTGAGATGTTCGGCAGTAAAAGGATAAGCATCGGCCCCGTGGTCTGATATAAGATCCCTTGCTTCTTTAGTCAGTGTCCGGCCTGTCGGGCCAATGGCTATGAGCGTGGGGATCCCATTGACCTTGAATTTGCGATTCAGGGATTTCTTCCTCTCGTCGCCAAAGGGGAGAGCCAGCCACGGCATTTGAGCAAAGTAATCGTCGAAGGCAGCTTGGTCCTTGTCGCTGGAGATGAAGATCAGCTCAAGGGCATTGTTTTTGGCCTTGATCTTTTCGTATGCCTCTGTGAGCACAGGCAGGAAAGCACGGCAAGGAGGGCACCAGTGTGCCGAGAAGTAAAGGAGGACAGTCTTCCCTACCAAGTCCGATACAGGAATCTGCAACCCAAGTTAAGAAACGACATTATGAACCACGAATCGATGGAAAAGGCATGCGAAACTGCATATACACGGAAATGATTTTTCTGGTTACAAACCTGGTTTCAACCTTTCCTCACCTCAAGTAACCCAAGGGATGACGAAATTTAGGGCTATAAAAATTTCCAAGTCACCACTTTCTTGGAAAGAAAAATAAATATACCTTGGTTCCATCCTTTCCAACGACGAAATCTCGATCCCCTGAAACCAAGATTGACTCCAAGGTCTGAGATTCTTCCCTTTTCCTCTGTATCTCTTCAAGTTCTGCAAGCTTTTCTGGAGTGAATGGGTAAGCTTCAACCCCATGCTCTTCGACGGTTTCAGCAACATTGGAATGGAGAGTCTTCCCATCAGGACCGATTATGACCAGAGTGGGTAGGGTCGAGAGCTCGAAGTGCCTAATCAATTTCTCACATTTTTTGTCTTTCAATGGTAATGAAAGCCACGGCATGCTTCCAAAGGCTTGGTTGAATGATTCTTCGTCATCATCTAGAGGTATCTGAACGATCTCAAATCTCTCTCCTTTGGCCTTCAGCTTCTCATGAACATCCAGTAAAATTGGCGTGAAATCAACGCATGATTTGTACATGGACAATGAGAAATATAGACCCACGGTTTTCCCTTCAAGCTCAGCAATAGGAACCTAGTTCGACCACACGACTAGATTAGTAAAAGAGGATGGAAAACCGAATCATGAGTCCATGCGACCGTCAGTTTCAACTGCATCAAAGATCTTTTTAGCTTACCTTCTTCCCATCGGATGAAACGACGAAGTCACGAGACCATCGACCAAAAGAGAGGTCACTGATTGGTTTCTCTTAGCAGCTTCTTCCTGGTCATCCAGAATTACAAGGTGGGGTATTCCCCTCACCTCAAACAATTCATCCAAGCTATCACGCTTCTCCGAGTCGGAGAACGGGATTGCAAGCCACGGCATCTTGGAAAAGTATCCACTGAAGGACTCTTCATCCTCATCTGCAGAGATGAAAATGATCTCCAGATCACCTTTTGGGGAAAGTTCATTGTACACCTCCGCCAGAGTCGGGGTGAACCACTGGCACGGACCACACCACGACGCGGAGAAGTATCAGCCGATCTTCTTCCCCTTCAAGTAGAGCTGGCAATATGGGTCAAACACCCATATTATGACTCATTTTTAGTTAAATGGGTCATATATGGTTCAAGTGTAGGTTAGATATGGATCAGAAATGGGTCAAGTAAAAATTAGATATGGGTCAGAAATGGGTCAGTGAATGTAAAACATAAAAAAAAAAAATAGTCTAAATGGGTTATAAGGAAACCCATTTTAAAGTTTAAACCCTTGGTCTTTTTCAAATTTATAAAAATATTTTTTTAATAAAAATCGAAATTATAATTATTTTTCATATTTCAATTTTTTTCTTTTTCTTTTTCTTTCTTTTTCTTTATTTCTTACCGGCCGTGGCCGTTGGCCGACGATAGGCCTCGCTAGATCGGCACGCCGAGGCCCCTCGGCGACGCCGGCGAGCTCGAGCCTCGCCAGATCCAACTAATTCTTTCCCCCGTGCAATCCCTTTCCCCCTAATTCTTTTCAATCCCTTTCGGCAAGATTGAGCCCCACCCGATGCCGGCGAGCTCGATCTCGCCCTTTGTGGCCCGATCGTCGGCCATCGTCGTGGTTGGCGGTAGGCCAAAGGAGAAAAAAAAAAAAAAAAGAAAAAAATATATATAAAATTAAAAATTATATTTTAAAAATTAAAAATTCTATTTTTAAAAATATTTTAAAAAGAATTATAAAAATTTTCCATTAAATTTGTATTGCATAAAAATTGTTAAAAAAAAAAATCGTATTACATAAAAATGTTTTAACAATAAATAGGTTTTAGCAATACAGGTCGGGTCGGGTATGGGTTGGATACGAGTCGGGTCGGGTATGAGTCATTAAATTTACACTACAAGAATATGAGTTAAAACGGGTTAAAAGGGTCAAATATGAGTCGACCCATTTTTGACCCGACCCATACCCGACCCGACCCACCCATTTGCCACCTCTACCTTCAAGCTATCAACTTTAACCTAATGCAGGACAAAAAGATTCCTAATTTGAGTTCTTTCATAACGATAATCAGCAAGCAAGGCACACTAATGTTAATTGACCACCTCACAAAATCCTTATATCGCTCATGATACACCCAAATAACCAGAGAAGCACTTCAGTTAAGCGCTCCTCATTAATTCAATCGCAATTCCACAATCTCGTCGACCAAAATAACTAAACCACATTGAAAAGGCAAGCATTCACACTAAATCGAATCCATACATACTGCGTCCACGTGACTCTATGTATAAATCTTTCTTCAAAGAGTCATAAATCAATTACTAAAAGTGTATTTGAGTTATAAAATTTTCAAAAAGTGCAATCAAATTGGTCCAATCAAATCTTTCTGATAATTGCATTTTTTTAAAAAATTCTATAACTCAATTAATTTTTCATGACAAGTTTAAATATTTAATAATACTTTGTGAAAATTTTATTACTCGATTATACTCTTGTAACGAATTTTAGGATTTCATTATGCTTTTTAAAAATTTGAGAACTCAAAATAAATTTGAGAACTATCAATGCATTTATCCCTATAATAAAAGTTAAAACTTTAAGTAATTTGAAATGTTTAGTTTTATTTCACTAATTTGCGTTTTGCCTTTTCCATTAGCACGTGGGCGTCAATTGAAAAACGAAAGGGTACAATTGCTCAACTCGAGTAAATAAGCCTGAGAGTGTCAATTCGCTTTTGCCTCGCTTGAACAAGTTAATGAGTGCCTTCCTAATCCGAATAAAAAATAAATAATAAATGGAACATTAAAAAAAAAATGGTGAAAGGTCGTCACCTTTGCCCTAGTAGAGAAAAGATAATGTTATTTATTTATTTTCACTAATATTCTTTTTGTCGGGCGATATTAAAAAGGGTTAATACCCTAAAAAACCCCAAACCGAAAGTACACACCGTGACAAATTTACCCCAAACTAATTTTTGACCATGAAAAACTCCAAACTGGTATACCTGTGACAAATTTACCCCGACTAACAAAAAAAAACCCTAAACTGGTACATTTATGACAAATTTACCCTCAACTAATTTATTCGACTGCAAAAAACTCCAAACTGATAAATTTATGACAAATATACCCTTCGCTAAATTGGATTAATACAAAAAAAAAATCACAAAAATTGTAAAATGTAACAAACGGAGCATAAAATCCCAAATTAGTATATTAATCAACTGTCACGTGTCATTTAACTTAATAATTTGACAATAAAATTTAATAAAAACTAATAGAGGGTAAATTTGTCACAAGTGTACCAGTTTGGGGTAAATTTGTCAAAGGTATACCAGTTTGGGGTTTTTGGCGGTTAAAAAAATAATTTGGGGTAAATTTATCACAGGTGTACCAGTTTAGGGTTTTTCAGGGTATTAACCCTATTAAAAAATACTATGCAAAAACTTAATGGCCAAGAATGTGGTTGGAAAGTCAAAATGGGGCAAAGAAGAAAAGCACAAAAAGGAAGGTTGGAGAACGTCGGTTGTCTACGCGAGGACGAAATGGATGACGTCGTCAAAGGTCGGATGGTGACGTGTGCGTCGTGACGTGTGACGCGATTGCTCCTCGTCGAGACGCGGCACGTGCAAAAGGCATCGAGAATATTCCATAGTTGATGCTTCTTTTTTTCTTTGGGTGTGAGTAAAATACATTAATGCAATCGCTTACAAGTACAGTTCTCTAACCTTGACAAAAGAAATGATAATAAAAATTTAGGACCTGACTAAATTATTAAAAAGTTAAAATTTTAAAGGAAAAAAAAGACCTTAAAAAATGTTTGAAAATTCCCCTCATTATAAAAATTTAAAATTCATATGCCTACCTTCCATTTTATTTGTGAAAATGTATGTATATCCAAAAACGGACCCCATCTCAAATTGGGTTGAATAGTTTTCTCGCAACAACTTCAATTGTGAGAATGAATTATCCAGCTCTCATAAAGTGATAAGTAAATATATCACAATCACAGTCATTTTGAAATTATAGCAGCTTACAATAACTTTTAATAAGTTGCTTCACTTGATATTAAGATCTATAGTTTTACAAAAAGGATCAGTGCCACAAAAAATCTTAAATTAGTATATTCATTACTCATTTTTTCAAAATAATTTTCATACTACCAAAGAAAAGGGCAATGTTTTTTTACCCCTCTTTTAGGTTGTATGCTCCTTTTTTTAGTTGTTTGACTATATTATCCGTTGTGAAGCCCATCACTTTTTATACAACTTTACAAAAGTGATTTTGATTTTATTATTATTATTATTATTATTATTATTATTATTATTATTATTTGGTAACACATTGTATTTTGTTTCTTCCTTTTTCTCTGGGCGAGTCCCACTTTCTTCATCCTTCTTCTTTCTTTCCATGCCTTTAACATCTTAGTTCTCTATTCTTGCAAATCGTCTTTCTATTTTCTCTTTTGCAGGCCATTTCCTTCTTTCAATGCCTCAGATTCGTTCTTCATCTTCTCTCACAAATCTCTCTCGTAACTGCAATCTCCAAACGAACTGTTTACTTCAATACTCAGACATGATACTGAAAACTGCAATCAAATTAAATTATTAATTCGAATCTCGCTCCATATTACCTAAATGAACACGACTTACCTATTGCCCTCAATTTTTATGCCTACATATGGTGGAGACACCTTTTCTTTCTCTAGACACTCACGTGTGCAAAAAGAAGAGAAAAAGGAAGAGAGAAAAACAATTCTTTTCAATTTTACCTTTGATGGTGCAATAAGATCTAGGTACGGCGGAGAAAAAGGGCTTGTTGGAGTGGTCACTAGTGAACCCAATGTCGGCTAGCGAAAGTGTAAAGGACGACGAACTTGTCATCATAGATTGAAAAACAGAGGCCGATGGAGTTTGTGCAAAAAGAAAAAGAGGGAACAATGGGAGGCACAAAAAGAAAAGAATGACCAACAAGAGAGAAAACAAAGAGACGATTTGTAAAAGTGGATACTGAGATGTCAAATGCGTGAAGAAAAGAGGAAGAAGGAAGATGGGACCCGCATGAAAAAACAAGAAGAAGAAACAAAACTAGAAACGTTCACCAAATAATGGAAATATGTTCGGCAGAAGTCACCAAAAACATCGAGGAAGTGCGATTGAGTGCAAAAACTTACAAAAAGTGCAATCAAATCCAAAAACTTGTCGAGTTGGTTCAATTGAGTCCTAAAGTTAACACCGTCAATAAAGTTAACGGAAATTGCGACGTGGCGCGAAAATGAATTTTTATTTTATATATGGTTTTTAAATTATTTTTTATTCAAAATCTTTTAAAATTAGATTAAAAACTAAAAAGAAAAACTAAATTTATTAGAAAAACAAAACTGTTCAAAAAAAAAAAAAAAAGGCCATAGGAGGACCTTCCTCCGCCACCCATCGCCGGAGGGGCGGCGGCGGGGTGGCCGGCCCTTGCCGGCGAGGCCTCGCCGGCCCCGTGGTGAGGGCCGGCCACCCCGCCCGGGTCGGGCGGGACGCCGAGATCCGGATCTGGGCACGCCGGCCCCCGCGAGGGCGGCGAGGCCTCGCCGTGGGGCCGGCATGCCCAGATCTGGATCAGGCGACCATCGCCCGTTGTCGGCGACGGGGGCGCGTCGTCCTCTTCGGCGTCGTCCGACGAGGCCTTGTCGGGTGAGTCCGAGGAGGAGGAGCGGCCGCGGCTCGGGCGAGCGGTCAACGAGGAGGACGAGGAGGAGTTCGAGGCCGTCGCCGCTCCGCCGGCTCTGCGGCGAGGGCGAGCCGCCGCCCCGTCGCCGACGACGGGCGATGGTTGCCCGGATCAGGCACGCCCGGCCCCGCGAGGGCGGCGAGGCCTCGCCCACGACGGGCTATGGTTGCCCAGATCACGGGCGTCCTCGCCCGACCCGGCGGGGGTGGCGGCCCTCACACAGGGCGGCGAGGCCTCGCCCGGCGAGGGCCGGCCACCCGCCGATCGCCGGCCCCTCCGGCGATGGGCGGCGGCGGAGCTCCTCCGTGGCCTTTTTTTTTTTTTTTTTGAACAGTTTTGTCTTTTTTAAATAAATTTAACTTTTCTTTTTAGTTTTTAATCTAATTTTTAAAGATTTTCAATAAAAAATAATTTTAAAAATCATATATAAAATAAAAAACTCATTTAAAAGATGACGTCGGCGCCACGTCGGCAATTTCCGTTAAGCTTTATTGACGGTGTTAACTTTATGACTCAATTGAACCAACTTGACAAGTTTAGGACTGATTGCACTTTTTGTAAGTTTTAGGATTGATCGACTTCTGATAGTTTTAGACTTACAGTGAACATATCCCATGGAAAAAGATCACTATTATAAAGTTGTACTAGAACTAGTTCTCATAAAGGATGATATGGTCAAAATACCAACAACAAAAAAAAAAAAGGATTGAGTGTTTAAACTAAAAGAAAAGTGAAAAAAGCGTGGCCTTAGAAAAAATTCAAATCACTAAAATCTTACCTTGACAAGAGATCTCTTGTGTTTCAAAAATAAGTCAAAATCCCTCATTTTTCGTTGAGGTTTTTTGCAATTGGAGACGGAAGGAGGGAGGAGGATCATTTTTGGTTCCTAATTTCTACTCTCAACTCCTTTTTCTTTCAATCACACTTCCCCAAAATAATATCATTTAGAAAACTCATTTATATTAAATCATCAAGTTAGATTCATATCATATCCCGATCATCTTAATTATTTGTTATGTGCATTTCAACGTTGGCAATTTAACTGGAATATTAGACGGAAGTTAAATGGAAAATAGATTTGTCGCAAGTGCATTAATTTCGAATTTTTTATAATGTGAAAAAAAATTTAAGAAAAGTAATATTGACATGAAATTTTTAACGGTATTAATCCGCACCACATGTCACATCATGCCACCTCAAATTTTGGTACCAAACTGGCTTCGCGAATTAATAATTGCCGACAGTGCTGAACCAGGGCAGGCCGTCCTGGGAAGAGCAGAATATGAAGCCTCAGTCGTGCACAGGCATTGAGAAAAAAACAAGAATATAATCATCATTGTCCCCCACTTCAAAGCCACGTGTCCTCTATTTTCTTTTTTTTTTTCCTATATTTTTTTCTTTGCATTTGCTTCGAATATCACTTTTTCTTTGCTCGTTAAATGTAAGTACATAAAAAAAAAAAAAAATGTAAGTACATACTTATTGCTATTTATTGTTACCTGCAATTTTTCAAATTTTTCTCATTCGATATTTTTCTTTTAATTAAATGAGTGTTCAGGAAGAGCTTTTTGTTTCACTTAAATCCGTCGATGAAGTGGAATAAATTCTAAATTCATTTATAGTCCAATAAGCCCTCATTATATCTAAACTTTACCCAATCTTCTAATGAATATTTAAAAACTCAATTTCCTTAAAAATCATAAACTTCAAGGTTATGTTTGTTCATGTTAAAAAAAATATTTTCTATAAAAAAAAAACTTTTGAGTTTTTATTTGTTTAGTGCTTTGTAGAAATTGATTTTTCTCTTGTCCGAATAAGAGGTCGTTTTCTTCCAATCTAAGCATGTTGATGCTTTTCATAAATTAATTAGTTTTCTATTATCTAAATACCACAAAGTCGAATAATAATTTTTGGAAAAAATGTTTTTTTCAAGCAAACAGTCCTAAGTTCAATCTCAATTTTGCTCTCAATCTTTTTTTTTTTTCAAAAAAATAAAATTATCAACTTTCACTTAAATCCCCCATTAACCCTCTATCTAAATGTCACTCCTATTTTCTTTAAAATTATTAACATAATGAGGCTACCATTATTTTATATGAAAGTGAGGGTGTTGATAAAGATGTAGATTCTGATAATGAAGATCGAAATGACCTTGATGTTGATAATATCAAAGAAACTAGTTAGCAATCATTTTACGCCTAGGTAGATTTAGGACTAAAGTGAAAGTTAGTAAAATATTTTTAGACCAAAGAAAGTTCGAGATAGAATTGAGATTAAACCTAAAATTTGAGAGTTTTTAAGGAAATTAGGACAATTTTTGGAGGGTCAACTCACTGATTTTTTAAGTCCCATTATCACTCACCCCGCCACATCTCGTTGAACTAAATTTTAGAGAAGCTCGAATTGCAAAATAACTAAAAGGCCCAAATATCAAACAAAGCATATTAGGTTTCAACGTCTTGTTTTGTTTATTGAACTGGGGCTATTGTTAGCTAATTTATTGTGTCATGAAACAAATTCATTTTTTTAATCCTTTTCCCTTTAATGGAATTAAGACTTACCGTAATTAATGAATAGACGGAGCAACATTTTTAGACTTAGGGTGCGTTTGGGAACCCCTTTCCAAGGGGCTTTGGGGGCTAAAGGCCTCTAGGCCAAAATGGAGGTGTTTGGAAATTACTTTCTAAGGGGCTTAGGGGGGAAGCTAACATTGGCAAGGCTGAAAGCCCAAGGCAGGTCCTAGGCTGCCTTGGGCTTTCAGCATTCTCGGAATGCCTCAGGTACTGTTCATGCTACCGTTCATCTTCCTTCTCCAGGCATGCTGCTAATCAGAGATGAGCTTGAGAGGCCGGCGAGGTCACGGCTGAGGTTGGCGAGGTCACGGCGACCGTCGCCGGCCAGTCGCGCAACCCCGGCAAGTCACAACGACCGCCCGCGAGTCCCAGCAACTGCATGCGAGTTGCGTCGCCGTGACCTAGCTCTAGGTCGTGCGACCTCAGGCGCGACCCAGATCTGGATTGCTGGAGCTCACGCGACCTCGCGACGATCAGCGCGATCCAGATCTAGTCGCCGCAAGGTCGTGCGACCTCAGGCGCGACCCAGATCTGATCGCCGCAAGGTCGTGAGGTCACACGCCCTGCCAATCAATTTTTTATTTATTTTTCTTTTGATAATTTTTTTTTTATCACCAAAACCCTTTGCAAATATAATTCCCCCCAACACCATTTTGCTCAAAGGTACTTCAAATGGGCTTTCAAATTACAATTTACCAAATACACTTTGTATTTTGGAAAATACCTTTAGCTCAAAAGTTTTTGCATTTTCCTAAAAACTTTCCCCAAAGTTTTCCCAAACGCACCCTTAAAAACATATAAAATAAGGATCAGAAGGGGACATAAATAATTTATGTTAAATATTCCCACTTCTAATAAGATGATCTCAAACAAATGAAACGACATGTCAATAGCTGTATGTATTAAAATATTTAAATATCAAATCACGTTTTCATCGAATAATTTAATTTTTTAGAATAATTGATACAAAACCTATTCATGGTATTAAAATAGAAGGTCTCGTATTTAAATATTTACTTGGTCCAAAATCCCACAGTGCGCTTATTTTAGCTTTGCTGATTTTTTTTTTTGAACAATTTAAACATGACTTTCTGAATTTACATAGATTAATATATTTTTATTTGAACTTTCTTGTATAATTGTTTCGGCCCTAACAACAAAATGTTCTTTTCTAAAATCAATATAAATATAGTGTTAATAGGGTTATAAAATTTTACCAAAAAAAAAAAAAAAAAAAAGTAAGCACACTAGAAGTCCTAAAATTTGTTGTAAAAGTGCAATTGAATTCTAAAATTTTTAAAAGTGCAATAAAGTCCCCTTGGTTAATTTTGTCTAACTTAACTAACAGAAAATGTTAGTGTAGCTTTTTTACTATTTTTTTTTTTCCTTTCCTACATGGAGCTAACGTAGTTAAAACCAAAATGATAAAGCTAAAAAGTTGTTATTTTTATCCAACTTTGATTTCTTAATTTAAATGTTATTTAAGATTTAAAGTGCGCTTACCGTACAAAGAAAAGTAAAACCTTACGCATGGACCAATTTTTAAAATTGTGGTGGAGTCATGTCTTCAAAAGGATAAACTTCAATCACTGGTTCATTTTCTCGACTATGATTTAGCCACAGTAAATCACGTGGGACTCCAAACATTTCTCGACATTCTAGACTCGATCAAAATCTATAGATTTAGGTTTAGTCTTGAATCGCAGTTAATGCCGACATTTCTTTGTCCTTACCAGAGAAAGAGAAAAAGAAGTGTGGAAATGTTGAAATTGAAAGCATGGTGTCTTTGAATGTACCAAGTTCCATTTTCTGCTAGAGAAGGAAGGAACAATCGAAGTCAAATGTACCGGTACAATCGGCAAATTTAACCTCTTCGACGAAGTTGAAGATATATAAACATCAAGTCTCATGCTCTTGACATTTACATTTGAGTTTGATATAAGGGGAAGTTGAATTAATCCATCTTCTTTCCCCAAGAACTGGACATTGCTCACAGATGCTATTTCGTGAACGAGAGCTGCACAATTCGGCCTAGAAAAGCCGACAGTCCTTGCAAACCAAACTGCTTCTTTAAGCATGTAGTATCACTATTGAGCATCAGCAAGGAACTACTTTTGCAGCACTTCTTCTGTCTTGTTTCTTACGATCGCTCTTCCTTAAGAAGACTAGCAATATGCATTCCGGGAGCATGGGATCATCAAGCAGGACTTTGGAGAACTAATGCGGGATGATTAACTTTTCATTGCCACAAATTATATCAGCATATCCAGATGTAGAGTCACCATCTGCTGATGTAACAGAGGACCTATTACCATAACCATAAACTGAACAAGAACTAACCACTAGGACTTGAGGAAAGATCCATACAAAGTGTATTGATTAAACATGTTCTGTTAAGTCCAGTGTGCATGCAATTCTCAAAGCTGCATCATCAAAAGGAGAGACGGAGACACTTGCATGACAAACGGACTACTCAAGCCTACCACTCTGTTTGGCACACGGCTAGTCGACGATAAACATTATATTATGACAGCAAATTGTCAAAGTCATAATACACGCCATATATCTCACATACAAACCCTTTGCGGATCAAGCTCGGAAACATCCACCCAGAGAAAAAAAAGGAGAACTGCTTCAAACAAGTCATATATAACAAAACTACTAGACAGTAACTTCTAGGCTTTATAACAGACCTCACCATCACAGACCCATCCCTCTTTGGCATCTCCTCCTTCCTCTGCTTCCTCCCCAGCTGCTTCATCGTCTTCATGTAACTCGTTTTTAGTCGTTTCTCTTCTTTAACAGCACATTTTGGGTGGAGATCAAAGTCACACTCCTTGCAACAATACGACCACCCCTCCCCTGCCTTACCGCAGCCATCACAAATGTACCTTCTCCTCTGAGCAGGAACGAGCTCGTGCTTTTCATGCAAAGGATGCTTCAACTTCTCTGGCCAGCCTTTTTATACTTTCCTTGAACTTTACCTCGAACTTTTCCTCAAACTTCTTGAGATGATCGGCAGTAAAAGGATAAGCATCAGCCCCGTGGTCCATTATGAGATCCCTTGCCTTTTTACTCACCGTCCGGCCCGTTGGGCCTATGGCTACAAGTGTGGGGATCCCCTTGACCTTGAACTCGCGACTCAAGAATTTCTTCCTCTCATCACCAAAGGGGAGCGCCAGCCATGGCATCTGAGCAAAATAATCGTCGAAGGCAGTTTGGTCCTTGTCACCAGAGATGAAGATCACCTCAAAGGCATCGTCTGTGGCCTTGATCTTTTCGTATGCCTCCGTAAGCACCGGCAGGAATTCTCGGCAAGGAGGGCACCAGTGTGCCGAGAAGTAAAGGAGGACAGTCTTCCCTATCAAGTCCGATACCGGAATCTGCAATCAAAGTTAAGAAACAACCTTTTAGATGAACCACCGATCAATGGAGAAGGCATACGAAAACTGCATACATGGAAAGGATTTTCCTAGTTATGGACCTGGTTTCAATCCTTTCCTCATTGTAGACATTAAAAATTTCCCCAGTCATTAGCTTCTAGGGGAAAAAACAAATTTACCTTGGTTCCATCCTTTCCAATGACGAAATCCAGATCCCCTGAAACCAAGATCGACTCCAAGGTCTGAGATTCTTCCCTTTTCTTCTCTATCTCTGCAAGCTCCGCAAACTTTTCTGGAGTGAAGGGGTAAGCTGCGATGCCATGCTCTTCGACAGTTTCGGCAACGTTGGGATGGACAGTCTTCCCATCCTGACCGATAATGACCAGAGTGGGTGGTAGGGTCGACAGCTTAAAGTACCTGATCAACTTCTTGCAATTTTTGTCTTTGAATGGTAATGAAAGCCATGGCATGCTTCCAAAGGATTGGTTGAATGACGCTTCATCAATCTCAAGAGGTATCTGAACGATCTCAAAACTCTCTCCTCTGGCCTTCAATTTCTCATAAAACTCCAGTAACTTAGGCGTGAAATCGATGCAGAGCACGGAAAACGAGAAGTACAGACCCACTGTTTTCCCTTCAAGCTCAGTAACGGGAACCTAGTTTGGCCACATAATTATTAGTAAAAGGAGGATGGAAAACCGAATCATAAGCCCATGCGACCATCGGTTTCAAATGCATCGAAGATCTTTTAAGGTTTACCTGATTCCCATTGGATGAAACTACGAAGTTACGAGATCCATGGACCAAAAGAGAGGTCAATGATTGATTTATCCTAGCAGCTTCTTCCTGGTCTTTCAACTCTTTGATGCGTTCTGGAGTGAAAGGGTGACCTTCCACTCCATACTCACGGACAATCGCAACTCCGTCATCTGTTAAGACCATACCTGTGCCATCGAGAATGACAAGGTGGGGTATTCCTCTCACCTTAAACAATTCGTCCAAGCTATTGCGTTTGTCCCAGTCGGAAAACGGGATCGCCAGCCACGGCATCTTCGAAAAGTGTCCACTGAAGGACTCCTCATCCTTATCTGCTGAGATAAAAATGATTTCCAGGTCACCTCTTGGGGCAAGTTCGTTGTACACCTCCACAAGTGTCGGGGTGAAATGTTGGCACGGACCCCACCATGATGCGGAGAAGTACAAGCCAATCTTCTTCCCCATCAAGCTATCGACCCTAACCTGATATAGAACAAAAAGATTCCTAATTTGAGTTCTTTCATACAGTGATCAGCGAGCAAGGCACCCTAGATCACTTGAACACCACACAAAAATCCTGAAAATGCTCAAGATACATCCAAATGCTAACTGGAGATGCACTTGCCTTAAGCACTACTCATCAAATAGCTAGCAAATCAGCAGTCTTATCAGCCAAAACAAGTATACCTTACTGAAGGTGTGAGCATTTACACTAAAGAGCATTACTTCATAGCAATATCGGATCCATATACACTGCGTCCACGTGATCCAAGTAATATATCTTTCTTTAAAAAGTAATGCATCAACTACCAACCATCCAGTTTCTGAGGAAACAAATGGACAGCACTCGAAACATGATGATCCTAGATCAGACCAACTTAGCTTCTCTTGAACTAAATTCGCCACCTTAGCCATCACAAACCAACGGCTTCGTCATCACAGACTCCCCCTGTTCGAAATTCAAGAACCAATCAGCGAAACAACCCCACACGAAGACGAAGGCCACGAGAACTTTGACAAGGACGCCGACCCATAATTCCTTTTCTTTCACCTCATCCAGTGAAAGAGCAAGAGTGAAAGAAGAGAACCGAGTTTCACCTGATCGCCGTTGTTCCGGACGAGGAAGTCCCTGTCTGGAGTAGACAGGAGGGACTGAACATCGTGAGAAGAAGCCCCGCCTTCGACAACGGCCGCCATCCTGGTCGCGTTCGTTCCTTGTGTCCTGTTCTGGTGTCCCTGCAGAGAGTATGCCTGAGAATCCTCTTATGGCGGGCTCCTGCTGCTCTGGTTATATACGTAAAGAAAAATATATATTATTTATTTTTATTAATATTATTATTACGATTATTAGCTCTTTAAATTTTCCTTTTTTTATATGCATATAATATATATATATATATATATATATATATATATATATATATATTTTTGGGTTTCTAGATGCTTCCTTGGACTTTTGGGGACGGCAAAGACGGCAAGGACGGTAGGAAACACGTGGACGCATCGTACACGTCGGCAAATCTCAGTCTCCATTTTCTTATTTTGTATATATTTTTTAATTTACTCCCTTTTACCATTCCTTGTTTCGTACTCCCCTAGGAAGCCATATGAATGTGTTTAGTAAACCATTTTGCTTCGAGGAACAATTTTTTGATGAAAAATGATTTCTTTTGTTTTTGTTCTCGAGAACAATTTCTAAGCAAAAGAATGTGTTTGGTAACTTATCAAAATTTCTATTCTCGGGATAGAAATACATTTGGTAAAATTCTTAATTTTTTTTTAATTCTTTTAATTCTATTATTATTTTTTCCTTTTTCTTTTTTTTCTTTTTCTTTTCTTCTTTGGCTGGTCGCTGACCACTGCTGTGGTTGGCAATCGGCTGGGCGACGTCCAGCGTGCTCGCCGAAGCCTCACTAGGCCAAGGTGAGGCCTGGCGAGGCTTGGCCTTGCCTTGGCCTAGTGAGGCCCGGCCTTACGCCGACTAATGAGGCTGAGCCTCGCCATGGCTCGACGTCTTCGGGGGCCAACGACGCTTCGGCAAGGTCGTCCGCCCTTGTCCGGCCGGTCAAGCTGGTAACCGACAAAAGGAAGAAGAAGAAGAAGAAAAGAGAAGAAAAAAAGAAGAGAGAAAAATTAATTCTAAAAATTATTCCCGGAAACAATAAGCTACTTTTTTCTATTTCTTGTTTCTGTTTCAAATCTATTCTCGGAAAAAAAAAAAAAAAATTTTTGTTCCTAGGAACAAAAGTTTTACCAAACACATTTCTATTCTTTTTCCGTTTCCTTGAACAAGAGCATAGAAATTTTTGTTCCGAGGAACATAAATTATTTTTAACAAGCAAGCCCTTACTCTCCAATGCTTGAAATAGTACTACAAAAGAATTTTCACTTCAACCTTCCCAATTTTATATTATAACAAATTAAATCGTAACTTTTTTATTTTTTTTCAAAACAGTATTTTATTCATGAGCTGGAGAATTTTGTCTTTTTTGTCGGCACCCTTCCCTCTTTCCCTCCCGTTAGATTTGAGAAATTGCAAAATCATTGTGATTGATCTATTTAATCAAGGAGGAAATCACAGGTAAGAAATTCTAGAAGAATGCAAAATCCGCAATGATTAGAAGGATGAGACAGATTTGTGAAAAGGGGGAAAGCATTAGTTTGCCAAGAATGTGTTATCCGTTAGTCAAAATGAGAGAATATTCGATATCGATGCTTTTCTTTTTACTTGACTTTTCTAATGGGAAATCAATTAGAATTAATTTCCGATCATTCTTTTATGATGTGATGCCGTCCATATGTAAAATAAAGAGAAAACCTATAAAAAGAATTGGGATTAAGGGCGCATTTGTTTTGAGAAAAATAAATGACTTGAAAAATATATATTTTTAAAATAATAATTTATATCACTTACAAAATTGAATAAATGAAAAGTATCTTCATTGCTTATAAAAATATTTAGTTATGAATTATATATTGGGGTCTTCCTTGAACTTTTGGGGATTGCAAGGGCGGGAAGTACAATCGGAAACACGTGGACACATCGTACATGTTAGCAAATCTAGTTTTCATTTTCTTATTTTGTATATATTTTTTAATTTACTCTCTCTTACCATTCCTTGCTTCCTACTCCTTTAGGAAGCCATACCATTAGGATACGTTTGGTAAACCATTCTGCTTAGGAGAATAATTTTTAATGAGAAATAATTTCTTCTGTTTTTTATTTTTTTGAGAACAATTTTTGAGCAAAAGAACGAGTTTTGTAAATTGTCAAAATTTCTATTCTCTGGATAGAAATACGTTTAGTAAAATTCTTAATTTTTTTATTTCTTAAAATTTTTAATTTTTATTATTTTTTCCTTTTTTTCCTTTTCCTTTTCTTTTTCTCTTTGTCTGGTTGCTGGCCATCGCTATGGTTGGCGATTGGCTAGGCGACATTTGGCGTGCTCGCCAGAGCCTCGCTAGGCCAGGGTGAGGCCCACGAGGCTCGGCCTCCCCTAGGCGGCATGAGGTCGGCCTCGCCCCGGCCTAGCGAGGCCCGGCCTCGCGCCGGCGGGGGAGGGCGAGCCTTGCCCTGGCTCGGCGTCTTCGGGAGCCAGCGACGCTCCGGCAAGGTCATCGGCCCTCGTATGGCCGGTTAGGCCGGCGACCGACAAAAGGAAGAAGAAGAAGAAGAATTTTCATTTCAATCGAATTTTCATTCCAACCCTCTCGATTTTATATTATAACAAGTTAAATCTTAACTTTCTTTTTTTTTTTCAAAACAATATTTTATTCATAAGTTGGAGAATTTTGCCTTTTTTTGGTCAGCACCCTTGCCTCTTTCCCTCCCGTTAGATTTGAGAAATTGCGAGATCACTGTGATTGATCTATTTAATCAAGGAGGAAATCACAGGTAAGAAATTCTAGAAGAATCCAAAATCATCAATGATTAGAAGGATGAGACGGATTTGTGAAAAGGGGGAAAGCATTAGTTGCCAAGAGTGTGTTATCGGTTAGTCAAAATGAGAGAATATTTGGTATTGGTGCTTTTCTTTTTACTTGACTTTTCTAATGGGAAATCAATTAGGATTAATTTCCGGTCATTCTTTTATGATGTGATGCCGTCCGTATGTAAAATAAAGAGAACCTATAAAAAGAATTGGGATTAAGGGCGCATTTGTTTCGAGAAGAATAAATAACTTGAAATATATTTTTTAAAAAATAATTATTTATATCACTTATAAAAATGAATAAATGAAAAGTATCTTCATCCTTACAAAAATATTTAATTATAAATTATTATTGGTGAAATAGTCTCTATTAATTAATTATTTTAAATATATTGGGGACGGCAAGGACGGCAAGGACGGTAGGAAACATGTGGACGCATCGTACACTTTAGCAAATCTCAGTCTCTATTTTCTTATTTTGTATATATTTTTAATTTACTCCCTTTTACCATTTCTTGCTTCCCACTCCCTAGAAAGCCGTATCATTAGGATGTGTTTAGTAACTATTCTGCTCCAAGGAACAATTTTTGATGAGAAATGATTTCTTCTATTTTTATTTTAAAGAACAATTTCTGAGCAAAAGAACATGTTTGGTAATTTATCAAAATTTTTATTCTCGAGATAGAAATACGTTTGGTAAAATTCTTAGATTTTTTTATTTCTTTTAATTTTTTTTTAATTTTTTTTTTTCTTTTTTCTTTTTCTCTTTGGCTGGTCGCTGGCCATTGTTGTGGTCGCCGATCGGCTGAGCGACGTCTGGCGTGCTCGTTGGAGCCTTGCTAGGCCAATGTGAGGCTCGGAGGCGGAGCCTTGCTGTGGCAGCACAAGGCCACAACGAGCCAAGGCGAGGCTTGAGTCAACGAGCCTCGCGTGGCTCGGCATCCTCGAGGGCCGGTGACACTCCGATAAGGTCGCCGGCCCTCGTCGACCGGTTAGGCCGGCGGCGGCAAAAGGAAGAAGAAGAAGAAGAAGAAGAAAAAGAAGAGAGAGAAAAATTGATTCTAGAAATTGTTCCCGGAAACAAGAAGCTAATTTTTTCTAATTCCTGTTTCTATTCCAAATCTATTCTCGAAAAAAAAAAATTATTATTCCTGGGAACAAAAGTTTTATCAAACACGTTTCTATTCTTTTTCGTTCCCCATAACAAAAGAATAGAAACTTTTGTTTCGAGGAACAAAATTTTTTTTTAACAAATAGGCTCTTCTTGTACAATACTTGATAAAGTACTCTAAAAGAATTTTCATTTCAACCCGCTCCATTTTATATTATAACAAGTTAAATCTTAACTTTTTTTTTTTTTTTCCAAAACAGTATTTTATTCATGAGCTAGAGAATTTTGCCTTTTCTTGTCAGCACCCTTGCCTCTTTCCCTCCCGTTAGATTTGAGAAATTGCAAAATCACTAAGATTGATCCATTTAATCAAGGAGGAAATCACACGTAAGAAATTCTAAAAAAATGCAAAATCCGCAATGATTAGAAGGATGAGACAGATTTGTGAAAAGGGGGAAAACGTTCGTTGCCAAGAATGTGTTATCCATTAGTCAAAGTGAGAGAATATCGATGCTTTTCTTTTTACTTGACTTTTCTAATGGGAAATCAATTAGGATTAATTACTGATCATTCTTTTATGATGTGATGCTGTCTATATGTAAAATAAAGAGAAAACCTATAAAAAGAATTGGAATTAAGGGCGCATTTGTTTCTAGAAGAATAAATGACTTGAAATATAAATATTTTTAAAAATAATTATTTATATTACTTACAAAAATGAATAAATGAAAAGTATCTTCATCGTTTACAAAAATATTTAATTATAAATTATTATTGGTGAAAAATAATATTTGAGTAGGAATTAATTATCTTCTCTATTAATTAATTATTTTAAAATACATATAAGTAATTATATCACTTGAATATCGATGCTTTTCTTTTTACTTGACTTTTCTTATGGGAAATCAATTAGGATTAATTACTGATCATTCTTTTATGATGTGATGCCGTCTATATGTAAAATAAAGAGAAAACCTATAAAAAGAATTGGAATTAAGGGCGCATTTGTTTCTAGAAGAATAAATGACTTGAAATATAAATATTTTAAAAAATAATTATTTATATTACTTACAAAAATGAATAAATGAAAAGTATCTTCATCGTTTACAAAAATATTTAATTATAAATTATTATTGGTGAAAAATAATATCTGAGTAGGAATTAATTATCTTCTCTATTAATTAATTATTTTAAAATACATATAAGTAATTATATCACTTGAATATCGATGCTTTTCTTTTTACTTGACTTTTCTTATGGGAAATCAATTAGGATTAATTACTGATCATTCTTTTATGATGTGATGCCGTCTATATGTAAAATAAAGAGAAAACCTATAAAAAGAATTGGAATTAAGGGCGCATTTGTTTCTAGAAGAATAAATGACTTGAAATATAAATATTTTAAAAAATAATTATTTATATCACTTACAAAAATGAATAAATGAAAAGTATCTTCATCGTTTACAAAAATATTTAATTATAAATTATTATTGGTGAAAAATAATATTTGAGTAGGAATTAATTATCTTCTCTATTAATTAATTATTTTAAAATACATATAAGTAATTATATCACTTGAATATCGATGCTTTTCTTTTTACTTGACTTTTCTAATGGGAAATCAATTAGGATTAATTATTGATCATTCTTTTATGATGTGATGCCGTCTATATGTAAAATAAAGAGAAAACCTATAAAAAGAATTGGAATTAAGGGCGCATTTGTTTCTAGAAGAATAAATGACTTGAAATATAAATATTTTTAAAAATAATTATTTATATCACTTACAAAAATGAATAAATGAAAAGTATCTTCATCGTTTACAAAAATATTTAATTATAAATTATTATTGGTGAAAAATAATATCTGAGTAGGAATTAATTATCTTCTCTATTAATTAATTATTTTAAAAAATATATAAGTAATTATTTATAGAAAAATAATATTTAAGTCATTTATTTTTCGTAAATCAATAGAGTTTTCGGTTGAATCTTATTATTTATAGAATCTCACTCATGACCGAAAAGAAAAAAAAAAAAACTCATGACTAATCCTATTTCGTGCGGTTCAATAGCCATCGTGTATGTCCTCAAAAGGCAAAATTTATGTCTCCTCCTCTCTAGGGAGAAAATATTCAGTGGTTGATAACAACCAGGTCAGCGTTTTACGTGGTGCGCGTGAGTTGAAGTGGCTCCATTGAAATGTCACCACGTGGCCTTGGACTTGGACCGGCTGTAAAATGAAAAAATCTATAAAAATTGGGTTTTTTTTTTTTTTTTTTTTTCTTTTCTCTGCCGGCTGGCAGAGATGGGACGCGACAATAATTGCCCAACTCCCGTTTAAAAATTTATCTCACCTCTTTTCAATTTTTAAGGCTTTTTAGGTTCTTTCTTAGAGAAGAAGAAGCCAGACGCTTCTTTCTTTCTCCAGCGCGTCCAGACCTTCGCCTCCGCCTCCCACTCCAAAAGCCTCTCCAGTCACAGCTGCTACTCAGATATGCCTCTAGCACGTCGCCTCTCTCAAGAGCCCTTGCCGGTCGCAGCTGGGTCCTGTCGCCGCCGCCGCCTCCGCCTCCAGTGTAGCCTAGCCAACGAAGTTGAACTTTGTGTGCGCTTCGCTCCTCTCTCTCAACTGGATTTTGGGAAATCAAGCGACGAAGAGGAAGCTTCATTTTTTTTTTTTTTTTTTTTTTTTAAACTTTTCCTTGGTGACTTTGTTCTTGTCTTCGCCCAACCCGTATCCCTGTTTCGACACCGCCATGTGCGAAGCTCCTCTGCCGTTGGTAAGCTCAAAATGATCTTGTTCTTTTATTACCATATTCTCTGTTGAAGTTCGTTTCTTTTGAAACTATACAAACACTCTTTTTTTCTTTTCCCTCTCCTTCGCCCTGTTTTGATTTCGAACTCAAAAACCCCTTATTTTCAAACCTACGTAAGCTCAAGATGCTTTACCTTTGTGAGCTCCATGGAATGCAATCATGTTATTTGCGATCACAGACATAGGAATGCAAAAGGAAAGAGTAAGTCCATGTAATCAGAGAGGAGATGGTAGATAAGGGCTTTGCACAGATATACATGGGCACATGTATAGTGTTTCAGGTTGACCAATTACAATAGTTCGAGGAGTTAGCTATTTTTTGTTTCAGATTGCCTGGATTTCACAAGCTATTTTGCCAAAGAAACAGTTACGCAAAAATTCGCAGAACTGTTGTCCTGGCGTGGTTAATACACTGGAGGTCCCAAGTCATCCCTTCCAAGAAGCTAAGATGGTTGTTTTTGCATTTACTACACGATGTCGAATTCGCGCTTGGACATTTGGCTGGTAAGCTGAGACTTGGAGGTATGTCTGTCCCACATCCATGCATTTTTTATTATTGTGATTGATATGGTTAATGGGGTTGCAGTACTTGCTTATTCACTCAATTTGAAATAGAGAAAAGGTCATTCGAGAGATCCCATTCTGAATACTTTGTGGCTAGCTTAGAATATGCTTCTTCTGAAGAGTTCCATAGGCCTTAGATATCACCAATGCATATGAATCAACTGCTCATAAGTTCTATCCAGTAACGTGAAGGAAGATAACATGGAGATGGATGAGAGGAATACTATTTATTTTGACGAGATATGTGTTCTATCATCAGTTCCTTTTCACTTGCTGCAACACAGTTTCATGAGAGAATTGAGCCTAAACAAGGATAAAATTCCAGCTCAGGTTTATCAGGCCAGTTCAAAGGATTTTGATGTGACCCGGGAATATGTGGATTGTTTGACTGCACCTGCCATGGGAAAGTCCTGGTCCGCGAGTCCGTCTATGGTTTCGATTTTTAAGATAGATTGGAAATGATTTTTGATAATTTTCTTTTTTAATTTGACTGTAGATTCTGGCGAACCCATTGTTTGTGACCTATAATTTGCGAAGGCATGAATTGTTGCTCTGATTGGGGTATGTTGAAGTTAAATGCTCTGTGCAGATTAAAATGTGTGACATTACATCTTGACGGACGGTGAAAAAGAAAGTTACATTTCAAATTCCTTTTCTCTAGCTAGACAATATATAGTAATTAGTTTCATGGTTGTCTGGATGAAGTATAGGTTCCTTTTGACATATAGTTTTTCTTCGGGTCAAAAGACTTTGCTTCAGCAAGATGGTATATAATCAATCTCTAACTAATCTCATAGGCATGGTGACCAATAAAGTCAATTAGAATCGGCAATCTTTTGGCTTATGTTTCATTTTGTTCTATATTGGGTTCTGTTATTGCATTCTCTAGCTCTTCGGGAATTTTGTTACAGAGCATGTTTAGTTTCTAGTTAGTGTTTAAGTTGTCCGTGCTGTGACACAGATGACAATACGTTCTTTAATCATCTTTCTGGTTTCCAATTAATATTCTCTTTTCCTGATTGAGTGCTCTAGGTAATCTCTTTTATCCTTACTTTTCTTAATTAGTTCATCTATAATTATAGGCACCAAGACTAGCAGGTACTTGAATGTGAGTATGCAAAAGAGGCTTGAACTTTTTTGGTTCCTCTGCTGATGCAGACAAAGCGTGAGGATAAACAAATTGCTTTTGATGGGAAGAGCTTTACCAAATTTAAGAATCACAATAACCTTGGCAACGAAGGTTAGAGATGAGTAGCTCAGGTCGTTTTAAAAGTATGCAAATCTCTACTAAGTTTCATTCTATTTGCTCGGAATATATGTCGTCCTTTTGGCTTATCAAGTAAAAAAAAAAAAAACTAGTAGACTATATAGCTGTCACCACCTGATCTCGCCACCTTTTAATCCCTCATCATCACGAGGAGAGAAAAAGGGGGAAAGGTCGGGTTTAAGAGTATTTAATCATGAGAGTTCCTTCACGGCTCGCGTTCCAAAAAACGTCATCACCTCGTCTTTTGGATCAAGCCTATCATAAGTTCCCTCCACGAGATCGTGAGCTCTCTCAAGCTTGTACCCCGCGTGACAGCGAAGTATCGCGATTTATACCCACATGAGCGACACATCTTAGAAGAAGGGGTCGGGTGTAGATATCGGATTTAAGGGAACCTTTACCATGGTAGTTCTCTCGATAGTACGTCTCGCCCATAAGGATAGCATCACTTAATCTTTTGGGTTACTTTCATATCGAATATGCTAAACTATGGTGAGTTACATCGAAACTCATATCTCACGCGACGGGTTTATTTATACGGTCTAATTGTTTATGACAATCTAAAAATAAGATGAGAGTCGCCACTAACCTCATTTCGGGGTTGGCTAGAAAACCCAATGGAGGGTTGGGAGTGTTCCCTTGATTCCTATGCAACTAAATAACTAGGTTTGGAACTTGAGTTACGCTAATATTTCTATTAGTATCATTTCGATACATAAATATTATTTTGTGTTTTCCTAACATGTCCATGCGATAAAGTGTAAGAAATATTGAGTGTAGGAACACACTTTCAGGCAAATTTAATATTGCTTTCTCTGATTAGAATCCACAATTCAATCTTTTCCGGAGAGAATCCAAGAACGAAAAAACAACAAAAGATCCTTTACCAAAAAAAAAAAAAAATCAAAAATCAAAAGAACATACACAAAAAGGGGGAAAAAGAAATGGTGAACTCGTACCGACTCGGGATTGGAAGGAAAAAATACACTTATCGAAGCTACATTGCTTGGTGCCAATCGTGACCACTAGCTCATACAGCCACCTGCATTGTCTATTTTCGACAGCCGTGAAGCAACTTTTTATGAGAGCATCTTAATCCCTCTTTCCGGGGCAACCCACTTCATCAAATACTTTACATGGCCAGCCCGACCACATTTTTTCCCATTACTTTCCTCATTGGCAATGAGTTGAACTGAATGAGTCTGGAAACGTCAAAGGTTTTGTGGAATGCTAGACTGTGTATCGAAGGAGGACAGTGTTGAACTGGAGGAAGTGCCTAAGGCTTGAGGAAGGCTCATGTGGAGGTTGATACCAGAGCTTTCTTCTTCTTCATGGCTAGTTGCTTCCCGTTGCTCCACGAGGGGATGCAAAATATTGACAGTGCGGCCCATGTCCGGTCTCTGGAACGGTTCCTCAGCAGTGCAATGACCAGCCAGCTCAGCAACTTTGATTATACTCTCTAAGGTTTCTTCATCGGGGTCAAGAGTGTGGTCGATAGCTTTCAGGATGTTTTCCTTGTCAATTAGAACACTATGGAACCAAGTGACTAAGTGCACCCTCTCATCTGGCATGGTGTTGTCTAATGCTTTTCTACCGGTAATGATCTCCATCAACACAGCACCAAATGCGTAAACGTCGACCTTTGTAGTTACCCTTCCAGTGGCTGTACGGACAGAAAAAGACCCATACAAAGTTCAATGCAATTTTATCGATAAGGAAAAGAAAAGCCTCTGCTCAGATTTCATGTTAAGAGAAGATAAAAGCGCCCCAAGAATGGGTAACATAAAGAAGTCACCCTTGGTTTCTAATCAACAATTTGTAGTCAGGTGATTTCACTGTCCCCTCTAGAGTGGATCAGAGCAATTGAATTGACTTAGATATTTTAACAACAATCACGCACATTTGAGTTAATTAATGTGTGCTGATCAATCTTACCATTATGAGGCTCAATCTGAACAAAACATCCAGCTACAATGAGGTGAAAACATAGATATAATGTCCAATAGTTCGTCTGCAGGACTTCTATCCATTATTATGACTGAAAGATATCACACTTATGTAATCTCGATGAAAGAAACATCAGAGATCAATTTACCTAATGCATATTCAGGAGCTAAATACCCAAAAGTTCCAGCCAACTGTGTCTGCATGGAAGACTTCCCATCAGGAACATTTTTAACCAAACCAAAGTCAGCAACTTTGGCTCTCATGTCATCTCCTAGCAGTATGTTTACTGGCTTCAAATCCCTATGGATAAATTTTTGTTGGGCGAAACTGTGCATGTATTCCACTCCTCTAGCAACATCCAAAGCAATGGTCACCCTTTGCTTCCAAGTCAGGGGTGCATACCCCTTCTCTTGCCACTCGAACAAATGTTGCGCGAGAGTCCCTCGTGGCATATATTCATACACTAAAAGCCTCTCGTCACCTTCGATACAATACCCTAAAAGCATGACTAAATGCCTATGCCTCACTTTTGTAAGTACTGCAATCTCAGCTTGGAATCCCTTCATTATCTCGGTGCCCACTGCCCCAGAATTCATTCTTTTAGCAGCAATTTTGGTGCCATCATGCAACTCCCCTTTGTAAACAACACCAAAACCACCTCTTCCTAAAATGTTCTCTTCACTAAAATTACAAGTCGCTTGTCTAAGGACTTCAATTGAAATTTTAACATTTCCTCCTTTAAAAACAGGAAAATCACTATGGTCCCCACTGCTTTGGCTATGCAATTCACTTGGAAGCCCACCATAACCATTCATACCATTCCCGGCCCCATTCTTAGCTACTTCCATCCTGATTTCCGGATTGTCTACACTATTAAATTTCCTGTGTCGTCGGATGATGTAACAGAATTTGTACAAGACAAGCAACACCACCACAATGAAAATAAAGACACCTACGACAACAGCAGCAATTACACCACCTGAAAGTGAAGTTGACCCTGAACCACCATCGCCTCCGCCACCAGTGTCCGTTTTACCAATTAACGGATTACCAGTAGTAGTCAACTTCACTGAGGCTGGGAAAACCGGTATCGACCCATTGAGATTATTGTTGGACACATCAAGAACTTGAAGCTGAGTCAGCGTAGTCAAGCTTTCCGGAATAGACCCAGTAAGATTATTATCGTTCAACAGCAACGTGTGGAGCGAGGTGAGATTCGCAAATGCAGGCGAGATGGTCCCACTAAACCCCCGCTTCGAGAAAGCAACAGCGGTCACATTCTTCCCCTGGCAAGAAATGGCAATCCAGCTGCCCTGGCAAGCATCATTCCCAGTCCAAGAATCCGCCAGCGTGATCGGATACCCCAACGCACTGGCCACCTCAAGCAACGTAGTAACCTGTGGGTCGCAAGGGCCCGCACTGTTGCAAAAGTTATTACCCCCATAGCTAATGTCAATTCTACTGCTACTACTAGGGACGGGACCTTGCAACTTATTATCATCCAAGGACACGTTGTTCAAGATGGGGAGTGCCAACAGCGAGGCGGGCACAACCCCAGTGATCTGGTTGTCGCTAAGCTGGAGATCGAGCAAATTAGTGCATTGCGAGAGGTCGGGGATCGGACCTGTGAACTTGTTGTTCTTGAGCAAGACCTGGCTCAGCTGGGTCATCCCGGCCAACACGCTGATGCCGCCGGAAAGCCCCATCACCTGGTTGTTGAGGAAGAGGTTCTGGATCGATGAAGTGCCGAAGGAGGAGGGGAGGGGCCCGGTGAGGCTGTTGTAGGAGAGCATCAGAGTCGTCAGGTAATGGAGGGTTCCGAGGAAGTCAGGGATCGTGCCGGTGATGTTGGTGTTGTCGGCGTAGAGGTAAGACAGGAACGTCGAGGCGTTGAGCTCGGCCGGGATCTGCCAGTGGGGGAGGTCGATATTGTCGCTGAGGCTGAGATACTCGAGGCTGGTGAGGCCCTGGAAGGCGCCGGAGGTGATAGAGGTGAAGCTGTTGCTGTCGAGGAAGATGGAATGGAGGGAGGCGAGGCCGGCGAAGGAAGGGACGGCGCCGGAGAGGGAGTTGCGCTGGAGGGAGAGGCTTCCGAGCTGGGAGAGGGAGGAAAGATCTGAGGGGAGGGCGCCGGAGAGGGAGGAGAAAGAGAGGTCTATGGCGGTGACCCGGGAGGAGGAGTCGCAGCTGACGCCTTTCCAGTCGCAGTAGGCCTGGCTCGAGGACCAGCCCGACGGCTTGACGGCGGCGAGGATCTCGGCCATGATGGCGGAGTTGTCGGCGGAGGCGGCAAGGGAGAGGAGGAGGAGGAGGAGGAGGAGGAGGAAGGGGACCGGAGAGCGGAGGCTCCCGGCGGCCATTATCGACGGCGTTGCTGTGGGTCTAGAGAGAGAGAAAGGCGTAAGCAGAGGGTGTGGGATGGGCTGAGAAGAAAATAGGGGAAGTGGCGGTCGTTCTCTGTTTGTTCTCTTACGAGGCGATAGAGAAAAAAAAAAAACCCAGCAAATTCAAGTGAGGGGAGAGATGTTTTGAGCGGGAGTGTTACGCATTTGTTGACCCATTGACCTCTCTGTCCTTTCTTCTGCCAACGAGGTCGAATTGAGCCGGTCGAGAGAACCAGCCTCTCCATTTTTCAGCGGGTCCCTCACAGGACACGTGTCGATATCTGAATGGTAAATGCGCACCATGTCAACAGGCGCTATTGTAACACATACCACTGAATATTTTTTGGAGGGAGAGAAAGTGAGGAGCAGGTCTTATGAACAGGTGTTATCGCAACAAACGGTGAGAAGGACGCAAAGGAGAGTGGCATCACCCGATTAATGGAGTTGAAAGTAAGAAACACGTGGACACATCATACACGTTAACAAATCTTAGTCTCCATTTTTCTTATTATTATATATGTTTTCGGTAATTGATATATATTTTTTAATTTACCCATTTTTACCATTCCTTGCTTTCTAGAGTGCACATGATAAAATTTCTAGAATAGAAATTGATTTCTGGTCAGAAATTGATTTCTCAATTTCTATTTCGGAAATTGAGAAGTTAAAAATTTTAGCTTATGATTTCTTTTTCAAAACTATTTTTATAATAGAAATTATGTTCCAGAAATAGAAAAATCAAAATGTGTTACTAAATAGATTTGCATTCCAAACCCGTTCCGAAAAAAAAAAAACAAAGAAATAGAAAAGTAGAAATTTTATCACGTGCGCCCTCTGCTCCACCAAGAAGTCGCATCTTTACCCGCCGATGCTTGAAGTACTCAAAAGGAATTTTGATTTCAACCTTCTCAATATCATATTATAACAAGTTATACATTATTTTTTTTTTTCAAAACATTATTTTATTGATGAGCTTGAGAATTTTGCCTTTTTTGTAGGCACCCTTGCCTCTCTCCCTCCCATTAAATTTGAGAAATTGAGGAAACAAAAGAGGAAATCACTGGTAAGAAATTCTAGAAGAATCCGAAGTCCGCAATGATTAGGAGGATGAGCCAAATTTGCAAGTGATGTGGAAAGAGGGAAGTATAATGCCAAACTCAGTGGCCAAGAATGTGTTGTCCGTTAGTGAAAATAAGAGAATATTCATTTCAATGCTTTTCTTTTTTCTTGACTTTGCTAACGGGAAATCAATTAGGATTAATTTTCAGTCATTCTTTTATGATGTGATACTGTCTATTTGTTAAATAAACAGAAAATCCAAGAAAAAAATTGAAATTAAGGGTGCGTTTGTTTCTATAAGAATATCACTTGAAAAATATTTTCTTAAAAATAATCATTTGTATCACTTACGATAATGAATAAGCGAAAAGTATCTTCATTATCCATAAAAATGTTTAGTTATAAATTATTATCAATTTAACTAATAACTTCAAGAGATATAAGTGATCGTTTAAAAAATATTTTTAAATCATTTATTTATAGCAAAATAAACTGAATTTTAGGTTGCATCTTATTATTATGGAATTTAACTCATGACCAAAAAAAAAAAAAAAAAAACTCATGAATAATCCTATTTCATATGGTTTAATATTCATCATGCATGCCATCTAGCGCTTAGGGACGCGCAGGAAAGTTTGGGATGGCTGGGACACGTCAGCAAGTCGGCTTTATCTTCTCATTTTATTTGTTATTTGACCCCTTGGCCTTTGCTTGCAGTTGCTTCCTCCACAAGAAGTTCATCTCGAAATATTAGAGCTTGACAAAATTTCGTTTTTTTACCCTCTCAATTTTTATATAAGTTAGTTTTTAAAAGCTTGAAAAAATTTCCTCTACCCTCTCAATTTTTATATAATTAGATTTTAAATTCTTTTGAGAGCTAAATTTCACACGTGGGTTGGCCTTATGCGAGAAATTACTGCTCAGGTCAATTTTTAATTATAATTTAGATTTTTAAGTTTTGAAGAATTTCTTTCTTAATTTATTAAGAATTTCAGATTTACCCCTTAAATTTTTGTTGGTTGCCAAAAAAAAAAAAAAAGTTGATGTGCCTAATAATAAAATAGGGTATGAAAAATGGCAAATCTATCGCTACAAATCTATCTAATGAAGAACTAATTCCTTATAATAAAAAAATCTCAACTTTAGGTCTAGTTCCAATTCTTTCTTAATTTTTTTGTCTAGAAAAAAAAAAATCTAAAACTTTAGATCTAGTCCAAATTTGTCCCCAACTTTTATTTGACTGAAAAAAAGCTCAACTTTAAATTCAATCTCAAATCTATTTCAAAATTTTTATCTTTATCTAAGAGAAAAATCATCAATTTTGACTTTAGTTTCAAATTTGCCTCCATTAGTCCTCTATTCAAAAATTATCATTAGTTGTCGGTAATTTTCATATTCTATAATAGTTTTATTTTGGGGATAACTTTTCACGTCACCTTCCTAACGTGGATCTCTTATCAATGTGTAAATGCCAGGTTAAGTAGGGATTGCACCACGAGCCTAGATTTGAAAATAAATTGAAAGTTGGTGATTTTTTTAGACAAAATAAAATTCGGGTTTTGGGGTATTTTTTAGACAAAAAAATCGAGGCAAATTCGGGATCAAATCCAAAGTTTGGGTTTTTTTAGACAAAAAAATTGGACTTAAAGTTGGAAATTTTTTAGGAAATGAGATCATTAATCAAGAGAAAAATCATAGACAAGAAAAAGATAAATACGAATTCATTGAGTTGATAGGGATAACAGAAGAAAACAAAGCAATTGAAAAATGAAAATTCTATGATATAAGAAGTCGGCAAAAATTAGGAGGATAAGACTGACTTGCAAATGTAAGGATAATTTCTTTGCTTCGTCACGCTAACCAACCCAAATTTGACCACCAAGGATGATTCACTTTCTTTTGCTCTCTCGAGGCACCATGGAGCTCCATTAAGCTATCTTCTTCTTCCACCAAGGATGATTCACTTTCTTTTGCTATCCCAAGGCACCATGGAGCTCCATTAAGCTCCATTAAGCTATCTTTTTTTTCCACCAAGGATGATTCACTTTCTTTTGCTCTCTCGAGGCACCATGGAGCTCCATTAAGCTCCGTTAAGCTATCTTCTTCTTCTTCTTCTTCTTCTTCTTCAATACTCAAAAGCATCAATTACACTGTAATGTTTATAGTGGAGAAACTACTGAATCAATCATAAATTTGTTATGCGGATGTAAATTTCGTCATGAACTTTTTCGTTTTCTCAATCCACTTCAAATGATAATTTTAAAAGTTGAAAATTCTACAAAAATCCGAAATAGGAGGATGAGACTGATTTGCAGGGAGGGTGAAAAGCGGGGGAATAGAATAGTATTATGAGAAACTTGGTGACCAAGGAGGTGTTATCCTTAGTCAGAAAGGAGATAAAGAAGGAAGAACGTGAAGGAGGGGTTGGAAAATGACCGTGCGCTTGACGTGTACGCGCGGCTGGTCACGAGGACGTGTTCTTGCTAGTCAAGATTAAGGCGATTGTCGTACAAAAAGCAAGGGGGGATTCCATGTCGGTATTTCTTTTTCTTGGAAAATTTGGTGTTTGATCTCATCCTTTTGGTATTCACACTCTTTTGGTCAAGCTCCTAAACAGGAACAAGGACAAAAAGCAACATGAAATTGGAGATCAAACTAAATTTTTAAGAAGGGAGGAGGAGATTGAAAACTCATAGAATTTGCAATTAAGGTTTCCCTTTTATCTATTTTGCAAAAAACAAATAATTTGAAAAACAATGAGAACAAGAAATATTTTCATTGCTCACAAATAAAATTAGATATGAATAATTATCGATAATGAAAATATATTTTATTAGCTAATTATTTTGAGTGCTCGATTTTAGGAATGTGTTTTTTGAATCATTCATTTTTCACAAATAAAAGAATCCTATAGACATCTAAAGACAAATCATATTAATCTCATCTTAGCATAACCTGTAAGCACTTTGGGTGTATTTGTTTTTGGAAAAATTTCATGATAAATGAAAATGTTTTTTTAGAAAATCATTTTTTGCGAAATTTTTTTACCTTTTCAGTTAGAGAATTTATTTCCTAACTTTGAGCACATGCGTTTTTTTATTGTAAATGTTTTTCGATCAACTAATCATTGTCAACAAATTAAATGCCTGAAAGTTTTAAAAAATTAATTCGTAAGAAAATTTAAACATATACTCATCGATGTCCTTTCCTGATGGAGCTTTGCACAACTAGCTGCGTTGCCTATTTTTCCAATTCTGTGGCGACCCATTAATATTTTAATATGCATTAGCTCGAGATTTTCACCAATTAATATACAACTCCCTGAAAAGAAATATTACTTTCTACAAAAGACATATTGGCCCTAATCCCAAACATGAATTCAACATGGGGCCATTCGTATGGTGTTGAAGAACGAATCTCCTGATCACAATTTGTCGTAATTATTTTATTATTCTTTCATAATTTTTACACAAGATATTGAAACACGCCAAAAATTTAAAAGGGTGAACGATCGATGGTGAAAATCACTCCTCTCTGTCCAATGGCCATCATTGGATTTGCTTCCCAAGAATCTTTCGAAACCTCTTTCATTATAAACCGAAATCCATATGCCTAACTAGCATTTGGAACAAATTTCCGATAACAACTTTAGTCACGAAAAATATTCTGACTAGAGATGAGCTTGTTCCGAATAGTCGATTCCTACCTTGGAATTAGAAACTGTCCACTAAAGACCAATTTTGAAAAGCTTGAAACAAGGAACCGTTGGATGATTCTATAGATCCACCCAAGAACTGATTCCCAATCCTTACAAAGTTGCCTTTATTAATTTATATCATGATGAACCTAGTTTCTATTTAGAACACCAAAGCTTGTTCGGCTTTAAATTTAGGTTGAATTGCGAGTTATTGATTTTGAGTAGGAATTTAGAAATATAGAACGGAACCAATAGAATATACTCGTTAAGTAGGAACTCAATGTCGTTAAAGGTCATGATGTGGTCCTCTGAAGGTTTCCTAACCTCGAGAACATGTGGAGAATTAGACTTTATGTTAGAAGTCCTAACCTCCAAAGAAATTAAAACATTAATCGTTTGATCCATTTTCTTTTCAACATCAACTAATTTAATCAAGGGAATGGCTAATGAGAGACCTAATTATTCTCTTAAAATGAGCCATTGAATTTCATATTATGACAATAAAGCGCCGCAACATTTATGGACATTTCCAACCGATTCTCTCCTTCCTCTTCATTTGTCTATTTTATTTTGGCTAAGAAAGTAAGTAAATAGATTATTAGAATGAAGAAAAAAAGTAAGAGGTTAATCCTCTTACATAGTCAAAAGATAAAATTAGTCAATAATATCCAATAAATATATATTGGTTAAAAAGAGTACAAAATAATTAAGTAATCGAGATAATTTTTTTTTTTTTATAAATATATATGTATTGGTCTAATCTAAGTAGGTGATTCTATACCTGTATCGATACTCACTTGTTTTATTAAATTGGAACCATGAGCCGGACTAGTTCCAACGGGAACTACTGGTTTTGTGCTAGTCCAGTCCGATTTCATGTCAACGTCAACTAATTTAATCATACTCTTAAAATGAGCCATTGGCTCTTAATTTTGTATCATGACAACGAAGTGCCACAATATTTATGAACATCTTCAATAGGTCCTCTCCTTTCTCTTTGTTTGTTTGTTTTGTTTTTGCTAAGAAAGTAAGTAAATTGATTATTAGAATGAAAAAAAATATGGGGTACATACTCGAGAGACTTGGTAAAAAAACTACAAAATAATTTTTGTAAAAAAATTATATATATATTTATCAAGTTCAATTGGGAATTGGATTGCTACTCACCGATTTCATTAGATTGAAACTAGGACCTAGATCAGTCCTCATGGGAACTGCCAATTTTGTACTAGTTCAGCCTGATTTTGTGCCATTTAGGTGATCTTCGATTTCTTAACACACCTCTAATTGTGACTTTTATAGAGTATATTGTAAATACCTCACAGTTATGGCTACTTTAAAATTTCAGCGGCCTTTGATGACTTTCTAGGAAGCCACCGCAGCCAACATTGAAGTGCTACAATTTATAAAATATGCATTTCATAACCACAAAAAGCCACGTCATCTTATACATTTTTACCAAACTGGCTCTACTAATTTTGAAAGGGGAAGACCAAGAACAGAGAGTCAACGTCAAGTCTTCGGGCATTAACTATTGCCGACGATACCTAATCCACGGCAGGTCGTCCTGGTAAAGCAGACTAGAAAAACTCACTCTTTGCACGGATATTGTGAAAAAGCAGAATATAAGACGTGTTTTTCATTTTTTATCTTTTGTACAATTTATTTTCGATTTGCTGTTAATCCGACTTTCATATGGATATTTCCTTTTCACTTTCTCTTGTTCGTTAAATTTTTGCATCGAGTACATAAATACTGATGCGTACCTGTATTTTTCGATCTTTTTTCATTTCAAATTTTTTTCATTTACCTTCCTTGAATTTTTTTTTTTTTTTTTTTGCAACTTTACCGTGACTTTCTAAATTTATATAAGTTAATATTTATATTCAGACTCTTTTATATCGTTGCATCAATTTCATTAAGAAACTATTTTGGTTCCGTCCTTACTTTTGTTGTCAATGTAAGTACAGTGTCAATAAGGTTATGAAATTTTAGCAAAATAAAAAGGTAAAGTGAAAGTATATGCAACCTTGGAGTTATGGTTTTAAAAGGAGAAAAAATAAATGCAAATGGATTCGTTTTGAATATTGATTATAGTAAAAATTTTGTGCTTCAAGTGGTATTGAATAAGATTTGCCACACTCAACTTGAACTATGGCCAAGTGACAAACTTGAACCAGATAAAGAAGCTTAGTATCCCCAAAGCTTTTTTTTTTTTTTTTTTTTTTTTAATTAAAGCGATACAAGTATTCTTTTTAAGGAAAAATATTGTACACATCATTTATTTTTTACAAAACATAGTTTAAATAGACTTAAAAAATCATAATCATCTTATCCTAGCATAATTTCTTCTCTATTATAACATTATGACCTTAAAAATAAAAATACAACTATAATAGTTAAATATCAATGGACATCCATCCACATCATGCTCTCCAAAAGAGTGATCTACAACCTTTTGAAAAGGCAGAAGATTCTGACACAATTAATATTTATTATAAGACAAATAATAACGATTTGAATGCTGAATAATATATATTTTGTTAACTTGAAAAGATTGATATGAACGTCATCCTATTCCGTAATATATCTTATTAGTTCTACAATTATTCTACTTTTGCACGTCAAATTGTATTTTGGATTCTTATTAAAAATTATTCAAATCGCACTTTACCTTCCGTGTTAATTTTTTTTTTCATTTTTTTACATATTAGTCGGTGGCCTTTTTGTTAATAGACAAAAGCTCATCAATGTCCTTTCCTGATGTAACTCTGCCCAACTAGCTTGCTGCGTCGCCAATTTTCCAATTGAAGCGACCCTTTGATATTTTAATATGCATTAGCTTGATATTTTCACCAATTAATATACAAATCCTGAAATATAAAATTTTATTTTATAGAAAAAGACAAGTTGGACCTAAATCAACAAAGAAAAAGATACTATTATAAATGTCAATTCATTTTTGGGCACTTGTATGGTTTTGAAGGATGAAACTCCGGATTGCAATTTATTGAAATTATTTTTTTCCATTATTTTTATTTAAAATATTGTAACACACAAAAATTTTGAAATGGTTTGTGATTAATGGCGAGATTTACTCTCTTTTCTCTCTAACCCCATGAAAAATTAGGGATATGCTTTCAAAGAATCTTTAGAAACCCTTGTTACAATCCAAAATGCATATGCCTATTATCCTTTTGAACAGCTTTCCTATAGTAATTTCAGCTGTTGAAAGGAGCATTGCGACTTTCGTAAATTTTTTGGTCAACACCTCACAGCTACAGCTATGACTATTTTAAAATTTCAGCAGCTTATAATAACTTTATAGGAATTAGGAAGCTACTACAATTTATAAAATATGCATTTCAAAAACAAAAAAGCCACCTCAATTTATAACACACCATAACTACGTTTGTACCAATCTGGCTCTACTAATTTCGGAAGAGAGCCCAAAAACAAAGAGTCAACGTCTAGTCTTCGGGTATTAATTATTCCTGACTGGGCCTGGACCACGGATTGCAAAATGAAGCTGGCTCATCCCAGTTTTGCGCGTCTGATAAACAAGCTAGCAGATTGGGTGGTCAAAGCCCCACGAAAAAAGGAATTCCGCCAGAATTGGCTATTTCATCCCCGGGAACTTATGTTGGGTAATTTATATCGGGTAAAAGTAACCTATAACACATTCATTCTAAACTTTTTTTTTTATGACAAAAAAAGCTCCAAACTAAACTAATGTGATACATTTATCCTAAACTTATACAGTGTGACATCTTTACCCCAAGTCAAGCATTTACTTGTGTGACGAATTTATTTAAAAAGTTTGGTGTCTAAAGAAAAAGTTTGGGATCTTTTATGTTACAAAAAAAAAGTTTAGGATAAATATGTGACACATGTAAAAGTTTGGGATTTTTTGCATTACAGAAAAAAGTTGAGGTAAATGTGTCATAATGGGCAAAGTTTTTTGAGTTTTTCGTGTCACAAAAAATAGTTTAGGGTAAATGTGTTATTATAGACAAAGTTTGGGATTTTTTTTAGGTTTTTCCCTTATATATTCACAAACTTGGCTTGAGTTGATAAAATTTCTGTCTTTTAGACAATTTTTTTTTTTTGCTGCAAACTAGGAAAACCGACTCTTTGCGCAGGCATTGAGAAAAAAACAGAATAAAATTATTGTCCTTTCCTTGCATTGTGCTGATTCCCACCCAATATCACGTGTTTTTTTATTTTTATTTTTTTTGCTAAAAATCAATTTTCCATTTGCTTTGAATATCACTTTCATATACTACTACTTTTTACCACTGTTCTCTTGTTCCTTAAATTTAAGAGAAGATAGCATAAATGGTCCACAAATTTTTGTCTTGATCTGCAATGTCGTCCTTAAACTTTAAATTTATTTAATGTGATTCTAGAACTGTTGGTAAGTATTCAATACCGTCTTTAGGCTTGCCCAAAAGTCAAACCAAGTTATTTTGATGACGTAGATTATTATATGTTGAGTTGAATTTTTAGAAATGGCGATTCAATATATCTATCATTTTACCCATCTGCTTTAGACAAGGAAAAAAAAATTAAGCATTAACATGTCCATTGTTGTTTGATGATATGGATTATTACATCCAAATTAATATGAATATCCTACGTGGATAATTCATAAATAACTTTTTTTTTTGGCCCACCATTCAAACCTAAAAGATTGGAAGCTACATCACCATTCTAGGAATTAGATTGAATACTTGTAGATAGTTTAAGGATCACAATGCATAGTGGATCGAAATTCATAAACCATTTGTCATTTTTATTTAAATTTTTTAATGAAGTACATAAATATTGCAATATACCTATGTTTTTCAATTTTTTTCATTTAAATGAGTTTTATTTGGAGAGAGTCCAGAAAGGGCTTTCTGCTTCATACAAGACAAAAGGATTCCTAATTTGAGTTCTTTCATAACAGTACTCAGCAAGCAAGGCGCACTAATGTTAATTGACCACCTCACAGAATCCTTAAATTGCTCATGATACACCCAAATAACCGGAGAAGCTCCTCAGTTAAAGCTCTCCTCATTAATTCAATCGCAAATTCACAGTCTGGTCGACCAAAATTTTAAACCACATTGAAGATGAAGCATTCATACTAAAATGAATCCATATATAGGGTGTCCAAATGACCTAAGAATTCATTCGTTTCACTGAAAATATATCGTTTCTAGAAAATAATTCCAAGAAGTCATTTTCCAAGAAAATGATTATATTTTTCTATGTTCGGCTAAAATTTGAAATATGAGTGGAAAATATTTTCTACCGTTCATTATCTAACTTGATTTTTAAAGAAAAATTACCAAAAAAATTGAATTTTTAATATTTTTAATTGACCAAAAAAATTAATTTTAACTTATATATATTTCTAACTATTGAATTTAACCACTGGGATTCGCCCTAGTGGCCACTCTTCCAACATGGAAGGGGGAGGTGAGGGGTTTAAATCCTCACATTCTCAGGGAGGGATGAGGTGGGGACGCGCAAGTTTCAGGAGTGGGTTTCGACGCCCACGCCCTGCAAGAGGCGGGGCAAAAGTCTGAGAGTGAGTGTAGAATAGGTATAGAGTAGGACTGACCGAAAAAAAAAAAAAAAAAACTATTGAATTTCAATTATTTTTATTTTAAAAATGGAATTTTTATTATTTTTAATTTTTCTTTTTCCTTTTTCTTTTCCTTTGTCCTTCCTCCTCCTTCCTTCACCGCCACATGCCTCGACAATGGCCGTGGTAGAGGCCAACACAGATGCAAATCACCAAATATGACGAGTTCGAGGCTCGGTCAATCTAGGCAAGCCATGAGCTCATCAACCGGCGAATATGGCTTGCCTAGATTGGGTCAATGAGTTGACTCGATTTAGGCAAGTTCAAGCTTGCGACTTAGCTGACCTAGACGCGGATCACTAGATCCACTAAGCTCAAGGCTCAGCCGATCTAGGCAAGTTGCAAGCTTGTTGATTGGCGGACACAGCTCGCCTAGATAGGGTCAGCCAACCGGATCCAAAGTGAGCCTGAGTTCTACCAAAGCCGGCGAGCTCACAGGTTGCTAGATCTGATGAGCTCAAGCCTTGCCCTCACTAGGTCAGGCCTTGGGCAAGGCTGGAGTTGGCCTACGACTGGTCACTAGCCGCCGCTGTGGTCAACGACTGGCTAGGGAAGAAGAAAATCAAAGAGAAAAAGAATTAAAAATTCAATTTCTAAAAAAAAAAAAAAAGGAAAATGTGTTCAGCGAAAGAACGAGAGGTGGAAGAAGTTTAGGAAAATGTTTTCCATATTTCAAAAATGAAAAATATTTTCCCCATTTTTGAAGGAATTTTTTTTTTCAATAACAGAAAATATTTTCCTTCACTAATTCATTTTCCATGAAACGTATGCTGGAAAATTTGAAAAACGTTTTTCTAAAAATTATTTTCTGTGAAATGAATAGTCTTAGTAGAAATCTTTCTTCAAAAACTCATAAATCAATTACCAATCATCTAGTTTATGAAGAAAACAAATGGCTAGAAGTTATCTCGAACTGAACTCGCTTACCTTGAACTAAGTTCGCTGGCTTAGCCATCACGAACCGACAGCTTCACAATCCCGAACTCCCGGCAAAGAACAACCATAAAGAACATCGGAATTCGAAGTGAATAGGAAAATTTGCTATCAAAAGTCGGGAAGGAAATACTTCTAAAATCAATGGTGTAGGCAATCCCTCATTATGTGATGTTTATTTTTAAAATCCCAGTTTCAATTATTAAAGCTAGTGAAAAGAAAATAGCAAATTTTTGGTGGAGGAATAGCAACAAAACAGCTAGTCTACATTAGAGAAGATGGGAAATTCTCGAGCTTAGAAAGAATGAAGGGGGTCTTGGCTTTAAGGACCTACTCACTTTTAACATAGCTATGCTAGGAAAAACAAGCCTGGCTAATTTCTCAACATCCGGACACTCTTTGGAGTCAAATTATGAAAGGCCTCTATTTTCCAAACTATGATTTTTGGCAAGTCGGGAAAGGGTCATGTCCATCGTGGGGTTGGCAAAGTCTTATAGCAAGGAGAGAAGTGATTGCCCCTCAAATTATGTGGGTGGTTGGGAATGGAAAAAAAAATTTACGTTAGAGAAGATAAATGGCTGAAGAACGGACCTATTGATAGCCTCGACATAAGAAATGAGCCACTCAAAGTGGCAAATTTGATAGATATTGAAGCAGCACAATGGAAAGAAGCCATGTTAAGGTCTCTATTTGATGATCAGTTAGTGGTGGAAATTCTAGCTATCCCTATAGGCCTCCTAATTACAGAAGATAAACTAGTGTGGACAAATAATAAATAAGAGGCTTATACGATGAAGAGCGGATATTTTAGCAACAGAAAAACTACAACCAACTCACAAGCATCAACACCAACATCATCATATCAGGTTAATCCGGAACTCTGGAAGCATATTTGGCAATCAAAAATACCCCCCTAAAATAAAATTCTTTTTATGGAGCTTGTTAAAATGCTTTGCCAACATTGGAAAACCTACATATGAGGAAGATAGTACCTACACCTATATGCCCAATGTACAATCTTGAACTAGAAACAATTGAGCATACACTGTTACTTTGCCCTTGGACGTCTCAAATCTGGAGTGAGCAACCCCTGCAAGTTGAGATAAATCGAGTGGGTTTAACCCGTTTTGATGGGTGGCTGTGCAAAGTTAAAGCAATTCCAAGGAACTCACACAATTTCGAGCTTATTGCAACCTCCTTATGGTGCATCTCGAAGGATAGAAATCATTTTATCTTTAAGAAAAATCCCCTCAACCCATATCACACCTTGTTCAGAGCCTTAGCGTTACAAGAAAGTTTTGCGACTTGAAATCAAAAGCCAAAAGCCGGACGAAAGGCGACAACTTACCTCAAAAGTGGCAACCCCCGAGCCCTGGAACAATCAAAATAAACATCGATGCCTCATTCTTTAGTAACTTTGAAGTAAACCCAACATCTGTTTCAAGCCGAGAAAATACGGAATGCAACTATGAAGTACCTCTAGCCTCAGATCTAGTCTTTGACTCACCCAGAGAAGCTGTAACAGCCAATTCCAGCGCTCCCCCAACCTCCATTCCAACCAGAGAAGTGGTTGATTGCATCTTTGAAGCATTGCTACGTTACAATCCAACTAGAGGAGAAGTTGGCTACAACTATGAAGCATCACCGGGCTCCAATTTGACCAAGACAGCGATCGACTACAGCTTTGAAGCATTGCCATGCCTAGATTCGACCAAAGATGCAATCGGCCGTGCCTCTGAAGCACCGCCAAGCCCCGATCTAAATAGAGGTGTGGACGGCAATACTTCCGAAGCACCGTCAAGCCTCGACCTGACCAGAGTTGTGGTCGACAATGGCTCCGAATCACCACCAAGCCTTGATCTAACCAAAAGACCAATTGGCTACACATATGAAGCTCCACTAGGTCTCAATCAAACTAGAGAGGTTGTCGACTGCAACTCTGGAACTCAGCTGTGAGCTTCCCTGACACGCGAAGTTGTTGCTTGCATCTACCATGACTCTCTCGGCAGGATTATAGCAGAGGCAGTAACTTTGGTTGAAACCCTAGATTTTATTTCCTCAAAGCTTGCCCCGAACAAAACAACAAGGGAGATGCAAGTACATTTTGACGGCAGTAGGCTCATGGAAAGTGTTCTCACTTCAATTGGCTTAAGCTAGGAAGTACAGCTTTTGGTGGACTGGGCCAAGATTAAACTGAAAGAAAGTCCAGGCCTTACATTAGCCCGTTACAATCGAGATACAAACAAAATAGCAGATTGGATAGCTAAAGCTTAATGCATGAATTGTCTTCCTAGTAATTAGGTTACTAACCCCTCCCGGTCTGCACTTTTAGATCTTTTATATGCTGATGCTCTTGATGTATTTGTAAAGAACTCGATTTAGTAATGAATATTATCTATATTTTAAATAAAAATTAAAAACTTTAAGTAATTTAAAATGTTATGTTTTATTTAACAAGCTTACGTTTTGTCTTTTTCATGAGCACGTGGGCATCGATTGGAAAATCAAAAGGGTAAGACTATTCAACTAGAGTAAATAAGCCTAAGGGTGTCAATTTGCTTTTGCCTCGCTTCGAGGACAAGTTAATGGGTGCTTTTCTAACTCAAGTCAAAAACAAATAATAAATCGAACATTAAAATGTCCAAATAATAAATAGAACATTAAAAAAAATGGTGAAAAGTCATCACCTGGTGGTGAAAAGATAATGTTATTTATTTCTTTTCACTAATTTTTTTCTCCGGGTGATATTAAGAAGTATTCCGCAAAAACTCGATGGCCATGAATGTGGTAGATAAGTCAAACGGGGGCAAAGAAGAAAAGCACAAAGAAAGATTGAAGAACGTCCGTTGTCGGGGGCAAGGACGAATCGGATGTCGTCAGAGGTCGGATGGTGACGTGTGACGCGACTGCTCCTCGTTGAGGCCAGGCACGTACATAAGGTATTGAGAGTATTCCACAGTTGATGCTTCTTCTCTCCTTGGGGTGTGAGTGGAATACATTAATGCAATTGCGTACAATTACAGTTCTCTAACCTTGAAGAAGGAGATGGTAATATAAATTTAGGATCTGACTAAATTAAAAAAAAAAAAAAAACCTTTAAAAGGAAAAAAAGAACTTAAAAAATGCTTGAAAACTCCATTCATTATAAAAATTTAATAGTCATGTGCTTACTTTTCATTAGTGCAGTTTTCTCACATAAACTTTAACCGTGAAAATGAGTTATGCAATTCTCATAAAGTGATATATAAATATATTACAATCACGGTTATTTTGAAATTATAGCATCTTACAATAACTTTTTAATAAGCTTCTTTACTCGATATTAAGATCTATAGTTTTACAAAAAGATCCATGGGACAAAAAATCTTAAATTAATACATTCATGATTTATTTATCTCAAAATAATTTTTGCACCACCAAAGAAAAGGGCAATGCTCTTTTTACTTCTTTATTGTGGTCGTTTAACTACACTATCCATTGTGGAGTCCATTACTTCTGATACAACTTTACAAAAGTGATATTTTTATTATTATTTGGTAACGCTTTGTATTTTTGTTTCTTCTTTTTTTATGGGCAAGTCCTACTTTCTTTTCACGCCTCTAATTTCTTAGTTCTCTATTCCTGCAATCCTCTCTCTATTTTCTCTTTTGCAGGCCATTTTCTTCTTTTAAGGCCTCCCACTCCTCCTTTCACAAATCTCTCTTGCAACTACAATCTCCACAAGAACTGCTTCCTTCAATAGTTAGACATGACACTCAAAACTACAATCAAATTAGACTATCAATTCGAATCTCGCTTCATATTACCTAAAAGAACATGACTTGCCTATTGCTCTCAATTTTTATACTTACATATGGTGGAGACACCTTTTTTTCTCGACACCTTTTATTTCTCTAGACACTCACCTGCACAAACAGAGGAAAGAAATATATACAAAAAGGAAAAGAGAGAAGCAATTCTTTTCAATATTACCTTTCACGGTGCAATAAGAGCGTGTGTGGCTAGTGAACCCAATGTTGACACTAGCAAAAGTGTAGAGGACAATGAGCTTGTCATCTTAGATTGAAAACAGAGGACAATGGGGTTCATGCAAGAAGAAATAGAAGGAAGAGTGGGAGGTGTAAAAAGAAAAGAATGACCAATAAGAGAGAAAATAAAGAGATGATTTATAAAAGCGGATAGTAAGATGTCAAAGGCGTGACAAAAAGGAGAAGAGGGAAAATGGGATCCGCAAGGAAAAAAGTGAAGAAACAAAACTGAAAGCATTTACAAAATAATAGAAAATGATGGGAAAATGTCACAAATGGTCCCTATATTTTTAGTCAATGTGCAACTTCGTCCCTGAACTTTCAATTCGCTCAATTTAGTCCCTGAACTATTGATAAATGTCCGATTTAGTTGCTTCTCGAAGCCAAGAGCCCCATCGGTGGCTCCAATGAGCTTGAGTTGAACTTTGCGCGTGCTTCACTCCCTCTCTCTCTCTCCTGGATTTTGGTAAATCAAGTGACGAAGAGGAAGCTCCTTTTTTTTTTTTTTTTTTTTTTGGGTCCTTGGTGACATTTGTTATTATTTTCGCCCAACCTGTATCCCTATTTCGACACCACCATGTGAAAAGCTCCTCTGCCGTTGGTAAGCTAAAAATGATCTTGTTGTTTTATTACCACATTATCTGTTGAAGTTCGTTTCTTTTGAAACTATACAAACACTCTTTTTTTTCTTTTCCCTCTCCTTCGCCCGGTTTTGATTTCGAGCTCAAAAACCCCTTATTTTCAAACCTACATAAGCTCAAGATGCTTTACCTTTGTGACCTCCGTGGAATGCAGTCATGTTATCTGCAATCACAGACATAAGAATGCAAAAAGAAAGAGTAAGTCCATGTAATCAGAGAGGAGATGGTAGATAAGGGCTTTGCACAGATATAGATGGGCACGTTTCGGCTGACCAATCACAATAGTTCGAGGAGTCAGCCATTTTTGTTTCAGATTACCTGTGTTTGGTGGGATTTCACAAGCTATTTTGCCAAAGAAACAGTTAGGCAAATATTCACAGAACTGTTGTCCTGGCGTGGTTAATGCACTAGAGGTCCCAAGTCATCCCTTCCAAGAAGTTAAGATGGTTGTTTTTGCATTTACTTCACGATGTCGAATTTGCACTTAGACATTTGGCTGGTAAGCTGAGACCCGTCTATCCCACGTCCATGCATTTTTTATTATTGTGATTGATACGGTTAATGGGGTTGCAATACTTGCTTATTCACTGAACTTGAAATAGAGAAAAGGTCATTCGAGAGGTCCCTTTCTGAATACTTTGAAGCTAGCTTAGAATATGCTTCTTCTGAAGAGTTCCATAGGCCTTAGATATCGCCAATGCATATGAATCAATTACTCATAAGTTCTATCCAGTAACGTGAAGGAAGATAACATGGAGATGGATGAGAGGAATACTGTTAATTTTGACGAGATACGTGTTCTATTAGCAGTTCCTTTTCACTTGCTGCAGCACAGTTTCATGAGAGAATTGAGCCTAAACAAGGATAAAATTCCTGCTCAGGTTTATCAGGCCAGTTCAAAGGATTTTGATGTGACCCGGAAATATGTGGATTGTTTGACTGCACTTGCCATGGGAAAGTCCTGGTCCGCGAGTCCGTCTATGGTTTCAACTTTTAAGATAGATTGGAAATGATTTTTGATAATTTTCTTTTTTAATTTGACTGTAGATTTTGGCGAACCCATTGTTTGTGACCTATAATTTGCGAAGGCATGAATTGTTGCTCTGATTGGGGTATGTTGAAGTTAAATGCTCTGTGCAGATTAAAATGTGTGACGTTACCTCTTGACGGACGGTGAAAAAGAAAGTTACATTTCAAATTCCTTTTCTCTAGCTAGACAATAGATAGTAATTAGTTTCATGGTTGTCTGGATGAAGTATAGGTTCCTTTTGACATTTCGTTTTTCTTCGGGTCAAAAGACTTTGCTTCAGCAATATGGTATATAATCAATTTCTAACTGATCTCATAGGCATGGTGACCAATAAAGTCAATTAGAATCGGCAATCTTTTGGCTTATGTTTAATTTTGTTCTATATCGGGTTCTATTATTGCATTCTCTAGCTCTTCGGGAATTTTGTTACAAAGCATGTTTAGTTTCTAGTCAGTGTTTAAGTTGTCTGTGCTGTGACACAGATGACAATACGTTCTTTAATCATCTTTCTGGTTTCCAATTAATATTCTCTTTTCCTGATTGAGTTCTCTAAGTAATCTTTTTTATCCTTACTTTTCTTAATTAGTTTATCTATAATTATAGGCACCAAGACTACCAGGTACTTGAATGTGAGTATGCAAAAGAGGCTTGAACTTTTTTGGCCCCTCTGTTGATGCAGACAAAGCGTGAGGATAAACAAATTGCTTCTGCTGGGAAGAGCTTTACCAAATTTAAGAATTACAATAACCTTGGCAACGAAGGTTTGAGATGAGCAGTTCAGATCGTTTTAGAAGTATGCAAATCTCTACTAAGTTTCATTCTATTTGCTCGGAATATATGTCGTCCTTCTGGCTTATTAGGTTAAAAAAAAAAAAGACTATATAGCTGTCGCGACCTAATCTCGCCGCCCTCGAATTCCTCATCATCACAAGGAGAGAAAAGGGAGAAATGTTGGGTTTAAGAGTATTTAATAACAAGTGTTCCCTCACGATTCGCGTTCCAAAAGACATTATCACCTCGCCTTTTGGATCAAGCCTCTGGTGAGTTTCCTCCACAAGATCGTGAGCTCTCTCAAGCTCATACCCCGTGTGACAACGAAGTGTCGCTTTCTTTACCCACACAAGCGACACACCTTAGAAGAGAGGGTCGGGTGTAGATATCGAATTTAAGGGTACCTTTACCATGGTAGCCCACTCGATAGTACGCCTCGTGGATGGCATCACTTAATTTTTTGGGTTATTCCCATATCGAGTATGTTAAACCGTTTCATTGAAACTCATATCCCATGCGACGGGTTCATTTATACGATCTATTTGTTCATGACAACCTAAAAATAAGACGAGAGTGACCACTAGCCTCATTTTAGGGATTTGTTAGAAAACCCAATTGAGGGTCGGGAATATTCTATCGATTCTTACACAACCAAATATTTAGGTTTGGGGATTTGAGTTACGCTAATATTTCTATTAGCGCCATATCGGTACCTAAACAGTATGTTATGTTTTCCTAACATGTTCATGCGACAAGGGCAAGAAATATTGAGTGTAGGAACACACTTTTAGGCAAATTTAATATTGCTTTCTCTGATAAGAATCCACAAGTCAATCTTTTCCTCAAAGAATTTAAGAACGAAAAGACAACAAAAGATCCTTTACCCAAAAAAGAAAAAGAAAAAGAAAACAACAAAAGATCATGTACAAAAAGGGGGGAGCTCGGCCTCGCTAGGGGTTAGCGATGCTCTAGCAAGGTTATCGGCCCTTGACGGCTGATCGTTGACCATGGCTGAGGCTGACGACCGGCCAAAGAAAAAAGAAAAAGAAAAGAAAGAAAAGAAAAAAATAGGAGAGAGAAAATTTGTTTTTCTAAAGTGTTCCAAGAACAAGAAACAAGTTTTTTTTGTTTCTTGTTTTTATTTCAAATTTGTTCCTGAGAACAAAAAAAATATATTTGGAACAAAAACGCAAAGTTCCCCAGAACAACAAACCAAAAATTGTGTTCATGACCAGAAAAAAAAATAACACAAACAAACAAGGCCTAAATCATCTGGTGCCAATCGTGACCACTATCTCATACAGCCAGCTGCATTGTCTATTTTCAACAGCCGTGAAGCAACTTTTTATGAGAGCATCTTAATCTCTCTTTCTGCTGGCAACCCACTTCATCAAAAACTTTACATGGACAGCCCGACCACATTTTTTCCCATTACTTTCCTCACTGGCAATGAGTTGAACTGAATGAGTCTGGAAACGTCAAAGGTTTTGGTGGAATGCTAGACTGCATATCGGAGGAGGACAGTGTTGAACTGGAGGAAGTGTCTAAGGCTTGAGGAAGGCTCATGTGGAGGTTGATACCAGAGCTTTCTTCTTCTTCATGGCTAGTTGGTTCCCATTGCTCCACGAGGGGATGCAAAATATTGACAGTGTGGCCCATGTCCGGTCTCTGGAACCGCTCATCAGCAGTGCAAAGACCAGCCAGCTCAGCAACTTTGATTATACTCTCTAAGGTTTCTTCATCAGGGTCAAGAGTGCGGTCGATAGCATTCGGGATGTTTTCCTTGTCAATCAAAACTCTACGGAACCAAGTGACCAAGTGCGCCCTCTCATCTGGCATGGTGTTGTCTAATGCTTTTCTACCGGTAATGATCTCCATCAAGACAACACCAAATGCGTAAACGTCGACCTTTGTAGTTACTTTTCCAGTGGCTGTACGGACAGAAAAAGACCCATACAAAGTTCAATGCAATTTCATCAATAAGGAAAAGAAAAGCCCTCGCTTTCAGATTTCATGTTAAGAGAAGATAAAAGCGCCCCAAGAAAGGGTAACATAAAGAAGTCACCCTTGGTTTCTAATCAACAATTTGTGGTCAGGTGATTTCACTGTCCCCTCTAGAGTGGATCAGAGCAATTGAACTGACTTAGATATTCTAATAGCAATCACGCACATTTGAGTTAATTAATGTGTGCTGATCAATCTTACCATTATGAGGCTCAATCTCGAACAAAACATCCAGCTACAATGAGGTGAAAACATAGATATAAAGTTCCCTAGTTCGTCCGTAGGACTCCTATCCATTATTACTACCGAAAGATATCACACTTATGTAATCTCGATGAAAGAAACAATAGAGATCAATTTACCTAATGCATATTCAGGAGCTAAATACCCAAAAGTTCCAGCCAACTGTGTCTCCATGGAATACTTCCCATCAGGAACATTTTTAACCAAACCAAAGTCAGCAACTTTGGCTCTCATGTCATCTCCCAGCAGTATGTTTGCTGGCTTCAAATCCCTATGGATAAATTTTTGTTGGGCTAAAGCGTGCAGGTATTCCACTCCTCTAGCAACATCCAAAGCAATGGTCACCCTTTGCTTCCAAGTCAGGGGTGCATACCCCTTCTCTTGCCACTCGAACAAATGTTGCGCGAGAGTCCCTTGTGGCATATATTCATACACTAAAAGCCTCTCGTCACCTTCGATACAATACCCTAAAAGCATGACTAAATGCCTATGCCTCACTTTTGTAAGTACTGCAATCTCAACTTGGAATCCCTTCATTCTCTCGGTGCCCACTGCCTCAGAATTCATTCTTTTAGCAGCAATTTTGGTGCCATCGTGCAATTCCCCTTTGTAAACAACACCAAAACCACCTCTTCCTAAAATGTTCTATTCACTAAAATTACTAGTCGCTTGTCTAAGGACTTCAATTGAAATTTTAACATTTCCCCCTTTAAAAACAGGAAAATCACTATGGTCCCCACTGCTTTGGCTATGCAATTCACTTGGAAGCCCACCATAACCATTCACACCATTCCCGGCCCCATTCTTAGCTACTTCCATCCCGATTTCTGGATTGTCTACACTATTGAATTTCCTGTATCGTCGGATGATGTAACAGAATTTGTACAAGACAAGCAACACCACCACGATGAAAATAAGGACACCTACGACAACAGCAGCAATTACACCACCTGAAAGTGAAGAACCATTTGACAATCCAGGTGAGCCACCATCAGTCGAATTCGTGCCTGAACCACCGCTGCCTCCGCCACCAGTGTCCGTTTTACCAATTAACGAATTACCAGTAGTAGTCAACTTCACCGAGGCTGGGAAAACCGGTGTCGACCCATTGAGATTATTGTTCGACACATCAAGAACCTGAAGCTGAGTCAGCGTAGTCAAGCTTTCCGGAATAGAGCCAGTAAGATTATTATCGTTCAACAGCAGCGTGCGAAGCAAGGTGAGATTCGCAAATGCAGGCGAGATGGTCCCACTAAACCCCGACTTCGAGAAATTAACAGAGGTGACATTCTTCCCCTGGCAAGAAATGGCAATCCAGCTGCCCTGGCAAGCATCATTCCCAGTCCAAGAATCCGCCAGCGTGATCGGATACCCCAACGCACTGGCCACCTCAAGCAACGTAGTAACCTGTGGGTCGCAAGGGCCCGCATTGTTGCAAAAGTTATTACCCGCATAGCTAATGTCAATTCCACTGCTACTACTAGGGACGGGACCTTGCAACTTATTATCATCCAAGGACACATCCCTCAAGCCGGGGAGTGCCAACAGCGAGGCGGGCAGAACCCCAGTGAACTGGTTGTCCCTAAGCTGGAGAACGGACAAATTAGTGCACTGCGAGAGATCGGGGATCAGACCTGTGAACTTGTTGTTCTGGAGCCAGACCAGGCGTAGCTGGGTCATCCCGGCCAACACGCTGATGCCGCCGGAAAGCCCCATCACCTGGTTGTGGAGCCAGAGGACCTGGATCGATGAAGTGCCGAAGGAGGAGGGGAGGGGCCCGGTGAGGTTGTTGTAGGAGAGCCACAGACTCGTCAGGTTAGGGAGGTTTCCGAGGAAGTCCGGGATTGTGCCGGTGATGCTAACGTTGACGGCGTGGAGGGCAGTTAGGGACGTCGAGGCGTAGAGCTCGGCCGGGATCTGCCAGGGGGGGAGGTCGATATTGTTGTTGAGGCTGAGGGTCTGGAGGCTGGTGAGGCCCTGGAAGGCGCCGGAGGTGATGGAGGTGAAGCTGTTGCTGCGGAGGTAGATGGACTGGAGGGAGGTGAGGCCGGCGAAGGAAGGGATGGCGCCGGAGAGGGAGTTATCCTGGAGGGAGAGGCTTTGGAGCTGGGAGAGGGAGGAAAGATCTGAGGGGAGGGCGCCGGAGAGGAAGGAGGAAGAGAGGTCTATGGCGGTGACCCGGGACGAGGAGTCGCAGCTGACGCCTTTCCAGTCGCAGTAGGCCTGGCTTGAGGACCAGCCCGATGGCTTGAGGGCGGCGAGGATCTCGGCCATGACGGCGGAGTCGTCGGCGGAGGCGGCAAGGGAGAGGAGGAGGAGGAAGGGGGCCGGAGAGCGGAGGCTCCCGGCGGCCATTATCGACGGCGTTGCTGTGGGTCTAGAGAGAGAGGAAGGCATAAGCAGAGGGTGTGGGATGGGCTGTGAAGAAAACAGAGGAAGTGGCGGTCGTTCTCTGTTTGTTCTCCTACGAGGCAAGAGAGAGAAAAAACCCAGCAAATTCAAGTGAGGTGAGAGATTTTCTGAGCGGGAGTGCTACGCATTTGTTGACCCATTGACCTGTCTGTCCTTTCTTCTGCCAACGAGCCGAATTGAGCCAGTCGAGAGAACCAGCCTCTCCATTTTCCAGCGGGTCCCTCACAGGACACATGTCAATATCTGAGTGATAAATGCGCACCATGTCAACGGGCACTATTGCAACACATACCACTGAATATTTTCTAGAGGAGGGAGAAAGTGAGGAGCAGGTCTTATGAACAGGCGCTACCGCAACAAACGGTGAGAAGGACGCGAGGGAGAGCGGCATCACCCGGTTAATGGGGTCAAAAGTAGGAAACACGTGAACACATCATACACATTAACAAATCTTAGTCTCCATTTTTCTTATTATTATATATATTTTCGATAATCAATATATATTTTTTAATTTATCTTTTTTACCATTCTTTATTCTCTAGGGTGCACCCTCTGCTCCACTGAGAAACAGAAAAACAAAGAAATAGAGAAGTAGAAATTTTATCACGTGCACCCTCTGCTCCACCGAGAAGTCGCATCTTTACCCTCCGATGCTTGAAGTACTCAAAAGGAATTTTGATTTCAACCTTCTCAATATCATATTATAACAAGTTATATATTATTTTTTTTTTTCAAAACAGTATTTTTTTGATGAGCTTGAGAATTTTGCCTTTTTTGTAGGCACCCTTGCCTCTCTCCCTCCCATTAAATTTGAGAAATTGAGGAAACAAAAGAGGAAATCACTGGTAAGAAATTCTAGAAGAATCCGAAGTCCGCAATGATTAGGAGGATGAGACAAATTTGCAAGTGATGTGGAAAGAGGGAAGTATAATGCGAAACTCAATGGTCAAGAATGTGTTGTCCGTTAGTGAAAATAAGAGAATATTCATTTCAATGCTTTTCTTTTTTCTTGACTTTGCTAACGGGAAATCAATTAGGATTAATTTTCAGTCATTCTTTTATGATGTGATACTGTCTATTTGTTAAATAAACAGAAAATCCAAAAAAAAAAAAAAATTGAAATTAAGGGTGCGTTTGTTTCTATAAGAATATCACTTGAAAAATATTTTCTTAAAAATAATCATTTGTATCACTTACGATAATGAATAAGCGAAAAGTATCTTCATTATCCATAAAATGTTTAGTTATAAATTATTATCAATTTAACTAATAACTTCAAGAGATATAAGCGATCGTTTAAAAAATATTTTTAAATCATTTATTTTTAGCAAAATAAACTGAATTTTAGGTTGCATCTTATTATTATGGAATTTAACTCATGACCAAAAAAAAAAAAAAAGAAAACTCATGAATAATCCTATTTCATATGGTTTAATATTCATCATGCATGCCGTCTAGCGCGTAGGGACGCGCAGGAAAGTTTGGGATGGCTGGGACACGTCAGCAAGTCGGCTTTATCTTCTCATTTTATTTGTTATTTGACCCCTTGGCCGTTGCTTGCAGTTGCTTCCTCCACAAGAAGTTCATCTCGAAATATTAGAGCTCGACAAAATTTCGTTTTTTTACCCTCTCAATTTTTATATAAGTTAGTTTTTAAAAGCTTGAAAAAATTTCCTCTACCCTCTCAATTTTTATATAATTAGATTTTAAATTCTTTTGAGAGCTAAATTTCACACGTGGGTTGGCGTTATGCGAGAAATTACTGCTCAGGTCAATTTTTAATTATAATTTAGATTTTTAAGTTTTGAAGAATTTCTTTCTTAATTTATTAAGAATTTCAGATTTACCCCTTAAATTTTTGTTGGTTGCCAAAAAAAAAAGTTGATGCGCCTAATAATAAAATAGGGTATGAAAAATGGTAAATCTATCGCTACAAATCTATCTAATGAAGAACTAATTCCTTATAATAAAAAAATCTCAACTTTAGGTCTAGTTCCAATTCTTTCTTAATTTTTTTGTCTAGAAAAAAAAATCTAAAACTTTAGATCTAGTCCAAATTTGTCCCCAACTTTTATTTGACTGAAAAAAAGCTCAACTTTAAATTCAATCTCAAATCTATTTCAAAATTTTTATCTTTATCTAAGAGAAAAATCATCAATTTTGACTTTAGTTTCAAATTTGCCTCCATTAGTCCTCTATTCAAAAATTATCATTAGTTGTCGGTAATTTTCATATTCTATAATAGTTTTATTTTGGGGATAACTTTTCACGTCACCTTCCTAACGTGGATCTCTTATCAATGTGTAAATGCCAGGTTAAGTAGGGATTGCACCACGAGCCTAGATTTGAAAATAAATTGAAAGTTGGTGATTTTTTTAGACAAAATAAAATTCGGGTTTTGGGGTATTTTTTAGACAAAAAAAAATCGAGGCAAATTCGGGATCAAATCCAAAGTTTGGGTTTTTTTTTAGACAAAAAAAAATTGGACTTAAAGTTGGAAATTTTTTAGGAAATGAGATCATTAATCAAGAGAAAAATCATAGACAAGAAAAAGATAAATACGAATTCATTGAGTTGATAGGGATAACAGAAGAAAACAAAGCAATTGAAAAATGAAAATTCTATGATATAAGAAGTCGGCAAAAATTAGGAGGATAAGACTGACTTGCAAATGTAAGGATAATTTCTTTGCTTCGTCACGCTAACCAACCCAAATTTGACCACCAAGGATGATTCACTTTCTTTTGCTCTCTCGAGGCACCATGGAGCTCCATTAAGCTATCTTCTTCTCCTTGCACCAAGGATGATTCACTTTCTTTTGCTCTCTCGAGGCACCATGGAGCTCCATTAAGCTATCTTCTTCTTCTTCTTCTTCTTCTTCTTCTTCTTCCACCACCAAGGATGATTCACTTTCTTTTGCTCTCTCGAGGCACCATGGAGCTCCATTAAGCTCTATTAAGCTATCTTCTTCTTCTTCTTCTTCTTCTTCTTCTTCTTCTTCTTCTTCCACCAAGGATGATTCACTTTCTTTTGCTCTCTCGAGGCACCATGGAGCTCCATTAAGCTCCATTAAGCTATCTTCTTCTTCCTCTTCTTCTTCATCTTCTTCTACTTCTTCTTCTTCCACCAAGGATGATTCACTTTCTTTTGCTCTCTCGAGGCACCACGGAGCTCCATTAAGCTATCTTCTTCTTCTTCTTCTTCCACCAAGGATGATTCACTTTCTTTTGCTTTCTCGAGGCACCATGGAGCTCTATTAAACTCCATTAAGCTATCTTCTTCTTCTTCTTCTTTGATTTTTCTGAACTTTACTAATTCGCAATTATTTAGCATATATAATCAATGAAGACTGTGATTAACAACAATAATGAGCAACAAAACGGCCTCATCATATATATGAAAAATCTCGTAGCTTTTTCCTAAGCGAAACCTACAATTTTTCAATTATTAATAAAATTTCATGTTTACTTTATCCTCTTTGAGCTTCAATACTCAAAAGCATCAATTACATTGTAATGTTTATAGTGGATAAACTACTGAATCAATCATAAATTTGTTATACGGATGTAAATTTCGTCATGAACTTTTTCATTTTCTCAATCCACTTCAAATGATAATTTTAAAAGTTGAAAATTCTACAAAAATCCGAAATAGGAGGATGAGACTGATTTGCAGGGAGGGTGAAAAGCGGGGGAATTAAAAAGTATTATGCGAAACTTGGTGACCAAGGAGGTGTTATCCTTAGTCAAAAAGGAGATAAAGAAGGAAGAACGTGAAGGAGGGATTGGAAAATGACCGTGCGCTTGACGTGTCCGCGCCGTTGGTCACAAGGACGTGGTGTTGCCAGTCAGGATTAAGGTGATTGTCGTACAAAAAGCGAGCAAGGATTCCATGTCGGTGTTTCTTTTTCTTGGAAAATTGGTGTTTGATCTCATTTTTTTGGTATTCACACTCTTTTCGTCAAGCTCCTAAACAGGAACGAGGACAAAAAGCAACATGAAATTGGAGATCAAACTAAATTTTTAAGAAGAGAGGAGGAGGAGATCGAAAACTCATAGAATTTGCAATTAAGGTTTCCCTTTTATCTATTTTGCAAAAAACAAATAATTTGAAAAAACAATGAGAACAAGAAATATTTTCATTGCTCACAAATAAAATTAGATATGAATAATTATCGATAATGAAAATATATTTTATTAGCTAATTATTTTGAGTGCTCGATTTTAGGAATGGGGTTTTTTAATCATTCATTTTTCAGTAATAAAAGAATCCTATAGATATCTAAAGACAAATCATATTCATCTCATCCTAGCATAACCTGTAAGCACTTTGGGTGTATTTAGTTTTGGAAAAATTTCATGATAAATGAAAATGTTTTTCAGAAAATCATTTTTTACAAAATTTTTTTACCTTTTCAGGTTAGAGAATTTATTTCCTAACTTTGAGCACATGCATTTTTTTTTTTTTTATTGTAAATGGTTTTCGATCAACTAATCATTTTCAACAAATTAAATACATGAAAGTTAAAAAAATTAATTCGAAAGAAAATTTAAACATATGCTCATTGATGTCCTTTCCTAATGGAGCTTCGCACAACTAGCTGCGTTGCCTATTTTTCCTATTCTGTGGCGACCCATTAATATTTTAATATGCATTAGCTCGAGATTTTCACCAATTAATATACAACTCCCTGAAAATAAATATTACTTTCTACCAAAGACATATTGGCCCTAATCCCAAACGTCAATTCATCATGGGGGCATTCGCATGGTGTTGAAGAACGGATCTCCGGATCGCAATTTGTCGTAATTATTTATTATTCTTTCATAATTTTTACACAAGATATTGAAACACGCCAAAAATTTAAAAGCGTTAACGATCGATGGTGAAAATCACTCCTCTCTGTCCTATGGCCATCATTGGATTTGCTTCCCACGAATCTTTGGAAACCTCTTTCATTACAAACCGAAATCCATATGCCTTACTAGCATTCAGAACAGATTTCTGATAATAACTTTAGTCGCGAAAAAATATTCTAATTGGAGATGAACATGGTCCGAATAGTCGATTCCTACCTTGGAATTAGAAACTATCCACTAAAGACCAATTTTGAAAAGCTAGGAATAATAAACTGCTCATTGATTCTATAGATCCACCCAAGAACTGATTCCCAATCTCTACAAAGTTGCCATGATGAACCTAGTTTCTATTTAGAGTACCAAAATTTGTTTGGCTTTAGATTCAGGTTGATTAGCGAGCTATTGGTTATGAGTGGGGATTGAGAAATATAGAACAGAACCAATAGACAATACTCGTTAAGTAGGAACTCAATGTCATTTAAGGTCATGATGTGGTCCTCTTAAGGTTTCTTGACATCGAGAACGTGTGGAGAATTAGACTCTACGTTAGAAGTCCTAACCTCCAAAAGAAATTAAAACATTAATCGCTTGATCCATTTTTTTTTCCAACATCAACTAATTTAATCAAGGGAATGGCTAATGAGAGACCTAATTATGCTCTTAAAATGAGCCATTGAATTTCGTATTATGACAATAAAGCGCTGCAACATTTATGGACACTAACCGATTCTCTCCTTCCTCTTCATTTGTCTATTTTGTTTTGGCTAAGAAAGTAAGTAAATAGATTATTAGAATGAAGAAAAAAAGTAAAAGGTTAATCCTATTACACAGTCAAAAGATAAAATTAGTCAATAATATCCAATAAATATATATTGGTTAAAAAAAGTACAAAATAATTAAGTAATCAAGATAGAATTTCCTCTCTCTCTCTCTCTCTCTCTCTCTCTCAATATATATGTACTAGTCTAATCCAAGTAGGCGATTCCATGCCTGTATCGATATTCACTTGTTTTATTAAATTGGAACCATGAGCTGGACTAGTTCCCATGTCAACTACCGGTTTTGTGCTAGTGCAGTCCGATTTCATGTGATTATTAGGTCCTTTGATCTGTCTATTTTCAACGTCAACTAATTTAATCATACTCTTAAAATGAGCCATTGGCTCTTAAATTGTGTATCATGACAATGAAGTGCCACAATATTTATGAACATTTCAACAGGTCCTCTCCTTCCACTTTGTTTGTTTGTTTTGTTTTTGCTAAGAAAGTAAGTAAATAGATTATTAGAATGAAAAAAATATGGGGCACATACTCGAGAGACTTGGTAAAAAAACTACAAAATAATTAAATAATGAAAATAATTTTTGTAAAAAAATTATATATATTTGTCAAGTTCAATCAGGAATTGGATCCCTATTCACCGATTTCATTAGATTGAAACCAGGACCTAGATCAGTCCTCATGGGAACCGCCAGTTTTGTACTAGTTCAGCCTGATTTCGTGCCATTTAGATGATTTTCGATTTCTTAACACACCTCTAATTGTGATTTTTATAAAGTATATTGTAAATACCTCACAGTTATGGCTACTTTAAAATTTCAGCAGCCTTTGATGACTTTCTAGGAAGCCACCGCAGCCAACATTGAAGTGCTACAATTTATAAAATATGCATTTCATTACCCAAAAGAGCCACGTCATCTTATACATTTTTACCAAACTGGCTCTACTAATTTTGAAAGGAGAAGACCAAGAACAGAGAGTCAACGTCAAGTCTTCGGGCATTAATTATTGCCGACGATAACTAATCCATGGCAGGTGGCCCTGGTAGAGCAGACAAGAAAAACTCACTCTTTGCACGGATATTGTGAAAAAGCAGAATATAACACGTGTTTTTCTTTTTTATCTTTTGTACAATTTATTTTTGATTTGCTTTTAATCCGACTTTTATATGGATATTTCCTTTTTACTTTCTCTCGTTCGTTAAAGTTTTTTATCGAGTACATAAATACTGATACGTACCTATATTTTTCAATTTTCTTCATTTCAAATTCTTTTCATTTACCTTGCTTGAATTTTTTTTGGCAACTTTACTGTGACTTTCTAAATTTACATATGTTAATATTTTTATTTACACTATTTTATATTGTTGTATCAATTTCACTGGGAAACTATTTTGATTTTGTCCTTACTTTTGTTATCAACGTAAGTACATTCTCAATAAGTATGATATACAAAAAGGTGGGGAAAAGAAATGGTGAACTCGTACTGACTCAGGATTGGAAGGAAAAAATACACTTATCGAAGCTAAATCGCCTGGTGCCAATCGTGACCACTAGCTCATACAGCCAGCTGCATTGTCTAATTTCGACAGCCGTGAAGCAACTTTTTATGAGAGCATCTTAATTTCTCTTTCTACTGGCAACCCACTTCATCAAATACTTTACATGGCCAGCTTGACCACATTTTTTCCCATTACTTTCCTCACTGGCAATGAGTTGAACTGAATGAGTCTGGAAACATCAAAGGTTTTGGTGGAATGCTAGACTGCGTATCGGAGAAGGACAGTATTGAATTGAAGGAAATGCCTAAGGCTTGAGGAAGGCTCATGTGGAAGTTGATACCAGAGCTTTCTTCTTCTTCATGGCTAGTTGGTTCCCATTGCTCCACGAGGGTATGCAAAATATTGACAGTGTAGCCCATGTCCGGTCTCTGGAACCGTTCCTCAGCAGTGCAAAGACCAGCCAGCTCAGCAACTTTGATTATACTCTCTAAGGTTTCTTCATCAGGGTCAAGAGTGCGGTCGATAGCATTCGGGATGTTTTCCTTGTCAATCAGAACTCTACGGAACCAAGTGACCAAGTGCGCCCTCTCATCTGGCATGGTGTTGTCTAATGCTTTTCTACCGGTAATGATCTCCATCAAGACAACACCAAATGCGTAAACGTCGACCTTTGTAGTTACTTTTCCAGTGGCTGTACGGACAGAAAAAGACCCATACAAAGTTCAATGCAATTTCATCAATAAGGAAAAGAAAAGCCTCTGCTCAGATTTCATGTTAAGAGAAGATAAAAGCGCCCCAAGAAAGGGTAACATAAAGAAGTCACCCTTGGTTTCTAATCAACAATTTGTGGTCAGGTGATTTCACTGTCCCCTCTAGAGTGGATCAAAGCAATTGAACTGACTTAGATATTCTAATAGCAATCACGCACATTTGAGTTAATTAATGTGTGCTGATCAATCTTACCATTATGAGGCTCAATCTGAACAAAACATCCAGCTACAATGAGGTGAAAACATAGATATAAAGTTCCCTAGTTCGTCTGTAGGACTCCTATCCATTATTACTACTGAAAGATATCACACTTATGTAATCTCGATGAAAGAAACAATAGAGATCAATTTACCTAATGCATATTCAGGAGCTAAATACCCAAAAGTTCCAGCCAACTGTGTCTCCATGGAATACTTCCCATCAGGAACATTTTTAACCAAACCAAAGTCAGCAACTTTGGCTCTCATGTCATCTCCCAGCAGTATGTTTGCTGGCTTCAAATCCCTATGGATAAATTTTTGTTGGGCTAAACTGTGCAGGTATTCCACTCCTCTAGCAACATCCAAAGCAATGGTCACCCTTTGCTTCCAAGTCAGGGGTGCATACCCCTTCTCTTGCCACTCGAACAAATGTTGCGCGAGAGTCCCTTGTGGCATATATTCATACACTAAAAGCCTCTCGTCACCTTTGATACAGTACCCTAAAAGCATGACTAAATGCCTATGCCTCACTTTTGTAAGTACTGCAATCTCAGCTTGGAATCCCTTCATTCTCTCGGTGCCCACTGCCTCAGAATTCATTCTTTTAGCAGCAATTTTGGTGCCATCGTGCAACTCCCCTTTGTAAACAACACCAAAACGGCCTCTTCCTAAAATGTTGTCTTCACTAAAATTACAAGTCGCTTGTCTAAGGACTTCAATTGAAATTTTAACATTTCCTCCTTTAAAAACAGGAAAATCACTATGGTCGCCACTGCTTTGGCTATGCAATTCACTTGGAAGCCCACTATAACCATATATACCATTCCCGGCCCCATTCTTAGCTACTTCCATCCCGATTTCCGGATTGTGTACACTATTAAATTTCCTGTGTTGTCGGATGATGTAACAGAATTTGTACAAGACAAGCAACACCACCACGATGAAAATAAGGACACCTACGACAGCAGCAGCAATTACACCACCTGAAAGTGAAGTTGACGATCCAGGTGAGCCACCAATTAACGGATTACCAGTAGTAGTCAACTTCACCGAGGCTGGAAAAACCGGTGTCGACCCATTGAGATTATTGTTCGACACATCAAGAACCTGAAGCTGAGTCAGCGTAGTCAAGCTTTCTGGAATAGACCCAGTGAGATTATTATCGTTCAATAGCAGCGTGCGGAGCAAGGTGAGATTCGCAAATGCAGGCGAGATGGTCCCACTAAACCCCCGCTTCGAGAAAGTAACAGCGGTCACATGCTTCCCCTGGCAAGAAATGGCACTCCAGTTGCCCTGGCAAGCATCATTCCCAGTCCAAGAGTCCACCAGCTTGCTCGGATACCCCAACGCACCGGCCACCTCAAGCAACGTAGTAACCTGTGGGTGGCAAGGGCCTGGCGCACTGTTGCAAAATCTATTACCATCATAGGTAATGCGAATTCCACTGCTACTACTAGGGACGGGACCCTGCGACTTATTATTATCCAAGGACACATTCTTCAAGCGGGGGAGTGCCAACAGCGAGGTAGGCACAACCCCAGTGAACCGGTTGTAACTAAGCTGGAGATCGAACAAACTAGTGCGTTGCGAGAGATCGGGGATCGGACCTGTGAACTGGTTGTTCTGGAGCCAGACCTGGCGCAGCTGGGTCATCCCGGCCAACACGCTGATGTCGCCGGAAAGCCCAATCTTCTGGTTTTTGAGCCAGAGGACCTGGATCGATGAACCGCCGAAGGAGGAGGGGAGGGGCCCGGTGAGGTTGTTGGAGCAGAGCGCCAGACTTGTCAGGCTAGGGAGGTTTCCGAGGAAGTCCGGGATCGTGCCGGTGATGCTGGCGTTGATGGCGCAGAGGGCAGACAGGGACGTCGAGGCGTTGAGCTCGGCCGGGATCTGCCAGGGGGGGAGGTCAAGATTTTGGCAGAGGCTGAGGGTCTGGAGGCTGGTGAGGCCCTGGAAGGCGCCGGAGGTGATGGAGGTGAATTTGTTGGTGTCGAGGTTGATGGACTGGAGGGAGGTGAGGCCGGCGAAGGAAGGGACGGCACCGGAGAGGGAGTTATTCTCGAGGGAGAGGTTTTGGAGCTGGGAGAGGGAGGAAAGATCTGAGGGGAGGGTGCCGGACAGGGAGGAGGAAGAGAGGTTTATGACGGTGACCCGGGAGGAGGAGTCGCAGCTGACGCCTATCCACTTGCAGTAAGCCTGGCTCGAGGACCAGCCCGGCGGCTTGAGGGAGGCGAGGATCTCGGCCATGACAGCGGAGTCGTTGGCGGAGGCGGCGGAGGCGGCGAGGAAGAGGTGGAGGAGGAGGAGGAGGAGGAGGAGGAAGGGGGCCGGAGAGCGGAGTCTCCCGGCGGCCATTGTCGCCGGCATTGCTGTGGGTCTGGAGAGAGAGAGAAAGGCGTAAGCAGAGGGGGTGGGATGCGCGGAGAAAGAAACAGAGGAAGTCGCGGTCGTTCTCTATTTGTTCTCCTACGAGGCGAGAGAGAGAGAGAGAGAAAACCCAGCAAATTCAAGTGAGGAGAGAGATTTTTTGAGCGGGAGTGTCGCGCATTTATTGACCGATTTTTTGAGCGGGAGTGTCGCGCATTTATTGACTGATTTGACTCATTAACCTCTCTGTCCTTTTTTCTGCCAACGAGCCAAGCCGAGCCGAGAGAGAGTGAGGAGCAGGTCCGCTGTAGGAAACGGTGAGAAGGACGCGAGGGAGAGCGGCATCACCGGGGAAAATGGGGTCCAACGTAGGAAACAAGTGGATGCATCGTACAGGTCAGCAAATCTCAGTCTCCATTTTTCTTATTATATATATTTATTATTATTTTTTTACCCCCTTTTACCATTCCTTTGCTCAGTTGCTCCCCACTCCCCCGAGAAGCCGCATCTTTACCCTCCGATGCTTGAAAAAGTACTCAAAAAGAATCTTGATTTCAACCTTCTCAATATTATATTATAACAAGTTATATTTTAATTTTTTTCAAAACAGTATTGTATTGATGAGCTTGAGAATTTTGCCTTTTTTGTAGGCACCCTTGCCTCTCTCCCTCCCATTAAAGTTGAGAAATTGGGGAAACAAAAGAGGAAATCACTTGTAAGAAATTCTAGAAGAATCCGAAATCCACAATGATTAGGAGGATGAGACGAATTTGCAAGTAATGTGGAAAGGGAGAAGTATAATGCGAAACTCAATGGCCAAGAGTGTGTTGTCCATTAGTCAAAATAAGAGAATATTCGATTTCGATGCTTTTCTTTTTTCTTGACTTGGCTAATGGGAAATCAATTAGGATTAATTTTCGGTCATTCTTTTATGATGTGATACTGTCTATTTGTTAAATAAACAGAAAATCCAGGAAAAAAATTGAAATTAAGTGTACGTTTGTTTCGAAAAGAATTACACTTGAAAAATATTTTCTTAAAAATAATCATTCGTATCACTTACGATAATGAATAAGCGAAAAGTATCTTCATTATCCATGAAAATATTTAGTTATAGATTATTATCAATTTAACTAATAACTTTAAGAGATATAAGCGATCATTTTTAAAAAAATATTTTCTAAATCATTTATTTTTAGCAAAATAAACTGAATTTTAGGTTGCATCTTATTAGTTATAGAATTTAACTCATGACCAAAAAAAAAAAAAAAAAAGAAAGAAAACTCATGAATAATCCTATTTCATATGGTTTAATATTCATCACACACGCCGTCTAGCGCTTAGGGATGCGCAGGAAAGTTTGGGATGGCTGGGACACGTCAGCAAGTCGGCTTTTTGTTTTTTTTTTTTTGTCAGTCCTACTCTATACCTATTCTACACTCACTCTCAAACTTTTGCCCCGCCTCTTGCGGGCGTGAGCGTCGAAACCCACTCCCGAAACTTGCGCGTCCCCACCCCATCCTCCCTAAAAGGTGGGGGTTTGAACCCCTCACCTCTCCCTTCCATGTTGGCTTTATCTTCTCATTTTATTTGTTATTTGACCCCTTGACCGTTGCTTGCTTCCTCCACAAGAAGTTCATCTCGAAAAATTAAAGCTTGACAATTTCGTTTTTTTAACCCTCTCAGTTTTTATATTATTTAGATTTTAAAAGCTTGACAAAATTTCCTCTTTTTGCCCTCTCAATTTTTATACAATTAGATTTTAAATTCTTTTGAGAGATAAATTGCATTTTTGCCTTTTTATTCACTCGTGGGTTGGCGTTATGTGAGAAATTAAAGGTATGATTGCTCAGGTCAACTTTTAATTATAATTTAGATTTTTAAGTTTTGAAGAATTTCTTTCTTAATTTTTTAAGGATTTCAGATTTACCCCTTAAATTTTTGTTGGTTGCCAAAAAAAAGAAAAGTTGATGCGCCTAATAATAAAATAGGGTATGAAAAATGGTAAATCTATCACTACGAATCTATCTGATGAAGAACTAATTCCCTATAAAAAAAAAATTCTCAACTTTAGGTCTATTTCCAATTCTTTCTTAATTTTTTTGTCTAGAATAAAAATCTAAAACTTTAGATCCAGTCCAAATTTGTCCCCAACTTTTATTTGACTGAAAAAGCTCAACTTTAAATTCAATCTCAAATCTATTTCAAACTTTTTATCTTTATCTAAGAGAAAAATTATCAATTTTGACTTTAGTTTCAAATTTGCCTCCATTAGTCCTCTATTCAAAAATCATCATTAGTTGTCGGTAATTTTCATATTCTATAATAGTTTTATTTTGGAGATAACTTTTCACTTCACCTTCCTAACATGGATCTCTTATCAATGTGTAAATGCCATGTTAAGTAGGGATTGCACCACGATCCTAGATTTGAAAATAAATTGAAAGTTGGTGATTTTTTTAGACAAAACAAAATTCGGGTTTTGGGATATTTTCTTAGAAAAAAAAAATCGAGGCAAATTTGGGATCGAATCTAAAGTTTGGGTTTTTTTTTTTTAGACAAAAAAAATTGGAACCAAATTAAGATTAGACTTAAAGTTGGAAATTTTTTAGGAAATTAGATCATTTAATCAACAGAAAATCATAGACAAGAAAAAGATAAATACGAATTAGTTGAGTTGATAGGGATAACTGAAGAAAATAATGCAATTGAAAAATGAAAATCCTAAGATATAAGAAGTTGGCAAAAATTAGGAGGATAAGACTGACTTGCAAAGGTAAGGATAATTTCTTTGCTTCGTCATGCTAACCAACCCAAATTTGACCACCAAGGATGATTCACTTTCTTTTGCTCTCTCGAGGCACAATGGAGCTCCATCAAGCTATTTTACCCTTTTCTTCTTCTTCTTCTTATTTTATTTTTTAATTTTTTTTATTTTTCTAAACTTTACTGATTCGCAATTATTTAGCATATATGATCAATGAAGACTGTGATTAACAACAATAATGAGCAACAAAACGCCCCATCAAATAGATGAAAAGTCTCATAGCTTTTTCCTAAGCAAAACCTACAATTTTTCAATTCTTAATGAAATTTCATGTTTTTTTTTTGTCAGTCCTACTCTATACCTATTCTACACTCACTTTCAGACTTTTGCCCTACCTCTTGCAGGACGTGGGAGTCGAAAGTCACTCCTGAAACTTGCACGTGCCCATCCCATCCCCCGAGAAGGTGGGGGTTTGAACCCCTCACCTCCTCCTTCCATGTTGGAAGGGTGGCCATTGGGGCGAATCCCAGTGGTTAATGAAATTTCATGTTTACTTTATCCTCTTTGAGCTTAATACCCAAAAGCATCAATTACACTGTAATGTTTATAGTGGAGAAATTACTTAATCAATCATAAATTTGTTATACGGATGTAAATTTCGTCATGAACTTTTTCGTTTTCTCAATCCACTTCAAATGATAATTTTAAAAGTTGAAAATTCTACAAAAATCCGAAATAGGAGGATGAGACCGATTTGCAGGGAGGGTGAAAAGGGGGGGGGATTAAAAAGTATTATGCGAAACTTGGGGTCCAAAGGAGGTGTTATCCTTATCCTTAGTCAAAAAGGAGATAAAGAAGGAAGAACGTGAAGGAGGGGTTGGAAAATGATCGTGCGCTTGACGTGTCCGTGCTGTTGGTCACAAGGACGTGTAGGGCGGCGCACATGACAAAATTTCTATTTCAGAAATTGATTTCTCAATTTCTATTCCCCAGACAAATTTCTAAGCAAAGAAACCCGTTTGATAACAACTCAAAAATTCTATTTCTATAACAAAAATTCGTTTGATAACAGAATAAAATTTCTATTTCTAGGAATAGAAATTGATTAGATAACAACATAGGAAATCCTCAAATACAAAATAATAGTCGAAATAATACTAATACATTACAAAAGTTGGAAATACAATCTCATGGAATTTCCGGCATATTATTATCCCTTGCCATTTTATTGGCAATGGTTTTCCTAAGCATATTTATTTGGTTTCCCTCCTCGGTCAATGTATCGTTTGTAAGCTTATCCTGTGTATGTTCAGACAAGTATTGCGGAAGCATGAATATAGGTGCCGTCAATGGTGCCTATACAGCCCTATCATTTTATCAAAGACTAGTATTTTACAAGATTATCAACAAAATAAAATTGATGGTGTAAAGGAATTTATGAGAATTCTACCTTGAAGTAACGTTTATGGTTATGAACCAATCGGGGGAAGGTCGATTTATTTTGATTCTCGAATTGAATCAGTCCAGTTGCTCATCCCTAATTTCTTTATTGTTGCTCAATGAACCTTTAATGGCCCTTGCAGAGCAAAGAGAGAGATTCTCTTGAATCTCTTGCCTTCGAATTAAAATTCAAAATTCTGTAACAATCTAATTATTTTGATTTTGCAAGAATTTTGAATCCGTAAAGAAACAAGGTTAAATTTCTAGGTACGTTTTTTTTTTTTTTTTTTTTTTTTTTGGTAAAGGCTAGGCACGTTTTTTATTCGTCTATTGTGTAAGAACTTTTTCTTCAAATGGCCATGCGCGTGCCCTTTCTAGGAGGAAAGAGCCCCATTGTTTTTAAGTAAGCATTTAAGAACTTTGGTCGTTTTTGAAAATTGGGGACCCATTCGATTGCCTTTCATCCTAAAGAGGAAGTTATAAAAAAAAAATTGAAAAAAGAAAATGAAAAAAAAAAACACGAGCAAAATAAGAAAAAGAAAATTAGCAATAATTTGTGAAGTTGTGGTTATGAGTGAAATAAGTTAGCAAGAAAGCGCAAGGTTCTTTTATATGGTTTGATTTCAGCTTCTGATTTCTATTTCAGAAACTGAGAAGTTAAAAAATTCAGTTTCTGATTTCTTCGATTTCTCTATTTCTGGAATAGAAACCTGTTTCAGAAATAGAGAAATCAAATTACGTTACCAAACGGATTTTTATTTCAAACCTATTCCGGGGAACAGAGAAATAGAGAAATCAAGAAATATAAATTTTGTCATGCGCACCTGTAATTGCTAGTCAAGATTAAGGTGGTTGTCGTACAAAAAGCAAGGGGGGATTCCACGTCGGGGTTTCTTTTTCTTGGAAAATTGGTGTTTGATCTCATCCTTTTGGTATTCACACTCTTTTGGTCAAGCTCCTAAACAGGAACGAGGACAAAAAGCAACATGAAATTGGAGATCAAACTAAATTTTGAAGAAGGGAGGAGGAGATCGAAAACTCATAGAATTTGCAATTAAGGTTTCCCCTTTATCTATTTTGCAAAAAACAAATAATTTGAAAAAACAATGAGAACGAGATATATTTTCATTGCTCACAAATAAAATTAGATATGAATAATTATCGATAATGAATTCATATTTTATTAGCTAATTATTTTGAGTGCTTGATTTTAGGAATGTGTTTTTTGAATCAGTCATTTTTCACAAATAAAAGAATCCTATAGACATCTAAAGACAAATCATATTCATCTCATCCTAGCATAACCTGTAAGCACTTTGGGTGTATTTGTTTTTGGAAAAATTTCATGATAAATGAAAATGTTTTTCAGAAAATCATTTTTTACAAAATTTTTTTACCTTTTCAGGTTAGAGAATTTATTTCCTAACTTTGAGCACACGTATTTTGTTATTATTATTATTGTAAATGGTTTTCGATCAACTAATCATTTTCAACAAATTAAATGCATGAAAGTTTAAAAAATTAATTCGTAAGAAAATTTAAACTATACTCATTGATGCCCTTTCCTGATGGAGCTCTGCACAACTAGTTGCGTTGCCTATTTTTCCAATTCAGTGGCGACCCATTAATATTTTAATATGCATTAGCTCGAGATTTTCACCAATTAATATACAACTCCCTGAAAAGAAATATTACTTTCTACAAAAGACATATTGGCCCTAATCCCAAACATCAATTCATCATGGGGGCATTCGTATGGTGTTGAAGAACGAATCTCCGGATCGCAATTTATCGTAATTATTTATTATTCTTTCATAATTTTTACACAAGATATTGAAACACGCCAAATATTTAAAAGGGTTAACGATCGATGGTGAAAATCACTCCTCTCTGTCCTATGGCCATCATTGGATTTGCTTCCCAAGAATCTTTCGAAACCTCTTTCATTATAAACCGAAATCCATATGCCTAACTAGCATTTGGAATAGATTTCCGATAACAACTTTAGTCGCGAAAAAATATTCTAACTAGAGATGAGCATGGTCCGAATAGTCGATTCCTACCTTGGAATCAGAAACTGTCCACTAAAGACCAATTTTGAAAAACTTGGAACAAGGAACTACTCGTTGATTCCATAGATCCACTTAAGAACTGATTCCCAATCCCTACAAAGTTGCCTTTATTAATTTATACCATGACGAACCTAGTTTCTATTTAGAACACCAAAGCTTGTTCGGCTTTAAATTTAGGTTGAATTGCGAGCTATTGATTTTGAGTAGGGATTGAGAAATATAGAGCGGAACCAATAGACAATACTCGTTAAGTAGGAACTCAAAGTTGTTAAAGGTCATGATGTGGTCCTTGATGTGGTCCTCTTAGGATTTCTTGACATCAAGAACATGTGGAGAATTAGACTCTATGTTAGAAGTCCTAACCTTCAAAGAAATTAAAACATTAATCGCTTGATCCATTTTTTTTCAACATCAACTAATTTAATTAAGGGAATGGCTAATGAGAGACCTAATTATGATCTTAAAATGAGCCATTGAATTTCATATTATGACTATAAAGCGCCACAACATTCATGGACATCTCCAATCGATTCTCTCCTTCCTCTTCATTTGTCTATTTTGTTTTGGCTAAGAAAGTAAGTAAATATAGTATTAGAATGAAGAAAAAAAGTAAGAGGTTAATCCTATTACACAGTCAAAAGATAAAATTAGTCAATAATATCCAATAAATATATATTGGTTAAGAAAGTACAAAATAATTAAGTAATCGAGATAGAATTTCTTTTCTTTTCTTTTTTATAATATATAAAAAAGTACATCTCCAGGCGATTCCATGCTTGTAATCAAGAACCAAATTGATACTCACTTGTTTTATTAAATTGGAATGAGAAGCCGGACTAGTTCCCATGAGAACTACCGGTTTTGTGCTAGTCCAGTCTGGTGTCATGCGATTCTCAGAACCTTTGATTCGTCTCTATTCAACGTCAACTAATTTAATTATACTCTTAAAATGAGCCATTGGCTCTTAATTTTGTATCATGACAACGAAGTGCCACAATATTTAGAACATCTTCAACAGGTCCTCTCCTTCCTCTTTGTTTGTTTGTTTTGTTTTTGCTAAGAAAGTAAGTAACTAGATTATTAGAATGAAAAAAAATATGGGGTACATACTCGAGAGACTTGGTAAAAAAACTACAAAATAATTAAATAATGAAAGTAATTTAAAAAAATTATATATACTTGTCAAGTTCAACCGAGAATTGGATCGGTACTCACCGATTTCATTAGATTGAAACCAAGACCTGAATTAGTCCTCATGGGAACTGCCAGTTTTGTACTAGTTCGGCCTGATTTTGTACTGTTTAGATGATTTTCGATTTCTTTAACACACCTCTAATTGTGACTTTTATAATGTATATTGTAAATACCTCACAGTTATGGCTACCAAACTAGCTCTACTAATTTTGAAAGGAGAAGACCAAGAACAGAGAGTCAACCTCAAGTCTTCGGGCATTAATTATGGCTACTTTAAAATTTCAGCCTTTGTTGACTTTCTAGGAAGCCATTGCAGCCAACATTGAAGTGCTACAATTTATAAAAGGGAAAATCTCAAATAAGGGCCTGAAGTGGGTTTATTTTCTCAAAAAAGGACCCAAAGTGGACACTATATCAAATAAGGATCCAAAGTGGGTAATTTTGTCTCAAATGAGGACCCAAACTTTTAATCTTATTTATAGCTTGGGGTAGTTTTGTCCAAGAGTATTTTTTCTTTAATTTTTTTTTCTTTCTTCATCTTCCTCACACCTCCTCCTTTGCTCTACATTACCTCCTTCTTCAACACCATAATCAGGGCCCCTACCAGTGACCTCGTGAGCTTCATGTCATCACGTAGTTGGTCCTAGTGACAAGAAGTCGGATTGGAGTTATTAGCTACTAGTCACCTTCTCAGATACTAAAATCTTTAGTTCCTCAAGATGCATCAAATCTCGGCTCGCTTGTGCTTAGCCTAAAGCTTGGATTGATCTCCATCTGATGATGATGATGCTGGATATTCTATTAGGGGCAGCGGTCGATGAGGTCGAGAGCTCGAATAGGACTTGTCAATGGTAGCAATGGGGCAACGAAGTACAACAATTAATGATGTCAGATACGACTAATGATTAATCTCAAGACGGGGTATCGATTAGGGAGAAGAGCTGTGTTGATGAGAATGGCAAGAATGTGAGTGGGTGTTTCCAAACTAGGGATTATTGAAAGGAGCCATTGGCATTGCAAAGGGGAAGGGGGATCTTTGAAAAATTGAATTTACGCAAGAGAGGCAAACCCAAATTTGAAATTGATGAAGCAAACTCTTGCCGAGGTTGAAATAGTTGCTAGCTGCAACAAAATTGTTCTTTGGCGTGAAATTATTGATCACCAAGTGTTAATTGAATAGAGGCATAAGTTAGTCAAACAAGACGATTTGGCAATGCTTGGATATTGCTACTTTGTTGTTGGCAAGCAAGAACGAAAACAGCACAAAAAATTGCAGTTGCTGGGTTAGTGGAAGGCCTGGAATAAGTGGAGTTTGATGCACTCTCGAGGTGAGAGAAATACGTTGCCAAAGGGATTAGTTGCATAGCTTAGGAGTTGGACAAGAAGTTGACTCTCAGCAAAAGCAGATTCATATTATGGCTTTGAGATCATAATTTGCAATGAATGTTGGAATAAAAAGAACTTATTTTTGAAAGCTCATTTTGGCTTTGTGGAATTGTCTACAAACCATTTTGAGGAGCGAAATTTAAAATTTTCAACGAGTTATACTACGTTGTAATGGCTTGTGTTAAAGAAAATCCAATCTTGGTCATACAACGAGATGACACAAAGAGCGATGGAGGGGCTGATAATGGAGGTGATGTAGAGAGTGAGAAAGATGAAGAAATAAAAAAGAAGAAAGAGAGACAAAAAATAAACAACAATGTTTTTGGACAAAAGTACCCTTGACTGTGAATAAAATTAGAAGTTCAAGTCCTTAATTGAGAGTAAGTTAGTCATTTCGGGTCCTTATTTGAGACAGTGTCCACTTTAGGTCCTTTTATGAGAAAATGGCTCCATTTTAGGTCATTATTTGAGATTTCCCCTTTATAAAATATGCATTTCATAACAAAAAGCCACATCATCTTATACTTTTTTACCAAACTGGCTCTACTAATTTTGAAAGGAGAAGACCAAGAACAGAGAGTCAACGTCAAGTCTTCGGGCATTAATTATGGCTACTTTAAAATTTCAGCCGCCTTTATGACTTTCTAGGAAACCATCACAGCCAACATTGAAGTGCTACAATTTATAAGATATGCATTTCATAACAAAAAGTCACATGATTTTATACTTTTTTACCAAACTGGCTCTACTAATTTTGAAAGGAGAAGACCAAGAACAGAGAGTCAACGTCAAGTCTTCGGGCATTAATTATGGCTACTTTAAAATTTCAGCCGCCTTTATGACTTTCTAGGAAACCATCACAGCCAACATTGAAGTGCTACAATTTATAAGATATGCATTTCATAACAAAAAGCCACGTGATCTTATACTTTTTTACCAAACTGGCTCTACTAATTTTGAAAGGGGAAGACCAAGAATAGAGAGTCAACGTCAAGTCTTCGGGCATTAATTATTGCCAACGATAGCTAATCCACGGCAGGTGGTCCTGGTAAAGCTGACTAGAAAAACTCACCCTTTGCACGGATATTGTGAAAAAGCAGAATATAACACGTGTTTTTCATTTTTATCTTTTGTACAATTTATTTTCAATTTGCTTTTAATCCGACTTTTATATGGATAGATCCTTTTTACTTTCTCTTGTTCGTTAAATTTTTGCATCGAGTACATAAATACTGATGCGTACCTGTATTTTACAATCTTTTTTCATTTCAAATTCTTTTCATTTACCTTGCTTGATTTTCTTTTTTTGCAACTTTACTGTGACTTTCTAAATTTATATATGTTAATATTTTTAGGGTTAATACCCTAAAAAACCCCAAACTGGTACACCTATGACAAATCTACCCCAAACTATTTTTTTGACCACCAAAAACCCCAAACTTGTATACCTTTGACAAATTTACCCTAAATTGGTAAACTTGTGACAAATTTACCCTATGTTAGTTTTAGTCAAATTTTCTTGTTAAATTATAAAGTTAAATGACACGTGACAATTGACCGGTATACCAATTTGGGATTTTACACTCTATCTGTCACAGTTTACAATTTTTGTGATTTTTTTGTGGTATTAATCTAATTTAGTTGGGGCATATTAGTCACAAATTTACCAGTTTGGGGTTTTTTGTGGTCGAATGAATTAGTTTGGGGTAAATTTGTCATAAATGTACCAGTTTATGGTTTTTTATAGTTAGTCGGGGTAAATTTGTCACAGATATACCAGTGTGGGGTTTTTCGTGATCAAAAAAATAGTTTAGGGTAAATTTGTCACAAGTGTACCAGTTTGGGATTTTTAAAGGTATATAACCCATATTTTTATTTAGACTCTTATATATTATTGCATCGATTTCACTGAAAATTCTGCCCTTACTTTTGTTATCAATGTAAGTATATTGTCAATAAGGTTATGAAATTTTAGCTAAATAAAAAGGTAAAGTGAAAGTTTATGCAACCGCGGAGTTATGGTTTTAAAAGTAGAAACAATAAATGCAAATGGATTCATTTTGAATATTGATTATAGTAAAAAATTTTGTGCTTCAAGGGTTGGGCACCCCTTTGACAGTTTAGCACCTAAGAGCCTTAGTGACTCAAGAGAGACCAACCTGATTTTTTTCATGGAGACAAAAAACAAAAACAATGTTCTAGAGAGAGTGAGGGAAAGGAATCGGTTCAAATATTTGTTTACCATCGAGCCAGTTGGTATAGCCTATGAAGCACGGACACATTGTCCGTGCTTCCGTGTCGTGTCCGACACGTGTCGGAGCGTGTCGGACACGTCGACACGCTCGGACACGGTCGGACACGCGTTGACCGCGTGTTCGACTTTCCGACACGCGGTCAACATTCCTCGACACGCGTCGACACGCGTGTCCGGAAGACTGACATAGGGTGGAGGCTAGGGAGGGTGAGGGAGCAGAGGCCGCGAGCGACGGGAGAGATGGCTAGAGAAAGAGCCGAACAGAGAGAAAGAAGAGAGAGAAAGCAAATTCCCACCGGCGAGACGAAGTCACGCAACGGACCACCGCGACGGCGAGAGACGGCGAGAGAGAGCAGCCGCCACTGTTGTGATGGATCGGCGATGAGGAGGAGGAGAAGGATCAAGAGGAAGAGGAGACGAAGGGCGTCGTGCGGAGAGGAAGGTGGTCGTGCGGCGAGGAGGAGGAGGAGAGGAGGAGGGGGAGGAAGGGGGCGTGTGGCGTGTGGCGTGCGGCGAGCGGCGAGAAGGAGGAGGAAAAGTTCGCCGAGAAGGAGGAGGAAAAGTTTGCTTGGGTTTTTATGAGGGAGTAAAAAGTAATAAAAAAAAAAGGGGACGATGGAGGAAATGAACGAAGGAAGTGGCGTGACTTTTGAGTTTTGGGGAGGGGAAGTGACAGGTTGACAGCCTGTCTGTCATTGGTGGGGGAGGGAAAAAATGTAAAAATAAATTTTGAGTGGAGGGAAATGGGCGGACGAAAAAAGGGGTGGATTTTGGGGATTTGTTTTTTGTAATGGGAAAATCAAATACATGAGATTAACAAATAATTTCGAAAAATAAAGCATTGAATTTTGAATAATGATAAATTTTGATAATTATAGAAAATGATGGATTTATTTAAATAAATTGATTCTATTTTTTTTTATTAATTATTAGTTTCATCAATAACTTTTGTTAAAGGTAAAAACATGTTTCGCATTAACTATAAATATATTTTTCGAATTTTTGATGAATTGATTTATTAATATTATTAGTGTATTTATTATAGGCACTTTTTTAATTATTTATTTATTTATGAATTTGAATCAAATTAATTAAAAATAAAAATATTCATTTAATATACAATGTGTCCCAACTTGTCAGAATTCTCTATTTTTAGAAATGACATGTCGACGTGTTGTGTCGTGTTGGACACTCGTGTCGTGTCCCGTGTCGGTGCTACATAGGGTATAGCAGGAGGTCTGGCAATAATGTAGGATGAAGAGGTCAAGGTGGAAGTGGAGGGAAGCTTTGGGGAACTCATTAATATAAGATGCATGGACCTTCAAAGAGGAGACCTAATGCGGATATCCTTTTTACATGCATCAATGAAATTTCAAGAGCGACTAAGGCTATGGCGGGATGTAAAAGACAACAACTATCACAATCCACTCCCATGGTTATGCATAGGGGATTTCAACGAAATATTATACCATTGGGAAAAGGCAGGGTGTAGAGAGGTGGACCACTACAGAATTGCAGCCTTCCGGGGATTTATCGATGACTGTTCCTTGATGGATATTGAAAGTAAGGGCCGCGTGTATACCTGGTCAAATAATAGAGAAGGCAGCACACTAGTAAAGAAGAGGTTAGACAGGGCATTATATAATATGGAGTGGAGAGTATTATATCCAAATGCGATGGCTTTTGCCCTACCGGCGATTGGTTCGGATCATAGCCCAATTATTCTATCCCTACACCAAAAGGAGAAGAAAAGCAAGAAAATGTTCAGATTTGAACTGGTTTGGCTCGAAGACCCTGAGTGTGAGAAGGTGATAAAGCGAGTTTGGCTTGCAAATAGACCCTCTAGAAGAAGCCTTACTAATAAAATAAGCCTGGTTGCTAAGGAACTACACAAGTGGAGTAGGAAGATGTTTCAAAATGCCCAAAAACAGATCATTCCCCTTAAATTCCGACTTGTGGAGTTAACAAATACAACAAATAGAGACCAAAACAGACAAGAAATGAGCAACATTGTCCGGAAAATCGAAGAGTTATGGAGGCAAGAAGAGATGTATTTGTGTATGAAGTCTAGAATTGATTGGCTAAAGTGGGAGGATCAAAACATCAAATATTTTCATGCAACAACAATTCAAAGAAGACAAAGAAATAATATATCTATGCTACGAATTGATAATCAAACCTAGTGCAGGGATCCCCAGACTCTTAGTCATCTATCAATCTTTGTTCACCTCAGTGGGGGCCCGGAACTATTAACATGTATTATATCAATGTACAACAGTGGTCACCAAAGAGGTAAATGCAGACTTGACCAGACCAGTCACAAAAGTGGAAGTTAAAGAAGTTGTATTTACTTTGGGGGCAACCAAGGCACCGAGACCGGATGGTTTAAATGGCTTATTTTATCAAAACCATTGGCCTATCATCAATGATGACATATTCAGCACGGTGCAATCTTTTTTCAGCTAAGGTACATTTGAGTTAGAGCTTAATAGAACCCACATAACTCTCATCCCTAAAGTAACAAATCCTGAGAATATCACTCAATTCAGACCTATAAGCCTTTGTAATTTTAGTTATAAGATTATTGCTAAGGTGTTGGCTAATAGGTTGAAACCATGGTTGTCAAATATAGTCTGTGAGGAGCAAACAACTTTTATCAGTAATCAGCCGATTCAAGATAATATTTTTATTGTCCAAGAGGTGATTCATCAACTAAGGGTGAGAAGGAGGAAGCGAAAGTTTCAAGCCATATTAAAATTAGACATGCAAAAAGCAAATGATATAGTTGAATAGGACTTTCTATGTGACTACATGCTGAGGTTGGGTTTCCATGAGATATGGGTCAAATGTATTAAACATTGCATTTCATCGGTGTCTTTTAGCATACTAATCAATGAGGAACCTTCAGCGGACTTTAGGCCCACAAGAGGTATCCGGCAAGGGGATCCCCTTTCCCCCTATCTATTCATAATCATGGCCAACTCCCTCTCAACTCTTATGAGAAAAGCCAAGATGGAAGTATCAAAGGTATACGCCTAAACCCACATGTCCAACCCTCTCACATCTCCTCTTTACTGATGATGCAATATTATTCCTAAAAGGAACGATACTAAAAGCTCAAAATGTTGCAAATATCCTGAACCAGTATTGTTTTATGTCTGAACAACTCATAAACCTTAATAAATCAGGTCTTTTCTTTGGGAGAGATTGCCCTAAGAACCTTAAAAGGAATATAGTTGCTGAATTGAGAGTCCCTATTTCTGAAGATTTAGGGAAATATCTGGGAATTCCATCCAATTGGGGCCAAACAAAAAAAAACAAGTGTTTGCTTGGATACTTGCTAGAGTTGAGAGGAAACTTGAAGGATGGAAAGAAAGGTTGATCTCCAAGGCAGGCAAAGAAGTCCTCACTAAAACTGTTATTTAAGCCATACCCCAATATGCTATGTCCATTTTCAAGATTCCAAATTCCATTTGTCATGCTATTGAGAAGCGAATAGCCTCCTTTTGGTGGAAACAGAATTCTGCTAGAAGGGGAGTCCATTGGAAGAAATGGGAAGACTTGAAAATGAGGAAGGACTGTGGTGGCCTAGGCTTTAAAGACTTGGTGGATCTCAACAAAGCTATGCTGGGGAAGCAGGCCTAGAGAATACTCCAACAATCGAATGCCTTATGGTGCAAAGTTCCTAAAAGTATCTATTACCCAAGAGGTGATCTCTCGATAGCAAAGAAAGGTATCCGGCCTTCGTGGGGATGGCAAAGCCTACTGGTGGGGAGAGACACATCGAATCAGCCACTAAATGGGAAGTTGGAGATGGACGAGCAATAAGAATCAGAGAAGATGTTTGGCTTTCCTCTGGGAAACTTATAGGCCCAACTAATAGGAGATCCAAGAATGGTGGCTGATTTAATTGATCACGACAATTAGGCTTGGAATATAAACAGAGTAACTGAACTATTTGAAGAAAATGTTGTGGAAGAAATTATTGTGTAACCTCTCAGCCTGCACCCCAACTCAGATAAGCTCGTATGGACAGCAAATAGCTCAGGTTCCTACACCGTTAAAAGCAGCTATAACCGACTACACATCAGAGACGACCTATCCACAAAAAACACTTTATCCTCCTCTTACCAGGTTCCAAAAGCACTATGGAAAATCCCGACTTACCCAAAAATTCAGTTCCTTCTATGGCAGATATGCAGCAACTCTCTCCCAATAAAAGAAAACTTGTACAAATGGCAAATGATACCTGAGCCAACTTGTTAGATTTGCGGCCGAGCATCGGAGACAATCGAGCACCTATTTCTCCTATGCGAATGGACAGAAAGGCTATGGTTAGATACTTCTCCAACAAAGATAACTCGTATGGACAAATGGGTCTTCGAACATCTTACCTCAAGAGCTGATCCATACGCGAAAACCTCCTTCACCAGTATACTTTGGCAGATTTGGAAGGCTTGCAATGCAGCGATCTTTCAAGGAAGGAAGCCCGACTAGCTTACCACCAAAACAGAAGCTTGAACAGCTGTAGATCTCTACAAGAGAAGGGCAGACAAAGGAGTAAGCCGAAGTAGACAGCTGCAAACCAATTATGAGATCCTAACGAAATGGGTCTTACTTGGTTTGCAAGAGTTGAAGTGGAATATTGACACCTCTTGGTGCAGATCCAAGCTTGCGGAATCGGTAACTGGAGTCTGTAGAAACACTGCCGGTGTTCTGGTTGAAGGATTCGCAAAAAAAATCCAAGCCTCAACTATTACGATGGCCAAATCCCTAGCTTTGAGAGAGGTCTTGCTGAGGCTAAGGGAAAGCAGATCTGCTCGTGCGGGACTTTAGCTGCAAGTCTTCAAAGGAAGTGATCTGAAGGTATGCATATCATCTGATAACTTATCCTTCGTGGAGAGCTTATCAGGTCGGGCTGAGCCACTTTGGCTGGCCCAATCAATAGTAGATGATTGTAAAAGACTTATGGCCCAACTTAGCGAAGTTTCGGTCCTCTACGAACCGAGAGAAAACAACAAGGCTGTGGATTGGGTCGCCAAAGCCCACCGAGCCATCTCTCTTCCTACCAACTAGGTTTTATTTCCTCCTCAACCTCTAATTTCTATATTATGTATAGACTTTTTATCTAATGGAGCCCCTTTTATGGGCTAGTAATGAATTATTATCCTTCAGCAAAAAAGAAAAAAAGAAAAAAAAGTGGTATTGAATAAGATGTGCCACACTCAACTTGAACTATGGCCAAGTGAGAACCTTGAACCAAATGAAGAAGCTTAGGGTCTGTTTGTTAAAATGTATTTCTGTTCCCTTGAATAAAGATTTCTGTTCTTTTGTTCTAGGGAATAAAAAAAAGAATAGAAACATGTTTGATAAAACTTTTGTTCTCAGGAACAAAAAATCTGTCTTTTTTTTCCAAGAAACAAATTTGGAACAGAAACAAGAAGTAGAAAAAGTTACTTCTTGTTCCCGAAACAATTTCGAGAAACAATTTTTTTTTTCTCTTCTTTTTTCTTCTCTTTTTTCTTTCCTTCTTCTTTCTTTTAGCCAGTCACCAGCCTCAACCATGGTTGGGCCACCGCCAGGTTGGCGTCACCCAACGGTGGCCTAGTGAGGCCGAGCCTGGCCGATGGCGAGGCGAGCTTGGCCTCGCCAGATTTGGGCGAGCTCGAGCTGGCCTAGCCAAGGTGAGGCAGACCTTGCGCTACCTAGGCGAGGTCGAGCCTCGCTGGTGGCCCGGCAAGGCTCACATGGCCATCAAGGCCACCGGCAAGGCGGTCGGCGACCAGCCACAAAGGAGAAAGAAGGGGAAAAAAAAAAAAAAAAAAGAAAGAAATAAAAAAGGCAAAATATAATAAAAATATTGAAAAATTAAAAGAAATGACAAAATTATACCAGTTTAATAAACACATTTCTATTCTTGTAATAGAAATTTTTGCAGTTACTAAGCATGCTCTTATGCTCAGAAATTATTCCCGGAATAGAAATAAAAAAATTACTTTTGTTCAAAAATTGTTCCCGAATAGAAAATTTACCAAACGTGCCTTTACTATTCCCAAAGCTGATTTTTTTTTTTATTGGAATGATACAAGTATTCTTTTTAAGGAAAAATATTGTACAAATCATTTATTTTCTACAAAACAAACATAATTTAAATAGACTTAAAAAAATATAATCATCTTATCCTAGCATAATTTCTTCTCTATTATAACACTATGACCTTAAAAATAAAAATACAACTATAATAGTTCAATATCAATGGACATCCATCCACATCATTCCAACACAATCGATATTTATTATAAGACAAATAATAACGATTTGAATACTGAATAATAGATATTTTGATAATTTGAAAAGATTGATATGAACGTCATCCTATTCCGTAATATATCTTATTAGTTCTACAATTATTCTACTTTTGCACGTCAAATTGTATTTTGGATTCTTATTAAAAATTATTCAAATCGCACTTTTCCTTCAGTATTAATTTTTCTTTTCATTTTTTTTACATATTAGTTGGTGGCCTTTTTGTTAATGGACAAAAGCTCGTCGATATCCTTTCCTGATGTAACTCTGCCCAACTAGCTTGCTGCGTTGCCAAATTTCCAATTGTAAGTGACCCTTTGATATTTTAATATGCATTAGCTTGATATTTTCACCAATTAATATACAAATCCTGAAAAAGAAAATTTAATTTTCTAGAAAAAGACAAGTTGGACCTAAATCAACAAAGAAAATGATACTATTATAAATGTCAATTCATTTTGGGGCACTTGTATGTTTTCGAAGGATGAAACCCCGGATTGCAATTTATTAAAATTATTCTTTTCCATTATTTTTATTTAAATTATTGTAACACACAAAAATTTAAAAGGGTTAATACTCTCAAAAACCCCAAATTGGTACACTTGTGACAAATTTACCCAAAACTATTTTTTTGACCACTAAAAACCCCAAACTGGTATAACTCGACAAATTTACCCCAAACTGGTACATTTGTGACAAATTTACCCTCTGTTAGTTTTCGTTAAATTTTATTGTCAAATTATTAAGTTAAATGACACGTGACAATTGACTAGTATACCAATTTGGGATTTTACGATCCGTTTGTCAGAGTTTACAATTTTTATGATTTTTTTGTGGTATTAATCCAATTTAGCGAAGGGTATATTTGTCACAAATTTATCAGTTTGGGGTTTTTTACGGTCGAAGAAATTAGTTTGGAGTAAATTTGTCATAAATATACCAATTTACGGTTTTTTATGGTCAGTCGAGGGAAATTTGTCACAGGTGTACCAGCTTGGGGTTTTTCATGGTCAAAAAAATAGTTTGGGGTAAATTTGTCATAAGTGTACCAGTTTGGGGTTTTTCAGGGTATTAGATTTGTTATTAATGGCGAGATCTACTCTCTTTTCTCTCCAACCCCATCAAGGATTAGGGATATGCTTTTGAAGAATCTTTAGAAACCCCTTGTTACAATCCAAAATGCATATGCCTATTATCCTTTTGAACAGCTTTCCTATAGTAATTTCAGCTGTTGAAAGGAGCATTGCGACTTTCGTAAATTTTTTGGTCAACACCTCGCAGCCACAGCTATGACTACTTTAGAATTTCAGCAGCTTATAATAACTTTATAGGAATTACGAAGCTACTACAATTTATAAAATATGCATTTCCAAAACAAAAAAGCCACCTCATTTTATAACACATCATAACTACGTTTGTACCAATCTGGCTCTACTAATTTTGAAAGAGAGTGCCCAAAAACAGAGAGCAACGTCTAGTCTTCGGGTATTAATTATTCCTGACTGGGCCTGGACCACGGATTGCAAAATGAAGCTGGCTCATCCCAGTTTTGCGCGTCTGATAAACAAGCTAGCAGATTGGGTGGTAAAAGCCCCACAAAAAAAAAAAAGAATTCTGCCAAAATTGGCTATTTCATCCCCGGGAACTTATGTTGGGTAATTTATATCGGGTAAAAGTAACCTATAACACATTCATTCTAAACTTTTTTTTTCTGACACAAAAAGGTCCAAACTAAATTAATGTGACACATTTATCCCAAACTTATACAGTGTGACATCTTTATCCCAAGTCAAGCCTTTACTTGTGTGACGAATTTATTTAAAAAAATTGGTGTCTAAAGAAAAATTTTGGGATTTTTTATGTTAAAAAAAAAAAAAAAAATTGGAGTAAATATGTGACACATGTAAAAGTTTGGGATTTTTTGTATTACAGAAAAAAATTGAGGTAAATATGTCATAATAGGCAAAGTTTTGAGTTTTGGGTGTCACAAAAAATAATTTAGGGTAAATATGTTATTATAGGCAAAGTTTGGGATTTTTTAAAGGTTTTTCCCTTATATATTCACAAACTTGGCTTGAGTTGATAAAATTTCTGTCTTTTAGACAAATTTTTTTTGTTGCAGACTAGGAAAACCGACTCTTTGCGCAGGCATTGAGAAAAAAAAAAAAACAGAATAAAATTATTGTCCTTTCCTTGCATCGTGCTGATTCCCACCCAATACCACGTGTTTTTTATTTTCATTTTTTGCTAAAAATCAATTTTCCATTTGCTTTGAATATCACTTTCATATACTACTACTTTTTACCACTGTTCTCTTGTTCCTTAAATTTAAGAGAAGATAGCATAAATGGTCTACGAATTTTTGTCTCGATCTGTAATGTCGTTCTTAAATTTTTAATTTATTCAATGTGATTCTCGAACTGTTGGTAAGTATTCAATGCCATCTTTAGGCTTGCTCAAAAGGCAAACCATGTTATTTTGATGACGTTGATTATTATATGTTGAGTTGAATGTTTAGAAATGGCTATTCAATATATCTATCATTTTTACCCATCTGCTTTAGACAAGGAAAAAATTTAAGCATTAACATGTCCATTGTTGTTTGATGATATGGATTATTACATCCAAATTAATATGAATATCCTACGTGGATAATTCATAAATAACTTTTTTTTTGGCCCACCATTCAAACCTAAAAGATTGGAAGCTACATCACCATTCTAGGAATTAGATTGAATATAGTTCAAGGATCACATTGCAAAGTGAACCAAAATTCATAAACCATTTATGTCATTTTTCTTTAAATTTTTTAATGAAGTACATAAATATTGCAATGTACCCATGTTTTTCAATATTTTTCATTTAAATGAGTTTTATTTGGAGAGAGTCCAGAAAGGGCTTTCTGCTTCATTTATAAACACGGACAGGATGTAATAAAGTCAGCGAGGCACTTCCAAAAAGCTTTCATTATACCTTGATTTTACTCAAATTATCTCATAAATGTTTTTGGAGGTAGAACCCACTGATTTGTCAAACCCATTATAACTAATCCCCGCCATATCTCATTAAACTACAGTTTAGATTAAATAAAATATATGCTAGAAATGAAATAGTATTTAGATGGATTGATTTTTTCTTTTTAAAATTGTTTATATCATTGTCTTGAACCCATCGACAAAATGTTCCGGCTCTATCTTTGCTTAAAATCAATATAGATATAATGTTGATAGGGTCATAAGATTTTATCACAATTAAAAAGTAAAAGCTTACGCAATCATGACTAAGGATTAAAATTGTGATGGAATCATGTTTTTAAATGGAGAAACGATAAATGTAAATAATTACATATTGCATGTTGATTTTAGCAAGAACTTTTGTGCTTCAAGTAATATAAAATAAAATTTGCCACTCTACTTGAACTAGGTACATGGCCAAGTTAAAAAACTCAAGCGAGAGAGAGAAGTTCTGTATCTCCATAGCTTCATTTTCCTGATCGAAAGTTTTGTGAACTATAATTCAACTACAATAAATCATATGGGACTCCAAACATTTCTTGACATTCAAGACTCGATCAAATCTATTAGAGTTAAGTCTCCTCCCGAATCGCAAATAATACTGACATCTTTTTGTCCTCGCTAGAAAAAGAATTCAACCAAAAAAGGAGGTGCGGAGATGTGGAAATTGAAAGCTTACGGTGTTGTTAAATGTATCTAGTTCCTTTTTCTGCTAGAGAAGGAAAGAACATTCCACGTCGAATGTATCGATTCTATCCTCAAATTCAACCTCTTCAACGAAGGGGAAGATAAACGAACATCAAGTCTCGTCTTCTTGACATTACATTTAAGTTTGATATATGGGGAAAACAGTCAAATTAATCCATCTTCTTTGCCCAAGAACTAGACATATGGCTAACAGATGCTCTTTCATAAAGGTGAGCTGCAATTGGGCCTACAAAAGCCCACAGTTCTTGCAAACCGGCCTGCTCATCAAGGATCAGCAAGGCATGAACTTTTACGGCGCCTTCTCTGTCTTGTTTTTTCCGATCGCTCTTCCTTAAGACGACTAGCGACATGCATTCCGAAAGCATGGGATTATACACCGAGAGTTGGGGGACTTAATCGGAGCTGATAACTTTCCATTGTCACAAATTATATCAACTGATCCGGATCTAGAGTTACCATCTAATGATATAACAGAGGATCTGTTACCAAAACGCCGAACTGCACAAGAACTAACCACTACGACTGTGGGACTGATCCATCAGATTGTATCGATTAAGCATGTTCTATTAAGTCCAGTATGCATGCAACATCTCAAAGCTGCATCTTCAAAAGGAGAGACGGAAGTGCATGTACGACAACTGTCCATCAAAGACTATTCGATCCTACTGCTCTATTTAGTGCATGGCTTGTCGACGATAAACATTTTATTAAGACGGCAACCTGTCGAAGTCATAAAGCACATCATATTACTCACATACAAACCCCTCGCAGATCAAGCTCGGAAACATCCACCCAAAAAAAAAAAAAAAAAAAGAAAGAAGAGAGAACGGCTCCGAACGAGTCATAGATAACGAAACTTCCATAAAGACACTTTCAGGCTTTACGACAGACCTCACCATCTCAGACCCATCCTTCTTTGGCATCAACTTCTTTCTTAGCCTCCTCCCCAGCTGCTTCATCGACTTCATCTAACTCGTTTTCAGTTGCTTTCTCTTCTTTGACAGCACATTTTGGATGGAGATTAAAGTCACACTCCTCGCAATAATATGACCAACCCTCCCCTTCCTCATCACAGCCATCACAAGTGTACCGTCCCCTCTGAGCCGGAACGAGCTCGTGCTCTTCATGCAAAGGATGCTTCAACTTGGTGCTGCGATTGAGGGGGGCATGCAGATTTTTGTCAAGACCCTTACTGGGAAGACCATAACTTTGGAAGTTGAGAGCTCGGATACCATTGATAATGTCAAAGCTAAGATACAGGACAAGGAAGGCATTCCCCCGGATCAGCAGAGGTTGATTTTTGCCGGGAAGCAACTGGAGGATGGCCGGACACTGGCGGATTACAACATTCAAAAGGAGTCGACTCTACATCTTGTGCTTCGCCTCCGCGGTGGAATGCAGATTTTTGTCAAGACTCTGACCGGAAAAACCATCACTCTGGAGGTGGAGAGTTCAGATACCATCGACAATGTGAAGGCGAAGATCCAGGACAAGGAGGGCATCCCTCCGGACCAGAAGAGGCTGATTTTTGCTGGGAAGCAACTGGAAGACGGGAGGACACTGGCCGATTATAACATCCGGAAAGACTCAACTCTGCACTTGGTCCTTTGCTTGCGCGGTGGCATTTAAGTCTCTTGTGAGAAGTTTTCATCGAGTCAAGCTCTGTGTTTATCTAGTTTGGTCGGTTCTAATGTTTGGCTTTATGTTTGGATAATAATGTCTGCTGATGGATGGAATTGGTATGAATAATATGTTTAACTTCTCTGATTTGATTATCAGTTTGATGGACATGAGTTGATCTAGTATTCTCTTATTTGAGGGTTGTGGCTTTTGAGCGTTGTTTCAGTAGTTGAACTCGTATATTCCAGTTGTTAGTTTCTCTGTTGCATACATAATGTATGAATGTGGCTAAGCAATTGCTTGCATATGGCGAAGCAAAGCTTTAAAAACCCCGCTGAACGACTTTTATTTGCTTTTGGGAAGGAAAAGCGATATAAATCAGGCTGCATTATCTCTCTTAGGCGAAAGATGAAACATATTGGCATAATACAGGAAGCAAAATGTGAATCATGTCTTAAATTACCGGTTTTACCATAAGATGCCTTATTTTTTTCTCTAATGGCAGTTGGACTTCTTTTGCAGCGCTTTTTCAGTTTTCTGGTTTTGCTTTTTCGATCAATCATTAGAAAAAGTAGCATCGAGCAAGACTCGGGAGACTTGATCCATTATCACTAATTCAATCAATTGATCTGGATCTAGAGTCACTATCTACTTATATAACATGTTCTATAACGTGCGAATCTCAAAGCTGCATCTTCTGAGGGAAAGCCGGAGCTGCTTGGTACAATCAATGCCAATCACAGATAATTGGAGCCTACCGCTCTGCTTGGCACACGGCTCACGATAAAGATTTTATTACGACAGCGAATTGCCAAAGTCACATAATAACACACCCAAAGTCTGAATCTACATCCCATATACGAATACTCCGCAGATCAAAGCTCGAAATACATCCACCCACATAATGAAACAGGGAGAAAACTGCTTCGAACGAGTCATAGAAGACAGAACTAAGAAGTAACTTTTAGGCTTTGTAACAGACTTCGCCATCACAGACCCATCCTTCACCGGCTTCTCCTCCGTCCTTTGCCTCCTCCCCAGATGCTTCATCGTCTTCATCTTCTTCTTCTTCTTCTTCCTCATTCAGCTCGTTCTTAGTTGACTTCTCCTCCAACTTCTTGAGATGTTCGGCAGTAAAAGGATAAGCATCGGCCCCGTGGTCTGATATAAGATCCCTTGCTTCTTTAGTCAGTGTCCGGCCTGTCGGGCCAATGGCTATGAGCGTGGGGATCCCATTGACCTTGAATTTGCGATTCAGGGATTTCTTCCTCTCGTCGCCAAAGGGGAGAGCCAGCCACGGCATTTGAGCAAAGTAATCGTCGAAGGCAGCTTGGTCCTTGTCGCTGGAGATGAAGATCAGCTCAAGGGCATTGTCTTTGGCCTTGATCTTTTCGTATGCCTCTGTGAGCACAGGCAGGAAAGCACGGCAAGGAGGGCACCATTGTGCCGAGAAGTAAAGGAGGACAGTCTTCCCTACCAAGTCCAATACAGGAATCTGCAACCCAAGTTAAGAAACGACATTATGAACCACGAATCGATGGAAAAGGCATGCGAAACTGCATATATACGGAAATGATTTTTCTGGTTACAAACCTCTCACCTCAAGTAACCCAAGGGATGACGAAATTTAGGGCTATAAAAATTTCCAAGTCACTACTTTCTTGGAAAGAAAAATAAATATACCTTGGTTCCATCCTTTCCAACGACGAAATCTCGATCCCCTGAAACCAAGATTGACTCCAAGGTCTGAGATTCTTCCCTTTTCCTCTGCATCTCTTCAAGCTCTGCAAGCTTTTCTGGAGTGAATGGGTAAGCTTCAACCCCGTGCTCTTCGACGGTTTCAGCAACATTGGAATGGAGAGTCTTCCCATCAGGACCGATTATGACCAGAGTGGGTAGGGTCGAGAGCTCGAAGTGCCTAATCAATTTCTCACATTTTTTGTCTTTCAATGGTAATGAAAGCCACGGCATGCTTCCGAAGGCTTGGTTGAATGATTCTTCGTCATCGTCTAGAGGTATCTGAACGATCTCAAATCTCTCTCCTTTGGCCTTCAGCTTCTCATGAACATCCAGTAAAATTGGCGTGAAATCAACGCATGATTTGTACATGGACAATGAGAAATATAGACCCACGGTTTTCCCTTCAAGCTCAGCAACAGGAACCTAGTTTGACCACATGACTAGATTAGTAAAAGAGGACGGAAAACCGAATCATGAGCACACGCCACCATCAGTTTCAACTGCATCGAAGATCTTTTGAGCTTACCTTCTTCCCATCGGATGAAACTACGAAGTCACGAGACCCATCGACCAAAAGAGAGGTCACTGATTGGTTTCTCTTAGCAGCTTCTTCCTGGTCTTTCAATTCTTTGATGCGTTCTGCAGTGAAAGGGTGACCTCTTACTCCAAACTCGCGAACAATCTCCACCCCGCTATCCGTTGAGACTGTCCCAGTGCCATCCAGAAACACAAGGTGGGGTATTCCCTCCACCTCAAACAATTCATCCAAGCTATCGCGCTTCTCCGAGTCGGAGAACGGGACTGCAAGCCATGGCATCTTGGCAAAGTATCCACCGAAGGACTCTTCATCCTCATCTGCAGAGATGAAAATGATCTCCAGATCACCTTTTGAGGAAAGTTCATTGTACACCTCCGCCAGAGTCGGAGTGAACCGCTGGCACGGACCGCACCACGACGCGGAGAAGTAGAAGCCGATCTTCTTCCCCTTCAAGCTGGCGACCTTAACCTGATACAAGACAAAAGGATTCCTAATTTGAGTTCTTTCATAACAGTACTCAGCAAGCAAGGCGCACTAACGTTAATTGACCACCTCACAGAATCCTTAAATTGCTCATGATACACCCCAATAACCGGAGAAGCACCTCAGTTAAAGCGCTCCTCATTTATTCATTCGCAAATTCGCAGTCTCGTCGACCAAAATTTTAAACCACATTGAAGACGAAGCATTCATACTAAATTGAATCCATATAAAGTGTGTCCAAATGATCCTAAGAATCCGTTTTGTGGAAAATATCTCGTTTCTAGAGAATATATTTTAAGAAGTCATTTTTCCAAGAAAATGATTATATTTTTCAATGTTTGGCTAAAATCTGAAATATGAGTGGAAAATATTTTCTATTGTTTATTATCTAACCTGATTTTTAAAGAAAAATTACCAAAAATTGAATTTTGATATTTTTAATTGACCAAAAAAATTAATTTTAACTTATATATATTAAAAAAATTGAATTTTAATTATTATTATTTAAAAAATGGAATTTTTATAATTTATAATTTTTCTTTTTCTTTTCCTTCGTTCTTCTTCCTTCTTCCTTCACGGCCGCATGCCTCGATAATGGTCATGGCAGCGGCCAACACAAACGCAAATCACCAAATTTGACAAGTTCAAGGCTCGGCCAATCTAGGCAAGCCGTGAGCTCATCAACCAAGCGAATATGGCTTGCCTAGATTGGGTCGGTGAGTTGACTCAATTCAAGCAAGCTCAAGCTTGCGCCTTAGCTGACCCAGACGTGGATCACCAGATCCACCAGGCTTAAGGCTCGGTCGATTTAGGCAAGTTGCAAGCTCGTTGATTGGCGAACACGGCTCACCTAGATAAGGTTAGCCAACTAGATCCAAGTGAGCCCGAGTTCTGCTGAAGCCAACGAGCTCACAAGTTGCTAGATCCAATGAGCTCGAGCCTTACCCTCACCAAATCGGCCTTGGGCACGGCCGGAGTTGGCCTACGACCGGTCACTAGCGGCTGTGTTGGCCAGCGACCGGCTAAGGAAGAAGAAAAACAAAGAGAAAAAGAATAAAAAAATTCAATTTCTAAAAAAATAAAAACGAAAATATAAAAATAAAAGGAAAATGTGTTCAGCGAAAGAACGAGAGGTGGAAGAAGTTAAGGAAAATGTTTTCCATTTTTCAAAAATGAAAAATATTTTCCCCACTTTTGAAGGATTTTTTTTTTTCAATAACGGAAAATATTTTCCTTCACTAATTCATTTTCCATAAAACGAATAGTGGAAAATTTGCAAAACGTTTTTCTAAATATTATTTTCTGTGAAACGAATAGAGTCTTAGTATAAATCTTTCTTCAAAAACTCATAAATCAATTACCAATCATCTAATTTACGAAGAAATCAAATGGCTAGAAGTTATCTCGAGCTGAACTCGCTTACCTTGAACTAAGTTCGCTAGCTTAGCCATCACAAACCGACGGCTTCGCAATCCCGAACTCTCGGCAAAGAACAAGCAAAAAGAACATCGGAATTCGAAGTGAATAGAAGCAAGAACCCGCATCTTCCAATCCGACACGAAGACAAATCGCCCACAAAGAATCAGAGCAACAATTTCTCAACCTCCAGCTAACTTCCTTTTCCAAACAACCCATCACCAGAGCAAGAACTTCTCACACCAAACTGGGCGGCTAGCTAAAACAACCCACGACCCAAGGCCACGAACAGCTTCAACAAGGACGCCAACCCAAGATTCTCTTTCCCTCCTCTTATCGCGAAAGAGCAAAAGGAAAAAAAGGAAAGAACCAAGCCTTACCCGATCGCCGTTGTTCCGGATGAGGAAGTCCCTGTCCGGAGAAGATAAGAGGGACTGGACATCGTGAGAAGAAGCCGCTCCTCCGACAAGATCCGCCATCCTCGTCGCTCGAACTCCTGTGCGATTCGGGTGTTTGCTTGTTGAACGTGTTCTCGTTAGAATTCCTCAAGAATTATATATAGATAGAGACTTTTAAAGTTTTTTCAATATCCAAAAAAAACGGGAATCATAACTTTCGCACCGGTATGTGTGTGTATATATATATATGTACGCGCAAGATGAAGAAACTTCTCTGGCACGCGGATAATTTTCTTTGAATTTTTTAAATGACTATTGACTCTTTAATTTTTTTTTTCCTTTTCATTTTATACTTTTCTTCTTCAGATGCTCCCTGGGACATTTGGGGCCGCAAGCAAGGCATATCGGGAAGTGGGGTCCAACGTGGGAAAGTCGCCGGATGCCCTGGACACGTCAGCATATCAATGCCTTTGTTTTTTCTTATTTTAGATTTTCCTTTTGAAAAAATGTCCTAAATGATTCCTGAACTTTTATCTAATGTTCAATTTCATCTCTGAGCGTTTGATTTGCTCAATTTGGTCCATGAACGTTCATCTAATGTTCAATTTTATTTATGACTATTTGAAAATTGACCAATTTCGTCCTTCCATTAGTTAAAGTTAACGGAACTGGCTTACATGACTTTTAGTTTCTTAAATATAAAATAAAAAAGGACATGTGGAATATCCACAGGGAAATAACCTTTAAAATAGGTCAAATTGTAGCCATCATCCAAAAAAGAGATACAAAACTACTTATTATCTCTTTTTTGTAATCGATGCTCTCATCTCTAGCTGACCCGTAATTTGCTTTCTTTTTTAAAGATATATATTGACTCATAATTTTAGTAATACAACTTAGTTCCACGTCATCAATTAATGCTCCAAGTCATCACTTAACGGTTTGAACAAATGGAAAGCCTAGATGGAACATTTGTTAATAGTTTAGAGACCAAATTGAGCAAATCGAAACTTGAAAGATGAAATTGAACATTAGATGAAAGTTCATGAACCAAATTAAACAAATCGAAAGCTCAATGATGAAATTAAACATCATATGAAAGTTTAGGGACCAAATTAAGCAAATTGAAAGCTTAGGGATGAAATTGAATATTAGATGAAAGTTCATGGATCATTTGTGACATTTTCCCTTTCTTTTTCACCATTCCTTACTTCCCTTCTAGAGTCCACGTGTCCAACATCTAAGGTCGAAGTTTCCTGAGAATTTTTCTATCTCGCCCTCTTGATTTCACGATAAAGGTGTAAGTATAATGGAAATCATAAAATTTATTACAAGAGTATAATTTAGTCTTAAAACTTTCAAAATGTGCAATTAAGTCTTTGATGGGAAAATACATTTGAGTTCTGAAATTTTCAAAAAGCGCTATTAGATTGGCTTAATCAAGCCTTTCTAATAATTACATTTTTAAAAAAATCTTAAGACTTGATTAAACTTTTGTGACAAGTTTCAAGATTTTATAAAACTTGTCGGAAGTTCTATTGCTCTATTGTATCCTCTTAACAAATTTTTAGGATTTCATTGCATTTTTGAGAATTTTAGAAGTCAATCGTATTTTCCTGACAAATTTTATAACTTTCAGTGCACTCATCCCTAAAATAAAAGTTAAACTTTAGGACGAAGCCAATCTCTCTCTATCAAATGGTAGTTTTTCTCTCCACCCCTGGGTAGCTATGGCTCCTCCCACACCAACAAACCCTAATCCAACCTTCACAAAAACCCTAAAATCTCCGCCATGAGTAGAATCCATACTTTTTAGACCCCTCCCTCATCACACCCAGCTGCATTTCCCAGAACCCAGAAATTTCATCAAACCCTAATGGCTGAAACCCATTATCCCACCCCCGTACAAACAAATTAATCCACAAATACCCACCCTCACCCCACTAATCCCATCCACGACCTTGATGCCTCTTGGATATATCTTCCTCCATATGAAGGAAAATCTGTTCTCCTCTTCATCGGAGAAAATGGTAAGTTGATCCTAGGGACATAAGTTGAGGTGAAAGGTATGGTAGAGCTCCCTTTAATCTTCTAAAAGACACATCGAAGAGACTACTCAGTGCCTTAATGCTACAAGCCAAAATCCAACTTCTGGAAAGTTTTTGAGGTTTGTCCAAGCCTACATATTGTTGAGGTTCGTTTCTCCGATTTCATACCTTTGAGCCCTATAGTATAGTAAGTTAATTATGGCTGGTCAAAACTCTAAAGATAGAATATTAGAGGCATTGTGCAAAAGTTTGGGTAATCTATGGTTAGATGATGATGTGGTACATGTCAAGGAAGGTATTCCTGAAGAAAAACTAATATAATGCAGGTTAACACTGTTTGGAAAACTTTATTCTAGACCAAATGTGAATTTTCAAGCCTTTCTAAACACTATGAAAAGTAGGGGTGAGCATTTGTCCAGGGTTAACCCTGGACCGACCTTGGACCGACTCAACCCTATCGGTCCTGGTCTAGTTCCCAGGGAGGTTGGATCGGTCCTTGGTCCTAGAATTCCTGAATCAACACTATGCGGGTTGGTCCTCGGTCCTGATTGTTCCGAGTTGGTCCGGGTTTAACAATATATATATATATATATATATATATATATATATATATATATATATACTTATTTTTTTATATAGTGAAGACCTTAAAATAAACAGCGTCACTAATATTAAACAGCTCTTTAATGAGGATTTCAAGTAATTTTACATTGTTCTTTAATAACTTAGATTTTTAATGTCTTTTACGGAATCAATAGTCATAATTTACGAATAAGGAAAATGTCTTTATGAGGAGTCCAAAAATGCATAAACAGCTCCTTATGGCATCATCATCTAGTATTCGTTTTCTTTTGTCTTATTTGTCCTCTTAGTCTTCCATTTGCCAAAATCGAAAGAAACAACTTCTCCACTCACCACTTGACACTCGTCTCGCTTGCTTTGGGTCACTCGTGTTACTCGCCGCTCGACGCCCGCTTAGCTTGTTGTTTCTTGCTCGACATTCGATGCTTATTCTATTTGATACTCACCTCACTTGACCCTCATCGCTTGCCTTTCTTAGCTGACCTCGCTCATTATCGAACTCATTGGGTTGGTATGGTTATTGGTTGCCCTTTTAAGGAGTACAAAAAATGAAATAAAAAATTATTGGTTGGTCCTAGGTTGACCTTGAATCCAAACTGAACACATTGGGTCAATTCGGTCATCAATCGCTTTTTTAAAGAGTACAAAAAATGAAATAAAAAATTATTGGTTGGTCCTTTGTTAACCCTGAAACCAAACCGAATCCATTAGGTCAGTTCGGTTCTCAATCGCTTTTTTAATAAGTACAAAAAATGAAATAAAAAATTATCAATTGGTCTCGGGTTGACCTTGGAACCGGACTGAACCCATTGGGTCGGTCTGGTCCTCGGTCCCAAACTTAATAGGGTCGGTTCTGGTTCCAAAAATTAGGGACTGGCACTGTGCGGGTTGATCCTAGGGTTAGGGGGTGAACTGGTCTAACCCAGACCATGCTCACCCCTAATGAAAAGGGTATGGTAGACTGAAAATGTAGCTTGCACCTTGTTAGAACCGGGTTTCTTCTTCTTCTCCTTCAAATCAGAAGTCGAAAAGCAGAAAGTGCTAGATTCTGGGTTGTGGTCTTTTTCCAACAATCTATTAGTGCTCTAACAATGCAATCTAGATATTCCAAAAATTTGCTATGAGTTCACTCACTGCCCATTTTGGGTGCACCTGTACGGCCTTCCATTTGGAAGAGTAACGAATGATGTAGTGAAAGAGATAGCCCCTAAACTTGGGGAGGTTATAGATGTGAAATTGGAAGCAAAAAGAAATAGTAATTATAAGACTGGTAAAGCTAGAATCAATCTGAATCTAGCTATTCCTTTAAAAATAGGCATAATCATCAATTTGGGTAGTAAAAAAATTGTGGATAGAATTTAAATATGAGAGGCTTCCACATTGCTGCTATTCTTGTGGAAAAATTGGGCATTATGTCACTACGTGCAAAGAAATACCATATGAAAATTCGAGGTTGGAGGAGAACTTGCCAGGCAATTTGCGCAATGGCTATGAGCGGAAGTACGTGAACTCAGCCCATATGGAAAGATATTCTATGGTAAACAAGCTAGAATTCATGAAGAACAAGAAATGGTGCCGGAATCCCCCCATATCGCGGAAACTGAAGAAGCTCAAAAGATGAAGGACACAACTGAGAAGCCTATTTTGCCACTATGCTGACAGCAACTCTTGGAGGAGGATTTTCAACAAAAGGCTGATTACTCTAACTCTTCTTTAGCACTTACCATAATTGAAGATAAAGGAACACAAAAGAGAGGTAGCGGTTGCTGAGATGAGGCATCTACTATGGTGCTATACAATGAACAACTGAAGGAGATGGAAACTGAGATGCAAGAAAATACAGAAGCTGAAAGAGGTTTGGTTAGGTGCAAAGCTAGAAGCACTAAACTTCCTACATTGAAAAAAGGGAAGAGATTTTGCCCGTATGGTGCACAATCCTCAAAGACACCATCAAGCGACAAGTTACAACTGGTGAAAACCCCAATTACAGAAGAGAAGTCAATCCAGTGGACTTTGGTGACTAGTCCTAATAAGTCACCGAGTAATCCATGAAGTTATTAAGTTTGAATTGTCAAAAGTTGGGCTCACCCTTGACAATTCAAGCTCTAAGAGTCTTAGTGACTCAAGAAAGGCCCAATATCATCTTTTTAATGGAAACAAAAAATCAAGAGCAAATGGTGCAAAGGTGGATAAAATGGTTGAAATTTTAGAACAACTTTTTGGTGAATCCGAAAGGAATTGCAAGGGGCTTGGCTATCTTTTGGGATGACCGGGTTAAAATATCAGTGGAATCGTATTCTGAAAGTCTAATCAATGTGCATTGCCAATTTCAAGAAAATAGACAGCTTATGAGAATTACTTTCCTGCATGTCCCAAATGATCTCAATGAAAGAGTATTATTATGGGAGGAAATTCAAAGAGCAAGTGTTTTAAATCATTTACCTTGGCTATGCATGGATGATTTTCATGAAATTTTGTATCATTGGGAAAAAGTGGGAAGATGACGACAGAACACTTCCGACTTATAGCATTCAGAGATTTCTTACATGCTTGCTCTAATGGATCTGGACTGCAAGGTGTGTGCTTTTACCTAGACAAATAGAAGGGAGGGAGACGAGAATGTTACAAAGAGGTTAGATAGAGCTCTATATACTATGGAGTGGAGGATGCCTATCCAAATGCAAAAATAATAGCCTTACCAGCCATCGACTCTGACCATAGTCATCTAATTTTGACAATTTTACCCAAAAATGAATGTAAAAGAAGAGAATTCAGATATGGAGCTTTTTGGGTAGAAGATGAGGAATGCAGGCACATTGGGAAGAGAATATGGGTTGATTCAAAACCCCCCACGAAGAAATATGGCTGAAAAACTGCATTTAGTGGCAGAACAACTTGCTGAATGAAGTAAAAAAAGATTTTCCAACGCACAAAAAATGATATTATGGCTGAAAAATGAACTTCAAACTCTGATGAATAGTACCAAGATACATTATGATAATTAGAGAGTTCAGCAAATTAACCAAGAGATTTAATTCTTGTGACGGCAAGAGAAAATATTCTGGGGAATGAGATCTAGAATCAATTGGCTGAAATGGAGGGATAGAAATACAAAGTTCTTTCATGCAACAACCATACAAAGGAGAAATAGAAACTGAATTTCCACGTTAATGAATGTGGAAAGGGAGTAGGTAAGAAATGAGGAGAATCTTAAGGAAATGACGGGAAACTTCTTCAACAATCTTTATACAGCAGTGGGTCCTAGGAATTTTCAACCTACCCTAAGCCAAATTCCAACTTAGGTTGATGCACCTATGAACCAAAAGCTAACTGAACCTGTCATTATGGAGGAAATTACGATTGCTACTCACTAGTTAGGAGCTACAAAAGCTCGTGGGCTGGATGGTTTGAACAGCTTGTTTTTTTAGCATCATTGGCAAGACATTATTCAAGATATCTTCAGGGAGGTGCAGAAATTCTTCGAAACTAGACACCTAAACCCAGATTTGAACAGAACCCAAATCACCCTCATCCCTAAAAACCCAAACCCAAAAAAGCTAGAACACTTTAAACCTATAAGCCTTTACAACTTTGCCTATAAGATCATCTCCAAAATCCTTACAAATAGGCTGAAACCTTTATTACCAAACCTAATTGCAGCAGAACAAAGGGCTTTCGTTGGTGGTAGGCAAATTCAAGACAATATTCTAATTGTACAAGAGGTTCTTCATAGATTAAGAACACGTGACAGGAAAAGAAAATTCCAAGCTGTCCTCAAACTTGACATGCAAAAGGCATATGATCGAATAGAGTGGGACTTCCTCCGGGAGTGTCTAAACAAGATGGGGTTCTGTGAAAAATGGGTGCAGTGGGTCATGCAGTGTGTTTCAACGGTTTCATTTAACATTAAATTTAACGAGAGACCTATGCCATATTTTAAGCCATCTTGGGGAATTCGCCAAGGAGATTCGTTATCCCCATATCTATTCATCATAGTGGCTAATGTCCTTTCTCATATGATGAAGCAAGCCATAGCAGCAGGTACATTTCGTGGTATCAAACTGAATAGCAATTGTCCTACTCTTTCAAACCTATATTTGCAGACAATTCTATCTTCTTCCCAGATGGTACAATAGTGGAATGTCAACATTTGGCGGTTGTCCTACATCAATACCGTTTTGCATTAGGCCAAGCTATAGACCTAAATAAGTTAGGAATATACTTCAGCAAAGGCTGTCCGAAAAGACTAAGGAGGAATATGATGTTGGAGCTGAAAGTTCTCAAAATCGACAAAACAGGGAAATATCTAGGAATCCCGTTGGATTGGGGTGCCTCAAGGAAAGAATTGTTTGCTTGGATACTTGCAAGAGTAAATATGAAGTTGGAGAGTTGGAAGGAAAATTTGCTATTAAAAGTTGGGAAGGAAATACTTCTAAAATCAGTGGTGCAGGCAATCCCTCATTATGCGATGTCTATTTTTAAAATCCCAGTTTCAATTATTAAAGCCAATGAAAAGAAAATAGTAAATTTCTGGTGGAGGAATAGCAACAAAACAACTAGTCTACATTAGAGAAGATGGGAAATTCTTGAGCTTAGAAAGGATGAAGGGGGTCTTGGCTTTAACGACCTACTCACTTTTAACATAGCTATGCTAGGAAAACAAGCCTAGCTAATTTCTCAGCATCCGGACAATCTTTGGAGTCAAATTATGAAAGGCCTCTATTTTCCAAACTATGATTTTTGGCAAGTCCAGAAAGGCTCACGTCTATCATGGGGTTGGCAAAGTCTTACAGTAGGGAGAGAAGCAATTGCCCCTCAAATTATGTGGGTGTTGGGAATGTAAAAAAAATTTATGTTAGAGAAGATAAATGGCTGAAGAACGAACCTATTGATGGCCCCGCGATAAGAAATGAGCCACTCAAAGTGGCAGATTTGATAGATATTGAAGCGGCACAATGGAAAGAAGCCCTGTTAAGGTCTCTGTTTGATGATCAGCTAGTGGTGGAAATTCTAGCTATCCCTATAAGCCTCCCAACTACAGAAGATAAACTAGTGTGGACAAATAATAAATCAGGGACTTATACGATGAAGAGCGGATATTTTAGCAATAGAAAAACTACAACCAACTCACAAGCATCAACGCCAACATCATCATATCAGGTTAATCCAGAACTCTGGAAGCATATTTGACAATCAAAAATACCCCCCTAAAATAAAATTCTTTTTATGGAGCGCTTGTCGAAATGCTTTGCCAACATTGGAAAACCTACATATGAGGAAGATAGTACTTGCACCTATATGCCCAATCTACAATCTTGAACTAGAAACAATTGAGCATACATTGTTGCTTTGCCCTTGGACGTCTCAAATCTGGAGTGAGCAACCCCTACAAGTTGAGATAAATCGAGTGGGTTTAACTAATTTTGATGGGTGGCTATGCAAAGTTGAAGCAAATCCAAGGAACTCACGCAATTTCGAGCTTATTGTGACCTCCTTATGGTGCATCTAGAAGGACAGAAATCATTTTATCTTTAGGAAAGATCTCCTCAAACCATATCACACCTTGTTCAGAGCCTCAGCGTTACAAGAAAGTTTCGCGACTTGAAATCAAAAGCCAAAAAGCTGGATGAAAGGCAATGACTTACCTCAAAAGTGACAACCCCCGAGCCCTGGAACAATCAAAATAAACATCGACGCCTCATTCTTTAGTAACTTCGAAGTAAACCCAGCATCCGTTTCAAGTTGAGAAAATACCGAATGCAACTATGAAGTATCTCCAGCCTCAGATCCAGTCTTCGACTCAACCAGAGAAGCTGTAACAGCCAATTCAAATGCTCCCCCAACCTCCGTTCCAACTAGAGAAGTGGTCGATTGCAGCTCCGAAGCACTGCTACATTACAATCCAACTAGAGGAGAAGTTGGCTACAACTATGAAGCATCGCCATGCTCCAATTTGACCAAGACAGCAGTCGACTATAGCTTTGAAGCATCGCCATGCCCAAATTCGACCAGAGATGCAATGATCGTGCCTCCGAAGCACCGCCAGGCCCCAATCTCAACAGAAGTGCGAATGACAATACTTCCGAAGCACCGTCAGGCCCCGACATGACTAGAGTTGTGGTCGACAATGGTTCCAAATCACCACCAAGCCTTGATCTAACCAAAAGACCAGTTGGCTGCACATATGAAGCTCCACCGGGTCTCGATCAAACTAGAGGGGTTGTGAGCTGCAACTCCGGAACTCAGCTGCGACCTTCCTCGACACGCGGAGTTGTTGCTTGCATTTGCTGTGACTCCCTCGATAGGATTATAGCAGAGGCAGTAGCTCTGATTGAAACCCTAAATTTTATTTCCTCAAAGCTTGCCCTGAACAAAACAACAAGGGAGATGCAAGTACATTCTGACGGTAGTAGGCTTATGGAAAGTGTTCTCACTTCAGTTGGCTTAATCTAGGAAGTACTACCTTTGGTTGACCGGGCCAAAATCAAAATGAAAGAAATTCCAGGCCTTACATTAGCCCATTACAGTCGAGACACAAACAAAACAGTGGTTGGATAGCTAAAGCCTAACGCATGAATTGTCTTCCTAGTAATTGGGTTACTAACCTCCCGTCTGCACTTTTAGATATTTTATATGCTGATGCTCTTGATGTATTTGTAAAGAACCCGATTTAGTAATGAATATTATCTGTATTTTAAATAAAAAAATAAAACTTTAAGTAATTTAAAATGTTATGTTTTATTTAACAAGCTTACGTTTTGTCTTTTTCATTAGCACGTGGGCATTGATTGAAAAATTAAAAGGGTAAGACTATTCAACTAGAGTAAATAAGCCTGAGGGTGTCAATTTGCTTTTGCCTCGCTTCGAGGACAAGTTAATGGGTGCTTTTTTAACCCCAAGTCAAAAACAAATAATAAATCGAACATTAAAATGTCCAAATAATAAGTAGAACATTAAAAAAAAAAATTGGTGAAAAGTCATCACCTGGTAGTGAAAAGATAATGTTATTTATTTATTTTCACTAATTTTTTTCTCCGGGTGATATTAAGAAGTATTATGCAAAAACTCGATGGCCATGAATGTGGTAGATAAGTCAAACGGGGGCAAAGAAGAAAAGCACAAAAAGAAAGATTGGAGAACGTCCGTTGTCCGGGCCAAGGACGAATCGGATGTCGTCAGAGGTCGGATGGTGACGTGTGACGCGATTGCTCCTCGTTGAGGCCAGGCACGTGCATAAGGTATTGAGAGTATTCCACAGATGATGCTTCTTCTCTCCTTGGGGGTGTGAGTGGAATACATTAATGCAATTGCGTACAAGTACAGTTCTCTAACCTTGAAGAAGGAGATGGTAACATAAATTTAGGATCTGACTAAATTTTTTTTTAAAAAAAAAACAACCTCTTAAAGGAAAAAAAGAACTTAAAAAATGCTCGAAAACTCCCTTCATTATAAAAATTTAATAGTCATATGCTTACTTTTCATTAGTGCAGTTTTCTCACAGCAACTTTAACTGTGAAAATGAGTTAAGCAACTCTCATAAAGTGATATATAAATATATTAAATCATAGTTATTTTGAAATTACAACATCTTACACTAGCTTTTTAATAAGCTTCTTCACTCGATATTAAGATCTATAGTTTTACAAAAAGGATCCATGGGACAAAAAAATCTTAAATTAATACATTCATAATTTATTTATCTCAAAATAATTTTCACACCACCAAAGAAAAGGGCAATGCTCTTTTTACTCCTTTTTTGTGGTCGTTTAACTATACTATCTATTATGGAGCCCATCACTTCTGATACAACTTTACAAAAGTGATATTTTTATTATTATTTGGTAATGCTTTGTATTTTGTTTCTTCTTTTTTTATGGGCAAGTCCTACTTTCTTTTCATGCCTCTAACATCTTAGTTCTCTATTCTTGCAATCGTCTCTCTATTTTCTCTTTTGCAGGCCATTTTCTTCTTTTAAGGTCTCCCCCTCCTTCTTTCACAAATCTCTCTTGCAACTATAATCTCCACAAGAACTGCTTCCTTCAATAGTTAGACATGACACTCAAAACTACAATCAAATTAGACTATTAATTCGAATCTCACTTCATATTACCTAAAAGAACACGACTCACCTATTGCTCTCAATTTTTATGCTTACATATGGTGGAGACACCTTTTTTTCCTCAACACCTTTTATTTCTCTAGACACTCACGTGTGCAAAAAGAGGAAAGAAATATATAAAAAAAAAAAAAAAAAAGGAAAAGAGAGAAGCAATTCTTTTCAATATTACCTTTCATGGTGCAATAAGAGCGTGTGTATGGCGGAGAAAAAGGGATTGTTGGAGTGGCCGGTGAACCCAATGTTGACACTAGCAAAAGTGTAGAGGACAATGAGCTTGTCATCTTAGATTGAAAACAGAGGACGATGGGGTTCATGCAAGAAGAAATAGAAGGAAGAGTGGGACGTGTAAAAAGAAAATAATGACCAATAAGAGAGAAAATAAAGACATGATTTATAAAAGTGGATACTAAGATGTCAAAGGCGTGAAAAAAAAAGGAGAAGAGGGAAAATGGGTTCCGCAAGGAAAAAAAGAAGAAACAAAACTAAAAGCATGCACAAAATAATAGAAAGTGATTACTTTTATAAAGTTGTACGAGAAGTAATAGTTCTCATAAGAGAGAGATGATATAGTCAAAATACAAAATTTTTGAATTTTTATAACAGGAAAATCAAATTAAGAAAATGGTGAACACGACGCGTAATTTTTAATAGTATTAATGTTGACATGTCACATCATGCCACCGCCAACATTTGATACCAAACTGGCTTTTCAAGAATTTCGAAAAGGCCCAGAGGAGAGAAATTCTACGCCAAACGTCTTTGCGAATTAATAATTGCCGACAGTACTGATCCGGGGCGTGTGGTCCTGGGAAGAGGAGAATATGAAAGCTCAATCGTGCACGAACATGGAGCCAAAAAAAAACAAGAATATAATCATTCTCCTTTTCTTGCATTGTTCGGATTCCCCACTCCACTGCCACGTCTCCTTCATTTTCCCTTTTTCCTTTTTTTCTTGCATTTGCTTGGTAAATATGTTAGTGCATAATTATTGCTGTTTATACTTACCTGCAATTTTTCAATTTTTCTTATTCAATTTTTTTTTTTTTTTTAATTTGACGAGTGTTCTGGAAGACCTTTGTGTTTCACTCAAATCCATCGATTGAGTATGTAAATTCATTTATATCCCGAGAAGCCCTCATCATACCTAGACTTTACCCAATCTTCTAATGAAATGTAAAGACTTAATTTCCTCAAAAATTCCAAACTTTAAGGATACATTTGTTTCAATGAAAATTTCATGATGAAGAAAAATATTTTCTATAAGAAATATTTTCAAGTTTTCATTTGTTTAATACTTTAGAGAAATTGTTTTTTTATCCTTGTTAAAATATGATAGGTTGTTTTCCTCCGGTCTAAACTTGTTGTTTTTTGTCAATGAAAAATGCTTTTTATAAATTGTTTAATTTTCTGTCATCTAAATACCACAAAATCGGATAATAATTTTGTGTGTATATATATTCAAGCAAACAAACTCCAAGTTCAATCTCAAATCTCCTCTGAACCTTTTTTTCCTTAAAAAAAAAAAAAATCATCAACTTTCACTTTAATTCCAAATCTACTCCCATTAACCCTCCGTCCAAATATTGCTCCCAATTTCTTTGAAATCATCGACATTAGAAGGCTGTAATTATTCTATATGAAGGTGAGGATATTGATAATGAACCTTTAAGTGACCTTGATATTGATAATTTGAAGGAATCTAGTAGCGATTTTTTAATACCTAGGCAATTTTTTTAATTTAAATATCATTTAAAATTTCAAGTGCATTTATCCCAGAAAGAGATGACTAAAACCTTAAGCATGACCAATCTTTAAAAATGTGATGAAGTCATGTTTTAAAATATATAAACTTCAACCACAGCTTCATTTTCTTGATTTAAAGATTTGCAACCTATGACTCAGCCACAAAAAATCACATGGGACTCCAAACATTTCTCGACATTCTAGACTTGATTACAATCCATAGAGTTAGGTTTAGTCTTGAATCGCGGTTAATGCCGACATTTCTTTGTCCTTAGCAGAAAAAGAATTCGACCAAAAAAATAAGTGTGGAAATGTTGAAATTGAAAGCATATGGTGTCTTTGAATGAACCAAGTTCCTTTTTTTGTTAAAGAAGGAAAGAACATTCGTCCATTCTACCACTCGCTGCGATGGCTCAGCTGGGTAGGCACTCCCTCTTCTGCTGGAGAGAGGTCGAGCGTTCGAAGCCTCTGCGATGCAAGTTGCAGAGAGGCTGGCGGAGATACTAGGTGACTTATCTGGTGGCACGTGTGTGGTGGATAACACGTGTCACTCAGGAGGTTTACGGCGCGCTATCGGTGCAAGCTGGTTCCTCCTATCCGAAAAAAAAAAAAAAAAAAAAAAAAACATTCGTCCATTCTATTTTGCAAATTCATCCTCTTCAATGAAGTTGAAGATATATGAACATCAAGTCTCATGCTCTTGACATTTACATTTAAGTTTGCTATTAGGACAAGTTGAATTAATCTATTTACATTTAAGTTCGATACAAGGGGAAGTTGAATTAATCTATCTTCTTTCCCCGAGAACTAGACATTGCTGACAGAGGCTCTTCCATAAACTTGAGCTACACAATTCGGCCTAGAAAAGCTGACGGTTCTTGCAAACCGAACTGCTTTATAAGCATGTAGTATTACTATAGAGTATCAGCAAGGAATGAACTTCATTTGCAGCGCTTCTTCCGTCTTGTTTTCTCCGATCGCTCTTCCTTGAGAAGACTAGCGACACGCATTCCAGGAGCATAGGATTATCAAGCAAGACTTGGGAGACTTAATGCAGGCTGATTAACTTTTCATTGTCGCAAATTATATCAGCATATCCAGATGTAGAGTTGCCATCTATTGATATAACAGAGGACCTATCATTATAACCATAAATAGGACAAGAACTCAACCACAAGGACTTTAGAGAAATCCATACAAATTGTATTGATTGAGCATGTTCTATTAAGTCCAGTGTGCATGCAAACCTCAAAGCTGCATCATCAAAAGGGTAGATGGAGCCGCTTGTACACGACTGCAGATCACAGATATTCGAGCCTACTACTCTGTGTGGCACACGGCTAGTCGACTATAAACATTATATTATGACAGCAAATTGTCAAAGTCATAATACACAGCATATATCTCACATACAAACCCTTTGCAGATCAAGCTCGGAAACACCCACCCAGAAAAAAAGGAGAACTGCTTCAAACGAGTCATATATAACAACTCATACTTCTTTGGCATCTCCTCCTTCCTTTGCTTCCTTGCCAGTTGCTTCATCGTCTTCATCTAACTCGTTTTTACTCACTTTCTCTTCTTTAACAGCACATTTTGGGTGGAGATCAAAGTCACACTCCTCGCAATAATACGACCACGCCTCCCCTGCCTCATCGCAGCCATCACAATTGTACCCTCTCCTCTGAGCAGGAACGAGCTCGTGCTCTTCATGCAAAGGATGCTTCAACTTCTCTGGCCAGCCTTTTATACTTTCCTTGAACTTTTCCTCAAGCTTCTTAAGATGTTCGGCAGTAAAAGGATATGCATCAGCCCCGTGGTCCATTATAAGATCCCTTGCTTTTTTACTCACCGTCCGGCCCGTTGGGCCTATGGCTACAAGCATGGGGATCCCCTTGACCTTGAATTTGCGACTCAGGAATTTCTTCCTCTCATCACCAAAGGGGAGCGCCAGCCATGGCATCTGAGCAAAATAATCGTCGAAGGCAGTTTGGTCCTTGTCGCTGGAGATGAAAATCACCTCAAAGGCATCGTCTGTGGCCTTTATCTTTTCGTATGCCTCCGTAAGCACTGGCAGAAATGCTCGGCAACGAGGGCACCAGTGTGCCGAGAAGTAGAGGAGGACAGTCTTCCCTACCAAGTCCGATACCGGAATCTGCAACCAAAGTTAAGAAACAACCTCTTAGGTAAACCACCAATCAATGGAGAAGGCATGTGAAAACTGCATACATGGAAAGGATTTTCCTAGTTAAGGACCTCGTTTCAATCCTTTCTTCAGGTCAAGTAACCGAGGGACAACAATATTTAGGACCTCATTGTAGACATTAAAAATTAATGAGTCATTAGCTTCTAGGAGAAAAAACAAATTTACCTTGGTTCCATCCTTTTCAGTGACGAAATCCAGATCTCCTGAAACCAAGATCGACTCCAAGGTCTGAGATTCTTCCCTTTTCTTCTCTATCTCTGCGAGCTCTGCAAACTTTTCTGGAGTGAATGGGTAAGCTGCGATGCCATGCTCTTCAACAGTTTCGGCAACATTGGAGTGGACAGTCTTCCCATCCTGACCGATAATGAGCAGGGTGGGTAGGGTCGACAACTCAAAGTACCTGACCAACTTCTCGCATTTCTTGTCTTTGAATGGTAATGAAAGCCATGGCATGCTTCCAAAGGATTTTTTGAATGACGCTTCATCATCATCAAGAGGTATCTGAACGATCTCAAAACTCTCTCCTCTGGCCTTCAATTTCTCATAAACCTCAAGTAACTTGGGCGTGAAATCGACGCATGCTCTGTGCATGGACAACGAGAAGTGCAGACCCACAGTTTTCCCTTCAAGCTCAGTAACGGGAACCTAGTTTGGCCACATAATTAGATTAGTAAAAGGAGGATGGCAAACTAAACCATAAGCACATGCGACCACCAGTTTCAAATGCATTGAAGATCTTTTAAGGTTTACCTCATTCCCACTGGACGAAACTACCAAGTTATGAGATCCATGGACCAAAAGAGAGGTCAATGATTGATTTATCCTGGCAGCTTCTTCCTGGTCTTTCAACTCTTTGACACGTTCTGGAGTGAAAGGGTGACCTTCCACTCCATACTCGCGGACGATCTCGACCCCGCTATCCGTTAAGACCGTACCTGTGCCATCGAGAATGACAAGGTGGGGTATTCCTCTCACCTTAAACAATTCATCCAAGCTATCGCGCTTCTCCGAGTCGGAAAATGGGATTGTCAGCCACGGCATCTCGGAAAAGTATCCACTGAAGGACTCCTCATCCTCATCTGCTGAGATAAAAATGATTTCCAGGTCACCCCTTGGGGCAAGTTCATTGTACACCTCCACAAGAGTCGGGGTGAACCAGTGGCACGGACCGCACCACGATGCGGAGAAGTACAAGCCAATCTTCTTCCCCTTCAAGCTATCGACCTTAACCTGATATAGAACAAAAAGATTCCTAATTTCAGTTCTTTCATACGGTGATCAGCGAGCAAGGCACACTACATCATTTGACCACCAAAAAAAAAAAATCCTGAAAATGCTCAAGATACATCCAAATGCCAACTGGAGAAGCACTTCCTTTAAGCACACTACTCATTAAAGCCGCATTTGGTAACGGGTGTTTTTCTTCTTTTATTTCGGGAGTAGAAATAGAATAGAAATGCATTTAGTAAATATTTTTTTTTTTTGTTTTGGAGAATAAATTTGTTCTCGAAAACAAATTTAGACTAGAAATAAGAAACAAAAGAAAGTTGTTTTTTGTTTCCGAGAACAACTCAAGAAACAAAAATCAAGAATCAAGCTCTTTTTGCCTTTTTTTTTTCTTCATTTTTTTCCCTCTCTCTTCCTCCCTTCTTCTCCTAGTCGGTCGCTGGTCTTGGCGCCAGTTGGGGATCGGCCAGACGAGGCCCGACGACCTTACCAGAGCTTTGCTGGCCCCAAAAGAGGTTGCCCTGAGCTCACCGGCCACCAATGAGACCCCCCTCGCCCGGCCACCGTGAGCCTCGCCGTGGCGGGCGAGGTCGAGCCTTGCTTGGCCACCGCAAGGGTGAGGCTTGGCCAAGCAAGGTTGCCTCCCCCGAGGCTTGTTTGGCTAGTCGTTAGTGGCGACCGGCTAGATAAAGGAGAAGGAAAAAACGAAAAGAAAAGAAAAGAAAAATATAATAAAATTATTAATAAATTAAAAAAATTATAGGTCATGAAAATATATGAGATCGTATTAAATGTATTTCTCTCTCAAGAATAAAAATTTTGTGAAGTTATCAAACATATTTAAATGCTCAGAAACTCCTCTCATGAACAGAAACATATAAAAGTGTTTATGAAAAAAAATTATTTCCCACAATAGAAACGTTATCAAACGTATCATCAATAGCTAGCAAATCAGCAGTCTTATCGATCATTACAAGAATACCACATTGAAGGTGTGAGCATTTACACCCTCTAAGGCTACGAGAACTTCGAGAAGGACGCCGACCCACAATTCTTTTTCTTTCACCTCTTCCAGTGGAAGAGCAAAAGTAAAAGAAGAGAACCGAGTTTCACCTGATCGCCGTTGTTCCGGACGAGGAAGTCCCTGTCCGGAGAAGACAGGAGGGACCGCACATCGTGAGAAGAGGCCCCGCCTTCGACAACGTCCGCCATCCTCGTCGCGTTCGCTCCCTGTGTTCTGTTCTGCTGGAATCGTCGCAGAGACTGCCTGAGAACTCCTCCGATGGCGGTCTCCTGCTCCCCCATTTATATACGTAGAGAAAAATCTCGTGCACGCAGATATATTATTATTATTTTTTTATTATTACGATTATTAGGTTCCTAATTGTTCCTTTTTCTTTTCTTTTCTTTTTTTGGGGGAGGTTTCTGGATGCTTCCTTGGACTTTTGGCGGTTGCAAGGAAGGCATCTCAGGGAAGTAGGGTCCAACGTAGGAAACACGTGGACGCCTCGTACACGTCATATATATATATAAATTTACCCTCTTTTACCATACCTTCCTTCCTACTCCCCCAAGAAGCCGCATCTTCACTCTGCGATGCTTGAAGAAGTGGTCAAAAGGAATTTTCATTTCAACCCTCTCAATTTTATATTATAACAAGTTAAATCTTATTTTTTTTTCAAAACAGTATTTTGTGCGTGAGCTTGAGAATTTTTCCTTTTTCCATTGGCACCCTCGCCTCTCTCCCTCCCGTTAAATTTGAGAAGTTACGAAATTGCTGTGATTAATCTATTTAATCAAAGAGGAAATCACAAGTAAAAAATTCTAGAAGGATTCGAAATATGCAATTATTAGGAGGATAAGACGGATTTGTGACAAGGGGGAAAGTATTAGGCGAAACTTAAGTGGTCAAGAATGTGTTATCCATTAGTCAAAACAAGAGAACATTTGACATTGATGCTTTTCTTTCTTCTTGATTTTGCTAATGGGAAATCAATTAGGATTAATTTGTGCCATCCATATGTTAAATAAAGAGAAAACCTGGAAAAAGAATTGGGATTAAGGGCGCTTTTGTTTCGATAAGACTAAATGACTTGAAAATAAAAATAATCATTTGTCTCGCTCACAAAGATAATAAATGAAAAGTATCTTCATCATTTACGAAAATATTTAATTATAAATTATTATTAGTGAAATAATTTTTATGAATTCATTTTTTAAAAATATATAAATAATCATTTTTAGGAAAATATTTTTTAAGTCATTTATTTTTCACGAACCAAATGGAGTTTTAGGTTGAAACTGATTAGTTATAGAATTTAACTCGTGACCAAAAGAAACAAAAAAAATCATGACTAATCCTATTTCGTATGGTTGAATATTCATCGTGCATGTCGTCTAGCGCTTCGGGACCCGCAGGAAAGACCGGGATGGCCAGGACACGTCAGCAAGTCCATGGCTTTATATTCTCTTTTTATTTGTTATTTTGACACCTTGACCGTTCCTTGCTTCCTCCCCAAGAAGTCCATCTCGAAAAATTAAAGCTTGGCAGTGGGTCCACGTTAAGTGAGGAATTAAAGGTATGATTGCCCGAGCCAATTTTTTAATATAAGTTAGATTTTTAAATTTTTTAAGATTTTCATTTTTATGTTTTTAGAGAATTTCAGATTTACCCCTTAAATTTTGGTTGGTTCCCAACAAAAAGAAGTGTCGATGGGCCTTCTTGACCCTAGTCCAAATAATAATAAAATAGGGTATGAAAAATGGTAAAGATATCGTCACAGATCTATTTAATTAAGACCTAATTCTCTAAAAAATTCCTAACTTTAGGTGTAGTTCTGATTCCGTCTCGAATCTTTTTTGCCTAGGAAAAAATTCCAAACTTTAGGTGCAATCCAAATTTATCCCCAACTTTTACTTGACTAAAAGAACCCAACTTTAAATTCAGTCATAAATCTATTCCAAACTTTTTTTTTTTTTAATCTATTCCAAACTTTTTATCTTTACTCTAGTCTCAAATCTGCCCCCAATTAGCCCTCTATTAAAAAATTGTTGTTACTCATCCTTTATATTATATTCTATAATAGTTTTATTTAAGAGATAACTTTTCATGTCACCTTCCTAATGCGGATCTCTTATCGATGTTTATATGCTATGTTAATTAGGGATTGCACCACTGGGCTAGATTTGAAAATAAACTGAAAGTTGGCGATTTTTTTAGACAAAACATAATTGGGGGTAAATTTGGAATTGAATCTAAAGTTTGGGGTTACTTTCTTAGACAAAAAAAAAAAAAAAATTCGAGGCAAATTTTGGACTTAATATAAAACTTGGGGTTTTTCTCGAGACAAAAGAAAAATTTGGAACATAATTTGAGTAGACTTAAAGTTGTGAATTTTTTAGAGATTAGGCCATTTAATCAAGAAAAAAATCATAGACAAGAAAAGGTGAATACGAAGGAGGTGCATGATAAACTTCAATTTCTGTTCCACAAAACAATTTTTCTATTTTAGACTTATTTCTGGAATGAAATCCGTTTAGTAAAATTATTTCATTTTTCTATTTCGAAATAGATTTTTGTTCAAGAAATAGGTTTGGAATAGAAATGATAAGTAAAAATTTTCTACTTTTTTTATTTCTGGAACAGAAATGAGAAATAAAATTTTTTCTCATCGTTCTTTGCCACCGCCAGTCGCTGTCGCCACCACTGGTCGTTGCCAGCCGCCATTGGTAGTCGGCCGCCGCCCCTTCGGTCACTGGCCAGCCGTCATCCGAAATGAAGAAATTTTGTGTCATTATCAAACGAATTTCTATTTTTGGAGTAGAAATTTTATGTCATTATCAAACGGGTATTTTTGCTCAAAAACTCATCTAAAAATAGAAATAGAAAAATATATTTCTCTTCCAGAAATCAATTTTTGATCGTAATGGTTATCATTCACGTCCGAATTTGCTGAGTAGGATAAGACTGAATTGATGGAAATTCTTTGAAATGTAATTAGGAGGATAAGACTAAATTACAAAGATAAGACTGATTCCTTTGCTTAATCACGCCGACCAACCCAAATTTTTTTGCTCTCTTGTAGCACCTTGGAGCTCCATTTTGGTTGATTTTTCCAAAGTTTACTAATTTGCAATTATTTCACATATAATATCAATAGGGACCATGGTTAACAATAATAATGAGCAACAAAGCGGCCCTGTAGCTTTTTCCTAAGTGAATCCTACAATTGTTCAATTCTTAATGAACTTTCATGTTCACTTTATTCTCTTTAAGTTTCAATACTCGGAATTAAATCCTATAGTGTTTACGATGCAAAAATTACTGAATGAAATCCTAAATTTGCCGTACATATGCTACTCGCTCATAAATTTTCTAATTTTCTCAATTCGCTTCGAATAATAATTTTGAAAATCAAACATTGTGTAAAAATCCAAAATTCGCAATAATTAGGAGGGCGAGACTGATTTGCAGGGAGGTGAAAAAGGAAGAAATTGAAAAGTATTACGCCAAACTTTGTGGCCAAGGATGTGTTTATCTCCTCGGTCAAAAAGGAGATGAAGAAGGAAGAACGCGGACGAGCGGTTGGAGAATGACTGCGCTTGACCTGCCCGTCTTGTTGGTCACAAGGACGTGTCCTCGCTAGTCAAAATTCAGGTGATTGTCGTACAAAAACAAGGCAAGATTCTTCTTTTTCTTGGAAATTGGTGTTTCATCTCATCCTTCCAGTGTTCCACACTCTTTTGGTCAAGCTCCTAAATAGGAAAAAGGAAAAAAAGCGACATGAAATTGGAGATAACTAAATGTTGAAGAAGGGAGGAGATCGGAAATTCATAGTACTTGCAATTAAAGTTTCCTATTTATCTATTTAGTGAAAAATGAGTGATTTGGAAAAAAAAATAAACAAATAAGAAATATTTTCATCACTCACAAATATAATTAGATATAAATTATCGTTGATAATGAAAATATTTTTTAGTGGCTGATTATTTTGAGCACTTGGTTTTAGGAACATGTTTTTTGAATCATTCATTTTTTACAAAAAAAAAAAGATCCTCGATGGACATCCAAAGACAAATCATAATCATCTTATCCTAACATAACCTATAACCTGATGCTATACTTTGGATGTATTTGTTTCTAGAAAAATTTCATGATAAATGAAAGTGTTATTCAGAAAATCATTTTTTAGGAAAATCATTTTTTAGGAAAAAATTTTTCCCTTTCAAATGAGAGAATTTATTTTCCTAACTTTGAGCACACGTATTTTTTTCACTGTATATTGTTTTCTATTAACTAATCATTTTCAACAAATTAAACACGTGCAAATAAAAAAATTAATTTGTAAAAAATTAAATAAATACTCATCAATGTGCTTTCCTGATGTAGCTCTGCACTACTAGCTAGCTGCATTGCCTATTTTTCTAATTCAGTGGCGACCCATTAATATTTTAATGTGCATTAGCTTGAGATTTCACCAATTAATATGCAACTCCCTGGAAAGAATTATTACATTCTACAAAAGACATATTGGCCCCAATCCCACACGCAGTTCATTATGGGGGCACTTGCATGGTGTTGAAGGACGACTCTCTGGATCGCAATTTATCGCAATTATTCATTATTCTTTTATAATTTTTACACAAGATATTGAAACACGCAAAAAATTTAGAAGGGTTTACGATCGATGGTGAAAATCACTCCTCTCTACCCTATGGGCATCATTGGTTGGATCTGCTTCCCAAGAATCTTTCGAAGCCCCTTTCATTATAAACCAAATTTCATACGCCTACCATCATTTGGAACAGACTTCCAACAACTACTTTAGTCGTGAAAAGAATGTTTTGACTATGGATGAACATGGTTTGAATGGCCGTCCCCACCTTAAAATTAGAAACCGTCACCTACGTAGCACGGACACTCTCTGAAAGCCTTTATGTCATGTCCGACACTTCGACACGTGTCCGACACGCTCTGATATGTTCCGACACGCGGTCAACGAGTGTCGAAAAATCCGACACGTGGTAAACTCTCTCCGACACGCTCCGACAGGCCCATAAAATAGTGCAATTAATATAATACATAAAATAAAAAAATAAAAAGAGGATATTAGAATAGTTATGTTTTCAGAAGGAGAAATATGTTTCTCTGTTTTCCCCCCTTTAAAGTAGTACACGCTCTCTCGACGAACATACTTTAGACTTCAAAAAATTTCTCAAAATTATGATGGCATTTAATCTATGGCAATCAAGATATGTCCAACTCCATGATATGCCTTTGATCGGTGTTATATGTTGCAGGGCACGTTTCCTCATTCATTTTTGGTATTCGATCGTTTGAGTATCGGATCGATTTTTTAGGAATTTGTTTCCCTACACTTTTGTTATCAATGTAAGTACGGTATCAATAGGGTTATGAAATTTTAGCAAAATAAAAAGGTAAGTGAAAGTTTATGCAACCATGGAGTTATGCTTTTAAAAGGAGAAACAAAAAATGCAAATCGATTCGTTTTGAATATTGATTATAGTAAATTTTTTTGTGCTTCAAGTGATATCAAATAAGATTTGGCACACTCAACTTGAACTATGGCCAAGTGAGAAACTTGAACCAGAGAGAGAAGCTTACTATCCCCAAAGCTTAATTTTTTTTTTTTTTTTATTAGAGCGATACAAGTATTCTTTTTAAGGAAAAATGTTGTACAAATCATTTATATTTTACAAAACAAACATAGTTTAAATAGACTTAAAAAATCATAATCATCTTATCCTAACATAATTTCTTCTCTATTATAACACTATGACCTTAAAAATAAAAATACAACTATAATAGTTCAATATCGATGGACTTCTATCCACATCATGCTCTCCAAAAGAGTGATCTACAACCTTTTGAAAAGACAGAAGATTCCGACACAATCAATATTTATTATAAGATGAATAATAGCGATTTGAATACTGAATAATAAATATTTTGATAACTTAAAAAAGATTGATATAAACGTCATCTTATTCTCTAATATATCTTATCGGTTCTATAATTTATTATACTTTTGCACACTAAATTGTATTTTGGATTCTTATTGGAAAGTATTCAAATCACACTTTTCCTTCCGTGTTAATTTTTTTTTATTTTTTATTTTTTTACATATTAGTTGGCGGCCTTTTGTTAATAGACAAAAGCTCATTAATATCCTTTTCTGATGTAACTCTGCCCAACTAGCTTGCTGCGTTTCCAATTTTCCAATTGAAGTGAACCTTTGATATTTTAATATGCATTAGCTTGATATTTTCACCAATTAATATACAAATCCTAAAAAAAAAAAACAACAAAAAATTATTTTCTAGAAAAAGACATGTTGGACTTAAATCAACAAAGAAAAAGATACTACTATAAATGCCAATTCATTTTCGGGCACTTGTGTGGTTTCTAAGGATGAAACTCTGGATTGCAATTTATCGAAATTATTTTTTTTATTTTTTTATTTAAAATATTGTAACACACAAAAATTTTAAATGGTTTGTGATTAATGGCGAGATTTACTCTTTTTTCTCTCCAACCCCATCAAGGATTAGGGATCTGCTTTCGAAGAATCTTTAAAAACCCCTTATTACAATCCAAAATGCATATGCCTGTTATCCTATTGAACAACTTTCCTTTTATAATTTCAACCGTGAAGAGGAGTGTTGCGACTTTCGTAAATTTTTGGATCAACACCTCACAGTTACAGCTATGACTACTTTAAAATTTCTTTATAGGAATTAGGAAGCTACTACAATTTATAAAATATGCATCTCAAAAACATAAAAGCCACCTCATTTTATAACACACCATAACTACGTTTGTACCATTCTGCCTCTACTAATTTTGAAAGAGAAAGCCCAAAAATAGAGAGTCAACGTCTAGTCTTCGGGTATCAATTATTCCTGACTGGGCCTGGACCACGGATTGCAAAATGAAGCTGGCTCATCCCAGTTTCTCACGCTGGTCGCTGGCTCGCCAATCTAGCTAGTGGGGAGTGGCGTGCCTCGAGCTTGCCGCTCACTAGGGCCTGAGCGTGAGGGTGAGTCTCGGGCTTGTCAGCCCTGGCCTTGCCAAATTGGCAAGCCAGAGGCTCGCGCTCGTCGCTGGTCTGCCGATCTGGCAAGCAGCGAGATCAAGCTCGCCAAAGGTCAGTGATCCTTGAGCTCACCCCTCGCTAGAGATAGGCGAGCCAAGCAAAGTCCAAGGCTAGCCGTAGCGAGCCTCAAGCTCACTGGCCATGGCCGTGCTGGCGACTGGCCAAAGGAAAAGGTCGAAAAAAATAAAAGGAAAAAGAAAAGAAAAAGAGGAGAAAGAAAAAGAAAAAGAATTGAAAATTCAAATTATTAAAAAAGAAAACAAGAAAGAAGGGGGCTAGTAACTTATGAGACAAGAAAGAGTGAGTAAAAAAATGTTTTCTTCAATTTGAAAAGTGGAAAATATTTTCCCCTCTTTAAGAAGACTTTTTGTCCTTGGTGGAAAATGTTTTCCATAACTAGTTCATTTTCCGTGAATAAATACTAGAAAATTCAGAAAATATTTTTCGGAAGTTGTTTTCCGTGAAACAAACGGATCCTAAGTACCTTTCCACTTGAGAACTTGTTTGAAAGGTCAAGAAAATATGCAGGTGGTGTCATTACTCTTAGCAAAAAGTTTGTTTATGTGAGCATATGAATGTGACTTTATGGGTCTAAAACAAACTCCTTTAGTCATAACATCTCAAAAGAACACAATTTTGAAAATCAGACAGAGAGGATGCTAGTAAAAAAAAAAAAAAAAAAAAAATAGAGAGGATGCAGGAAGTTATGCTGGTGTGACTCTGAACTGCAAAGATCTTTTCACGGCAAATGCTGCCAAATTTGAATCATAATGAGATTCTTTGCATTCTTTTTCAAGAGAAGCTAGTAGAGCTGACCGAAGAAGACTAACAAGCACACTTTTAGAGAGGGGAAAGCGCTGCATGTAAAGCCATTTTCTCGAAACATAGATGCTGTTCTGTTTTCCAACATAATTAACAAGAAGTTAGGAACAAAAAGTCCTCCGAACCACTATTTTTTTGTTCTAGAACAAAAAGTTCATGATAACCATTTTATTTCTGTTCTAGAACTATTTTTCTATTCCAAACTTGTTTTTGAAATAGAAATCTATTTGGTAAAACTATTTCATTTTTTTTAAATTTCTAGAATAGATTTCCACTTCAAAAATATGTTTGGAATAGAAATCAAAAGTAAATTTTTTTTTTTTTTTTTGGAACATAAATAATAAATAAAAACTCTTCTCATCATTTGTTCTCACTACCAGTCGGTTGCCCATCTATCGCTACCAGTTGCTGTTCGCCATCCATTGCCACCACTCTTCACTGCTGCTATTGCCACCAAGGAAGCACAGACACGTTCAGAGGGCCTCCGTGTCGTGTCGAACACGGTTGGACACGGTTGGACATGCGATCAACATGTGTCGGAGTTTCCGACATGTGGTCAACTCTACACGCTCTAACACACGTGTCCGAAGGTGCGAAGGGAAGAAGGTGATAAAGAGTGGAGGCAAGGGTGAGGGAGTTGAGGCGACGTTGCGAGCGATGGCGAGGGAGGGCTACGATCGTCAACTGCAATGCCAACTACAACGTGGAGAAGGCTGTGATCACCGACTGCAACACCAAGAAGGTTGCGACCGCCGACTGCAACACCGAGAAGCCTTCTCGATCGTCTTGGTTGGCTGCGACCACCAACTGCAACACCGAGAGGGAAAACTGCAATGCCACAATGGAGGGCTGGACGCGAGGCTACGATGGCAAAGGGGGGAACGGAGGCGAGGCAGCAATGAGAGAGGTGGAGACCAAGCAAGGGAGAGGAGAAAGAAGGCGATTGCTAGGGTTTTTGCCCTTTGGGCTGTTACTTTACTGATTGCTTTTTCAATTTTAGGAAGAAGAGAAAGGAGAGAGACGACGGCTTCTAGGGAAGAAACGAAAGCCTCGTGCAGCGTGACTTCAATCTTGGGAAGTGACAGCGCAGGCGGTGGGTTGGGTGGGGGAAGAAAATAGAGGGTGAAAAAAATGGGTGGGACCCATTTAGCCCTAAAAATAAATATTAAATAAATTTATTAATACATGGTAAGACTAAAAAATAAATAAATAGGCAGGTTAAAAAGTTATTTCGAAAAATAAAAGCACTAGATGTTAAATAATGATAAATTTTGATCATCATAGAAAATATAAATTTATTTTGACTCTAATCTCTCAGTAGTTATTTATTTCATCGATAACTTTTGTTAAAGTCAAAAATGTCTTTCCAATTTCTTATGAAGAAATTGATTAATGTTATTAGTATAGATTTATTACAGGCTCTTTTTTACTATTTATTTATTTATTTATGAATTTTAATAAATTAATTTAAATATAATAATTGATCATGTATATATATATATATATATATAAATATTCATTTAATATACAACGTATCCCAACATATCGGAATTCTTTTTTTTGTTTAGAAATGAAGTGTTGGTGTATCATGTCGTATCGTGTCACGTACCGCATGTCCGTATCGATGCTACTTAGGCCGCTACCGCCGGTTGCCACCGGTCTTTGGCCGCCAACCACCGCTAGCCACCGGTCGTTGCTGGGCCCAATTGGGGTCCATTTGCTTCATGATGTTGCGCTTGGCATGAAGCCATAGGCCTCAATGTTGGCATCAACTGTCACACCTCGAACTCTGGGCACGTGCACGTCCCTCGGCAGTCGATTAAATTACGACGTTCCCAAGGCGTGCCACTGACCCATTCCTTTTATGCACATGCAGAAGCGAACTCATAAACCCCAGACAACAATCAAATACAAGGATAGTCTAAAAACATGCCAACGCTTTTGTTTCACAAATTGCACTTTATAAACACATCAAGGTAAACCTGCAGGTCTATACACATTAGTTTGTCCCCAAAAAAAAAACTACTAAGCCACCTACGCTTCGGACCCTTCAGTTTTGGGATCCAGGATATCCACACTAGGAACCTGAAAAATTTTAAATGACGATGGGGTGAGAAAAAGTCTCAGCGAGTCAACACCCTAAACCCCGATTATGATGAAAATTCACTTAGAGGCAACCTAAATATGCATCATATAGGACTTACCTTGCCTCAACATATTCCTGCACATTAGTACATTTCATATACATATATAAACGCTACAAGCGTAATTCAATAATTGGAACACCTCATATCATTCATTAAATATTCACGGGGGTCCCGATTATAAGGTCAAATCATTATGACACGTTCCATTTCGTGCCACACAATTTTGTCTCATAATCAGGCATACTATCTTAATCACTCAAGCGTGTTCCAATTATTTATGACCCAATAGCCATGGCCAACTCATCATTTAGCGGTCATCCAGCATAATCAGGCGTCGTTTCGCCCCATCGCGCACGGCAATGTCTAGAACCCCCACCTAGACGGCATCCCAAAGAGGGGCATCGGTCCGGCCTCCATCGCGACCGGCTTTTGGACCCCCGTCGGGCATCCGATAAACATTGGGCATCGTCCCCAAACTCCTGTGGGTGACAGGTTCATCACCTCACGTAAACGCATCAGGATATTTAGGTGGCCACACATTAGCACATACTTGGCCAAGAACACCGTACTTTGCACTCAATTGCCTCAATTTCAAATAATGGACTTAGTCAATTTTCTTCATATTAAAAATCCCCGGTAAAATAGTTGTGTGGTTACACATTTAAATTGATCCATAAAACGTGATACTTTCCCATTTCAAAATCCCATGAGTTTATATAGTACATAAAATATTTTTGGTGTCAAAACCCGACATCCGGTATTTTTCTAATTAAATACCATAGAATCAATTTTTGGCAATAATGATCCAAAACACCAATCAAGCACCCAATTGCACAAAGACGCAATTAATTTCACATATTATCACGCATAAGTCCTAAGCATGCCAAAAGTCAACCACATCACCAAATATGCATTGTCCAGCAAGCACAACATCAAGAATAATCACAACACCACTATTGGTCCTAACCAGCAGAAACCGGGTCACTCGCGTGTCTCCAAATTTAATTTTAGAAACATAATCAAACGAACTCAAAAAATTCTCAAATTTGAATATGTTATAAAGGACACTCAAAAAAATATTTTTTTTTTTTTTGTGAAGACACCTTGACCTAGATCTTCCTAGAATAAGAGAAGTAAATTGCCCAAATCATTACAAAAACTATGACCGTGCCTAGAAATTATGCTTTCCAAAATCAGTTTACTTAGAGGTCCAATACTTGTCCATTTGATATGAAATTTGACTATGTCAAACTAAAAGATATGATGAACAACTTTTGTGAAGGAATTCTTTCGAAAATCGAATTCTAAGTATTGATAAAAATCCTTGGAACACCGAAAGGTCACTGTTTCCAGCACAATCCGAAATTCTATTTTGGATAAAACAAAGCTGAAATATTGTTATTGCAAATCCATAAAATCTTGATTAAAATATATGTTATAGCTGAAGATGTTTAGAAAATTTTCCAATAAGGAATCAACCTCTTAATTGTAACACATTTCACCCCACAAAAATCGCAAACAGCAAGGGTCCAGTGACCAAATTCGAGGGAAATCCATTAAATTAGACTAACCCACCCTCATTAGTGCTAATCTAACCATTTAAATTAACACTAATTCATATTAAGGCTAATCTAATCAAACTAGATTAACACTAATCCAACTTAAGACTAATCTAACTTAACACTAATTTAATTAAGCTAATTAACACTAATCTAATCCCCTAAGCGCAATTAACAATCTAATCAAAGATTATGCAGTTAACTCACCGGAATTTGACGGCAGCGAGCTCACGGCAATGGTGATGCGAAGGTGGTGAAATCCCGAGACAACCGCGTCTCCAACGAAGCTCAAACGATGGCTGAGTTAGCAAGGAAGGCTCACGGCTTGGGCTGGTTTTGGTTCTGTTCCAGTTGCTGGTTGGTCTTGGTTGTTGGTTGAGGAGGAGCTGGGCAGATGCTGGCTATGATTGCTGGCTTTCCGATGGCTACAGGCGTGGAGTTGGCTGGTGGGTTGATGAAGTGGGATGTTGGTGGACGTGGGATTTGGATGGTGCAGCAGCAACACAAATGGGAAAAACCAAACTAGTGGAAGACAAGGGGAGGTTGGTGTGAAGTGGTGGATGGAATGATGGGTGATGGCGGCAGCAACACTAAGATGAAAAAAAGAACAGAACCAACGGAGGGGGAAGGGAAAGATACGTGAGGGAGGGAGTAAGCGAAAGGCAAAGGAAAAAGAAAATGAGAAGAAGGAAGGAGTAGGAGGATCGGCAGAGGGGTTGAGCACACGCAAGGGGGGCAAGGGGGCGCGGGGAAGAAGAAGGGAAGGGAGAGAGGAAGAAAGTCTAGCTGCTGGCCACTTAGGGTGCGCATGGCAATGCTTCCGGGCTGGGGAATAGTTTTTTTAGAAATGCTTCTTTTCTATTTCTATTCGGGGACAATTTCTTGGTAAAAAAACCCGTTTGGTAACTACACAAAATTTCTACTCTAGAAATAGAAAAAGAATAGAAATGAGTTTGGTAAAAAACAGTTTCTTTTTTATATTTATTTGTTTTTTTATTTTTGTTGGCCGATCGCCGCCGGACGCCGCCGCCGCCCGCGCCGCCGGTCGGCGGCGGCCGGCGGTCGGCCGGGCGGCGACATGCGGCGGCGGGCGGCGGTCGGCCAGCCGGCGGCGGCGGCGGTCGGTCGGCGGTCGATCGACCTCCGGCGGCCGGCGGCGGTCGGCCGGCGGCGGCGGCAGCGTGCGGTGGCGAGTGGCGGTCAACGGCGGTCAATGGGCCGTATGCAAGATAAGAATTACAAAAAAAATTTTCACTTATTTCTTAAACTTGTTCCCGGGAACCAGAAGCAACTTTTTTTTACTTCTGGTTTTTGTTCCAAAACTATTCCCGGGCTAACTTTTTGTTCCCGGGAATAAAAAAACAACTCGACGTTACCAAACGGATTTCTGCTCTTTTTTTATTCCGGGGAACAAAAAAACAGAAATTGGGAGAAGTAGAAACGTTACCATGCGCACACTTAGATTTCAATAGAAATATCCAAGTAATGATCAATTTGGCACCAAAGTCTTCAGCCTTATAAGTCAAGGCACCCTCCAATAGCAAATTTCCCACCATTTCTTCACCAAACAACTCATTTTGGGCGGCCAAAATTGCCATAAATTAACCCATACGAATTTCCCAAAAATTCTTTTTGCCGAATTCAATTTTCCACAAGAATTCCCGGCTCGACGGAATTTTTCCAAAAGATGAGATGAGGTCCTAAAAATAAATCGTGACACGTTAGAACGTTCGATTCCCAAAATCGAATTTAATTTCGTGATTAAAATCAACGGGATGCGATTTTGGTATGACCTAACCTACCGGGTAGCTTTTAGGGATTTTAGTGCGTTTGACCATGGTCGATAATTTCGATCCACGTTTGTGCATTTCCGACTCGTAGGCGATATTTGGTTGTAAAAATCTCGAGATTTCAATTACGAATACTGAGTACAAAATTGACAGAAAACCGGGTTAGCATCGTTCGACATGAATTTTGCAATCAATCGGAATCACCTACAATTCAATTACATGATCTCATCGAATCAACCTATACCCGATCACAAATCAATTATAACGGCGTCGTATTGACCCTTGCCGATTATCACGGTTGAGTGATCGATTTCCGATCGAATTTTCAAGTCTATTGCATTTATATCCCTTAACGGCTTCACCTGATAAATCAGTTAACTCGTGAGTGGTCAACTTAGAGAAATAAGACCATAGGCGCATCAACGAAATGCCCATTTCATATTATCAAGACGGGGCCGAAATTCAGGATGTCACACCAGCACTTAGGTAGATTCATTATTTCGTTTGCTTCTCGTTCTCTTTCCTGTATCTAGCAAAGCTTGGTGCGGTGAATTGATCCGACAACCGGTTTCAGAAGGCAAATGCAAGATCACAAGCCCTTCAAAGTATCATATTGTTGTGCTCTGGCACAAATAAAGATGGCGGCTACCTTGTGCCAAAGTCGACTCTTCATGTCTTCTTATAAGTAGAAATATTTCATTGTTAGAAGTAAGAAGCAGCAAGTTGAATGAGGAAAAATATTGCAGCTGCAGAAGACAGAACACTTCTTTACCTCCCAATATAAAATCAGGAGGTACACTTTCTATTGTCAAGCCACATTTCATCTCATCACGAACCTCCATTCCACTACCTTTTACCAATATTGAAGTAAGTAATATAGCTTGTCTAAAATTTTACAATGAGCAGGCTAAAGAATGCTCATATGCATTTTTTTTCCTTTCTTCTGAAAATCTATATCACATCTAATCCCTTTTTGTATTTTGATTTCCATGCTAAATCTCCTATTATTATTGAATATGATATGAAAGTTAAGAGAATTTTAGTTTTTACTTTAAATTAGTTCTACATGGAATTGGAAATCGAAACTTTGAAGACTGATTCCCAAATATTTTACCAGGAAGCGAATCGGTCCCCACGTGAACCAGCTTGGTACCAGGAAGCAAATTGGTCTTCATGTGAACTGGCTTGGAATTGGTTGGGTAAGGCTCGTTTCATTTTGTTCCAACGCTCTCCATTCTTCTAACCATGAACTAAAGCTCGAATTCTTAGCTAGAACATCAGCAGACACCTCTTTTCCTCCAACCAGCTTCATTGCATATGCTTCAAGCTCATCCAGTCTATCCCGAAGAAAAGCCAGGTTGTTTGGGTCACTCTCCCTCCTGATTTTGTCTAGCCACTCCTTTGCTTCCTCCACCCTTGCCCAAAAGCATGAGTCTTGGGTCAAGCTTGCATACCTGGTCCTCTTATTATTGCCTTATTTCTCAGTAAAAACTCTCTCGATCGACCACTGATCGAAAATTTCATACCTCCTCGCTCTTCCATTGGTTATGTAGTGGCCTTTCTTCTGGTGCATCCTTGACCGATAATACTCTGCGATGTCCAATGGCTCCACAAGGAGCTTATAGAGCTGTGACTCCTCAATTACCCATTCTAAACTTTTGTGAAAGTTGAGTGGGAGCTCATTCCTATCCATCATGTGTACAGCACGATCCCAAAAGACTGCGAGCTTGAACCGGTTCATGTTTATCTTGGACTCTCTCTTTGAGGCTCCTCTCTGGTTGAAAGAATCATAGTATCCTCTTTGCTCATCGGAGTTATCACAACAAGCTTTATACCACTCTATCTCCGCCCTGTAAGGAGCAATCTTGGATAGCTTAATGGCTAAATTGGTGGCGTTTAGGTTCGGGTGGCACCCCATTTGCCTCGCCATCTTCAAACAATCTTTTGCCATCGGTGCAATCAATGCCTGCAAGTAGTAAGGGATTAAAGAACTTTTAAACTCGAGTAATTGCACCCAAGAATAAAAAGCCTAAATCTATACATTTACTGATTGCGAAACCTTGTCGATCTAAGGTTGTATTCCTACCTGTCGAGATGTCTCCATGGAGTTCAAAGCCATCGAAAGACTTGCTTCATAGCTTGATCCAGGAAGATCTCCTTCTGTGAAGCTTCTCTTCAAAGACTGACAAGTCAATCTCTCAACATACCACCCATACTTAAGGTGCTCCTCGATGGTACAATTTGGAGAGCCCATCCTTAGCATCAAATGCATCATCCTGTTCACTAATACAGCATTGTCCATACAAATCGCGCCCTCGTTTGAACAGAACAAGTAATTCCCAAACGGCCAAAAGAAGCTCCCTACCAAGCCTTCCATTGCCTGCGCCAAGTGCTCTATGTTGGCCGTAGCAAAGGAAAATAACCAGGCTTTGTCTTCTTCAGTTAATTGGAGGTAAGCGAAATTCATTAAGTTCGGTGACATCATAGACGTGTTCCAGAATCTTATGAGGGCTTGCCACTGGGGAGTCAGAATAAATGATTGGTCGAGAGATAACCTCAGCATTATATCATGCATCAACACGACGTGGCAGAAGCTGCAGCCCCATCTTTCACGGAGGATGGCTCGGGAAAGCGACTCGTTGCCAAGGAAAGGAGAGCCGAAATCAATGCATAAGACCGAGAGGGGTGAAAAGATGGATTTGAGGTGGGAGAGGAGCCAAAAGGCTGTGAGGGAGGCAATTGATCCTCCTATGGAGTGGCCTGTGATTAATATTAACTTGGTGTTTTCCAACAAACTATCAATCTGCATGCATATTCAAGATTTCATGAAATCTAGTTAAACAATTCCTGAAAAAAGTCTCAATTACAATGCCTCAAAAACTTCACTTGAATTCAACTTACACCGAATCATGTCAGATTAGAAGAGTTACACAAATAAATCTAGTAGAAATTATTGTTCGTGCTGCAGTTGCTAGAGTTACGGAAGTGATTATTAAGCAAATTTAAACTACACTAAAATGTTTGCTCAAAAAAAAAAAAAAAAAACTACACTAAAATGTTCATCACATGATGATATTTGTGCAGAACAAATTTGCATATAATTTATATGCATGGCGTATGTATTAAGATAATCTACGAGAGCAGTACCATTCAAGACCAAAAGACTTTCATCAACGGTACGATTTGATTTGTGTGGACCACAATTTATTTTGACTCCAAACCAAAATCATTAGCCCATCGAAGTTCGGACCAGAGGCTATTGTGGACCCTTAAGACCTGCCCGCCCTTGATCAACGTGGACAGGCCGAAACAAAATGACAAAGCCTCGTGCGTTTATTTTGCAAAAAATAAATTATATTTTTTCCTAAAATTATTACTTTTATCATCTTTAAATATGAATAAATAAAAAATATTTTCATCATTCATGAAAATATTTAGACATGAATTGTTAATAATAATGAATATATTTTTCATTGATTAATTATTTCAAGTTATGTAAGTAATCATTATTATAAAAATATTTTCCAAATCATTTATTTTCCGCAAAATAAACAGGGCCTAACCAATTAATTCTCTTCTCGAGCTTGCCCAACCCATTTCAAATAGTCCAAGCCTTAAATAGTTTAAGGGATGAGTGCATTAGAAGTATTAAAACTTGTCTAATTAGTGCAATCAAGTACTTCCATAATTGCGTCCAATTTGGCTAACCAAAAATGATGGCGTCACTCTTTTAATTATGTTTTCTATCCTACATGGTGATGATGTGACTAAAATGACGTCATTTTGGTTCAAATGTATTTTTAATATAAAATTTATTTAAATTATATTAAAAACTAAGCAAACTTAAAGTTTGTATTAATAAATCAAATTTTAACCAAAATGATGTCATTTTAGCTTTATGTTTCATGTTTCATGTTTTAGCCATGTCATCATCATGTAAGAGAGAGAGAAAAAAAAAAGGCATATCAATTTTTGTTGGCCAAGTTTGATTAATGGAATGGCTTGATTACATCAATTTGACAAGCTATAGGATAAATTGCATTTTAAAAGTTTTAGAACTTAATTGTACTTTCATGACAAGTTTTAGAATTTCTAATACACTTCTCATAATTTAATATTTTAATAATTGCTGAGTTTCAACAAGAATTTTAATGCTTGGGACTAGGCCTAGTCTGTCCAGGCCCTACCATTAATTAGGATATATTGCCTATTTGTATTAGCATTTATGAAATCTTGCGGAACCATCTTGTGGTATGTTTGTTTGAGTGACAGAATATTTTTTGAATTAGGTTTCTAAACTTTCACATATTTGGTTTGTTGAAAATAATTAGGTAACGGAAAACCATTTATAGCCAAATTAAATACGCCTGTTTAAAGTTAGGAAAATAAATTTTCTAACCTAAAAATGGGAAAGATATTTTTACAAAAATGATTTCTCAAAATTTTTTTCTCTTTATCATGAAATTTTCTTCAAAAATAAACACATGCTTAGAAATAAATGATTACTGAAACCTAGTGCAGTTACACTAGTAGCAGCTATATATAATATAACAGATAAATAAATAATGCGCGTTGTTTTGAGAATATTTATGCCTACTATTCATATACATATATACAAACTACTCGGAGCTAGTGGGAGCTAAAATATAACATTTTGCATCTTGCCAATCTGTTCTCTTGCTAATCTGTGGAAAATTTGGCAGGGGGAAAGCAGAGAGTGGACTACCCACGAAAGCTTCTCGAGTGAACTTGGCATTTGATGGGTCAACAACAATAAATAAAATAGTAGCCACCAAAATCAAGCATAAATAATTGGGTGGACCAAAAATATGACTTCTGAAATCAAATTGAATTGTTGAATCGGATGAGTCTTACGCCTAACCAAAGTGAGAGGACCCCGTTGTCCCTACGATCCCTCAAAAACGGGGCCCGAGTGAGGTGCATGCGGGGAAGAGCTAAACTCTTGTCTATGACTCTCCAAACACTAATGAACCCATTTAGTAGAGTTGACTAATTGCATTTCGTGGGCCTATGAAGATGAACAGATCATCATGATAACAATTTGACATCTTGTACGCCTCCAATATAATCTAGTAATTGAACCCATAGCACGCATATTTGACAATTAAATCACGACTGAGGTGACATTATGTAGATTGGTATCTATCCCCTATTTTAAACACGGAATAGGATTTTGTACAAAAGGTTTTACTACTGCACAGGCAATGAAAATGAATGATTTTCGGATCAACGGTATGTGTTGACGTGGAGAATTACAAATTGAGTTCGAACATCATGTTCTTATTGATTTTAAAAAAATAAATTACTTGTATAAGTTTCTACACATTAGTTACGAATTAATCACTTCTTAGACTTGTTATGCGTGGCAAGTCTTCTAGGCTACGTTTTACTCGAGGGAGAATTATCAGAAAATTCCTAAACTTATTGCAATTATGCCAATTAGTGCTAAATCTTCTTCTTCTTCTTTTTCTTCTTCTTCTTCTTTGTCAATTGAGTTTTAAGCCTGTTATATTTGTTCAAATTTAGTCCACCCAACCAATTTTGGCCGGTGTTGATATGGACACTAGCCGTTCTAGGTAATTACATGGCACAGCTGGTGCTAACGGAAGCAATTTTTAATAATATTTTAAAATATATTTTTTTCTTTTTTCTTTCATTTTCCTTTTTGGTCTTTTCTTTCCTTCCTTCTTTCTCTAGCCAGTCACCAGACCTCAATTGGCCGAATGAACTGAATTGACACAAATACAAAAGGTTTCAATCGGCCAAAAAAATTAGGATTTAATTGACATAATTATAATAAATTTAGAAATTCTTTTGTAAATTCCCCTTCTAATGGGATTTAAATTTTGCTATATTGGTGAAACCCACATGCATAATCAAGAAAATGTAAGAGACTTGAGTAAGACTGCAAGTTGCATCTTTTAATCATGAAAAATCAACAGCATGTGATGAACATTTAGATTAATGAAAGCAAATAATAAAGGTTCTTTAGCAGACAATCAGAGGCACGAAGATTCTGTGATGACCCAGGGAACCCCGCATGGCTGACAGCCGGAGATAAACCACTGAGGGCAACACGTGCTATCCACCACACACGTGCCACCAGGTAAGTCACCAAGTGACTCAAAGCCAACCTTCCTGCAACAGCTTCGAACACTAGACCTCCTCGATGGAAGTCTAGCGCCTACCCAACTGAGCCATCACGGCGGGTGGTGGCACGAATGTTCTGTTCATTATTACAAATGAACAGAATTTAAATCTATGACACAGAAAATTCCTCCACTCAACCAATCTCTTTGGTCCTCGAGATCAACCGAGAGAATGTTACAGTTCAATTTTCCAGAAAACTATTTCAAAAGCATATTCCAAATGATTACATGGATGACAATGAATTAATTTATTATAGAGATAAGACATTTCTTAAAAATGAACTTCCCATTTAGAAAGAAAGACTGCTCAGAAATAAACCAAAACACTTTTTGCCGTCCTAACTCTCATGTCTCAAGTAAAGTGCAAACTCCACAACTCAAAGTCCAATGTCTAAAAGGTACAGGGACATGTACGAGATGAGAAAATCCCTAAATCGTGTACCATCTTGTACTTTTCCCAGCTTAATTCCAGATTTGAACGGAGCAGCCTCGTATGTGGGCCTAGGCCTCGCTCAGATCTAAGCGAGGCTGCTGATGAGGTCTGGGAAGGGTCTTGACCCTTGGCGACCACCAGCGAGGGCTTCGCAGTCCTCACCTAGTGGCCAGCGAGCCTCATTAGTGCCCATGCATAAGGAAGCCAAAGAGGAAAAATAGAGGGAAAAAAAAAAAAAAAAAAAAAAAGGAAAAGGAAAAAAATTAATAAAATATTAATAAAATATTAATAAAATATGAAATATTATTAAAAAATCACCACGTTAGCGTTGGTTGAGTGGCCAACATTGGCCAACGTCCACATCAATATCAGCAAGGTCGATCCTTGTCGCATCCGGCGAGACTTGAGCTCGCCCGCATTGGGCGGGCCTCGACCTCGCCGAATCAACGAGATCAAGCCCCGCTCGACGCCGGCGAGCTCGATCTCGCCCGTGGGCGATTGTTGTGGCCAACGGCCGGTCGAAGAAGAAGAAAAGAGAAAAAGAAAAATAATTATTAAAAATAAAAAAGTTATATATAAAAAATAATAAAAATAAAAATAAGTATATTTAAAAAATAAAAATATATATATTTTTAAAAATAAAAATAATTAAAAATTATATTTAAAAATAATTAAAAATTCTATTTTTTAAAAAATATTTTACAAATAATTATTAAAAATTTTCCATTAAATTTTTATGGCATAAAAGTGTTTTAGCGATAAATTTTTTTTTATATATAAAAAAATCATAAAAATAAGTTTTCTTAGGTTTAGTTAAAGATTTTTCATGTTACAGTAGTATGTTCACTTCAAACAAGAAAAGCATGTGCATGGTCTAATTCTTTATAAATATTTCAATTTATAGGTTTTTTTAAAACTTTTTCTAAAATTTTATTTACTATTTTTAATTGAATTTGAAGTTTTAATCCAGCTTAGCATATAGTATAGGTGGGTTTTCTTAGAATATTAATAGGTTTTAGCAATAGGAGTTGGGTCGAGTATATGTTAGATATTGGTCATTTGATTTACACTACATGAATATGGGTCAAAAAAGATTAAATAGGTCAAATATAGATCGATCTATTTTCCACCTGACCAAAACCCGACCTATTTGACGGGTCTAGCAAATAGCAATAAGAGTCATTATCACTAACATTGGGAAATAGAAGCTGCCAACCTTGGTCTGGAAATCTGGCCGCGAATGAAGATGGAGGAAGAGTTGAAGCATTCCGGAGTGGACCATGACCGGCTCTTCACCTTCGTAACGGCGTTTCAACGGCGTGAACAGCCCATGGCCTGCCGCATCCAGCAGCCCCAGCATGCCGCAGTTCGGATCCCAACCGAGCACCGGCAGCTCTTGGACACCCGAGAATGCCACGTACCCCACGCCCCCGACTTGCTCCACCACGAAGGCACCGCACCCCATTGTGCTCGCGGTGCTGCACAGCCTCCACGCATCCTTCAGCAGTGGCGTCGAAGCCAGGACAGTCCCCGCCATCTCACTCGTCTCAAACCTTTCCGAAACAACAAAAAGTTCAAAAAAAAAAACAAAAAAAAGGGAAAGGAAAAGAGGAAAAGAAAACGAACAAAACAAAGCAAAATTTTAGCAGGAGAATGGAGGTGGCTGTTACGGTGAAGCTTCGGTGACCATGGTTTCCTCTTTTGCTCGTCGAACGTGAACTGAAATGAATATAGTCCCTGGAATTATCGCCTGACTCAGTGCGGTTCGAAAGAGATGGCGGTGGCTGTATATAAGGCAGGAAAATGGACAACGTGAAAGAGGCGTTGGGGTTCGAGTTCGAGTTCGCGGGGCCTCTCCAAGAAAAAGACATGTGAAAGAGGTGGTTTGCGTTTGCCTGTCGGATGAGAAAGGATAGATCGACGTCGGCTGCCATGCGTTATCTTTTTCCTTTTTACTTTTATCTGTCCAGGGAAAACCTCGCTTAAGTATTTGACTATGACTCGGGGACGTTCCCAATACGGTCGGATGAGCAATGATGGACAATTAATTTTTTTAATCAAATTACGAACATGTCATTCGAACTTAATTTGTAATTCCCACGTCAAACATAGCGTCTTTCTCGATTAATTGATCCTATTGATAAAATGTCTCCGTCCATCCATGTGAAATGGTAGAACTGTTTGTACAAAATCCTATTTTAGAATAGGAGATAGATATCAATCGGTGTTATATAATTCTCAAATTTTTCGTGCTGCGGCTTCGCTTGCCATATTATGTTGGAGGCATACAAGATGTCAAATCATTGTCATGATGATTTTTCCATCTCCATAGATCCACGAAACACAATCAGGCAACTTTACTTAATGGATTCATTAGTTCTTGGAGAGTCATATACATGATTTTAGTTCTACAGGTGAATGAATCATCTGGAGAAATACTTAGGAAACGACCCCACCCGTACTTCTTTCGGTCTCCCGGGTAACTTTTGCTTTATTTTAGCGCTACTTTAAGCTTAGTGCTCAATTAGGGGTCAGTGACTTTTTCTATCTATCAGATGGCGTGAGTTTAATAAAAAATGAAAAGGGTTGGTGAATGCCGTCCTATTGCCAAATTTTCCACATGAAGGAATTCGAGTCGGCGGAAGACAACTTACCTGATTCCGATGCGCAAACAAAAATTAACCCCGAAACGAACGTTGAATTGCGGATGAATCATGAATGAAATTACTCCACGTTGGTCTGGATGCTATCACGAGGAAAATACTCGATTTCCACAGCGTAAATGCAAACTGTTCTCGCAAAGATGAAATGGAACGCCTTGATGGAAAGGGGAGAGAAGGGAAGAAAGAATTTCTGAACGTACGTTGTTCTGACAACAACAACCAACGGTTATCTTCAGGAGGCTTCTATATGTCTCCCCTCGTACCCTTTCAATTTGTGTCTTTCTGATAACACCCCATCATCGATGTACCTCTTTAATTACATCATCTCCCACTCAGACATAATAGGCTTGATAGCGCTCTATCGAAAATGTAAGGCGTTCAACATTCATTAATTTTACAAAACAATTCATACTAGCAAATAAGCCGTGTGACCAGTGAGTACACCTGCACTTGGGAGCTCAAATTATGCACCTGTTAGGGATAACATAATGGCTACAACCCCGAAAAGAAATAATCGATCGATGTCTCACAGTGCCCCAAACCTATTTTGTTACATCAGTCTAAGTATACCTATCCCTGAAAGGCTATACTTGATTATTCTCAAAACACCATGTATTTACAATTACATCCGCAACCACATAAGGCGATATTATTGGTCGACCAGTAAATACATGCGATGGATGTATAACAACAATAGTCTTCCTTCGCACTCATGTCTCTCTCCATTTCAGAACAACTGCTTTCCTAGTCACGTCCCATAAGGCCATAACTATTCATGACCGCCGATAACATGCTAAAGTACCAAAATTGATCTTTCACTTCGAGAACATAGTCAGAAGTAACATATGACACAAAATGAGGTAAATTACAAATTACCTCAAGGGCTCACATGATGAGTAAATAGGAATTATTTCACTCACCTTCCCTTGTCGGTCGTATAATGCACATGTAGTATGAATTACATGCTATAGTGGATTTCTCTTTCTATAAGAGCGTATGTCATTCATTAAATATCTTAGCCTAAACATAGTCACATGTTTCTCACGTACTCATATTTAGCCCGAGTGCTATATTAGCTAGCTTTCTATAGCGCCCAATTAAGTACTCGCATCCGGCATCTTTTAGGCATACATGATTGTGGGAATATCATGTTCGATCTTAAACAAATCACAGACCTCATCTTGACTCCAATCAAGGCGACATATTATTTTATGTACCAATCTTGCTCTTCAACATTTATTTGTACATAATGTTTCATCTCAACGTGCGAACTGTAGCACTTGAGGCGATTGCTCGTGTGAGTGAGCCAATCATTGCCTGATGATATACCTTTCAATAATATATGTGTGTATGTGCTAGTCTTATAATAGATTTGTACTTATTGATAAAACATCAAGTCACTAATAATCAAACAAGTACAATACATATGTCCACAAATATATAAAAGCAATGATCCTCTACAATAACACATATCACATTCTACGCAATCCTAGTGACATCCTATGAGTCAAGAATATGTCTCTAGGAATAGCCTTCGTAAATGGATCAACAACCATTCTATTAGTTGAAATGTATTGCAGGATCACTTTTTTTGCGCTATAACATCTCTGATGAAGTTGTTCTTTATGTCAATGTGCTTCGTCCTTCCATAATACTTGGGATCTTTGACATAGGCAATGGTTGCTTGACTATCGCAATAAACTGTCACCTGTCTTAGAACTTCAGTGACAGTGGCTAAATTTTCCAAGAAACGTTTTAGCCATACTGCTTCTTGCACTGCGGCAAAACATGCAATAAATTCTGCCTCCATAGTAGATAATGACGTGCATGTCTGTTTCTTGCTATTCCAAGAAATTGCACCTCCATTGAGCAAGAACGCATGTCCAGAAGTCGATTTACGCTCGTCGAGGTCTTCACCCCAATCAGCATCTGAATAGCCTAATAGGCGTAAATCATTCCCTTGGTAACAAAGTCGATAGTCCATGGTGCCCTTCAAGTATCTAAGGATCCTCTTCACTGCTTTCTAGTGTGCTTGACCGGGATTTGATTAATATCAGCTCACCAATCCCACGGCATAACATATGTCGGGTCGAGTACACATCATAACATACATCAAACTTCCGATCGCACTAGCGTAAGGAACCGTTTTTATTACTTTAATTTCTTCTGGAGTTTTAGGACACATCTCAATACTTAGGCCTTTACCTTGCATGACAAGGGTATCAATGGGATTATAGTACTGCATATTGAAACGTTCAAGAATCTTCATAATATAAGACTCTTGTGATAAGGCAAGAAGTTTCCTTAATCGATTTCTTTTGATCTTAACTCCTAATATATAAGCAGCTTCTCCCATGTCCTTCATTTCAAAATTGGAGGACAACCATTCTTTTATAGTGATAACCATAACCTTGTCATTTCTAGCCAACAGAATATCGTCCACATAAAGTGATAAAATCACAAATTTATCTTCGGACTGCTTGACATATACAAAGTGATCCTCTTCGATCATCGTGAAACCAAAAGTTGTTATGGCTCGATGGAAATGAAGATACCACTGTCTAGATGATTGCTTAAGGCCATATATTGAGCGATGAAGTTTGCATACTTTATCCTCTTGACCTTTAGCTATGAAACCTATTGGCTGCTTCATATAGATTTTCTCATCTAGTTCTACATTGAGAAATGCCGTCTTTACATCCATTTGATGTAATTCTAGGTCCAAATGTGCAATGATGGCTAGAATAAGGCGTATTGAGATAAACCTTACAACTAGTGAAAAAATTTTCTCATAGTATATACCCTCTTGTTAAGTATAACCTTTTGCCACAAGGCGAGCCTTATACTTTTCATGGATCCATCCGCTCTTCGCTTAATCTTAAAGACCCATTTGTTTCCAATGGCCTTGCGATTGGGCGGTAGATCAACCAAGTCCCAGATGTGATTTACCCGCATTGACTCCATCTCATCTTTCAAAACTTTTCTCCATTCTTCCTTGTCAGAGAATGAGAGAGCCTCTTGAACAGTCTTCGGCTCAACATCGTTTTTCTGAGCAATCATAAATGCTTCCCCTTCAATCTCAAAACGACGACGATGAATACTTTTACGATTACTTTTACTCAATTGAATTTCTCTTAAATTCGGTTCGCCAGGCGATGCAACACTCCCACTAGGTCTTGCATATTGAGGTAAATCTTCATTCCCCTCTACAACATTAGTGGGTGTGTTATTAGGATCTTCCATCTCATATAATTGGAAGTCCTTATCAATTTCACCTCTACTAGGAAAATCATTCTCCAAGAACGTGACATCTCGTGACTCCATTTCAGTCACACTTCCATCAGCTTGTTCACCTATGAACACATACCCTTCGAAGTGTTCAGAATATCTAATAAAGATACATTTCTTCCCTCCATGGCCTAATTTGCCATATTTATGGGAAGAATCATGAACATAAGCTGCACATCCCCATGGACGTAGACTACTTAAGTCTGGTTCCCTACCAGTCCATAATTCATAAAGGGTGGAAGTAACCGACTTTGAGGGCACTCGGTTAAATACATAGGCAGCAGTCAATAATGCATCTCCCCAATAAGAGATAGGTAAATTTGCTTGTGCCATCATGGACCTAACCATTTCCAATAGGATTCTATTTCTTCTCTCAGCTACCTCATTTTGTTGTGGAGTACCAGAAATAGTTAATTGTCGTACAATTCCCTTTTCATCACATAAAGTCTTGAATTGCTTCGATAGATACTCACGTCCGCGATCAGTTCTCTATACCTTTATCGTTTTGTTCAACTGATTCTCTACCATCGTTATATATCGTCTAAAGCAGTCCAATGCTTCTGACTTATGGAAGATCAGAAAGACATAACCGAAATGCGTGAAGTCATCTATGAAAGTGATGAAATATGAGGCTCCATACCTCGCCCTCACATTCAAAGGACCACAAATGTTAGAATGTATGAGTTGTAATAGAAGTTCAGCTCTAATCCCTTTACCGAATGGTTTTCTAGTTACTTTTCCAGTTAGATAATGTTTACATACAGGTAGATCAACATTAGTGAGTGACCCTAAAAGGCATTCTCTAGCTAATCTTTGCATTCTTTACAACCCAATGTGACCTAATCTAACATGCCAAGTACTTGCATCAATCTCAACATTACTAGCAGATGCAATTAAAGAAAAACAACCATCAACATTAACATTGTACTGATTATAATCAATGTCTAACACCATAAAGCCATTCAATACATAACCTGAACCATAATAAACTGTTCCAAATAAAATATCAACACAATCACCATGGAAATTCAATACATAACCTAAGCTAAGAAGAACAACTACGGAGACCAAGTTTCGTCAAATATCTGGAGCATAAAGGACATCATGCAGGAACAAGTTTCAACCACCATGTAAAATCAATTTACATGTGCCGATACCCTTCACTTTTACTCTTGAGTTATTCCCAACATATATCCATCTTTTTCTAGGCGATATCCGACGATACTCCACAAATGCTTCTCAATTTCTAGCTACGTGGTCTGTTACTCCTGAGTCTACAGTCCACATTGGATGAGATTCAGCAAGCATGACGGTACCAGAAACAAAAGCATTATTTAAAGTAATTGAGTAATAGGTTACTTTTTTCGGCTCAGTGCATTCACGAGCAAAGTGACCCATCTTGCCACAATTGTAGCACTCCATCTTGGCCTTGTCTTTTTTCCCACCACGCTTCTTGCGTCGGAAGGTCTTAGCCCTCTTAGGTGTCCAATCAGTCTTCTTCCCTTTGTTGTTGAATTGATAATTCCTTTTACGCTTGAAGCCCGAAGCTTTGCATGAACTCGATTCAGCAACATAAGCATGGGTAGAGGATCTCGCAACCTCTAGGCGCTCATCCTCTAATTCCAAATAACGCGCTATATCATCAAAAGTGACAATATTCTCATTATGCGTCACATTGATCTTCATATGCTCCCAATTGTCAAGAAGAGATCTTATAACAGCCTGAACTTGCTGTTCATCAGTAAATGAGTGACCTACTGACTTCAGCTCACGAATCATGTTTGACATCTCCCGAAGGTGCTGCCTCATCATTATATTTGGGCGCTTTCGGAACGTGTCAAACTTGATTGTGAGTCTCCTCAGCTTAGTGGCAGATATACCAACAAACTTAACTTTCAAAGCAACCCACATAGCTTGAGCTTTGTCATAATTTTCAAACTCACACGTGAGATCATCTTTCATATAGCTTAGCAACGTGATGCGAGCATTGCTATTTTTCTCTTTCCAAGCTTGATAAGCTTCTAGATCTCTCTTGTGTTGAGCTGAAGTTCTATGCTCAGGTTCATCCATGGTGTGATTGAGGGTTTCCAAAACCTCTTACTCCTCAAGGATGTACCGAACCTTTCGGTGCCAAATATTATAATTGTCACCATTCAGTTTCTCACCCTTATTGAGGTCAGCCACAATGGCCTTGGATGCCGAAGCCATAATTAATTTCAATAGCACATTGACATAATAAACGCAGAATCAATACTAGCACACTTTACAGAGTAACACACATATTTAATTTGCAGTAAAGACAAACTAAATTAATGATAACTCAACAAAAGACACAGACAAAAGTTCAATATGTTTCCAATCAACTTCTATGTACAATTGTTCTATCATTATTAATTAGTTTAATTTGCGCAAATTTTAAGTTCTAGGTGAGAACTCTCTCAAATTCTACCAACCTATGAACTCCCACTAGGAAAAATGATTACATGACCTTATGTAATTTCTACATTTTTCCATTAACACAAAAACATAGCATAATATGAACCAACATACAAATAACAATCATTCTTCAACTATTAATCAAAATCGCAATTCAACATGTATTGGATTTCCTACTATTGTTCGAAATTTCTAGCAACTAGAAAATTGCAAGTATATTAAATTATATACATGATATCATCGAACCAAGCTTCACACAGCATATATGACATCATTTGCACACAAGCTAGCTACTGTATTTTTTAAACCACAAGAAAAATACAAGCTACAAATGAATTAACTATACATTTGTACCTTAGAATACGCGTACATAGGATTTCGTACACAATTTTAGAGATTTATAAAACTCAAATATCCAAAATAAATATACCACAGTGTCGGGAACATCTATATAAACCGAATGCCACCAACCACGCTCCCATTAGAGCTCGCACGTGCACACACGCGCCGCCTGAGTGTGCGGCGTGTGTGGCGCACGTGCCAGCAAGCCAAAAGGCTCCTGGTCGGTCCGACTATTGACCAGTCAATGGCCGAGTCGGGTCGGGTCGGGTCTCGGGTTGGGTCGCTGGCTAGCCACCGGCCGGCCAACTGTCGCCAGCGATGACGTCATCGATGACATCATCCCAATGGTTACAAGCCATTGGGTGACGTCACCACGCCCCGGTTCGCCGGCGCATGACGCACACCCGCCGGTTCACCGACCGGGGCGTGTTGCACACGCGCTAGCGTTGCCAGCACTTCAGGCGTGTGGCGCCCATGCGCAGCGGCTTCTGGCCGCGCGTGTGGGCACATCCGGCATCCTCTCGCCACACTCAACCCACCGTAGAACTTGTCTCGACGAGTACTTTCACCCTATATATTCAAAATTTGATTTTGGCTGAAAAAATATTACGAAAAATCGCCAAATCTGTACGGGTGTGCACGGCTCCGAACCGGTTCTTCACTTTGGTTCGTTTTTGGTTCGTTTTTTATGATTCAAATTGCAATACCGACCAATAAACATTCAGACAGTGTAGATTTTATTCTCTTGATCTCAATATCAAGTGACAAATGAGAAAATTCGATAAAAACATAGCAGAAATCACGATCGGGCTCTGATACTAATGAAGGAATTCGGGTCGGTGGAAGACGACTTACCTGATTCCGATGCGCAAACAACAATTAACCCCGGAACGAACGTTAAATTGCGGATGAATCACGAATGAAATTACTCCATGTTGGTCTGGATGCGATCACGAGGAAAACACCCGATTTCCACGGCGTAAATGCAGACTGTTCTCGTAAAGATAAAATGAAATGCCTTGATGGAAAGGGGAGAGAAGGGAAGAAAGAATTTCTAAACATACGTTATTCTGACAACAACAATCAACGATTGTCTTCAGGAGGCTTTTATACGTCTCCCTTCGTACCTTTTCAATTTGTGTCTTTCTAATAACACCCCATCATGGACATAGCTCTTTAATTACATCACCACAGATTAGCAAATGGACAGATAATGAAAACAGAACCTGTTATATTTTAATCCTCATTAGTTTAGTGGTTGCCTATATATATATATGGATTCTAGGTAATTAGCAAATGGCAATATTATTGTGAAAAAGATCACTACAACAGAAATCCCAGTAGAAAACCCAGCCGACACGATGACTGAGCCTGTTCCTTTGATGAAGCTCAAGCTTTACTTGAGCACAATTGGTATCCGTAAAGAGTGAGCCCCCACCAGGGTATTGGGAGAATGACATGGATAATGAGCACTACGACTTGACTTCAAATGTTGAGCTAAGGCAGAGAATTGTTAAAATTAATGCCTCAAGTTTGAATTGAATATCGATTTGTTAAACCGAATTTGTTGAGAAGGATTTTCCCAAGTGGATTAGAATTCCGGCGAAGTAGTTCTTCTTTTGGACATATGAAAGAAAGTGAACGTATCGAACAAGCAATATAATGATGAGAAAATAATATCATTTCACAAAGATTGATGAATAAAAACCAATTAAATATTAAAAATAAATTAATTCTAAAACTTATCTAACAAATTAAAATAGAATTGAGAAGGAATTAAAAATAAGAATCTTAAAAGCAAAATTTTTAAACTAAAGGTAGTAAATCAATCATATAAATATGTTAGAGGATCCGATTTCACCATAACCGTTAGATATGAATTTCAAATTGTTATGTATACAAGAACGATATCAAATATGTGATAGCAGAATTTCCTAATCTACTTACTATCCTATCTCTAAGTATAGCAAACTTATTAAGTTTATTAATCCATTATATTTCTATATGAATCTAAATCAATATAGCTACATTAAAATCTATGTATATTCTTGGCTTACAATGATTCTTTTGGATCACATTATTATCGAAAGCTACACGAATAACATGGTATATCTCTATTCACATTCAATTCATGGTTATATATTATAAAACGCAATCGCATATTATCACTTTTTAGTCTCAAACATACGTATCGGATCATTCAAGTAGTGGGCAATCATTTAAAAATATTAAGCACAATAATGTATAACTCATATGAATGAAATTACTTACACGTATAAAAATCATGAAATTCATATCATCATGATCAGGCTACATTATAGTCATAATAAAAGAAAATTAGAATATAGTAGAAGAAGAAACGGAAATATAAAGAATTATGTTACCACTTTGTTTTCTCTCCAAAATGCTTGAAAAACTTTCAAAACAATGACAAACAATCTAAAACTAAAAACATAGCTGTCTCCCAGGCTCTCAATGTCCTCTTATTTATAGGATATATCCAAGACCCTTATCTCTCGACAATTGCTTATTTTTCGTATAATGTTAAGGAGTAAATTAGAGGATCTTTGATTTAATATCCATATTTCAACGTTTGCAAATAAAATTAGGGAACAAAATTAAGGAATCCATAATTTTTGCCATTCTTTTTCTTATCTTCTCCATATCTAATTTTGTGGATAAATAAGGAAAATTCGAATAATCAGAAGGAAATCCAAATATTTTCTCATAGATGCATTATTTGTTGCCTAAAATAGGTAAAATAACTCTATTTTCATAGAGTTATCAAACCCCCAAACTTAAGATTTTGCTAGTTGTCAAGCAAAAGCAAAATATAAGACATACTCAAGCCAACAACCTCCTCCACGACATCTTTTCATAATTGCCCAAATTTACAATTCAAAGAAAAACACAAATTTCATCAAAACATTGAAATTGATTCATAAGTTAAGAACAATTCTAACTATGTGATCCAAGTGTGTGTGTGCGTCCTCATCTTTTCGAATTATATGCAATCTAGATAAATTCACATTGGTATACAACCTCTAAAAAATTCTCTATAATAATGACCAAATTCCGTAGGTTTGCTTTCCATTCCTCTCTCCGCTAATGTAAGCTAATTATCAAACTAAAAATCAATAAGACCTTTCTCGGTTTGTAATGTAAGGCTGGGCAAACAGTGAGATAATAGTTGTTTTAAGCTCAAATCACCCATCAACACATTCATTTCTAGGATCTAATTAGAGTCAATGTTATTGTCCCCAATTTCACTACTTTAAGGTAATCTTTTTGCCACAAACATATCATCATTCTTTTTCTTCTTCTTCTTCTTTTTTTCATTGCTCTTTTTTTGAATTGCTTTATGGTGGAATTTCTCCTAAAGTCCTCCCCGATATAACATGAAAATTTCCAACCCATCGAGTATCCAAAATGCTCACTCAATTGAAAGTTGGATAGGGAACCATAAAAAGCAATTTTTTCTTTGATGATACACCCCAAACAACAATAGCAATCAATTTTTTTAATGCTCCACCATTCCTCCCAAATTTCATCCTAAAAAATCAACGTGTTCATGGGACGTTGGACAATGATATAATTTGGTAAAAGCTAGGCTAAACATATAAGGTGTCAATGAAGGATTGGATCATAATTAAGGCTCAAGGGGGTGACTAAGGATAAATAAACAAGGTCTGCTTGAAAGGCTCAATCGATCTAAAAATTGCATAAATCATTTTCTCAGTTAAATGTAGCTTAGGATTTTGCCTCATGAGAAAATCGAAAAAATTCTAAGATTTGGGTGAGATCTAAGAAAAACACATACTTCATATAAATGTTCTCTAGATTTACACGCAACTAAAAAATTAAGGACTTTTAGTGCTTAATAATTGGATCAACATAATCAGAATCAAAATTAACTCAAACATCAATTGCAAGTTTGAACGAAATTTAAATCTTCCTAAGAATTGGAAAAATTCACAATAAGGAATGCAATCATGATAAAAAAAATTAAATTTAGCAAAAAATTTGTTTCTTCCCAAACTTGAATGAAGCATTGCCCTCAATGTGAAAAAGAAAAATAGAAATAAGAAAACTCTCCTTTTTGTAGGATATGTTCATGGACGACCTTGATGATTAAACTCCGAAAAGATGATCCCTAAAAAAAATAAAATTAACCTAGATAAAACAAAGAAAAATTAATCCTTTTTTTTTTTTTTTTTTTTTGCAAAAGAGTTTAAAATAATGAAGAAACATAATGAAAATGGTTGGGTTGCCTCTCAAAAAGCATTTGCTTTATAGTTTTCAACCAAACTATCTCAGATGTTGCTAATCTAGAGGATGAAATTTAATGGTGGTTCTCTGCTTGTTTTAACCACCTTCAAAGTAGAGTTTCGGATGCCTCTGAGGTTGGATGGTAAGCTTGTATTGTTCTTCCATCAAAATTTTGTGCATGCAAAGTGAAGGGCCAATTCTCTTGATATCAATTACTCTCCATCCAATTGCATCTTAATGCTCTTTTAATACTCTGAGCAGTTTCTCCTCCATCAAATTTGTTAAAGAAGAAGATATAATTACTAGTAAAGAAGAAACTCCATCTAAATAAACATAGTTCAAATGAGAAGGTAATGGTTTGAGTTCAAGAATTTAAGACTATTCAATTGATGATTTAGGCTCCTCAAATTTATGTGTTTTTGCCTTGAATATGGTGGAATTGTCTCCGTGAAATTTTGCATACTCATTTATCTCCTCATTTGTAATTTCTTTGTCCATTGGTCGAACTAGAAATGCTTCAAGTGGATCTTTAAAAATATTTTCTTAAAAAATCTTTTTTCACCGACTTGTTAACTATCTCAATTCTAAAATAAGAATTATTATCAGAGGGATATTTTATTGCTTTAAAAAAAATTAAAGTAAACAAAATCATCTTGAATTTTAAGAATCAACTTTCCTTGTTGTAATCAAGAAGGGCTCTTTCTATTGCTAAAAAAGGTCGATCTAAGATAAGTGGTACCTCAAAGTCTTCATCCATGTCAAGAATTATGAAATTTGCGGGGAAGAAAAAATTGTCAACCTTTACCAATACATACTCCACAATACCTCTTAGATATTTAATTGATCAATCAACTAGTTGAAGCGATACTGTGATTACTTTTATCTTGCCCAATCCTAATTTCTTGAAATTTGAAAAAGGCATCAAATGATGCTTGCACCTAAATCACACAATACCTTTTCAAAGTAAGAATTCCCAATAATATAATGAATAGTAAAACTTCATGGATCTTTTAACTTTGGAGGTAATTTATTTTATAAGATGGCTGAACACTTCTCATTCAACTTCACTATTTCATAATCCTCTAGTTTCATTTTGTTTGCCAAAATATCCTTAAATTTTTTTGCATAATTAGGCATCTATGCTAAGGCTTCCACAAAAGAAATGTTAATGTGCAATTTTTTTTAAATATATAAATAAATTTAGAAATTTGCTTATTTGTTTTGTGTTGCTGGACTCGCTAAGAGGATGGAATTGGTGACACATATAGCTTGGGATTATCTGGAAATTTGCCGCCTTTGGTTGTTTATTTATCTTATTTTCCTTGTCTCTAAAAATTTCTTGTTTGGCATCTTCTTCTCCCACTTGTTTACTACTTCTCAGGGTTATAGTCTTTATGTTTTAATTGGATTTTTCTTTGTGTTACTAGGCAAAGAACCCTATTGTCTCCCTGACATCTTGTTTGCTAAATAACTCACTTGCATCTCTAGACTTCTGATCAAAGTTTCTTGCTTTTGAAATCCCACATATGTGCTCTTGATGAAATCATGAACAGTGTTAGCAAGTTTGGTGACTATATATTCCAAATTGGACTTTATCTCTTCAGGTTATTTGAATCCCAATGGTGGTCTCATCACATTCTAATTATTCCATGAAAAATTGGGATGATTGCACCATCCCGAATTGTACATGTTGGAGTAGGAATTATTTTGTGACTTGTTAAAATTCCCAATAAAGTTAGCATTTGCACTAGGTTGTGAAAAAATAGTTACCTACCTGACACTCTGTGTTAACATATCATTCACCACAAAAATCGCATATCAAATCTTGAATTTTCATGGCCGAAACTTTTATATTATCTAGCTTTTTATTGAGTGCTTCAAATTGTGTGACAATTGTAACGAAAGAACTTCGCTAGCTTTTCGCATTAGTAGCCTCTCATTAGGCCATTGATAACTATCGGATGCCATCTCTCTAATAGATTATAGGCTTCTTTTGCATCATCATTAAATAGAGATTTTTACAAGATCCATTATAAAAAGTTTGTACCTATATCCATATGGGTAGTCTATGATGTGGGCATCTCCTAAGAAACTCCTTGAATCTTTCCCATGCTCCATACAATGATTTATTATCCTTTTTTTTTAATGACTAAGGAATCGCCGAAGATCACTCTTCAGGGATCACATGACCCTCCAGTGCCCGGTGGCACCGTCGAGCCTTGCCGCAAGCCGCTATTTAGACGTAAACCTTGGGGAAGGCTAGCCTAGGACCCCAACACCAAGAACCCTCCCCCCCGCTTAAGATACTTTAGCAACGAGAGGGTTTGAACCCTCGACCTCTGCTATGAGGGATCCATCTCCATAAAATTAGTAATATCGATACGCATTTTTGTAGACTTTGCAAGTAGAAAGAACTTCCTAAGAAATTTGGAGCCATATCATTACATGTAGTGATCGATCCTATAAGATGACAAGAGAGCCAACCCTTAGCTTTGTCTTTAAGAGAGAATAGAAATAATCTCAGTCAAATAGCATCATCCGTAACTCCATTATATTTAATGATGTCACAAATTTCAAGAAAGGCATCGATGTAAGCGTTTGGATTACCGCTTGGTAGCACACTATATTGCATTGATTGTTAAAGTATTGGCTTGATCTCAAAATTGTTTACTTGAATTGCAGATCTCCTAATACTTGATGTGGTACCTTGAACCGCCGTCGGCCATATGTCATAAACTAATGTACACCTTGAAAAAAATAAAATGAAAGCTAGATTAAACTTAGGATTATTCGATATCAATATTAATTAGTATTAAACAAATAATCCCCGGCATTGGCACTAAAAACTTGTTCGTAAAATTTTAAATGTAAGTATACATATCAAACAAGTAATATAATGATGAGAAAAGAATATCATCCCACAGAGACCGATGAATAAATACCAATTAAATATTAAAAATAAATTAATTCTAAAATTTATCCAACAAACCAAAACAAAATTGAGAAGAAACTAAAACTAAAAATCTTAAAAGCAAAATTTTTAAACTAAATGTAGCAAATTAATCAAATAAATATGTTAAAGTATCCAAATTCACTATAACCACTAGATATGAATTTCATATTATTACGCATATAAGAATGATATCAAACATGTGATAACAGAATATCCGAATCTATTTACTATCCTAACCTACTTAGTTTATTAATCCACTATATCTCTATGTGAATTTAAATGAAAATAAGTGCATTAAAATCTATGAATATTCACGGCTTATAATAAATTTTTTGGATCACCTTATCAACAAAAACTACATAAATAACATGGTATATCTTTATCCACGTTTAATTCATGGTTATATATTATAAGGAACAACTAAATATTATCACTTCTTAGTCTCAAAAATGCATATTGAATCATTCAAGTAGTGGCCAATCACTTAAAAGTATTAAACACGATAGTATATAACTCACATGAATGAAATCACTTGCACGTATAAAAATCATGAAAATCATATCATCATGGTCAGGCTATATCATATAGGGGTGAGTGTGGTTCCCAGGTAGAACTGGGAACCGGAGAACCGAACCGGAGGGTCCGTTTCAGTTCTCGGTTCTAAAGGGACCAGTTCCGGTTCCCGGTTCCTTTTTTCTAGAAACTGGCGGTTCTGGTTCCGGTTCTGGTTCCGATGGAATGGGAACTGGAACCAAGAACCGGTTAGGGCTCCAAAAGAAAGCCCCAAATAAAAAATAAAAAAATAAAAAAAACCCCAAATCACTTCACACGTTCACACTTCACAAAACTGAGTCTCTCCCGTTCGCTTCCTCTGCCCGTCGTCGACGCTGCTTGCCCAGCCGCCCCCCGACGCTGCTCGCCCCCCGACAGTGCAGTGCATGTGCGAGATGATGAAGTAAATGATTTGCGCTCTTTATATAACAGTTGCTTTATTAATTTGACCCAATTAAGGGAAAACTCCAGCGTCTACTCTTTACAGGCAACAGTTATTGCATCGATACATTTTCTCAGTCATGTTCTTTCGCTTGATGTGAATCCTACAGTCTATCTCCTCATAAGTGTCCCAATTCTACCCGCGATAGAATGCTTGAAGTGTCACTTGTTTCTTAGAGTACCCAATATGTCGTACAACCGAATTTCTTGCATGCCTTTCTTGTTAATTTGGAGTTCTTGACATAGTTTGTTTCACCACCTATTGACTCTTCCAGGTTCTTGCTGGAAGCTACTTCTCTGTGGCAGGAGCACTTGTGGGTCTGCTAAAACCAGGGAGGATGAGCATGTTTGGGTCGCTGCTAATAATCTGGGGTCTTGTCAAGGAGGTCATCTTGGGAAAGCCTGTGAATGTGGATCCTGCAAAGGCAGTCTATGTTTATCCTACGATGTTGCTTGCATTGATCTGTGCCTTGTCATCCATTAAATATGATGTGAAGAAGGTCATGAGGCCTGCCCCTGCTCGAACAATTGCAAAGCCACTACAGAGCTCATCAAAATCTAAGCTGAAATGAGATGAATCGTAAGCAATAGTTCTGTCAAGGATGTCACTCTTTTTTTTTTAGGATTCTTGTTGTCAAATTTTTTGAAGAGTCTCACGTCAACATATAGATCTTCAGTCCAACTTTTATAATCAATTGAATTGTGAGTTTTATATGGTTTGTTGGGTATGTATGCCTTTTATGACCAAGCAGTCTCTCTTCACTCTTACTTCTGATTCATTCGCACAAGTGAGTAGGTTTTTGCTGAACTCACAATTTAGCAGACTAAAGTAAACAACAATAACTGCTTATTAAGATTCAGAGAACAAAAAGCAAAGACAAAATTGGCTTTACCTGAGGAAAGTTGACTCCTAACTGTAATCCCCATCTGTCAAATTCATCTTCAAAAACTCACATTTTACTGCTTATGCCCAATTTTAGCCGCAAGGTACATTTTCCTTGAGCATCATTAATAGTTTTCATGCCATGTCTGCTTTCTTCTCAACCTCAATGGTCACATGTTTTTCTTTTCCCACTTGGGAATTCTGAGCTCTTATGCAAAGTTGGTAGTGATGCGCATGTTAAGGCTCCTTTTCTTTCCTACTTGCTTATTCTCTGTTTCAGGCAATTTATGCTTAAATTGGTGGCCACATGCACATTAGGACTTTTTGTCCCTAAATGACCCCTACATGTCCTATTGAGGTTTATTAGTGCTGCAAAGCTGCAGAACTTCTGTGATTCGCAAGCGCCTGTTCTCCCGCCAAAGAACTTATATGAATAGTGGTGATGGAGAAAGGGAAGATGTACTTACAACTCAATCAATTTGCCAAGGTGGTTTCGTATGTTTTAGTTTCTTTCACATGCTTAAAAGGAACGTCTCTGATTTTTTGTGTTGAGCTTTCTACAGAATATTCCAATTATGATAGTCATGAAGGCAATGGGAATGGAAAGTGATCAAGAGGTTGTCCAGATGATCGACAGAGACCCTAGATATAGTGCCCTACTTCTTCCATCGATTGAGGTATGTGTTTGGTCAAGGAAAATTTTTTATGCTTGTTAGGATCAATCATTTTTCATCTGACAATTCTATATGCATTAGAATGAATCTTTAGCGACTGATTTTCTTTAATGCTTGCGATTATGCGCATGTAATATCTTATCTTGTTTTATGATCTTCCGGAGCATTAATTTTCTCATGCTATCATGGTGTGTTTAATTGCCAATGATAATCATTTTTCTGGAAAATGGAATTATGAAAACCTTTGTAGTCCTGGGTAAATTTAGTGAAGTCATCGTGGAAGCGGATAAGCTTAATCCAGTTTACTTATCAGTATCATGTAGGAAGGATATGAAATTGTATCTGGTTGCATGTTTCTGATTTTGTGTATCTTCTCCAGGTTATGGCTTTTCTGTCTCACAAGTTGCTTTAATCTCAGGAATGTGCAAGCCTCAGTATATTTACACGACAACCAGCTCTTGAGTTCCTCCAGGGAAAGGTTTGAAAAGCTTTGCAACTTCAAGCTCTTGAGTTTCCTATTGCATTTTTGTTCTGCAAGAGTTCAACAAGTTCCTTCAGCTTGTAATATAGTCCCCATTGGCTCTGCACTTTAAACAGAAAAGACGGACCACTCCATTATCGAATACACCATGCCAATTGTTTGTTTATGCACTCTGGGACCTATGACTCTTGTGCCTGGGTAGGTCTTTAACGAATAGCATAATCATATATCTCAACTCAACTCTAGATGCAAGTACCTGAAATCTCGACAACTAACTTCACTGTTTTTTTTTTTTTTTTTTTTTTTTGCTGTTCCAGGCCAATAATGCATACATTTCCCAAGATTTGGTCTAGGCTTGATAATGTCTGGGCTTGTGAACTTTGGTATTCTAAGAGCATGAAAATTCAGTTTGCTGATGGAGCGGCATTAGTCAAAGGGACAGCAAGGTGCTTTTTTTTTTTTTTTTTTTTTTTTTTTTTTTTTTCCGGATGCTTTTGCTCCCAAGGAACTATTTTTGGAAATTTATGGACATAGAAGCTTTGGTTTGTCTCTTTCCTTCTTCATTATAGTTAAAATCTAAAAATGAAAAAGAAAAAAAAAAAAAGAACCTGTGGGAACCTGAAACCGACCCTGGAACCTGTGACGGGGTAGGTTTCAGGTTCTTAATTCTGATAGGTAGGTTCTAAGTTCCAAAAAATGAGGAACCTGCACTAGAGGATAGATTCCAAATTCCAGACGGAACCAAACCGGAATCGAGAACCGCTCACCCCTAATATCATAGCCCTAACGAAAGAAAATTAGAACATGGTAGAAGAAGAAACGAAAATATAAACTAAACCCAACATCTTGAATCAAAGAGCAAGAATTCTCTCACCACTTCTTTCTCTTTAAAATGCTTGAAAAACTCTCAAAACAATGAAAAATGATCTAAAACTAAAAACCTAGATATCCTCCATGCTCTCAATATCAAAGACTATTATCTCCATGCAATGCTTATTTTTCGCATAAAATTAGGGTGTAAATAAGATGATCTTTGATTTGATGTCCATTTTTTGACGTTTGCAGATAAAATTAGGGAACAAAATGAAGAAATCCCTGATTTCTGCCATTCCTTTGCTTGTCTTCTCCATATCTCATGTTGCATAAATAAAGAAAATTCGAATAATCAGAAGGAAATTAAAATATTTTCTCATACATATTGCATTATTTGTTAGAATAGGTTATAGAGTTATCATACTTTGTGGGTTATTTCTTGACAAGTGTCGCACAAGCTGAGAAGCCACATAGTGACGAATTTATATTTCAAACCTTTACTTGTGTGACGAATTCACTCAAAAAATTTGGTGTATTAGGAAAAAGTTTGGGAGTTTTGGTGTTATGAAAAAAAAAATTGGTGTAGATATGTCACATAGGTAAAAGTTTGGAAATTTTTTGTATCACAAAAAAAAATTGGGGGTAAATATTTCAAAGTGGGCAAAATTTGGAGTTTTTGGTGTCACAAAAAATAATTTATTGTAAATGTGTCATTATAGGTAAAGTTTGGGATTCTTTTGTAGCTTTTTCCCTTATATTTTCACAAACTTGGCTTGAGTTGATAAAAAAAAAAAATTAGACAATTTTTTTTTTTTTTTTGTTGCAGACTAGGAAAACCGACTCTTTGCGCAGGCACTGAGAAAAAACAGAATAAAATTATTTTCCTTTTCTTGCATCGTGCGGATTCCCACCCTATACCACGTGTTTTTTATTTTTATTTTTTTGGCTAAAAATCAATTTTCCATTTGCTTTGTATATGACTTTCATATACTACTGCTTTTTACTACTGCACTATTATTCCTTAAAATTAACAGAAGATAACATAAATGGTCCACGAATTTTTGTCTCAATCTACAATGTCGTCTTTAACGTTTAATTTATTTAATATGGTTCTTGAACTATTGGTAAATGTTTAATGCCATCTTTATGCTTGCTCAAAGGGCAAACCAAATGTTATTTTGATGACGTAGATTACTATATGTTGAGCTGAATTTTTAGAAATGATGATTCAATGTATCTATCATTTTACCCATCTGCTTTAGACAAGGAAAAAAATTTAAGCATTAACATGTCCATTTTTTTTTTTTTGATGACATGGATTATTATATCCAAATTAAGATGAATATCTCACGTGGATAATCCATAAATAACTTCTTCTTTTTTTGCCCACCATTCAATTCTAAAAGATTGGAAGCTACATCACTAGATTTTGTTATTGTAGCTTTTGTTAATTTGAATTAATGGAAGGAAGGCATTCTAGGAATTAGATTGAATATTTGCAGATAATTCAAGGAGCGCATTGCATATTGAACCGAAATTCATAGACCATTTATGTCATTTTTCTTTAAATTTTTTAATCAAGTACATAATTATTGCAACGTACCTATGTTTTTCAATTTTTTCATTTAAATGAGTTTTATTTGGAGAGAGTTCAGAAAGGGCTTTCTGCTTCATTTATAACCACGGACGGAATGTAATAAAGTCAGCGGGGCACTTCCAAAAAGCTTTCATTATACCTTGATTTTACTCAAATTATCTAATAAATGTTTTTGGAGGTAGAACCCACTGATTTGCCAAACCCATTATGACTAATCCCCGCCATATCTCATTAAACTACAGTTTAGATTATATAAAATATATGCTAGAAATGAAATAGTATTTCTTTACACTTCGGTTAAAATATTTTTACAACTTTGCCATGAATTTCCAAATTTAGATGGATTGATTTTTTCTATATAAATTTTTTTTATATCATTGTATTGACCCCCATTGATAAAATGTTCCAGCTCTATCCTTGCTTAAAATCAATATAGATATAATGTTGATACTGTCATAAGATTTTTATCTCAATTAAAAAGTAAAAGCTTATGGAATCATGACTGAGTATTAAAATTGTGATGGAATCATGTTTATAAATGCGGAAAAAATATATGTAAATAATTACATATTGTATGTTGATTTTAGCAAGAACTTTTGTGCTTCAAGTAATATAGAATAAAATTTGCCACTCTACTTGAACTTGATACATGGCCAAGTAAAAAACTTGAGCCAGAGAGAGAAGTTCAGTATCCCCGTAGCTCCATTTTCTTGACCGAAAGTTTTGTGAACTATGATGCGGCTACAATAAATCACATGGGACTCCAAATATTTCTCGACATTCAAGACTCGATCGAATCTATTAGAGTTAGGTTTCTTCTCAAATCATAATTAATATTGACATCTTTTCACCCTTACCAGAAAAAGAATTCAACCAAAACAAGAAGTGTGGAAATGTGGAAATTGCAAGCATATGGCGTTGTTGAATATATCGATTCTATCCTTTTTCTGCTAGAGAAGGAAAGAACATTCCATGTCAAATGTATCGATTCTATCCTCAAATTCAACCTCTTCAACGAAGTGGAAGATAAACGAACATCAAGTCTTGTCTTCTTGACATTACATTTAAGTTTGATATATGGGGAAAACAGTCAAATTAATCCATCTTCTTTGCCCAAGAACTAGACATATTGCTAACAGATGCTCTTTCATAAACGTGAGCTGCAATTGGGCCTACAAAAGCCAACAGTTCTTGCAAACCGGCCTGCTCATCAAGGATCAGCAAGGCACGAACTTTTGCGGCGCCTTCTCTGTCTTGTTTTTTCCGATCGCTCTTCCTTAAGACGACTAGCGACATGCATTCCGAGAGCATGGGATTATACACCGAGAGTTGGGGGACTTAATCGGGGCTGATAACTTTCCATTGTCAGAAATTATATCAACTGATCCGGATCTAGAGTTACCATCTAATGATATAACAGAGAATCTGTTACCATAATGCTGAACTGCACAATAACTAACTACTAAGACTTTAGGACTGATCTATCCAAATTGTATCGATTAAGCATGTTCTATTAAGTCCAGTGTGCATGCAACATCTCAAAGCTGCATCTTCAAAAGGAGAGATGGAAGTGCAAGTACCACAACTGCCGATCAAAGACTATTCAATCCTATTGCTCTATTTAGTGCATGGCTTGTCGACAATTAAAGTTTATTAAGACAGCAAACTGTCAAAGTCATAACGCACATCATATTACTCACATACAAACCGCTCGCAGATCAATCTCGGAAACATTAACCCAGAAAAAAAGAAAAAAGAGAGAGAGAGAGAGAGAACGGCTCCAAACGAGTCATAGCTAACGAAACTACTATAAAGCAACTTTCAGGCTTTATGACAGACCTCACCATCACAGACCCATCCTTTTTTGGCATCTCCTTCTTTCTTCGGCTCCTCCCCAGCTGCTTCATCGTCTTCATCTAACTCGTTTTCAGTTGCTTTCTCTTCTTTAACGGCACATTTTGGATGGAGATTAAAGTCACAATCCTCGCAATAATATGACCACCCCTCCCCTTCCTCATCGCAGCCATCACAAGTGTACCGTCTCCTCTGAGCTGGAATGAGCTCGTGCTCTTCATGCAAAGGATGCTTCAACTTCTCTGGCCAGCCTTTTATACTTTCCTTGAACTTTTCCTCAAACTTCTTGAGATGTTCAGCAGTAAAAGGATAAGCATCAGCCCCGTGGTCCATTAGAAGATCCCTTGCTTTGTTAGTCACCATCCGGCCCATTGGACCTATGGCTACAAGCCTGGGGACACCCCGGACCTTGAATTTGTCACTCAGGGATTTCTTCCTCTCATCACCAAAGGGCAGCGCCAGCCACGGCATCCGAGCAAAATAATCATCAAAGGCAGTTTGGTCCCTGTCACTGGAGATAAAGATAACCTCCAAGGCATTGCCAGCGGCCTTGATCTTTTCATATGCCTCCTTAAGCACCGGCAGGAATGCGCGGCAAGGACGGCACCAGTGTGCCGAGAAGTACAGGAGGACAGTCTTCCCTACCAAGTCTGATACTGGAATCTGCAATCGAAGTTAAGAAACAACCTTTTAGATGAACCACGAATTGATGGAGAAAGCACGTGAAAACTGCATATATGGAAAGGATTTTCCTAGCTATAAACCTGGTTTCAATCCTTTCCTCAAGTCAAGTAACCTGAGGGACAACTTTATATGGGGCCTCATTGTAGACATTAAAAATTTCCGAGTCATTAGCTTCTAGGAGAAAAACAAATTTACCTTGGTTCCTTCCTTTCCAATGACAAAATCCAGATCCCCTGAAACCAAGATCGACTCCAAGGTCTGAGATTCATCCTTTTTCTTTTCTATCTCTGCAAGCTCTGCAAACTTTTCTGGAGTGAATGGATAAGCCGCAATGCCATGCTTTTCGACAGTTTCAGCAACATTGGGATGGACAGTCTTCCCATCCTGACCGATAATGACCAGAGTGGGTAGGGTCGACAGCTTGAAGTACCTAACCAACTTCTCACATTTCTTGTCTTTGAATGGTAATGAAAGCCATGGCATGCTTCCAAATGCTTGCTTGAATGATGCTTCATCATCATCAAGAGGTATCTGAACAATCTCAAAACTCTCTTCTTTGGCCTTCAATGTCTTATAAACCTCAAGCAACTTTCTTGTGAAATCAACGCATGATTTGTACCTGGACAACGAGAAGTACAGGCCCACAGTTTTCCCTTCAAGCTCAGAAACAGAAACCTAGTTTGGCCACATAACTAGATTAGTAAAAAGAGGATGGAAAACCAAATCATAAGCACATGCGACCATCATTTTCAAATGCATCAAAGATCCCTTTAGGTCTACCTTCTTCCCATCAGACGAAACTACGAAGTCACGAGTTTTAATGACCAAAAGAGAGGTCAATGATTGATTTCTCCTAGCAGCTTCTTCCTGGTCTTTCAACTCTTTGATGCGTTCTTGAGTGAAAGGATGACCTTCCTCTCCATACTCACGGACAATCTCCACTCCACTATCTGTTAAGACTGTACCTGTGCCATCAAGAATGACAAGGTGGGGTATTCCCCTGACATAAAACAATTCATCCAAGCTATCGCGCTTCTCCGAGTCGGAAAATGGGATTGCAAGCCATGGCATCTTGGAAAAGTATCCACTGAAGGACTCCTCATCCTCATCTGAGGAGATAAAAATGATTTCCAGGTCACCTCTTGGGGCAAGTTCATTGTACACCTCCGCCAGAATAGGGGTGAACTGTTGGCACGGACTGCACCACAACGCAGAGAAGTACAAGCCAATCTTCTTCCCCTTCAAGCTATCGACCTTAACCTGGTATAGGACAAAAAGATTCCTAATTTGAGTTCTTTCAACAGCAATCAGCAAGCAAGGCATACTAGATCACTTGACCACCACACAAAGATCCTGAAAATGCTCAAGAAACATCCAAATGCCAACCAGAGAAGCACTTCCCTTAAGCACTACTCATTAATTCACAAGCAAATCAACAGTCTCACCGACCAAAACAAGTATACCACATTCTATGTGTGAGCCTTTACACTAAAGAGCATTATAGTATCACGAAATTCATATCTACTGCATCCGCACGGCTCTAAGTATATATCTTTCCTTAAAAACTAATGCTTCAATTACCAATCATCCAGTTTCTGAAGGAAATAAATGGCTAGCACTCAAAAAACTAACTTATCTGGAACTAAATTCCCCAGCTTAGCCATCACAATCCGACGGCCTGGTAATCAGAGACTCCCAGCAAAGAACCAACCGGAAAGAACATCGGCATCTACACTTAAAAGGCGCACGAACCCATCTTCCAATCTGGCAAGAGAAGCCCCAACCAAGAATCAGATCAGCAAATGCTCTCGACCCCCACCCTCCCCCAGTTTGAAATTCAAGAACCAATCACCAAGAACAAGAATTCCTCGCACGAAACTGGGTAGTCAGCGAAACAACGAGAACTTCCACAAGGACGCCAACCCACAATTCTTCTCCCCTCTCTCTCTCTCTCTCTCTCTCTCTCCCCCTCTCTTCCAGGGAAAGAACGAAAGTCGAAAAGGGAACCGAGTTGCACCTGATCGCCGTTGTTCCGGATGAGGAAGTCTCTGTCCGGAGAAGACAAGAGGGACTGGACATCGTGAGAAGAAGCCCCGCCTTCAACATCGTCAGCCATTCTCGTCGCCTTCGCTGGAGTGTTCTGGTGTCCTTGCAGAGCATGCGTGAGAAATCCTCCAATGGCGGGCTCCTGCACCTTGCTCCTATTTATATAAAACTCGGGCGGGCAGACAGGTGGTTTTTTTTTTTTTTAAATTAAATTATCACCAAAATCAACTCTTTAACTTTTCCTTTTTCTTTTTTTCTGGGGGCTTTCTGGATTGTTCCTTGGACTTTTTGGGGGCGCAAGCACTGGCATCTTGGGAGATGGGCTCCAACGTTGGAAAGCGTCACGTCAGCAAAATATGCTTCTCTTTCCTTTGTTTGAAGAGGTAAGAGAGAGAGGAAAGAGAAAAGTCTGTGCCATAATAAATACATTGCAAATGAGAGAACGTGGCTGTGCGGGTTAGGGGGAAAATGGACATGCGTAGGCTAGGAGAAAGTTAGTGAGAGGAGAAAGAAAAGAAAAATGCAGAAAATAGTAGGAGCCCACGATTCCACATGGCACCGCGCGAGTGGTCTGGGACCGCGCGAGTGGTCTGGCGTGAGTGGTCTGGGATCACGTTGACATGACGCTCTCAGATTGTCCGATATTTTCTCCGAGTTGTGCTGATATAGAGATTAATACGTCATATTCAAATTGAAGATAGCACTAAACTTGCTTCTGAAACTCACATGAAAACTCAAGATGATCATGAATGTGACAAAGATTTATCTTTTCCTTTAGTGCAATCTATTAGTCATTCTATTTTTATATGTATGTTTTCATGAATTCTGTTTTAATGGTTAAGTGATGTCATTATTTGTTATTTTATGCTTATAGTCATTGAACTGATTTCGTGTTATTTTGCTTCTACCCATTAGATCCCTTTTGATCAAGTAAAGCCTTAGCGCCCGTAAATTCGCAGAACAAGTGCTTTTACTGTTAAGGCAGGCTATCAAAAACGACAGTGCACTTAAGTCATTAGATTCTTCGGTTTAAGGCCCTAAATCTCCCAATAATTACTAAATTCCCACCATATAATCTTCAAGAAAAAGTACTTGAATGAAAAATGATATAAACAGTAAAAAGACATGGAAATCACGTTGACCATTCTTTAGTAGCCCATATATTACGGGCATATGTTGATCTTATATTAACAACAATAGAGCCAAAGTTCCCAGCATCAAGCCAAAACAAAAATTTGCTTGATCTTTTATCAAGGTCCAGATGTCAGAAGATCTTGCTTCTTCACAGGGACCTCGTGCATCAAGTTCATAAACAAGTAGCTGGCAGTCTTACATTTTAAAACTTCAATTGTAACAAAAATAATGAGTTACAACACCAGTAAATGATAAGAAGGACAAGAAAATCTTCCAGTTCACTTATTGTTTTATTCTATTACACCCTTGGGATGATACAAAATACAAAAGCCAAAGAATAAGCCAAAACAGAAAGCCAATTCAAAAGCGTAACCTGTGCACATCAACAAGGTCAGATTCCGACGTAAATTTTGCATATTCAAGAGAGTTTCAAAGGACAATAAACTAATAGGAATAGGAAAAAGGATGAGACAGTTGGCATTTGAAAGGTATAACAATCACAAGCCCTGCAAAAACATGAATGCCTTGCACCCCCGAAAGAGTTTGACCTACCCACAAAAAGAATAAAAATTAGATTTAGTAATTCTCATACGCTCTTGAACACCAATGAAAATCATTAGACCTACCACATGCTTCTTAGTATTCAAATTCCCACTGGGCACGGACGAGACACGAGTATAGTTCTTTGATGGCAGAGATATAATTGCTGAATTCGGACAGAAATCATCCAAATTCAAGCATCAAAACATCTCAGCTTCTCAACCATTTGCTAGGTGATGAAAAGGGCGGCTTTGCAGCTTAACGCTTAAGTCATCATAAATCCGTATCAATAAAAAACAAGAACCAAGACCTCATAAACTCATGACTTCCATCCAATCTCTGAAAGGACAAATCAGCGACCAAACTCCCAAAATTTCACAAGAAATGCCCAACTTCTCAGCACTAAAAGTTCTGCAAGCAAATGAAGCTAGTGACGAAAGCATTAAAGAAGAAGGGGGTTTTGAAGGGCGAGGATGGGTTACCACAGGACGAGAATGAGCAGCGAGAGAGGGTCGGAGAAGGCGAAGGAGCGAAGGGACATCTTCACGATCTCCGAAACGGCGACATCGCGAACGCCCGACACATCACTCGTCAAGAACCCGTAACCGGCCTGGAAGGCGTCCCGCCAGAACTTGGGCAATCTACTGCTCTTGATCTGCGTATACACATCCCACAAATCCCGTAACCGGCCCAGAAGGCGTTGACACTGCTCTGCAGGTGGTTGCAGAAATGGGATCCCCAAATCTCGGCCGCCCAAGCAAATTAATGCGCGAAGGAAAGCGGTGCCGGAGCAAAGATGGAGTGAGCAACGGAGCAAAAGTGAGCGCCGGAGCAAAGACAGAGGAAGCGACAGGACCAGCGAGCAAGCGCCGGGCGACGGTGGGGAACCGCCGCTTGACAAACGCAATGCCGAAGCGGCAACAACAAGCGTGGAGTAGCAAACAAGAGCGAAACCAAAGATTCAAAATTTGAAAGTTTTGCTAGCTTGGAATGGCTCTTTTTTCTCAGGAATAAAGAACGAGGGAAGAGGAAAGAAAATATAATAAATGTGTGTAGAGAGAGAGAGAGAGAGAGAGAGAGAGAGAGAGAGCAGGGCTAGCGTGCAGGCTAGAGGAGAGAGAAAGAAGATTATTTTACCTGCAAAAATTCCATCTTGGCGAGCCAACCCCACAGCACCACGTGGACCAACGTGGCGCTTCATGATTGGCCCGAGACCACACTAAATTGGTGCGTCGGGATCGTTTAATATTTTCTCTAAAGTTTCCAAAGAATTTCTCGTCTCGCCCATTCGATCCCATAATAAAAACATAAATATATAGAAAGTCATTAAATTTATTATGAGAGTATAATCTGATTTTGAAATTTTTGAAAAGTGCAATTAAGCCTTCGTCATGAAAGGGTATTTGAGTTCTAAAATTTTTAAAAATATAATCAAATTGGTTCGATCAAATCATTACGACGATTACATTTTTTAAAATGTTCTATAACTCAATTAAATTTTCATGATAAGTTTCAAGATTTAATGACACTCTGTGAAAATTTTATTACTCAATTATACTTTTATAACTAATTTCAGGATTTTATTGTACTTTTTAAAAATTTAGAACACAATTATATTTTCTTAACTACTTTTAGAATTTTCAGTGCATTTATTCCTATAATAAAAGTTAAAACTTTAAGTAATTTAAAATGTTTAGTTTTATTTCACAAATGTGTGTTTTGTCTTTTCCGTTTGCACGTGGGCGTCACTTGGAAAATGAAAGTGTACCACTGCTCAACTCGAGTAAATAAGCCTGAGAGTGTCAATTTGCTTTTACCTTGCTTATTGAACAAGTTACTGGATGCCTTCCTAATTCGAATAAAAAATAAATAATAAATCGAACATTACAATGTCCAAATAATAAATAGAACATTAAAAAAAAGTTGGTGAAAGTCGTCACCTTTGCCCTATTTGAGAAAAGATAATTTTATTTATTTCTTTTCACTAATATTTTTTTTTTGTCTGGTCGATATTAAAAAGTATTATGCAATAACTTGATGGCCAAGAATGTGGTTGATTTTTCCTTTTTTGATAAAGGTAAGAGATATATATTGACTTAAGCCAAAAGCAACAAAAACACTATACAACAAAAACTTGACACCAAGAACTTGCACTCACTAGAACAACAGTTAGAATGAGTGAAAGGGTGCCAAGGTAAACCAATTGCACAGGAGTAGAGGAAAGCCAAACAGTAACAAAGCAAAAACCAACACAGGGATTACAAAAAACCGAATCCCATCAACTCCGATGAAGGAAAGGTAGGACAGCTTGCCAACTATACTAGAGAAATCGAACAAGTACCTTCAGCAGCACGAACCAAGGATGACCTCCGACCAAAGCATGAAATGAGAGAGCCCCATACTCGAAAAGATCGACTGACCAATAGGTGGATCATTCCACCAAAAGGAAGGGTTTACTGACCAGCAATGCAACAATCTACGATTTGTGGTGCTGGGAGAAATCCGGTGAAAGGACAAAGCCTTGTCCCTGACAATCTTCTCCAACTGTATCTTCATCGCAAAAAGGGAGGGCGGTCTACCCTCAAAGACAATCTTCTCCAACTGTGGTCGATTTAGTATCCCCAAAGCTTAATTTTTTTTTTTTTTATTAGAGCGATACAAGTATTCTTTTTAAGGAAAAATATTGTATGAATCATTTATTTTTTATGAAACAAACATAGTTTAAATAGACTTAAAAAATCATAATCATCTTATCCTAGCATAATTTCTTCTCTATTATAACACTATGACCTTAAAAATAAAAATACAACTACAATAGTTCAATATTAATGGACATCCATCCACATCATGCTCTCCAAAAGAGTGATCTACAACCTTTTGAAAAGACGGAAGATTTCAACACAATCCATATTTATTATATGACAAATAATAACGATTTGAATACTGAATGATAGATATTTTGATAACTTGAAAAGATTAATATGAACACCATCCTATTCCGTAATATATCTTATTAGTTCTACAATTATTCTACTTTTGCACGTCAAATTGTATTTTGGATTCTTATTGAAAATTATTCAAATCGCACTTTTCCTTTTGTGTTAATTTTTTTTCATTTTTTTACATATTAGTTGGTGGCCTTTTGGTTAATAGACAAAAGCTCATCAATATCCTTTCCTGATGTAACTCTGCCCAACTAGCTTGCTGCGTTGCCAATTTTCCAATTGAAGTGACCCTTTGATATTTTAATATGCATTAGCTTGATATTTTCACCAATTAATATACCAATCCTGAAAAAGAAAATCTTATTTTCTAGAAAGAGACAAGTTGGACCTAAATCAACAAGTTTTTTTGTTGCAGACTAGGAAAACCGACCCTTTGCGCAGGCATTGAGAAAAAACAGAATAAAATTATTGTCCCTTCCTTGCATCGTGCAGATTCCCACCCAATACCACGTGTTTTTTATTTTTATCCTTTTTTTGCTAAAAATCAATTTTCTATTTGCTGTGAATATCACTTTCATATGCTATTGCTTTTTACCACTGTTCTCTTGTTCCTTAAATTTAGGAGAAGTTAGCATACATGGACCACGAATTTTTGTCTCGATCTGCGATGTCATCCTTAAACTTTTAATTTATTCAATGTGGTTTTCGGACTGTTAGTAAGTATTCAATGCCGTCTTTAGGCTTGCTCAAAAGGCAACCAAATGTTATTTTGATGACATAGATTACTATATGTTGAGTTGAATTTTTAGAAATGGTGATTCAATATATCTATCATTTTACCCATCCACTTTAGACAAGAAAAAAATTTAGACTTTAACATGTCCATTGTTATTTGATGATATGAATTATTACATCCAAATTAAGATGAATATCCTACATGGATAATTCATAAATAACTTTTTTTTTTTTTGCCCACCATTCAAACCTAGAAGATTGGAAGCTACATCACCATTCTAGGAAGTAGATTGAATACTTGCAGATAGTTCAAGAATCACATTGCATATTGAATCAAAATTCATGAACCATTTATGTCATTTTTCTTTATATTTTTTAATCAAGTACATAAATATTGCAATATACGTTGGTTTTTCAATTTTTTCGTTTAAACGAGTTTTATTTGGAGAGAGTCCAGAAAGGGCTTTCTGCTTCATTTATAAACACGGACAGGATGTAATAAAGTCAGCGGGGCACTTCCAAAAAGTTTTCATTATACCTTGATTTTACTCAAATTATCTCATGAAGGTTTTTGGAGGTAGAACCCACTGATTTGTCAAACCCATTATGACTAATCCCCGCCATATCTCATTAAACTACAATTTAAATTAAATAAAAGGATTAATATCCTGAAAAACGTCAAATTGGTACACCTATAATAAATTTATCTCAAACTATTTTTTGATCATGAAAAACTCTAAACTGGTACACTTGTAATACATTTACCCCGATCGACCATAAAAAACCATAAATTGGTACATTTATGATAAATTTACCCCCAAACTAATTTATTTGACCGTAAAAAACCATAAACTAGTAAATTTATAACAAATATACCCTCTGCTAAATTGGATTAATACTACAAAAAAATCAAAAAAATTGTAAACCGTGACAAATGGAGTGTAAAATTCCAAATTAGTAAACTAGTCAATTGTCACGTATTATTTAACTTAATAATTTGACAATAAAATTTAACGAAAACAAATAGAGGGTAAATTTGTCAAATGTATACCAGTTTTGGATTTTTGGTAGTCAAAAAAATAATTTGAGATAAATTTGTCACAGGTATACCAGTTTTGGATTTTTTAAGGTATTAACCCTAAATAAAATATATGCTAGAAATGAAATAGTATTTCTTTACACTTCGGTTAAAATATTTTTACAACTTTGCCGTGAATTTCCAAATTTAGATGGATTGATTTTTTCAATTTAAAATTGTTTATATCATTGTATTGACCCCATTGACAAAATGTTCCAGCTCTATCTTTGCTTAGAATCAATGGAGATATAATGTTGATAGGGTCATAAGATTTTATTACAATCAAAAAGTAAAAGCTTACGCAATCATGACTGAGGATTAAAATTGTGATGGAATCATGTTTTTAAATGGAGAAACGATAAATGTAAATAATTACATATTGTATGTTGATTTTAGCAAGAACTTTTGTGCTTCAAGTAATATAAAATAAAATTTGCCACTCTACTTGAACTAGGTACATGGCCAAGTAAAAAACTTGAGCAAGAGAAAGAAGTTCAGTATCTCCATAGCTTCATTTTCTTGATCAAAAAGTCTTGTGAACTATGATTCAGCTACAATAAATCACATGAGACTCCAAACATCTCTTGACATTCAAGACTTGATCAAATCTATTAGAGTTAGGTCTCTTCTCGAATCGCAATTAATATCAACATCTTTTCATCCTTGCCAGAAAAAAGAATTCGACCAAAAAAGGAAGTGTGGAAATGTGGAAATTGAAAGCACACGGCGTTGTTGAATGTATCGAGTTCCTTTTTCTGCTAGAGAGAGAAAAAAAAAACATTCCACGTCAATTCTATCCTCAAATTCAACCTCTTCACCGAAGTGGAAGATAAACGAACATTAATTCTCGTGTTCTTGACATTACATTTAAGTTTGATATATGGGGAAAACAGTCAAATTAATCCATCTTCTTTGCCCAAGAACTAGACATATTGCTAACAGATGCTCTTTCATAAACGTGAGCTGCAATTGGGCCTACAAAAGCCAACAGTTCTTGCAAACCGTGCTACTTTATAAGCATCAAGGATCAGCAAGGAATGAACTTTTGCAGCGCCTTCTCTGTCTCGTTTTTTCCGATCGCTCTTCCTTAAGACGACTAGCGACGTGCATTCCGAGAACATGGGATTATACAACAAGAGTAGGGGGACTTAATGGGAGCTGATTAACTTTCCATTGTCACAAATTATATCAACCGATCCGATCCGAATCTAGAGTTACCATCTAATGATATAACATAAGATTTGTTACCATAATGCCGAACTGCACAAGAACTAACCACTAGGACTTTAGGACTGATCCATCCAGATTGTATCAATTAAGCACGTTCTATGAAGTCCAGTGTGCATGCAACATCTCAAAGCTGCATCTTCAAAAGGAGAGACGGAAGTGCATGTACGACAACTGCCGATCAAAGAATATTCGATCCTACTGCTCTATTTAGCGCGCGGCTTGTCGACAATAAACATTTTATTAAGACGGTAAACTGCCAAAGTCATATCGCACATCATATTACTCACATACAAACCCCTCGCAGATCAAGCTCGGAAACATCCACTCAGAAAAAAAGAGGAGAACGGCTTCAAACGAGTCATAGATAACGAGACTACTATAAAGCAACTTTCAGGCTCTGTGACAGACGTCACCATCACAGACCCATCCTTCTTTGGCATCTCCTTCTTTCTTTGCCTCCTCCGCAGCTGCTTCGTCGTCTTCATCTAACTCGTTTTCAGTAGCTTTCTCTTCTTTAACAGCACATTTTGGATGGAGATCAAAGTCACACTCCTCGCAATAATACGACCACCCCTCCCCTGCCTCATCACAGCCATCACAATTGTACCTTCTCCTCTGAGCAGGGACGAGCTCGTGCTCTTCATGCAAAGGATGCTTCAACTTCTCTGGCCAGCCTTTTATACTTTCCTTGAACTTTTCCTCAAGCTTCTTGAGATGTTCGGCAGTAAAAGGATAAGCATCAGCCCCATGGTCCATTATAAGATCCCTTGCTTTGTTAGTCACCGTCCGGCCCGTTGGACCTATGGCTACAAGCATGGGGATGCCCTGGACCTTGAATTTGCGACTCAGGGATTTCTTCCTCTCATCACCAAAAGGGAGCGCCAGCCACGGCATCTGAGCAAAATAATCATCAAAGGCAGTTTGGTCCTTGTCGCTGGAGATAAAGATAACCTCCAAGGCATTGCCGGCGGCTTTGATGTTTTCATATGCCTCTGTAAGCACCGGCAGGAATGCACGGCAAGGAGGGCACCAGTGTGCCGAGAAGTATAGGAGGACAGTCTTCCCTACCGAGTCTGATACTGGAATCTGCAATCGAAGTTAAGCAACAACCTTTTAGATGAACCACCAATTGATGGAGAAGGCACGTGAAAACTACATATATGGAAAGGATCTTCCTAGCTATAAACCTGGTTTCAATCCTTTCCTCAAGTCAAGTAACCCGAGGGACAACTGTAGATGGGGCCTCAGTGTAGACATCAAAAATTTCTGAGTCATTAGCTTCTAGGAGAAAAAACAAATTTACCTTGGTTCCTTCCTTTCCAATGACGAAATCCAGATCCCCTGAAACCAAGATCGACTCCAAGGTCTGAGATTCTTCCTTTTTCCTTTCTATCTCTGCAAGCTCTGCAAACTTTTCTGGAGTGAATGGGTAAGCCGCAATGCCATGCTCTTCGACAGTTTCGGCAACATTGGGATGGACAGTCTTCCCATCCTGGCCAATAATGACCAGAGTGGGTAGGGTCGACAGCTCAAAGTACCTAACCAACTTCTCACATTTCTTGTCTTTGAATGGTAATGAAAGCCATGGCATGCTTCCAAATGCTTGCTTGAATGATGCTTCATCATCATCAAGAGGTATCTGAACAATCTCAAAACTTTCTTTGGCCTTCAATGTCTTATAAACCTCAAGTAATTTCGGCGTGAAATCAACGCATGATTTGTACGTGGACAACGAGAAGTACAGACCCACAGTTTTCCCTTCAAGCTCAGAAACAGAAACCTAGTTTGGTCACATAACTAGATTAGTAAAAAGAGGATGGAAAACTGAATCACAAGCACATGCGACCATCATTTTCAAATGCATCAAAGATCCCTTTAGGTTTACCTTCTTCCCATCAGACGAAACTACGAAGTCACGATTTTTAATGACCAAAAGAGAGGTCAATGATTGATTTCTCCTAGCAGCTTCTTCCTGGTCTTTCAACTCTTTGATGCGTTCTGAAGTGAAAGGATGACCTTCCACTCCATACTCGCGGATGATCTCCACTCCACTATCTGTTACGACTGTACCTGTGCCATCAAGAACAACAAGGTGGGGTATTCCCCTGACCTTAAACAATTCATCCAAGCTATCGCGCTTCTCTGAGTCGGAAAATGGGATTGCAAGCCATGGCATCTTGGAAAAGTATCTCCTGAAGGACTCCTCATCCTCATCTGCGGAGATAAAAATGATTTCCAGGTCACCTCTTGGGGCAAGTTCACTGTACACCTCCGCCAGAATCGGGGTGAACCGGTGGCACGGACCGCACCATGACGCAGAGAAGTACAAGCCGATCTTCTTCCCCTTCAAGCTATCGACCTTAACCTGATATCATACAAAAAGATTCCTAATTTGAGTTCTTTCAACAGCAATCAGCAAGCAAGGAATATTAGATCACTTGACCACCACAGAAAGATCCTGAAAATGCTCAAGATACATCCAAATGCCAACTGGAGAAGCACTTCCCTTAAGCACTACTCATTAATTCGCAAGCAAATCAACAGTCTCACCGACCAAAACAAGTATACCATATTCTAGGTGTGAGCATTTACACTAGAGAGCATCAAACTTCATAGTATCACGAAATTCATATCTACTGCATCCGCACGGCTCTAAGTATATATCTTTCCTTAAAAACTAATGCATCAATTACCAATCATCCAGTTTCTGAAGGAAACAAATGGCTAGCACTCAAAAAACTAACTTATCTGGAACTAAATTCCCCAGCTTAGCCATCACAATCCGACGGCTTGGTAATCAGAGACTCCCAGCAAAGAACCAACCGGAAAGAACATCGGCATCTAAACTTAAAAGGCGCACGAACCCATCTTCCAATCCGGCAAGATAAGCCTCAACAAAGAATCAGATCAGCAAATGCTCTCGACCCCCACCCTCCCCCAGTTCGAAATTCAAGAACCGATCACCACCAGACCAAGAATTCCTCGCACGAAACTGGGTAGTCAGCGAAACAACGAGAACTTCCACAAGGACGCCAACCCACAATTCTTTTCTTTCTCACCTCTTCCAAAGGGGAAAACCGAACGCCAAAAGGGGAACCGAGTTGCACATGATCGCCGTTGTTCCGGACGAGGAAGTCCCTGTCCGGAGAAGACAAGAGGGACTGGACATCGTGAGAAGCAGCCCCGCCTTCGAAAACGTCCGCCATTCTCGTCGCCTTCGCTGCAGTGTTCTGGCGTCCTTGCAGAGCGTGCATGAGAAATCCTCCAATGGCGGGCTCTTTTCTCCTTGCTCCTGTTTATATGGCAGGTTTTTTTTTTTTTTTTAAATTATCACCAAAATTAACTCTTTAATTTTTCCTTTTTCTATTTTTTTTTGGGGGGGGTGGGGGTTCTCAATTGTTCCTTGGACTTTCGGGGGCGCAAGGATGGCATCTCGGGAGATGGGGTCCAACGTTGGTATGGTAAGCGTCCACGTCAGCATATTAATGTCTTCCTTATCCTTTCTTCGATTTTCTTCTCTTATTTATCCCTTTTGCCATTTTATGCTTCCTCCACCCCGAAGAAACCTCCAGTGCAGAAGTTTGCAAAGAATTATTTATTTTTACCCTCTCGATATTATAAAGAGTTATATCTTAATTTTTTGATTTTTTATTCATGGCTTTAGGTTTTGTCTTTTCGTTGGCACATGGGCGGTGGGTGAATATATCTCTAAATGGTCGGTTTATCCTTCTTGCAACCGTCGAAGTATGATTATTAAAACCAAAAAGTACGCTTTCTTAGCCCTCATCAATTGGGAGGATGAGACTGATTTGCAGGGATGGGAAGAGGGGAAGTTGAAAAGTATCATACAAAGTATTATTCTTAGTGGCTAAAATTGTGGCATCCGTCAGTCAGTCGCGTAGACATACCGGCAAAGTCATGTCTTTATCTTCTCATTTTGTATATTATTGACCCATTGACAAAATCTTATTTTTTAACCCTCTCAATTTTCATATAAGTTTGATTTAAAGCTAAATTGCATTTTTGCCTTTTCTCCACCCATGGGACGGCATTAAATGAGAAATTAAAGTTATGATTGCTCAGGTTAATTTTTTATTATAAGTTTGTTTTAAAATTTTTTAGAATCTCAATTTTACCCCTTAGTTTTTGGTTGGTTGCCCAAAAAAAAAAAAGGTTGATGCGCCTTCTTAGATAGGGTATGAAAAGTGGGTAAAAATGTCGCAATCAATTTATTCGAGAGAAAAATTAGAGACAAGAGGAAGATGATTACAGATTTGCTGATTTGATATGGATAGTTAGAGAAAAGAATTATTCCAAATGATTAAAAAAATGGAAATTTTATGAAATCAGAAGTCTGCAATAAGTAGGAGGATAAGACTGATTTGCTTAGCGGCACCGACCAAACCATTTTTTTATTTTTTTATTTTTATTTTTTTGGTTCGGAGACTGACCCAGACTTGACCACCACTCTTGTGGCACCTTGGAGCTCCGTTAAGCTATTTGCCCTTTTTTTCTTCTACTTCTTCTTCTTGTTTTTTTATAAAAATTTTCAAACTTTACTAATTTGCAATTATTTGGCATATAATATCAATAAAGACTACGATTAACAATAATAGTGAGCAACCAAACGGGCCCTTCCTAAGTGAAAACTACAAATTTTCAATTCTTATTAAGATTTCATGTTTAATTTACCCTCTTAAGTTTCCATAATCAAAAGTATCAATTGCTTTGTAGATTTATGATGGGAAAATTATCCAATCAATCATGAGCCTACTATATAAGTGTCAATTCAATCATTAATTTTTTAATTTTCTCAATTTTATTTAAAACATTTCCACGAAAATTGGCCACAAAAATTGAATTGGCAACATTAAAATTTAGGATCGAATCAACATTCGCCTAATAGGTTTAGGACCAGTTGGACAAGTAGAAGCAGAGTGTTATTTATTTATTTTTTAATATTTATTTTGGTGGTGTAACGTTTAAAAAGCTAGAGGCCAAATAGGGCGTCGGGTTAGTCGAAAGGAGCAAAAAAATAAAAATAAGAAACATTAAAGAAATGATAGTGATGGACCCCTGCCTTTGGGGACCCACGCCGACGAAAGAGCGGAATGGGAGACTACCTACCGGACAGAAATTAAAGGGACGGCATTAAATGAGAAATTAAAGGTATGATTGCTCAGGTTAATTTTTTATTATAAGTTTGTTTTAAAAATTTTTAGAATCTCAATTTTACCCCTTAGTTTTTGGTTGGTTGCCCAAAAAAAAAATGAAAAGGTTGATGAGCCTTCTTAGATAGGGTATGAAAAGTGGGTAAAAATGTCGCAATCAATTTATTCGAGAGAAAAATTAGAGACAAGAGGAAGATGATTACAGATTCACTGATTTGATATGGATAGTTAAAGAAAAGAATTATTCCAAATGATTAAGGCTCCGTTCGTTTCGCGGAAAATATTTTCCGGGAAAACGTTTTCCGGATTTTCCTAGGTGTTTGTTTCATGGAAAATGAATTCCTTGGGGAAAATGTTTTATCCAGGAAAAAAGTCTTGTAAAGTAAGGAAAATGTTTTCCACTTTTGAAAAATGGAAAATATTTTCCTCACTTGATCTCTCTCTTACCTCACACCTATACAAATCTTCACTTTCTCCTCTCATTTCTTCTTCCTTTTTTTTTTTATTCGAATTATTTTTTAGTTTTCTTCGTCTTTTTTAATTTGAATTATTTTAATTTCCTTTTTCTTTTATGTTCTTTTTTTCTTTTCTTTTTTATTTTATTTTATTTTTATTTTATTTGTTTCTTATCTTCTTCTTTCTTGGCTAGTCCTCGAACCAGGTAAACCTCAAACTCATCGATCTTAAACTCGCGCTCGTCGATCTGGCGAGCCTCGAGCTTGGCACTCGCACTTGTCAATTTGGTAAGCAGAAAAATTTTTCTTACCAAACATCGGAAAACATTTTCCGAAACACTTTCAGTGTTTTAACCGAACACGAGAAAATATTGTCATTTTTCTGGAAAATATTGTCATTTTCCGGAAAATGACTTCTGGGAAAATATTTTCCGAAGATGGCCCATTTTCCGCGAAACGAACGGACCCTAAACAAATGGAAATTTTATGAAATTAGAAGTTTGCAATAAGTAGGAGGATAAGACTGATTTGCTTAGCGGCACTGACCAACCTTTTTATTTTTTTTTTTGGTTCGGAGACCGACCCAGATTTGACCACCACTCTCGTGGCACCTTGGAGCACCGTTAAGCTATTTACCCTTTTTTTCTTCTACTTCTTCTTCTTCTTTTATAAAAATTTTCAGAACTTTACTAATTTGCAATTATTTGGCATATAATATCAATAAAGACTACGATTAACAATAACAGTGAGCACGGGCCCTTCCTAAGTGAAAACTACAAATTTTCAATTCTTATTAAGATTTCATGTTTAATTTACCCTCTTAAGTTTCCATAATCAAAAGTATCAATTGCCTTGTAGCTTTATGATGGGAAAATTATCCAATCAATTATGAGCCTACTATACAAATGTCAATTCAATAATTTTTAAATTTTCTCAATTTTAGTCAAAACATTTCCACGAAAATTGGCCACAATAATTGAATTGGCAACATTGAAATGTAGGATCGAATCAGCATTCGCATAATAGGTTTAGGACTAGTTGGACAAGTAGAAGCGGAATGTTATTTATTTCTTTTTTTATATTTATTTTGGTGTTGTATTGTTTGAAAAGCTAAAGGCCAAATAGGGCGTCGGGTTAGTCGAAAGGAGCCCAAAAATAAAAATAAGAAACATTAAGGCTGCGCATGGTAACCTTCTTTAGCCCAACAATTTCTATTCTTTTGTTCCCCAGAACAAAAAAAAAAAAAAAAAAAAAGAATAGAAATTCGTTTGGTAACACCAAGTTGTTTTTTTATTCCCGAGAACAAAAAGTTAGCCCAAAAATGGTTTTGGAATAGAAATAAGAAGTAAAAAAAAAAAGTTGCTTCTTGTTTAGGGAACAAGTTTCAGAAATAAGTGAATTTTTTTTTCTTTTATTCTTCTCTTGCCGTTGTCGTTGACCGCCTTGACCACCATCGGCTGGCCGTCGTCACCGACCATCTCCACCGACTACCGCCAACTGCCGCCAGATGTCGCCGTCGGACGCTGCCGCCGGCCGACCGCTACCGCCGATTGCCGCCACCACTGCCTTTCAGTCGCCGCCGACCGACCGCCGACCGACGATCGCCACCGCACGACCCATCAACCACTATCGACCGTTGGCCACCGGCCATTGAAGGCGGCCAGTGCCGCGGGAAGTGGGGGCCGATGGGCCGTGCAGCAGTGATCCATGGCGGTAGTCGGCGGCGACAGTCAACGGTTGGTCAACGACAACAATCAGCGATCGACCGATGGTGGCAGTCGGCGGTCGGCGGTCGGTCGAGGGCAGCGGCCGCCGGCCGATGGCGGTTGGCCGGCAGCGGCGGCGGTAGCGTCCGGCGACAGTTAGCCGGCAAAAATAAAAAACAAATAAATATAAAAAAGAAACTATTTTTTACCAATTGCATTTCTATTCTTTTTCTAATTTCTAGAGTAAAAATTTTGTGTAGTTACCAAACATGTTTATTTACACAGATATTGTTCTCCAGAATAGAAATAGAAAAGAAGTATTTCCAAAAAACAATTTTTCTCTAGCCAAGAAGTGTTACCATTCTACCCTAAAGAAATGATAGTGATGGACCCTGCCTTTTGGGACCCACGCCGACGAAAGAGGGGACTGGGAGACGTCCTACCGGACAAAGCATTGAACAATTCAGGTAAGGCAGGTTCCATCCTTTATCAACCGTGATGAAAGAGATACCTTTGAAACCACATTCTTATCACCCATGACTAAAGCTCCTAATTAAATAGACATAAAGAGAAGTAAATGGTAATTATCTCGTGTCCTAACATAATATGCCATGCGATAATCACAATTTTCCCCACCATTACAGCAGCACGATCTTGAAAAAAAAAAAAAAAAATTATAATAGTTTGATCTCAATGTATCCCATCATCCATCATACTCTTGAGAAGAGAACCGGATCTTTACAAGCTTCTTAAACATCTCTTTTTTTTTTTTTTTTTTTGGATAGAATGACTTTCTCTTAAATCTCGAGCTCTTCCTCTTTTATAGAGGAAAAGAATTCCAACTAAGAGTTCATTTGTTTCGTACAAAATATTTTCTGAAAAAAACTTTTTCCTTATTTTCTAGCATTTGGTTCATTTAGAAAAATAAATCAACTGAAAATATTTTCCTCGTCAAGGGAAAAGATTTTCCCATCAAAAATTAAATTCGGGGAAAAATTTTTCCTATTAAAACTTAAATTTAGGAAAATAATTTCACTTTTGAAAGAATTGGAAAACATTTTCCAAAATGTTTTCCTACTCTAAGGGCCCTTGGTTAATGAAACAATTATTCTTATTAAAATAATCTAAAACAAATGTTGAATTTTTAATTATTTTTTATTTTTTTGAATTCTGTTATTATTATTTTTTTTTTTTTTTTCCTTCCTTTTCTTTTCTCCTTCTTCCTCGATTGGTGGCGTGCCTTGGTGACAACTAGCAGCCATCGGTCATGACGTGGGTCAACAAGCTCAAGTTGGTCGAGGCTAGCGAGCTCCTAGCTTGCTCGAACCTAACAAGCTCAAGCTCACTTGTGGCTGTTGCTAAGGCTTGACTATTGGTAGAGGGAGATGGAAATAGAAAAAGAAAGAAAAGAAAAGAAAAATTAAAAATATGATTTTTAAATTAAAATTATTTTGTGAATGAGATCCAAACACCATAAAATATGTTCAATCACGTATCATTTAATAAAGGAAAACTAACTCTTTTTCTAAAAGATGATTTTTAGAAAATGATTTTCCTTTATCATGAAGTTTTTCCTCAAACAAAGGCATCCTAAATCAATTTTACTATAAGATGAGTGGCAACAATGTTGTGGCATAGACATAGAATGATAGATAAACTAATAAATGAAAACGATATAAATAATTCATGAACTTTGATCTAATATGTAATGTAGTTATTTAACTTTAATTTGTTCAATATGGTCCATGAACTTTAGCTCAATATGGAAAATTGCCATTGAACTTTTAATTTTTCAATGTTCTCCCTGAATTTTTAGTATATGTTTAATTTAGTCATTGGACTATATAAAACTATTCATTATTGTACATGATCTTGAATTAATGGAAAAATTACATTGAATATTTTCATAAAATTCAGAGACTACACGTACATTGAATAAATTAAAAGTTGAGAGACCACATTAACATTAAACTAAAGTTTAGGGAGCTCATAAATCATTTATGTCATTATTCCAACTAAGAATTCAAAAGAATCTACATAAATATCATATTATCCTGGTTAGTGTTGGACACCCTATTGTGTTTTGGGCTCTTTCCAAAATTATTCAAATCCCAATTTTCGTTCTTTATTATATTTTTTGTCCATATTAGCGGGTGGCCTTTTTCTTTAATAAACAAAGGCTCATGGCCATTTATCTAGTTTAAGTTTTTTTTTTTTTTTTTTCAAGTCAAAAAGAAATTTACATTCATTACAAAGCTGATGCATAAAAGGAAATCTCAAAAGTCACAGCAACAAAATAGATGAATAACTAGAAATTAAAGCTTTTTATCAAAGTATGATTGACAGAGATTATCACAAGCTCATCCGTCAAGAAGAGATCTATAATGACAAAAATCATCACAGAGTTGTCCTTCAAGAGCAAAATTGTAACCAGATCCAAGCGAAAGGATTGACAACTAATCACTAAATTACACAGTACTATCAGTGATAAGTATATGCCAAGATCCCTATCTATAATTATGGCTTTGCCTTTTGACAATGTGCGCCTAAGTTTAGTGTCCACAACTCCATCGCCATATGTAGACAACATAAGCGTATTGAAAAATCTCCACTTGTGAGAGCGAGTCTTGTAGATCTAGTTTAAGCACAAAAGGTTTTACTATAATCAATATTGAAAACGTATTGATTTGCATTTATTATTTCTCCTTTTAAAAAAATGACTCCATCACCATTTTAATACCTAGTCATTATTGTACAAGCTTTTACTTTACCTTTTTACTTTGCTAAAATTACGTAATCCTATTAACACTATATTTATGTTGATTTCAAAAGTAAGGACAAAAACATAATAATTTCTCAGTGAACTCAATAAAAACGATATAGAAGAGCCTAAACAAAAATAAATTAACCTATGTAAGTATAGAAAGTCATTGTAAAGTTGAACAAAAAAATTTAAAAAGAGAGGTACGTATCATTATTTATGTACTCGATGTAAAAATTTAACGAATAAGAGTAAGGTAAGAGGAAAATGTCCATATAAAAGTCCGATTAAAAGCAAATAGAATATAATTTTTACCAAAAATAAAAATGAAAGGGTTAATACCTTAAAAAACCTCAAACTGGTACACTTGTGACAAATTTACCCCAAACTATTTTTTTGACCATGAAAAACCCCAAACTGGTACACCTATGATAAATTTATCCCGACTAACCATAAAAAAACCCTAAATTGGTACATTTATGACAAATTTACCCCAAACTAATTTATTCGACTGCAAAAAACACTACTGATAAATTTGTGACAAATATACCATTCGCTTAATTAGATTAATACCACAAAAAAATCATAAAAATTGTAAACTTTGACAAATAGATCGTAAAATCCCAAATTGGTATACTAGTCAATTGTCACGTGTCATTTAACTTAATAATTTGATAATAAAATTTAACGAAAACTAATAGAGGGTAAATTTGTCACAAGTGTACCAGTTTGGGGTAAATTTGTCAAAGGTATACCAGTTTGGGGTTTTTGGTGGTCAAAAAAATAGTTTGGGGTAAATTTGTCACAAGCGTATCAGTTTGGGGTTTTTGAGGGTATTAACCCATATAAAAAACACATGTTGCGTGAGAATCCGCACAACGCAAGGAAAAGGGCGATAATTTTATTCCTGTTTTCTCTTGATTTTCGTGCGAAGAGTGAGCTATCCTAGTCTGCTTCACTGGGACGACCTGCCTTGGACTTGGCCTGGTCGGTAATAATTAATACCCGAAGAATCGACGTCGACTTCCTCTTAAGTGTGCACTTCTCTATTTCTATGCTTCTCTACTTTTTATAATACGTTTGAAATATAAATTCATTCGATAACATAATTTGATTTTTTTTTATTTCTGAAATAAATTTTTATTTTAAAAATAGATTTGAATAAGAAATCAGAAACTAAGATTTTTAACTTCTCAATTGAGAAATTAATTTTTGACCAAAAATCAATTTTTGTTTCAGAAATTTTGTCATGCGCATCCTAAATCTTCCCCTTTTGAAATTAGTAGAGCCACATAGATGCAAAGGCACCTATAGTGCGTTCCAAAACGATGTGGCTTTTGTGTTTCTTGAAATGTATATTTCATAAATTGCAGCACCTTGACACCGGGTGCTGTAGCTTCTTGGAATAGTTATTATGAAACTGCTGAAATTTCGAAGCAATTGTAGCCACGAGACATTTACCGAATACTTTACGGAAGAAGCAACTCTTCAAAGCCATTCCAAATGATAGTAAGCATATGAAATTTTGGATAATAATGAAGGGGTTTCCAAAGATTTTTAGGAAGAATTCTCTAATTATTAATGGCTGGATAAAAAAGGAGAGTGAATTCCATTTTTTTTATAGAAATTATGAAAGAAATAAATAATTATGATAAATTACGATTAGGAGATTTGTCCTCCACCACCTTACAAGTGGCCCATAATGAATGAACTGATGTTTGGGATTAGGACCAATAGGTCTTCCACAGAAAATAATGTTTATTTTCAGGATTTGTACATTAATCGGTGAAAATCTCAAGCCAACGCAGATTAAAAGATTAACGGGTCACCGCTCACTTGGAAAAATAGGCAACACAACTGGCTAGTTGTGTAGAGCTACATCAGGAAACAATACTAATGACCTTTGCACGTATTTGTTTAAGTGAAAGAATTCTTTATGAATTAATTTTCTGAGCTTTCATAAATTTGATTGTTAAAAATAATTAGTCGATGGAAAATCAATTGTAGTAAAAAAAAAAAAAAAAATATATATATATATATATGTATAATAAATTCCCTAATTTGAACAAGGGAAAATATTAGCCTGAAAAATTTTCAAAAACATTTTCTTTTCTGACAAGAAAGGCATTTTCTTTCATCATTTGCATTTTCTTTTATTATTTACAGTCAAAAACCTTAGTCGTGAATCTAATACTATCAATTTTTGATGTCCTCCTCCCCTATTCAAAGTTTAGTTTGATGATACCTTTTTTCTCTCGAATGAGTGTAGATATAGGAGCTTGACCAAAGAGTGTGAATGTCACGGCCCGATCCTTAGGTGTGCACACATCCTTCTCACTTGGTCGATTTTAGAATGCGATATTCTAAGACTATGTATCACCGACCCCTTTATTAATTAAGTACATGCGGAAGCAGTTATAAATTCCCAGACAATAAAATAATGAGATAGAAAAGCAATGCTATATTCTTCATATTGAAACTCAACCAAACTTTTATACATACCACACTACAAAATATTTCACAACTATTCACAACCTCCAAGTCTCACTTTATCTACACATAGACAAGGATTCACAAAAAGAGTATAGGCTCTCAATTCTCGTCAGACTCTTCAACTTCTTCTAGCTGTGAACAAGTTCATCCAACAGGTAATCCTCATCTTCGGGATCTTCCACCTAGGGATTTGAAATTGGTTTTTACAACAACCAATGAGACTATGTCTCAGCGAGTTCTACCCCTTAAGACTCGATTAAGAAACCAATATACCACATGGTTGCCTAGCTACAGTATGAGTCAGAAGACTTATCTTAGTATCAGTTCCAACCTACAACTCAAAGTTATGCACACATACCTCATATATTGTAGTAAACAACAATCAATTCATAACAATCGGATCAAATCATTGATTAATCAACCTAGTCGATTACAAGTTAATCGGTATCACACATTTCTCACGATGGAATATTTAGTTATCGAGCCCACGTGCATTTTCTAGGATGACATACCAAGTCTCCAAGTCCACGTGCCTTTTCCTAGACGACATCCTTACTCAATAGGTCCACGTGCATTCTCTCATGCGACCTCTTCGCCAAGATGATGCATCAATTCACCGAGCCCACGTATCCCTTCAAGATGCCAAATATACTCTCTGAGACCACGTGCATTCTTCGAGGTAATGCATCAAATTACCGAGCCCACGTGTCTCTTTCAAGATGCCATACTTAATCACCGAGCCCACGTGCATTCTCCCAGGTGATAGGCCAACTCACCGAGCCCACGTGCCTTCTCCGAGGTGATAAGTAACCTACCATTGGTCCACTATGAACAACATGCCCATTCTCCTAAATGACGTACTTAGTCACCGAGCTGGCATACATCATGCATATTCACTTTCATTCCACAATCTCCACTATAACCGGTAGTCCACCACAACGCTTTGGCACTAACAATCGATACCCAATTATTCATTAATCAATTACCAAAAATCAACTCACCTTAGGGACAATTCCTGAAATTCCACAATTAATTCAATTCCACACAACATAGAGCTAAAATAAATAAATGGATTGTACCACGACAATCGGCATGGAATTCTGGTCACGGGCCATCCCGGATGAATTTCTGGAAAATAAATAATTAAATAATTAATTTTGAAAAATAAATAAATAAATACAATAATTTCAATTTAGCACAACATAAAGCTCAATTAAATAAACAGAATGCACCACGATCATCAACATAAAATCCCGGTCATTGGCCATTCCAGTTGAATTTCTGGAAAAAATAAATAATTAAATAATTAATTTTGAAAATTAATATTTAATTATTAAAAATTCCACTAAGGCTCGAATTGCTTAAATAACACCCGATAAGGGGTCGGGAAAAATCCCAAGAAGCATCCAATAAATAATAGGACATGTTTACTAGCTAACTGCACAATCAATTTAATTAACATGCATCAATGAATCTTTAATTTAATTACTTTAATTTAATCCATCCACCTAATTGCAATTAATTAGATCTAATTAACCCTTAGGTATAATTAGTCTACTAAGAAAGTATTAGTGAGTAAAACTTATTTACGCAAAGCGAAGATCAGGACATTGCGATGACGATGCTATGGTGGCCGAACTCGGGCCGGGTCAAAAAACTTTGCAAGCCCGCAGAAACTCAGGGTATCAAGATTGGGCTTCCTTTGGACTAGGCCGATTTTCTTTAATCAACTTGGGTTGGCATGTAGGGAGTTGGGCTTGAAGATGACATTCACTTGGGCTGACTTGTCCTCTTCGCTGGGCTGAGATGGCTCGAAGACTGCTGGGCCGAACAATGAAAGAACTGTTGGGCCCGAATTGCTGCTGAAGATGGGCTGTTCAATTGCAAGCTGGGCCACGAAGAAATAGGTGAACTGGCGGGCTGCTTGACTGAGGGTCCGCTCGTTTCACGGAAAATAACTTTCAGGAAAATGTTTTCCGGATTTTTCAGTGTTCGTTTCACGGAAAATGAACTAGTCAAGGAAAATGTTTTTCATCATTGGAAAAAACAACCTTTAAAGTGTGGAAAATATTTTCCACTTTTCAAAAGTGGAAAACGTTTTCCATGACTTTTTCCTTCTTATTCCTTTTTATCAATACATTTTCATTTTATTTTCTTGCTTTCTTTTTTTTTTTTTTTTAAATTGAGTTTTTAATTTCTTTTCTTTTCTTTTTTTCTTTTCTTTCTTTCCTTTTCACCTTATTCTTTGGCGTGGCCGGCGACCGACCACAACGGCGTCCGGCGACCGGCCGCAAGCTGGCGGCCGGCGAGGCGAAGCTCTCCCCGGCCTAGGTGGAGCTCGTGGCTCGCCGGATCCGACGAGGGCGGGGCTCGGGCCTTGCCCGAGCTCGTCGTGAGCTTCGCCGGGCTCGCGAGTTGCGAGCTCGCCGGATTTGGCGGCGGAGCTCGCGGCTCGCCGGCTCCGCCCGAGCTCGCCGCGAGGCGGGGCTCGGCGAGCCGCGAGTTCGCCGGATCGGTGGCATAGCTCGCGGCTCACCGGATCCGGCGAGATGGGCGGGGCTCGGGCCTCGCCCGAGCTCGCCGCGAGCCGCCCGGCTCTGGTGAGCCGTGAGCTCGCCGGATCGGTGGCGGAGCTCGCGGCTCACCGGATCCGGCGAGCCGGGCAACCGCCATCGTCGGGCGGGAAGGAGGCGGCGGCGGCGGAAGGAAGAGGAAGAAGGAGGAAGGAGATGGCAGCGGAGGAAGGAAGAGGACGAAGGAGGAGGGAGGAAGGAAGAGAAAAAGAAAAATAAAGAAAAATAATAAAAATTTCTATTTTTAAAAATATAAATAATTAAAAATTCATTTTTAAAAAAAATATAAAAAATAAAATTACTTTTTTGGTCAATTAAAAATATTAAAATTCAACTTTTGATAATTTTTTCCAAACAATTAAATGAGCTAATGAACGGTGGAAAATATTTTCCACTCAAATTTTAAGTTTTGGCCGAACATCGAAAAATAGAGTCATTTTCCCGAAAAATGACTTCCAGGAAAAAATGTTTTGCGAAACATGATTTTTCCGTGAAACCAACGGACTCTGACTCACGGCTGGTTTTCACGTCTGGAGAAGCGGACGAGAGAAGGCAGCTTTGTTGGTCTTCGATGGGCGCTGCAGCTGATCGATCGTGCGGCTGAGATGGGCTGAAGGCTGGATGCCGTGGACGTTGATGATGGGAGAGCTCGGTGGATGCTACTTCGGCCAGGAAATCCACGATCGAAGAAGAACATGCGAGCTGCAGACGTCTTCACCGAACTTGGACGCGTCGGCAGCAGAATTTCAGTGGATGGCAAGAGTCAACAAACCATCACATGGTTGACTCGATGAGGGTCGTTGATGCGTGGAATTGTGGCAACCAACGGAAGGGATGGAGTCAACAGCAGGGGTTTCATGCATGGGTTTGTTGACCAAGGGGGACAACATATAGTGGAGAGGGGTGGTGGATTGATGGCTTGGCTTGGTGGACGTTGAATGAAAAACAAACGAAAGAAAAGTGAGCTGGTTCGGTGGGTTGCAAAGAAAGAGAGAGATTGAGGGGATGAGTCGCTCGAGTAAGAAAAAAAAAAGAAGGGCGGCCGTGATTGAGAGAGAGAGAGAGAGAGAGAGAGAGAGAGAACGGCCACGAAGATGGAGTCGGCAGAAGTGTTCAACAAAGCTGGATGAGAGAGAAAGAGACCAAAAAGTCTACAATCTTAGCCAATAACTTAAATGCTTGGTCCCCAAATAGTGTGCAATCTTATCCCAATGTCTCTTAATACTTTCTAGCTTGTAATATCCTTGGATTATCAAATTATGAAGCCAAAATTGCTACCCCTTTCCATAACTCCGAATTTCCATTTTTTTGCCTTCAATTTCTTTGAAATTTTCTCCAATTGGTATCCAAATTTGATGAAGAAAAAGCCCACATAATTTCTATAAATCCTCGACATCCAATGGCTCGGTTTGGAAGTCCAAATTTCCTTTAATCTAGCCCATCCAAATTTCCGCCAAATTTTTCGCAATGTTCGAACAATTTTCTGCAAAAATCCTGGAATCTCCAAAAAAATCTTCTGAGACTGAGTTGTGGATCCTAAAATAGCTTGTAACACCACAGAACCTTCAATTTCTAAAATCAAACTTAAATTGACGGTTAATTTCATTCCAGCGCGCTTTTAGCGTGACCTAGACTACTGGGTAGTTTTCAGAACTTTTTAGGGCAATTGACTCGTGGTCGGTTTTCTTCGAGTCACAATAAACCCACTCGACACATTGGCGACTCTCGATTGTCGTGAAAATCTCGAAGACTCAGTTACAAACACTGAGTACCAAAACGACAGAAAAATCAAATTAGTATCGGTCGACGAGAATTTTCCAATTTAGTAGAGTCACCACGATCGACCACACATCTCAGTTGAACTGACCTATCTCTAATCTCAATTCGATTTTTAACTGTGTCATAATGACCTCTAAAGATGAACACGGTCGACAAGTTGATTCCTAATCGAATTCTCAAATCTATTGTCTTAAAATTCCTTAATTGCTCATCAGACTATCTCGGGAGTGATTAGCTCTGAGAACAATCCTATAGACGCGTTAATGAAATGCCCGATTAATTTAATTGAAAATAATAAAAAATTCTAGATGTCACAGTAAACACAAAATGGATAAAATCAAAGACCAATTTCCAAGAAGCAGCATCTACATGGAATATCACCTTATTTTTGCACGTGCCTGGTCCAAGCGATAAAATATTTCGTGCTCGAGTGATAGACACGTCAATTTTACACAAATCTATTCCACGATTGACACGTATTACTTTTGGACCCACCTATTAGAAATCCTTGCACCCTCTCTCTCTTCTACATCTTTCCCGTTCGAAATTAGTAGAGCCAGATGGGTGTAGAGACAGTAGTGGTGTGTTCCAAAACAACGTGGCTTTTGTGCTTTTGGAAATGTATATTTCATAAACTGCAGCACCTCAACACTGGGTGTGGTAGCTTCCTAGAAAAGTTATTATAAAACTACCGAAATTTCAAAGCAATTGTCGCTGTGAGGCGTTCACCGAATACTTGATAGAAGTCGCAATGCTTCAAAGCCATTCCAAATGATAGTAAGCATATGAATTTTTGGATCATAACGAAGAGGGTTTCCAAAGATTTTTGGCAAGAATTCTCTAATCATTAATGGCTGGATAAAAGAAGAGAGTGAATTTTACTATCTGCCGTAAGTCCTTCAAAGTTTTCAATTGAGTTACGATATTTTTTAAAATAAAAATTACTAAAGAAATAAATAATTATGATAAATTATGATAAGGAGATTCGGTCCTTCAACGCCATATAAGTGGCTCCATAATGAATGAATTGATATTTGGGATTAGGACCAATATGTCTTTTGCAGAAAATAATGTTTATTTTCAGGAGTTGTATATTAATTAATGAAATTCTCAAAATAAAGCAGATTAAAAGATTAACAGGTCAACGCTCAATTGGAAAAATAGGCAACACAACTAGCTAGCTGTGTGGAGCTACATCGGGAAAGGATAATAGTGACCCTTTGGATGTATTTGTTTGAGTGAAAGAATTCTTCTCGAATTAGTTTTCTGAACTTTCATGCATTTAATATGTTAAAAATGATTAGTTGATGGAAAATCAATTATAATAAAAAATATTTATAATAAATTTTCTAATCTAAAAAAGGGAAAATATTAGCCTAAAAAATAAAGATTTTTCAAAAGCATTTTCTTTTTTGACCAAAAAAAGTATTTTCTTTTATCATTTATGGTCGGAAACCTTAGTCGTCGATTTTATACTATCAATTTCTGATCTCCTCCTCGCTTGTTCAAAATATAGTTGATCTCAAGTTTCATGTTACTCTTTTTTTCTTTTTTCTTTTTTTTAGTGGGTGTAGATATAGAAGCTTGACCAAGGAGTGAGAACGCCAAATGGATGAGATCAAAGACCAAATTCCAAGAAATAGAAGCATCTACATGGAATATTCCCTTGTTTTTGCACGTTCTTCATCTAAACGATGAAATATTAAGTGTCTAAATGATAAACATATCAATTTTACACAAATCCATTCCACCATCGACACGTATCACTTTTGGACCCACCTGTCAGAACTCATTGCATTCTCTCTCTCTCTCTCTTCAATTATGTGACAGCCTCTCCTCTCTTTTGCGTTTTCTGATACAAAGGACAAAGCCTACTCTATTTTTGTCAAAATGCTCTATCGCTTCCAAGACCTTGCCGCCTCAATCTTCGCTCACTTCTTCTCCGATCTCTAGCACTGCCACCTCTTGTCCATCTCCTCGCGTGCCCTCTATGTCGGTGCCCGCGTTAGCTAGGAGCTCGAGGCCCTCCACTGCGTTGACGAACCATGCTGTTGCCTCCACCTCCACCTCATTCCTTGCCTGGTCAAGCTGAGCTCTAGGGGCTTACTCGAGCTTAGACCCAAAATTCGAGGCTCAAGTTCACTGATTCAGCTCGAGCTTGATAATGGAGGACTAAGATGATGGTGAAGTGGTGGTGGAAGGCAATTCATGGAATTAAGTTGATGGTGAATTTGAGTTAAGGTGTTGTCATCCCAGGAGAGAGAAAGGAGGAAGAAGAAGGAGACAAAAAAGAAAAAAAGAAAAAAGAAAAAAAGAAGAAAAAAAAGTAAAATCATTAATTAAAGAGAGAGGATATAAGGGTTTTTCATGGGTGGGCCCAAACGTGACATGTGTTGGACATTAAATGGATATGTGTAGAACTAATGTGTCTATCATTTGGGCACCTAATATTTTCTTCAGTCTAAATAAAAAAAATCACATTACACGTCACCATGGCCACATTAGTGCATTGTCATTTTCCAACGACCCTTTCGCATTCTTTCCTCTTTAGCTCCTTTTTGACAACAATTATGTTATCGAGAATAATTTCGGTTCATAAATGGTTTTTTTAATTTATATTATTGGGAATAAAAAAATAGTTTTTAAACCTTTTATCTCTATTCTAAATCTATTTCTTGAACACTCATCTATTCTAGAAAATAGAAAAATTAATTAATGCGTATACAAACGGATTATTCTGGAAAACAAAAAAGATAGAAAAACAGAAAAATACACTAGTTACCAAACAAGCCATAAGTTTCACATAATACTTTTTCAAACTCCCCTTTTCACCTCCTTGGAAATCAGTCTCATCCTCCGATTATCGCAAATCTCAAGTTTTTATAGAATTTTCGATTATCAAAATTATCATTTGGAGTGATTCTTTTCTTTTAACTTCTTCTTCTTTAATCTTTTTTCTTATTTAAGATTTTCTTAATGAATTAAATATATTAAACTTGACGATTTTGCAACTGTTTATTTGGATTAGGGTTAAGAGGGCCCCGTTAATTTGTTTTGAGGGTGAGGCGAAGGTGAATCGAGCCCCCGCAGGCCTGTTCACTTAAAGCTCCCTTGCTGATGAAAAGGCAAAATCGCAAGCTTATGAATAAGATATGCTTTTAAAAAATTAAGATTTAACATATTGTAATATCGAAATGAAAGTCTTTGCAAATTTCAAAAGGAATGGTAAAAGAGGTATATAAAGAATAAATTGCGCCGTTTGTAAGATGACGTGGCGTTTATGTTTTTGAGATGTATATATTATATATTGCAACACCTCAAAGTCAGTAGCTTCCTCAAAAGTTGTTTAAGCGGCTGGAGTTTTGAAGTAGCCGTAATTGTGAGGCGTTTACCAAATACTTCATAAAAGTCGTAACGTTCCTTTTTACGATTGAAATTGCTTCAGAAAATGTGTTCCAAATAGTAATAGGCATATGAATCTTAGATACAATGAAGGAGGTTTTTAAAAATTCTAGGGAAGAGGATCCCTAAGCCTTAATGACCATTAGATAATAATCAGAAAAGACAAGAAGCGAGTATCACCGTTGGTCACGAACACATTTAAATGGTTGCATGTTATAATGTTTTATATAAAAATTACAAAAAAAGAAGAAGAAGTAAACAATTACGATTATTTGGGATTGGGAGATTTGTTCTTCGAGATCATACGAGTGCCCCACAATGAATTGACGTTTAGGATTAGTACTTCTTGGTTGATTTAGGACCAATAATTTTCTTTCTAGAAAAAAGAAATTTTCTTATTGAGGATTTGCACATTAATTTGTGAAAATATCAAGCTAACACATATTGAAATATGGGAAAATTCCAAATAAAGGCATAAGTGCTATCATTTTTTCAAATAAGAACTCGAAGTGAACCTTATGTCAAATAATAATCTAAAATGGCCATGGTTGTTTTAAATAAGGGCCTGACCTCGCCGATTGCCAACTTGGCTAAATATTTTGACTAATTAAAGGCATTTTCATCCAATTACAATTTTAATTTTAAATTATTTTTTATCATTTCCTTTTCTTTCTTCACTTTTTTTTTTTCCTGACGAGGGCTTGGCAACCTTTTCTGGCTACAAGCAAGGCCACCCTTGCCTGGGGCTGACGAGGGCTTGGTGACCCTCGTTAGCCCTTGGCCGCCTCACCCAACGTAACCTTGCTAATGGTTGCAAGGGTGGCCTCCCCTAAGGCAAGGCCGTCCCTTGCTGGCTGCTGATGAGGTGACCCTCGCCTATATCTGGTGTGGGCCAGTCACTAGCGAGGCGACCATTACCCAAATCTAGTGAGGGTTAGCCTTGTCAATGGCCACGAGGGCGGCCTCCCTAGGGGATCACTAGCAAGGCGATCATTACCCAAATCTAGTGAGGGTTAGCCTTGTTGATGGCCACGAGGGCAGCCTCCCTAGGGGAGGTCATCCTTCACTAATGACTGGGAAGGTAGCCCTCACCTAGCTTTTCCAACATCGCCAGTGGTCGGCCAGCCACTAGTGAAGAAGGAAAAATAAAGAAAGAAAAAGAAAAAAAAAAGAAAAAAAAAAAAAAAAATTCAAAAAAGGAAAATGACTAAAATGTCTTTGACTAGCTAAAATGTAAGTTCTTATCTGAAACAGACATAGTCACTCCAGGCCTTTACTTGAAATAAAATATATTTCATGTCCTTATTTAAAATGAAGTGTACTTTAAATCTTTATTTGAGAAAAATGAAGTATTTCAAATTTTTATTTGGAATTTTCCATTGACATATTAATGGGTGGCTACCCAATTGGAAAATAGGTAATACAACTAGCAAGTTGTGCAGAGTTACATCAGGAAAGGACGGTGAGAAACTTGAATTAGTATCCCCAAAGCTTCATTTTTCTTGATTATAAATTTCGTGAGCTATGATTCAGCTAAAATATCTAATTGTTCTCAAACCCAACTCTGAGTTTGAGCATTTCAAATTTAGCTCATTCGGGGTAATGAAAATAGTTTTTATCGATTAATATTTCAGGCTATGCAAGTAATTGTTTTAAAGAATTTTTTTTCAAATCACTTATTTTTTACGAAACAAATGCAGCTTAAATAGACATCCAAAAACAAACCATAATGATCACATACTAGCATAACATGTAATGTGATGTCATTATTCCTTTTCTATCATAACACCGTGACCTTAAAAATAAATATACAATTATAATAGTTCAATCTCAATGAACATTCATCCCACCTCATGCCTTCCAAAAGAGTGATATACAACTTTTTGAAAATACAAAGAAAATTCCAACACTATCGATATTTACTATAAGACGATTAGTAACAATATAAATACTGAATAATAGATCAATTGATAGCTTGAAAAGATGGATATAAACATCGTCTTAGTAAAATATTTGAACTTCCACAGTTATTCTACTTTTGTACATCCAATTGTATTTTGGATTCTTATTAAAAATTTGAATCATACTTTTCGTTGTGTATTCATTTTTTGTTTCATTTTTGTACATAGTAGTTGGTGGCCTTTTTGTTTATAGTTAAAGGCCTAGTGATATCCTTTCCTGATGTGACCCTGCCCAATTGGCTAGTGGCGTTGCCAATTTTCCAATTGAAGTGACCCTTTGATATTTTAAGGTGCATTAGCTTGAGATTTTCATCAATTAAAGGACAAATCTTGAAAAAGAAATATATATTTTCTAGAAAGGACTTTCGTCATAAATCAACCAAGAAAAAGATACTATCCCATCATGGGTATTGGAAAATATAGAGGAGAAGTAGAAGATGTATTGAGGGAAGAATATGCAATACTATTTGTCGTAATAAGAAAATAATAAATTTGAGAAAGTGACAACAAAAAGAATAGTAATTGGGGGTGAAATACGATTAATAGAATCTCCTCAAGATGATTAGTTCCTACCTATGGTGCTAAGTAGCTTCATGAACTTCACATTCCAAGATACAACACATTCAACTTGTTGGTATCATCACTATACAAAGATGATTCAATGGAACACTTCATGAAATCACCATAGTTAAAGAAACTTGAAGAGAGGAAATTTTGGCTTCTTTTTGGAAGGAAGACTTTGAAGTCTATTAATAGAGTTTTTGAATTCATGTACAAAAATGGTATATGAACCATGAGTTAAATAGATACAAAAATATAGAAGATACATGAATTAAATGAATACAAGAATCCAATAGATACATGAACTGTGAATTAACTAGATACACGAATCTAAGAGATATACGAACTCGAGAGATACACAAATTAATGAGATATATAAATGAAAACAACGTATCTTGTTTTGCTTACCTTGGTTGATCTATTATTTTACCATACATACAACATAGGGCATGGTTTTGATGAACAAAAATCCCATCGCAATCATTTATTTATTTTTATATAATTATTTTTATATAAGATACCATAACACACAAAAACTTAAAAAGGTTTGTGATTAATGGCGAGATTCCCTCTCTCTTCCTCCCCTCCCCTTCCCTCCCTCTCTTTTCTATTTGACCCACGTCAAGGGTTAGGGATCTGCTTTTGCATATTTTTTAAAACCCTTTCTTACAATACAAATTTCATATGTATGTTTCGTAATCATTCTATTTTTGGGAATAATTTTTATTTATAAATTATTTTTATTATATTTCCTAGACGAATTTTTGAACATTTAAAGGCGTTTAGGAATTGACTAAAATTTTTATTCCCAAAATAGAAATGAGTTTGGTAAGATTCTTACTTTTTTTTTTTTTTGTTTCTTTTAATTTTTAAATACTTTTATTATATTTTTTCTCTTTTTTTTTTTTTTTTCTTTTTTTCCCTCTTTCCTCTTTCTACTCCCTCCTTGATTGTGACCAGCAATCAATAGAATGAGATCCGGCGAGCTCGTCGTAGGCTCGCTTGGCCATGATGAGCCTCCAGCGAGGCTTGACCTCGCCAGATCTAGGTGAGGTTGAGCCTCGCCAATGGACAAGCGAGCCTTGCCAAGTTGGTGTGAGTCGATGAGGCCGAGCCTCGCGGTGGCTCGGCAAGCCTTTGGCGAGCTCACCTAATCTCGCCTAGTCGATTGCTGGCAGGTGGTAGTGGTTGGTGATTGGTTGGGAGGAAGAAAAATAAAGAAAAAAAAAGAAGAAAAGAAGAAAAGAAAAAGAGAAAAAAAAAAAAAGAAAAATGGGTAAGTTTGATTCTTGAGTTGTTCTCGGGAAAAAAAAAAAACAACTTTTTCTTATTTATTGATTTTATTCCAAATCTATTCCCAAGAACAAAAAATTTACCAAACAAATTTCTATTTTTTTGACTCCTAGGAACAAAAAAAATAGAATTAGGCATCATTTGTTGAATCAACAAGCAGGCCCTTATCCTTTCGGGTGGCTTTCTTGCAAAAACTTCAGCTATGGAAAGGAGTGTTGCGACTTTGATAAATCATTTGGTAAATACCTCATGGCTACAGCTACGGCTACAGCTACGGCTACGGCTACGGCTACTTTAAAATCTCAGTGGCTTATAATAACAAGCTACCGCAATTTATAGATGTGCATTTAAAAAATATAGAAGCCATATCATTTTATAACACACCACAACTTCATTTGTAGCAATCTGGCTCGGCTAATTTTGAAAGGGAAAGCCCAAGAACAGAGAGTCAACGTCAAGTCTTCGGGTATCAATTATTGCCAACGGGGCCTGAATCGCCGATTGCAAAATGAAAGTGGTCGGTCTCAGTTTTGTGCGTCTAGCCCATCTTCCAAAAGAGATAAACAAGCTAGCAGATTGGGTGATAAAGGCCCAGTGGAAAATAGAATTCCCCTCTGGTTGGCTGTTTTATCCTTCGAAGCCGATAATGGGAATTTTATGTCTTGATTTTCTCAAACTTGGCTTGAGTTACCGAAATTTTCAGTTCTTCAAAGAAAAGTACTTTTTGGAAAATCATTTTCAAAGAAAATGTTTTCCCCTTTCCAAATCAGGGAATTCATTTTCCTAACTTTAATTATTTATATTTTCTTTGACCGTAAATGATTTTTCATTGACCAATCATTTTCAGCAAATTAGACGCGTGAAAATTTAGGAAGCTATTTCGTAGACAATTCTTTCACTCAAACATAACCTAAACTACAATTTAGAGAACCCCAAATTTCAAAAGCAATAAAAAGGCCCAAATATCAAACAAAACAAATTCGGTTTCATCTTTTTTTTTGTAAACTGAACTGGGGATGTCATTAGCTAATTCATTTTTTAACGAAACTAATTGATTTTGTTGATTTTTTTTCCCATTATCGCAAAAAAGCCTTACCGTGATTAATGAATAGATTGAGCAACCTTTTCAGACTTAAAAGACATATAAATTAAGGACCCGAAGGTGCTATAAATAATTCATGTTATATATTTCCACTTTTGAAAATGTCAATCAAATGAAATGTTATGTCAATAGTTCTGCATGTTAGAATATATAAATATTAAATCATACCTTTATCAAATAATTTAAATTTTTAGAATAATTGACAATAATCAATTTATTCATGATATTAAAATAAGAGGTCTTGAGTTCAAAATTTTTTTTTTTTTTTTTATGCAAGTATTATGGAGCATATGAAGTACAATAACTTAAAGGCATCCCCTAACTTTACAAATTGAGCTAATATTTTGAAAAAGATGGAGGTAGGAAGTTTCCGCATAGTAGCCAATATGACATTTATGTGGGAAGATCTTTTTTTTTTTTAACAATGAAGCTCTAACTTTTACATTTTTATGCATCTTCGGATGTCAGTTGACTTGTTCAAGAACCGTCTATGGTTATACTTCATCCAAATGCAGTATATGGATTCCAATATTTGTGGAACTGTTTATGGTTGCACTCTTTCCAAATATAGCATATGGATTCAAACTTGGGGCAAAATCTCACACTACGCTTATTGTTCCTTCTTTAGCTTTGCTGATTTTGTTTTTTTTTTTTTTTTTTTCGATTTTACCATGACTTTATTGGGATGCTACGTAATTACATATCTCATACATACACCAAAAAGATAAATACTGTAGATTAATCTATATTAAGTCTATACCATCTAAATTTTTCTATAGTATAACTTGTTACATTACAATAAATTACAATAAGAATAATAGCTAGCATGGTAGAAAGAAGTATATGAATCTTTTTGCCAAACTATCGGATCTCACTTTATACTATACCTTACATAATTTAATTTAATTTTATTTGAACTTTTTTATATCACTGTGTCTGCCGCAACAACAAAATGTTCTTGCTTAAAATCAATGTGAATTTGGTGTTAATAGGGTCATAAGATTTTGCACCCCCCCGGCCCAAAAAAAAAAAAAAAAAGAATGTAAGTGCATCGGACCAACGCAATGATAAGCATAGGTGCTCCCGGCGTTCGATGGTTTTCTGGTGGTTTGAGTTCGGTTTTGGCAAAATGAGCTCTTTCCGGAAGCTCAGACATGGCTCTGAAGCTACCACCGGCCATGACCGAGCTTGCCACTGTCATCGCCGTCCACTTTGTCTCGTTGTCCCCACCGCCAACTTGCCGGAGAGATGATCGGGCCGCCCAAAACAACATCTAGGGTTTTCTCTTCTTTTAATTTATTTCCTTTCGATTTTTCTTTTATTATTTTTCATTTCTTTTAAGTTAGCTGATGTGGCAGCCATCTCAGCGCATCTTTTTTAAGAAACAATAAATTAATAAAAAAGCCACGTTAGCTCTTTCTGTCGGCCAAATCGGATGGAACTATTGAAGGAAGTGGATTGCACCAAAATTCGATTATACTTTTTGAAAGTTTTAGAACTTAATTATATTTTGACAATAAATTTTGGGACTTTTTGGACACTTACAAAAAAGAAGAAGAAGAAGAAAAAAAAAACTTACATAATCATAACTGAGGATTAAATTTGTGAATACATGCGAATCATTGCATTATGTATATTCATTTTTGGAGCTTTACTCTCCCAATCTTATGATTAGGTGATTTTCTTTTCAATCTAAGGGTGTATTTGTTTAATAGAAAGTATTTGTCGCGACCTAAATTTCGAGTGCACCACCTAAAACTAGGTTAATGGACTACTAAGTCTTTAAACTTAGCTCGGGCTCTCCCAAGCCTATATCAATTTATGACTTAAAGTTCAAATATTTAACATGCAAATGAATTTTATTTAGGAGTCGCCACTAATTAGTTTATGGTATGTCGATTAGACACCTAAGCAAAATAATAGGAGAATTATTTTACTCTTACGAACTAGAGACTATGGGTACGGAGACTTGGTTACACTAGATTTCTTTAATGCCCCTTCGGTACCATTCTTTTTATTTTCAAAGATGTTTTTTTGCAGGCAGCTTGGATTTATTTTAATCTAAATCTTTATCATGCGGAAAGATAATCACATGGGTGCTCAATCATCATTAAACATTTAATAAATAAAACAAATTGTATCAAAAGAAATAAACACACAAAGCAAGTAATTTTTTTGGGTTTTCTTGAAATTAGAACTTTTATCATAAAACATGCATTTTAACTACATGACTAATTTTACTAACAAAGAAATTCTAATTAAATGAACCTACTATGCAAACTAATTAACATGCACTTAATATTTTTGTATTTTTTTATTGAAATTCGGGATTAATAAAAATCCTAATTAAACTATCTAAAATGAAGTAATTTTCTAATTTATTTTAGGGATTAATTTGACTTAAACCCTATTCTATCTTAGAAAACTATTTTTAGAAAAAAAAAGAAGAGATTATCAAGATGTGCAAACATTGTTTAAAAGTCTATCCTAATTTATTACAAAAATTATCTATCTAAAAGTGCATTCCTAAAAAAATGTAATCTTAAAAATGCAATCCTAATTTACTAAACCTACATTCTTTGATGCAAGATTTTGTTTTTTTGTTTTATAATTTTTTAAATAGTTTTCAAAGACAAGCAATTATTAAATAAACATTATATCTAAACAATCAAAATATTCATCAAATGGAGGATTAAAATAATCGAAAAAATAATCCGTTGCCTCATGAGTTAAATTAACGATTACTCTAATCCTAAACATCATGACATATAAAAAAATGTTCAAAATAATTAAAAATCTGATCTAAAGTCTTACGGATCAAAATAATAATTATAATGATTTAACAATTAAAATACAATCAAAATACCCAAAAATTAATATAATTAAAAAAATGATTTGACATCTTATGGATAAAATTAATAATTACAATAATTTTAGGCAAAACTCCTGCTGTTAATGCCTAAACTATACAAATAATTAACATTGATATATCATGTTCTAACTTAAGCAATAACAAAACTTAAAATAAATAAATGAATGAATAAAAATAGAAAAAAAAAAAAAAAACCACCTAAGGGGTATTGTAGGGAGGACAGCGGCGCAATGGGGGTGTGCGCGGTGACGGGGAGGTCGAATGGCCAGCGTCGAAGCTCGACAAGGGCAGAGATGCTGTGGCGTCGGCGACGGGAGGCGTGGGCGAGCGTGTAGCGGTGTCGACGACGGGAGGTACGGGCGAAGGGAGACGTGCGGTCGTCGGCGCTCGGATTTGCAATGATGACTGGTATTGCAGTGGCGTCGGGGTGAGCTTGCGGGCGTAGAGGTGTGGCGGCGTCGGTTGCTGTGGAGGCGGAGGCGCGGTGGCGTCGAGCTCCGGCGAAGGGGGAAACCGGCGTTGCAGCGGGTTCGGGTTCTGGCTCACGGGCGGAGGCGAACGGTGGCCGGATTAACGGGTTGCAGGGAGCGTCGGCGGGGGTGCTTGTGAGTTGCAGATCGCGGGTTTCAGGTCATCGGGCACACAGAGGCAGTGCTACGAGCGTCGTGGGCGAGATCAGTAGAGCGGCGTCGGGTGGTTGCGGGTCAGTGCGGGCAGCAGACGAGGCGGGGCGTGACGAAGGTGGAGGCGCAGCGGTGCAAGAGCGGTGGCGCGGGCGCGGTCGTCGGAGGGCATCAGAGCAGCGGTAACGATACGGTAGCAGATGGCTTGCTGAAGAAGACGAAGTGTTTCCTTTTTGCCTTTTTTTTTTTCTCTCTCTCTCTCTCTCTCTCTCCTGTCCAGTCGCACGTCCCTCTCTCTGCTGCTCGTGTACTTTCTACCCCTTTTAGCCAAAAGGCAAAAACTTTGTTTCTTTTTTGGGTTAATACCCTGAAAAACCCAAACTGGTACATCCAGTAACAAATTTATCCTAAACTATTTTTTTGACCATGAAAAACCCCAAACCGGTACACTTGTGACAAATCTACCCTCACTGACCATAAAAAACCTTAAACTTGTACATTTATGACAAATTTACCCCAAAACTAATTTATTCAACTGTCAAAAACCCCAAACTGTTATATTTATGACAAATATACCCTCGGTTAAATTGAATTAATACTACAAAAAAATTATAAACTGTGACAAATGGAGAGTAAAATCCCAAACCGATATACCAGTTAACTGTTACGTGTCATTTAACTTGATAATTTAACGATAAAATTTAACAGAAATTAACAGAGGGTAAATTTGTCACGAGTGTACCAGTTTGGGGTAAATTTGTCAAAGGTGTACCAGTTTGGGGTTTCTGGTGGTCAAAAAATTAGTTTGGGGTAAATTTGTCACAAGTGCACAAGTTTAAGGTTTTTAGGGTATTAACCCTTCTTTTTATGACTTTGAAAAGACCAAAGGAAATAAAAAAAAAAGAAAACTCTCTCCACGGCTTTCTTCTGCACGAATTTTCTCACACACGAATTCTTTTGTTTTGCTCTAAATTTTTCGAATTCGCCTCCGTTTGGTCACGAAAATTGTGACTCTTTTATAGTGATTCTAAACGGCCATTTTCTATGGTATTTTTTGAGTTTCCATTCTTCTGTCGCATTGATTTGGCTGCAAATCGGAGCGTGATTGATCTTGCTTCGATTGCTTCCATTTTATCAAAATCCTTGCTTTTTTATTCACCTAATTTCTCTGATCGAGAATTTGCTTCCATATTTACTATGATTTGAATATTCGCTAAAGCAAAGATGGCTAATAAGAATTTCCACATTCCATATATAATCAAAGCAGACTAATAATCCCTTTATTTTCCTTTTATTCATTTTATTTGTTTTGATGCATTTTTTTAGGGGTTAAAATTAACCCATTTTTTATGCAAAAAATTCATGACTGGGTCGCTAAAATTTAGGTGTCAACAGCTGCCCATCTTGAAAGTGAGCTTGTAGAGGTTGCATTTAAAGACAAGTTTAGACCTACATTTTGATCATGCACATGCACTGAATGACTCATTTTTTTTTTTTCTTTTTTTTTTTGGGAAAATGAATCCCATTTTGAAATGAAATTTATATGATGCATGGAAATACTAATGCAAATGATAAAGGAACTTACCTGGAATTACTTACCTTTGAGTAACTCAAGATAGATTTGTGTTACATATTCAGGACCTGTACCATTCTATGGTCGCCTAAATAGGATTCACTTTCCAGGACCCGTACCATTCTACGGTTGCCTGAATAGGGATTCATTTTCCAAGTCTCATACCATTTTACGGTCACTTGAATGGGGAAATAGGTGTTGTCTAGTACCTGTACCATTCTTCGGTCGCCTAAACTGTGATTCATTTTCTAGGACCTGTACCATTTTACGGTCGCCTGAATGAGAAAATATGTGTTGTCTAGGACCTGTACCATTCTACAGTCGCCTAGCATTGCGGCATAGATCATTTGACCAGGACCCGAACTTTTCTTCAGTCGCCTTGATCAAAATGAATATGGGAAAAATCTTTGGGTGTCAAATCCCTTGGTCGGATCAAGCAATCTCAATCCCAAGGAAGTATTTTGGTGCTCTCAGGTCCTTTATATGGAATGTGGTATGCAAATATTTCTTAAGACTCCCTATTGCAGTCTCATCATTTCCCATGATGAGAATGTCGTCAACATATATCATTAAGTAGATAGATGACATACCTCTAGTCCATGTGAACAAGGTGTAATCATACTTGGATTGCTTGAAGCCTGCAGTTGTGAGAGCATTTGCAAATTTTGCATACTATTGCCTTGAAGCTTGTTTCAATCCATAAAGGGATTTGTGGAGACGACATACTCTGTTCTCCCCCTGTCTCCGTAAGCCCTGAGGAATATCCATATAGATTTCTTCATCCAAATCGCCATGAAGAAAGACCTTGTGTATGTCCATCTAGTGCAATGACCAATTATGAACAACTGCAACTGATAAGAATGAATGAACTGTGACGTCTTTAGTGACTGGAGAAAAGGTCTTGTGATAATCGAATCCTTCCTGTTGGGTATATCCTTTAGCCACCAACCGAGCTTTGTAACGCTCAATGGATACATCAGATCTATATTTGATCTTATAGACCCATTTGCATCCTATGGACTTTCTGTTTTGAGGAAGAGTGACTAATTCCCATGTATGGTTATCAGTCAATGCTTGTAATTCTGCTGCCATAGCTTGTTGCCACTGTGGATCTCTAGATGCCTCATCATAACTAGACGGTTCCCTCTCATCGGATATGTGACTAATGCAACATCTATGTTCTGATGAAAGCTTATCAAAGCGTACGTAAGAAGATATTAGATAGCAAATACCTGGTGAGTTAAGTGAAGCATAGACATAATCTTTAGTCCATGTTGGCGGTCATGTAGCTCGCCCTGAACGATGTGGATGAGCGGTCGGCGGTGGAGATGGAGACTGTCCTTCTTCATTTGTCTTTGATATAACAGAAGTATCCTCCATGTTTGTGTTTGTAGGAACATTTTCCATAATCTCTTTTGGAAAAGAGTCAGTTGAGGCTGGATGAATATCTTGTTTTGGAGGTGCTGTAAGGATATAGCCAAGAGATGTGTCCTCGTCATCTAATGCTTGATGAGAATTGGTTAGAGCATCCAAGTCTTCTTGGGAGGATGCGGTTTCACGAAATGAGAAGACGCTTTTGTGAAAAACAACATCCCCACTAATGAAAAGATCTCATGTTGTTGTGTCGAGAACACGATATCCTTTTTGTAGATTTGGATATCCCATGAATATACATCGCCTAGCATGGGGACTCATTTTGTCCCGAGGCCCCATTACTGCAGCATAGCATAAACAGCCGAAAATCCTCAAATGATCCTATGTTGGCTTTTTCCCATAAAGTAATTCGAAAGGCGATTTGCCATCCAGTATCCGTGTTGGCATCTGGTTGATCAAATAAGCTACAGTAAGAATACAATCTCCTCAATAATTCTTTGGGATATAGCCCTGAAATTTCAATGCTCGTGCGACTTCCAAGAGATGACGATGTTTTTGCTCCACTACCCCATTCTGTTGTGGAGTATAAATTCAAGAGCTTTCATGGAGGATTCCATGGGACAAAAAAAGTGAACGGCGATCATTATTAAAAAAACTTTGTCCCATTATTAGTGCGAATTCTCTGAATTGACTTCCCAAACTGATTTTTGGTCAGAATTAAAAACATCCTTAGATGAGAGGCAACTTGAGCTTTTGATTGCATCATAAATATCCATGTGGCACAAGAGTAATTGTCCACAATTGTGAGAAAATAACGTGAACCATCACGATGTGGGGTGTGATAAGGTCCCCAAATATCCATATGAATCAGTGAAAAAATGTCACTGGAATGTGTTGTATTGGGAGGAAAAGGAGTTCTAGATTGTTTTGCAAGTAGGCATATGTCACACTTAGAGTAAGGAAAAAATGCACTATGGCCCATTCGTGAATGCATAAGGAAATTGTTATCATTGGCAGACACATTACACAATGATGTTTTATTCAGGGGAACTGAAGATAAATCAAAATGACTTGGAAAACTGGTCCAAAAATAGAGCCCTTTAGAAAGACTACCCAAGCCCATCAGTTTACCAGTCAAAAGGGCCTGAAAAAAATAGGTGTCAAAATCGAAGAATATTCGACAAGAATTTTCTTTGTAGACTTTGGACACAGATATAAGATTGAAATGAAATTGTGGAACATAAAGGACATTTTGAAGGGTAATCTGATGACTCAGTTGGACAGTGCCTGTCAAAGTGACATGAGTGATGTTCCCATTTGGCTGTTGCACAGAAATAGGTGTGTCTAATTTCTTATGCGTATTGGAAAAAAATCCCTTATCACAAATAATATGATCACTTGCCCCTAAGTCAACTATCCAAGCCTTTCTTGAAATGGAATTTATCAGGCATGAGAAATACCTGAAAAACTTCCTCATTTGTTTCCAACATCAATCTTTTGCAACGCCTGCATCAACCGTTGGTACTGTCCATAGGTAATAGGTTGGTCATTATTCAGACCGGTTGGTCCAGTGACCTAATAGGTTGTAGAATATTCTTTCTTCTTCCCTTTTTCTCCTTGCTTATCATGTAATTTCCAACAATTGTCTATGGTATGATGTGGACGTTTGCAATATTCGCAATATAATTTGCCTCTCCCCTTTGAATTTTGAGCAAAATTCTTTGAAGATGTGGAAAAAAACTGACCGTTCGATCCTTTTAATGTGGAAAAAATCTGACCGTCTGATCCTTTTAATGTGGAAAAGTTATGACCATCCAATTCAACGGAATGATACGACCCCTGTGCACCATTAGATCTCGGTGGAGCACCTGAGCCGTTGATCCCTTCTCTTTTAAAGGACTTTTCACCAGCAGCTCCCTATAACCCTAGCCCTTCGCGACTCTCCCTCTCTCTTGGGCTAGGGTTTTCATGCCCAATTCTCGCCGGATGCCGCGCAGCACGAGGGCGACGCTATCGCTTCCTTGCATTTGCTCCGGAACCGCGAGCCTTTGGCTTTCCTCTTGGACAGCCAGCTGGAAGATTCGTCCAAGGGGAGGCACCGGATCCATCGCCAAGATCTGTGAACGGAAGGTTAGGTAAGTTTCCTTTAAAATCAACATAAATCGCGTAGCCTTTTCCCTCTCCTTCATAGATTTGAACTGTTGGAGAGTCTCTGCTGGTCCCTTGAGTTTTTCCTCCGTCACTTCGAGTTGGTTCCAAAGGGATGACAGCTTGTTGTTATAGGCTGTGACGGCCATATTTCCTTACTTTAACTCACTTAATTCCTGCATGAGAGAAAAAAATCTTGGCCGGATCTAACTTCCCGTACATTTCTTTGATGTTATCCCACATCTTCTTTGAGTCCTCCGTCAGAGGGAGCCCGGTGGCCACTTCTGAAGAAATGCAATTGCCGATCCACGTTCGGATTAGGTGGTTGCATTTTCTCCAGTGTCTAGTGAGTCGCTCATCCGAAGGTATGGGTATTATTCCATCGAGAAATCCGTCTTTGTTCTTCGTCACGAGGGCTCACCGGAAGTCCTGCGGCCATCTGGAGTAGTTCTTCGACCCAATGAGTTGCAGACTGATCAATTTCAGTTCTGGACCATCAGCGGTTGACATGTACAGAGGATTGCCGGGCTCTGGTCGACCGGTGACAGCCGTGATCGGAAATGGCAGAAAACCGGGTGCGAGATTCGGGTAAGGATTCGTCCCTGCACCCGATCCACTAGATTCGAATCCATAACCTGCATTAGAAAAACTCGGGTAGGGATTTGTCCCCAAACCCAGTTCACCCGACCCGCTAATTTGTTCTGAACCGACGGTCGAGTTTGCCCCATTTGTGGCTGGTGGACTCCTATCGGGCTGGGGGTTGCTTTGGCTACTCCCAGTCCTTGGCAATGATGCATTTGGGCCCGGCCCAACGTACCATGGATACGGTACCCATTAGTAAGGATGGCCCGAAATGGGCAGCCCCATATTTGATTGAGCTGGGTGATATTGCCACTGCAGCCGTTGAACTTGAACTTGCTGTTGGACCATCGGGATCGTGCTTTGTATTTCTTGTGCAGGTGTAACTTCTCCTATGGGTTGTGTATCTATAGCAGAAGATGAATTCTCTAGGTGACTCATGGTGAGTATTAATGTCTACTTCTTCCTTCTCTAATGAATTTTAATTCTTTCATTGCTTCGATCTAATTTTGCAAATCAGAAAGCTTTGGTAGGCAATGAATGCAGAAGCGGAATCAAGAGCCAAGCTCTGATACCATGAAAGAAAGTATAGAGAAGCGAAGATCAGAGCAAGAGTCGTACAACTTTGGGGAAAATTTTTCTGTTTTTCTCTATTGTATTCAATGTACAACACTTTGTAATACAAGAGATATATGAATAAAAGGAAAAAAGATATTTTACAAATCAATTTAATATCTCAATGTAATCCCTAATTGATTTAATGCATGATCATAATCAAATCAGATTCCAGCATATCTTCGAAATCTTTGAGCATATCTTCCAACGATAGACCCATCCTTCTTTGGCATCTCCTTCTTTCTTTGCCTCCTCCTCAGCTGCTTCATCGTCTTCATCTAACTCGTTTTCAGTTGCTTTCTCTTCTTTAACAGCACATTTTGGATGGAGATCAAAGTAACACTCCTCGCAAAAATATGACCACCCCTCCCCCTCTTCATCGCAGCCATCACAAGTGTACCGTCTCCTCTGAGCCGGAACGAGCTCGTGCTCTTCATGCAAAGGATGCTTCAACTTCTCTGGCCAGCCTTTTATACTTTCCTTGAACTTTTCCTCAAACTTCTTGAGATGTTCGGCAGTAAAAGGATAAGCATCAGCCCCGTGGTCCTTTATAAGATCCCTTGCTTTGTTAGTCACCGTCCGGCCCGTTGGACCTATGGCTACAAGCATGTGGATGCCCCAGACCTTGAATTCGCGACACAGGGATTTCTCCCTCTCATCACCAAAAGGGAGCGCCAGCCACGGCATCTGAGCAAAATAATCATCAAAGGCAGTTTGGTCCTGGTCGCTGGAGATGAAGATAACCTCCAAGGCATTGCCGGCGGCCTTGATCTTTTCGTATGCCTCTGTAAGCACCAGCAGGAATGCTCGGCAAGGAGGGCACCAGTGTGCCGAGAAGTACAGGAGGACAGTCTTCCCTACCAAGTCTGATACTGGAATCTGCAAACGAAGTTAAGAAACAACCTTTTAGATGAACCACCAATTGATGGAGAAGGTACGTGAAAACTACATATATGGAAAGGATTTTCCTAGCTATAAACCTGGTTTCAATCCTTTCCTCAAGTCAAGTAACCCGAGGGACAACGGTATATGGGGCCCCAGTGTAGACATTAAAAATTTCTGAGTCATTAGCTTCTAGAAGAAAAAACAAATTTACCTTGGTTCCTTCCTTTCCAATGACGAAATCCAGATCCCCTGAAACCAAGATCGACTCCAAGGTCTGAGATTCTTCCCTTTTCTTCTCTAATTCTTCCCTTTTCTTCTCTATCTCTGCAAACTTTTCTGGAGTGAAGGGGTAAGCTGCGATGCCATGCTCTTTGACAATTTCGGCAACGTTGGGATGGACAGTCTTCCCATCCTGACCGATAATGACCAGAGTGGGTAGGGTCGACAGCTCAAAGTACCTAACCAACTTCTCACATTTCTTGTCTTTGAATGGTAATGAAAGCCATGGCATATGCTTCAAGGATTGGTTGAATGATGCTTCGTCATCATCGAGAGGTATCTGAACAATCTCAAAACTCTCTTTTTTGGCCTTCAATGTCTTATAAACCTCAAGTAATTTCGGCGTGAAATCAATCCATGATTTGTTCGTGGACAACGAGAAGTACAGACCCACATTTTTCCCTTCAAGCTCAGAAACAGAAACCTAGTTTGGCCACATAACTAGATTAGTAAAAAGAGGATGGAAAACTGAATCATAAGCACATGCGACCATCATTTTCAAATGCATCAAAGATCCCTTTAGGTTTACCTTCTTCCCATCAGACGAAACTACGAAGTCACGAGTTTTAATGACCAAAAGAGAGGTCAATGATTGATTTCTCCTAGCAGCTTCTTCCTGGTCTTCAAACTCTTTGATGTGTTCTGGAGTGAAAGGATGACCTTCCACTCCATACTCGCGGACGATCTCCACTCCACTATCTGTTAAGACTGTACCTGTGCCATCAAGAAGGACAAGGTGGGGTATTCCCCTGACCTTAAACAATTCATCCAAGCTATCGCGCTTCTCTGAGTCGGAAAATGGGATTGCAAGTTGGCATCTTGGAAAAGTATCCATTGAAGGACTCCTCATCCTCATCTGCGGAGATAAAAATGATTTCCAGGTCACCTCTTGGGGCAAGTTCATTGTACACCTCCGCCAGAATCGGGGTGAACCGGTGGCATGGACCGCGCCATAACACGGAGAAGTACAAGCCAATCTTCTTCCCCTTCAAGCTATCGACCTTAACCTGATATAGGACAAAAAGATTCCTAATTTGAGTTCTTTCAACAGCAATCAGCAAGCAAGGCATACAATATCACTTGACCACCACAGAAAGATCCTGAAAATGCTCAAGATACATCCAAATGCCAACTGGAGAAGGACTTCCCTTAAGCACTACTCATTAATTCGCAAACAAATCAACAGTCTCACCGACCAAAACAAGTATACCATATTCTAGGTGTGAGCATTTACACTAAAGAGCATTAAACTTCATAGTATCACGAAATTCATGTCTACTGTATCCCCGTGACTCTAAGTGTATATATCTTTCCTTAAAAACTAATGCATCAATTACCAATCATCCAGTTTCTGAAGGAAACAAATGGCTAGCACTCGAAAAATTAGCCTATCTGGAACTAAATTCCCCAGCTTAGCCATCACAATCCGACGGCTTGGTAATTAGCGAATCCCAGCAATGAACCAACTGGAAAGAACATTGGCATCTAAACTTAAAAGGAGCACGAACCCATCTTCCAATCCGGCAAGATAAGCCCCAACCAAGAATCAGATCAGCAAATGCTCTCGACCCCCACCCTCCCCCAGTTTGAAATTCAAGAACCGATCACCACCAGACCAAGAATTTCTCGCACGAAACTGGGTAGTCAGCGAAACAACGAGAACTTCCACAAGGACGCGAACCCACAACTCTTTTCTTTCTCCCCTCTTCCAGAGGGAAAGAGCGAAGGTCAAAAAGGGAACCGACCGAGTTGTACCTGATCGCCGTTGTTCCGGATGAGGAAGTCCCTGTCCGGAGAAGACAAGAGGGACTGGACATCGTGAGAAGAAGCCCCGCCTTCGACATCGTCCGCCATCCTCGTCGCCTTCGTTGGAGTGTTCTGGTGTCCTTGCAGAGCATGCGCGAGAAATCCTCCAAGGGCGGGCTCCTGCACCTTGCTCCTGTTTATACAAAACACGGGCGGGCAGACTGGTGGTTTTTTTTTTTTTTAATAATTAAATTATCACCAAAATTAGCTTTTTAATTTTTCCTTTTTCTATTTTTTTTTTTTTTTTTGGGGCTTCGGATTGTTCCTTGGACTTTTTGGGGGCGCACGCATGGCATCTCGGGAGATGGGCTCCGACGTTGGAAAGCGTCCACGTCAGCAAAATCAATTGCCTTCTTATTCCTTACTTCGATTTTTTTTTTCTTATTTAGCCCTTTTGCCATTTTGTGCTTCCTCCGCCCCCAAGAAATCTCCCGTATAGAAGTTTGCAAAGAATTATTTATTTTTACCCTCTCGATATTATAAAAGGTTAAATCTTAACTTTTGTATTTTATAGAATCATTGTGATTACTTTATTTAATCAAAGGCAAAATCGCATATAACAAATTCTATAAAATTTAAAATTTCGCAATAATTAGGAGGATGAGGCTGATTTGCACAGATGTAAAGAGAGGAAGTTGAAAAGTATCATGCGAAGTATTATTCTTAGTGTTAAGATTGTGTCATCCGTTAGTTGGTGGCCTGGACACGTCGGCAAAGCCATGTCTTTATCTTCTCATTTTATTTATTATTGACCCGTTGATCATTCCTCGCTTCCTTCCAAAGTAGTCCATCTCCAAAAATTAAACTGACAAAATTTATTTTAACCCTCTCAATTTCATATAAGTTTAGTTTAATTTTTTTAAGAGCTAAATTGCATTTTCGCCTTTTCTCCACCCGTGGGACGGCGTTAAATGAGAAATTAGAGGTATAATTGCTCAAGTCAATTTTTTTATAAGTTGGTTTTAATTTTTTGAGAATCTCAATTAATTTTACCCCTTAATTTTTGGTTGGTTCCCCCCCCCCCCAGTTGATGCGCCTAAAAATGTTGCAATTAATTTATTTGATCAAGAGAAAAATTAGAGACAACAAAAAGATGATTACAGATTTGCTGATTTGATATGGATAGTTAAAGAAAAGAATTATTCCAAGTGATTAAACAATGGAAATTTTATGAAATCAGAAGTTTGCAATAATTAGGAGGATAAGATTGAATTGCAAGGATAAGGCTGATTTGCTTAGTGGCACCGACCAACCCTTTTTTTTTTTTTTTGGGTTCGGAGACCAACCCAGATTTGACTAGGGGTGATGGGTACAAGGTGGGTAGGGTCTAGACCTGGACCCTATATCCGACCCTATTATAACCGGTTCATCTTTTCTGAACCCTATATCAGACCCTATTTGTATTGGACCTTGTAGCCGACCTATCCTGTTTTTCCGATCCGATTCCAGGTTCAACCCTATTTCCACTAGAACCTGTTTTGCAATCTCCCGATATCCTATACGACTTCGAATTTTATATTAATACGAAAGAAAATAATGTAATCCTTCTAATTTGTATTGAAACATTAAGCACTTGTAATAAATAAATAAATGAACTTTTTGACTAAACAAAAAATTAAGGATCCACAAGGCTAATTATATTAAATAAAATCATAAGGCAAAGAATTAGCAACAAACATGGCTCTAATATTAGTCTTATTTCTACAACTACTACATGAAATTACTCATTTATGCAAACATAACTCCTTTTACAAAAGAAAAATTGGACGAGCCAATTCATGTGATACATAAGAATTTGGCGGCGATGAACACCGTTCGTCCATCGGACGGTGCAAGAGGGAGCCGGTGGGGGAGGGAAGCAAGTGAGGAAGAGGAATGACAAAGGAGGAGTGCCTTGCGTTTTGAAAGAGTCAAGAGGAAAAACGTCAGTGATTGCGAGAGTAATAATAGAAATAGGGGGAAAAAAGGATTTTAGACTTCTACTTACAAAACCGGTCGAGAACGGTTTCAAACCGGTCCGAGAACCAGTTTTCGAGTGGGTGGTCACTCGGAACATGTTCTCGGACCGGTTTAAACCGGTTCCGAATTTTGAGAACCGGTTCCCGAGCCGGTTTTAACGAGAACCGGTTCTCAACCCTATTTTCCGGGTGGGCTGGTTTGGGAATTGGGTATACCCGGTTCGGTTGTACACCCCTAGATTTGACCACCGCTCTCATGGCATGTTGGAGCTTTGTTAAGCTATTGACCCTTTTCTTCTTTTATTGTCCATTTTAAAATTTTCGAAACTTTACTAATTTGCAACTATTTGGCATATGAGATCAATAAAGACTTATGATTAACAATAATAGTGAGCAACCAAACGGGCCCTTCCTAAGTGAAAACTACAAATTTTCAATTCTTATTAAGATTTCATGTTTAATTTACCCTCTTAAGTTTCCATAATCAAAAGTATCAATTGTCTTGCAGTTTTATGTTGGAAATTACCTAATCAATCATGAATCTATTATATAGATGTCAATTCAAAATGAACTTTTTAATTTTCTCAACTTAATTCTAAACCTTTTTGCAAAAATTGGCAACATCGAAATTTAGGATCGAATTAACATTTGCATAATAGTTTTAGGACCAATTGGACAAGTAGAAGCTGAATGTTATTTATTTATTTTTTAATATTTATTTTGGTGGCGTATCATTTAAAACCTACAAGCCAAAGAATGCGTCGGGTTAATCGAAAGGAGCAAAAAAAAAAAAAAAAAAAAAAAAGAAAAGAAAACATAAAAGAAATGATGGTGATGGACCCCTGCATTTTGGGACCACGCCGACTAGAGAGGGGACGGGGAGACTTGCCACCGGAAAGAGCATTGAACAATTTAGGTAAGGAAGGTTCCATCCTTATCACCCGTGATAAAAGAGATGCCCAATGGATGACCAAAATCTTGATGAAAGATATACCTTTGAAACCGCTGTCTTATCACCCGCGACTAAAGTTCCTAATTAAATAGACATAAAGAGAAGTAAATGGTAATTATCTCGTGTCCTAACATAATATGCCAGACGATAATCGCAAATTTCTCCACCATTATAGCAGCATGATCTTGGAAAAAAATATTATAATAGTTCAATCTCAATGAAGATCCCATCCTCCATCATACTCTTGAGAAATGAACCGGATCTTTATAAGCTTCTTAAGCATCTCTCTTTTTGGGATCGAATGACTTTCTCTTAAATCTCAAACTCTTCCTCTTTTATAAAGGAAAACAATTCCAATTAAGGGTCCGTTTGTTTCGCAAAAGTTATTTTCCAAGATAACGTTTTCCATATTTTCCGGCATTTGGTTCGTTTAGAAAAATAAGTCAACGGAAAATGTTTTCTTAGTTAATGAAAAAGATTTCAAAACTTAAATTCAAAAAAATGATTTCCGTTTTGAAAGAATCGGAAAACATTTTTCAAAATGTTTCCTAGTCTAAGAGTCTTTGGTTAATGAAACGTTTATTCCTATTAAAATAATTTAAAAATGTATTTTAAAATTTTTAATTTTTTTGGATTTTGTTATTATTATTATTCTTATTTTCTTATTTTCTTTTCTCTTTAGTTGTGCAGAGCTACATTAGAAAAGGATAATAATGACCCTCTGGATGTATTTGTTTGAGTTAAATAATTCTTTACGAATTAGTTTTCCAAACTTTCATGTGTCTAATTTATTAAAAATGTTTAGTCGATGGAAAATCAATCATAGTAAAAAAAAAATGAATAATAAATTCGCTAACCTGAAAAAAGGGGAAAATATTAGCCTGAAAAATAAAAATGTTTCAAAAGCATTTTCTTTTCTGACCAAAAAAAAAAAAAAAAAAAAGCAGTTTCTTTTATCATCTACAGCCGGAAACCTTAGTCGTGGATCTAATACTATCAGTTTCTGATCTCCTCCTCCCTGTTCAAAGTTTAGTTTGTTCTCAAATTTCATGTTACCTTTTTTTTCTTGAATGGGTGTAGATATAGGAGCTTGACCAAAGAGTGTGAACACCAAATGGATGAGATCAAAGACCAATTTCCAAGAAGAAGCGTCTACATGGAATATCCCCTTGTTTTTGCAAGTGCCTGGTCTAAGCGATGAAACATTAGGTGTTTAAGTGATAGACACATCAATTTTACACAAGTCCATTTTACGACCAACACTTATCACTTTTGGACCCATCCGTCATGAATCCTCACATCCTCTCTCTCTCTTCTACGTCTTTCCCTCTCAAAATTAGTGGAGCCAGATGGGTGCAGAGACATTTGTGGGGTGTTCCAAAATGATGTGGCTTTTGTGTTTTTTGAAAGGTATATTTCATAAATTGCAGCACCTCAACACCGGATGTGGTAGCTTCCTAGCAAAGTTATTATAAAACTGCTGAAATTTCAAAGCAATTGTAACTGTGACGCGTTCACCGAATACTTTATAAAAGCCACAATGCTTCAAAGCCATGCCAAATGGTAGTAATCATTTGAATTTTTGGATCATAATGAAGGGGGTTTCCTAAGATTTTTAAGAAGGATTCTTTAATCATTAATGGCTGGATAAAAAAAGAGAGTGAATTTTACTATCTACCGTAAGTCCTAAGTTTTCGTGTGTTTATAAAAATTACGGAAGAAATAAATAATTATGATAAATTGCTATAAGGAGATTCGGTCCTTCAACACCATACAAGTTGCCCCATAATGAATGAATTGATATTTGGGATTAGGACCAATATGTCTTTTGCAGAAAATAATGTTTATTTTCATGAGTTGTATATTTATTGGTGAATTTCTCAAGCTAACGCAGATTGAAAGATTAACAAGTCACCGCTCAATTGGAAAAATAGACAACACAACTAGCTATGTGTAGAGCTACATTAGGAAAGGATAATAATGACCTTTCGATATATTTGTTTGAGTGAAAGAATTCTTAGCAAATTAGTTTTCCGAACTTTCCCGCCTTTGATTTGTTAAAAATGATTAGTCAATGGAAAATCAATTACAGTAAAAAACATAGATGTGTAATAAATTCTCTCATCTGAAAAAGGGAAAATACTAGTCTAAATAATAAAGATTTTTCAAAAGCATTTCCTTTTTTGACCAAGAAAAGCATTTTCTTTTGTCATTTACAGTCGGAAACCTTAGTCGTCGATCTAATACTATCAATTTCTGATCTCCTCCTCCCTTGTTCAAAGTATAGTCGATCTCAAGTTTCATGTTACCTTTTTTTTTAGTGGGTGTTATATAAGAGCTTGACCAAAGAGTGTAAACGCCAAATGTATGAGATCAAAGACCAATTTCCAAGAAAAAGAAGCATTTACACGGAATATCCCCTTGTTTTTGCATGTACCCGATCTAAATGAAAAAATACTAGGTATCTAAGTGATGAACACATCAGTTTTCCACAAATCTATTCCACCATCGACACGTATCACTTTTGGATCAACTTGTAAGAAATCCTTGCTCTCTCTCTCTCTCTCTCTCTCTCTCTCTCTCTCTCTCTCTTTCCCTCCAATTATGTGACATTCTCTCCTCTTTCTTTTGCGTTTTCTGATACGAAGGACAAAGCCCACTCTCTTTTTGTCAAAATGCTCCATCGCTTCCAAGACCCGCTGCCTCAATCCTCAATCTTCGCTCACTTTTTTTCCAACCTCCAGCGCTGCCACCTATTGTCCAACTCCTCTTGTGCCCTCTATGTCGCTGCCCACGTTAACTAAGAGCTCAAGGCCCTCCACCGTGTCAACGAACCATGCTGCCGCATCCACCTCCACCTCATCCGTTGCCTGATTGAGCTGAGCTCCATATCACAAATCTAGGGCTTGTTCGAGCTTAGATCCAAAATTTGAGGCTCAAGTTCGCCGATTGAGCTCGGGCTTGACGATGGAGGACTGAGATGATGGTGAGGTGGTGGAAGGTGATCCACGGGATTAAGTTGATAGTGAGTTTGAGTTGAGGCATTGTCGTCTCTGGCGAAGTGAAAGGAAGAAGAAGAAGAAGAAAAAAAAAAAGGAAAAAAGAAAAAGAAGAAAAGAAGTAAAAACATTAATTGAATAGAGAGGATATAAGGGTTTTTGATAGGTGGGCCCAAAACTGACATGTATCGGACATTGAATGAACTTGTGTAAAACTAACGTGTCGATCATTTGGGCACCTAATATTTTGTGTCACACGTCACCATGGACACGTTAGTGCATAGTCATTTTCCAACCACTCTTTCACATTCTTTCCTCTTTAGCTCCTTTTTGACAACAATTATGTTCTTAAGAATAATTTCGGTTTATAAATGGTTTTTTTATTTATATTCTTGAAAATAAAAAAAGTAGTTTTTGTTTTTTTATGTTTCTTATTTTTATTCCAAATCTATTTCCTAAACACTAAGGGCGCGCATGACAAAATTTCTGTTTCGAAATTGATTTCTAGTCGAAATTGATTTCTCAATTTCTATTTTTCGGACAAGTTTCGAGCAAAGAAACCCGTTTGATAACGACTCAAAATTTCTATTTCCGGAACAAAAATTCATTTGATAAAATAATAAAATTTATATTTCTAGAAATATAAATTGATTAGATAACAACATAGGAAATCCTCAAATACAAAATAATACTAATACATTACAAAAGTTGAAAATACAATTTCATGAAATTTCCTATTACACATGCTTACGTTTCCTATTACATAATATTTTCTTTCGAAAAATAAACAATGTGGCAAAAAAAAATCAATTGAAATTCAATTGTAGTGAATATGTCATTATGTTTTTGCCGAAATTGATTTCACATTAATCAAGTAAGTCTAATGATAGCCATGATTATAATAGTCTAATTCCAATTTCTTTCCAAATTTTGTTAAAAAATCCTCACCATGTTCAAAAATTGTCACCAATTTTTTTTCAAAATTATCAACACTAGGATTATTTAAAAATTTATTATCAAAATCTATATTTTCATTAACACTCTTACAAGAACAACATATTCCTTATTAGATCTCTTTTCCTTATAAAAGAAAAATTGGATGAAACCCTAATGATTTGACCCATTTTAACTGTCTCAATATGAAGTTTATGATTAAAAAAATAGTTAGCCAAATAGAGCCGTTGTCTGGCGTATTACGAAAGAGTAGGTAAAGAAAGACTCATTAGATATGAATATGACAAGTTGACTATTACTATTCGTGAAATCTCTTACGTGCAACAAATGAAGCCTTATTCATTCAATTCCCACCATTTGGCCCAATGGTTAAGATTTTCAATCAATATTGATTGAAATGATTATATTAAAAAATCATTAAAATATTTTGGACTAAATTAACTATTTCTATTTCTATTTCAATATTAGTGATCCAAAATATTTTGGACCAAATTGAAAAGTTGAGAAAAAAATTTCTATTTCTGCTTCAGAAATTGGAGAAGCTAAAATTTTTAGCTTCTGATTTCTCCTCCAAATCAGTTTCTAGAATAGAAATCTGTTTCAGAAATAGAAAAATCAAATTGCGTTACCAAATAGATTGTTTCAAACCTGGGTTCCGAGGAACGAAATCAGGAGAAAAATAGTTTCAGAAATTTTATCATGCAGGCCATAATCTATTTTGAGAAATAGAAAAATTAATTGACGTACACAAACAGATTTATGTTCTCAAGAACAAAAAGACAGAAAAACAGAAAAATAGACTAGTTACCGAACAAGCCCTAAGTTTCGCATAATACTTTTTCAAACTCCCCCTTTTCACTCCTTGGAAATCATTCTCGTCCTCCTAATTGTTGCAAGTCTCAAATTTTTATAGAATTTTCGATTCTCAAAATTATCATTTGGATTGATTCTTTTCTTTTAACTTCTTCTTCTTCTTCTTTAATCTTTTTCTTATTTAAGATTTTCTCATTGAATTAAATAGATTAAACTTGACGATTTTGCAACTATTCATTTGGATTAGGGTTAAGAGGGCCCCGTTAATTTGTTTTGGTAACCGAAAATTATCGAGGGTGAGGCGAAGCTGAATCGAATCGCCACAGACCTGTTCACTTAAGGCTCCCTTGCTGATAAAGGGGCAAAATCGCAAGCTTAAGAATAAGATATGCTTTTAAAAAATTAAGATTTAACATATTGTAATATCAAAATGAAATTCTTTGCAAATTTCAAAAGGAATGGTAAAAGGGGTAAATAAAAAATAAATTGCGGTGTGTTGTAAGATGACGGTCCTGGTCATGACCTTAAACTGACAAGTCCAATTCAGGGAGAACTTGATAGGGATGAGAGTCCCCAATTTGGCTAGTATTAGGTAGGGGGTACGAAAAATATTCCCTCCCCATTGGGTAACCCGGCCAACTCCCTCTATGGGAAATCGGGACTCACCCTGAATCCCCGCGATGCCTTCCCTGGTCTCTGTTTATAAGCCAGGTGTGATATAGGGAAATGAAAGGTGCGATGACATGGCGCTTATGTTTTTGAAATGTATATTTTATAAATTGCAACACCTGAAAGTCAGTAGCTTCCTCAAAAGTTATTATAAGCGGCTGGAGTTTTGAAGTAGCCGTAATTGTGAGGCGTTTACCAATTACTTCATAAAAGTCGTAAGGCTACTTTTTACCATTGAAATTGCTTCAGAAAAGTTGTTCCAAAGAGTAATGGGCATCTGAATCTTAGATAACAATGAAGAAGGTTTTTAAAAATTCTAGGGGAGAGGATCCCTAAGCCTTAATGACCATTAGATAAAAATTTGAAAAAAAAAAAAGAAAAAGAAGCGAGTATTTCCGTTGATCACGAACACGTTTAAATGTTTGCATGTAGTAATATTTTATATACAAATTACAAAAAAAGTAAAGAATTACGATTATTTGGGATTGGGAGATTCGTTCTTCGAGATCATACGAGTGCCCCATAATGAATTGACGTTTGGGTTTAGTACTTTTTCTTGGTTGATTTAGGACTAATAATTTTCTTTCTAGAAAAAAGAAATTTTTTTATTCAGGATTTGCACATTATTTTGTGAAAATATCAAGCTAACACATATTAAAATATAGGAAAATTCCAAATAAATGTATGAAGTGCTATCATTTTCTTAAATAAGAGCTCGAAGTGGGCTTTATGTCAAATAAGAACCTAAAGTAGTCATGATTGTTTCAAATAAGGGCCTAGCTAAATATTCCGACTGATCAAAGACATTTTCATCCATTTAAATTATTTTTATCATTTCCTTTTCTTTTTTCACTTTTCGTTTTTTCCTTTCCTCAACGAGGGCTCGGCAACCCTTCCTGGCCGTGGGCAAGGGTACCCTTGCTTGGGGCCTACGAAGGCTTGGTGATCCTCATCAGCCGTTGGCCGCCTCAACCAAGGCAACATTGCTCGATGTTTGCGGGGGCGACCTCCCCTAGGGCAAGGCTGTCCCTTGCCAGCTATTGGTGAGGCGACCTTCGCCTGTATTTGGCAAGGGCTAGTCACTAGCAAGGTAACTAGCACCCAGATTTAGCAAGGGCCGACCTCGTTGATGGCTGCAAGGGCGGTCTCCCTAAGGGAGGTCGTCCTTCGTCGATGGCTAGTGAAGGTAGCCCTCACCTAGCCTTTTGGACATCGTCGGTGGCCGCCCAGCCACTAGTGAAGAAGAAAAAAAAAATCAGAAAAAGGAAAATATTCAAAAAAAAGAAAAATGACTAAAATGTCCTTGATTAGCTAGAAAGTCAAACCTTTATTTGAAACAAACATAGTCATTCTAGACCTTTATTTAAAACAAAATCTACTTTAAGACTTTTTTTGAGAAAATAATGACACTTCAAGTCCTTATTTAAAATAAATTTCACTTCACATTTTTATTTGAAAAAATGAAGTATTTCAAGTTTTTAATTGGAATTTTCCGTTGAAATATTAATGGGTGGCTGCCCAATTGGAAAATAGGTAACGCAACTGGGCAGTTATGCAGAGTTCCGTCAAGAAAGGACAGTGAGAAACTTGAATTAGATAGTCTAGAGAAGCTTAGTATACCCAAAGCTTCAATTTTCTTGATTGTAAATTTCGTGAGCTATGATTCAGCTAAAATATCTAATTGTTCTCAAGCCCAACTCTGAGTTTGAGCATAATATTTCAAATTCAGCTCATTTGGGGTAATGAAAATATTTATTTATCGATTAATTATTTCAAGCTATACAAGTAATTGTTTTAAAGAAAATGTTTTTTAAATTACTTATTTTCTACGAAGCAAATTAGATATCCAAAAACAAACCATAATGATCACATACTAGCACAATGTGTAATGTGATGTCATGATTCCTTTTCTATTATAACACTATGACCTTAAAAATAAATATACAATTATAATAGTTCAATCTCAATGAACATCCATCCTTTCGACAAAAAGAATAAAAAAAAATGAACATCCATCCTATGTCATACCTTCCAAAAGAGTGATAAGCAACTTTTTGAAAATACAAAGAAGATTCCGACACGATGGATATTTACTATAAGACGAATAATAACAATACAAATACTGAATAATAGATCAATTGATAACTTGAAAAGATGGATATAAACATCGTCTTATTCTGTAAAAAATCTGAACTTCCACAGTTTTCTACTTTTGTACATCCAATTGTATTTTGGATTCTTATTAAAAATTTGAATCGTGCTTTTCATTCTGTATTAATTTTTTCTTTCATTTTTTGTACATATTAGTTGCTGGCTTTTTTGTTTATAGACAAAGGCTCAGTAATATCCTTTCCTGATGTAACTCTGCCCAACTGGCTAGTTGCGTTGCCAATTCTCCAATTGAAGTGACCCTTTGATATTTTAATTTGCATTAGCTTAAGTTTTTCATCAATTAATATACTCCTGAAAAAGAAATATTTATCTTCTACAAAGGACTTTGGTCCTAAATCAATCAAGAAAAAGATACCATCCCATCATGGGGTGTTGGAAAATAGAGAGGAAAAGTAGAAGAAGACGTATTGAGGGAAGAATATGTAATACTGTTTGTTGTAACCAGAAAATAATAAGTTCGAGAAAGTGATAACAAAAAGAATAGTGATTAGAGGTGAAATATGACTAATTGAATCTTCTTAAAATGATTAGTTCCTGCTTAAGGTGCTAAGTAGCTTCATGAACTTCATGTCCCAAGATAAAACACATTGAACTTGTTGGTAATAGGGGTGTGCAACTGGACCGGGTATACCCGGGAACTGGACCAGCCCACTCGGAAAATAGGGTCGGGAACCAGTTTCTATTGAAATCAATTTGGGAACCGATTCCCAAAATTCGGAACCGGGTCCAATTGATTACCCACCCAGGAGCCGGTTCCCGGACCGGTTTTGGAACCGGTTTGGGAACTTGTTTTGTAAGTATAGGTCCAAAACCTTATTTTTTCCCCTTAGTCTATTCTTACTCCTGCAATCACACAGCTTTTTTTCTCTTGGTCTCTCAAACACGCGCGGCACTCCTTCTTCGCCGTTCCTCTTCCTCACTTGCTTCCCTCCCTCATCGGCTCCCTCTCGCACCGTCCAACGGACGGATGGTGTTCTCACCGCCAAATTCTTACGTACCACATGGATTGGCTCACCTAATTTCTCTTTCGTAGGAGGAGTTGTACTTACATAAATGAGTAGTTTCATGTAGTAATTGTAGAAATAAGACTAATATTATACCATTGTTTGTTGCTAATTCTTTGCCTTATGATTTTATTTATTATAATTAGCCTTGTGAACCCTTAATTTTTCATTTAGTCAAAAAGTTCATGTATTTATTTATTACAAGTGATTAATGTTTCGATACAAATTAGGAGGATTATGTTATTTTGTCGCGTATTAATATAAAATTCGAAGTCGTTGAGGATATCGGGAGATTGCAAAACAAATTTCAATGGAAAACATGGTTGACCTTGAAATCGAACCGGAAAAACAGGGTGGGTTGGGTATAGGATCCAATACAAATAGGATCGGGTACAAGGTCCGAGTTTAGACTCTACCCACCCTGAATCCGATCACCCCTAGTTGGTATTAACACTATACAAATATGATTCTATGGAACACTTCTTAAAATCGGCATAGTTAAAGAAACTTGAAGAGATGAGATTTTCGCTTCTCTTTGGAATGAAGACTTTGAAGTCTGTTGATAGAGTTTTTGAATTCCTATATAGAAATGGTATATGAACCATGAATTAAATAAAAACAAAAATTTACAAGATACATGAATTAAATGAATACAAGAATCTTGGAGATGCATGAACCGTGAATTAACTAAATACATGAATCCAAGAGATATACGAATTCGAGAGGTCCACGAATTAATGAGATATATAAACGACGCATCTCATTTTGCTCACTTTCGTTGATTCATTAATCCACCATAATTACAACATGGGGCATGGTCTTGATGGACAAAACTCCCTATCGCAATTACTTATTTATTTATTTTGTTATTTTTAGATAAGATACCAAAACACGCAAAAACTTAAAAATGTTTCTGCTTAATGGCGAGATTCCCTCTCTTTTTTTCTTTTTCCTATCTGACCCACGTCAAGGGTTAGGGATCCACTTTGGCATATTTTTTAGAACCCTTTATTACAATGCAAATTTCATATGTCGATTAAGGTGTGTTTAGTAATAATTTTGTTTTCGATAATAATTGCTATTTAGAAATGATTCTTTTTTATTTTGTTCCCTAGACGAGATTTTGAGCATTTGAAGACATTTCGTAACTGGTCAAAATTTCTATTCCCAAAATTGAATTGAGTTTGGTAAGATTCTTAATTTTTTTTTTTTGTTTCTTTTAATTTTTAAATACTTTTATTATATTTTTCTTTTTCTTTTCTCTTTTTCTCCCTCCTTCCTCCTTCTTCTCCCTCCTTGATTGTGGTTGGCGATCGGCAGAGCAAGGTTCGATGAGTTCGTCGGAGGCATTGCTTGGCTATGGTGAGCCTCTAGCGAGGCTTAACTTTGCCAGATCTAGGTGACGCCGAGTCTGGTCGATGGATAGGCGAGCCACGCCCAGCTGGTGTGAGGTCAGCAAGACTTAGCCTCGTGGTGGCTACGCGAGCCTTCGATAAGCTCGCCTAACCTCGCCTAGTCAATTGCCGACGAGCGGTAGTAGTTGGTGACTGGTTGGGAGGAAGAAGAATAGAGAAAAGGAAAAAAAGGAAAAGGAAAAGAAGAAAAGAGAGAAAAAAAAAAGAAAAATGGGTAGAATTGATTCTGGAGTTGTTTCCAGAAAAAAAAAAAACTTATTATTTTTTTTTTTTTACTTCTTGACTCTATTTCAAATTTATTTTCGAGAATAAAAAATCTACCAAATGAATTTCTTTTTTCTGGTCCCGGAAACGAAAAGAATAGAATGAAGCATTATTCATCCCGTGAACAAACAAGCCCTTACCCTTTTGAACGGCTTTCTTGCAGTAGAAGTAGCTGTGGAAAGGAGCGTTGCGACTTTCATAAATCATTTGGTAAATACCTCATGGCTACAGCTGCGGCTACGGCTACTTTAAAATTTCAGTGGCTTATAATAACAAGCAACGCGCAATTTATAGATATGCATTTCAAAAATATAAAAGCCATATCATTTTATAACACACCGCAACTTCATTTGCACCAATCTGGCTCTACTAATTTTGAAAGGGAAAGCCCAAGAACAGAGAGTCAACGTCAAGTCTTCGGGTATCAATGGGGGGGGCGCTGAATCGCCGATTGCAAAATGAAAGTGGCCGGTCTCAGTTTTGTGCGTCTAGCCCATCGTCCAAAAGAGATAAACAAGCTAGCAGATAGGGTGCTAAAGGCCCAATGGAAAATGGAATTTCCCTCTAGTTGGCTGTTTTGTTCTTCGAAACCTATATTGGATTTTTTTTTTCTTTGGTAAGGTAAATAATATATTGAGTTTTAACCAAAAACTATACATAAGGATCTCGGCATCAAAAACTTACACTCAAGAAGACGAACATGTCAAACCGAGTGGAAGGGTGTCGAGAAAAAGAGAAACAACGCAAGCTAACAAGCAGCAACTAAACAGGCCAAGGGCAAAACAATAGCCCAAACAGCGGCAAAAGAGGAACAACGACTAGGAAGCCTGACATCATACAGCGACAACCGAAAGCATTCAGTAGCCTCCGAATAACCGAGCGTAGCCCCCAACGCCGTTGCGCTCTCTGATCTACAGTAAGCAAGAAAACCGAAGAAAAGAACCGGACCCAGCTCCCAACTTCGTTCCAAGCACCTGCCCGTAGTCCAAGTTTCAGCAACCCTCTCACCCGCTCTAAGGAGAATCTGACACCTCAGAAGAGAAGTTAGCTGGGTCGAGACCCCAACTTCGCTACAGTATACGATTCCTTGGCGTATCCGCCACAAGGCTATATGATGAAGCTTTGTCCTTTACAACTTTGATAAGATGCATTCTTAATACAGGCAGAAAAAGGGTGTGATTTCGGAAAAGAATATTGTTCCTTGTTTTTCATACTAGATGGCAAAGGGCCCCAAAGGCAAATCGGGCAATGCAATGAGAGAAATCATTGCCGGAGATGTGTTTGGAGGCCCATTGAAGATTATCCATCCACGATCCATTTTGCCAGGAAAGATTACACTTTGCAGCCCAAAAACTAGCAAGACTAGCTGTAACATGGCATCCAAAAAACAAGTGGTCAATAGAGTCAGGTCTATAGTTGCAGAAAGCACACAAGCCATCAGAAATCCTACCAAAAGAAAGCAACATGACCTGGGTAGGTAATCGATTTCTAGTGATGAGCCATAGATGAAAACGATATCTAGGTGAAAGCGCCTTATTCCATACAGAAGAAGACCAAGGAACCACATTCTTCCTCACCCGAATTGCTTCCCACGCCGAAGCAGTAGAGAAATTCCCTAAATGGTGCTCCCGCCAACAAAAGCAATCCGGTTGTTGCGAGAGTACTAGGATAAAGAAGTTCCATGACTCCAAAGCAGCTTTGGTATCTTGGCCTTGGGTAGTGAAGAGATTTGCAACCATGGCTTGCCTGGAGAGGCCCAAACGATAGATAATAGAGTTTGAGTAAAAGGCGTTTAATGGACCTCGAGGGTGCCAAGGATCAAACCAAAGGGACACCAAGTGCCCATCACCCACCCGCCAATTGAATTTCTTCATATAATCCTTCCTAAGAAGGAGAATTTTTTTCCAAGCCCACGAACAAAAGGTTGGCTTTTTAAGAACCCAAAAATTCCTATTTTTCAGGTAAGTAGCATGTATCCATTTGCACCAAAGGGATTCTTTATCAATGAAGAGAATTCATATGTGTTTAAGCATCGTAGCTGTGTTGCAATCCCGGAGTCTGTGGATGCCAATTCCACCTTCATTTTTGGGTAAGCAAACATCCTCCCAAGCCACTTTTGCACCCCAACTTCCAAGATTAGGGCCTTTCCATAAAAATTGACAGAATATTTGTTCAATGTGGTCTATTACAGCTCTAGGCAGCATAAAAATACCAGACCAATAGACTTGAATAGAGTGAAGGACCGACCTGATAAGCTGAAGGCGTCCCGTGAACGATAAAAAATGCTGTGTCCAAGCTTGAACTCTCGCCGTAATGAGGTTGATGAGAGCATTGCAATATGCCTTACTAAGTCACGAAGAGATAATGGGAACAACAAGATAGCGGACCGGTAACAAACCTTCCTGGAAATCGAGAGTTCGAAGGATTTGAGCACGAGAATCAGTTGTACCTCCCGCTAGGAAGACTTCACTTTTGTTAAAATTGGGTTTCAATCCACTCCAGGATGAGAACATTTGAAGGTCATCCTTGAAAAGCGAAACTAAAGTCAAGTTTCCTTCACTAAACAAGAACACATCGTTCGCAAAAAAGAGATGGGAGAGACCAGAAGATTTACACCTCCAAAAGAATTTGAAATCCGGTCTTTTAGATTGAATATATAAGAGCCCGGAAAATACCTCCATAGCCAAGTTGAATAGGTATGGAGACAACGGATCCCTTTGGCGTAAACCACGTCTGCTAGCGAAAAAACCACGAAGCTCCCCATTGATGGAAATGGAAAACTTTGGAGTGCGGACACAAGTCATGATAAGCCTTACCAAATGGTTGGGAAAGCCAAATGCAAGCAGAGTTCGTTCCAGAAAATCCCAATCAATAGAATCATAGGCTTTTTGAAAATCAACATTGATAGCACACTTAGGCAAGTAAGGATCTAGGTGGAAGCCACTAAAAAGTTCTTGTACCAACAAGACATTATCACTGATATGCCGGCCTTTGACAAAGGCATTTTGAGACGGATTGATGATGCCTGGGAGAACAACCGCAACTCTATTCGCAATGAGCTTGGTAATACACTTGTAAATTGTATTACAACACGCAATGGGTCTATAGTCCGCAATCGAAGATGCATTATGAATCTTGGGCACAAGAGCTATAATAGTATTATTTATCTCACGCAGGAGATTTCCAGAAACAAAGAACTCCTTGATTGCTTACATAACCAAGGGACCTACCAAATCCCAGCTGTGCTTAAAAAATTCAGCATTGAATCCATCCGGGCCAAGGGCTTTACCAGAAGCTAACGAGAAGAGAGTATCCCGAATTTCCAAATCAAAGACCGGATGAGCAAGGTGGCAGCCATCTCAGCGCATCTTTTTTAAGAAACAATAAATAAATAAAAAAGTCATGTTACCTCTTTCTGTGGGCCAAATCGGATGGAACTATTGAAGGAAGTGGATTGCACCAAAATTCGATTATACTTTTTCAAAGTTTTAGGACTTGATTATATTTTGAGGACAAATTTTGGGACTTTTTGTACACTTATAAAAAAAGAAAAAGAAGAAGAAGATAAAACCTTACATAATCATGACTGAAGATTAAATTTGTGAATAAATGCGAATCATTGCATTTTGTATATTCATTTTGGGAGCTTTACTCTCCCAATCTTATGACTAGGTGATTTTCTCTTCACTCTAAGGGTGTGTTTGTTTTATAGAAAGTATTTTCTAGAAAACATTTTTCATATTTTTTGGCGTTTGGTTTACTTAGAAAAATAAGTCAACAGCAAATGTTTTCCTACTAAAGCATTAATTCAAGAAAATGACTTCCCATTTGAAAGTAATGTAAAATGTTTTCCCAAATATTTTCTTAATCTTTGGGTACTTGATTAATAAAATTTTTATTCTTATAAAAATAATTTTTTAAAAGTCCATTTTTAATTATATTTTATTTTTAAAACAAATTTTAAAATATTTTTCTTTTCTTTTTTCTTTTTTTTTTTCTTCTTTTTCATTTTTTATTTTCTTCTTTTCTCTTTTCTTTCTTTTCATTTCTCTTTCTTCATCCATCATCTACGTGCCTTGACGACGGTCGGCGGTGCAATGACTGGCCATGACGTGGGTTGGTGAATTTGAGGCTTAGCCGATCCAAGTGAGCTCTAGGCGGCCGAGGTAGTTGAGCTCAAGGCGTGCCAAATCCAAGCGAGCTCATGGCTCACCCGGCCACAATCACAACCAAGCTTGTTGTCGATGGTCGGTCACGATGGAGGAAGTGGGAAAAAGAAAAAGAAAGAAAGAAAGAAAAAAGAGAAAAATAAAAAAATAATTAAAAATTCGATTTTTTTAAAAAGAAAAGAAAAAAATAAAAAAGAGAAAAAGTAAAATAAATTAAAAATTGATTTTAAAAAAATAAAAAATGATTAAAATTTTGAATTTTTTTCCTAAAATAAAGTCATGAAATGGAAATAATTTTCCAATAATGAGGCCCAAATATTCAAAAATGTTTTTGATCCTACATCACTAAATAAAAGAAAACCAATCATATTCCTAAAAAAATGAATGCCTTTTCCTTTATCATTGAGTTTTCCAGAAAACAAATGCACCATAATTCTATATTTTGGGTTTTAATGAATAAGTACTTTACCTCAAGTTTCAATGATATTCACTGCAGTCTTGATGTCAAATCTAGGCTCATTCAATGTGTTTTAATTAAAAGAATCGTAATTCTAGATTTTGGAGTTTTAGAATAAGTATTTCGCCTCTAGTTTCAATGGTATTCACGACAATTTTAAGTGTCAAATATATGCTCATTCAACATGTTTTAGTTAAAAGTTTTGGTTCATCGCATTAGCTACAAGGCTCATTGTCACAGGCGTCAGAAGGTTCTTCAACATATTTATGTTCTCTCCATACAATAATGTTGTTGGGGACGTCGAACCTAGACGCACGCTGTCAAAGTTAAAGACATAGCCCGGGGTGATTGGGTCAAGAGTGGGTAGGGTTTAGATCTAGACCCTGTACTTGCCCTGTTATAACTGGCTCTCTTTTTTTGGACCCTGTACCCGACCTTGTTTGCATTTGACCCTGTTCCCGACCAATCCTATTTTTCCGGTCCGAGAACAAGGTTAACCCTGTTTATATTGAAACTTGTTTTGTATAAAAATTGCCGTACAACACTCATATGTAAGATAAAGCGTTTAACACTCATATGTAAGCTAAAACGTTTACAATCTCGATCAGCATAAGCACATCCACCGTTGTAGCAAATAATTTTTACCTCATAACATCACCAGAAAAGGAAAAGAAAAGGAGTATTCCATCACATCACAGTGCTCTATCAATAGATATCCACCATCCCTTTACTATTACATATCTTGACCAACTGCTCACAAATATGACCCACCTTGTTTTTCCGGTCCGAGAACAGGGTTAACCTTGTTTATATTGAAACCTATTTTGTATAAAAATTGCTGTAAAACACTCATATGTAAGATAAAACGTTTACAATCTCGATCAGCATAAGCACATCCACTATTATAGCAAATAATTTGTACCTCATAACATCACCAGAAAATGAAAAGAAAATGAGTATTCTATCACATCACAGTGCTCTGTCAATAGATATCTACCATCCCTTTACTATTACATATCTTGACCAACTTTATTGACACCCACCATCCCTTTACTATTACATATCTTGACCAATTGCTCACAAAATTGACGAGTCATATTTCTATTCCACCTCAAGAAGTTTACGCACATCCAGGTATCCACTCTACCTCCATTGAAAATGAAATTCCTTCCTTATCAGGTAGGATTAACGAATACTGTGACAGCAACAAGTTAGCAAAACCAGCTTAAAAATTGTTGTATAATCTATCGATGAAACTTGAAAGGTAAATGATTTACACACCATAACAGTTTCATAATCAATACAAAATCAATCGGTGAAACGTGAAAGGCAACGCAACCATTTTAAAACTGGAATCCATTGGTGAAACCGGAAAAGTAAAATATTTAAGAATGAGAAAGCGACTATTATCGCTCATTCGTATAACTAATCAATGAAGCTAATGATTTCTAATTACCAAACATCACCGACTGGCGGCAAGCGGACCAGAAGTACCGTCAGGGTCGTCGCGTGGTGAGGACAGGGACAGCGGCGAAGCTGGGCTGTCGGCGGTAGGGGCATCGCTTGGGAGTAGGCTCAGAGTATATCTGTTGGGTGTCGAAGCAGATCTGTCGAGCGTCGAGTAGAGGAGGACCCAACAGCAATGGCAGCAGCAGCTTCGTAGGGGAGGGCAGCGTAGGCGAGGCGCTACAGCAGGGGGCTCGGCGAGACGCGGTGACGTCGGGTTGACGCGGATCAGCACAGCAGCCGCTTCGACGGACTGCTGGTATCGCGGCTGGTGAGGGCGGCAAGGATCAACGCGGCTTCAGCAAGCGTCAGCGAGGGGGCTAGGCCAGATCGCGAGCAGAGCAGGGGGCGTCGTTCGGGCGGCAGTAGATCGGCAGCAGGGGAGCTCGGGAAACAGCGTGCGGTGAGAACAGGATTGGCAGAGGGTTACTGTGGGTTGCTCGAAGATGCAACAAGGTAGGCTTCGGACGCGAGATCTACGGCTTAGGGGCGTCGGCGAGGCAATAGCAATAGGTGGAACGGTGAGATTGAACGGAGGCAGCGCCGGCGCTCAGGTGCGAGCTTGGCGAGGGTCAACATCTTTGCAGGCAAAACCAATGGAGTGGAGCTTCAGATGACCGGCGGAACAGCGGCGGTGGTGTGAGTGCGAGGGGTGCAACGAGAGTGGTAAAGGCAGTGTCAACTTCGTGATTTCGGGAGGGGAGCTCGGAGCAAGGCTGGCGAGCTGCCAAGAACCAGGTTGACAGAGGCAGCGTCACGATTTCGAGGGGCCACGTCGGGATCTCACTAGCTGCAGGTGTCGTGGGAGGAAGGCAACGGTGGGCGAGCAAAACCAGGATCGGCAGACGGGCGAAGGTCGCGAGCTCGGGGAAGTCTGCCGTCTACGGGTGTTAGAGCCTGACCCTGAGAGGTAAAGATAGAAAATAGAAACAGATTAGGGTTTTGCATTTTGGTCTTTTTGGGGGTGGCTTACAAATCGGTTCCCAAACCGGTCCGGTCAATCCGGTTCCCAAGTGGGTAATCCCTCAGAACTGGTTCCCGGACCGGTTTAAATAGGATCTAAGTTTTGGGAATCGGTTCCTGGACCGGTTTCAACCGGAACCGATTCCCGATCCTATTTTCGGGTGGGCCGATCCGGGAACCGGATGGACCCGGTCCGGTTGCACACCCCTAGACGTAACTATAGAAGGAGATCTTGACGTGTGTTTATCATTGATGATAATGATGTGTGATTCAGTAATTTGCCGCTGATCATTTCACTTAGATGCAGTCACTAATCTATCCTTAAAGGACAATTCTTTGAATATTTTTACCAACCGTGCTTTGATGATATGCCTTAATATCTAGTTTTTAGTTTATTTTGGATTTTTATGGGCTTTTCTTATTATTGTGATTTTTGAGATTTGTTTTCAAGTATCATTTCGGTAATGAATGGAAATTTCTTTTGACCAACAAAAGAAGTGGTAATAGTAAAATTCGTCCTTCAACTAGAACTAGACACTTGGCCAAGTAAGAAGCCTCAACAGATAAAGAAGCATAGTATTCCCACATCTTCGTTTTCCTAATTTAGAAATTTGCGACCTCTTATTCAGCCACAGTCAATTGAATGCGTTTCAAAGACTCGATCAAAATTTTTAGAGGTAGGCGGAGTCTGGAATCGCAGTTAATGCCGGCATTTTTTCATCCTTACCAAAAAAAAGAAAAGAATCTGAGAGTAAAGAACACCGGAGTGCCATAACTTGACACGGGGGACACTTAAGTGCCATAACTTTTTTCGGTACACTTAAGTGCCACTTTTTTTTTCAAATGAAACACTTAAGTGTCAATATCGGAGTAAAATGGAACACTTAAGTGCCACTCCGTCGAAAATCCGGCCAAACGCAATTTTCAGGCGATGGAGGTCCAAACGGCGTCGTTTTTGCATGCCGACATGGCAAAAAAATGCAAAAACGACGCCGTTTCGTGTCCGACGTGTAAAAATAATAAAAATAATAAAATTAAATTAAAACTTAATTTTAAATAAAAATACTCTAAAAATTAAAATTTTTTTAAAAAAAAAAAAGGTGGGGACGAAGGGGCGGGCGGGCGAGGGCCGAGCCCTCGCCGCCGCCGCCCCGCCGTCGCCGGAAGGGCCGGCGACGGAGGGGGAGGGTCGGCCGGGGTCGCCGGCCTCGGCCGACGGGCGGCGAGGGCCGCGAGCCCTCGCCGGATCGCGGTGAGGGCCCGCGAGCCTCGCCAGATCCGGCGAGGGTCGCGAGCCCTCGCCGCGATCCGGCGAGGGCTGCGGGCCCTCGCGCCCCCACCACCGCCGGGAAGGGCCGGCGACGGAGGGGGAGGGTCGGCCGAGGCTGCCGGCCCCGGCCGACCGGCGGCGAGGGCCGCGAGCCCTTGTCGGATCACGGCGAGGGCTCGCGGCCCTCACCAGATCCGGGCGAGGGCTCGCCGGCCCTCGCCGCGATCCGACGAGGGCTCGCGGCCCTCGCGCGATCCGACGAGGGCTCGCGGCCTCGCCGCCGGCCGGCCGGGGGCCGGCGACCTCGGCCGACCCCCCCCTCCGTCGCCGGCCCTTCCCGGCGACGGCGGGGAGGCGGCGGCGACGAGGTTTCAGCCCTCAGCCCGCCCGCCCCCTTCCCCTTTTTTTTTTTTTTTTTTTTTTTTTTTTTTTTTTTTTTAAATTTTAGAGTATTTTTAATTAAATTAAGTTTTAATTTAATTTAATTAATTTTTTATTATGTAAACGGCGTCGTTTCTGCTGAGTCAGGGCCGCGACTCAGCTCTCCGGCGAGCCACGCAAGCATTAAAAAATAATAAACACGTGCCACGTAGGATTCCGGCAAGGTCGCCGGGAGGTGGCACTTAAGTGTCCCTTTTGAAAAAAAGTGGCACTTAAGTGTACCGAAAAAAGTTATGGCACTTAAGTGTCCCCCCGTGCCAAGTTATGGTACTCCAAGTGTCCCAAACTCAGAATCTGACTCAAAAAAGAAGTGTGAAAACGTTGAAATCGAAAGCATACGGTGTTGTTAAATGTACCGAGTTCTGCTGAAGAAGGAAGAACATTTGACATCGAATGCACCGATTCTATCTGCAAATTCAACCACATACGCGAAGTTGAAGATATATAGACATCATGTCTCATGTTCTTGATATCACGTTTTTTTTTGGTAAAGTTAAATTAATTTTTTTTTGGTAAAGTTCTTGATTTCTTGATATCACGTTTAGGTTTATATATGGGAAAAAAGGTCGAATCAAGCCATCTTCTTTCCCCAACAACTAGACATATTGCTGATAAATGCTCTTCCTAAACGTCAGCTGCAATTTGGCCTAGAAACGCTTACAGTTCTTGCAAACCAGCTGCTTTATAAGCGTCGAGGATCAGCAAGGAATGAACTTCTTTTGCAGCACTTTTTCCATCCTGTTTTGCCCGATTGCTCTTTCCTTAAGACGACTGGCGACATGCGTTCCGGGAGCATGGGATTATCAAGCAAGACTTGGGAGACTTAATGTGGGGAATTAACTTTCCATTGTCACAAATTATGTCAATTGATCCGGATCTAGAGCTGCTGTTTAATTATATAACGAAGGGCCTATTACCATAATGGCGAACTGAAAAAGAACTAACCACCAGGACTTTAGGAATGATCCGCCCAAATTGTGTTGAATGAGCATGTTCTATTAACTCCAGTGCGGATAAGAATTTCAAAGCTGCATCTTCAGAAGGAGAGACCGAGCCGCCTGTACGACTACTGCCGGTCACAGACTATTTGAGCCTACTGCTCTGTTTGGCACACGACTGGTCGGCTATAAACGTTTTATTAAGACAGCAAATTGTCAAAGTCATAATTCAAACCATATTTTTCACGCACACAAGCCCTTCGCAGATCGAGCTCAGAAACATCCACCCAGAACATAAAAAAAGGCGAAAACTGCTTCAAACGAGTCATAGAAAACGAAACAACTAAGAAGTAACTTTCAGGCTTTATAACAGACTTCACCATCGCAGACTTCTCCGGCTTCTCCTCCTTCCTTTGCCTCCTCCTCAGCTGCTTTACCGTCTTCTTCATCTCCTTCTTCATCTGGCTTGTTCCTAGTCAACTTCTCCTCCAACTTCTTGAGATGTTCCGCGGTAAAAGGATAAGCATCAGCCCCGTGCTCCGATATAAGATCCCTTGCTTCTTTAGTCACTGTCTTGCCCGTTGGGCCAATGGCTATGAGTGTGGGGATCCCCCGGACCTCAAATTTGAGACTCAGGGATTTCTTCCTCTCGTCACCAAAGGGGAGTGCCAGCCACGGCATCTGAGCAAAATAATCGTCGAAGGCTGATTGGTCCTTGTCACTGGAGAGGAAGATCACCTCAAAGGCATCGTCTGTGGCCTTGATCTTTTCATATGCCTCCGTAAGCACCGGAAGGAATGCTCGGCAAGGAGGGCACCAGTGGGCCGAGAAGTAAAGGAGGACAGTCTTCCCTACCAAGTCCGATACCGGAATCTGCAATCGAAGTTGATGTACAACCTTTCAGATGAACCACCAATCGATGGACAAGGCACGTCAAAACTGCATATATGTAAAGGATTTTCCTAGCTATAGACCTGGTTTCAATCCTTTCCTCAGCTCAAGTAACCTGAGGGATGATGATAATCGGGGCCTCATTGCAGACATTAAAATTTCCAAGTCATTAGCCTCTAGGTGAAATAAAAACTTACCTTGGTTCCATCCTTTCCAATGATGAAATCCAGATCCCCTGAAACCAAGATTGACTCCAAGGTCTGAGATTCTTCCCTTTTCTTCTCTATCTCTGCGAGCTCCGCAAACTTTTCCGGAGTGAATGGGTAAGCTGCAACGCCATGCTCTTTGACGGTTTCAGCAACGTTGGAATGGACAGTCTTCCCATCCTGACCGATTATGACCAGAGTGGGTAGGGTCGACAGCTTAAAAACCAAACCAACTTCTCACTATTCTTGTCTTTCAATGGTAATGAAAACCATGGCAAGCTTCCAAAGGATTGGTTGAATGATGCTTCGTCAGCATCGAGAGGTATCTGAACGATCTCAAAACTCTCTCCTTCGGCCTTCAATTTCTCATAAACCTCGAGTAACTTTGGCACGAAATCAACGCATGACTCGTCCGTGGACAACGAGAAGTACAGACCCACAGTTTTCCCTTCAAGCTCAGTAACAGGAACCTAGTTTGGCCACATAACTAGATTAGTAAAAAGAGGATGGACAACCGAATGGTAAGCACACACGCGGCCATCAGTTTCAAATGCATCGAAGATCTTTTAAGGTTTACCTTCTTCCCATCGGACGAAACTACAAAGTCACGAGATCCATGGACCAAAAGAGAGGACAGTGATTGATTTCTCTTAGCAGCCTCTTCCTGCTCATGCAACTCTTCGATACGCTCCGGAGTGAAAGGGTGAGCTTCCACTCCATGCTGGAGGACGATCTGGACTCCGCTATTCGTCACGACTGTACCGGTGCTGTCGAGAATCACAAGGTGGGGGATTCCCCTAACCCTAAACAATTTATCCAAGGTGTCGCGCTTCTCCGCGTCGGTGAACGGGATTGCGAGCCATGGCATCTTGGAAAAGTATTCAGTGAAGGACTCTTCATCCTTGTCTGCGGAAACGAAAATGATCTCCAGGTCACCTTTTGGGGAAAGTTCGTCGTACACCTCCGCCAGAAACGGGGTGAAGCGTTGGCACGGACGACACCACGACGCGGACAAGTATAAGGCGATCTTCTTCCCCTTCAGGCTATTGACCTTAACCTGACATAGGACAGAAGATTCCTCATTTGAGCTCTTTCATACAGCAATCAGCAAGGAAAGTACACTAGATCAATTGACCACCATGCAAAATCCGGTAGAATTACGAAAAAGTCCTAAACCTATTCGAATTGTGTCAATTCAATCCTAAACCTTTTATAATTATGTTAATTTAGTCTATTCGGTCAATTTGGTCAGTAATTGTTGACATGAATAATTTTTAATAATAATTTATGTTTTTCAAATCTTTTTATTTTTGCTTTTCTTTTTTTCTCTTCTTTCTCATTTTCCTTTATTCCAAAGAGGGTTGCGAGCCTCATCTAACCTTACCTAGATATGGTGAGGCCAGCCTCACCATTGCCTTGCTGACGGCAGCCTCGCCCAAAGTCCTAGGCAAAGGCGACCATGGCCTTGTTAATTGCGGGCGAGCCTCACTAAAACCTTCCCGTCTACTATGGGGGAAGAAAAGAAGCAAAAGGGGAAGAGAAAAAAAAAGAAAAACAAAAGGAAAAATAAAAATAAATTCAGAAAAAAAATTGTTAAAAAATGTTCACATCAATGTTAGCCGGACAATTGGTATTGGCCAACAAAAATTTATCAGATGAACTGAATTGATATAATCGTAAAACGTTTAGAATTGAATTGGAAAAAAAAAATTATGACTGAATTGATACAATTGCAATAAATTTATGACTAGTCTAGTAATTTTTTTTTTTTTTTTCACAAAATCCCGAAATTGCTCAAGATACATCCGATCCGACTAGAGAAGCACCAACCAATAATCAGATCCCAATTCGAAATTCAAAAGCCGATCACCAGAACGACGATTTCTCGCACGAAAACAGGTAGTTACCGGCACAACCCACGCGAAGGCCACAGAGAATTTCAACGAGGACGCCAACCCACGATTCTTTTTTTTTTTGTCTCCTTTTCCGAAAGAGCAAAAGTGAAAGAAGAGAACCGAGTATTACCTGATCGCCGTTGTTCCGGATGAGGAAGTCCCTATCCGGAGAAGACAAGAGGGACTGAACATCGTGAGAAGCTGCGTCTCCGACAGCACCCGCCATTCTCTCTCGCTCGACTCTCGTGATTTTGGTGTTGCTGCCGAGCGTTTCGCGTGGAGATATATATATCCAAGATAGATAGAGATACCACGCAAATAGTTTTCTTGGTAATCATTTAAGGGATGATGACATGGATGGTCCTTGAATTTTAGTCTAACATGCAATGTGATCATTGAATTTTTTTATTTATTCAATGTGGTTGTTAAATTTAAGCTTAATATTCAATGTGATCATTAAATTTTTAATATGTTCAATATGGTTCATAAAATTTTTCTATATGTTTAATGAAAGTGATAATATCGAACAATTTTTTTTTTTTTGGTAAGATATAATATCGAACATTTTCATATAATCAAAAGACTAAATTAAACATGTATCAAAAGTTTATGAACTATGTTGAATAAATTAAAAGTTTAGGGATGATGTTGTATATTATGTTAAAATTCATATACCACATTATATGTTGAGCCAAAGTTTATAAATCATTTGTATTATCTTTCCTTGCTATAATGATCATTGACTATTTGATTATTTTTTTTCCATATTCCATCTTCCTTTTTTGGGCCTGCGGATGCTTCTTTCCTTTTGGGACATTCGGGGGCGCGAGGAAGGCAATCTCAAGAAATGAAACTAGCTCCGACGTAGGATAGGAAAGATGAGGATGCCTCCGAAACGTCAGCAAATCCACGTCTTCATTTTTTTTCCTAATTCACATGGTTTAATATTAAATTCAAATTCTTTTTTGTTTTTTTGGTCGAAGTAAATTCAAATTCATCATGCATGTCGTTTAGCTGCTTAGGGACGCGGGGAACAGACGCCGATGGCCGGACACGGCAGCAAATCCATGTCTTTATCTTCTCATTTTATCTACTATTTGACCCCAAGAAGTCCGCGTGTTTAGTCTTGAAAAATTAAAGCTTCACAAAATCTCTTTTTTTTTTTAACCCTCTCAATTTTTGTATAAGTTAGATTTTAAATCTTTTAAGAGATAAATTGCATTTTTGCCTTTTTATTAGCACATAGGTCGGTGTTAAGTGAGAAATTAAAGGTATGATTGATTAGGTCATTTTTTAATTATAAGTTGGATTTTAAAATTTTTAAGAATTTCAGTTTTAGCCCTTAAATTTTTGGTCGGTTGCCAAAAAAAAAAATTTGATGCACCTTCTTGACCCTAGTCCAAATAAATGATAAATTAGGGTATGAAAAAATGGCAAAAATGTCGCGATTAATCTATCTAATCAAGAGAAAAATCATAAACAAGAAAAAGATGAATACGAATTCACTGAGTTGAGTTGATATGGTAAATTAATGGAAAGAGTTACTCCAAATGATAATAGAAAAATTAGAAATTCTATGAAATCAGAAGTTGGCAATAAATAGGAGGATAAGACTTGATTTCTTTGCTTAGAAGCGCCGACCAACCCAAATTTGACCACCAACGACGATTCCCTTTCTCTTGCTCTCTCGTGGCACCTTGGAGCTCCACTAAACTATTTACCCTTTTCTTCTGTTTTTTTTTTCGATTAACAATAATTATGATCAACGAAATGTCCATGTCAAACGGATAAATCTCGTAGGTTTTTCCTAAGCAAAACTGCAATTAATGTCATGTTTAATTTATCCTCTTAGGTGGCAACACTATCAATTGTCTAGTAGCGTTTACAATAGTAAAATTACCCAATTAACTCTAAACCTATTATATAAATGTCAATTCAACTCTAGACTTTTAATTTTCCCAAACTTTTGCATAAAAATTGGCCACAAGTAATGAATTAACACTATCAGAATGTTTGGAACCGAATCAGCATTCACACAACAAGTTTAAGATTGATGGACGGTCATAAGCGGGATGCTAATTATTTCTTTTTCCTAGTATTTCTTTTGGGCGTATTGTGCAAAACTTAATGGCCAAGAATGTGTAAGGTAGCCAAAAGAAGCAAAGAAATAAGAAAACATTAAGGAAATAATGGGGTTGGATCTCTCCTTTTTGGGATGCACGCTCCTTGGTCAAAGACCAAGTTGCATTGAGCTATTCGGGTGAGGAAGACTCCATCCATTGTAATGTGCAAAGATATCCAATGGATGACCAAAAACTTGATGAAAGAGAGACCTTTGAAACCACGTTCTTTTTCCGACCAAAAAAAAAAAAAAAAAAAAAAAAAAAACCACGTTCTTATCACTCGGCTTTTCACTTTTCTCTTAATTGTTTAATTTAAGAAAAAATGACACAAATAATATGTAAATATTGACACAAATGATATACGAATTTTGATTCAATGTATAATATTGTCTTTAGGCTTTTAATTTATTTAATATGATCCATAAACTATTAGTAAATGTTCAATATAATCTCTTTATTTGCTTAAACGATAAATCGGCATTCTTTTGATGACGTGGATTATTGTATGTTGAGGTGGATTTTTAGAAATAATGAGTAAACTTGTCCACTCTTTTACCCATCTACTTTAGACAAAGAAAAGAAATTAGGCATTGACATATCCATTGTTAATTGATGACATGGATTGTTATATCCTGATCAAAGAGGAATACCTTACATAAATAAGATACATATAATTTCTTTTTGTAGACCATAATTCAAACCTAACGGATTAAAGTCCATATTAGAGATTTTGTTAACTTGAATTAACAAAATGACGACATTCTAGTAACTAGATTGAACATTTACCAATAATTTAATAACCATATTAAATAAATTAAAATTTTAATTAGTACATTACACATTGGATCTAAATACATGAATTATTTATGCCATTGTCCATTTAAATTATTGTATTCAAGTACATAAATACCTGTATTTTTTTTATTTTTTATTTTCAATTTAAGTCATTTTCATTTGGAGAGAGGTCAGAAAGGGCATTCTGTTTCATTTATAATCGTCGACCTAGTGAAGTACAAGTAAGCGAGGGACTTCCAATTTCCAAGGAGCTTTCATCATACCTGGATTTTAGACAATATAACCAATTAACGTTTTTTGGAGGTTTTTTTTTTTTTTTTTTTTTTAGTTAGTCCTACTCTATTCTTAGGGTCCGTTCGTTTCGCAAAAAATGGGCCATCTCCGGAAAATATTTTCCCAGAAGTCATTTTCCAGGAAAATGACAATATTTTTTTATGTTCGACTAAAACCTGAAAGTGTTTCGGAAAATATTTTTCGGTGTTCAATAAGGAAAATATTTTCCGCTAACACCGAAAAACATTTTCCGCTCACCAAATGGATGAGCGTGAGTGCCATGCTCGAGGCTCGCTAGATCGACGAGCGCGAGTTTAAAATCGATGAGTTTGAGGTTCACCTGGTTTGACGACTAGCCAAGAAAGAAGAAGATAGGAAACAAATAAAAAAAGAAAAAAGGAAAAGAAAAAAGAAAAGAAAAGAAAAAGGAAATTAAAAATAATTCAAATTAAAAAAGATGAAGAAAACTAAAAAATAATTCGAATAAAAAAGAAGAAGAAGAAATGAGAGAAGAAAGTGAAGATTTATATAGGTGTGAGGTAAGAGAGATCAAGTGAGGAAAATGTTTTCCACTTTTCAAAAGTAGAAAACATTTTCCCTTACTTTAGAAGACTTTTTTCCTTGGATGGAAAACATTTTCCCCAAGGAATTCATTTTCCATGAAACGAACACCGGAAAATCCGGAAAACATTTTCCCGGAAATTATTTTCCACGAAACGAACGGAGCCTTACTTTAACATTCACTCTCAGATTTTTACCCCGCCTCTTGCAACGCGTGGGAGTCGAAACTTACTCCTGAAATTTACTTGTCCTCATCCCAACCCCCCTAAGGAGGTGGGGGTTCAAACCCCTCATTTTCCCATTCCATGTTGAAATGATGGCCACTGGGACAAATCCCAGTGGTTGTTTTTTGGAGGTTGGACCCACCGATTTTCTTAACCCATTATCACTAATCCCCACCATATCTCAGGAGACTACAGATCAGAACAAACAAAATATATGCTAGAAATGAAATAATATTTCCTCACACTTTGCTTAATTGTTTTACAACTTTACCATCCTTCTAAATTTGATAGGTTAATTCAATTTTTATTAGATGTTTTTATATCGTTGTACTGAGTATTGATCTCTAACAAAATGGTTTGCTTTGTCGCCAATTTAGGTACAATATTAATCGAATTATGAGATTTTACCAAAATTAAAAGTAAAATCTCATGCAATGATTATTAAGTGTTAAAATTGTGATGGAATCATGCTTTTAGATGTAGAAGCAATAAATGCAAATCATTTTTTGTATGTTAATTCTAGTAAAATCTTTTGCGCTTCAAGAAATGTAAGTATAATTTGCCACTCAACTTGAACTAGATAGATGGCCTAGTGAAAAACTTGAACCGGATAGAGAAGTATAGCATCCCCATAGCTTCATTTTCTTGATTAAAAGCTTCGGGAGCTATGATTCAGCTACAATAGCAAATTGTTCTCAAATTATACTCTGAGTTAAAGCATATAATCTGAAATTTGGCTCATTCAGGTTATAATGGAAAACGAAATCTGCCCTAGACTTGCAAAGGCCTAAGTCATTGCGAAATTAAAACCAAAAGCACAAATGAACATAGGAACTTCTTTTTTGTCTACTGGAAAAACCTTGTTGCATTTCAATTCAAGTTGGTTATGTAGGAGAACATCACAAACGGTTGGGGAGGGAGGGGGTGGCTTGAGATATGGTTCAGAGCAGTTTTATTTTAGTCTCTATAACATTAGGTCAAGCTTAAATGAAGCAAAGAAGAAAGTGTGGCCTGACCTTTGTTGATAAGCAGAGTAACTTGCCTTGGCACTTGATCTGCTCCCAGAAGCGCCTGAACTAGAGTGAGGCAGTTAGACTCGACAGTTAGACTCGACAGTTACAACTCTTTTACCATTTTCCTTCTCCCACACGGTCGCAAGCTCTATTCCTTCGATTAGTTCTAGGTTTTCAGCATGCAGTGTAGATTGCACCTTCACCTCGCGGGCAGCGAACCCACTGATTAACACTCCAGCAGTGTCTCTGCACACTCCAGCGGTCGCTCCACTGGATGTTTCTGCGTTGAAGGCTCCATTGAAGTTAGTTTTAGGAAATTGCGCGTTCACTTTCAGGTCGAGTGCTATTGCACATATAATAATCGAGTGATGTGACTACTTAGGTACGGTTTGGAGGTGTCACGACATGAATCACGTCTTGTAAGGTTAATCATGTGGGACTCCAAACGTTTCATGAAATTTGGAGACTTGATTAGAATCTATCGGAAGATGAATTCGACGGAAAGAAGTGCGGATATGTGGAATCGATTCGAGCAGGTCAAGTAACATCAAAATTGCCAATTCCTCATGTGATGTTAAAGCAAATGTTGGATTGTTGATATAATTTCATGATGAATTAATTTTGTTATGTTTTCACGGGACCATTGTTTCCCAAAAGATTTCAATGATGATGTTATTGGACTCTGCTCCTGGTCCATTGCGCCACCCTCAACGTGTGTTGTGCTCGACCCGGCCCATTAATGTGGAGGGTCGGGCCATGCTGGCCCGAGGCCCGATTCTGACGTGAAATCGGAGAGTTGGTTCCCCCGGCTTGGTTTCGGAGAGAGAATCCAAATACAACCCGTCACGACATGAATACCTTCAAATGCCGACACGAATAGATATGATTTAACACGTTTTCATCATTGTCTAAATTATTTGACTTATAAAATCAAAGTATAAATTGTCAACGGATGCTAGAGCTGCCAAAATATGTGACGAGCTCATATTTTAACTATTATTTATTGCAGTGGATTGCAAATGGGTCATATCATTAGCGAAATATGGGTAAAAAATGGGTTGTAAAAAGAAAATGCACAAATGGATCTATCTTAGACCCACTTCAAACCCACGTAATAAATAGGTCTTAGGCTAAATGGGTTACTTGACAAGGTTAATTATAACTACAAACAGGTCTTTTTTTTTTTTTTTTTTGGGTAATTTTACGATTTTTATTTTTATTTTTCTTTATTTCTCATTTCTTCCTTTTCTTTTTCCTTCTCATTGGTGGCCGGCCAAGGCGACGCCCGGTCACAAGTGAGGGACAAGCTCGCTAGGGCCCATGAAACTTGAGCTTGTCGATCTAGTTAGTCTCTAGCTGGCTAACCTTGGGTGCTAGTGAGACTCAAACTCGTCAATTTGGCGAAGTTGAAGCCTTGCGGACTACTGGCGAGACTCGAGCTCACCGACCTCGAGTGAGCTCGAGCTTGCCACACCAATTTGGCGAGGACAGGCCCTCACTAACCTATAAAGAGACTTGACTCACCAAAATCGAGCGAGCTTGAGCCTCGCTGACCTGTGGCGAGGCTCGAGGTCACTTGTAGTCGATCATTGACCGCTACCGTAGTTAGCAACCAAATGAAGAAAAGAAAATATCAATTTGTAATAATTTTATTTTTATTTTTATTTTTTTAAATAAAATAAAATATCTGACCAAAAATAAAATAAAATAAAAGACCATAGTCATCTTCAACTCTTTGATTTTTATGAAAATTTTTCGTTTTATTTACTTACATCTTAATATTTTGTTATTTTACGTTTTAAATTTGATATAAAATTTTATCCAAGTAACACATTAACATAAAAAGCTTATGAGTTAAATGAGTTGGTATTTATTTTCATAGTTAGGGTTAAGTGTGGACGTGTTTTACTAATATGAGTCAGATTGAGTATGGTAGAATCAAGGTAAGGATGAGTATGGATGGTTGAATTGTATTGCAAGAAAATGGGTCAATATACATTATTCATTTTCAACCTAATACAGACTCGATTTGATACATTCATTTGACACCGTTATGGATACGAACTCACATAAATTACCCATATGATTATGACACGGTAATACGAATTGCTGACCCTATCCTTAATAATGCGTTGGACAACTTTACTCGGATTTCTCTCTCTCTCTCTCTTCGCAGTAGTTAGTATACAATAATACATTGTTGGTATGACGATAACATCCACGAAGAGTGCGAACGTTGGTCGCCCTTCTCACATTCTTAGTTATAAAAGAATCACACAACAAAGTCTGGGGCTTATATGTTGGGATTAACAATCCTTTACTTTTTCCATTGCAGGTTCTATATTTCTCCTCTTCTTTTTTATGATTTCTAGAGATACGTGCAAAGTCTCGTCAATAACTGAAGGCTCCAGAAAAAGTAAATTTCATGTTGAAATATCGAGACTAATCCCATGAGTCAGATAAGACACAAATTTAAATTCGGTGGGTTTTCCCATCTTCATTTAATTTTGTGTTAAAATCCTTATAATGTCAACGCCACTTACTTGCATAGGAACTTTCTTTTTCCAAACTTTCTTTTGTGCGTGTAACTTGTTCTCTATGATTAATATCTGCGATGTGTCATTTTTTCCATTTGACGATGCGCCTTGTACCTTTTCACATGTACCGTCAGTAAAGTTTCTAGAAAGGGTCACGTTCTCCTCCATCATTAATTTGTTAAGTATTTTTGATCGGTCATTTGTGAATATGAATATTACCCACTTTCATATTGATCAAAGTTTGGACACGAATGACGTCTATAACTTGTAATCTACTCATTAGACTCTAAAGTTGGAGGAAACTATAGCCTATTGTCAAAGGGAGCTCCTGCACTATTCTTTCTCCAAGCAAAAGGCTACGAAATTCCATGTCTCCTCGCAAAAGGAACACTTCACAAACGTCTGCAAGAGAATATCTCCGCTTCTTCCCTTCCTCAAAAAGGACAACGTGTCGCCCGTCTTTCAGCTGGGGAAAAAGATCGTATTCATATATGCTCCTCACAAGCAACCTCGTTGCTTCTTCGTCACCTGAGGCAAACCAATCTCTACAGGGCTCTACATCAAAACCAATCCCTAAACCATTCCGCTTCCTTCCCATTCCACAATCCTTAACAGCCGCAAGATGTCGCTCCAGCTACTCCAGCCGGCTCCGCCACCACCGCCGCAGACTGTCATGGTGCTCCCCGACACCTTCATTAGGCCACAGCCGTTGTCGTTGTCATCGTCGTCCCAACAACAATCTCACTCAAGCGGGTCCTTTGGGACAGTGTTCATGGTCCTCGCCGTTGTCCTTGCCGTGTCTGCCATCGCCTGCTGCTTCGGCCGGTTCTGCAACCGGCGGTCCCGCACCGATGGACCGTCGGCAAAACAAACCCGCCGGCCTCATCCAAGAGAGAATGACATTGAGTTCGGCTTCGACGGAAGGACTCGAACTGGAGCTAACCTGACGGTCGGCAACGACGGAGGGATCGACGGAAGGACTCGAACCGTAGCTAACTCGACAGCCGGCAACAACAAGGGAGGATCCCAAGCGAGCCATGATAATGATAAGGGAGGTTTAGGTGGAGGCTTTCATTTCCAGAAGAGGGCTGTAATCGATGAGCCAAAGCCTGGTGCATGATGAGGTGCATGCAGCAGTCTTCGTAAAATCCTCTACACCATGAAGATGTATGTCGATTATCGTTGCATTTTATCTCGGACACTTGTATCTATTTCGTTGTTTACCAAGCATAAAAGAGAATAAATCTCTACTCTAACATTTTCCATTAATTCCTAAATGTGTCCTTTTGGGTAATCCCAGCTTTAAGCCGTCTAAATCTATCGAGAGTTACTAAGTAACCGGTCAAGGAAATTTTGCGAGCTTTGCTAACATAACAATTCTTGGGGTACTTTGAGAATAATAGTATATTGTAAGCCATAAATTCTTGAAGAAGTGGGTCGCACAATAATTTATAATTATTTATGATTTGATTTTTTATAATTCAGAATAAACCATTATTCTCTCAATATATTAAAAATTATCACGTAATCATTTTTTACCATTTCCTATGGCTTTATGCATGATCAGTGGCTCAAAATATCGAATCATTCTACATAAAGTACATCACAAGTGCTACGGAGGGGCTCATTAACGTTAACGATTTAACATTATAAATCTAAAGTGAAGCTCCTGTGACGCCGGCGATTTAAATGCATTTCAGTGCAATGTCCCAGTCGTCGGATACTTTCGTAGTTGGTAAGCAACAGCATGGAACAGAACAAGATCCCTTGCTTGGGCAAATTCTAAGGTTCCGTCCAACAATACTGTCCAACTTGAATATGCACTGTTGTGTAAACATTTCAAGCCAGATTATTATTAAAAAGGTTAATTTATTTAAGGCAATTATTGACCGTAAAATTGGCAATATTACTATTGACTAGGGAAAATAATGACATACAAAGACAATTACTCGCTGATGGGTCTTAGAATTTATGAACAGTAAAGCAATTTTCCAATCATAAAAGTAACTTACTACGAATAGTAAAAAGAAGATTTAACGATGAATTTAGGTTATTACAATTAGGGTTGATATCCTTAAAAATCTCAAACTGATATACTTGTGACAAATTTATCCCGATTGACCATAAAAAACCTTAAACTGGTACATTTATAACAAATTTATCTTAAACTAATTTATTCAACCGCAAAAAATTTAAAACTGATAAATTTATGACAAATATACCTTTCGCTAAATTAGATTAATGCCACAAAAAATCACAAAAATTGTAAAATGCGATAAATGGAGCGTAAAATCCCAATTTGATAAACCAATCAACTGTCACGTGTAATTTAAATTGATAATTTGACAGTAAAATTTAACGAAAATTAACAAATGGTAAATTTGTCATAAGTGTATCAATTTGGGGTAAATTTGTTAAAGATATACTAGTTTGGAATTTTTGGTGGTCAAAAAAATAATTTGGGAAAAATTTGTTACAAATGTATCAGCTTAGGATTTTTAGGGTATTAACCTTTACAATTATTCATGAAAAGTTACTAAAGCTTGAATACGAAACCTTACAAGACTTTAAGCTAAATTATTACATGCAACGGATGGTTACTAACTTGTCATTTAAATTGACTTATAAAGAAAATACTATTATTAGGGATAATTACTAAAATGACTACCATAACTTACAACAATTGAGGGTGAGCACCATGTTTCAAAAACCTAGAACCCGTCAATATAAATTGCAAGCTTGGTACTGCCGATTCTATTGAAAACCGGTCCTTTGAAGGAAAAAAAAAAACACTTTTTATATGCATGAAGAATGGAGCCATTATCTCGACACGAAGAAATAACAATACAACCACTTGACCAACATTTATATTCACAATAAATTAGTGCAAAGTCGGGTTTTTTAATTATAAGAATTTGATTTTTCAGTCAAAACAAAAATCGGACCACTTTCCGGAGCGTTCCGGTTCCAAAATCGGAACCCCTATATATAACCTTGAGATATTTCACCGTGCTGCTCGTTGTGGTAAAAAGTTGTATTTCACGAACACCATATAAAGATTTCCGACCAAAAAAAACTAAAAACATTATATGAAGACCTTTACCCGACGAGCGAGAAAATCTCCACTTTGCTCCGCCAACTCTGCCCATCAAATCGACTCTCCAATGTCTGAATCGCAAGAAGCTACGCCGTCGCCGCCGCCGCCGCCGCCGCCGCCAGCGCAACAACAGCCCGACCCGGACGTCACCTATCGCATCTGGCCTCCGACGCAGCCCACCCGCGAAGCCATCGTCTCCCGCCTCGTGGAGACGCTGTCCTCTCCCTCGGCGCTCTCCGCTCGCTACGGCACCTGGCCCCCCGACGAGGCGGCGTCCGTCGCGCGGGCCATCGAGCGGGAGGCGTTCGCCTCCACCGGCGCCGCCGCCTCCGCCGACGACGACGACGCGGACGTCCTCCAGGCGTACGCCACGGCGATCGGGAGGCGCTTGCTCCACTCCGTCCAGCCGCGCGCGCGCACCGCCCCCTACCGCGGTTCCTCCCCGCTGAGGAGCCCCGAAGAGGTGGATGTCTCCGCTGGTTTGGAGTACGAGGTCGAAAAGTTTTGATCTTTTTGAGGTGGGGTGTTCTCCTTTCGGTCGCGCCTTCCCTTAGATGACAAGCTTGGAAGTTTTAGGTAGTACTGTGAAGTAGTATGTCTGATGGGAGATATCCGTTGCTGTTTTGTTGTGGATTTGTGCGTATTTTCTTTTACCCTTTGCTCGCGGAGTGTTGTTGATCTTGTGTGTGTTGTGATTGGAGTAATGTGGGCTGTCTGAAAGCCTCTCAAGTGTTGATTTTGCTATGAGAAAAGGCTCTTCTGTGTGCTAGATTGCACTTATATGTTTGGTTCTGTTCACACTTCCTGCCTACACGAATTTCTTTGGTCCCCTGTTTTGATAAAGTTTCCTACTTTAAATTTGGGCGCTTCTAAGGAACTGTTACATAGGGATCCTGTTCATTAGATCACCAGAAGAATAGATTTTTTTCGAAGTGTTCGTGAAATGCGATGCTTTGCTATGCGAATGTGTATCGTTGCTTTTCTGTGGAAAATGGGATGTGGACGTGTTTCATCACTGACGAAGGTCAAGTGGCAAGATCAAATCAAACCCCTTTTTCAACATGTTTTCTGCTTCTGCGTGGCTCATGGTTTTAAGCCCTCCAACCCCTTCACTTCATGTTTGCCCTTCTTCTTGTTCTGGGCTGGAGGTGGCTTGTTAGGTTGTGGTGACTGTCAGAACTTGAATTTGGGTTTGCACTGAAATTGCTCTAGCTTTTAAAACTGGTATACTGGTTGCCGGTGGAGGCATTTTGATGCGGTCAGTTGCGATCGTTTAAGTCGACTCATGCGCGGAGTTGTGCCTCAGGAATGGAGTTTGTTTCTCTTTTTTCCATCGAAGAACCCTCCTCTCCATGGTATTGCAAGGATGGAAGCTAGCCTTGAGTCACGGACCTCAAAGTCGAGTCCACCAATGATTCCCTCAACATCACTAGAGAAAAGCAGGACGATTCTAGGAATGCCTGCGCACAGGCTTACTCTCTGTGTGTTGTTCGGAGCTTGAGAAACTGGGCGTGTTTGATAATCCCAAATATGCAGATGTAGAGTCCCTATGATGCTTATTTTCCTTTCGGAAGAATCGATGAGCTTCGCTATAGGGCACTCTTTTCCACAAAAGTTAGTCTTTGACTCTGTTCGTCTCGTGCATTAATATCTCTCTGCACAAGCGCCGTTCGAAGATAAAAAAAATGGGGAAAGGGGTATGTTCGTGTTCTTCCTATTGGCCGCTGCACATAAATGGAATGGTGGGGCACATGAACGGACAGTTTCGATTGGGGTGTTCTTACGCGCCTCATTTAATGAACGAGTGCCGGTAGAGGACTTCGGAGTTGTCAAGCATGGAAGATCTGACATGGTAAGTGCAAAGAGAAGCTGAAGAAGATAAAGGGACGTGGGCGCGTGGGGGGTTTTCTTCATTAGTATAAACGGAGCTTGAGACACAGAGCTTTCCTGAAGCAGAACAGAGGAGCTCCCTGCGGAGGAAAAATTTACTTGTCGCTATGTTTAACTGCTTGAGTGATTATGAAATATAATGGAATTTTATGCAACTCCCCTTTTTGTAAGTTTCAATATTCAGATGAACCAGCCACCTGGGTGGCGCAGTTAGTTTTGAGCCTCTTCCCCCTCGGAGGGGTTCGAAACTCCAGCGCATCGCAGGGCGACTTACCTGGTGACTAGCACGTGTCGTCCCCAGTGGTTTACTCCCGACAAACGGCCGTGCGGGATTCCCTGGGTCACCAAAAAAAAAAAAAAAATTAAGATGAAATCACGTAAATTTGATGTCCGATGTAATTGCCCCCCTTTTGTTGGTTATTCGACTTGCTTGTCCTGCATTTTCACAACATATACAACTCCAGCATTTTGTGATGATTATGTGTGCAAGTCATTTTCTTGTTTAGATGGAACTTTGCACTGGTGTTATGGCCGGAGAGAATTACAGAAGTGGAAGCCATAGCCCGAAGAAGATGGTTCCAGAATTTCATAAGCAAGTACGTAAAGTTACACAGATGCTGGACAGCTGTTCGAAAATTTCCCTCCGCAAGCACCCACCTCTTTTCATATAATAATCGATTTGTTCTATAGTTTGTTTCCACTTATTCTCAGAAAGGAATTTCGAAACGGATAAACGAGCCAATTTTGTTTTATAACTGATTGACATCTAAAAGCTGAATCAATTGGTGCCGACGGAAAAACAAAAACGAACTCTAATATTCTATATCCTTGATCTGCTCTTGCTTGCTATTTGTTTACCGTGTCGCTAAATTGTGAACCCATTCGTCGTCCTTGAGGGAAACCAACCCCAAGTCGAGTTGGGAATCGTGGAGTGTGCAGCTGTAAATCAAGTGGGGAAATTATAGAGTGCAGGGGAGGAAAATTAAGCTTGAAAAGGACAGGCTGAGAAGCAGGAGGAGAGGTTGCAGGCGGGCATTGGCTGACAGTGTCAACAAGAGTAGTTGCAGCTGGAATTGCAAGAATGGCAGTCTGAAACCATGCTCAGAAAAGGACCGGTTAAAGCTGGGAAGTTCGGCTTGAAATGGAAGTTGAGGTGACTGGTGGTTGGTAGCTTTAAGGGGCTGCCTTGGCCAATTTGAGCATAGGGAAAAGGGCCGGGGCGGTCCATGCTGGAAAATTGCAGGAGTGAGTAGCTAAAAGAACTGAACTTCAGCAAAGGGTAAAGAGTGAAAATGCAAAGGGAAAATGAACCTGGAACCAAAGGGTGAGATAAGGTAAAAGGAAGAGACTTTGAAGGTTTTCTTCATCGCTCCTTCCTCTTAGGAAAAGATGGAGAACTCACAAGTTTCAAACTTGACTATAATTCATATGTGGTTAACGCCAAAAAAGAAAAAAAGAAACAAGAACAAGAAATTGACATCAATGTGACTTTCAAGATGAATATAGTTTTCATTACTAAAATTAATGATGCTCCGGTGATAAAAAAAAATCATATATATATATTTATAAATGTGTGATTTTCAATATAGATTATTATATAAATATATGACTCTAAATTTGTGTGACCACGAGTTTTTGGATTTAGAATCCTTATTATCCCTCTATTTTTTAATAAGCTCATCATGCGGTTGGAGGGTTATCTCTAATTTTGTTATTAATAGTTGTTCTTCTTTAAACTTTCTAAATAGAGGATTATCTTTTCTTCTATGTTATATAGGTAGTATTCTGAGTACTTAATGCTTTCATAGGAAAGGAAATTGGAAATATATGGAGGTAACTGATTCTTCTATATTTATTTAGTAATGGTAATAAATTTTCTGATCTGTTAAAACTACTTATTTGTGAAATATTTGCTATTATAGTATACGGCCCCCTGAAATTTTATATTTTTCTTTTATAAAATATTTGTGATGATAGCTAAATCAATCGGATAATATAATTTAATCTATTAAAATCAACATGAAATATGCATTACCACCTCTTATTAAATCCAGGTTGATGAGTGCAAAAAGATATAAATTTTATTTTAATTTCTCTAGTTTTATTATTATGATCATTTCTTTGTAAAATTTTGTTTATATTGCTAGTGTTTTGAATCGGTCAAATTTCTTTTGAAAATGTATACAATCCATACCTGCACTCTACTCTTGCAGATATTCTTTTAAAAATTCATCGTAATCCATGTAGTATCTAACAACTTTGAACCTCATTGTAACCCATAATGTATTCAAAATTCAAGATATAGGTAGAGACATAGTAAGGGGACCACGAAAAAGCAATGACCGGATAAAACTTGCACGGAAAATTGCCGCATGCCCCAACCTCCGACTAGGATTACCCCTTCGAGGGAAATTAATTTTTAAAAGTTGGGAACAATTTTGTGCGCTCATTGTATTTCTGAATGGATAAATAAATCCACTCTCTTGGGATTTGAATAGACTCGGTTAATATGCTTCCCGCTAATTCACGCAATCCACGCGTTTATCATCACGACTCTTGATTCTCACAGTATTACTCACGTTACCTTACCTCAAAAAGTGCGTTTAATTATATAATCGAAGCGTTTGTGTTGAATGGAATACAAAATAGCATCAATCAACGTATGATGTAATATGGAAGACAAGAACAACACAATCCATCTATGAGTTTCCTTTGTTGATAACCTAAAGACAGCGATCATTGAGGTTTGACCACTGGAAGGATCATGAAATATCTTGTAAATCTTGCAAGCCGGTTATGGATAGACTTTTGATCTATATAGGTGGATACAGTGTTGTTAGTGATTTGATGTATATATATATTGAGCAAGCAGTTTCATTTACTTAATCCAATGTTTCAGAGCCTTTCTATGGTAATGAAAGCAAGACTTGATGTGCTTCTTTAGGCAAATTTAACTATAAATTGACAGCACGTGCTATATTTGAAAATTCAACCTATAGTGATAGTAATCTTCTTCTTCCTTTGTTGTAAAATCTTTCATTATAGAAAGAGGCTTGTTTTGGGTGATTTGATAGTGTATTCCTTTTAAAAACTCGACAAAGTCAATTGGATTGCTTTACAAAAAAAGTAGAGGTAATAACACCATAAATCTTTGGACTTTCGTCCGTCTTACAATTGAGTGCTTGATTTTTTTTTTTTTTTCAATCAATTACCTTAACTTTCCAAATTTAGTTCAATGGGAGGCGTCCATCATATAAATTGACATTTCATGCGATTTTCCTAAAGCGAAGCTTACTCAGCAAAAATTAAGCTTGATTAGTGACGCGGCTTGCCTATTTTGCATATTCATGTAAGCGTTTAGTGATGAGGAGGGAGAAAGAGTGTCGACTTGGACGATTTTAGCATGTCCAATATGTCTCAGCTAACGTGGTATCATGTTAAGAGGCTACATTGAATGCCAAATTGGATAGTTTTATGGTGCTTTAACAGGGTTAGTGCTCATGCTAGCATTTTTCGTTTGCAATTTTAATGGAGGGCAAGTTGAGCGAATTTGAAAAGTGAAGATACTTGATACTGAATAAAAAAAATAAAAAAAGTTTTGATACTTGATCATACAACAAATAAAAGTTCAAGTAATTATGGTGTCATTATTTTATAAAATAAATTCAAGGGCATGCCAAGGAAAAAGTCCCACACTTCTCCATAGATACTTTATGGGAAAAGTGTTAAAAAGTTCTAAACCTATTACGTTTGTGAAAATTTAGTTTTAAACCTTTTAATTGTACCAACTTAGTGATAAATTTTTTGTCTTCATGCCAATTTAGTCCTCCTAGCTAATTTTGGCTGGATATTACTGACGTCAAAGCCAGTAGGCTTATGTGGAACCACTGGTACTGAGGGAAAATTACCAAAAAAGTCCTAAACCTATTGTAATTTTTCCAATTCAGTCCTAAACTTATTTTTTTGACTAATTGAGTCCTAAACCTTTTACAGTTATTCTAGATCAGTCCATCCGGCCAAAATTGGCCGACCGGCGCTGACGTGGCAACCGATCGGCGCCGGCGAGCATTTTTTAATATATTTTTATTTTAAATTTTTTATTAATTTTTTATTAATTTTTTCCTTTTTCCTTTTTTTTTTTTCCCTCCTTCCTCTCCCTCCCTCCTCCCTCCTCCTTCCTTTGGCTTCAGCGATCGGCCAGGTCGGTCACCGGACTGAGGGGATTCGGCGGGGCGAGGCCTCCTCGTCGGATCTGGCGAGGGCTCGCCTCGCGGGCAATTGACAGCGAGCCCCCCCTCGCGGATCTGGCGAGGGCTCGCCTCGCGGTCGCGCGGCGAGCCCTCGCTAGATTCGGCAGGGACTCACTGCTCGCTTCGCCGAAACCCTGCCGGATCTAGCAAGGGGATCCGGCGAGGGGGTGGGGGGGTCGCTGTCGCGATGGCGACCGCTGGGTCATACAACCTTCTGCAGCCCCTCAGCGGAACTACGCTTCGGCGAAGGTCTCGCCCGAAGGACCACCCGGCGGGGCAGGCGTTGTTGGGGAGGGCGTTGTTGGGCGGGCGAAGTTGGTGGCGGTGACCACGATGGAGCCGCCTGTGCACCACTTCCCCTCGTTCACACACCGGATCTCGAAACACGACCCGCAGCTCAACCCGTTGTTGAACAGCGCCGCCGTGCTCATCCCGTAGCCCCGGGCTATACAAGTTGCCGTACCCGCACGCCCGCTTGGGTAGAACAGAAATTCACAAATTATCGACACGAACCGAACCAAATCGAAACCATTTCCATAGCAAATCCGCGATGGCGAGCCCCCGCCACCCCCCGGCGGATCCCCTTGCCGAGATCCGATAGGGTTTTGGCGAAGCGAGCGGTGAGTCCCCGCCGGATCCGGCGAGGGGGCTCACCGTCGGTCCCCCGCGGGGCGAGCCCTCGCCAAATCCGGCGAGGAGGCCTCGCCCGCCCAATCCCCCTCAATCCGGCGCCGGCGCCCTGGCGGTCGCCGAGCCAAAGGAAGGAGGAGGGAGGAGGGAGGGAGAGGAAGGAGGGAAAAAAAAAAGGAAAAAGGAAAAAAATTAATAAAAATTAATAAAAAATTAATAAAAAATTTTAAAAAATAAAAATATATTAAAAAATGTTCGCTAGCGCACTGTCACCGCCACGTCAAGACCGGCCGGCCAATTTTGGCCGGATGGACTGATCTGGAATAATTGTAAAAGGTTTATGACTCAATTGGTCAAAAAAATAAGTTTAGGACTGAATTGGAAAAATTACAATAGGTTTAGGACACTTTTTGGTAATTTTCCCCTGGTTACTGACATGAATAATTTTAAATAATTTTTTGATTTTTCAATCTTGTAATTATTTTTAATGATTTTTTTCTTTCTTTTATTCTCTCAGCCACTTGCCATGGCCGATCACCAGCAAAAGGAAGAAGAAGAGGAAAAAGGAAAAAAAAAACTTGAAAATATAATAAAATAGATAAATTATTAAAATATTATTAAAAATTTGTCTACGTCAGCAATATTCGGCCAAAATTAGCTAGAATGATTGAATTGACACTAGGTCAAAAAGTTTAGAACTAAGTTGACAGTACTAATTGGTACCACTAATAGGTTTAATACTAAATTAAAACAAATGCAATAGATTTAAGACTTTTTTGACATTTTTCTTGATACTGCTCTCAACCCCGGATTCTATTTTATCATTAATTTAATCATTGATACATTTATATTTTTTCTTATTGATGACTCTCTATATTTGTATGACTTTTGGAGTGTCTATGGATATAAGCTGAAGCAGTAGGACTTTGTCTTAGCTCAATTCATGACACGAACACGGCAAGTGCAGAAGCTATTGAAAGGGTCAACAAGGATAGGAAAAAATGGGAAGAAAACAAAATGTTTTGTCATGGACATATTTTGAACACACTGTTTGATTGTTTGTATGATCAAGATGAAATCTGCTTGAGACATATGGATGCACTTGAATTCAAATACAAGGCACAAAAGCAAGGTATGAATAAATATTTGATCACCAAAAATTTTGAATCTAAACTTGTTGATACAAAACCCCTATTGGAGCAAGTTCGTAAAAGGCAAGTGCTTTTCAACAAAATTCATACCCTTAAGATTAATATTCCAGAATCCTTTCAAGTTGGAGCAATGATTGCAAAATTGCCTCCAAACTAGAAAAAATATGGAAAAAGGATGTTGCATAAGTCCAAAGGCATTAGTTTGGAACAAATTCAAAAATATTTTCTAATTGAAGAAGAGTCACATTTACATGGTAATTCTAATATGATACCAAGGTGAATGTTGTGGAGGGTGATGGATTTTAATCCAAAAACCACCAAAACTTGAAAGTTAAGAAAGGGCAAAAATTTAAGAAGACATAGAAGGAGAAAAATTGTGGCTTATTTGTGGCAAAGTGGAACACTATGCAAAAGAGTGCATGCACCACAAGAACACATCCAATGACAAGAACAAGTCAACGGTGAAGGCAGATGCTTAATATGGTTGAAGAGAATTTCGTGGCCATGATTACAACCATGTTTTCAAACATGAATATTTCTTGGAAAAATTAATGATTCTATGGCCATGAGTTTTGAAATCAATGTTACTTCCATTGAATCTGGTTGGTGGTTAAAATTTGATGCAATAGTCCATGTACGCAAGGACCAATCAATGTTTAAGCATTTTGAAGATGCTATTGATGCAAAATTTTGAAAAGGTCTAGATGGGAAATAATACAATTGCAAAGGTTGGTAGCAGAGGCACGATGGAGACAGATTTTACTTCTAGAAAGAAGGTTACCCTTCTTAATGTGTTACTTGAGCCCAAAATTAGGAAGAACTTAATTTTTGTTGGTTTACTTTGTAAAGGGGATTTTGGTTTTGGTTTGAATATGAGAAAATTATCTTGTCAAAGAATGAGCTATCTTTTGGAATGAGTTATACTAGTGATGGAATGTATCAACTGAGTGATGATGATGATGATGATGATGATTGATGATGATGATGATGATGATGATAAGGCTAAAATAGAAAATCAATTAGAAAAGAAAATTAAAGTTCAATGTTCATAGGTGGAGAATACTTCTTAAATAATTTTTCATCTTGTTTGGGAAGAACATGGTATTATTCATCAAGTTTCAGCATCATACACTCCACAACTAAATGGTTTGGCTAAAAGGAATAATAGGTCTTCAAGAGAAGTGGTTAATTATGTGCTTTCAAATTCAAAGCTTTCAACCATAAAAAGCAAAATTTAAAGCCACCAATTAAATTTGTGGGGAGAGGTGTAGTTTACTTGTTATATTCATAATAGGATATCATCTAAGAGAAATAGCATCAACCATCATGAATTGTGGAAACATAGAAAACCAAACTTATCATATCTTAAAGGGGGTGTTTAGCATATTAAAGAGTACCAAATCCTAAAAGAACTAAACTTGACCTTAGATCTATTAAAAGTGTTTTTCTTGCATGGTTTGAAATAGTAGAACTCATAGACTTCTTGATTTAGAGTCCAATTTCATTGTAAAATCAAGAGATATTGATTTCTTTGAGAATAAATGTTCTACTAGTTTGGAAATTATGAAGAATACCTTGGGTAAGCATTAACTCTCAATTTTTGAAAATTAGAGGAAATGCTCAAATTTCACCTTGAGCACTTGAGTTTAATTTAGGTGATGAGTTACCCAAGTTTTGTTTCAGGTACTTGGAGAGAGTTAATGCTACATAGTGTTTCTTACCCGAAGGCATTATTGGGCTACTTAAAGGTTGTTTGATAGTAGTGCTTTGGGAATTTAGGAGTTCAGACACGTCCTAATGCTTCAGAGAGCGAATCGAGCATTACTACCTCTTGATTTTTGTGAGAAGTTCACCTATAAAAAATGGTCAGCAATAATAGATATATGCATTCATCACATGTTTCAACTAATTTGTGTTTCATGCATCATGGCTTTAACGTGCTTTTATTGTCGGACTTACATGGGGAGAGTCATAACCAAGACAATCTGTTCCTGAGATGTAGATACCTTGAAAATGCCAAATGGGGAACTTTCGATCTGAAAAGGGCTTTCACTCACTTTTATCGAAAAGGCTGTTTTGCCCCGACAATCAATGCAAGCATATAAGAATTAAATCTAACTCATTATCATCATACCAAACAAGGGTCCGAGTAGTCTCGCAGGTAGTACAATATTATCAATCTGAGAGGTCTTTAACAGGGACTATAACATAGACTTAGTAGTGGCTCAATAAATAGGACTCTTTGAGTAAAGGCTATTAGAAAAAAAAATTATATTTCACGTCACCTTTAGGTTTACAAGTCAAGAAACTTGTGAAATGAGATAGAAATTGTCTTGCTCACACTTTTTCGAGTGATGCTTTTAAACATATGAGCTCTTGTGTTAATTGGAGTGCCATAATTTGAAGAGATTTTGCAAGGGAAGTAACATAAGCTAGGTTCACAGGTAGACCCAAAATGTGTTTAGAGGCATGAGAATTGGTGATCGTCTTGATATTGCCACTAATCTTCTCCTTCACCATCGAGGATTTTCACCATATCAAAGCTCCTTTGACTATAACACCTTAGCGTTTGAGTTCTTTAACTATAGCTCTACTAGGGATATAAATTTCTACAATCGATAATCATCTATTTGATTTTTTTGATGGGCATTGGCCTCATTTTTACTGGGCACTGCTTTTTCGAGCCCTTATTTTTAATTCCTCTTCTCTTTTTTCTCTTATGTCCATAGGCACCGACTTTACTTTTATCAAGCACACTATTTTTTTTTATGCCCCTTAGTCCTATTTTGATTCCGACTTTTGAAACTTCATGCATGCATCAAGTGACTACTCTTTGGATTTTCCATAATAAATGACTTGACAAATGAACTTTCAAAGGTCTTCATCTTCTGTAGGTGCTCAGGGTCATGCTTCTTGAATAATTGCCTTTTCCTTTGCCCTAGTGTAGGGATGATCACAACTAGGTTTATATAAAATGGAACTGTAGGCTCAAGTGGATACGCAAAGGATACAAGTGTGTAGGATAGAGAAAGAATTGCTCTTCATCATCCCAAGACACTTAAATTAATGCATAAATTCAAAGTAATATCAATACTTGATGATTGATGCAAGGAAGACCAAGAAAATTCATATCTATTTCCTCACATCATGATGTTGTCCTACCTCCACTTTGCCTCAATGTAGGGTGGTCATTGACATGGATAATTTAAAAAATAGTATTTACAAATGTATGGGGCTCAAAGTGGTTAAGTAATGGATCATGTGTAATAATTGGGATAGAGAAAGAAATTGCCTCTCATCATTTTAGTTGACTTACCTTTTGCGAGATAATTCTTTACCTTGTGGGTATGCAATTTTTCCACTCAACTCACTGGGAATTAGTATATGAAACAATGTATTGTACGCGGCTTGCTTTTCATCATTCCAACGTATCCCATCTGATTCATTCAATTTATCTCTCATACAACTCATCAGGGAAACCATTGCCTTAGACAAAATGGTCATGCAAGATTTGCAACAAACGTATACAATTCAATTTGTAGTTCATTGAGATGATTTATTCATAATAAAAATGATTGCAGTTCAAGACATAACATGGGTGATACTTCTTAACAATCTTTCTGTTAAGATCAAGGCACCTCTAGGGAATACCTTCTTCTGTGCCACCCAAATCAATTGTGATGGTTTGTTCAAAGTAAAAGCCTTGGCCTTTTCAAATTGCTCCTAGCTATGCTGCACCTCAATGGAATCTTCGATTGAGTTTTTGGGATCATCTTATCAGTGGCTACTGCATTGGATTGAATCATTCCCATACCCTTGCATGCCATCAGATTATTCCTAAAATAAGAGGTAGATGAATAAAAAAAAAGAAAAAACAAATGGGTAAACTATGTTTAGTTTTTTTTTTTTTTTTGAAACTCTTATGCAAAAACTGTTTTCTTGGAAACATTTTGATATGAGAAAGCATGATAAAGCCCAGGCCTTAGAATTCTCCTTCAATTTTTCTTTTCTTTTAGCAGTTTGATATCATTACTGGGCCGGTTTGGTGTTGCTCATCATGCCCTCAAAATAAAACTTGTAATTTTATTGAAATTCATCAATCAATTGTTTTTATTGAATGGAAAATGTGATATCCACACTCGCCCTAAAAAGAAAATGAAAAAGAAGAAATCAAAAACAATTCCTAAAAAGCAATAAAAAATTCTACATAAGGGAATGCGCAAGAATCCTTCATCAATGGCGCTTATAAGGAGGTCATCGAATAGACTTGTGATTCCTTGCATTGCATCATCAAGGTTCTCTACCTTTGGAAGTGCTGGATCATTCATGCCACCCCATCCAATTGGGATAATATCCCAAGGATTAATGTAAAAAGTAGAGGGAGCTGAATACTTTACATAGTAGTCATATTTGTCACTTGGTTGTCCCAGGGTATTTATCACTTTTCCTCCCATCCTGCATTATTCTAGCAGGGCCAGGGACCGTCTCGCGAAAGGTAAGAGATAGCGAGTCTTGCCTCATTTGCCCTTAGGTGGTAATTCTTGCCTTATTTGTCTCTGTCTTTTAGGAATTTCTCAATCTCTTCCATGATACCCTAATCCAACAAAATGAGACTGGGGCTTCAATATGGTTTTGAATGCCTTGACTCCTTGTTCCAAGACCGTAGTCAGGAACAAAGTCATTTTTAACCATCACCCTTTCCACCATAACAACAACATTTAAAATTTTTGGAGTGGGTGGTGACGAACATCAAGAAACATACTTTACCAAAAAAAAAAACATCAAGAAACATATCTTTACCAAAAAAAAAAAAAAAAAAAAAAACATCAAGAAACATATCATGAAAGGTGCCAAGTTCGAATCTCAGCTGCATTACTTGGTAACTTAACCGCTAGCGTGAGTGTGGTGGCCAGCTTGCGTCAGCCCCAGGTTCTTCCCGCCGACTGTCGGCTTTTGGGGTTTCCTGGGTTACAAAAAAAAAAAAAAAAAAAAAAATCAAGAAACATATATGATAGAAACCAACTTAAATAAGTGGTAACTTGACTCGAGTTTGAAATCTAGCTCAACATAAGGAATAGTAGTCTCATGATAAGTTTGACAGTCTTCCTTGACTAACTTCTTTTAATCACAAACTTCACACTTTGATGGAGACTTGATGGTACAGCTTCAGCAGTATGTATCTAGGGACGACTTAGCAGAAAATCAAATGTGGTGGGGATGTTTGTCCTTTGAAGGGGATATTGAAAACTACCAGCCCTATTTGCATATCAAAATGGATCTCCCTCGTCATCCCATTCTTTTTCCCATTAAAGGCTCACACGGAGGGCTTTGCATAATTATTTCATGAAGAATTGTGAATCTAAATACTGCATGAGTTATTAGATATAATTGGGCCTTGAAAAATACTAAGAGTGTTTGAGTGACTTGAATGTGATTGTAAGTTTTGTTATATTACTTAATTTATAGTGAAATTTATTGATGCTCTCCCGTGGACACTACAATCAAACCATGTAAATATAGTATTTGAATTATTTTCTTGTTATTTATTTATTTATTTATTATTTGATCGCTCATTTTCCGCAACAAAAACACTCCTAGCAAAATTGAGAGCTTGTCTACATCAATAGAAAATACATCAGGGATTAAAACCTTAAACGAGGCTTTTGTTGGCATCTAGTGGTCGTAGGACGGGACAAAAATTTATAATTTGATAAAGCTTTATGAGGCAAATTTTAGCGAGCATCCAGTTGTCAAGGTTGGCCTGTTGTCTCGTAAGTTGAGTCATTGCATAAGTTGATCTATGACGATCGACGACATTACAATTTTGAACAATCAATGTGGATGGAATTTTAGGCGATCATAAATGCAAGATCATCGTCATGAACTTTGAATGTTGACCGGCAGCCCGACAATTAATATGTACATCATAAACGAAACAAGGTCACATCGAGGGACCTTGCTTTTCTGTGTTCGCCATTTATACAAATGGCGTGACTCATTGACGCCAAAGATGACGCGAACCATAGCAGTCCCAGTCTTTTTCCTTCGTCCTAGTAATCTTGACCTCCTCTAATTTCATTTACATTCGCCTTCTTAAAAGCACTAATCTAACTAACATTCTCTCTTCTAGTTAAACCCATGCATCCCTTAAATAGAGTTTCAAGCAAAGCGAGATGGGAATTACTAACGTGGATATCGGTCATATAACATAACACAGTCAACATTGACATAAATAATTTGTAATAGTATTTTTTTTCGAATTTTTCTATTTCTTTTGTTTTTCCTTTTTCTCTTATCTTCTATTTTTCTTCTTAACTTTTTAATTTCCTTTTCTCTTTCTTTCTTTTCTTTCTTCTTTTTCCATTTTTCTATCCCCTAATCATCATCGAGCCTCGAGGTCGTCAGCCTTGAGTGAGGATCACCCATGTCTAGGCTGATGAGAGCAGCTTTTCACTTACATGGATGATACAAGAAGCTTATTTATAAGCATGCATTACCACCTCTTTGTTGACCGACTTAGACATTTAGATAACAACTAGACATTCATTTGCTATACAAGATTTTCTCATCCAATATTGACTGACATTGGATGTTCACAGTGCCTGACAACAAGCAGCACTTCTCGACAAAATTCAGCCACCGCCGAAGACTTTTTACAGCCTGGCATTTCTTGCTTCCCGTGGGACTATAGAATTTTACACAAAAATGGGTAAACAATTAAACATTTTCTGAACTCTACCAGCAAATCGAGAGCTTGTCCACATCAAATAGAAAATACATCAGGGATCAAAACCTTGAATGAGGTTTTTGCTGACATCAATCAGCCGTGGGACGGGAGGATTATTACTTAATCGTACAAAATTTTACGAGACAAATTTTAGTGAACATCTAGTTATCAAGATTGGTCTATTGTCTCGAGTTATATTACGGCATATATTAATAACAATGACCGATGACATTACAATTCTAAAACGATTATTCTGTAGCTATATTTATTTCAATCTACTTGAAAACCACAACCATACTGAGTTTCTTGCATACACATTTCGCACTCCTTTTACTTATTTAGGTTATAAAACTAGCACTCAATTTCATGCCATGGACACCAACATGCGTCCTATACAGCAAATTTTGGAATAAGTCAAATTTTCAGCTCCTCGAGCGAATTCTTTCCTTTCTGGAAGCACTCGTAGTTGAAAGCAGCAAAGTTCCTGACACTTCTATACAACCTTGGCCCACTGTGTTGGACTAAGTGATAGAGCGGTCCTATCTCTTTCTCTGCTTCTGGCTCATCAAGCATAGCGACCGACATTCTCAACTTGTTCCCGTTCGTCAATACCCTGTGCAAGGGGCTCTTGAACATTCCATTTGTCATTACCTGCAAATATTGTCGCCAATCATATCCATTGACATACTAAAGACTGATATCTAAGAGAGCTTGCGCAACATGTGTATATATGCTAGGTCAAACAAATCAATACTTATGGGCTGATCGTTTAACAGATTCTATGCCTATATTTAATCAAATGAATAAATAGAGCGACAATCACTTCCACAGAAAGTAAAGCATATAGTTGCTCAAATGATGTCCATTGTAACATACGCCTAGGTTTGCGTTTTTAGACCCTCCTGATGTAGCTTTCTGGATGTCTTTGTTATGTGGTTGCAGAATGCATACCTGCATCAGACCGCCCAGATTGATGACGAGAGCGTGCGGAATAACGGGAACTGTGTGCCACTCGCCATCTCTCAGGACTTGGAGGCCTTCCACTTCTTTGTCCTGCAAAAGAATTGTGATTGCGGATCTGTCTAAATGAGGTTTGACGCCCAGAACTCCAGCCCTGTAGCACGGCGGGTAGAAGTTGATCCTTGTTTCCAATACTGGCTGGTCTCCAAACTGGTTCAAGAAGCTGTTCTCTTCTAACTCAAGCGACCTGGCCATCGCCTTAGAAAGATCATTCATCACCGATCTTATCTTGAGAGCATACTCATGCAAGGTTTTACTGTCAATAAGAAATAGAAGAAAGAATGAACACATTCAAATCACTGTATATAACATCATAATAAAATTAAACAGTTCTGCCAAATCATGCTATTGCTGTTAGGCTTGCAGATTTCGCATCTTACATCTCCAGACTTTTGGGTAGGTTATTCTTTGTGTATCTCTAATTTAATGGAACCACATGATCACTTCTTTCGAAACAAGATTTTTGGATGGTGCTGTTCTGGTGAAATCATGTTGAATTAGCAAGGAATTCCCATAGAGAAACAGCAGCTTTTCATTTTCCGTGAGTATATGCGACTGCAACTTGGGTACATGAAGCAGAAATTTGGCAATTGCATGTAAACATACCCAAAATCGGCAGGATTTTCAGGCCAAAGATTCATCCTCCTTTGATCTTCGGGAAATACTCTAAGTAACAAGCGGTAGCAACAGGTTTCGACTTGGTTATCAGATACAACCAAGTCATTTCCATAACCATAAGCCTCATTCGGAGATCGTAAATATTTCTGTTTCTCTTCAACTGGCAATGCAAAGAACTGTTGAGCAACTTCACGCACTATGTCAAGACATTCAACTGATATTCCGTGTCCAGTGGCCTGAAATTTAGGAAACTATGTTCAACTTGAAGGCTCTAGCATATTTTTATGGGGAAAAAACAGCTGCCAAAACCTAATATTGATGAAAACATATCTTGATAATTTGTTCGCATAAGAAAATGAGAACCATGGAACTCAATAATGGGCAAAAGAGGGTGTGGGAAATCTAACTCAAGACTTCCTGAGCATGCAACGACCATGCAACTACTTGTTTTAAATGTTAAGCAGTCAGACAACAATTTATAAGTCATTATATAGCAATATGAAGCAAACCAACAGGAATTAGCCACCCAAAGTAAGGAAGCTTTTTTTCCCTCGGCACTAAAATATAGAGAAGCCGAAAAAGGAGCAACCGTCACTGAAAAGACCAGGTTTCAGTAAAAAGTTTGTATTGTGTAGCCCCAAAAAGAAAGATGCCAAAAAAGCTGAAAAAGGGAAAATCGGCCGAAACATATTGCAGAGATAGAAACCTGGAAGCATCCACAAGAGCTGAGAATTGATCTGAGTTTCTGAAGTTCATCTTCTGAGGACAGAAGGCTGATATCAATCACTGGGAATGTCACGGGAACATCACTATCTGTTTCATAAGCCATTGTAAGTTCTACTCTGAGGAGAGAGGGACAGAGAGAGAGAGAGAGACCTTGACTTTGCTTCTTGGTGTTTTGATTTCGATGAGAAAGAGTTGGGGAGAAGGAGCTTATTTATACTTGTCTTGAATGAGGGCCAAAAACTTCAGAACGGCAAAAAGATACCGTCTCTCACTCTCAATGTTCCATACGTGGAGGGACACAAGGGACCCAGTTGCTCCCTAACCTTGAATTCATTATCTTGGATACATCAGCACATGTGAAGAGAGAACTTTTTGTGGACAGACATTAACACTTCGCCTCTCTTTTCATGCTTCTTAAGGTTCAGAACACTCCCAGCAAATTGAGAGCTTGTCTACATCAATAGGAACATCAGAGATTTAAAACCGTGAATGAGGTTTCTGCCAACATCTAGCGGTCGTGGGATGGGACGAAAATTTATTATTAGATAAAGCTATATAATGAAATTTTACAAGGCAAGTTTTAGCAAGCATCTAGTTGTCAAGGTCGGCCTGTTTAGTTCATGATGACGACTGATGACATTACAATTCTGAAACAATTATTCTGTGGCTACGTTTCATTTAATCTCCTTGGAGACCACAACCATACTGAGCCAATGTGTTCATTGATTGTTGAGAAACAATCAATGTAACAATCAATGCGAATGGACTTTCAAGCAAGCATAAATGTAAAATTATTGTCGTGTAAGCGGATAAGATTAATTGAAGTGAAGTTCTTATGTTGACCCACATAAGAGTATGTTCGGACAAAGAACCTTGCTTTTTTGTGTTCGCACATTTACGGAAATGGCGTAAATAATTGACGTCAAAGATGACACGAAACCTAGCAGTCCCAGTCTTTTTCTCTCATCCTAGTAAGCTTGAACCCCTAATTAGAAACTCCACTTCGAATTGAACTCGCTTTCTTAAAACCATACCTTCAATTATTAGTCCCTTCGTCTCACGGATCCACCTAACATTATCTCTCCTAATTAAACACATGCATCCCCCAGAACCCTCGTCATCCTTCTCAGCAGTAAAGATTTGCTGTCTCCCCCATTTTCTTCACTCCACACACGCAAGATCTGCGCACAAACACATTCCGTACGCATTTTTGAAACTCCCATAAATTTTTTTTTTTAAAAAAAAAAAGAGGAAGAGGATTAAGAAAGAAAGTAAAGTGAAATGGGATCTGCCACTAAATGAGCGATGTGTCATGTGTAGAAGAGCATTCCTCTTAATTCTTATCCGTGTAATGACTTTTGATTATAAAACTAAGCCACTTGGTTTTGCTCTCTATCGTTTGATATTAACCATATTTTCGGTGTCGAATTTTTGAAATATTTATAGATATAAATTTTGTCCCTCAGCTTTTTAAATTTTGCATTATCCTCCAATTTTGTGAAAAGGGTAATCTTGTGGTCCGTTCTTTCAACTCGTCAGCCAATTTGACAACTATAGAAAAAAGGAGATTTTCACTAGGCCTATATGAACTGCCAAATTTAGTGGAATTATTCAATTAATATGAGAGGCATGGGAAAATTTGTTAAATACAAAATAAAAGTTGGAAAGTTTTGCACAAAATCTTAAATCCTATTCTAGCATAAAAGGTGGTATGATATATGGCCTTCTGCCCCAAATGATGCTTCTAATTTCTGAGCCTTTTTCTTCAAGAGTTTGATAAGAGGCATGCAATGAAGGTTTACGAACTTTGATGATCCATGTAAATTGACGCAATTTTCTTTATTATTTAAACAAGCCCACAAACTCAATTGTCTAGTATGTAAGTCCCATTATATACTTTCTTAATTCATTATTCTTACTCTAAAAAGTTGAGAGTTATTCTACAAAAGCTGACGCCGAAAGTGCTCATTCTCCGCGTATTTATCTGTTCTTGTAGCTATTAATTAATAAAAATAAACGGACAAATAAGCATAAGAACAACAAAACATCCTCCGGAGAATTCAGTTGACTTGCAGCAGATCTTCTCTACATTACAACTATAAGGTTTAAGAAAAAATTATAAATATAGGGACTTAAAAAAAAAAAACTACACCTATTGAAATGATTTTGTTTTTATAAAAAATAATTACAGCTTCTATTTGAAATGAGTTGTACTTAAACATCAGAAAACAACTCTTTTAACTTCATTTATTTACGAGAAGATATGAAAGTTTTCCATTTGAAGCAATATTCCCCTTCTTTTTTATATCATGAATACTTAATGTGGGACGATGCTTTGTTCTTCTTCTAGCTGTGACCTTTGGCGGTTTGATTGACAAAAGCGAGGAAGGGATGAACTCGATCTTACTGCATTCGTTGCAGATGAGCTACTCGAATTACGTTTTTCTTAGGTAATCGTTTACTATCCAAATGTAATAAAACAATAATGTATTATCTTCCTAGTTAGTCGAGTATTATTGTCTTGATCAAACCCAAAAATGGAATATATTATTGTCTTAAAGGCAAAAATGAAAAAGAAGAGTCTCGCGGCATCCAACAGCCCCACGAGTAGGCAGTAGAGTCCGTGAAGTATGTATTGCTCAAATATTTCTGTTTATAGAAATGTGAATAGAGTTGAACAATCAATCATGTCAACAAGTTTATTTGAAATTGGACCTAGTAATTTTCTAACGCAAGAGGATCTTTCGAGTAGTGTGCGAAGGCATTTTTTTGCTTAAGGTTATGTTGTCTTTATTAGAAGGTTAAAGAGAGACAAACATGCTCTCCTTGGTTGCCATAAGAAGATACTTATTGTAATCGACATAATATTTGTCATTATTCCATGTATTGAAGGCAAATATAATTTTTCATGTAATAATGTTTTAGGAAGCATTTTTCTTTTGAATTTGCATTATAACAATAGATGTTTAGACTTTTTAATGTATTAAATTCGACTTTTTAAAAAAATTTTTTTTTATGTAAAACATCTTTTAAAAATATTTCAGTGATGCCATAAAAATAAATAAAACTATCGAATTCCGTGAATAAAATAAAAGTCGAGTAGTCAAAATATATGGACCATATTGTAATGACAAACATTAAAGTTATTATAGAACCAAATGCATTCATTAAAACAGGTAGATGAATCTTTTCGCTCTTATTTGTACTTAGCTTAAATTTAGAATAATAGTTTTCTAGTGCAAAACAAAGAAAAAAAATAAACGAGTAGCTCATTAAAACAATAACTAGATGGTTATCTGCTAAATACACTAATTCTTAAAAAAAGAGGGACATTACTTTCATCCAGGGAGAAAACAGAAAACGAAGAAACCAAAAAAGAAAGAAAAAGAGATAAGAAATAATCTCTTATCTAGTAGTCCCACATTTAACTTTTTTTTTTTTTTTTTGGTCGAAAGGATAATTTCATTACTAACTCATAGCCATTCCACAACTTAATCCAGAGTCAATACATAATAAATTCCGTAGTGGGCGAGGGGGTGTCGCATAGTCAATATTTCGTTAGTGATTGGTCCCGGTGGGTTTTGGTTGTCCCATCTGCGGGTTGGTTGGCCTCTCTTTGCACATAGGTGACTTGGGCCCTTGGAAGTTGGCCCAACATAACCTTGTATTCTTCAATGATCCGTTGCTCTCTCCATGGACTTGCCGCTCTACCCATCGCCAGTTCCACCAAAAATGAGCAGTCAGTTTGTACTTCAGTTACCCAGTTTGAGATGTGTACTTCCTTCGTTCCATAAGTCGCGATAACACAGTGCTAAGAGCTAGGGTTTCTGACTAGAAGGCTGGGTCAGTGTTGGTCTCTTTTGCAAATTCATCTACGATGATGCCCTTTGAATTCTGACATATGCCCGCCATCGTGTCGGATCTCTGTTCATTTAGCTAGGAACCATCCACGTTTTATGTTAGCTTGCTGCGCTTTGGAAGACTCCATCTTGCAGGTATAGATCTGGTTCTTCGTCCCTGATATGATGTTTTCGGGTTCCATCTGTCAAATAGCCTCCTCCTACCGTTCGCCTCTTTAATGATGGTTGTTGGTCTCAGTTGATCCCCTCTAAAGACCCTTGTGTTGCGCTGTTTCCAGATCTGCCATAAATTACCATCGATCAATTCCTATGTCTAGTGGTCTTCACGTGCGCCGAAGGCCTCGAACAACCATTTATCTAGTCATGTAACTTCCTGAGGAGAGGTAGATAGCCTCAGTATTAGGTTTGACTAGATTTTTTATATCCATTTGCAGAGTAGGAAGAGGTGCCTCGGTGTCTCTGCTGTTTGGCGACAGATGGGGCATAGTGGATCAAGTACCACCTTTCGCTTGTATAGATTTTCCTGTGTTGGTAGGGCGTTTGTACATAAGCTCCATGTGAAGATTTTTATTTTTGGTGGAATGTTTAGATGCCAAATCATATTCCATAGCTTATTGGGAGGTTGGTAAGATGAGACGCTAGGGTTTTGTTGTTGTGTGTCTCTGCGTTGTGAATGGTATTATAATCGCTCTTCATCGTATATATTTCTAAGCTGGTCTTGTCCCACATGAGCTTATCTTTTGTCATGGTTGGGTTTAGGCGGGTGCAAGAACTCCTTGACTAGAGCTTCATCAAATAGGCTAGACAATTTTTGCTTATTCCATTGTCTGGATGCTGGGTCAATTAGTTCAGCCACGTAGTGAGGTTCGCCTAGGTTTATACGACCGCCAATACACCCCTTTTTCAGCCATTTGTCTTCTCTGACCTTGATATACTCCCCATCTCCCATAGACCAAGTGAGTTGCTGCTCCAAAACTTCCCTCTCAAAGAGTAGACTTTGCTAGCCCCAAAATGGCTTAGATCCTTTTTGTGCCTTAAGAAATACTTCGGAGGGGTAGTATAAACCTTTCAACACTTTTTCCCATAAGGTTGAAGGATCTTGTATGAGTCTCTAAGCCTGCTTAACCAACATTGCCTTATTGAAAGCGATTAGGTCTTTAAAACCAAGGTCTCCATAGTCTTTTCTGATTTTCAGCACCTCCCATCTCTTCCAATGGATGCCAGTCTTCTTTTGACTACTCCTCCCCCAGAATGTCGCTATCTTATGTTCTATCACTCGATAAATCAACACTAGGATTTTGAAGATTGACATAGTATACCAAGGTAGTGCTTGCACCACCGTTTTGATTAGTATCTCATTCATTGCTTTTGTTATAAGGATTTTTTTCCACCCTTTGAGTTTCATGTTAACCCGTGCTAGGATCCACGAGAACATGTCTTTCTTTGATTTACCCCAATTCGATGGGATTTCTAGGTATTTCCCTGTTTTTTCAATGACGAGAACCCGTAATTCTTCTACCATACTCCTTAAATGCCGTGGACAGCAGATACTAAAGAAGATACTTGATTTGTGCAGGTTGATGGCTTGGCCTGACACATGACAATATTGATTTAAAAGGTGTGCTAAGTTTTGACATTCCTTTCTAGTGCCATCAATATAAATAAATAAATAAATAAATAAATAAATATATATATATATATATATATATATATAAATAGCATCATCTGCAAAAAGTAGATGAGAGAGTGTAGGGTAGTTTCTATTATATGTAAATCCTTTCAGTTTGCCTTCCCCCAATACCTTGTGTATAAGCATAGACAGAGCATTAGTCATAATAATGAATAAGTAAGGAGAGAGGGGGTTTCCTTGCCTGATGCCATAGGTTGGTTTAAATTCTTGGAGAGTTTCTTCGTTGACCATTATGCTGAATGTGACGGTGGAGATGCAATTGGACCAAGGAAACCCAATGATTGCTGAAACCCATCTTTGTCATACATTGGTAGAGAAAATCACGCTCAACTCAATTGAATGCCTTCTGCATGTCTAGTTTTAGGACCACTTGAAAGTTCCCTTTTTTTCCTTATCCTAAACTGGTGCAGCACGTCTTAGACTATGAAGATGTTGTCTTAAATTTGTCTTCCACTAATGAAGGTGTTTTCCTCATGTTCTATCACCTCTAGGTGCCATGGCTTTAACCAATTAGCCATAACTTTTGATATAATCTCGTAACTAAAATTGCATAGACTGATAGTGTTGACACTTGAATTTTACTCGACTCATTATTAAAAGTAAATATTGAGATTTGGGTTTCTGATTGCGACGGAACCCCATTTCTCGGCCAAAAAAAGTGTCATTTCTCATTTCTTTATTTTGCATTGCTATTTTTAAGCAATTTTTAGTTCATTTTCAATAAAAATCCGAAAAGTCAAATGATTGACTTTTTGGTCAACCCTTTAACCAAAAGTTAACTTCGGGTGAAAAATTGACTTTTTGACCAAAAAAATGCCATTTAGCCTTAATTTCACTATTGTCAGATTAATTTCTCGAATATTCAAATATTTGACAAAAAAATCAACATTTTATGAAAAGTCAACTAAATGGTTAACTTTTGGTCAAACCTTTAGCTTAAAAAAGGAAATATAAAAAATCCACAAAAACATTTCTTTTAATGTCAATTTGACTTTTGTGTCAAAAATTTCACAAAATTTGATTAAGAACCTTGATTTCTAAATTTTTCAGTTTTTGGTTCCAAATGGACCAAAAATAAAATTACTTTTATTCTAGTCATAACTAAGCGTAGTTCCTTTTTCGACATTTGGTTTAGGGATTGTTTTGAATTGGCATGTGCGTTCAATTTCATGAATTGCCAAATCAAAAAGTGAATTACCATTTTTAATCCTAATTATGGGACCAAAATCGATTATTTATAACTTACGAATGAACGATTGTTTCTTACTCATTTCCTTAAGATAAGTCCAATCCAAAATCGATTTTGAGAAATTCACATAAGAACTCATCAATTTGAAGGATTTTATCATCCGGAGCATAAGAAAGTCAGGCAATTAAGCTTCAATTGTCAAAATTCGAATTGACCCATCATAGTTATGGTTTAATTTCATAAATCTAGGTACAATTTTGATATTAGGCTTAGATCCATTTTTTTACCTAAGCTTGAGCACTTTAATTCAAGGTCAATTTGAATGGGATAAGTGATCTTGCATATGGGTAGTTCATTAGATAGGAGAAGTGTGTCACTAATTGAATTCAATTTTAGTTAATTTGTAATTATTGAATTGCAAATTTAACAATTTTAGCCCTTTAGACCCAATTCAAAGCATCCATGGATTTGACTCTTTATTTTTCATGATAATCATTCAATTAGATCAATAGAAGACCCCTATATCACATTCATAAGGTTTGATTAGCTTAATTGTACCTTAATTGGCCAATTTCTTCTTAGATAAGGTAAAATTCCTTTTCAAGTTGGTCATTTAGGGACAAATTTGTATAAATTTTGGACCCACAAGTAGACGAAACAGCCGGAACCAGACCAAACTAGTCAAGAACTGATCAAAAACAGTAGAGTCGGACCAAACCGGTCTGACCAACTATTGGTAGGGCTGACTAGTTCAGCCCCTTATCAGCCAATTCCTAACCTCCGGTGACCGATTCAAGGATCCTCTCAGTGTTAATTTCACTTCTACAACTTCAATTTCTTGAAATTTAACATGTTGACTCTTGAATTTCATCAAATTGTAAATTAACTCATAATCGGACATTTCAACGCAATTCTCAGTTTTGACTTGGGTTTTTGCAAATCAAACTCACTAGATCAATTACCCAATACCTCAAAATCGTGATAGATCCTTCGAAATCAATTTTTGATCATTGGATTGAAATTTCGATTGTCAAATTGAACCGATAGTCGAAATCACTTAAGTTGGAGAGTATATAAGATAAATATTTCCTCCATTTTTTTGGGGGCTTCATTATGCCTGAAATCTCTCTCTCTCATTAGTCTCTCTCTCTCTCTCTCTCTCTCTCTCTCTCTCTCTCTCTCTCAAAATTGCCGCCAAGCTACTTGATCAGAGCCACTAGCTAAGAGATCCCTTAGCTTCTCCTTTCCTCGATTGTTGGCATAGGTTACAAGAGAGGCGGCCACAGCTTCTATCCAGCGACTTTTCGGTTGTGGCACCAAAGATTGCCAATCAAGCTAATCTATTCCTCAATCGGCTGGTTCAATCGGATTGGCACCGATCGCCAATCTTCCTCCCGATCAAGATCTAGTCCTTGGAGGTTCGTGAAGATTCGATCAAATTTCTGATGAAAATTATACTCGATCGCGACTGAAATCGAGAAAAACCACATCAAAGTGTAATTTATCAGTCTCGAACCCCGTGAAGCGAGGCCAGACTAACTAGCTGGGGTTAGGGTTCAATATGAGGGATATATGCTGATATTTGATGAGTTGCTGAAGCTTAAGCTTGAACTTGAATGATTGTACTTGATTTTTCTTAAATATGCATTTTTGTAGTTATAGGATGGATATATTATTTTGGCCAAAACAAGGTCCAAAATGACCTCGTTTCGACTGGAGTCCTCTTAGGCTTAAATAATACATGTGTCAAGATTCAAAACAATAGGTCGCATGCCTCAATTGAGTGTTGTTTGACCTTCGAAAAACACTTCTGAAGATGAGCGATTCTACAGTAGTAGAGGAGGATTTTCGATTATGTTCTTGTTCCGAAATGAGATATTACTATTTTTGTGTGATGATTTCTAGATAATATTACCTTCATGAGTTTTGTTCTGTAATTTTTTCGTCATTTTTGGATCTATTTAACTAGGTCAAATCAACCATTAGGATTTACCCTTATGGCCACCCTTCCAACATGGAAGGGGGATGTGAGAGGTTTGAATCCCTAAATTCTCAGGGGGATTGAGGTGGGGATGATTTAGTTTCAAGTGTAGGTTTCGACTCCCACACTTTGCAAGGAAATATGGCAAAAGTCTGATAGTGAGAGTTAGAGTAGAAGTAGAGTATGTTAGAATAGAAGTAGAGTAGGACCGATCAAAAAAAAAAAAAAAAAAACTAGGTCAAACCTATTCAAATCCAAGCCTAAGTCAGTCTATTTCATAAAAAAATATGATTTTGTCATTTTTGTATTGATCTATGTGTTGACCTCAGGAAGAACTTTTTTTTCATGAAAGTTGCTCATATTGATATTATTCATGTCTTGTATTTTTCTTTTTCAAAATTTTTAGACATAATCAATTAGGTCAAAATCGCTTAGATGCAAACCTTACATTGATAAGGATTTTGTTTTGATAAAATTGAGTTTACAAATGTACTTGTTTGGTCTCAAATCCTTCATGAGAGTTGAAATAAATGATACATATGTTCAATTAATGCATGCTTTGCAAAGTCTTGACGTTGGCAAGTGAGTCAATTACATGAGTTAATGCTAAAATGTGCTGCGGCAGTACATAGTCTAGATGTGCATCTCTGTTTTGTCATTTTTGCTGCGATTCCTACGATCACATGATTTTGAACTCTTAACGAGAAACATTCATCATTGCATGTTCTATGTGTAGGCTTTTTTGTAAGATTTTTACACGTCTTAAGATATCTGAAATCGTGTGTGTTCTGTGAGGCTAATTTTGAAACCAAATCTTGCTATATATGCATCTTGTCATATTTGTTTGAGTCATTTAGAGTCCAAAATTTGTGATAATGTCTTCTTGACACTTGAATTTCATGTTACAAGGTTTGAGTACATATTCACTTCATTGCATTTGAGTGTCATAGCTAAGCTATTTTTTTCTGTCGTTTGCTGCTGTTTTGTAGCTTATCCTTGTGTTGATTGCTTCCTCCATTATTGTCTAGGGTCGGAGCTTTGATCGGCGAAAAATCAGGGCATTACGCCTTTTCTAGATCTCCCAGAAGTAGCTTGCAATGATCTTCGGTTTGGGGAAGGCTTCGGTCTTGGATTGTCTAGTTGCAAGGGTAAGCACCTATATAAGCCATTCTTCCATCCTTGTTATGTGCTTTGGCCGAATATAAAGGTTGACTCTATAATCTGACCAAATCTTGTTTGTCCATTTACATAGTAGGAGTAGGTGTTTGACCGTTTCGAGGTGTGCATGGTAGATGGGGCAAAGTGGGTCGAGTAAGCACCTTTTTTTATAGAGATTTTCTCAAGTCGGGAAGGCGTTTTGGCATATATTCCATAGGAAGAAATGCATTTTCGGGGATATTTGGAACTGCCATATTAATGTCCATAATTTCCTAGGTGGTTGGTAGGAGGATGGTTGCTATGGGTTTGCTTGCTTTGTGAGCTTCTTAGTCGGTTATACCCCATTTTTACCTTGTATTTACCTAATTTAGTCCCTGACCATATTAGAGTATCTGATTTCGAGTTCTCACTGATAGGAATTTGTAAGATTTGCTGTATCACTTCCTCTTCAAAGCATTCTCACAAGACTAGTTCAATTTACTCATGTGTTTCCTGATTAATGAGTTTAGCTATCAATCATGGTTCATTTGGTGTTGCAAAACCTCCTATCTTTCCTTTAGGGAGCCAAGCATCCTCCCTCGTTTTGATGTTTTGACCATCACCAACTCTCCATCTTATATCTTGCTCAATGACTTTTCTCCCTGTTAAAAGACTTAGCTAGCCCCTGACGGTCGATGACCTTTCTTTATATTCAAAAATTGATCATGCAAGAAATATAGGCCCTTTAATATTAGGCTCCATAAAGCATTTGGTTTGTTCGCAGTCTCCAAACTTGTTTACCTAGAGTGGCTTTGTCCTGGGCAATGAGATCCCGAAAGCCCAACCCTTCTGAATCCTTTCTTGTCTTTAGAACTTCCCATTTCTTCCAATGTATCCGATCCTTATTAGTTTTTGGGTTGCACCAGGAGGCTGTTATTCTTCTTTCTATCGCCTTGCACACCAAGACTGGAATTTTGAAAATGAACATCGCCTATTGTGGAAGAGTCTGAACCACTATTTTGATGAGTATCTCTTTGCCTGCTTTTGTCATGAGCTTCTCCTTCCGCCCCTCTAGCTTCGAGTGCACCCTTGCTAGTATCCATGCAAACATATCTTTCTTTGATTTGCCCAATCCAATGGTATACCTAGATATTTCCCTGTTTTTTCAATAATATAGGTACTCTAAGCTCCCCAGCTAGGTTCTATTTAAGTTGATGTGGACAACATTTGCTAAAGAAAATTCCTGATTTGTTTAGGTTTACCGTTTGCCCTGATACTTGACAATACTGATGGATTATATTAGCTACATTCTAACATTCTTTTATTGTCCCATCCAAGAAGAAAATAGCGTCGTCCGCAAATAATAAGTGAGATAGAGTGGGGCACCATATGTTTAGCTTCATACCTTTAACTGTTCCCTCCTCTAGGAGTGCTCGGGTCCAGGGTGGGTAGGGTCTAGACCTAGACCATATATCTGACCCTATTATAACTGGTTTCTCTTTTCTGGACCTTATACCGACCCACCTTGTTTTTCCAATCCGGTTCCAAGGTCAACCCTATTTCTACTAGAACCTGTTTTGTAACTTCTCGATATCCTACATAACTTCGAATTTTATATTAATACGCGAAAAAATAACATAATCTTTCTAATTTGCATTGAAACATTAAGCACTTGCAATAAATAAATACATGAACCTTTTGACTAAAAGAAAAATTAAGGATTAACAAGGCTAATTATGGGATAAGTACATTAATGGTGCCATAAGTTGTGGAAGGCGCTCACTTTGGTGTCAAAAGTTTCCATCGGATCATTTAAGTGCCAAAAAATTTGAAAAACGCTCACTTTGGTGCCAATGCCGATCTGATCGGCCGGAAAATCTGATGTGGCCTTTTTTTTATTAATTTCTTATGCTGATGTGGTTCGCCGGAGTTTCCATTGGATCACTTAGGCCTTCAAACGACGTCGTTTTAGCATCCTAACACCAAAATAACGCCGTTTTGTGTCTTTCCCCCAAATTCAAAATCCTAAATCCCCAAACGATGCCATTTTGTGTCGTCTTCTTCCCCGAACAGATCCATCAACACCAACAGCGCCGAACCAGTAACACCAGCAGCACAGAATCAACAACACCAGTAATTTTCCAGAAAAGAAACCACGCATTCGCCTTTAGCCTCCCTAGTAGTTTTCCCTCATTTTCAATTACCTTATCAACCTTTCAAATCCCCGAATCTCAGCCCCACCACCGCCTTTTCCCAAGGAATATCGTTGGGTGTAGAGGAAACGCGAGCTCGAAGAATCTCCAGAAGCACGAGCAATCCGGCCAATGGTAGCCGCGAAGATCTGGAACGCCACGGAGGTTGTTGGCGAAGCCAACTGCTACGAAGGTGGCGGTCGTGGTCCGCCAGCCCCTCCTTCGCCCTCATCGTCCACACCTCCCTCTCTCTCGGGATTTTCTGTTATTTTTTTTTTCTTTTGTCTTGCTGTGGCAAGCAACTACGATAGAGGTCGAGGGATGGTGGCTGAGCGATGGTGGCCGAGGGATGGCGGCCAAGTGATGGTGGCTGAGGGACGGCGGAGGAGCAATGGCGGACAAAAAAAATCCTAATTTCAATCTCCAAATAAAATAATAAAAAAAGGGTGTCGTTTTTGTGAGGCTATCCACATAGGATGGCAAAATGACATCGTTTAAAAAGCTTCTCGATTTTTTTTTTAAATATAAAAGTCAAGTAATCATTTTGGCCGGAATCTGTCGTCGGTGGCACCAAAGTGATCGTTTTTTCTCCGATTTGGTACTTAAGTGATCCGGCGGAAACTTTTGGCACCAAAGTGAGCACTGTGCACAATTTATGGCACCATTAGTGTACTTATCCCAATCTCATAATAAATAAACTCATAAGGCAAAGAATTAGCAACAAACATGGGTCTAATATTAGTCTTATTTCCACAACTACTACATGAAGTTACTCATTTATGCAAGTATAACTCCTCTTACAAAAGAGAAATTAGGCGAGCCGATCCATGTGATACACAAGAATTTGGTGGCCACGAACACCATCCGTCCATTGGATGGTGCGAGAGGGAGCTGGTGAGGAAGAGGAATGTTTTCCCGTGTGTGTTTGAGAGAGCCAAGAGTGAGTAAAAATAGAAATCGGGGGACAAAAAAAGGTTTTAGACCTCTACTTACAAAACCGGTCCATGAACCGATTTTTGGGTGGGTTATCACTCGAAACCTATTCTCGAACCGGTTTCAATCGATTCTTGACCCTATTTTCTAGGTGGGTCGGTTCCGGAATCGGGTATACCCGATTCAGTTGCACACCCCTATCCTCCTTAACTGCTTTGTTCATGAGAAGTGAGGGAGTATTAGCCACAATGATGAACAAGTAAGGTGACAAAGGATCACCTTGTCTAATACCTTGAGTAGGCTTCCCTATTACTCTAACTCAAAATGATACTGTTGAAATGCATTGTCGAATGAGATTCACCCATCTTTCACAAAAGCCCATTTTCGTCATGCAAGAGCATACGAAATCCCAATCTACCCAATCATATGCCTTCTGCATGTCTAATCTCAACACGACCTAAAGCTTATTTTTTCTTTCCTTACTCTTAGTTGGTGGAGGACTTCTTGGACAATAAGAATGTTATCCAGTATTTGCCTACCACTCATAAAGGCACTCTGTTCCGAGTGTATCATATCAAGTAGCCACTTCTTTAGCCTATTTGCCATTACCTTGGATATGATTTTGTAACTGAAGTTGCATAGGCTTATTAGTTTGTTGACTTATGCATTCCGAGTTCATGACCTTTGGGATGATCATAATATGTGTGCGGTTTAGTGTTTCATCAAGCTTGCCTATTTGAAAGAACCTATCCACCATTCGATACACATCCTGTTTTACATGCTTCCAATATTTTTGGAAGAATTGCCCATTAAGCCCATCCAGTCCTAGTGCTTTTGTGGCCCCTAGCTGAAACATGGCTGTTTTGATCTCTTTCATTGTAATGGTTGCCATTAACTCCTCATTCATTCCTTCTTTAGCTAGAACCAAACATTGTGCTAACACTTGCTGCACTTGCATAGCCCCTTCTGATTGGTATAATGATTGATAAAAGGCCCTGTGTTCTTTTAGTTCTCCTTGGTCTTGACTCCATCGATCTCCCTCCATTGTGAGTGCTGCAATTTTATTTTTCTATCTTCTGTGGATAGTAGTGGCATATAACTCTATCATCGAAAGTGTCGTTCTGCCTCTACAGACATCACCCTCCAATCCATTCTACATATAACTCTATCAAGTCTTTTCTTGACCAAATCTTCCCCCTCTCAATTATTTGCCCATGTGAAGACACATCTCTTACTTTCTACATCCATGAGTTGTAGTTTGTCATCATTTCTCGAAAGGCCACAATTCTATAGTAGTCTGCATCTCTTCTCCATTTCTTCTCCCAATGGTATAAAATTTCATTAAAATCTCCCATACATACACATGGGAGTTCATTAGCTTGATAAATTCACTGCATTCTCTACTATAGGTTTAATCTTTCTTGTTAGTTAGTAGATGCATGCACAAAACAAATTCTCATTTGTTGGTCATATGCAGGTTCTTGGCATAATGCTTATACTACTTCCCTTTTGTTCTTAGTCTCCATCAAGAACACAACTTCGGGTTTTTCTTGAGCCACTATGGCTCTAAGGTGCTAGTATGTCAAGACAGAACCCAACCCTGAACATTCCAGTTTATAATCTTCATTTATCTCTCGGTGGCTTATTAGGGCTAGCCACCTAAGCCCATGTATTGAAATCTTCCTCTGCCATGATTGGAGTATCATGTAGTCTATCTTCATCTAAATATTTCAGTTTAACTCCCTAAATTGTATACGGTTTATGCCTTCTAGGTTTTTTTGTTACCGAAGTTTCGATTTCCTTCCTATTGCTTCTACTTTTCCCCACCAGATTTGCCAATGGGGTATCCACCCACAGATCATTTGATGTATCAACGGGCTCCCTTGCAGTCTTTTTCCTATTACTTTTGACCTTATATTCTCCTGATTCTGATCATTATATAGGATCAGTGCTGTATTTTGCACCTCCATTGCTTTCTTCTCCATTTGCTTAGGGGAACTAGCTTGAATTGGTGTCTTTGTTACAACTTCAGCCATTGCCCCATCTTCATATTCCTCCTCATTCACTATCTTCCAAAAAGGACTATGCTCCTTTACTTCTACCTTCAGCCAATAGCCAAACAGGCCCTCTTTTATAGGCTTGGTTTCAGTGTCATTGTGAGGTACTTCATTACAACTTGTAGTATAGTGGCCTATCTTCCCACATGAGTAGCAAAAGCGGGGTAAGCGTTCATACTGAAAGTCAATCCAAAAATCTCCTTCCTCAAATTGCAACATTATACCTGAAACCAAAGGTTTGGACAATTCTAATGCAACTCTAGCTCTTCCAACTTTGCATAAGCGTCCCTCCTTGGTTCCTAGTTTCACTTCCAATACTTTGCCCAATTTAGAAGCAACATCTTTAATAATGTCTTCAGTAATGCCTATTAAGGGCAAACTATGAAATTGAACCCAAAATGGGCAATGAGTAAAGGTATGTTTATGGAAAAGCAGCTTGGGGTTAGTTGCTTGAGGATAAGTAAACTACCTAAGTAAGACCATGGGTTGACTTCGAAGACTTTATGTTTTTCCACTTCTGATTTGAAGGTAAAAGTGAATAGCCCTGGTTGTGGTTGATCATATAAAACCCAATCTATTTTCCACACTTTAAGCATCGTCAATTGGAAGGCTTGGTGTCATGCCCCGATCCTCGAGCGTGTGCCCATTCCTCTATGGTTGATAAAATTTGCGACTTCCCAAGACGAGTCACCAACCTTTTTTTTTTTCAATGCAGATGTGGAAGCAAATAATAGATCTCCTTATAGTAATCATCTTGGAATAGAAAAGCAGGACAACAGATTCACAAACAAACATGCTTTTATAAACATAATGAGTCATGTGTTAGGGAAATCCCCTATGATCTTTTGAAGATGACAAAATAAATCAAAGGCTACTAACGTGTTTAGTGGTTGAGTAACAGACTATGCAGATGATAGAATGTGTAAATGATTTTATCAAAGTCTATACTTGGATGAACCAGAAGATAGACTCTATGCTAAAGCTGAATTTATTCAGACTGTGTCCAGATCTTAAGGGTAAATATGTTTAGAAGTAGAATATGTTCAGACTTACGTCCAGATTATAAAGTCTAAATCAGTCTGAAGACACTCAAACTCTACTTCAGTCTAAAGACACTTAGACTCTACTTCAGTCTAAAGACTCTCAGGCTTTACATCTAGAACGAGACACACGTCCATAACGTAACAAGGTCCAGAATGAGACACAAGTTCAGAATGTAACAGATTCAGAACGAAGCATGTTCATAACGAAACAGCTTGACAGAATGCAACACAAGCCCCAAATATATAACGACTAATGATCTGGTTTGGATTCTACATCAAGATAGATTTGATTGACTCAACATAATTGATTGACAATTGGATCATGAAGACAAGAACTTTCTAAACGAAGAAGCCCTACTTATGGAAACCAAGATTCTATTTGTATGAGCGATCATAAATCAATTTGGGATTTTACTTCTATCACTCAACAGCTACTAAATCTTCTTGATACAGATCTGTCCAATGGGGAGATTGGAAGACGATCCTCTAGATACTGTCCAACGGCTAGTTTGGAAGTGGAGGAGTATTTAAGGAGATCAATGACTGATGAGCAAGTAAAAGACGGAATATAGAATTTATAATTCCAAAGTATGAGCGACCTTCGATCATACACTTGTCTTTGGTGAGCTTAAACGTTTATGATCATGAGAGAAATACCAAATGAGTGACTTAGTGAGATAGTGTGATATGCTACTAAGTGTTTGCACTCAAAGTTGTAATCTCTTATTGATTGCATAGTGGAATCAAGCTAAAAGGTTATTAGTGTGGGAGAGTGATCGTAGGCTTGATCTAAGCCAAACCACTATCATTTATGTGTTCTTATTCTCTTCCCTGAACTCTTTTATTTTGTTCGTAGTTCTATTTAACTGCTAAAGTCTGAACTCGCTCAAAGTTTGTTGCTCTTCAGATTCAATTTCAAAGTCTGATCCCTATTTAGACTTTGCTCCAAATTTATTTTATTCCGCATTTATTCGCCAAGGTTTATTTTAAACACCTATTCACCCCCTCTAGGTATTCGTATTAGCACTTTCAATTGGTATCAGAGGCAAGTGCTCATTTTATTGAAATGTTTTTACTTTTGAGCTCAAGATCTTCTATGGCTAGTATCTTGGCACCAGGACTTATGGAGGGACAAAGCAACACCAGGCCACCATATTTTGATGGAAATTAATACAACGTTTGGAGAAACAAAATGAAGGCATTCCTAAGATCTAGAGATCCCTTGCAATGAGATGTTCCGGAAAAAATGAATCAATCCCATTGCTGCATCTACATCAAATAAGAATGGCAAAGACAAAGAGACCAAACCCCCCACTCCTATGTCTCGGACGGGAATGTCCAAAAGAGAAGCTCTTGATGCAAAAGCCATTTATTATTTATATTGCGCCTTGTTTCCTGCTGAATATAACAGAATCTTTTCATGTAAAATAGCAAAAGAAGTTTGGGATAGACTTCATGTCACTTATGAAAGAACTGATCGTGTAAAAGAGACAAAAGTAAACTTCCTGCTCGGCAAATATGAATCCTTCAAGATGAACCAAGGAGAGTCGATTGGAGATATGTTCAACTGTTTAACAGATATTGTAAACAGTTTGGCATATCAAGGTCATCCAATTTCTTCCCCAATGAAGGTCAACAAACTTTTGCGAGGTCTCTCAAAAGATTGGAACCATGTCAAGACCTCAATCCAAAAGACTTAGAGGATTATGCCACTTTTCGTTGATGAATTGATTGACACTCTTCAATCCTACGAAGTGGAACAAATCAATTATGAAGATCCTGAAGGTAAAAAGTCCATTACACTTAAATTTAACGCTGATTTTGATTATACAAATTCAGAAAATGACATGGACAATGAAGAACTTGCTTTTATGATCAAGAAATTCAAAAGTTGAGTAGAAAAGGGAGGAAATTCAGTGGAAGAAGACAATATAAGTAGAATGGCCAAAAAAGAACCATGAAAGAAGATGACGAGCAAGGAAATATATGCTTGATGGCACATTCTGACTCAAATACAGACTCAGAATCAAAGTCTAACTCAGACACAGACTCGGAATCTGATAAAGAAATCGAGGTAAGTCATTTAGAAATTCCTGCTAAAGTTCTTAAGTATATAAATGAGCTTTGCTCAAATCTCAAATCTTCTCTTAAAAGGGTCTTTGAACTAAAAAGGGAGAATTCATGGCTTACACAGTAGGATCTTTCTCAAAAAGAAAATTTTGAAATTTTGCAAAAAGATTTTTTGCAAACAAAAGAAAGTCAAGATTTACTTGTCAAAGAAAATGATTCTTTAAAGAAAGAATTTTCTAATATTTCGACAAAATTTTCAAAGGGTTCAAAAACATTAGAGCATATCCTTTCCATACAAGTACCTTACTATAATAAGTCAAGACTTGGTTTCAATAAGGAAAGTGATTCTCTAATTGATTTTCCTAAAGTTAAGGAGAGACTTAGATACAGACCTCCTAGACTTGCGTACAAAAAGCATTTTCAAAGGATTTTTACAAAACCTGTTAGTCGAAATGCCCTCAAGTGTTCAAATTGTGGTGATTTAGAACACTTTGAGAAAGAATGTCTTAAAGTTTGGAGACCTTTTAAGAAAGATTGAGTAAAAACAACATACTCTACTAACTCTCATGGACTCAAGAAAATATGAGTACCAAAGAAAATGTGAGTTATTTTTGCAGGAAATAAAGGAAAAGAAGAAAGAGGATTTGATAAGGAATTTTTTTGATTTGGGTACATAATTCTCATTATACTTGATATTCGATATATTATCTTTGTGCCTTGATTGATTTATATTTTATTATGACCGTATTCTATGATTTGAAGAAAGAATCGTATGATTATTTTTGATATCCTGCTTAGAGACAATTAAGTTTATTTTGATTTTATGCTCTTTAATTTTGTCACATTTTGCAAAGTGAAAATCTGTTTGATGTGATATTAATTTATTGTGCATAATATTCTTTCCTTAAATACTTAGTTATGATGAGTTTAAAAAGAATATTTGATTATCTATGGAGATTTTCTATTTTGCTCTAACTAAATGGAAGGATCCAAATTAAAGGATACCAAAAAGGAAATGAGTTGATTGCAGGAAATTCTTTAAGGGAAGAATGATCGCAAATCTACGCAAATTTTGATACAATCAAAAGATATCTCCTGCGAAGATTGGTAATGACTTTTTTTTTTTTTTTTTTTTTTTTTATCAATGGTATATTTCAAACATATACCCTGGTTAAGAGAATATTTTTTTTATCATCCCACCTTACAAATTTCTACATGCATTTATTATAATTTTGGATGATTGTTTATCATTTATATTGCAAATATCCCTTGTCATAAACATAAGACATTGCAAATTCTTTTTTACTTGATTTGGCATGTGATAGAAATATTAGCTTTCTTTTTGCGAAATGCATCAATAATATATTTTTTAGGTTTATGCTCAAGGAAATCCCTTTGATCTTGAAAGATATTATTGCATATTCATGGATAATCTTGCTATATTTTTAGAAGATGTCTTATATCGAGCAAGTTTGATCCACAAATCAGAAAAAGGTATTATGAGAAGAATGTTCTTTGTTATACAAAAATTTGCAGGTGAAAAAGGAATCTTTCATATGGATTTTGGAAAGTTAGATTTGAAAATCATGGAGATTCTATACTATTTTTTGGAGGCTCAAAGATTCTCTTCCTTGTGCAAATTTTTTGCAAATTATTGAGGAAATCTCTTATGTGTCGTACCAAAGGGAGATAAAGTGAATCCAAAAGGAAAGAAAAAGAATCGTGATCACATCAAAAAGCCAACAAATTGAGGGGGAGCATTGATCAATTTTGGAAAAATCTTTTGAATTGATCATGATCTTGATTATTATGGAATGAAGGAAAAGGTAAAAAAAAAAAAAAAAATTCCAGTTAGTGCATCTTTTATTACCTTTTGTCATTAACAAATCTTTTATCGATATTATCATTTTATTATGACAAAAAGGGTAAGTGAATTTTATAATATATCCGTGATTTTTATTGAATACTTGCTTATATATATGATCGAAGTGAGCTATATTGCATATCTTTAATATTCGATTTACTTTATAAAAACTGATTTTTTGAAAATTGTGTTTATTTGTTATCATTTTATATTCTATACGTGATAATATTTCCATTATTATCGCTTTTTGATTATGACAAAAAGGAGGAGAGAATATAAATATGCATATGTGTTAATTGCTTGATATTATTTATTGCATAATATTGATCTGCAATTATTTTTTATATATTGTTATGCTCAATCTATCTGTTATCTTTTAATTTGAATTACATTGCTCTGATTTATTTATATTTTAGAAAGTATGATTACACATCTACATATTCAGTTATTGTTTTGTTATCATCAAAAATAGGGAGATTGTTAAGAAAATTCCTTATATGTTTTGAAGATGACAAAATAAATCAAAGGCTACTAATGTGTTTAATGGTTGAGTAACAGACTATGCAGATGACAGAATGTGTAAATGATTTTATCAAAGTCTATGCTTGGAAGAACCAGAAGACAGACTCTATGCTAAAGTTGAATTTATTCTGTCTAGACCTTAAGGCTAAATATGTTCAGACTTACGTCCAAATTGTAAAGTCTATTTTAGTTTGAAGACACTTAGACTCTACTTCAGTCTGAAGACACTTAGACTCTACTTCAATCTATAGACTCTCAGACTTTACATCCAGAACGAGACACAAGTCTAAAACATAACAAGGTCCAGAACAAGACACAAGTTCGGAATGTAACAGATTCAGAACGAAGCATGTTCATAACGAAACAGCTTGACAGAATGCAACACAAGCCCCAAATATATAACTGCTAATGATCTGGTTTGGATTCTACATCAAGATAGATTTGATTGACTCAACATAATTGATTGACAATTGGATCATGAAAACAAGAACTTTCTAAACGAAGAAGCTCTATTTATGGAAACCGAGATTCTGTTTTTATGGGCGATGGAAATCAATTTGGGATTCTACTTCTATCACTCAATGGCTACTAAATCTTCTTGATACAGATCTGTCAAATGGGTAGATTGGAAGACGATCCTCTGGATACTATCCAACAGCTAGTTTGGAAGTGGAGAGGTATTTAAGGAGATCAATGACCGATGAGCAAGTAAGAGATGAAACGTAGAATTTATAATTCCAAAGTCTGAGCGACCTTTGATCATACACTTGTCTTTGGTGAGCTTAAATGTTTGTGATCGTGAGAGGAATACCAAAAAAGTGACTCAGTGAGATAGTGTGATCTACCACTAAGTATTTGCACTCAAAGTAGTAATCTTTTGTTGATTGCATAGTGGAATATAGCTAGAAGACTATTAGCGTGGGAGAGTGGACGTAAGCTTGATCTAAGCCAAACCACTATAATTTCTGTGTTCTTATTCTCTTTCCTGAACTTCTTTATTTTGTTCGTAGTTATGTTTAACTGCTAAATTCTGAACTCACTCAAATTCTGTTATTCTTTAGATTTAGTTTCAAATTCTGATCCCTATTCATACTTTGCTCGAAATTTATTTTATTCTGCATTTATTTGCCAAGGATTATTTTAAACACCTATTCACGTCCGTCTAAGTATTCGTACTAGCACTTTCATCATGTACAAAAGTCTATAACCAAAAGACTTCAAAAGACGATTCTCCAAAAAGAGGTTGACCTAACCGACCTGCTCTTCAGGTCTCCTCAGCTAGGCTCTAGATTCACCACTTTGCAGTTCTGAAAGAAATGAGCCCACGATGGGGTGAGATATAAATCTCAACGAGTTCACATTATAAACCCCGATTAGGAGGGTAATACGCCTAGAAGTGTCCTAACCACACAATCACACATACATAAGGACTTATCTCGTCTCAGATCCACCTTGCAGGTCAGCATAGTTCATATCACAGACAACCATCAAGACATGAGTAGCAATTAAGCTCATAAATAGGAACGCCATACTCAATTATAACAAAGCACAAGGATCCTAATTATAGGGTCAAACCGTTATGACACGTCTCATACCGTGCCACATAATTTTGTCCCATAATCTAACATATTTAACTCAATTAATGATGCGTTCTTAGTTTTGATCTCGGCATATAGCATGGTCTACTCTTTATTCGGCGGTCTTCTGGCATTGCTAGGCTTCATCTCACATATTTGAGCACGGCTACATTTTTCTAGATGGCTTTCCCGAAGGAGCACGTGTCCAGAATCTATTGCGACCGGCTTTCTGTTGTCTAAGGGCATCCCATATAGGGGTTACCGTCCAGCTTAACAACTCAGGATGATTTCTTCTAATCAACACACAATCACTCAATTATGGCTCAAGGCACCGTGCATTGTACTCAAATATCTTCATTAAAATGGTGAATCTGGCCTATTTCCTTGGTATTAGAAATATACGGTAAAATAGTCGTGTGTAAGTACACGGTCAGATAGAATCAGAAAAAATGATATCTTCTAATGTAAAATCCCATTATTTTATATAGTATATAGAACCATTTTCGGTGTTAAAATTCAACATCTGACATTTTTTGAATAAATATTTGAAATTCATAAATTTTGGAATTAAATACTCAAATTTCCAATCAATACTTAATTTGCACAATTTAACACTCAATTGTAGAAATTAACCATACCATTGCAATAAACACGAAATTTCAATCACCGACTATCCTGGTCTAATTTCCGAAAAATATTTAATAATTAAATAATTTCTAAAATTAAATAATTCAATTTAAATTCTAAAAATATTAACTTATGCCGGAATTGCTAAATTAAATATCGAACGGGCCTGGAAAATTCCCGAACTACTCTAAATAAATAGCACATCCTATCTAGGCCTCAAATAGTCTAATCTAACCACCTAACATGCATAATTAATTAATTAAATCACTAATATAATTTAACTAACCACGTAATCCCTAATTAATTTAATCTAAACACCCCTTAAACGTCATTAGCCTACTAAGAAAAGTTTGGTGCATAAATTCACCGGTTTAATGCGAAAACCGGTTCACCGCGATGGTGGCCAAAATCCGAATTTTCGACAGCATCAACGAACACTTGGGCCGGGCCCAAAAGGCCTTCCAAGCCCACAACAAATTACCAGGCTGGGTCTGGGCTTGGGCTGAGATGGGCTTGCTTTGCGAGCTTCAAGATGGGCTAAACCGCTTTGAAGAAGCTGTTAGGCTAAAACTTGGGCTAAATTGTGGGCTTCGTTGGACTGAAGATGGGCGGAGAAGAAGCAGCAAGGGCTGCTGTTAGGCCAAGCTACCAAAGAGCGAAGATGGGCTGAGTGGTCGAGCAATAACTACCTCGGTGGGGATCTCACGTGGACGGTTGGCCGAGAAGATTAGAGGTCAACAAACCGATGGAGTTGCTAACCGAAAGGGAGACCTAACACTGGGTGAGGGTCTTCAGTGGAGATGGTAGCATGAGACGGCAGCAAGCTGTCTTCATGGTAGCTTGAAGAGAAGACCCGGTGAAGACAACTTCGAGCAGCTAAGAAGGAAACAAACTAAAGTGGAGCAACAGGCATTGACTAGGCCAAATGAAGACTCGGACGTGGTAGCTGAAGAACGTAAGGCGTGAAAGGTAGGGGGCACGAAGATGGAGTAGCTTCGAACGTGTTGCAGAGGAGAGAGACTTGATGAAGGTTGCTTCAGACAAAGGAGAAGAAATGAAAACAGAAGTAGGCGGGGTCGAGGAAAAAGGGATGCCCAAAGAAAAGAGGGGGAGGGAAACGTGCGAAGGAAGCCAAGGAGGGGGGGCCCAAAATCAATGAACCTTAGCCACTCCATTAAACAATTGTTTTTATTACTTTCTAACCAATTAAATCCAACCAATTAATCCAAATTGATACTGAAATTTCTAGCCCCTTGCCTAGCTCCAAATTCTTTAAATTAAACTTCAATTTCCTCACCCAATTCCCCAAATCGATGTCCAAATTTACCAAGGAAAAAGCCCATACAATTTTTTGCAAGTCCCCCTTTGCCAAATAGCTTGGTATATAAGCCAAAATTTCCTTTAATTTGGCCCATGCGAATTTTTGTTCGTTTTCTGAATTGTCCAAATCAATTTTTTGTAAAATTCCCGGAATTGCTGAAAATTCTTTTGAGGATGAGTCGATGTTCCTAAAATAAATCTTGACATGATAGAATTTTCAATTTCTGAAATCAGGTTCAAATTCGTGGTTAATTTCAATCTGATGCGATTTTAGCGTAACGTAACTACCAGGTAGCTTTTAGGAATTTTTAAAGCAATTGACCCATGGTCGATTATTTTTGAGCCACAATGTACATCTCCAACACATTGACGATTTTTGGTTGTCGTGAAAATCTCGAGGTTTCAATTACAGACACAGGGTAACCAAAATGATAGAAAATCAATTTAGTGCCAATCGACGAGAATTTTGCAATCAGGTGGAGTCACTCATATCTTGATCACATATCTTAGTCGAATTGACTTATCTCTAATCTCTGATCAATTTTGATAGTGCCGTAATGACCTTTACAGATCAACACGGTCGAGCAGTCGATTCCTAATCGAATTCTCAAGTCCATTGCGTTAAAATCCTTTAGTGGTTTCTCCAGATAGTTTAGTTATCTCGTGAGTGATTAGCTCAAAGAATAGCACTATAGACGCATTGATGAAAAGCCCGATTTATTTAATCGAAAACAAATTCTGAAAATTCAAGCTGTCACACTTGCAGATTGACATTGGGCTTCGAATGAAGTTTCCCTAATAGGGTCAATTGACATTCTTCGAATTTTGCTTCAGGAATTTTATCAAGCACCTTGATTATGGAGTTTTCGGTCCACATTTTTCCCATTCATTTGCAAAGTGCTGCTATTCTCTTTTCCCTCTCTATTTCCCTCTACATGATTGCTTACTTTGCTTCTACACTAACCCCAATTATCTTCCTCCTACAGAAATCAAAACTAGCTACTCCTATACCTCGGACTGGTTGAACCTACACTCCCAGATAAGTTGAGCTGAAGATGGTTGCAATGGTTCACATTTGTTTACTATCTACTACATGTTGGAGCCCATTGTCATTTGGAATGATAAATTTTGTTGAAGATTGAAGGGAGCTCTGGCTAGATTGGTTAAGAACTCTGGTGTTTACATTTCGATTTGGCAAAGGATGGGTGAAAGTGCTAGTATAAACACCTAGAGGGGGGTGAATAGGTGTGAAGAAAAAATTTCGCTAAAAGTAATAAAAAATTGCTTTCAAAACTGGGTTTGAAATATAACAAACTTTGAGCAAGTTCAGACTTTAGCAATTAAATAAAACTACGAGCAAGATAAAGGAGTTTAGGGAAGAGAATAAGAACACATAATTTATAGTGGTTCGGCTTAAATCAAGCCTACATCCACTCTCCCATGCTGACAGCCTTCTATTGGATTCCACTATGCAATCAACAAGAGATTACAACTTTGAGTGCAAACACTTAGAGATAGATCACATTATCTCACTAAGTCACTCTTTTGGTACTTCTCTTATGATCACAAATGTTTAAGCTCACCAAAGACAAGTGTATGATCGAAGATCGCTCAGACTTTGAAATTATAGATTCTATGCTCCGTCTCTTACTTGCTCATCGGTCCTTGATCTCCTTAAATACTCCTCTACTTCCAAACTAGCCGTCGGACAGTATCTAGATGATCGTCTTCCAATCTACTCATTGGACAGATTTGTATCTAGAAGATTTGGTATCCGCTAAGTGACAGAACTAGAATCCCAAATTGATTCTCATCACCCATATAAACATAATCTTGATTTCCATAGGTAGAGCTTTTTTATTTAAAAAGTTCTTGTCTTCAAGATCCAATTGTCAATCAATTAGATTGAGACAATCAAATCTATCTTGATGTAGAATCCAAACTAGATCACTAGCCTTTTATATGTTTGGGCTTGTGTTACGTTCTATCAAGTTATTTCGTTCTGAACATGCTTTGTTCTAAATCTGTTACGTTCTGAACTTGTGTCTCGTTCTGGACTTTGTCACGTTCTGGACTTGTGTCTCATTCTGGATGTAAAGTCTTAGAGTGTTCTGTCGGAAGTAAAGTCTGAATGTCCTCAGACTGAAGTAAAGTCTAAGTGTCTTCAGTCTGATATAGACCTTATAATCTGGATGTAAGTCTGAACATATTATGCTTTTGAACATATTTAACCTTAGGGTCTGAACACAGTCTGAATAAGTTCAGCTCCAGCATAGAGTTTATTTTCTAATTTTTCCAAATATAGACTTTGACAATATCATTTATATATTCTATCATCTGCATAGTTTGTTAGTTAACCATTAAGCACCTTAATAGCTTTTGATTTATTTTGTCATCTTCAAAACATCTTAAGGGATTTCCCTAATAATGGGATTATTGGATATTGTAACGGTTTGTAATGGATTGCTGAAACCTAAGAAATGTAGTTGGTTACTTGAAATAAGGTATCTAGATTCTAACTTGGGATGCAATTCTGAGTGTTCGGGATCTAAGGTTTGGTTTTCGGAAGTTTAGGTGGGTGGTGGTTAGATCTATGAGAATAAAAATGGTGGAAGGCAACGGGTTTCTAGGTTCTCACCATGATTTTGGGTGGGGGTGGGGGCGGGGGGGGAGGGGGTGGGGCGGCGGAAATGAGCGGAGATTGAAGATGAGTACAACTCAAAAGTAGGGTGGGGAATTCCTATCACCATGGATAGAGAGAAGCTCTCCGGACTAGAGAGAGTAGTACTCCAAACCAGAGAGAGTAGTATAGACAACGGTGCACATCCGGACATTGTTAAATGTTTACAAGGTAGCAAGTTTAATATTCTCCCATATTTGCATTTACCATATTTCCATTGCATCTTTATTGTTGTAACATCCTAAATTTACTATTCTCTATGATAGTATAATATGATTTTTGTTATCGTAATCGCCCAGAATTTATGATATTCAAGTTCGAAATTTATTGAATTGAGATCTCCCTATCTTTTGATATCTTTCATTTATATTTTCGTGGATTCAAAATATTTTCATATTCATCAATGTTCAAAATCATATGTTCAGAATGAAAATATTGCTAGATGCATGAATTTTTAGAATCAAATGTTCCAAACAAAAATATTTTCAAACACACGGATATTTAGAATCAAATGTTCAGAATGGATTTAGGAAAATCAGTTTCCTAAATCTCTATTTCTCTCATTTTGGCACACCACTTTCTTTTCTCTACCAAAATTTTTAAACCCATGCTTCGGTTTGAGACACTGAAATTGTAATTTTAACATCATGCATGACATCATCAATTTCAACTAAAGTTCACGAATGTTTGGGGTGATTCATTCCTATATTTAATCAATGCTTTGGATGACTCATACCTATAGTTCATTATTATTATGGTGACCCATGTCTATAACTTATTATTGTTTTGGTGATATACACAAAAACTAGGCCAGATATTAGGAGCTCATATTCATCATTATCAAAATATCATTTTGTGACAAAATTTTATTGGGCCATTTGTGTCATAGTTATTCTCATAGGATCCACTTGAGGTCCATCCACTAGAACACTTGCTTTTAAACCAAAGTTTAAAATTTCTTTTAACTTTGATTAATCATTGCTCTTTCTTGATAACTATTGAGAACTCTCTAAAAAACTATCTTGCCTTAGTTGTAAAACCATGGCAAGCCTTCACCTTTGAAAAGTAGAGGTTCAACTTCATTAACTTTCAATTACCAGCTCCTTTCTCCATATCTTTTGTTTTCAAGAATCCACAAATAGAAGCAAAGGTCCTATACTCGAAATATTAAGTTCTAACTCAATCCTTCAGATTTGGAAGTGGTAAATTATTAATTTTTACTACTTTCTACCTAAGGATTCTGTTGTTTTCAAATCAAGCTTTTTTGATTTCCGGTTTACTATATTTGAAGGTGATTCAAAACCTTAAGTCTAAAGTTATTTTCAAGATAAGGGAAAACCCTAAGTGCTAAGTTGGGTTGCTCCACTTAGTGCTTTTGACTCGGTTAGTTGATATGTGTGAACTTAATGTAAGTATATGAAATAGGGATGTGAATGTGTTGCAGTTGGATTTATTTTGCGGATTTCGTGCATGACTAAAACGTGTTTGATTGTTCCTTTTAGGTGTGGTGACATTTGTTATGTATAAATGATAAATCTAAATTTAGAAGTGTTATTTTTGCAATTTAAGATTTAACTGTTGTGGGTACTATTTACTTATTAAGTCTAAGTCTAATTCACTTTTGAGTATGATATCTTTTTTAAGTCCAATTCACCTTTTGAAGCAAAGCGAGACAGGAATTACTAATGTGAATATCAACCATCCTACATAACACGATCAACATTGACATAAATAAATTTTAATAGAATTTTTTTGAATTTTCTTTTTCTTTTGTTTTTCCTTTTTCTCTTATCTTTTATTTTTCTTCTTAACTTTTTAATTTCCTTTTCTCTTCCTTTCTTTTCTTTCTTCTTTTTCCCTTTTTCTCTCCCCTAGCCATCATCGAGCTTCAAGTTGTCGGCCTCTAGTGAGGGTCGCCCTCGGCTAGGCTGATGAGAGCAGCTTTTCACTTACATGGATGATTCAAGAATCTTTTTTATAAGCACGCATTACCACCACTTTGTTGACCGACTTAGATATTTAGATAACAACTAGACATTCATTTGCTATTCAAGATTTTCCCAGCCAATATTGACTGACATTGGATGTTCACAGTGCAACAACCAGCACTTCTCGACAAAATTCAGCCACCGCCGAAGACTTTTTACAGCCTGGCATTTCTTGCTTCCCATGGGACTATAGAATTTTACACAAAAATAGGTAAACAATTCAACATTTTCTGAACTCTACCAGCAAATCGAGAGCTAGTCCACATCAATAGAAAATACATCAGGGATCAAAACCTTGAATGAGGTTTTTGCTGACATCAATCAGCCGTAGGACGGGAGGATTATAATACAAAATTTTACGAGATAAATTCTAGTGAACATCTAGTTATCAAGATTGGTCTGTTGTCTCAAGTTATATTACTGCATATATTGATAACAATGACCGATAACATTACAATTCTAAAACAATTATTCTGTAGTTATATTTATTTCCATCTACTCGAAAACCACAACCATACTGAGTTTCTTGCATACACATTTCACACTCCTTTTACTTATTTAGGTTATAAAACTAGCACGCAATTTCATGCCATGGACACCAACATGCGTCCTATACGGCAAATTCTGAAATAAGTCAAATTTTCAGCTCCTCGAGCGAATTCTTTCCTTTCTGGAAGCACTCGTAGTTGAAAGCAGCAAAGTTCCTGACACTTCTATACAACCTTGGCCCACTGTGGTGGACTAACGGATCGAGCGGTCCTATCTCTTTCTCTGCTTCTGGCTCATCAAGCATAGCGACCGACATTCTCAACTTGTTCCCGTTCGTCAATACCCTGTGCAAGGGGCTCTTGAACATTCCATTTGTCATTACCTGCAAATATTGTTGCCAGTCATATCTATTGGCATACTAAAGACTGATATCTAAGAGAGCTTGCGGAACATGTGTATATGCTAGGTCAAACTGATTAATACTTATGGGCTGATCGTTTAACAGATTCTATGCCTATATTTAATCAAATGAATAAATAGAGCGACAATCACTTCCACAGAAAGTAAAGCATATAGTTGCTCAAATGATGTCCATTGTTGTTACATACGCCTAGGTTTGCATTTTTAGACACTACTGATGTAACTTTCTGGATGTCTTTGTTATGTGGTTGCAGAATGCATACCTGCATCAGACCGCCCAGATTGATGACGAGAGCGTGCGGAATAACGGGAACTGGGTGCCACTCGCCATCTCTCAGGACTTGGAGGCCTTCCACTTCTTTGTCCTGCAAAAGAATTGTGATTGCGGATCTGTCTAAATGAGGTTTGGCGCCCAGAACTCCAGCCCTGTAGCACGGCGGGTAGAAGTTGATCCTTGTTTCCAATACTGGCTGGTCTCCAAACTGGTTCAAGAAGCTGTTCTCTTCTAACTCAAGCAACCTGGCCATTGCCTTAGAAAGGTCCTTCATCACTGATCTTATCTTGAGAGCATACTCATGCAAGGTTTTACTGCCAATAAGAAATAGAAGAAAGAATGAACACATTCAAATCACTGTATATAACATCATAATGGAATTAAGCAGTTGTGCCAAATCATGCTATTGCTGTTAGGCTTGCAGATTTCGCATCTTACATCTCCAGACTTTTGGGTAGGTTATTTTTTGTGTATCTCTAATTTAATGGAACCACATGATCACTTCTTTCGAAACAATATTTTTGGATGGTGCTGTTCTTGTGAAATCATGTTGAATTAGCAAGGAATTCCCATAGGGAAACAGCAGCTTTTCATTTTCCGTGAGTATATACGACTGCAACTTGGGTACATGAAGCAGAAATTTGGCAATGGCATGTAAACATACGGAAAATTGGCAGGATTTTCAGGCCAAAGATTCATCCTCCTTTGATCTTCGGGAAATACTCTAAGTAACAAGCGGTAGCAACAGGTTTCGACTTGGTTATCAGATACAACCAAGTCATCTCCATAACCATAAGCCTCATTCGGAGATCGTGAATATTTCTGTTTCTCTTCAACTGGCAATGCAAAGAACTGTTGAGCAACTTCACGCACTTTGTCAAGACATTCAACTGATATTCCGTGTCCAGTGGCCTGAAATTTAGGAAACTATGTTCAACTTGAAGGCTCTAGCATATTTATGGGGAAAAAACAGCTGCCCAAACCTAATATTGATGAAAACATATCTTGACAATTTGTTCGCATAAGAAAATGAGAACCATGGAAACTCAATAATGGGCAAAGAGGGTGTGGGAAATCTAACTCAAGACTTCCTGAGCATGCAAAGACCATGCAACTACTTGTTTTAAATGTTAAGCAGTCAGACTACAATTTATAAGTCATTGTATAGCAATATGAAGCAAACCAACAGGAATTAGCCACCCAAAGTAGGGAAGCTTTTTTTCCCTCTGCACTAAAATATAGAGAAGCCGAAAAAGGAGCAACCATCACTGAAAAGAACCAGGTTTCAGTAAAAAGTTTGTATTGTGTAGCCCCAAAAAGAAAGATACCAAAAAAGCTGAAACAGGGAAAATCGGCCGAAACATATTGCAGAGATAGAAACCTGGAAGCATCCACAAGAGCTGAGAATTGATCTGAGTTTCTGAAGTTCATCTTCTGAGGACAGAAGGCTGATATCAATCACTGGGAATGTCACGGGAACATCACTATCTGTTTCATAAACCATTGTAAGTTCTACTCTGAGGCGGAGAGGGACAGAGAGGGAGAGAGACCTTGGCCTTGCTTCTTGGTGTTTTGATTTCGATGAGAAAGAGTTGGGGAGAAGGACCTTATTTATACTTGTCTTGAATGATGGCCAAAAACTTCAGACCGGCAAAAAGATACCGTCTCTCACTCTCAATGTTCCATACGTAGAGGAACACAAGGGACCCAGTTGCTCCCTAACCTAGAATTCATTATCTTGGATACATCAGCGCATGTGAAGAGAGAACTTTTTGTGGACAGACATTAACACTTCTCCTCTCTTTCATGCTTCTTAAGGTTCAGAACACTCCCAGCAAATTGAGAGCTTGTCTACATCAACAGGAACATCAGAGATTGAAAACCGTGAATGAGGTTTCTGCCAACATCTAGCGGTCATGGGATGGGACGAAAATTTATTATTAGATAAAGCTATATAATGAAATTTTACGAGGCAAGTTTTAGGAAGCAGAGTATGTTCGAACAAGAAACCTTACTTTTCTGTGTTCGCACATTTACAGAAATGACATAAATAATTGATGCCAGAGATGACGTGAAACTGTCCCAATCTTTTCTCTCATCCTAGTAAGCTTGAACCCCTAATTAGAAATTCTACTTCGATTTGAACTCGCTTTTTTAAAACCTTACCTTCAATTATTAGTCCCTTCCTCTCACTGATCCACCTAACATTCTCTCTCCTAATTAAACACATGCATCCCCCAGAACCCTCGTCATCCTTCTCAGCAGTAAAGATTCACTGTATCTCCCCATTTTCTTCACTCGACACACGCAAGATCTGCGCACAAACACATTCCATAGGCATTTTTGAAACTCCCAAAAAGAAAATTAAAAAAAAAAAAAAAGAAGAGGATTAAGAAAGAAAGTAAAGTGATATGGGGTCTGCCACTAAATGAGCGATGTGTTGTGTGTAGAAGAGCATTCCTCTTAATTCTTATCCGTGTAATGACTTTTGATTATAAAACTAAGCCACTTGGTTTTGCTCTCCACCGTTTGACATTAACCATGTTTTTGGTGTCGAATTTTTGAGTTATTTATAGATATAAATTTTGTACCTCAGCTTTTTAAATTTTGCATTATCCTCCAATTTTGTGAAAAGGGTAATCTTTTGGTCATTTCTTTTGACTCACTTGTCAGCCAATTTGACAACTATAGAAGAAAGGAGATTTTCACAAGGCCTATATGAACTAAAGCCTTTTGTCTCAGCAATTGTTCAATCGTAAGATCAGAGAACTGCCAAATTTCGTGGAATTATTCAATTAAGAGAGGCATGGGAAAAATTGTTAAATACAAAATAAAAGTTGAAAATTTTTGCACAAAATCTTAAATCATATTCAAGCATAAAAGTTGGTATGATATATGGCCTTCTGCCCCAAATGATGCTTCTAATTTCTGAGCTTTTTTCTTCAAGAGTTTGATAAGAGGCATGCAATGAAGGTTTACAAACTTTGATGATCCATGTAAATTGACGCAAATTTTTTTTGTTATTTAAACAAGCCCACAAACTCGATTGTCTAGTATGTAAGTCCCATTTTATACTTTCTTAATTCATTATTCTTACTCTAAAAAGTTGAGAGTTATTCTACAAAAGCTGACGCTGAAAGTGCTCATTCTACAAAAGCTGACGCGGTATCCAACAGGACCACGAGTAGGCAGCAGAGTCCGTGAAGTATGTATCGCTCATATATTTCTATTTATAGAAATGTGAAATAGAGTTGAACAATCAATCATCTCAACAAGTTTATTTGAAATTGAACCTAGTAATTTTCTTATGCGAGAGGATCTTTTGAGTAGCGTGCGAAGGCATTTTTTTGCTTAAGGTTATGTTGTCTTTATTAGAAGGTTAAAGAGAGACAAACATGTTCTTCTTGGTTGCTATAGGAAGATACTTATTGTAATCGACATAATATTTGTCATTATTCCATGTAATGAAGGCCAAGATAATTTTTCATGTAAAAATGTTTTAGGAAGCATTTTTCTTTTGAATTTGCATTATAACAATAGATGTTTAGACTTTTTAATGTATTAAGTTTGTCTTTTTTTTTTTTTTAAATTTTTTAATATAAAACATATTTCAAAAATATTTTAGTGATGCCATAAAAATAAATAAAACTATCGAATTCCGTGAATAAAATAAAAGTTGAGTAGTCAAAATATACGGACCATATTGTAATGACAAACATTAAAGTTATTATAGAACCAAATGCATTCATTAAAACAAGTAGATGAATCTTTTCACTCTTATTTGTACTTAGCTTAAATTAAGAATAATAGTTTTCTAGTGCAAAATAAAGAAAAAAAAAAATAAACGAGTAGCTCATTAAAACAATAACTAGATGGTTATCTACTAAATACACTAATTCTTAGAAAAAGGAGGACATTAATTTCATCCATTAGTGAGAAAATAGAAAATGAAGAAACCAAAAAAGAAAGAAAAAGAAAAAGACTTTACCAAAAAAAAAAAAAAAAAAAAGAAAGAAAAAGAGATAAGAGATCTTCAAAAAAGAAAGAAAAAGAGATAGAGTTCTTCTTCTTCTTCTTCTTCTTCTTCGTCGAAAGGATAATTTCATTACTAACTCATAGCCGTTCCACAATTTAATCCGGAGTCAATACATAATAAATTCCATAGTGGGCAAAGGGGGTCGTGTAGTCAATATTTTGTCAGTGATTTGTCTCGGTGGGTTTTGGTTATCCAATCCGTGGGTTGGTTGGCCTCTCTTGGCACATAGGTGACTTGGGCCCTTGAAGTTGGCCCAACATAGCCCTGCATTCTTCAATGATCCGTTGCTCTCTCCATGGACTTGCCGCTCGGCCCATCACCAATTCCACCAAAAATAAGCAGTCAATTTGTACTTTAGTTACCGAGTTTGAGATGTGTACTTCCTACATTCCACAAGTCGCAATAACACAGTGCTAAGAGCTTGGGTTTCTGACTGGAAGGCTGAATTAGCGTTGATCTTTTCTGCAAATTCGTCTACGATGATGCCCTTTGAGTTTTGACGTATGCCCATCATCACGTCGGATCTCCATTCGTTTAGCTAGGAACCATCTACATTGTATGTTAGCTTGCTGTGCTCTGGAAGACTCCATCTCGCAGGTATAGATCTGGTTCTTCGTCCTCGATATGATGTTTTTGGGTTCCATCTATCAAATAGCCTCCTCTTAACCTTCGTCTCTTCAATTATGGCTGTCGGTCTTGGTTGATCCCCTCTAAAGACCCTTGTGTTGCGCTGTTTCCAGATTTGCCATAGATTACCACCGATCAATTCCTATGTCTGGTGGTTTTCACGTACACTGAAGGCCTCAAACAACCATTTATCTATTCATGTAACTTCCTAAGGAGAGATAGATAGCCTCAGTATTAGGTTTGACCAGATTTGTTATGTCCATTTGCAGAGTAGGAAGAGGTGCTTTGGTGTCTCTGGTGTTTGGCGACAGATGGGGCATAGTGGATCAAGTACTACCTTTTGTTTGTATAGATGTTCTTGTGTTGATAGAGCATTTGTATATAAGCTCCACGTGAAGATTTTTATTTTTGGTGGAATGTTTAGATGCCAAATCATATTCCATAGCTTATTAGGAGGTTGGTAAGATGAGACGCCTGGGTTTTGTTGCTGTGTGTCTCTGCGTTGTGAATGGTATTATAATCGCTCTTCATTGTATATATTTCTGAGCTGGTCTTGTCCCACATGAGCTTATCTTTTGTCATGGTTAGGTTTAGGGGGGTCGCAAGAATTCCTTGGCTAGAGCTTCATCAAAGGGGCTAGATAGTTTTTGCTTATTCCATTGTCTGTATGCTGGGTCGATTAGTTCAGCCACGTAGTGAGGTTCGCCTAGGTTTATAAGACCACCACTACACCCCCTTTTCAGCCATTTGTCTTCTCTGACCTTGATATACTCCCCATCTCACATAGACCAGGTGAGTTGCTGCTCCAAAACTTCCCTCTCAAAGAGTAGACTCTGCTAGCCCCAAGATGGTTTAGATACTTTTTGTGCCTTAAGAAATACTTCGGAGGGGTAGTATAAACCTTTCAACACTTCTTCCCATAAGGTTGAAGGATCTTGTATGAGTCTCTAAGCCTGCTTAACCAGCATTGCCTTATTGAAAGCGATTACGTCTTCTGTGAAATGGACGTTGAAAGAAAGGCGGAAGAAAAAAAGAGGTGGTCACATGGGGAGAAGAGGAAAAAGTTAAAAAGAGAGAGAGAGAGAGAGAGAAGGGAGAAAGCCACAAAAAAATCTCAATTTTTGTTTATAATGATAAATTATCAAAAAAAATTTTGAGATATAAAAAATTTCCAACTTTATCAATTTTAACACATTTACTCTAGCTTTTTTTTTTTGTTACACAAAAATCCTAACTTGTATACATATGACATATTTTACTCCAAATTAGAGAATATTTTTGTTTACTTTTTAAATTCTTTTATTATTATTTTTTCCTTTTTTCTCCTCTTTTCCCTTGCCATGGTCAATGAAGGAAGCTAGCTTCAAATGAGAGTCGCCTATGTTGAGTGAGGGCTGCCCTCCCTAGATCTAGTGAGGGCTGCCCTCACTTGGCATGGGTGAGGATGGCCCTCACTAGATATGATGAGGAATGCCCTCCCCCAACACGGGCGAGGGCTGCCCTTGCCTGCGAGTGAGGGTTGCCCTTGCCCGATTCTGGCATTGGGCCGCCCTTGCCTAAGTCTGACTTCTCTTCGCCATGGTCAACGGAAGGAATAGAGAAGAAGACAAAAGGAAAAAATAAAGGAAAAAAAAAAAAAAAAAGGAAAAAAAATATAAGATAAAGACGGAAATGTGCCTTGGCTATAGAATTCGGGATAAATGTATGTTTCACGGTTGACAAAGTTCAAGGGTTTTTGTGTCCAAAAAACTTTGAAGTAAATTTTTCACTCTAAATAAAATTTAAGATTTTTGGTGGCTTTTTTCAAAAGAGAATAAAGAATTGGAGAAAAATACTAGGAGGAGGGCTCTCTCTCTATGGTCGGTAGGAAGCCAATTAAGCTTGTGTCTCTCTCTCTAATCTGACGCGCGAAAGGTTTTCAAAAGACAATAAAGAATTGGAGAAAAATACAAGGAGGAGGGCTCTCTCTCACTCTCTCTATGGTAGGTAAGGGCGCGCATGATTGCGCGCTATTTCTGTTCCTTAAATTGTTTTTCTATTTGAAACAATTCTGGAATTGAAATCCGTTTGGTAAAATTATTCCACTTTTCTATTTCCGAAATAGATTTTGGTTCCAAAATAGATCTAGACAAGAAATCGAAATAGAAAAAAGCTAATTTTCTATTTCGAAACATAAATGATAAATAAAAAAAAATTTTCATCGTGCATCGTCGCCGCCGCCGGTTGTGCCGCCGCCGCCGCCGACCGGGCCGGCCGTCGCCGCCGCCGCCGGCCGTCGCCGCCCTCCGCCGCCGGTCGTCGGCCCGCCGCCGACGGCCGCGCTTGCCGGATGCCGCCACAGTCGCCGGACGCTAGACGCCGCCGTCGCCGCCGGTCGCGACGCGCCGCCGCCGGACGCCACCACCGAACGCCGCCCGCCACCGTCGGTTGCCGACCACCGCCGCCGGAAGCCGCTCGCCGGATGCCGCCGCCGCTTGCCGCCCGCCGGCTGCCACCACCGGTTGCTAAACGCCGCCGACCGCCGCCGCGGCCTCCGCCGGACGCCGAACGCGACGCCGAACTCCGCGGTCGCCGCCGCCGCCGCCGCCATCCGAAAGAAAGAAATTTTTGTGTCGTTGTCAAACGAATTTCTATTTTTAGAGTAGAAATTTTGTGTCGTTATCAAACGGTTATTTTGCTTAGAAACTCGTCCAGAAATAGAAATAGAAAAATTTATTTCTGTTCTAGAAACTATTTCGGGAATGTAAATACAATCATGCGCGCCCAGAGGGCGATTGTCCCTCTCTCTAATTTGACGCGCAGAAGGTTTTCAAAAGAGAATAAAGAATTGGAGAAAAATCCAAGGAAGAGGGCTCTCTCTCTCTATGGTAGGTAAGAGGGCAATTAAGATTGTCCCTCTCTCTAATCTGACGCGCAGAAGGGGAGAAAAGACGAGAGAGAGAGAGAGAGAGAGAGAGAGAGAGAGAGAGGGAGAGGGACAAAAGGGCGCGCATTACCTCTAGCCTCTAGAGTCACGACCCAGTGTCTGTCGAGCCAAATCTGAATTGAACCAGTAGATCCGTTTTGGCCCCGACCCGGATTGGATCCATGGACACGACCTGAATCTCTATTTTCCATTAAAAATGAGATTTTTTCAGAAAAAATAAAGAGAATCCAAAAGCGATTTATATTTTCCAAAAAATAGAAAAAGTTTAAAAAACAATTTTCATAAGTTTTCTCCACAAGTGCATGGAAGAATGTTGAAAGTCTAAAATGGTAATAAAAAATCAAACCTTAAGTTTAAATAAAGATAAGGTATTGGAAGAATATTAATTAATTAGTGTAATTAAGTTCTCAATCTTAGTTTATTTGGTTGCGTAGAAGTAAAATATTATCCTAATATTTTATTTGGGGTTCTAATCAATCCACCCAAATTGATTAGTGCTGACCTTTAAATGAAATTGAGTTGTAGATTAAAAACTCAAACCATAAGTCATAAATCGATGGACTTGACGGGCTTGGGAAAGCCCGAGCTAAGCCTAACACTTAGCGAGCCATTAGCCTCCGTATGCCTTACGCCAAGGGTGGTCGCGACACACAACATGATCATGATTTCGATATGGATAGTCCAAAAGCCATCCTAAAATGTTTCTATATGTTGGAATGGAAACCCATGCTGGAGACCATAATAACACATATAAAGTAAAGATTGCAAGTTTGGGGGTAATGAAAACCCAAAGGGAAAATATGCTAAGTGCTTTCTCGCGCCAACTTAACAAAGATTGTAAGTCATACTCGCTTTGGGTGACTAAGTTCTTTTTGTGCGTGTTTTCTAACGTTTTTGCAGTCATTTATGACAAAAATGAACCTATTGTTAAATTTTATATGCACGTCACGATATTATGATAAGGGAATGGTGTCCTGAGAGACTATTAAAGGTCTCAGCTGGTGACTCGTGTGTTTTTTTCACGAATGACTTTAAATAGCAAGAGTATAGTTTTTCTATTAAAAAAAAAAAAAATTGATGTCTATATTTCCTACTTTCAATTTATATATGCCTCCAAGTTCTTAGAATGTAGATGGCTTATTGTTTTGGCATGTTTACATTCTCACTTGTGTAACAGATATTGTTTAAGTTCTTTTCAGCTCAATTGAAATCGTGAATGCGAGTCGTAATTTCATATTATAATGATCAACATTGCATGTAACTTTAAAATTAGTTTTCTTTTGTAAAATAATGTGACAATATAACCTCTATATGTTGGAATTAAACATTTCCTTGTTGATGATACTGTGAAACTCTCATCGTTGTGTTTCTGATTTCGGTTTTGATTTATTCGTGTTTACTCATGCAGATTTCGCAGGATGAAAAACCCATGAATTATGGTGGATATACGAAAGAAATATCCTTAAAATAAAATCTCAAATGTCAAGCCCTTCATCCTGCAAGCTTCTCACATTTTCTTTAGACAAGATAAGACATAAAAAGTAACACAAGTGAAACAGTCACCCTTAATCGTGATTTTTGTGATTTGTCTAGGTGATCTTCTTCAGCAAAATGACGACATTGACGAATAAGGTCTTTTGCTTGGACATATGATTGGTGAGTTGAGCCCTATACCTCTTGAAGACCTCATCGATGACCTCTTCACCAAAGTGACCAACTAGCAAGGACTCGGCAGTAGCTCTCATACACATGGCCATACCGTATTCCCTATCCTTCAAGACAGCATTAGAGTCGGAATTTGTGTCAAATACACTCCAATTCACTTCGAATACCTCCAAACAATCAATTGAAAATGAGCCTTGCTTTTGGACCTCCAATCGTAGTTCTTTTGGTGAGGGCGTGTAATAAGGGACGTTGAAGGAGTTTAGTTTCTCTTCTTCTATGAGTCCCTACATTAACAACAGACAGAACATCAGATCTTTCTACCAAAAATAAGAAACGATAGCAAAATCATTACTTTTCAGTACTATATCTTCATGAAAGTCGTAGTTACTTGTTTATGTAACTAGCTGTGTAGCTATTGCATACTGTTGATAGTTGTTGTTTCCTCTCATCTAAATTGGGTCTACACCATGCCTAAGAGGGAAAAATACTGCACTCAAAACATCTGGTAATTTTACCTCTTGTACTCTTATTTTCTCAGAAACATTCCTAAGGAAGATATACTGGTCTAATTATGCAAGATTTCCCAATGAGAAATGATTGTGTTACAGTTTTTAATGTATCATAAGAATAACAGTCTATTTCAGATTATAAAAAATTAAATCACAAATAATTATAAATTGTTGTGAAATCTATTTTTTTTCAAGAATTTGTGACTTACAATGGACAGTTATTTTGAAGTACTTCAAAAAGTTGCTATGCTATCAAAGCCCTTTCCAAATTGCATGGTTGCTTTCCTTCAAATAATTCATGTGAAAATTTTAGCCAGAGGTTCAAAAGGAAATTGTTGAGATCATCTAACAAATAATTAAGGTACTTTAGAATTGAGAATATATCGTAGATCTTAATCATTAGTCTCTCTCTCTCTTTTTTTTTTTTTTTCCCAATTGATGGTTATGATTGGTCTGGGAGTACCAAAACGAAAATAATTCCCAGAGGATATTACAATATTCGCTGGAGGCAATAAGAAAAGTCAACCTCAATTTTATCCTAATGTAGACGCGACTATTCAAGTACTCTTTTGATTTTTCTTTTTTGTTACCTCGGAAACCATCTCATTGAGAACTGTAGCTAAGAGATTCACATGGTGGCAACACTCTTCGCTTGAAGGATTGTCGCTTCTTCGACCCAGGATGGTCAAAACCATACGCCCTCCCACCACCAACTCTTGCCCACGACAATCCAAGAACATTGAGAAGTCCCTTTGGAATTGCTCATAGAATGCTCTAATCACACTTGCAGGGCTCGACCTTGCAATGTATACGTTGCTTTTGTTTTCCTCTAATCCTTGTGGCACCTGTGTGGTGGGCGAGGGAGGGAAGGAGGGGGGGGGGGGGAGTGAGAGAGAGAGAATGAGTTTGTTTTAGATCAAGCTAACAAATGAAAGTATGGGCCAATAAATTACCTGAGAAAGATACATGAGGCAGTATGAAGAATGAATAAAGTGTAGGCTTTCCTGAGCGAACAATCTCCCATAAAATGAACCAGGAACACCATTGAAGAAGCAAGATAACATTGCTAACAATCCGTACTTGCTCTTCATTTGCTCTCTCGACTTCTCTTGGAATGTTGGCAAGAAGCTTCTGAAGAGGGTGTTGAAGTCATTCCCGGGGAGATCATTCAAGAATACTTGGAACTCTGGCAACTCTTGCTTCGTCACATTGTAGAGATCAATTATGATGCTGATGATCTCGGACACAGCGAAGAAAGTGTTAGGGCCACAGGAACAGCCCAAGTCTGCGATGGCAAGGCTTGCCGGGATGGTGGTGCTAACAGTTGATAAGAGACTTGTGACAGCTGCTTTTATAATGGGCTTCGTCATTGATATCATCTTTCTACACACACACACACACACAGAGAATTGACTCAATATAGGGGAAAAAGGTCCGTATATTTAATTTTTTTCATTTACAACAAAATAAATCTCTATTATTATGTATAGCTTATATAAACAAATATATCTAACGATATATTCTTGATTGAATATACAGGCAGTTCATACAGAGTAAGCAAATATTGCGGATTTCATGCATTTTCTTTGTTACTCCAAATTAGAACATCATGGGAATGAGTTTGTCCAGTGTGGCAATGATCTTGCGAAAAGAACTCTGTTAGGTAAGAAAAAGAAATCGTGTTGTGGTACATAATCACAAAAGAGTGTGATAATCAATCTCAAATGCGGTTTAATCCAAGATTTTTTTTTGGTAAAGGTAAGAAAGTTTAATCCAAGATTTTCTTTGGCGACAATAGGACAATGAGCGATGTACCTGAAGCAATGAGTTGTTAGCATAACTTGTTTCTCCCACTCCTCCATTCATGCGCAGTACTTGCGTGACTTCCATCTCTCTCTCTCTCTCTCTCTCTCTCTCTCTCTAGTTGGCTTGCATTTTCATTGGTTTGAGGCTCTTCTATATATAGACATTTTTGGGGTACTTTGTCTGGATGTTCTACAATAACTGCAAGATGAGTCTAATTCCAAGTGGTAACGATGCACAGGCATGACTTGGCGTCTGGAATATCTCTTTGCGATGTGAACTGATACCTTCCAGACAAGGACAGGAAAGTGTGTTTGTACATACCGAAAATTTTTTTCCCCAGTTAGAGACTGTTACCTGACAGCTGAGATGACATGTATGTTTTTTTTAACTTCCAATCACTCGCAATTCGACGCGACGCGATCCGTCACTATCCCCAAGTCAACGATCTAGTGGTACTGCTGCATCTGCAGTACGGGAGTCCAGTTCATCCTCCGTGGGTGCACCGCCGCGCACTTCGCCTCGTACTCCAGCCCCCCTCCGCTGAGCCGCGCCATGTGGCCGTAGAGTGCATTGATGATCGCGTTGGCTACTGCAAACGGGGTGGAACCAGGCCATGACCAAGTCCCGCGTGTGTGCTTGCCTCCGGCGTTCCCGGCGGCTGCTGCTGCTGTGGCAGTATTGGCAGTAGGGCCGCCGGTGGGGCCCCATCCGCCACGGCCGCCGCCTCCTGCGTTGTCGTGGGCGATGCGGGACCTACTACCGCCATTGGTATCAGGCTGCGCAGCTCGCTACGGGTCTTCCTGCAGCTTCGTCTCTCCGTTATGAAGTTGAGATTTTTTGGGTTTTTCGGAGTGTTTCGTTGGGAATTTGACCAAAATACGGGTCATTACACTTCATATATCGCAGAAAGGAGAGAGAAAGAGGGGAGGGGGGAGAGGAGGAGCGGCTGAAGGAGGTGGCGCGGAGCTCAAGGAAGGGCGGGTTTTGTTATTTATTTATTTTTATTTTTTTGGGGAAGGGAGGAAAAAATATTAGGTGGAGCTCTAATTCCAACCTGTCAAAATACCAATCCATTCACTGGGCAATACCACGCCAGAACCCCTCTCCTCCCTCACTGTCTCGCCTCTCTCTTCCAAGTGGGGCGAGTGCGCGCACGAGAGGCCCGCGTCGAAAGGGGGAGGTGCTGTGCTCTGTTTCATCGAATTTTTTGCAGTCGATGCTCGCCCGTTCCCCCATCAATGGCACACCATTTCTTTATGCTATTTTTTTTTTTTTGGGTTAAATATGATTTGGAGAATGTTTACGCGGTAGTCGTTGCCGGTTAGGACACTGCATCCGTTGACATCAGCGTTCATGTGCGAACATGAAGGGGGTTCTGCATGTGCAGGACTGGAACTGGAATCGAGTCGTGCAGCAAATGCTTCGTCTTCCCCTTTTATTGAAGACCGGAAAGCATTGCTTTTTCTCTCTCCCTCTCTTATTTTAGGTGCCATTATCTTTGGGTGAAGGGGCATGGGGAAGAATCTCGGTCACCCACCGTTTAAATTGTTACCAATCTCGAAAATATCTTAGCAGAAGCCAAACCCTTCTCTCTCTCTCTCTCTCTCTCTCCCTATCTGTTCTTTCCAACTTCCTATGATGACTTTTTATTCTAAATGCACTGGATATCTTTTTGGGATTTTGGAGAACGACGCACGGAGGGTAAACAAACTAGGCAGGGATAATAATGGTTTTACGATTTTCTTGATGCAATTAAGGAATTGCACTCTGTACATGAAGTTTATGACTTTACGCAATTTATACCCCCTCCCCAAAAAAAACCCTAGATCCGTATCATTTTAAAGTAGTTAGAAATATTTGGAAATTTATCATGGTGATTAATTCAGTCTATTAACATGATTATTTTAAATCCCAGATAACTCTTTTCTAAAAAGATGGTTATATCATGGATTTATCATTTGATTTGAAGCCTAATTGGGAACATATAGGTCGAGCTATATGACAAATTTTGCTCTAGCGGTAGTCAGGAATGTAAATTTCCTAATAACTTCTAAAATCTCATGTGGGACTTGGGACAGTACAAATACATTATTCTATTACATATCATCGTTCTCGGCACATGGACCAGCTTTGATCTAACGGGCCCATAAAGAGATGTGGGAGCCGATGATCAGCACTATGTCAGCTACACGAGACAAAGCCATCGCTTTGGCATATCGACAGTGGGTAGATTCCATCCCACGTAGTTGCTCTCCAGACGAACCGAGTTCATGTGCTAATACCATTTATAATGACCAAATCCATAAAACACAGGCAAAACCCTAGAAAAGAATCCTCAAGTGAAAACTGATGAGCGAGTGTTAGTGTATGTTACTTAGCATGTGAGGTATCATCACAGCAGCAATAAAGACAAGAGTAGAAGTCCCCGATTTAGTACACCAACGTTTTGGTGTTTGCTACATTGGAAGAAAGAAATGCATGGAACCGTTGAGTGTCAGCCAGTGACTTACGTAGAATTTCAAGAGTTCGAGTTGGAATCCATTGGGGCAAGTAAGATTTTTTGGACCAGACAGGTGGTGGCTCTTTCTCGAGCTGTCACATTACATCAAATAGTGTGAAAGTTAGTTTCTGTGGATCGAGAGTCGCGTGCTATTGGATCTATATTACAAGAAAGTGGAGTTCTCTTTTGGATGACATCATTTGCTGTGCTTTTCTCTATCATCTTTGAGAACTTCATGCATTGGCCGAATTGATTTGTGGATCTGATATAGCTTGGAGCTGAACCACCTCCCCCCGCCATCGCCGTCACCTTAATATTTGATAAAAAGCATGGGGAGCGTCCGAGAATTTGGCTTTGCTTTTATGTATCTTTCAAAAGGAAATTACGTGTACATCTCTATGATAGAGGCGTAAATTAAACGGGCAAAACCACCCTACTTATCTTTGTAATTAACAAATTGTTATGAGCCGGCCGAACCCTTTAAAGGGTTCTTTTTTAATCACGAAAAAAGGATATTCAAAGTCGACCCAATTGGTGATGCGAATCTTCACTTATATGTATCTTGAAGACTATGCTCGATGGACATTCTAGATCTGAGTTTTAATATTTAATTTTGAGATAAAACATTAGAACATTTAAATATTATAGGGTAAATGATACAAATGGTTTCTAAACTTTGGCTGAAAGTGTCATGTGATTTCAAAACTTTAGTCTAATGTGTCATGTTATCCATGAATTTTTAATTTATTCAATGTGATCCTTAAACTTTTGGCACATGCTCAATTTGGACTCTAGACTATATGAAAATATTCAAAATTATCCATGACCTTGAATTAACGCAAGGACAACATTACATATTTTCATAAAGTCCATGGACTAAATTGAATATGTATAAAAAATTTAAAGATCACATTAAATAAATTAAACATGCCACATTAAATAAATTAAAAGTTCATGAATGACATTGCACATTAAGCTAAAGTTTAGAAATCATATTATACATTGAATTAAAGTTCATGAACCATTTTTGTTACTATCCCATTTGCGACTACAGCTCTTGGAATCTTTGTAACTTGGATGACACCATTTTTTTATAATAATTTGTCTGTGCGGGCCATAGATAGATCAAATCAGAACGTATGAAAATGCAAGAAATGATATTGAATCTAATCTAAAATTGTGAGATTGCATTAGATGTTTCTCGAAGAAACTTTAGAGAAATGCGATTGAATAAAATTGAAAAGTGGCTCTTCACACAACTAAGATATTTGAAGAGCGCATGCGATGTCATTGATAGACAGAAAAATGGGGGTAAGTATATTATCAGTGCCAAAATTTGTGTACGGTGCTCACTTTGGTATCAAAAGTTTTCATCGAATCACTTAAGTGCCAAATCGGAGAAAAAATGATTATTTTGGCGCCACCGGCGAGAGATTCCGGCCACATTAATTACGTGGCTTTTATATTTAAAAAAAAAAAGTCGCAGTGACTTTAAAACGATGTCGTTTTCCATCCTCTTCAAGAAACAATGTCGTTTTGCTGTTATACGTGGACATTCTCACGGAAATGACGCTGTATAGCTCATGGGGATTTAAATTACGGTTTCCGCTACTCGGCCACCGTCGTTCGCCCGCCATCGCTCGGACATCGTCGCTTCACCACTATTGTAGTTGCTCGACCAGGTGAGCAAGGAGAGACTGAGATTGTTGCTCAAGCAAGAAGTGGTAGGAAGAATAGGAGGTGAGGGCGGAGAACGAGGAGGAAGAAAAGGGGTCGAAGGTGCCACTGGTACACTGCTGCTGTTGGTGGTGGTGCCAGTGCCGTTGCTGGTGCCATTGCTGGTGCTGTTGTTGGTGCCATTGTTGGTGTCACTATCGGTGTTGGTCTTCGAGGAAGAAGAAGACGACATGCCTCTCTCTCTCTCTCTCTCTCTCTCACACTCACACACACACACACACATCTCACACAATTTGGGGATTTAGGGTTTCTAAGGCACCTTGTTTGGTAACAATCCAAATAGTGCATGATTCTGATTTTTTGTTCTCGAGAGCAGTTTGGGAACAGAATCGCGTTTAGTAAAATTTTTGTTCGCGGGAATAAATTTAGAGTAGAATCAAGAATTAAAAAAAAAAAATTGATTCTTGTTCCGGGAACAAAAAAAAGAATAAAAAAAAGTGGAAGCTCAAACATTCTCTCCCCTCCTTTGTTGCCGTCCGCCACTGTCCACTGCCGTCGTCCATTGTTGCCGAACCGACAACCAGCCAGAAGAAGAAGAAAAAGAATAGGAGAAAAAGGAAAAAGGAAAAGGAAAAAAAGGAAAAAAAAAGAAAAGGAAAAAAAGAAAAGAAAAAAAGGAAAAAGGAAAAAAAAAGAAAAGATAAAAAGTATAAAAAGTATAAAAATATTTAAAAATTAAAAGAAATTGATTTGGAACATAATCAATGAGCATGGTACCAAACACAATTCTATTCTAGAATCAGAAATTTTGGACAGTTACCAAACGGTTTAAAATGCTTAGAAATTATTCCCGGGAACAGAATAAAAAATAATAATTTCTGATCAGAATCTGTTCTCGAGAACAGAATCGTTACCAAATGCGTCCTAATTTGGGGGAAAGACACGAAACGGCGTCGTTTTATTGTTTGGATGGCTAACTGTACTCTCTGACAAACCACGTTGGCTTCAAAAATTAATGGGATAAGTACACTAATGGTGCCATAAGTTGTGTACGGTGCTCACTCTGATGCCACAAATTTCCATCGGATCACTTAAGTGCCAAAAAATTTGAAAACGCTCATTTTGGTGCCAACGCCAATCTAATCGGCCAGAAATCCGACATGGCATTTTTTTATTAATTTCTTATGCTGATGTGGCTCGCCGAAGTTTCCTTGGATCACTCAGGCCTTCAAACGATGTCATTTTAGCATCCTAACACCAAAACACGCCGTTTGGTGTCTCCCCCAATTCAAACCCTAAATCTTGATGGCCCCCGCGCTTTGCGGCCGCGGCTCCGACCTCGACCCCAACCCCGATGATTACCGCTCGGCGGCCGCAGCCTCGACCCCGACCCCACCCCCCCGACCCCGACCCCAGCCCCAACCCTAACCCCGACGACGGCCACTCGGCGGCCAAGTCGAAGGCCATGATCTAGCCGGTGCTCGAGAAGGCCACCGACAAGTGTGCCGCCATTGATGTCTCCCTCTCCATCTCCGATCTCCCCGACGAGTACCTGGCCTGCGTCTTCCATTACCTAGGCTCCAACGACTAGGGCTGGTGCTCCCTCATGTGCCGTCGAGGGCATCCAAACAGCGCCGAGCAATGGCGGCTAAGCGAGCGATGGTGGCCCAGTGACGACGGAGGTTGAGCGACGACGGCCGAGCGAGCCAAGTCAGAAAAATCCCCAAATGAGTTCAACAGCGTCATTTTTGTGAGGCCATCCATGTAGGATGGCAAAATGACGTTTTCTTAAGGAGGACCGAAAACGATGTCGTTTGAAGGCCTTGTTGATTTTTTTTTTTTTTTAAAAGCCACATAATTATTTTGGCTGGAATCTTTCACCAGTGGCACCAAAGTGATCGTTTTTCCTCCGATTTGGCACTTAAGTGATCCGACGGACACTTTTGGCACGAAAGTGAGCGTCGTACACAACTTATGGCACCATTAGTGTACTTATCCGAAAATTAATAAAAAAAGTATCATGTCGGATTTTCGGTCAATTTTATCGGCGTTGGCACTAAAATGATCGTTTTCAAATTTGTTGATACTTAAGTGATCCAAAATAAACTTTTGGCACCAAAGTAAGCATCGTATACAAGTTTTGGCACTAATAGTGTACTTACCCCCAGAAAAATATGTTAGGAGTACGAATATATGAAGAGAAAAATAGAGAAGACAAACATGCAATACTTTTTACATGGAAAATCCTTCTCAAAATCAAGAAAAGGCAAAAATCACAATTCCACTCTAGGCAATTTTTTTTACTATTAGTATTAGTATTATAAGCTCTAAGGTTACAAACTCCGGTGTTTTAATTATAAAAAATATTGCCCTATATTTAGCAGGAGTTTAGGGCATATTTAATTAATATGAAAATTATATATATGCCATTAGTAGTAATAAAAGCCCCATGTCTATTTTAACATTACAGATGGGTGACCTATGAGCAAATGTCTGCCCAAAATAAATTGTCTCTACGCTTGAACATTATTTTCTTCTATCACACCCGACAACTCCATCAATCTCCCACTTGGAGGCTAATCTTAGAAAATAACAGTAATAATATTTCATAGTCTTCATCTTTGTAGCCCAAATTGTCCTAGTGCAGTGGCCCCCATCATCAGTTACCACGGAGGCTAATTGAGGCAATGTCACGCCTCGATCCTCCGAGCGCGTGCCCATCCCTCAGTGGTCAATTAAATAGCGACGTCTCTAGACGCGTTGCCAACCCATTCATTTTAATGCGCAGGCGGAAGCGAATAAATAAATCCCCAAACAACAACAAGATGGGATAGGAAAGCAAAGCCACAAATTTTCTCGAAACCAAACCACACTTGTATACACATATCATATTATGTCATATACAATTCTAGCTGACTATATACAAGGTCTACAAAAGGGGAGGTAGAGGCTATAGATCTTTAGGTATGTGAGTCTTCCTCAGATTACACTGGGGACCCTAGGTCCGACAGATACAAGTCCACCACTGATCCACCTGGAGGGTCAACTATGCCTTTACCCAAACCAACCTCCAACACATACATAAGGACTTTAGACTCACGTGTGGGACCCTCTCTCTGTCCATTCCACTCCTGATGATACCATGATTTGTATTGATGGGGTACCTATGGGGTAAGGCCTCATCAACCTAGACCACGATCCTTACCAACTCATAGACCCATCCTTTTGAGTTCCTATGCAGCGGGATAAAACACTTCTGCTTAGTGACCTTTTTTGGTTAACCAAAATGCTCAGGAGGGGCTGTCATCTAAGGACCTGAAAATGTTATCCCACAACGGGATGAGACGAGGTTTTAGCAAGTTCACCCGCTAAGTCTCGACTAGAAAGGAAATACACCCCAGGGGTTGCCTAAGCACAAGCACCAGTTAGAGGACTTACCTTTGCCTCGGTTCCTTCCTGCAAGTCAACACAATTCACAAACTTATTGAATCACATCAACAAATCAAATCATCACATCAGATCGAGTCATCGATCAATCGATCTAGTTGATTCCATGTTATCAAGACCATCTTTCGGTCAATCCATTCAATACTAGCTATAAAGTCCAATCACATCAAGGACTGCTCACTCTAAGTTGAAGATAGATAGTATAACTCGCACTAAGCTGATAAATAGTATACTGCTCACACTAAGCTGATATATCAAAGCCCTCAAGCTGATATAGTATACTAACAATGCTCACCAAAAGCTGTTAAGGTATATTGCTCTCGCCAAGCTGATATATCAAAGCCCGTAGGCTGATATAGTATACCGGTATACTATTCTCACTAAGCTGACATATTAAGCCATCAAGCTGATTTAATATACCCATGATGCTCATTCTAAGCTAATAAAGTATATTGCTTGCACTAAGTTGACATATCAAAGCCTGCGGGTTAATATAGTATATTGGTCTCATCATCTGAGAATACTACCATTTTTATCATTCCCAATAAAAATAATCATGTGTGGGTACACGGTCGGTATTAGCCAAAATACAATATTTTCCCTTTTGAAAATCACACTAATTTTAATAGTCCACAAACATATTTTTGGTGTTGTAGACCGATGCCTAGTGTTTTCTAATTAAATACTGAAAATATAAAAATTTGGGATAAATACCCTAAAATTGCAATCAACACTCAAATTGCACAAAATGATTGTCAATTAAATAAATCAATCACACCATTGCAGTTAGCATGAAATTTTGGTCACCGTCTATCCCGGTCTAATTTCCGGAAAACAAAAATTAATTAATTAATTACCAAAATTACTTAATAAATACCAATAAATGCAACTTAGGCCGGAAAAGCATAATTAAATATCGAAATGGGTTCAAAAAATTTCCAAACCTCACTAGATAAATACTATAGCTTATCTAGTTGCTAATTACAATACTCTAACCACCTAACATGTATTAACAATCAACTAAATCACTAATCCGTTCTAACTAACCACCTAATATAAGCTTAATTTAAACTAATTAACCCCTAAGCATAATTAACTCCATAAGCAGAGATTAGTGAGTAAACTCACTTGATTAACAATCTGACGAGACCACAACGACGGCAAAGCGGAGATGATCAACAAACTCCAAAGCGGCACCACCAAGCGGGGCTCGGAAAGGGTCAAAAACAAGCCAAACAACGAGCTGCAGACCCAGAAATCTCGGTGTTGTTCGGTGGGCCGAAGACGAAGATGAGTGGCTAGTTAGGCGAGCAAGGATCGGCGGAGGCAACAACGGGTCCAGGCGGGCGACTTCGACGACAGGCGATGGCTGAACGGCGACGTGTGGTGGTTAGACGACCTTGGGCAGTGACCAAGATGGATAGAGGTGCGCGGACATCGAGCGGAGAGATGGGACGAGCAAGCAAGGCTCACAAAGTGCAATGGGCGAGCGAGCGGCTTACGGTGGCTCCAGGGGCGTGCGACGGTTGCTCAACGGCAAGGGTGTTGCTTGCTGGTTCGGTTCTCTGGTTTTGCTGAGCTCAAAACAACAAGCAAGAAGGAGGGGAAGGGGTCGATGGCAAGGGGAAGGAGAAAGGGGGACAAAGACCAACTTGGAGGGGGCCACTTGGTCTTCTTCTATCTTCTTGTCTCCTTGAAATGGTCCCACCAATGCTTGCTGTCTTCTCAACAATTTTCTAGACCAATAGCTTCCTCTAGAAGCCTTGGAAGTGGTCCAAAGGTCAGGGCAAGGGGGAGCTGCGAATTTTGTACAAATTTCCCTCATATCCTCTTCAATTCTCACTTAATTCAATTCAATTTGACTCCCATAAATTCAACTAAGACATCCTCGATCAAATTGACAATTTTCCACGCTAATAAAACCAACTTGCATCCCAATTTCGCGATAAAAAACGATCCTCTAAATTTCTCAATCAAAAACAACCCTACTTTTCTGCCAAATTCTCGATTTTGCAGAAAAATATTCGAAGGTTGAGTCGATGTTCCTAAAATGACTTGTGACATGATAAATATTTCAATTTTTGAAATCATATTCAAATTCGCATGATAAATATTTCAATTTTTGAAATCATATTCAAATTCGCGATTAATTTCAATTTGGCACGATTTTGGCGTAACCTAGGCTACTAGGTAGCTTTTAGAAATTTTTGGTGCAATTGACCCGTGGTCGATTTTCTTTGAGCCACAATTATCCTCTTCAACACATTGGTGACTCTCGGTGGTCATAAAAATCTCGAGGTTTCAAATACAGACATAGAATGCCAAAACGATAGAAAAATCAGTCTAGTGCCGATCGACGAGAATTTTGCAATTTGGTGGAATCACCCACGTTTAGCCACACATCTCAGTCGAACCAACCTATCTCTGATCTCTAATCGATCTTTACTATGCCGTAATGATCTTTGCAGATGAGCACGGTCGAGTAGTCAATTCCTAGTCGAATTCTCGGGTCTATGGCATTAAAATCTCTTAATGACTTCCCCATGTAGTCTAGTTATCTCATGAGTGATCAGCTCTAAGAATAGCACTATAGGTGCATAGATGAAATGCCCGATTTATTCAATTGAAAACAAAGCTGAATTTTTAAAATATCACAACTCTTCCCCTCTTATAAAAATTTCGTCATCAAAATTTAAACCATTATAATCTTTAAATAAAAAGGTGGGGGTACAATCGTCTCATCGACTCTTCACTCTCCTAGGTTACTCATTCGGTGCCGTGGTGTTGCCAAACCACTTTGACCAACGGGATGATCTTTGTACATAGAATTTGTTCCTTTCGATCCATAATCTGAACTGGGCTTTCCACGTACGACACTCTATTGTCCACGTCTAATTCCTCAAAATTAAGCACGTGGATAGGATTAGGCTCATACTTCCTCAACATCGACACGTGAAAGACGTCATGCACTTGCGCCAACCTTGGCAGCAATGCAAGACGATACGTTAGGCCCCTAATTCTCTCTAGAATCTCAAATAGACCTACGTACCTCGGACTCAGTTTTCCTTTCTTGCCAAAGCGTGAAGTTCCTCTCATCAGTGACAATTTCTGAAAATGTGATCACCAACTTGGAATTCCAATGATCTCTGGCGCTTATCTACATAGCTTTTTTAGCGGCTTTGAGCGATTTTTAGTCTATTCCTAATGACTGCAACTGCATTTATTGACTGCTGAACTAACTCTGGGCCTGTAATCTTTCTTTCCCCGACTTCATCCCAACATATAGGTATTCTGCACGCTCTGCCATACAATGCTTCAAAAGGAGCCATCTGGATGCTCTATTGGTAACTGTTGTTGTAGGCAAACTCAACAAAATGAAGCTTTTCCTCACCGCTTCCCTTGAAATCCAATACACAAGCTCATAGCATGTCTTCGAGGGTCTGAATCGTCCTCTCAGACTAGCCATCCGTCTAAGGATGATATGCCGTACTGTACTACAGCTTCGTTCCTAAAGCAACTTGCAGACTCTTCCAAAAAGTAGCTGTAAATCTCGGGTCTCAGTCTGAGGTAATTGTCATTGGCATTCCATGCAGTCGAACTATCTGACGCACGTACAACTCTACATGTCTATTCAAATCAAAATCCTTTCGTACTACAATGAAGTGAGCCGACTTTGTCAATCTATCGACTACTATCCAAATGGAATCATTACCTCTCTGACTCCTCGGTAATCCTGTTACAAAATCCATCATGATGTGCTCCCACTTCACTCTAGGATCTCGAGAGGTTGTAGAAGTCCTCCCAACTTACAATGTTGTGCTTTGACTTGCTGACACGTTAGACACTTGGTGACATGTTTGGTGATGTCCGCCTTCATACTGCACCACCAATAGTGTTGACTCGCATTCCGATACATCTTCGTACTACCACGATGAATGCGCATTCGCTACGATGAGCTTCGATAAGATATCCTCTCTAAGCTCTGCATTGTGAGGTACACACAGTCATCCTCGGAACCTTAGTGTTCCATCCTCAGAAATTTGAAAGTCAGCATTTCTCTTATCGGTATCCTCTTGTAGAATCTTCTAAACATCTGGGTCTATCGACTGAAGTAATTTGATCTTGATTTGCATATCTGGTTCAATTCTAAGGGTGGCCATAAGATTCGAAAGGTGGCCTACCTCAAATTTGAAAATCGAACCCGAGCTCTCTCAAGTAAATTCCACTCCTTAACTAGCATATGTGCGACTGAAGACTTCGGACTCAACGCATTAGCGACCGCCTTTCCGAGGTGATATAAAATATCACAATTGTAGTCCTTCAAGAGTTCCATCCAGCGGCATTATCTCATAATCAACTACTTCTAAGAGAATAGATACAAGAGACTTTGATGGTCCGTGAAGATCTGGAATCTTTCTCCACACAAGTAATGTTTTCAAATCTTCAAAGTGAATATGATTGTTGCGAGTTCCAAATCGTGCGTTGGATAATTCTGCTCATGAGGTCTCAACTGACGGGACGCATATGCAATAATCCTATCATGTTATATTAGCACGCAACCCAGTCCTTGGAATGACGCATCATTATAGATCTCATATCCTCCAAGACCAAATGGAATGATCAGCACAGGTGTGGTAATCAGCTTCTGCTTAAGCTCTTGGAAACTATACTCGTACTTGTCTGTCCATTCAAACTTTTCTTCTTTCTTCAGGAGTTGGATTAATGGCGATGCTAAGGCTGAAAATCCTTCCACGAACCGTCTGTAGTAACTTGCCAAACCCAAGAAGCTTTTGATCTCTGTCACAGTTGTTAGTCTTGGCCAATTGATTATTGCTTCGATCTTGGATGGGTCCACGGAGATTCCTTCATCTGAAATCACGTGGTCTAAGAACACAACACGAGTAAGCCAAAACTCGCATTTGCTAAACTTAGCGTATAACTGATGAATCCTCAGGGTTTGAAGTACTATTCTCATATGACTCTCGTGCTCCTCAGCACTCCTCGAATGTACCAGAATATCATCGATAACATGATCACGAATTGATCTAGGTATTCCTTAAATACTCAGTTCATCAAATCCATAAAAGTAGCTAGAGCATTCATTAACCTAAACGGCATTACAGTGAACTCATAATGACTGTATCAAGTATGAAACGCTGACTTTGGAATGTCCTCCTTCCTAATCCTCAGCTGATGATATCTTGTCCTCAAGTCGATTTTTGAAAATATCGATGCTCCTTGTAACTGATCAAACAAGTCATCGATCCTTGGCAGTGGATACTTGTTCTTGATCGACACCTGATTGAGTTGGCGATAGTCGATGCACAAGCACAACGAACCATCTTTCTTCTTTACGAATAGAACTGGTGCTCCCCAAGGTGATGCACTGAGACATATGATTCCCTTATCCAATAATTCTTGCATCTGCACCTTTAGTTCCTTTAACTCAGATAACGCCATCTGGTAAGGAGCCTTAGAAATTGGCTCTGTCTCAGGTGCTAACTCAATCACGAACTCGATTTCTCTCTCTAGTGGCAACCCTGGCAATTCCTTCGGAAACACATCTGGAAATTCTTGCACCACTGAGATGTCTTCGATCTTTAGCTCCTCAACTGTCGTATCCACGACGGTTGCCGTGTATTTTGACAACCTTTGTCTAACAAACGGGTTGCCTCAAGTGACGAGATTAGGGTAATCGAGGGTCCTCATTGATTCCCAACAAACTCGTAACTTTCATCCTCTAACGGGTTAAACTGAATCACTTTACGATAGCAGTCCATCTTAGCTCGTTGCTTGGTGAGCCAGTCCATGCCAATTATCAAATCAAAGTCATACATGGCAGGACTAACAAGTTTATTTTCCCCTCTCGCTCACTAATCGCTAACTTGCAACCAGAACAACTCAATGCAGACAACACCTTATCCTTTAAAGGTGTATATATGCTAATCACTGGCTCCAACAACTCATGACTTAATCTTATCAGTTTAACATATTGCTCGAAAATAAAAGAATGAGTTGTGCCGAGGTCGAATAAAGCATAAGCAACATGGTCGTTCAGTGAAACCGTACTTGTAATCACATCAAGCGCATCCTCAACCTGACCTCTGGTGATGGCATAAACTGTTCCTTGAGCTGGGGGTATCAACTGTCCACCCTGTGGTGCGTTCTGTGGCGCATATCCTCTGATCTGATCCATTGGTGGCGACAATGGTAACTGTTGTTGTCCTCTCGGTCTTCTAGGACAATCTCTGACCAGGTGACCTTGTTGGCCACATTCGAAACAAGCACTTGTCCTTCGAGGACACGCGACTACACCATGCCGCCTTCCACAGGAGCGACACATATCATTTCGACTTGGCACTGACTTGCCAACTCCACCTTTCCTATTGGGTGGAACTTGAAATCTTCATCTGGTCATGGGCCTCTTCCCATGTCAGATCCCATCTCTATTCGAATTAAACCTCGATCTAGATGAGGTGACTTGTTCGTTCAAACTTCTTTATAACAACTAAGCTCGATTGTACACCTCATGATAGTCCTTCAGATCCAATAGCACTAACGATTGTTTCAGCTCTAGCCGAAGGCCATTCCTGAACCTTTGAGCCTTTTCTTCTGGATCTTCTATCAACCTCAAAGTGTACTGAGAAAGCTCCGTAAATTTGACCTCGTACTGGTTAACAGCCATTGTCCCCTGGTGCGGGTGCTGAAATTCCTCCATCTTTTACTCTCGGGCGCTACTCGAAAAGTACTTGTCGTTGAAGGCTCTGAGGAAAGCGTCCCACAACAGGATTACTCCCCCCGGGAATACTGTATCTCTGGCCCTCCACCAATTCGCGTTACCCTGCAATTGATATACTGCCAGGACAACTTTTTCCTCCTCATTGCACCTCAGAAGTGCAAAAGCCTTATCTTGAATCCAAAGAGATGCGATCTCTAGATCTCCAGTACCAGTGAACCTCAGCGAATTCAGCTTCAAAAATTGTTCTACCAACTTGTGGATTGGTCTCTCCCTCTCCACAACTATGTTCCTAGCTGGAACTTTAGTGGGTGTAGCAACGGCGACCACCTCAATAGCAGCGGCAACGGCAGTAGTGGCAACAGCTTGAGCGGCGGTGGTAGTGGCAACGGCTTGATTCTGGGCATGTTGCCCCATCAAATCTCTCATTGCTTCAAGCGCCTGCATGATCCCTTCAAACTTGGGATCACCAGGGGTTGCTACCCCAGCACCAACAGGGGGCGGTGCTACTCCACTGGCGCTAACTTGAGCTGGCGCCGAACCATGGCCTCCTCAGGTACCGACCCTTGTTAGTGTTCTACCCCGAGTAACAGGCCCGATAGTCCCTTTTTAGGGAGTCATCTACTCTTGATCCTTCATTTTGCTGGTTTTCTCTTTGAAACCCGCATTTCAATTCCACACCAAATTAGAAGCTAAGCGATTCACACAAATAAAAAATTCTATCAATCAGCTATCACAGACATGCACCAGCATGAAATAAAGGCCATTCCTACTAATTATCCCATAGACCATCGCACATTATCAATCCAACCACTAACTCGCTCTGATACCATTAAACAGGGATGTCATTCCCCGATCCTCTGAGCACGTGCCCATCCCTTTGTGGTCGATTAAATAGCGACCTCCCAGGACGCATCACCGACCCATTCATTTTAATGCGCATGTGGAAGCGAATAAATAAATCCTCAGACAACAACAAGATGAGATAGGAAAGCAGGGCCACAAATTTTGTCAAAACCAAACCACACTTGTATACACATATCATACTATGTCATATACAATTCCAGCTGACTATATATAAGGTTTGCAAAATTGGGGAGGGGGGTAAAGGCTACAGATCTTCAAGCATTCGAGTCTTCCTCATAATACACCGAGGACCCTAGGTCCGACTGATACGGGTCCACCACTGATCCAGCTGGAGGGTCAGCCATGCCTTTACCCAAAACAACCTCCAGCACATACAAAGGGACCTCAAACTGAGGTGTGGGACCCTCTCTCTATCCATTCCGCTTCTAACGATACCATGATCTGTATTGATGAGGTATCTTATGGGGTAAGGCCTCATCAACCCAGAACACGGTCATCACCAACTCATAGACCCATCCTCTTGGGTTCCCATGTAGTGAGATAAAACACTTCTGCCTAGTGACCTTCTTTGATTGACCAAAACGCTCAGGAAGGGCTGCCATCTAAAGACCTAAAAATGTTATCCCATAATGGGGTGAGACGATGTCTCAATAAGTTCGCCTCCTAAGTCTCGATTAGGAAGGAAATATGCCCCAAGGGTTGCCTAAGCACAAGCACCAGTTAGAGGGCTTACCTTTGCTTTGGTTCCTTCCTGTAAGTCAGCACAATTCACAAATTCATCGAATCACATCAACAAATCAAATCATCACATCAGATTGAGTCATTGATCCAGTCGATTCCATGTCAATAAGACCATCTCCCGGTCAATCCATTCAATATTATCTATAAAGTCCGATCACATCAAGGACTACTCACTCTAAGCTTAAGATAGATAGTATAGCTCACACTAAGCTGATAAATAGTATACTACTCACACTAAGCTGATATATCAAAGCCCTCGGCCGATATAGTATACTAACAATGCTCACTTAAACCGTTAAGGTATACTTTGCTCTCACTAAGCTAATATATCAAAGCCTGTAGGCTGATATAGTATACCGGTACACCGCTCTCATTAAGCTGACATATCAAGCCATCAGGCTGATATAGTATACCCATGATGCTCACTCTAAGCTGATAAAGTATACTGCTCGCGCTAAGCTGACATATCAAAGCTCATGGGCTGATATAGTATACCGGTCTCATCATTTGAGAATGCCACCATTTTTGTCATTCCCGATAAAAATAATTGTGTGTGCGTACATGGTCAGCCTTAGCCAAAATACAATATTTTCCCTTTCGAAAAAACCAGTAATTTTAATAGTCCACAAACACATTTTTGGTGTTGTAAGGCGACGCTCAATATTTTCTAATTAAATACTGAAAATATAAAATTTTGGGATAAATACCCCAAAATTGCAATCAACACTCAAATTGCACAAAATAGCAGTCAATTAAATAAATTAATCACACCATTTAGTGAGCACGAAATTCTAGTCATCGCCTATCTTGATCTAATTTATGGAAATTCATAATTAAATTAATTAATAAATACTAATAAATGCAACTTACGTTGGAAAAGCCTAATTAAATACCGAAACGGGTTTGAAAAATTTCCGAACCTTAGTAGACAAATACTACAACTTATTTAGTTGCTAATTACACTACTCTAACCACCTAACATGCATTAACGATCAACTAAATCACTAATCCGTTCTAAGTAACCACCTAATCCAAGCTTAACTTAAACTAATAAACCCTTAAGCATAATCAACTCCCTAAGCGGAGATTAGTGAGTAAACTTACTTGATTAACGATCCGACCAAAGTGGCACCACCAAACGGGGCCAGGAAAGGGTCCAAAACGGGCCAAACAACGAGCTGTAGACCCGAGAGATCTCGGTCTTTGTTCGGTGGGCCAAAGAGGGAGCCGAGTGGCTGGTTAGGCGAGCAAGGACCCGTGAAAGCAGTAGCGAGTCCAAGCGGGCGACTTTGGCAGCAAGTGGTGGCTAAACGGCGGCGAGCGGTGGTCAGACGACCTCGGGCAGTGACCAAGATGGACGGAGGTGCACAGACATCGAGAGTAGAGGTGGGAGGAGCAGGTGAGGCTCACGGGGCCCAACGGGTGAGTCAGTGGCTTGCGGTGGCTCCGATGGTGTGCGAGGGCTGCTCAACGACAAGGGGGCTGATTGCTGGTTTGGTTCTTTGGTTTTGTTGAGCTCAAAACAACAAGCAAGAAGGAGGGGAGGGGTCAACGGCAAGGGAAGGAATAAAAGGGACAAAGACCAACTTGGAGGGGGCACTTGGTCTTCTTCTATCTTCTTGTCTCCTTGAAATGGTCCCACCAATGCTTGCTGTCTTCCTCAACAATTTTCCAGATCTATAGCTTCCTCTAGAAGCCTTGGAAGTGGTCCAAAAGGTTGGGGTAAGGGGAGCTATGAATTTTGTACAAATTTCCCTTAAATCCTCTTCAATTTTCACTTGATTCAATTCAATTCGACTCACATAATTCAACTAAGACATCCTCAATCAAATTGACAATTTTCCATGCTAATAGAACCAACTTGCATCCCAATTCCGCGATAAAAAATGGTCCTCTGAATTTCCCGGTTGAAAACAGCCCTATATCGACTTTTCCGCCAAAATATCGGTTTTGTAGAAAAATCTTTAGAGGTTGATTTAACGTTCCTAAAATGACTTGTGACATGACAAAACTTTCAATTTCTGAAATTGGATTCAAATTCGCGATTAATTTCAATCGACGCGATTTTAGTGTGACCTAGGCTACCATGTAGCTTTTAGAAATTTTTGGTGCAATTGACCCGTGGTCGATTTTTTTTCGAGTCACAATGAACCTCTTTGACATATTGGCGACTCTTGGTGATCGTGAAAATATTGAGATTTCAAATATGGACACAGGATACCAAAATGATAGAAAAATCAGTTTAGTGCCAATCAACAAGAATTTTGCAATTTGATGGAATCACACACGTTTAGCCACACATCTCAGTCGAACCGACCTATCTCTGATCTCTAAATGATTTTTACTATGCTGTAATAATCTCTACAGATGAGTAGTAGTCACTTCTTGGTCGAATTCTCGAGTCTATGGCATTAAAATCTCTTAATGACTTCCCCAGATAATCTAGTTATCTCATAAGTGATTAGCTCTGAGAATAGCACTATAAGCGTGTCGATAAAAGGCCCGATTTATTCAATTGAAAACAAAGCTGAATTTTTAAGATGTCACGGGCAATGCATAGCCTCAACTTCTCAATGGTGACGACCTTTGTTAATACTTCTGCTAGGTTTTTTGCACCAAGTATATTTTTCAAAGATTATGTCCCATCATCTATCAATTGACGAATTTGATGATACTTTGACTCAATGCATTTTGTCTTTGATTGATATACCAAATTCTTTGCAAGACAAAAAGCACTTTGACTGTTTTTGAAAATAACACTATTATTTTGCTCCTTGCTTATCTCTTTCAAAAAAACTTTCAACCAAATCATCTCCTTACCAATTTTAGATATAGCAACATACTTTGCCTCAATGGTTGAGAGAGACACACATGTTTGATGTCTAGACATCCAACTGATTGTAGTGCCACCTTAGGTAAAAACATAAGCTGGGGTGCTCTTCCTATTGTCCAAGTCACCACAAAGATCTACATCAACAAAGCCTTGTAGAGTTAAACCGTTTTTCATAAAACATAATGACATACTAAAAATGTCTATCAGGGATCTTAATAACCACTTTATAGATTCCCAATACTTTATTCCTAAGTTTGCCATATATCTGCTCATAATTCCATTGCATGAGCTATGTTTGGTTGAGTACATATCATAGTGTACATTAAACTACCAATAGCTAATGCATAAGGTACCTTACCCATATACTCCACTTTGCATCTGTCTTCAATGACTATTTATTTGAGAGCTAAAAGTGATTTCCTAAAGGAGTACTTTTGGGCTTTGCATTCTGAACTCCAAATCTATCCAATACCTTTTTAATGTATTTTTCTTGAGATAATTTTAGAATTCCTTTGGATTTATCCTACATGATCATCGTCCCAAGAATTTGATCTGTTGCACCCAAGTCCTTCATCTCAAACTTTTTGACAATTGCTGCTTCAATATGCTAATCTCTCTCATGCTAGATCCCGCAATGAGCATATCATCCACATAGAACAGTCATCAATTTTCTTGAAGTAACAGCAAAGATCCATATCACTTCTAGTGAACCTGTTACCACACATAAAAGTGTCAAATTTCTTGTACCATTATCAAGGAGCCTGTTTCAAGCCATGCATACTTTTATTCAATTTACAGACATAATTTTCTTTTCTAAGAATCTGAAAATCTTTTGGTTGTATCATGTAGATATCCTCCTTTAAATTACCATAGATTGCAGTCTTGACATTTAATTGTTCCAAATGTAAATTTTTAGTAACAACAATACTTAAGACTAACCTAATAGTAGACAATTTTACAACCAGAGAAAAAAATGTTTGTGTAATCTCCTTCCTTTTGCCAAAATTCTTTTGCTGCTAATCTTGTTTTGTATCTTTTGCTGCCATCAAGTTTTTCTTTGACCCGATACACCCATTTGTTCTACAATGCATTGTTCCCATCTAATAATGAGTTAACACTCAAGTTCTGTTTTTTTCAAGTGAATCAACTTATCTTGCATTGCTAACTCCCACTTAACATAACTTGCATTGCTTCCGAAAAATCTTATGGTTCCCTAATGTCAGTCGAAAGCAAATACTGCAGTGAAGGTGTTCTACTAAATTTTCTCAAAGCAGGTTGAAGTGTACGTGATGGTTTTCAATCAGAGTCTACAATAATGGTTTCAAGAATTTCAACAAAAACTCTCTTAGAAACCTCATCTAATTTAATCTCTCTATTCTCCACCATTTGTTTCTTGACACTAGATTCTACCGTAGATTTTTCCTTATACAATATGTTTTCATTGAATGTAACATTAGTAGCTCTTATTATTTTTCTATTTTATTCATCCCAAAATCGATAACCAAAATAATCATAACCATATCCAATGAAAAAACATTTTTTAGCTTTTGCATGAAGCTTATTGACATAAAAAAATGCCCGATATTTTAATTATTATCAATATGTGATGATCATTCGGAAGCAACAAATTGGACTTGACAACCTCATATGCAACTGTCAAAATTAACGAAGAAAAAGGGAAAAGAGTGAAAAGTATACTATCCAGGCATATTTGATCATCCATGGAGAAAGCCAATTTAATGGATTGAAGATTGTTCGCTATTACATGTTGTTTGATGACTCGGGTATAAATGTTAGTACATATTGACGAGTGGCAAATAACTGCATATTATTTTGCCTAAGTTGTTGATAAGCATCTTTACTGAGGAGTGTCAATGAGCATCTTAACTAAGAAGCAAGATAATCCATTCAGAGAATTGCACCAAGGCTTATGCTTGTGAAGACCCATTAAGGAGATCATGGAGAATAGGTAGGTGAAAATGGAGATTAAGGTTGCTACTTTAGAGGGAATTGGTAACATGGGAAATCAACAACTCCTTGGAGATAAGATTGCTATTTTGAAGAGGACATGAACAATTCTTTCGCTATAAGGTTGCTATTTTGAAGGGAATTGACAACGGGGAAATGAATAACTCATTAGAGATAAGGCTACTATTTTGAAGGGAATTAACAATGTGGGAAATGAACAAGGAGATAAGGCTACTATTTTGAAGGAAGTTGACAATGTGGGAACATGGGACCATTATTTTTGGAAGTGTTGAACTACAGTTAACCACAAAGAAATTGCCCCCAAACAGTTATAATAGGTGGTCTATAAATACCAAGTTCCATCAATTGGAAGCAGATCCCTCAACAATCAAAAAATAATCTTTTATTATTTTTACTTTCCTACACTTTATTTTTCCTTAGTTATAACTTTCTGATTCATGTCCTCGATTAAATTCCGACATGTATCATTATCGCGATGCTTTGTCGTCGATTCAATCCTGAATTAAATTTCAGTGTTATACCTTTGCACATTCTTGAGCTTTGTCGTCAATTAAATTCTGGCACAGTTCATGTATGTGTATTGCTGTGGAAATGGTTGTATTTTTAAGTCATGTTATTGATTGAATTCCAGCATGGTTTTTATGTATAATTTGGTTTGAAGTTCGAAATAAAGATTTGTCAATATTTCTTGTCTGCCTGGATATTTTCTGTCTGGAGTCGCTAGAAAACCCGTCTCCTCTCGTAAAAGCCAAAGGACTTTCGAAAAAGATGTTTCTCTGTAGATTAGGTTCTGGTGAAAACCTTTTTTTTTTTCCTCTCTCTGCTCAGAGCGGAACATAGATCTAGTTGTACATGTCTGGAGCCAAACGTCCCGTGACTCATAGAGTGACTTCCTCGTTATTACTCAAATCGCCCTTGCTCGTCCTCTTTTCCCTAGAGTGACAGAGTAACTTTCTAAGTGGGGGTTTCAGGGAGGTGCGAAGGCAATAAAAAAGGTAACTTTCTAAACGTGCCATGTGCAGGTTTAGAATGTCATAGTGCCTTTCTCGACGTGCATACGTTACTTTTCAATCTTCCCTTTTTGTTTTTTGTGGCATATATATTCAATATTGCGCATCTTTTTCTCTAATCTTAAATACAAGATGGGCTGATTTTGCGAGTATACCATCCATTTGCCATGTATCAAAAAAACTTTTTCCGAAGACCGGAGCGCCATAAGATAGATATTAATGGTTTTCATGAGAGGTATGCTGCTGTCCGGCAGTCTCCATACCATTTATTTCCGCTTAATGCTAGCGTAGTGGTAAGAAGAAATATATGATTGATGATGGTCTTCTATTATCTCTAGAACAATGCAAATTTCAATATCCACAAACATACGATTCCAAGAGGCATCTGGAATCTTAATAGGTGATTAATTTGTTAATTGAAAGAACTCTCTCTTGTCCTCTCTAGTTGAATGGTCGAATGCATGTCGAGAAAGACGACAAACGGCATGGTGGAAGGAATCTTCCGTGATTGCGAATTGATTTGAGAATAGGTTAACATATTTTCTATATGTAAATTGTACTATCACTTCCAAGCTACCATATTTAAATATTGATACAAGTCACAAGACGTTACATATGCTAACTGAGGATAAGAATTTTCTCTGGGTCCAAGCGCGGTTCCAAAAGCAATTTAAAAATTGGAATAATGTATTACCTTTACTTGAATGGAAAAGGCAGGCTTTAGAAGTTCAATCAAACAAACTCTAATCGTAGATTTAGTACGAGAATAAAGTGGAATTGATTGTAATATAAGAAGAAACAAGAAACTGGGGGTGGTAGGAGAGTTGGGGGTGGTCCACCCTTGCAAGGTCGGCCAAAAAAATAAAAATAATTAGAGGCTCTGAGTCTCATTTTAGTTCTGGGATTTTTTTTTAATTAAAGTATTTAATTTTGACAAGAATTACAAATGATGATGATGTTTAAAACAAGAAACTTTTTGTTTCAAGTAACTTGTGCACATGCGTGTTGTTCTAAGCATAAGTAGTTATTTTGTTAATTAGACTAGTTAGCCTATTTACACGAGGATCTCTCTTATTGGAATATCAAATTATATTAAATTTTCCTATTTAGGTATGTTAATGTTACGAGGATAATCTCGGTCAAGGAATTTGTGCATTTACATGATTATTATCAATTCAAGGGAGGTTGGCACCTTTAATTAGGGACAATGAGGTGATCTAAGAGTTTTAGATACTTCGTTGTCAGTATGCAAATGTTCAAATAATTATTTGAACATGTCCTGCTCATTTATATATATATAGTGTGTTCTTGAACCCGACTTTCTAACCACTCTAGAATTTTAATCATCAAATGTAATCTAATGATTAAAAATTAAGACATAAATTGATTATTCACGGCATATATATTCCGCTTTTTTTTCTTAAATCTTAAATACGAGATGGGCTGATTTCACAAGTATACTCTCCGTTTGCCATGTATCGAAAAACATTTTCCAAAAGACCGGGCCACTATAAGATAGATTTTAATGGTCCTCATGAGAGGTATGCTGTTATCCATTAGTCTCCATACCATTTATTTCCATTTTAATGCTAGCATAGTGGTAAGAAGAAACATATGATTGATGGTCTTCCTTCTTTTGTTCAATTACCTCTCGAGCAGCGCAATATCAATATTCGCAAACATTCGATTCCAAAAGGCATGTGGACTCTTAATAGGTGATCAAATTGTTCACTGAAAGAACTCTCTCTTGTCCTCTCTGGTTGAACGGTTGAGTTTGCGTCAAGAAAGATGACAGACGGCATGGAGGAAGGAATCTTCCGTGGTTGCGAATTGATTTAAGAACAGGTCAATGTCCTTTCTATATGTAAATCATACTACCACTTCCAAGCTACCACATTTGAATATTTATACAGGTCACAAGACATTCCATATGACAACTGAGGAAAAGGATTTTCTTGTGGTCCAAGAACCATTCTAAGAGCAGTTTAAAATTGGAATAATATATTACTTTTACTTCAAGGGAAAAAAGCTATTGGCTTTAGAAGTTCAATCAAATAAACTCTAATCGTAGATTTAGTATGTGTGTGTGTGGTGGAAGGAATCTTTTATGGTTGCGAATTGATTTAAGAAGAGTTTAATGTCCTTCCTATATGTAAATCATACTGTCACTTCCAAGCTACCACATTTGAATATTGATACAAGTCACAAGACGTTACATGTGCCAACCGAGGATGTGGATTTTCTTGTGGTCCAAAATCCATTCCAAGAGCAATTTAAAAATGGATTAATATATTATTTATACTTGAAGGGAAAAAAGCTATTGGCTTTAGAAGTTGAATCAAACAAACTCTAATCGTAGATTTAGCACAAGAATAGAGTGGAATTGATTGTGATATGGAAATATTTTTTGGTTTTATAAGAAGAAACATAGGATTGAAAGATTAATCTGACACGTATGGAGCTCTAGGCTCGACTAGTTTCACCCACCGGCAATCATTCAATAAAATTAGGTTGGATTCGCGAGAAACCTGCATGAAACCCACTAATTTTTTATGGTAGATATCGGTAATAATTTCTCACTACTCGCACTTGGGCCCTAGAGCCTAGGAGTAGAACACCGTCGTGGCCTTGCTAGTTCCCTAGGCTTGCCAATCCGGCAAGGTCTAAAACAGGAAGAAAGCGGACTCTTGTCCAGTTAGATTTGCTTTATTCTTTCGTGAGATTTCTTTATGTTTATAGTCCTACTATGGAGAAAGGAGTTACACGACTAAAGCAACGTGCATGACCATACTTAATACGCCAATCAGTGTCCAACTTAGATTAAATATAAATAGATTTGGCGGGAAAAGTGTTGAAAAGTTTCTAAACATTTTACATTTATACCAATTTAGTCATAAACTTTTTATTGATGTCAATTTAGTCATAATTTTTTTTTATTTTATGCCAATTCAGTCATTTCTAGCTAATTTCGACCAGATTTTACTTATTGAGCATCAGTTGGCTAATGTGGCACAACTGGTGCTTAATTGGACAACTTTTAATAATATTTAAATATTTTTGAATTTTTTATTTTATGTTTCTTTTTCCTTTTCCTTTTCATTTTTCTTTTAACTTTTCTTCCTCCTTCCTCCAATCGGTCATCGACCTTGGCGACCAACTAGAGGCACCGACTGGCGAGCCTCAAGCCCTCGCCAGAGGCCATGGGGGCGGCCTCGCGCTCAACGACGAGGGTCAAGGCTCACACAACCTTTGGCGAGGCTGCCCTTGTGGCCTAGGCGGCCTCGAGCTGGCCTCGCCAAAGGCTAGTCGAGGCTTGATCTTTGCCGATCTGGTGAGGTCGAGCCTTGCCCATGGCCGGTGAGGCTTGACCTTTGCTAAATCCCGTGAGGGCTCACGCCTCACTATTGGCCGGAGAGGCTCACAGAGGTTAGTGAGGTGTTGACCTCGCGGTTGTCACCTTTAGTAGGTCGCCCAGTCCGGCAACTAACCGGAGGAAGGGGGGGAGAAAAAAAAAGAAGAAGAAAAAGACAAGAAAATAAAATAAAAATTCAAAAAATATTGAAATATTATTAAAAGTTGTTCGCGTTAATGTCAATTGTGCCACGTCAACCAACCGGTGCCCAATCAACAAAATTTTGCCAAAATTTGCTGGAAAGGATTAATTGGCATGCAGTGAAAATGTTTAGGACTAAATTAGCACCAATAAAAGGTTTAAGACTAAATTGGGACAAATGCAAAAGAGTAGGACTTTTTTAACAATTTCCCTAGATTTGGCCATAGTTGGTTTTCATAACAATGGCCCGTCTAGTTCTTTTCCAACCCATGAGTTTGGGGCTGAGTCGGAAAATGTGTTGGCTTAGAGAGTCCGATTTTTATCGTTGAGGAAACAAGCAATCTCAGCGTGTTGAGCAAGTAGAAATTTAGGGAGTTGAAAATTTCTTTCTTCCTACTTATAGTGATTGGTACTATGGTATGCATAGATTGAATTTGTTTATTGTCATGTATAATAATATCAATAATGAATATGTTGTTGATTGGTTTTTACCCCTAGGACATTGCACATCATCCAAAAATTCGATGGGCATTGAAATGTCTTTGAGTAGCTATAACCATTGAATCTTGTGTGGGAGTATAAATTGATTAAAAATACCGCTAATGTAGCTTCATACATCATCAATAACGAGAGTTGAAGCCATTGATATGTTATTTTGTCACTTTGAGATCATGGTTCTAAGCATTAGAAGTTAGGGTTAATATCACGGAAACCCTAAACTAATACATATATGATAAATTTATCATAAATTAATATTTTGATCACAAAAAACCCAAATCGATACACCTATGACAAGTTTACCCCATATTACCACAAAACCCCTAAACTGGTACACCAATGCAAATTTACCAAAACTAATTTTTTAATCTCCAAAAAACCAAAATTGATATATTTGTGATAAATATACCATATATTAAACTAGATTAATACAATAAAAAATCACAAAACTGGTACAATTGGGATAAATGGAAAGTAAAATCTCAAACTAATACACTACTCAACTATTACATGTCATCCAACCTAGCAATTTGATAATAAAATTTAACGGAAATTAATAGAGGGTAAATTTGTCGAAAGTGTACCAATATAGGGTAAATTTATCAAACATGTAATAGTTTGGAGTTTTTTGCTATAAAAAAATTAGTTTGGGATGAAGTTGTCATGAGTGTACTAGTTTAGAATTTTTTGTGGTATTAAACCTAGAAGTTATTTGTTAATTAGACTAGCCAACCTATTTACATGAGGTTCTTGCTTAGTAAAACATCAAATTATATTAAGTTTACCTATTAAGGTATGCTTATGTTACGAGGATAGTCTCGAAGAGTGAATTTGTGCATCTATGTGATTATTATCAATTGAAGGGAGATTAGCTCGTTTAATTGGGAATTATGAGGTGATTCAAGAGTTTTAGATACTTCATTGTTAGCATGAAAAGGTTTAAAGGGTTTATTCAAACATGATGCTCATTCGCGTGCGCATATATATATATATATATATATATATATATATATATATATATTTATTCTTGTGGCGCTATTTCCATCCCCATGTTAGCCAAGACACTCCCTTTTTCTGGTTAACTTACCGGAATGTCCTCCCTCCCTCCCTCCCTCCCTCCCTCCCTTCCTTTCTCTCGAATTTATTGTTTCTTTTTTAATCAAGCTAATCCACAAAACTTATTTTATACTTATCAGCTCTCTCATTAATTTGACAATATAAATGGTCTAGTACAACTAACAAAATATCATTTTACCATGCATCTATTTATCACTTTGCCTAGAGAATTTTTGTCAATTTTAATTTATGGTCTCATGTTTTCAATCGTAAGATATTTCTAATTATGACAATTTATGAACACATCATTAATTGCCTTCTTTTTCTCAAATAGTATCAGCGAAATTATATTTCGAAGTCAAAAATTAAATTATTTAATTATCTAGCCAATATTGATAAAAAAAACTGGAAAAGAAAAATTGACCAAAATATATATATATAAAGGGTTAATTTGTCACAAGCATGATCAAATGTAAACATATTTATATTTAGATCATATCTAAATATTAACAAAAGATAAGCACATGAAGGGGAAAAAAAGAAGAAGAGAGAAACTTCTTGTTATTCTACTCCTGTTACAAAGAAAATAATTAATATCGATTGTAGATTTAATCTCATATCAAATTAATCAAAACTTTAAAATATGCCTAAAACTTTCCTTTGAAAGAATCTTATTAAAGTCTAAAGGTGAAAATACATTTTCTACCCCATATTTAAAAATGCATAATACAATGATGTTTAACTTTAAAAACCTACAAACTTATTCAGAAAAACACCCACAATGTCAAAATCCATTAGATAATTAGATTGGCTCTTAGTTTTCAACTTTAAAATTAAGTTCCCTTCAAACTATTTGACAAAAATAGCCAATTAATTATATATTCATAAGTCGTTATATCTAGAAACTTTCTAACCTTCTGTACTTTTCTGATTTAAAAATATGAGATCATGTATTAAATTTAACAACCTCCTCTAGGAAAAGTGATAATAGGATGCATGATATTGTTTGGTTTAATTTGACATGTATATCATAAAACTAATAATATAAGAGAGATGATAGAAATAAATACAGTTTTGCAAGTTAACTTAATAAAAAAGGAAATAACAAATAGACGAGGGAGAAAGGGAGAGAGAGGAGGTATTTTGGTAAGTTAACTGGAAAAAGAGAGTATCTTAGCTAAAATAGGAGTAGAAATAGCATTGCCCTTTCGTTCTCTATGTTGATAGTTATATTATAGAGAAATGTGTTACATGATTATAGCAATATGCATCACCATACCCAAACTAAATATAGACATAAAGATAGAAAGGTTCAATCAATTTGTAATTGAGAATAAAAATAAATAGATTAATCTTGGTCGAGTTGCATAGCGATGGCCTGTCTAGTTTTGTTCCCGCCCAGAGTTTGGCATTGGGCCGAAAAATGTGTTGGCTTGGACAATCCAATTCCAATCGTTGAGAAAACAAGCAATCTAAGCGTGTTGCGTATGTAGAAACTTAGGGAGTTGAAACTTTCTTTCTTTATACGTACAGTGATTGGTACTATCATATGCATCGATAGAATTTGTTTATTCTCATGTATAATATCAATGATGAATATCCTATTGATTGGCTTTTTACCCTCAAAGCATGGCACATTGCCAAAAAACTTGGCCATTGAAATGTCTATGAGTGAGTTTAACCATCGGATCTTGTATGGGCTTATAAATTGATTTAATATACCGCAAATGTGCGGCATACATCATTGATAACGAGAGTTGAAGCTATTAATCTTTATTCCGTCACTTTGAGATCATGGTTCTTTGGCATCTCGGACTAGTGATTATCTTCATAAAGAATGTAATTTTCTTTATAAAGAATTGCAAGTCTTGTGCAACTTTTAATGCTGACGCGAATTGAGGATCACATACCCTAATATTATGAAGTTGTTTGAAAGCACACCTGATAGAAATATTAGCTTTCTTTTTGCAAAATGCATCAATAATATATTTTTTAAATTTATGCTCAAGGAAATCGCTTTGATCTTGAAAGATATTATTGCATATTTATGGATAATCTTGCTATATTTTTAGAAGATGTCTTATATCGAGCAAGTTTCATCCGCAAATCAAAAAAAGGTATTATGAGAAGAATGTTCTCTGTTATACTAGAATTTGCAGGTGAAAAGAGAATCTTTCATATTGATTTTGGAAAGTTAGATTTGAAAATCATGGAGATTCTGTACTTTGGAGGCTCAAAGATTCTCTTCCTTGTGCAAAGGTTTTGCAAATTATTGAGGAAATCTCTTATGTGTCGTACAAAGGGAGAGAAAGTGAATCCAAAAGGAAAGAAAAATAATTGTGATCACCTCAAAAAGGCAACAAATTGAGGGGTAGCATTGATCAATTTTGGAAAAATCTTTTTAAATTGACCATGATCTTGATTATTATGGAATGAAGGAAAAGGTAAATGTGACAAAACTTGTTAAGTTCTAAAAAAAAAAAAATCCAGTTAGTGCATATTTTATTGCCTTTTGTCATTAACAAATGTTTTATTGATATTATCATTTTATTATGATAAAAAGGGTAAGTGAATTTTATAATATATCCATGATTTTTATTGAATACTTGTTGATATATATGATTGAAGTGAGCTATATTGCATATCTTTAATATTCGATTTACTTTATAAAAACTGATTTTTTGAAAATTGTGTTTCATGCAAGATATATTTGTTATCATTTTATATTCTCTACATTATAATATTTCCATTATTATCGCTTTTTGATTATGACAAAAAGGAGGAGAGAATATAAATATGCATATGTGTTGATTGCTTGATATTATTTATTGCATAATATTGAGCTGCGATTATTTTTTATATATTGTTACACTCAATCTATCTGCGATCTTTTGATTTGAATTACATTGCTTTGATTTATTAATATTTTAGAAAGTGTGATTACACATCTGCATATTCAAAGATTGTTTTGTCATCATCAAAAAGATGGAGATTGTTAAGGAAATCCTTTATGATGTTTTGAAGATGACAAAATAAATCAAAGGCTACTAACATGTTTAATGGTTGAGTAAAGACTATGTAGATGATAGAATGTGTAAATGATTTTATCAAAGTCTATACTTGGAAGAACCAGAAGACATACTCTATGCTAAAGTTGAATTTATTCAAAGCGTGTCAGACCTTAAGACTAAATATGTTCAAAAGTAGAATATATTCAGACTTACGTCCAAATTATAAAGTTCATTTCAGTTTAAAGATACTCAAACTCTACTTCAGTCTGAAAACACTCAGACTCTATTTCAGTCTAAAAACTCTTAGACTTTACAACCAGAACGAGACACAAATCCAGAATGTAATAAGGTCCAGAACGAGATACAAGTTCAGAACGTAGCAAATTCAGAATGAAGCATGTTCATAATGAAACAGCTTGACAGAACGCATCACAAGCCTAAAAAATATAACGGCTAATGATCTGGTTTGGATTCTATATCAAGATAGATTTGATTGACTCAACATAATTGATTGACGATTAGATCATGAAGACAAGAACTTTCTAAACGAAGAAGCTCTACTTATGGAAACCAAGATTCTATTTGTATGGGCGATCAGAATCAATTTGGGATTCCACTTCTATCACTCAACGGCTACTAAATCTTCTTGATACAGATCTATCCAATGGGTAGATTGGAAGATGATCCTCTAGATACTGTCCAACGGCTAGTTTGGAAGTAGAGGAGTATTTAAGGAGATCAATGACCGATGAGCAAATAAGAGACGGAACATAGAATTTATAATTCCAAAGTCTGAGCAACCTTCGATGATACACTTGTCTTTGGTGAACTTAAATATTTGTGATCGTGAGAGAAATACTAAAAGAGTGATTTAGTGAGATAGCATGATCTACCACTAAGTGTTTGCACTCAAAGTTGTAATCTTTTGTTGATTGCATAATGGAATCCAGCCCGAACGCTGTTAGCGTGGGAAAGTGGACGTAAACTTGATCTAAGCTGAACCACCATAATTTCTGTGTTCTTATTCTCTTCCTTGAACTTCTTTATTTTGTTCATAGCTCTATTTAACTGCCAAATTCTAAACTCGCTCAAAGTCTGTTATTCTCCAGATTTAGTTTCAAAGTCTGATCTCCATTCATACTTTGCTCGAAATTTATTTTATTCCGCATTTATTTGCCAATGATTATTTTAAACACCTATTCACCCCCATCTAGATATTCGTACTAGCACTTTCATCATGTACAAAAGTCTATAATCAAAAGACTTCAAAAGACGGTTCTCCAAAAGAAGTTGACCTAACCGACCTACTCTTGGTCCTCTCAACTAGGCTCTAGATCCACCACTTTGTGGTCCCGAAAGAAATGAGCTCACGACGGGGTGAGATATAAATCTCAGCGAGTTCACATTCTAAACCCCGATTAGGAGGGTAATATGCCTATAAGTATCCTAACCACACAACCACACATCCATAAGAACTTACCTCGTCTCAGATCCACCCTACAGGTCAGCACAGTTCATATCACAGACAACCATAAGGACATGAGTAGCAATTAAGCTCATCAATAGGAACGCCATACTCAATTATAACAAAGCACAAGAGTCCTCATTATAGGGCCAAACCATTATGACACGTCTCATATCGTGCCTCACAACTTTTGTCCCATAATCTGACATATTTAACTCAATTAATCATGCCTAGTTTTGATCTCGGCATATAGCATGATCTACTCTCTGTTCTGTGGTCTTTTGGCATTGTTAGGCTTCGTCTCACACCATTGAACATAGCTACGTCTTTCATAGACGGCTTTCCCGAAGGAGCACGTGTCCGAATCTACTACAACCAGCTTTCCGTTGTCTAGGAGCGTTCCATATAAGAGTTACCGTCAGCTTAACAACCCAGGACGATTTCTTTTAACCAACACACAATCACTCAATTATGGCCCAAGGCACCAATCATTGCACTTAAATATCTCCATTAAAATGGCGAATCTGGCATATTTTATTCGTATTAGAAATATACGGTAAAATAGTCGTGTGTAAGTACACGGTCAGATAGAATCAGAAAAAATGATATCTTCTAATGTAAAATCCCATTATTTTATGTAGTATATAGAACTATTTTCAGTGTTAAAATCCCACATTCAGGATTTTTTGAATAAATATTTGAAATTTATAAATTTTGGAATTAAATACTCAAATTTCCAATCGGCACTCAATTTGCACATTTTAACGCTCAATTGTAGAAATTAACCATACTATTGCAATCAGCACGAAATTTCGGTCACCAACTATCCTAGTCTAATTTTCGGAAAATGTTTAATAATTAAATAATTTCTAAAATTAAATAATTCAATTTAAATTCTAAAAGTATTAACTTAGGCCAAAATTGCTAAATTAAATAACGAACGGGCCTGAAAAATTCCCGAACTACTCTAAATAAATAGCACATCCTATCTAGGCCTTAAATAGTCTAATCTAACCACCTAACATGCATAATTAACTAATTAAATCACTAATATAATTTAACTAACCACATAATCCCTAATTAATTTAATCTAAACACCCCTTAAACGTCATTAGCCTACTAAGAAGAGTTTGGTTCATAAATTCACCGGTTTAATGCAAAAATCGAATCACCGCAACAATGGCCAAAACCCGAATTTTCGGTGGCATCAACGAATACTTGGGCCGAGCCCAAAAAGCCTTGCAAGCTCATGGCCAATTACTAGGCTTGGTATGGGCTTGGGCTGAGATGGGCTTACTTCATGGGCCTCAAGAGAGGCTGAACCGCTTTGAAGAAGTTGTTGGGCTGAAACTTGGGCTGAATTGTGGGCTTCGCTGGACTGAAGATGGGCTGAGAAGAAGTAGCAAGGGCTGTTATTGGGCCGAGCTACCAAGGAGCGAAGATGGGCCGAGTGGTCAAGCAGCGACCACCGAGGTGGGGATCTCACGCAGATGGTTGGCCGAGAAGATTCGGGGTCAACAAACTGGTGGAGTTGCTGATCGAAGGGAGACATGACACTGGACGAGGGTCTTCAGTGGAGATGGCAGCATGAGATAGCAGCAAGCTATCTTTGTGGTAGCTTCAAGAGAAGACCCGGTGAAGACAGCTTCGAGCAGTTGAGAGGGAAACAAACCAAAGTGGAGCAACAAGCGTTGACTGGGCCGAATGAAAACTTAGACATGGTAGCTGAAGACCGTAAGGCGTGAGAGGTAGGGGGCACGAAGCTGGAGTAGCTTCAGACATGTGGCAGAGGAGAGAGATTTGATGAAGGTTGCTTCGGACAAAGGAGAAGAAATGAAAACAAAAGCAGGCGGGGTCGAGGAAAAGGGGACGCCCGAAGAGAAGAGGGGGAGGGAAACGTGCAAAGGAAGCCAAGGATGGAGGCCCAAAATCAACAAACCTTAGCCACTCCATTAAACACTTGTCCCCTATTACTTTTTAACCAATTAAATCCCACCAATAAATCCAAATTGATATTGAAATTTCCAACCCCTTGCTTAGCTCCAAATTCTTCAAATTAAACTTCAATTTCCTCACCCAATTCCCCAAATTGATGTCCAAATTTACTAAGGAAAAAGCCCATACAATTTTCTGCAAGTCCCCTTTGCCAAATAGCTTGGTATAGAAGCCAAAATTTCCTCTAATTTGGCCCATGCAAATTTCCGTTCATTTTCCGAATCATCCGAATCAATTTTCATAAAAATCCCGAAATTGCCGAAAATTCTTTTGAGAATGAGTCGACATTCCTAAAATAAATCGTGACATGACAGAATTTTCAATTTTTGAAATCGGGTTCAAATTTGCGGTTAATTTCAATCGATACGATTTTAGCGTGACGTAACCTACCGGGTAGCTTTTAGGAATTTTTAAAGCAATTGACCCGTGGTCAATTATTTTTGAGCCACAATATACATCTCCAACACATTAACGATTCTCGGTTGTCGTGAAAATCTCGAGGTTTCAATTACAGACACATGGTAACCAAAATGATAGAAAATCAATTTAGTGCCAATCGACGAGAATTTTGCAATCAGGTGGAATCACCTATATTTTGATCACATATCTTAGTCGAATCGACATATCTCTAATCTCTAATCGATTTTGTGACGATAGAAGAGGCCGCTAAGGCCATCAGGCCCAGGACCCTTGGAAGCTCCCAACTGAAACATTGCCTGGTAAATCTCTTCTTCAGTTACCTCAGTCAATAAATTTGCATTCATTTATAGAGTTACCACTGCTGGACATTGCGCTAGAAAGGGACCAGACTCACGGTTGCCCCACAAGGCACGTGCATTAAAATACATGAATCTTATTAAAAAAGCAAGAACTCTCTGATTTATAACAAATTTCAACCCTAATTAACTTTAAAAGCATCAATCTTAAGTCAAGTTCCAATTTTTGGCTTAACACAAACTGTGGCCCTTCAAACCAAACCCCAACAAGTTTATGTCCAATGACACCGATGCTACGTTCATCCCACATGAAGCAAAACTTTATTAGAATTGGATTCTTCTTCTTGAATGAATCACAACCCTCAAATGAACACTATTAGCACAAAAACTTTGGCTTGGGTTGCAATTTTAACTCAGTACTTTTGGTCTTATTAAAAAGGCAAAAACTCTTTAGTTGATAACAAATCTCGCCCTTGGACTCAACCTATGTAACATTTTTCATGAAAATTTAATGGTGTTCGAATTTAGGTATCGTTTAAAATTTCGAGCTTTTTTATGAGAAAAACTCGTGTTGAAATTGGGGTTTAAGTTAAAGTCGGTATTTTTTACCAGGTAAAAATAGTTTGGCTTAGAATTTTGATGATGTTAAAATTAGTGCATGCAATTTAAGAGGAGTAGACCTACCAAAAAAAAAAAAAAAACCGAGAAAGAAGAAGGAAAACACAAAAGAAGACGTGACGACTTTTCGTCACAGAGGGACGGTGTCGTTTTTGTCGCATCAATGAGGGCGATGCCCTGTCGGGAAGTTGGGGGAATATATGCTAGGGAAAACCGCGATCTCCTTCCCCGGCCGCTTCTCTCCACTCGCAGTGCTAGCGCGTGGCGAACACTGCCACCCCGAAACAATGGCGAGCGGGAGCGCGTGTGCCGCACTAGTTTCCGAGAGCGAGTGGCCTCCGTTACTTCCACTGCGAATCTCTACGACCGCATGGTAGTTTGACGAGTCACTTGATTTTTCCCCCTTTTACTTTTTTCACCCCATAGTCAACCGAAAGATTAAAAAAAAAAAAAAAAACAAAGGAGGAAAGCCAACCTGCCACATTTCAGGTGTCAGATTATACATCTCTTGCCAGAGATCTTCACCACTTCTCCCGCGTTACGGTCAACACCTTCAAGACTTTGGAGAAAAAAAAAAAAAAAGAAAATTCGAGCTTTCAAAATATCATGCATTTTTTTTTGTCAGTCCTATTCTATACCTACTCTACACTCACTCTCAGACTTTTGCCCTACCTTTTGCACGGCGTAAGCGTCGAAGCCCACGCCTGAAACTTGCGCGTCCCCACTCCATCCCTCCCTGAGAAGGTGGGGGTTTGAACCCCTCACCTCCCCCTTCCATGTTGGAAGGGTGGCCACTGGGGCGAATCCCAGTGGTTAATATCATGCATTCATATATAGTGAAAGTCTGTCACAAAGTCTGTCCCAAAATGATTCCAACTCCATGACATTCCTGCCGTGCTTATCCTCAAACTTATTTATTTTTATCACAAAAATCCTAAATTAATTTGTTTATATAACAATTTGATGCATTGATACCACATTTACTAAAAAGTCTCAGATCTTTAAATTTTTAGAATGGAAAATCTATTCAACTAAATTTTCTTCCACAAAAGCTCCCAAAAATTTTTAGACGTGGTAAGTACTGGTTTCGATTTTGTTAGAATGCAAAAATAAATATGGGATGAGTGCGACATGCGTATATCAAATTAGAATTTATTTTGTGTAATAAATTGATTGATTTCATTTTTTAGTATAGACTGCATCTTATTATGCCATGTAGTTAGGTCATATTGCCATGTCATGTCTTCCCATATTATTTTAGTAGCATGCATTGCATGATTCTCATTAAATAAAGTGAAAAAAAAAAAAGAAATTGCATGTTAATTACAAATCATATCTAGAACTGTTAATGTGAATTCTAATCTAACAATGCAGACGCTTTCATTGCTGAGAGATAAGTTTTGCATTTTTTTTTATTTTTTTTCTTGGGTGTTGAATTGGTGGTTTGCCCACTCGCATGATTGCCTCACATGTTAGGGAGATAAATTAAAATCAATTCAATCCGCCTGCCAAACAATTTTTTTCAAAATAAAAGAAAAGGTACCGAAAGGGTGTTAGAGAAATCTAACGTAACCAAATCCCCCGAACTCACAATCTCTCTTGTTCGTAGGAGTAAAGTAAAACTCATGTTACTTTACTTGGGTTTCTAATCGACTCACCAAAAATAGATTAGTGGCAACTCCTAATTTAAAAATCATTTACATGTTAAAAACTTGAACCTAAAGTCGCAAATTGGCATGGGCTTGGGAGAGCCTGAGCTAAGCTGAGGCTTAGTAATCCATTAGCCAAACCCTAGGTGGTGCACCCCAAAAATTTGGTCACGACACCCAATATAATAAATCGATTACGTATGTTCTTCCTAGTTCGTCAAGTATTATTGTCTTAATCAGGCCGAACTAAGTATTATTGTCTTAAAGGCGAAAAACAAAAACAGTAGTCTCATGGCGTCCAACAGCCCCGTGAGTAAGCAGTAGAGTCCATGAAGTATACATTGCTCATATGTTTCTTCTAGTGGAAATGCAAATAGAGTAGATCAATCAATCATGTGAACAAGTTCATTTGAAATTGGACCCAATAATTTCTAATGCGATCTTTTGAGTAGTGTGCGAAGACATCTTCTTGCTTAAGATTATGTTGTCTATATTAAAAGGTTAAATAGAGACTAAAATGTTCTTCTTGGTTGCTATAGGGAGAGATAATTATCGTAATCAACATAACGTTCATAATTATTCCATGTAATGAAGGAAAAGATAATTTTTCATGTAATAATGTTTTAGGAAGCATTTTCTTTTGAATTTGCATGACATCAATAAATGTTTACAATTTTTAATTTACTTAACTTTGTCAATGTTTTTTTAATGCAAAACAACATTTAAAAATCTTTCAGTGATGGCATGAAAAATAAATAAAAAAGTGGACAATCGAATTCCTTGAATAAAATAAAAGTTGAGCAATCAAAATATACAGACCATATTTTAATGACAAACATTAAAGTTATTACAAAAGCAAATCCATTCATTAAAACAACTAAATGAATCGTCTTGCTCTTATTTGTACTTAGGTTAAATTTAGAATAATGGTTTCCTAATGCAAAATAAAAATAAATAGATATATATATATATATATATGCAACCCATTAAAACAATAACTAGTTGGTTTTTTGCAAAATAAACTAATTCTTAAAAAAAGAGGGACATTAATTTCGTCCATAAGAGAAAAGACAGAAAAAGAAGAAGCCAGAAAAGAAGCAAAAAGAGGTCAGAAATAATCTCATTTCAAGAGTAGCCCCAAATTTAACCTTAGTCCTTTTTATTTGAGAGGGGCACTAGTACTTTTGTCTTTTAGTAAAATTGAAACCAAACAAGAAGAAGAAAAAAAAAAAATGTAATAAATAATCTTATAATAAAAGTGAGATACGCAAGGGATAATATAGAGATTCAAGATGGTAGATGATATTAGAATAATGGTTTCCTAGCACTGTTTAATGTATTATAATTGCCTTTTAAAAAAAATTATGTAAAACATATTTTAAAAATATTTCAGTGATGCCATAAAAATAAATAAAACTATCGAATTCTATGAATAAAATAAAAGTCGAGTAGTCAAAATATACGGACCATATTGTAATGACAAACATTAAAGTTATTATAGAACCAAATGCATTCATTAAAACAAGTAGATGAATCTTTTCGCTCTTATTTGTACTTAGCTTAAATTAAGAATATAGTTTTCTAGTGCAAAATAAAGAAAAAAAAATAAACGAGTAGCTCATTAAAACAATAACTAGATGGTTATCTACTAAATACACTAATTCTTAGAAAAAAGGGGGACATTAATTTCATCCATAAGGGAGAAAATAGAAAATGAAGAAACCAAAAGAGAAAGAAAAAGTGATAAGAAATAATCTCTCATCTAGTAGTCCAACATTTAACTTCTTCTTCTTCTTCTTCTTCTTCTTCTTCTTCTTTTCGAAAGGATAATTTCATTACTAACTCATAGCCATTCCACAACTTAATCCAGAGTCAATACATAATAAATTCCATAGTGGGCGAGGGGGCTCGTGTAGTCAATATTTTGTTAGTGATTCGTCTCGGTGGGTTTTGGCTGTCCAGTCTGCAGGTTGGTTGGCCTCTCTTGGCACATAGGTGACTTGGGCCCTTGGAAGTCGGCCCAACAAAGCCCAGCATTCTTCAATGATCCGTTGCTCTCTCCATGGACTTGCCGCTCGGCCCATCACCAATTCCACCAAAAATAAGCAAAGTCGGTTTGTACTTCGATTCGAGTTTGAGATGTGTACTTGCTATATTCCACGTCGCAATAACACGGTCTTGAGAGCTTGGGTTTCGACTAGAAAGCTGAATTGGCATTGATCTCTTCTGCAAATTCGTCTATGATGATGCCCTTTGAGTTTCGACATACACCCATCATCGCGTCGGATCTCCATTCGTTTAGCTAGGAACCATCTACGGTGTATGTTTGCTCGCCGCACTCTGGAAGACTCCATCTCGCAGGTATAGATTTGGTTCTTCGTCCCTGATATGATGTTTTTGAGTTCCATCTATCAAATAGCCTCCTCTTAACCTTCGCCTCTTCAATTATGGTTGTCGATCTAGGTTGATCCCCTCTAAAGACCCTTGTGTCGCGTTGTTTCCAGATCTGCCATAGATTACCACCAATCAATTCCTACGTCTGGTGGTCTTCACGTGCACTGAAGGCCTCAAACAACCATTTATCTATTCATGTAACTTCATGAGGAGAGGCAGATAGCCTCAGTATTAGGTTTGACCAGATTTTTTATGTCCATTTGCATACTAGGAAGAGGTGCCTCAGTGTCTCTGGTGTTTGGCGATAGATGGGGCACGGCGGATCAAGTACCACCTTTCGCTTGTATATAAGCTCCATGTGAAGATTTTTATTTTTGGTGGAATGTTTAGATGCCAAATCATATTCCATAGCTTATTGGGAGGTTGGTAAGATGAGACGCTCGGGTTTTGTTGTTGTGTGTCTCTGCGTTGTGAATGGTATTATAATCGCTTTTCATCGTATATATTTCTAAGTTGGTCTTGTCCCACATGAGCTTATCTTTTGTCATGGTTGGGTTTAGGGGGGTCGCAAGAATTCCTTGGCTAGAGCTTCATCAAATAGGCTAGACAATTTTTGCTTATTTCATTGTCTAGATGTTGGGTCAATTAGTTCAGCCACGTAGTGAGGTTCGCCTAGGTTTATAAGACTGCCAATACACCCCTTTTTCAGCCATTTGTCTTCTCTGACTTTGATATACTCCCCATCTCCCATAGACCAAGTGAGTTGCTGCTCCAAAACTTCCCTCTCAAAGAGTAGACTCTTCTGGCCCCAAGATGGTTTAGATCCTTTTTGTGCCTAAAGAAATACTTCGGAGGGGTAGTATAAACCTTTCAGCACTTTTTCCCATAAGGTTGAAGGATCTTGTATGAGTCTCTAAGCCTGCTTAACCAGCATTGTCTTATTGAAAGCGATTAGGTCTTTAAAACCAAGGTCTCCATAGTCTTTTCTGATTTTCAGCACCTCCCATCTCTTCCAATGGATGCCAGTCTTCTTTTGACTACTCCTCCACCAGAATGTCGCTATCTTATGTTCTATCACTCGATGAATCAACACTAGGATTTTGAAGATTGACATAGTATACCAAGGTTGTGCTTGCACCACTGTTTTGATTAGTATCTCATTCCTTGCTTTTGTTATAAGGTTTTTTTTCCACCATTTGAGTTTCATGTTAACCCGTGCTAAGATCCACGCGAACATGTCTTTCTTTGATTTACCCCAGTCCGATGGGATTTCTAGGTATTTCCCTGTTTTTTCAATGGCGGGAACCCGTAATTCTTCTACCATACTCCTTAAATGTCGTGGATAGCAAATACTAAAGAAGATACCTGATTTGTGCAGGTTGATGGCTTGGCCTGACACATGACAATATTGATTTAAAAGGTGTGCTAAGTTTTGACATTCCTTTCTAGTGCCATCAAATATATATATATAGCATCATCTGCAAAAAGTAGATGAGAGAGTGTAGGGTAGTTTCTATTATATGTAATTCCTTTCAGTTTGCCTTCCCCCAATACCTTGTGTATAAGCATAGACAGAGCATTAGTCATAATAATGAATAAGTAAGGAGAGAGGGGGTTTCCTTGCACGATGCCTTGGTTTGGTTTAAATTCTTGGAGAGTTTCTTCATTGACTATTATGCTAAATGTGACGGTGGAGATGCAATTTGACCAAGGAAACCCAATGATTACTGAAACCCATCTTTGTCATACATTGGTAGAGAAAATCACACTCAACTCGATCGAATGCCTTCTGCATGCCTAGTTTTAGGACCACTTGAAAGTTCCTTTTTTCTTTCCTTATCCTACACCGGTGCAGCACTTCCTAGACTATGAAGATGTTTTCTTAAATTTGTCTTCCACTAATGAAGGTGTTTTGCTCCTGTTCTATCACCTCTAGGAGCCATGGCTTTAACCAATTAGCCATAACTTTTGATATAATCTTGTAGCTAAAATTGCATAGACTCGATAGTGTTGACACTTGATTTTTACTCGAGCGTCATTAAAAAGTAAATAACGAGATTTGGATTTTTGATCGCGACGTAACCCCATTTCTCGGCCAAAAAAAGTATCATTTCTCATTTCTTTATTTTACATTGCTATTTTTAAACAATTTCTAGTTCATTTTCAATAAAAATCCAAAAAGTCAAATGATTGACTTTTTGGTCAACCCTTTGACCAAAAGTTAACTTCAGGAGAAAATTTGACTTTTTGACCAAAAAGGAATCAATCCCATTGCTACATGTACATCAAATAAGAATGGCAAAGACAAAGAGACCAAACCCTCCGCTCCTATGTCGCAGACGAGAATGTCCAAAAAAGAAGCTCTTGATGCAAAAGCCATTTATTAGTTATATTGCACTCCTACTGAATATAATAGAATCTCTTCATGTGAAACAGCAAAAGAACTTTGGGATAGACTTCATGTCACATATGAAGGAACTGATCGTGTAAAAGAGACAAAAGTAAACTTTCCGCTCGGCAAATATGAATCCTTCAAGATGAACCAAGGAGAGTCGATTGGAGATATGTTCAACCATTTTACAGAAATTGTAAACAGTTTGGCGTATCAAGGTCATCCAATTTCTTCCCCAATGAAGGTCAACAAACTTCTACGAGGTCTCTCAAAAGATTGGAACTAGGTCAAGACCTCAATCCGAGAGACTGAGAGGATTATGCCACTTTCTGTTGATAAATTGATTGGCACTCTTTAATCCTACGAAGTGGAACAAATCAATTATGAATATTCTGAAGGTAAAATGTCCATTGCACTTCAATCTAACACTGATTCTGATGATACAAACTCAGAAAATGACATGGACAATGAAGAACTTGCTTTTATGATCAAGAAATTCAAAAAGTTGAGTAGAAAAGAGAGAAAATTCAGTGGAAGAAGACAATATAAGCAGAATGGCCAGAAAAGAACTGTGAAAGAAGATCACGAGCAAGGAAATATATGCTTGATGGCACATTCTGACTCAAACACAAACACAGACTCAGAATCAAAGTCTGATTCAGACACAGACTCAGAATCAAAGTCTGATTCAGACACAGACTCGGAATCCGATAAGGAAATCGAGGTAAGTCATTTAGAAATTCCTACTAAAGTTTTTTTTTTTTTTTTTTTTTTTTTTGGTAAAGAATTCCTGCTAAAGTTCTTAAGTATAGAAATGAGTTTTGCTCAAATCTCAAATCTTCTCTTAAAAGGATCTTTGAACTAAAAAAGGATAATTCATGGCTTAGACAATAGGATCTTTCTCAAAAAGATGGTTAATGTCAAAAGATAGAGAGCAAAACCAAGTGGCTTAGTTTTATAATCAAAAGTCATTATGCAGATAAGAATTAAGAGAAATGCTCTTCTACACACGACACCTCGCTCATTTGGTGGCAAACCCCATTTCACTTTACTTTCTTTCTTAATCCTCTTCCTCTCTCTCTTTTTTTTTTTTTTAATTTTTTATACGGGAGTTTCATAAATGCGTATGGAATGTGTTTGTGCATAGATCTTGCGTGTGGAGTGAAGAAAATGGGGAGAGGCGAATCTTTCTTTGCGGAGAAGGATAACGAGGGTTACGGGGATGCATGTGTTTAATTAGGAGAGATAATGTTAGGTGGATTAGTGAGATGAAGGGACTAATAATTGAAGGTATGGTTTTAAGAAAGCGAGTCCAATTCAAAGTGGAGTTTCTAATTAGGGGTTCAAGCTTATTAGGATGAGAGAAAAGACTGGGATTGCTAGTTTTCGTGTCATCTCTGGCGTCAATTATTTACGCCATTTCGTAAATGTACGAACACGAGAAAAGCAAGGTTCTTTGTCCAAACATACTCTTCTGCGGGTCAACATAAGAACTTCACTTCAATTAATCTTACCCGCTCACACGATGATGATTTTGCGTTTATGCTTGCTTGAAAGTCCGTTCGCATTGATTGTTACATTGATTGTTGAGAAACAATCAATGAACACATTGGCTCAGTATGGTTGTGGTCTCCAAGAAGATTAAATGAAGCGTAGCCGCAGAATAATTGTTTTAGAATTGTAATGTCATCAGTCGTCATCATGAATTAAACAGGACGGCCTTGACAACTAGATGCTTGCTAAAACGTGCCTTGTAAAATTTCATTATATAGCTTTATCTAATAATAAATTTTCGTCCCATCCCACGATCGCTAGATGTTGGCGGAAACCTCATTCATGGTTTCAATAAGAACATCAGAGATTTAAAACCGTGAATGAGGTTTTCGCCAACATCTAGCGATCGTGGGATGGGACGAAAATTTATTATTAGATAAAGCTATATAATGAAATTTTACAAGGCACGTTTTAGCAAGCATCTAGTTGTCAAGGCCGTCCTGTTTAATTCATGATGACGACTGATGACATTACAATTCTGAAACAATTATTCTGCGGCTATGCTTCATTTAATCTTCTTGGAGACCACAACCATACTGAACCAATGTGTTCATTGATTGTTTCTCAACAATCAATGTAACAATCAATGCGAACGGACTTTCAAGCAAGCATAAACGCAAAATCATCATCGTGTAAGCGGGTAAGATTAATTGAAGTGAAGTTCTTATGTTGACCCGCAGAAGAGTATGTTTGGACAAAGAACCTTGCTTTTCTGTGTTCGTACATTTACAGAAATGGCGTAAATAATTGACGCCAGAGATGACACGAAAACTAGCAATCCCAGTCTTTTTCTCTCATCCTAATAAGCTTGAACCCCTAATTAGAAACTCCACTTTGAATTGGACTGGCTTTCTTAAAACCATACCTTCAATTATTAGTCCCTTCATCTCACTAATCCACCTAACATTATCTCTCCTAATTAAACACATGCATCCCCGTAACCCTCGTTATCCTTCTCCGCAAAGAAAGATTCGCTGTCTCCCCCATTTTCTTCACTCCACACGCAAGGTCTATGCACAAACACATTCCATACGCATTTATGAAATTCCCATATAAAAAATTAAAAAAGAAAAAACAGAGAGAGAGAGAGAGAGAGGAAGAGGATTAAGAAAGAAAGTAAAGTGAAATGGGGTCTGCCACTAAATGAGCGAGGTGTCGTGTGTAGAAGAGCATTTCTCTTAATTCTTATCCGCATAATGACTTTTGATTATAAAACTAAGCCACTTGGTTTTGCCCTCTATCGTTTGACATTAACCATTTATTTCCATTTTGTTGCTAGCGTAGTGGTAAGAAGAAACATATGATTGATGGTCTTCCTTCTTTTGTTCAATTACCTCTAGAGCAGCGCAATATCAAATTCGCAAACATTCGATTCCAAAAGGCATGTGGACTCTTAATAGGTGATCAAATTGTTCACTGAAAGAACTCTCTCTTGTCCTCTCTGGTCGAACGGTTGAGTTTGCGTCAAGAAAGATGACAAACGGCATGGAGGAAGGAATCTTCCGTGGTTGCGAATTGATTTAAGAACAGGTCAATGTCCTTTCTATGTGTAAATCATACTACCACTTCCAAGCTACCACATTTGAATATTTATACAGGTCACAAGACATTCCATATGACAACTGAGGAAAAGGATTTTCTTGTGGTCCAAGAACCATTCTAAGAGCAGTTTAAAATTGGAATAATATATTACTTTTACTTCAAGGGGAAAAAGCTATTGGCTTTAGAAGTTCAATCAAATAAACTCTAATCGTAGATTTAGTATGTGTGTGTGTGTGGTGGAAGGAATCTTTTATGGTTGCGAATTGATTTAAGAAGAGTTTAATGTCCTTCCTATATGTAAATCATACTGTCACTTCCAAGCTACCACATTTGAATATTGATACAAGTCACAAGACGTTACATGTGCCAACTGAGGATGTGGATTTTCTTGTGGTCCAAAAGCCATTCCAAGAGCAATTTAAAAATGGATTAATATATTATTTATACTTGAAGGGAAAAAAGCTATTGGCTTTAGAAGTTGAATCAAACAATCTCTAATCGTAGATTTAGCACAAGAATAGAGTGGAATTGATTGTGATATGGAAATATTTTTGGTTTTATAAGAAGAAACATAGGATTGAAAGATTAATCGACACGTATGAGAGCTCTAGGCTCGACTAGTTTCACCCACCGGCAATCATTCAATAAAATTAGGTTGGATTCGCGAGAAACCTGCATGAAACCCACTAATTTTTTATGGTAGATATCGGTAATAATTTCTCACTACTCGCACTTGGGCCCTAGAGCCTAGGAGTAGAACACCATCGTGGCCTTGATAGTTCCCTAAGCTTGCCAATCCGGCAAGGTCTAAACAGGAAGAAAGCGGACTCTTGTCCAGTTAGATTTGCTTTATTCTTTCGTGAGATTTCTTTATGTTTATAGTCCTACTATGGAGAAAGGAGTTACACGACTAAAGCAACGTGCATGACCATACTTAATACGCCAATCAGTGTCCAACTTAGATTAAATATAAATAGATTTGGCGGGAAAAGTGTTAAAAAGTTTCTAAACATTTTACATTTATACCAATTTAGTCATAAACCTTTTATTGATGTCAATTTAGTCATAATTTTTTTTTATTTTATGCCAATTCAGTCATTTCCAGCTAATTCTGACCGGATTTTACTTATTGAGCATCAGTTGGCTAATGTGGCACAAGCGGTGCTTAATTGGACAACTTTTAATAATATTTAAATATTTTTTGAATTTTTATTTTATGTTTCTTTTCCCTTTTCCTTTTCATTTTTCTTTTAACTTTTTCTTCCTCCTTCCTCCAATCGGTCATCGGACCTTGGCGACCAACTAGATGCACCGACTGGCGAGCCTCAAGCCCTCGCCAGAGGCCATGGGGGCGGCCTCGCGCTCAACGACGTGGGTCAAGGCTCACACAACCTTTGGCGAGGCTGCCCTTGTGGCCTAGGCGGCCTCGAGCTGGCCTCGCCAAAGGCTAGGCGAGGCTTGATCTTTGCCGAATCTGGTGAGGTCGAGCCTTGCCCATGGCCAGCGAGGCTTGACCTTTGCTAAATCCTGTGAGGGCTCACGCCTCACTATTGGCCGGAGAGGCTCACCAGAGGTTAGTGAGGTGTTGACCTCGCCGGTTGTCACCTTTAGTAGGTCGCCAAGGTCCGGCAACTAACTGGAGGAAGGGGGGAGACAGAAAAAAAAAAAAAAAGAAGAAGAAAAAAGACAAGAAAATAAAATAAAAAATTCAAAAAATATTGAAATATTATTAAAAGTTGTTCGCGTTAATGTCAATTGTGCCACGTCAACCAACCGGTGCCCAATCAATAAAATTTTGCCAAAATTAGCTGGAAAGGATTAATTGGCATGCTGTGAAAATGTTTAGGACTAAATTAGCACCAATAAAAGGTTTAAGACTAAATTGGGACAAATGCAAAGGAGTAGGACTTTTTTAACAATTTCCCTAGATTTGGCCATAGTTGGTTTTCATAACAATGGCCCGTCTAGTTCTTTTCCAACCCATGAGTTTGGGGCTGATTCGGAAAATGTGTTGGCTTAGAGAGTCCGATTTTTATCGTTGAGGAAACAAGCAATCTCAGCGTGTTGAGCAAGTAGAAATTTAGGGAGTTGAAAATTTCTTTCTTCCTACTTATAGTGATTGGTACTATGGTATGCATAGATTGAATTTGTTTATTGTCATGTATAATAATATCAATAATGAATATGCTGTTGATTGGTTTTTACCCCTAGGACATTGCACATCATCCAAAAATTCGATGGGCATTGAAATGTCTTTGAGTAGCTATAACCATTGAATCTTGTGTGGGAGTATAAATTGATTAAAAATACCGCTAATGTAGCTTCATACATCATCAATAACGAGAGTTGAAGCCATTGATATGTTATTTTGTCACTTTGAGATCATGGTTCTAAGCATTAGAAGTTAGGGTTAATATCACGAAAACCCTAAACTAATACATATATGATAAATTTATCATAAATTAATATTTTGATCACAAAAAACCCAAATCGATACACCTATGACAAGTTTACCCCATATTACCACAAAAACCCCTAAACTGGTACACCAATGCAAATTTACCAAAAACTAATTTTTTTAATCTCCAAAAACCCAAAATTGATATATTTGTGATAAATATACCATATATTAAACTAGATTAATACAATAAAAAATCACAAAACTGGTACAATTGGGATAAATGGAAAGTAAAATCTCAAACTAATACACTACTCAACTATTACATGTCATCCAACCTAGCAATTTGATAATAAAATTTAACGGAAATTAATAGAGGGTAAATTTGTCGAAAGTGTACCAATATAGGGTAAATTTATCAAACATGTAATAGTTTGGAGTTTTTGCTATAAAAAAATTAGTTTGGGATGAAGTTGTCGTGAGTGTACTAGTTTAGAATTTTTTGTGGTATTAACCCTAGAAGTTATTTGTTAATTAGACTAGCCAACCTATTTACATGAGGATCTTGCTTAGTAAAACATCAAATTATATTAAGTTTACCTATTTAGGTATGCTTTCTCGAAGAGTGAATTTGTGCATCTATGTGATTATTATAAATTGAAGGGAGATTAGCTCGTTTAATTGGGAATTATGAGGTGATTCAAGAGTTTTAGATACTTCATTGTTAGCATGAAAAGGTTTAAAGGGTTTATTCAAACATGATGCTCATTCGCGTGCGCATATATATATATATATATATATATATATATATATATATTTATTTATATATGTGGCGCTATTTCCATCCCCATGTTAGCCAAGACACTCCCTTTTTCTGGTTAACTTACCGGAATGTCCTCCCTCCCTCCCTCCCTCCCTCCCTTTCTCTCTAATTTATTGTTTCTTTTTTAATCAGGCTAATCCACAAAACTTATTTTATACTTATCAGCTCTCTCATTAATTTGACAATATAAATGGTCTAGTACAACTAACAAAATATCATTTTACCATGCATCTATTTATCACTTTGCCTAGAGAATTTTTGTCAATTTTAATTTATGGTCTCATGTTTTCAATCGTAAGATATTTCTAATTATGACAATTTATGAACACATCATTAATTGCCTTCTTTTTCTCAAATAGTATTAGCGAAATTATATTTCGAAGTCAAAAATTAAATTATTTAATTATCTAGCCAATATTGATAAAAAAAAAACTAGAAAAGAAAAATTGACCAAAATATATATATAAAGGGTTAATTTGTCACAAGCATGATCAAATGTAAACATATTTATATTTAGATCATATCTAAATATTAACAAAAGATAAGCACATGAAGGGGAAAAAAAGAAGAAGAGAGAAACTTCTTGTTATTCTACTCCTGTTACAAAGAAAATAATTAATATCGATTGTAGATTTAATCTCATATCAAATTAATCAAAACTTTAAAATATGCCTAAAACTTTCCTTTGAAAGAATCTTATTAAAGTCTAAAGGTGTAAATACATTTTCTACCCCATATTTAAAAAATGCATAATACAATGATGTTTAACTTTAAAAACCTACAAACTTATTCAGAAAAACACCCACAATGTCAAAATCCATTAGATAATTAGATTGGCTCTTAGTTTTCAACTTTAAAATTAAGTTCCCTTCAAACTATTTGAAAAAATAGCCAATTAATTATATATTCATAAGTCGTTATATCTAGAAATTTTCTAACCTTCTGTACTTTTCTAATTTAAAAATATGAGATCATGTATTAAATTTAACAACCTCCTCTAGGAAAAGTGATAATAGGATGCATGATATTGTTTGGTTTAATTTCAAATGTATATCATAAAACTAATAATATAAGAGAGATGATAGAAATAAATGCAGTTTTGCAAGTTAACTTAATAAAAAAGGAAATAACAAATTGACGAGGGAGGGAGGAAGGGAGAGAGAGGAGGTATTTTGGTAAGTTAACTTGAAAAAGAGAGTATCTTAGCTAAAATAGGAGTAGAAATAGCATTGCCCTTCCGTTCTCTATGTTGATAGTTATATTATAGAGAAATGTGTTACATGATTATAGCAATATGCATCACCATACCCAAACTAAATATAGACATAAAGATAGAAAGGTTCAATCAATTTGTAATTGAGAATAAAAATAAATAGATTAATCTTGGTCGAGTTGCATAGCGATGGCCTGTCTAGTTTTGTTCCCGCCCAGAGTTTGGCATTGGGCCGAAAAATGTGTTGGCTTGGACAATCCAATTCCAATCTTGAGAAAACAAGCAATCTAAGCGTGTTGCGAATGTAGAAACTTAGGGAGTTGAAACTTTCTTTCTTTCTACGTACAGTGATTGGTACTATCATATGCATCGATAGAATTTGTTTATTCTCATGTATAATATCAATGATGAATATCCTATTGATTGGCTTTTTACCTCAAAGCATGGCACGTTGCCAAAAAACTTGCCAGCCATTGAAATGTCTATGAGTGAGTTTAACCATCGGATCTTGTATGGGCTTATAAATTGATTTAATATACCGCAAATGCGCGGCATACATCATTGATAACGAGAGTTGAAGCTATTAATCTTTATTCCGTCACTTTGAGATCATGGTTCTTTGGCATCTCGGACTAGTGATTATCTTCATAAAGAATGTAATTTTCTTTATAAAGAATTGCAAGTCTTGAGCAACTTTTAATGCTGACGCGAATTGAGGATCACATACCCTAATATTATGAAGTTGTTTGAAAGCACACCGATAGAAATATTAGCTTTCTTTTTTCGCAAAATGCATCAATAATATATTTTTAGATTTATGCTCAAGGAAATCGCTTTGATCTTGAAAGATATTATTGCATATTTATGGATAATCTTGCTATATTTTTAGAAGATGTCTTATATCGAAGCAAGTTTCATCCGCAAATCAAAAAAAAGGTATTATGAGAAGAATGTTCTCTGTTATACTAGAATTTGCAGGTGAAAAGAGAATCTTTCATATGGATTTTGGAAAGTTAGATTTGAAAATCATGGAGATTCTGTACTTTGGAGGCTCAAAGATTCTCTTCCTTGTGCAAAGGTTTTGCAAATTATTGAGGAAATCTCTTATGTGTCGTACAAAAGGAGAGAAAGTGAATCCAAAAGGAAAGAAAAATAATTGTGATCACCTCAAAAAGGCAACAAATTGAGGGGTAGCATTGATCAATTTTGGAAAAATCTTTTTAAATTGACCATGATCTTGATTATTATGGAATGAAGGAAAAGGTAAATGTGACCAAACTTGTTAAGTTCTAAAAAAAAAATTCCAGTTAGTGCATCTTTTATTACCTTTTGTCATTAACAAATCTTTTATTGATATTATCATTTTATTATGATAAAAGGGTAAGTGAATTCTATAATATATCCATGATTTTTATTGAATACTTGTTGATATATATGGTTGAAGTGAGCTATATTGCATATCTTTAATATTCGATTTACTTTATAAAAACTGATTTTTTGAAAATTGTGTTTCATGCAAGATATATTTATTATCATTTTATATTCTCTACATTATAATATTTCCATTATTATCACTTTTTGATTATGACAAAAAGGAGGAGAGAATATAAATATGCATATGTGTTGATTGCTTGATATTATTTATTGCATAATATTGAGCTGCGATTATTTTTTATATATTGTTACACTCAATCGATCTGCTATCTTTTGATTTGAATTACATTGCTTTGATTTATTAATATTTTAGAAAGTGTGATTACACATCTGCATATTCAAAGATTGTTTTGTCATCATCAAAAAGATGGAGATTGTTAAGGAAATCCTTTATGATGTTTTGAAGATGACAAAATAAATCAAAGGCTACTAACGTGTTTAATGGTTGAGTAAAGACTATGTAGATGATAGAATGTGTAAATGATTTTATCAAAGTCTATACTTGGAAGAACCAGAAGACATACTCTATGCTAAAGTTGAATTTATTCAAACTGTGTCCAGACCTTGAGACTAAATATGTTCAAAATTAGAATATATTCAGACTTACGTCCAAATTATAAAGTTCATTTCAGTTTAAAGATACTCAAACTCTACTTCAGTCTGAAAACACTCAGACTCTATTTCAGTCTAAAAACTCTAGACTTTACAACCAGAACGAGACACAAATCCAGAATGTAATAAGGTCCGAACGAGATACAAGTTCGAACGTAGCAAATTCAGAATGAAGCATGTTCATAATGAAACAGCTTGACAGAACGCAACACAAGCCTCAAATATATAACGGCTAATGATCTGGTTTGGATTCTATATCAAGATAGATTTGATTGACTCAACATAATTGATTGACTATTAGATCATGAAGACAAGAACTTTCTAAACGAAGAAGCTCTACTTATGGAAACCAAGATTCTATTTGTATGGGCGATCAGAATCAATTTGGGATTCTACTTCTATCACTCAACGGCTACTAAATCTTCTTGATACAAATCTATCCAATGGGTAGATTGGAAGATGATCCTCTAGATACTGTCCAACGGCTAGTTTGGAAGTGAAGGAGTATTTAAGGAGATCAATGACCGATGAACAAATAAGAGACGGAACATAGAATTTATAATTCCAAGGTCTGAGCGACCTTCGATGATGCACTTGTCTTTGGTGAACTTAAATATTTGTGATCGTGAGAGAAATACTAAAAGAGTGATTTAGTGAGATGTATGATCTACCACTAAGTATTTGCACTCAAAGTTGTAATCTTTTATTGATTGCATAGTGGAATCCAGTTCGAACGCTGTTAGCGTGGGAAAGTGGACGTAAGCTTGATCTAAGCCGAACCACCATAATTTCTGTATTCTTATTCTCTTCCCTGAACTTCTTTATTTTGTTCATAGCTCTATTTAACTGCCAAATTCTAAACTCGCTCAAAGTCTGTTATTCTCAGATCGGTTTCAAAGTCTCGATCTCTATTCATACTTTGCTCGAAATTTAATTTGTTCCGCATTTATTTGCCAATGATTATTTTAAACACCTATTCACCCCCATCTAGATATTCGTACTAGCACTTTCATCATGTACAAAAGTCTATAATCAAAAGACTTCAAAAGACGGTTCTCCAAAAGAAGTTGACCTAACCGACCTACTCTTCGAGGTCCTCTCGGCTAGGCTCTAGATCCACCACTTTGTGGTCCTGAAAGAAATGAGCTCACGACGGGGTGAGATATAAATCTCAGCGAGTTCACATTCTAAACCCCGATTAGGAGGGTAATACGCCTATAAGTATCCTAACCACACAACCGCACATCCATAAGAACTTACCTCGTCTCAGATCCACCCTACAGGTCAGCACAGTTCATATCACAGACAACCATAAAGACATGAGTAGCAATTAAGCTCATCAATAGGAACGCCATACTCAATTATAACAAAGCACAAGAGTCCTCATTATAGGGCCAAACCATTATGACACGTCTCATATCGTGCCACACAACTTTTGTCCCATAATCTGACATATTTAACTCAATTAATCATGCCTAGTTTTGATCTCGGCATATAGCATGATCTACTCTCTGTTCGGTGGTCTTTTGGCATTGCTAGGCTTCGTCTCACACCATTGAACATAGCTACGTCTTTCATAGACGGCTTTCCCGAAGGAGCACGTGTCCAGAATCTACTACAACCAGCTTTCCGTTGTCTAGGAGCGTTCCATATAAGAGTTACCGTCCAGCTTAACAACCCAGGACGATTTCTTTTAACCAACACACAATCACTCAATTATGGCCCAAGGCACCAATCATTGCACTTAAATATCTCCATTAAAATGGCGAATCGGCATATTTTATTCGTATTAGAAATATACGGTAAAATAGTCGTGTGTAAGTACACGGTCAGATAGAATCAGAAAAAATGATATCTTCTAATGTAAAATCCCATTATTTTATATAGTATATAGAACTATTTTCAGTGTTAAAATCCCACATTCAGGATTTTTTGAATAAATATTTGAAATTTATAAATTTTGGAATTAAATACTCAAATTTCCAATCGGCACTCAATTTGCACATTTTAACGCTCAATTGTAGAAATTAACCATACCATTGCAATCAGCACGAAATTTCGGTCACCAACTATCCTAGTCTAATTTCCGGAAAATGTTTAATAATTAAATAATTTCTAAAATTAAATAATTCAATTTAAATTCTAAAAGTATTAACTTAGGCCAAAATTGCTAAATTAAATAACGAACGGGCCTGAAAAATTCCCGAACTACTCTAAATAAATAGCACATCCTACCTAGGCCTTAAATAGTCTAATCTAACCACCTAACATGCATAATTAACTAATTAAATCACTAATATAATTTAACTAACCACATAATCCCTAATTAATTTAATCTAAACACCACTTAAACGTCATTAGCCTAGTAAGAAGAGTTTGGTTCATAAATTCACCGGTTTAATGCAAAAATCGAATCACCGCAACAATGGCCAAAACCCGAATTTTCAGTGGCATCAACGAATACTTGGGCCGAGCCCAAAAAGCCTTGCAAGCCCATGGCCAATTACTAGGCTTGGTATGGGCTTGGGCTGAGATGGGCTTGGGCTGAGATGGGCTTACTTCATGGGCTTCAAGAGAGGCTGAACCGCTTTGAAGAAGTTGTTGGGCCGAAACTTGGGCTGAATTGTGGGCTTCGCTGGACTGAAGATGGGCTGAGAAGAAGTAGCAAGGGCTGTTATTGGGCCGAGCTACCAAGGAGCGAAGATGGGCTGAGTGGTCAAGAAGCGACTACGGAGGTGGGGATCTCATGTAGACGGTTGGCCGAGAAGATTCGGGGTCAACAAACCGGTGGAGTTGCTGATCGAAGGGAGACATGACACTGGACGAGGGTCTTCAGTGGAGATGGCAGCATGAGATAGCAGCAAGCTATCTTCGTGGTAGCTTCAAGAGAAGACCCGGTGAAGACAGCTTCGAGCAGTTGAGAGGGAAACAAACCAAAGTGGAGCAACAAGCGTTGACTGGGCCGAATGAAAACTTAGACATGGTAGCTGAAGACCGTAAGGCGTGAGAGGTAGGGGGCACGAAGCTGGAGTAGCCCGGACATGTGGCGAGGAGGAGAGAGATTTGATGAAGGTTGCTTCGGACAAAGGAGAAGAAATGAAAACAAAAGCAGGCGGGGTCGAGGAAAAGGGGACGCCCGAAGAGAAGAGGGGGAGGGAAACGTGCAAAGGAAGCCAAGGATGGAGGCCCAAAATCAACAAACCTTAGCCACTCCATTAAACACTTGTCCCCTATTACTTTTTAACCAATTAAATCCCACCAATAAATCCAAATTGATATTGAAATTTCCAACCCCTTGCTTAGCTCCAAATTCTTCAAATTAAACTTCAATTTCCTCACCCAATTCCCCAAATTGATGTCCAAATTTACTAAGGAAAAAGCCCATACAATTTTCTGCAAGTCCCCTTTGCCAAATAGCTTGGTATAGAAGCCAAAATTTCCTCTAATTTGGCCCATGCAAATTTCCGATCATTTTCCGAATCATCCGAATCAATTTTTCATAAAAATCCCGGAATTGCCGAAAATTCTTTTGAGAATGAGTCGACATTCCTAAAATAAATCGTGACATGACAGAATTTTCAATTTTTGAAATCGGGTTCAAATTTGCGGTTAATTTCAATCTCATACGATTTTAGCGTGACGTAACCTACCAGGTAGCTTTTAGGAATTTTTAAAGCAATTGACCCGTGGTCAATTATTTTTGAGCCACAATATACATCTCCAACACATTGACGATTCTCGGTTGTCGTGAAAATCTCGAGGTTTCAATTACAGACACATGGTAACCAAAATGATAGAAAATCAATTTAGTGCCAATCGACGAGAATTTTGCAATCAGGTGGAATCACCTATATTTTGATCACATATCTTAGTCGAATCGACATATCTCCAATCTCTAATCGATTTTGATGGTGTTGTAATGACCCTTGCAGATCAACACGGTCAAGCAGTCGATTCCTGGTCGAATTCTCAAGTCCATTGCGTTAAAATCGTTTAGTGGCTTCCCCAAATAGTCTAGTTATCTCGTGAGTAATCAGCTTAGAGAATAGCACTATAGACGCGTTGATGAAAAGCCCAATTTATTTAATCGAAAATAAATTCTGAAAATTCAGGCTGTCACACTTGGAGATTGACATTGGGCTTCAAATGAAGTTTCCCTAATAGGGTCAATTAACATTCTTCGAATTTTGCTTCAAGAATTTTATCAAGCACCTTGATTATGGAGTTCTCATTCCACATTTTTCCCATTCATTTGCAAAGTGCTGCCATTCTCTTTTCCCCCTCTATTTCCCTCTCCATGATTGGTTACTTTGCTTCTACACTAACCCCAATTATCTTCCTCCTACATAAATCAAAACTAGCTACTCCTCGTACCTCGGACTGGCTGTACCTACACTCCCAGATAAGTTGAGCTAAAGATGGTTGTAATGATTCACATCTGTTGACTATCTACTACATATTGGAGCCCATTGTCATTTGGAATGATAAAATTTGTTGAAGATTGAAGGGAGCTTAGGCTAAATTGGTTAAAAACTTTGGTGTTTACATTTCGATTTGGCGGGGGACGGGTGAAAGTGCTAGCATGAACACCTAGAGGGGGTGAATAGGTGTGAAGAGAAAATTTCACTAAAAGTAATAAAAAATTGCTTTTGAAATTAAGTTTGAAAGATAACAGACTTTGAGCGAGTTCAGAGTTTAGCAATTAAAACAAAATTACGAGCAAGATAAAGGAGTTTAGGGAAGAGAATAAGAACACATAATTTATAGTGGTTCCGCTTTGATTAAGCCTACGTCCACTCTCCCACACTGACAGCCTTTTGCTGGATTCCACTATGCAATCAACAAGAGATTACAACTTTGAGTGCAAACACTTAGAAGTAGATCACACTATCTCACTAAGTCACTCTTTTGGTATTTCTTTCATGATCACAAACGTTTAAGCTCACCAAAGACAAGTGTATGATTGAAGGTCGCTCGGACTTTGGATTTATAAATTCTACGCTCCATCTCTTACTTGCTCATCAGTCCTTAATTTCCTTAAATACTCCTCTACTTCCAAACTAGCCATTGGACAGTATCTAGAGGATTGTCTTCCAATCTACCCATTGGATAGATCTATATTTAGAAGATTTGGTATCCGTTAAGTGACAGAACTAGAATCCCAAATTGATTTGATCGCCTATATAAATAGAATCTTGGTTTCCATAGGTAGAGCTTTTTCATATAGAAAGTTCTTGTCTTCAAGATCCAATTGTCAATCAATTAGATTGAGCCAATCAAATCTATCTTGATGTAGAATCCAAACCAAATCACTAGCCGTTATATGTTTGGGCTTGTGTTACGTTCTATCAAGTTGTTTCGTTTTTGAACATGCTTCGTTCTGAATCTATTACGTTCTAAACTTGTGTCTCGTTCTGGATTTTGTCACGTTCTAGACTTATGTCTCATTCTGAATGTAAAGTCTTAGAGTGTTCTGTTGAAAGTAAAGTCTGAGTGTCTTCATACTGAAGTAGGGTCTAAGTGTTTTCAATCTGATATAGACCTTATAATCTGGACGTAAGTTTGAACATATTATGCTTCTGAACATATTTAACCTTAAGGTCTGGACACAGTCTGAATAAACTCAGCTCCAGCATAGAGTTTATTTTATGGTTTTTCCAAGTATAGACTTTGACAATATCCTTTATACATTCTATCATCTGCATAGTCTATTACTTAACCATTAAGCACGTTAGTAGCCTTTGATTTATTTTGTCATCTTCAAACATCATAAGGGATTTCCCTAACAATGGGGTTATTGGATATTGTAATGGTTTGTAATGGATTGCTGAAACCTAAGAAATGTAGTTGGTTACTTGAAATAAGGCATCTAGATTCTAACTTGGGATGCAATTCTGAGTGCTCGGGATCTAAGGTTCGATTCTCGAAAGTTTAGGTGGGTGGTGGTTAGATCTATGAGAAGAAAAATGGTGGAAGGCAATGGGTTTCTAGGTTCTCACCATGATTTTGGGGGGGGGCGGGGGCGGCGGAAATGAGTGGAGATTGAAGATGAGTACAACTCAGGAGTAGGGTTGGGGAATTCCTATCACCATGGATAGAGAGAAGCTCTCCAAACCAGAAAGAGTAGTACGGACAACGGTGCACGTCCGGACATTGTTAAATGTTTACAAGGTAGCGAGTTTAATATTTACCCATATTTGCATTTACCATATTTCCATTGCATCATTATTGTTGTAACATCCTAAATTTACTACGCTCTATGATAGTATAGTATGATTTTTGTTACCGTAATCGCCCAAAATTTATGATATTCAAGTTCCAAATTAATTGAATTGAGATCTTCCTATCTTTTCATATCTTTCATTTATATTTTCGTGGATTCAAAATATTTTCATATTCATCAATGTTCAAAATCATATGTTCAAAATGAAAATATTGCTAGATGCATGAATTTTTAGAATCAAATGTTCCAAACAAAAATATTTTCAAACACACGGATATTTAGAATCAAATGTTCAGAATGAATTTAGGAAAATCAGTTTCCTAAATCTGTATTTCTCTCACTTTGGCACACCACTTTCTTTTCTCTACCAAAATTTTTAAACCCATGCTTCGATTTGAGACACTGAAATTGTAATTTTAACATTATGCATGACATCATCAATTTCAACTAAAGTTCATGAATGTTTGGGGTGATTCATTCCTATATTTAACCAATGCTTTGGATGACTCATACCTATAGTTCATTATTGTTATGGTAACCCATGTCTATAATTTATTATTGTCTTGGTGATATACACAAAAACTAGGCCAGATAATAGGAGCTCATATTCATCATTATCAAAATATCTTTTTGTGACAAAATTTTATTGGGCCATTTGTGTCATAGTTATTCTCATACGATCCACTTGAAGTCCATCCACTAGAACACTTGCTTTTAAACCAAAGTTTAAAATTTCTTTTAACTTTGATTAATCATTGCTCTTTCTTGATAACTATTGAGAACTCTCAAAAAAATTGTCTTGCCTTAGTTGTAAAATCATGGCAAGCCTTCACCTTTGAAAAGTAGAGGTTCAACTTCATTAACTTTCAATTATCAGCTCCTTTCTCCATATCTTTCGTTTTCAAGAATCCACAAATAGAAGCAAAGGTCCTATACTCGAAATATTAGATTCTATCTCAATCCTTCATATTTGGAAGTGGTAAATTATTAACTTTTACTACTTTCTACCTAAGGATTCTGTTGTTTTCAAATCAAGCTTTTTGATTTCCGGTTTACTATATTTGAAGGTGATTCAAAACCTTAAGTCTGAAGTTATTTTCCAGATAAGGGAGAACCCTAAGCGCTAAGTTGGGTTGATCCGCTTAGTGCTTTTGACTCAGTTACTTGATATGTGAAATTAATGTAAGTATATGAAATAGGGATGTGAATGTGTTGTAGTTGGATTTATTTTGCGGATTTCGTGCATGACTAAAACATGTTTGATTGTTCCTTTTAGGTGTGGTGACATTTGTTATGTATAAATGATAAATCTGAATTTAGAAGTGTTATTTTTGCAATTTAAGATTTAATTGTTGTGGGTACTATTTAGTTATCAAGTCTGAGTCTAATTCACTTTGGAATATGATATTTTTTTTAAGTCCAATTCACCTTGTGAAGCAAAGCGAGACGGGAATTATTAATGTGAATATCAGCCATCCTACATAACACGATCAACATTGACATAAATAATTTTTAATAGAATTTTTTTGAATTTTCTTCTTTTATTTTTCCTTTTTCTCTTATCTTTTATTTTTCTTCTTAACTTTTTAATTCCTTTTCTCTTCCTTTCTTTTCTTTCTTATTTTTCCCTTTTTCTCTCCCTAGCCATCATCGAGCTTCAAGGTGTCGGCCTCTAGCGAGGGTCGCCCTCGGCTAGGCTGATGAGAGCAGCTTTTCACTTACATGGATGACACAAGAAGCTTATTTATAAGCATGCATTACCACCACTTTGTTGACCGACTTAGATATTTAGATAACAACTAGACATTCATTTGCTATTCAAGATTTTCTCAGCCAATATTGACTGACATTGGATGTTCACAGTGCAACAAGCAGCACTTCTCGACAAAATTCAGCCACCGCCGTAGACTTTTTACAGCCTGGCATTTCTTGCTTCCCATGGGACTATAGAATTTTACACAAAAATAGGTAAACAATTCAACATTTTCTGAACCCTACCAGCAAATCGAGAGCTAGTCCACATCAATAGAAAATACATCAGGGATCAAAACCTTGAATGAGGTTTTTGCTGAGATCAATCAGCCGTGGGACGGGAGGATTATAACTTAATCATACAAAATTTTATGAGATAAATTTTAGTGAACATCCAGTTATCAAGATTGGTCTGTTGTCTCAAGTTATATTACTGCATATATTGATAACAATGACCGATGACATTATAATTCTAAAACAATTATTCTGTAGTTATATTTATTTCCATCTATTTGAAAACCACAACCATACTGAGTTTCTTGCGTACATAATTCGCACTCCTTTTACTTATTTAGGTTATAAAACTAGCACGCAATTTCATGCCATGGACACCAACATGCGTCCTATACGGCAAATTCTGGAATAAGTCAAATTTTCAGCTCCTCGAGCGAATTCTTTCCTCTCTGGAAGCACTCGTAGTTGAAAGCAGCAAAATTCCTGACACTTCTATACAACCTTGGCCCACTGTGTTGGACTAAGTGATGGAGCGGTCCTATCTCTTTCTCTGCTTCTGGCTCATCAAGCATAGCGACCGACATTCTCAACTTGGTCCCGTTCGTCAATACCCTGTGCAAGGGGCTCTTGAACATTCCATTTGTCATTACCTGCAAATATTGTCGCCAATCATATCCATTGACATACTAAAGACTGATATCTAAGAGAGCTTGCGCAACATGTGTATATATGCTAGGTCAAACTAATTAATACTTATGGGCTGATCGTTTAACAGATTCTATGCCTATATTTAATCAAATGAATAAATAGAGCGACAATCACTTCCACAGAAAGTAAAGCATATAGTTGCTCAAATGATGTCCATTGTTACATACGCCTAGGTTTGCGTTTTTAGACCCTACTGATGTAACTTTCCGGATGTTTTTGTTATGTGGCTGCAGAATGCATACCTGCATCAGACCGCCCACATTGATGACGAGAGCATGGGGAATAACGGGAACTGTGTGCCACTCGCCATCTCTCAGGACTTGGAGGCCTTCCACTTCTTTGTCCTGCAAAAGAATTGTGATTGCGGATCTGTCTAAATGAGGTCTGATGCCCAGAACTTCAGCCCTGTAGCACGGCGGGTAGAAGTTGATCCTTGTTTCCAACACTGGCTGGTCTCCAAACTGGTTCAAGAAGCTGTTCTCTTCTAACTCAAGCGACCTGGCCATCGCCTTGGAAAGATCATTCATCACTGATCTTATCTTGAGAGCATACTCATGCAAGGTTTTACTGTCAATAAGAAATAGAAGAAAGAATGAACACATTCAAATCACTGTATATAACATCATAATGGAATTAAGCAGTTGTGCCACATCATGCTATTGCTGTTAGGCTTGCAGATTTCGCATCTTACGTCTCCAGACTTTTGGGTAGGTTATTCTTTGTGTATCTCTAATTTAATGGAACCACATGATCACTTCTTTCGAAACAATATTTTTGGATGGTGCTGTTCTTGTGAAATCATGTTGAATTAGCAAGGAATTCCCATAGAGAAACAGCAGCTTTTCATTTTCCGTGAGTACATATACAACTGCAACTTGGGTACATGAAGCAGAAATTTGGCAATTGCATGTAAACATACGCAAAATGGGCAGGATTTTGAGGCCAAACATTCATCCTCCTTTGATCTTCGGGAAATACTCTAAGTAACAAGCGGTAGCAACAGGTTTCGACTTGGTTATCAGATACAACCAAGTCATCTCCATAACCATAAGCCTCATTCGGAGATCGTGAATATTTCTGTTTCTCTTCAACTGGCAATGCAAAGAACTGTTGAGCAACTTCACGCACTTTGTCAAGACATTCAACTGATATTCCGTGTCCAGTGGCCTGAAATTTAGGAAACTATGTTCAACTTGAAGGCTCTAGCATATTTTTATGGGGAAAAAACAGCTGCCAAAACCCAATATTGATGAAAACATATCTTGATAATTTGTTCGCATAAGAAAATGAGAACCATGGAACTCAATAATGGGCAAAAGATGGTGTGGGAAATCTAACTCAAGACTTCCTGAGCATGCAGCGACCATGCAACTACTTGTTTTAAATGTTAAGCAGTCAGACTACAATTTATAAGTCATTATATAGCAATATGAAGCAAACCAACAGGAATTAGCCACCCAAAGTAAAGAAGCTTTTTTTCCCTCGGCACTAAAATATAGAGAAGCCGAAAAAGGAGCAACCGTCACTGAAAAGAACCAGGTTTCAGTAAAAAGTTTGTATAGTGTAGCCCCAAAAAGAAAGATGCCAAAAAAGCTGAAAAAGGGAAAATTGGCCGAAACATATTGCACAGATAGAAACCTGGAAGCATCCACAAGAGCTGATAATTGATCTGAGTTTCTGAAGTTCATCTTCTGAGGACAGAAGGCTGATATCAATCACTGGGAATGTCACGGGAACATCACTATCTGTTTCATAAGCCATTGTAAGTTCTACTCTGAGGAGAGAGGGACAGAGAGAGAGAGAGACCTTGACTTTGCTTCTTGGTGTTTTGATTTCGATGAGAAACAGTTGGGGAGAAGGAGCTTATTTATACTTGTCTTGAATGATGGCCAAAAACTTCAGACCGGCAAAAAGATACGGTCTCTCACTCTCAATGTTCCATACGTGGAGGAACACAAGGGACCCAGTTGCTCCCTAACCTTGAATTCATTATCTTGGATACATCAGCGCATGTGAAGAGAGAACTTTTTGTGGACAGATATTAACACTTCGCCTCTCTTTTCATGCTTCTTAAGGTTCAGAACACTCCCAGCAAATTGAGAGCTTGTCTACATCAATAGGAACATCAGAGATTTAAAACCGTGAATGAGGTTTCTGCCAACATCTAGCGGTCGTGGGATGGGACGAAAATTTATTATTAGATAAAGCTATATAATGAAATTTTACCAGGCAAGTTTTAGCAAGCATCTAGTTGTCAAGGTCGGCCTGTTTAGTTCATGATGACGACTGATGACATTACAATTCTGAAACAATTATTCTGCGGCTACGTTTCATTTAATCTCCTTGGAGACCACAACCATACTGAGCCAATGTGTTCATTGATTGTTGAGAAACAATCAATGTAACAATCAATGTGAACGGACTTTCAAGCAAGCATAAATGCAAAATTATTGTCGTGTAAGCGGATAAGATTAATTGAAGTGAAGTTCTTATGTTGACCCACATAAGAGTATGTTTGGACAAAGAACCTTGCTTTTTTGTGTTTGCACATTTACGGAAATGGCGTAAATAATTGACGTCAGAGATGACACAAAACCTAGCAGTCCCAGTCTTTTTCTCTCATCCTAGTAAGCTTGAACCCCTAATTAGAAACTCCACTTTGAATTGAACTCGCTTTCTTAAAACCATACCTTCAATTATTAGTCCCTTCGTCTCACTTATCCACCTAACATTATCTCTCCTAATTAAACACATGCATCCCCCAGAACCCTCCTCATCCTTCTCAGCAGTAAAGATTCGCTGTCTCCCCCCATTTTCTTCACTCCACACACGCAAGATCTGCGCACAAACACATTCCATACGCATTTTTGAAACTCCCATAAAAATAAAAATTAAAATTAAAATTTAAAAAAAAAAAAAAAAAAAAAAAAAAAAAAAAAAAAGAGGAAGAGGATTAAGAAAGAAAGTAAAGTGAAATGGGATCTGCCACTAAATGAGCGATCTGTTGTGTGTAGAAGAGCATTCCTCTTAATTCTTATCCGCATAATGACTTTTGATTATAAAACTAAGTCCCTTGATTTTGCTCTCTATCGTTTGACATTAACCATATTTTCATTGTTGAATTTTTGAGATATTTATAGATATAAATTTTGTCCCTCAGCTTTTTAAATTTTGCATTATCCTCCAATTTTGTGAAAAGGTAATCTTTTGTTCCTTTCTTTCGACTCACTCGTCAGCCAATTTGACAACTATAGAAAAAAGGAGATTTTCACTAGGCCTATATGAACTAAAGCCTTTTGTCTCGGCAATTGTTCAATCGTAAGATCAGAGAACTGCCAAATTTAGCGGAATTATTCAATTAATATGAAAGGCATGGAAAAATTTTGTTAAATACAAAATAAAAGTTGGAAAGTTTTGCACAAAATCCTAAATCATATTCTAGCATAAAAGTTGGTATGATATATGGCCTTCTGCCCCAAATGATGCTTCTAATTTCTGAGCTTCTTTCTTCAAGAGTCTGAAAAGAGGCATGCAATGAAGGTTTATGAACTTTGATGATCCATGTAAATTGACGCAATTTTCCTTGTTATTTAAACAAGCCCATAAACTCAATTGTCTAGTATGTAAGTCCCATTATATACTTTCTTAATTCATTATTCTTACTCTAAAAAGTTGAGAGTTATTCTACGAAAGCTGACGCTGAAAGTGCTCATTCTCCGTGTATTTATCTGTTCTTGTAGCTATTAATTAATATAAATAAACGGACAAATAAGCATAAGAACAACAAAACATCCTACGGAGAATTCAGTTGACTTGCAGCAGATCTTCTCTACATTACAACTATAAGGTTTAAGAAAAAATTACAAATATAGGGACTTAAAAAAAACTACACCTATTGAAATGTTTTTCTTTTATAAAAAATACTTACAGCTTCTATTTGAAATGAGTTGTACACATCAGAAAACAACTCTTTTAACTTCATTTATTTTACGAGAAGAAATGAAAGTTTTCCATTTGAAGCAATATTCCCCTTCTTTTTTATATCATGAATACTTAATGTGGGACGATGCTTTGTTCTTCTTCTAGCTGTGACCTTTGGCGGTTTGATTGACAAAAGCGAGGAAGGGGATGAACTCGATCTTACTGCATTCGTTGCAGATGAGCTACTCGAATTACGTTTTCTTAGGTAATCGTTTACTATCCAAATGTAATAAAACAATAATGTATTATCTTCCTAGTTAGTCGAGTATTATTGTCTTGATCAAACCCAACAAAGGAATATATTATTGTCTTAAAGGCAAAAATGAAAAAGAAGAGTCTCGCGGCATCCAACAGCCCCACGAGTAGGCAGTAGAGTCCGTGAAGTATGTATTGCTCAAATATTTCTATTTATAGAAATGTGAATAGAGTTGAATAATTAATCATGTCAACAAGTTTATTTGAAATTGAACCTAGTAATTTTCTAACACGAGAGGATCTTTCTAGTAGTGTGCGAAGGCATTTTTTTGCTTAAGGTTATGTTGTCTTTATTAGAACATTAAAAAGAGACAAACATGTTCTTCTTGGTTGATATACGAAGATACTTATTGTAATCGACATTATTTTTGTCATTATTCCAGGTAATGAAGGCAAATATAATTTTTCATGTAATAATGTTTTAGGAAGAATTTTTCTTTTGAAGTTGCAATATAACAATAGATGTTTGTCTTTTTTTTTATGTAAAACATCTTTTAAAAATATTTCAGTGATGCCATAAAAATAAATAAAACTATCGAATTCTGTGAATAAAATAAAAGTTGAGTAGTCAAAATATACGGACCATATTGTAATGACAAACATTAAAGTTATTATAGAACCAAATGCATTCATTAAAACAAGTAGATATATCTTTTCACTCTTATTTATACTTAGCTTAAATTTAGAATAATAGTTTTCTAGTGCAAAATAAAGAAAAAAAAAAAAACGAGTAGCTCATTAAAACAATAACTAGATGGTTATCTGCTAAATACACTAATTCTTAAAAAAAAAAAAAAAAGAGGGACATTACCTTCTTCTATAAGGGAGAAAACAGAAAATGAAGAAAGCAAAAAAGAAAGAAAAAGAGATAAGGAATAATCTCTTTTCTAGTAGTCCCATGTTTAACTTCTTCTTCTTCTTCTTCTTCTTCTTCTAAAGGATAATTTCATTACTAACTCATAGCCGTTCCACAACTTAATTCAAAGTCAATACATAATAAATTCCATAGTGGGCGAGGGGGGTCGCGTAGTCAATATTTCGTTAGTGATTGGTCCCGGTGAGTTTTGGTTGTCCAATCCGCGGGTTGGTTGGCCTCTCTTGGCACATAGGTGACTTGGGCCCTTGAAAGTTGGCCCAACATAACCCTGCACGAAATATCTCTCTCTCATCAGTCTCTCTCTCTCTCTCTCTCTCTCTCTCCATTTCCTTCTCACTCTCTCTCTCTCTTTCTTTCTTTCTCTCTCAAAAAATTGCTGCCGATTTTGCCCCTCACCAGCGGCTACTTGATCGGAGCCACTAGCTGAGAGATCCCTCAGCTTCTCCTTTCCTCGATTATCACTAAAGAAACGGTTCTGTAGATGACCGAAAGGCAGAATGATTCTAGGAATGCCTGAACTACTGTTCATCTGCAGCTGTCTTCCTGTCATATCGGCGCTGGGGCTTACTCACTTGTCCACGTTCGAAGTTGGAGAAAACTGGGTGTGCATGATAATTCCAAGGGTGCAGATGATATAATTCCTGTCGCAGCAGCAGCCATACAGTCAATACATCTCCAATATCTATTTTCTTGTTGAATAGAAACTCTGCACAGGTGCCATGGCTGGAGAGAATCACAGAAGTGGAAGCCATAGTCGGAAGAAGATTGTTCGTGAATCCCATAAGTAATTACATAAAGTTACACAGATGCTCGACAACTAAAAAAAAAAAAAAAAAAAAAAAAAAAAAAATCCCCTCCATAACTAAGCCATTCTTTTCATTTATTGATCTACTAGGCATTTCGAAATGAAAATTTAGTTTTTATGTCAGTTGACATCTAAAAGCTGAATCAACTAATGCCCACGAAAAAAACGAAGATTAATTGTAATTTTTTATTTCCTTAATTTGGTTTTGCTAGCTATTTGTGCTTAACGAATCGCCAAATTATGAAACCTTTTTACTGAAGTAATTTGCCTTTCTGATAGGAGATTGGTTTTTACATATCGGGTGTGGCTGAAGTACCATTTTGTATTTGATAAAAAGAATCTTGCTGTAAGTACTATCCATAATCTTGCTTTGAGAATTCTCAAATACAAAAGATAAGAGTTAAAAGAAAAATACCCATGCAAAGATTTAAGACTCATAATATAATAAATAAAAAGTCTCAAAAGAATTATCTCGCATCGCTCAATTCTCTTCGGGATTTATTGGATGGATGATCAACAAAAAAGAGATGCATAGTATAAAGAAGACTTCTTCTTCCGAAACGAGCTTAGTCATAAATCTCTTTTTATTCCTTCACCTCTCCATAGTACACGTTGGATTTATTTTTAATGGATTATGGTGTTACATATATAATTAACTAAAAAAAAGTCCAAGAATGTCAATTAATTTTCCTCCCCTGGAAATTAAACAGTGAATGAAATGAGATTATTATTGCCAAAACTCGCATGTAATTGATTTTTTTGGTAAAAAAAAAAAAGATACAAAAAAATTAATATCTAAAATCTATAATCCCAACTTTATCGCTGAACAAAGCCTAAGCTCATTCTTTAGGAGACTCGTATTCACAAACAGACCAATTGCCTTCTCAAAAAATATAATAAATTTTAAAATTGAAATGAGAGCTCAAAATTCCTGATCCAGTATTGTCCATACCCAACCGCGAGTGGGAATATACGCTTGCAAAAACCGCGATCTCCTTTCCTCATCACTTCCGTCCACTCGCACCGCTAGCGCGTGGCGCACACCACACGGACCAAGAGCTAGGGGTGATCGGGTCCAGGGTGGGTAGGGTCTGGACCTCGACCCTGTACCCGACCCTGTTATAACCGGCTCCTCTTTTTTGGACCCTGTACCCGACCCTATTTTCATTAGACCCTGTACCCGGACCACCCCTGTTTTTCCGGTCCGGGAACAGGGGTCAACCCCTGTTTTCAATTGAACCTGTTTTGTTACCGTCCGATATTTTATACAACTTATAATTTTACGTTAATTCTCGAGAAATTGACATAATCATTGGAAAATACACTTGAAAGAAGAGCAACCCTGGAAATGCATAAAGAAACACCACTTTGAAAAAAGAAGAAGAAGCAAACGATAATGAAAATCATTCACGGTAGTTCCTCTCTAAGAGAAGGGTATATAAAATGGGAAGTCAAAGAGTGATTATATTCAAGTCAACACCATGTTAAGATCACAAAGTCCATCTAATCCATGCTTATGCCACAAATTCCAGCACATGTTCAGAACTATAACAAAGCATACAAGAATGCAAAACATAACAAATTTTCAACTCTCACCATGCTAAACACAAAACCCTCACCAGAACACTATAAAAACTCAAAATGCCGATAGTAATACAGCAAACAGATTTTCAGGCGATCAAAATGATGGAAGGAGCACTGGTGCAGCGAGAGGGGAGAGCGCGGACGCGCGCTTGCTTCTCACGTGCGAATGTAGTTGATTGCCATGGACAAGGCTCACCCGCAAGCGCGCTCCGGTTCACAGGAATTCTCAAGCTATTTGATTCTTCATGATGGGTTATTTCCTATATATACGAGGCTACCTGATAAAAAAGAATAGGGCTTTTCAAATTTTAAATTAAAAAATAACTAAAGTGAGAACGGAATGCATGATTAGATGAGATTTTGTTGTTGAGGGTAATAGAGCATATAGATTGTGAAATATCGATGAAAGGTGATGAAAGTAAATTCAAATTTTGTTAGTTAGCTCAATACAAAAAATCATACATTTAAAAAATATATATATATATATATATATATTTTATAAATATATATATTCCATGACCAAGCGTACATTCCGGCAAGACCATATATGATCCCGTGATCAAACTAGCGTCCGGCTGGAATCAAAAGCTCGTCGCCCGGGAAAGCAAGATGCCCTCCACCCTCTTTTGCATCCGGAAGCCGGGCCGAGAGAACCCGAGGTCCCGCGCCCCATGTGGACCGAAAGGAGGGATCTTTCAATCCGTCCAACAACCAACGCAGAGAAACGCCGTCCCACCACCGTCGCGACCGACGGCGACAACCACCCACGTGCTCTAAAAGCACACCGGGAAGATCGAAACCAGAGAACACCAAAAGAGGCGGTGGAGAACTCCACCCAAAAGCAGGCGAAGACACGGCGCTCAGCCACCGAGACAATATCAAACACTTAAGAGATGCAGAAACCAAGTGCAGGAGCAAGCCAAAGCAGAAAAAGGGCACCGAATTGGTAAAAACCCGGACGGATCGAGCTGTTTGACCTTAAACACGAGTACAATACACAATCATCGGCATCAAAACACGGCCACCGTGTTCTAGAACAGGGCGAAAGTGGCCTTGATCTGCAGAACACAGGAAACCCAAAAAATTTTGAAAGAAGAGAAAGAAGAAAAACACATTACCTTGCTCTGCCAACAAGCGAGCGAGAGAGAGAGGGGGAGAGGAGGCTCGGAAGAGAGGCTGAGCGAGCGGGACGTGCGACGGCCCGCCGATGGTGGCTTAGAGAGAGAGAGAGAGAGAGTTCCGAGACGGAGAGAGGAAGAGCGCCGGTTAGAGAGAGGAAGAGGTGGTCGTCCTTCGGTCCAGGCGCTCGTCGCCACTCCATTGTTGCTGCAAGATCAGAATCGCATGATTTTGAAGAGAGATTGAGAGACGCTACGAGCCTGCGATTGAGAGAGAGGGGGTGAGCAGAGAGAGGTGGGGAACTGAACGCGATTAGGGTTTGAATGAGGGGTAGAAAGCTATTAGTTTTTTTTTTCTTTTAGTAATTTATGAAAACCGGGTCCAAAACTGGTCCGGTTCCGGGTGGGTCTTCACTCGGAACCGGGAACCGGACCGGTTCTAACCGGTTCCCAAAAAATGGAACAGGTTCCCGGACCGGTTCTATCAAGAACCTGTTCCCGGACCGATTTTCCGGGTGGTCCGGTCCGGGTTCCTGGTAAACCCGGTTCGGTTGCTCAGTCCTACCAAGAGCAGAACTAGAAGCAGCGCGTGTTCCACACTCGTTTCGGGGGCAAGTGACCGTAAAGATGAAATCTCTACGATCACAATGCAGTCTACGAGTTGGTTTCCCCAAAAACACCTTTCAACCTTTCATTTGATTTTTCCTTTTTCCTTTTTTTCTGCCCTTAGTCAACCAAAAATAAAAATAAAATATAAAAAGGAAAGGGGAAAGCCAACCTGCCACATTTTCTATTGCCAGAGATTTTCCCCACCACGTTATGGCCGATATCTTCAAAAGTTTTGTCAAAAATCAAGAATTTCGAGCTTTCAAAATATCATGTATTCATGCATTTTGAAAGTTTAATATTTATATTTTTCGTGTTTAAATTAGGATTAATGTCACAAAAGATTTTGAACCACTACATTCGTGCTGCTTTATTCTCAAACTAATATAAAAAGCCCCAAATCAATAAACTCTTACAATATAATCCTAAACTAATTTTTATTTGACATATCACAAAAATCTCGAATTTGTACGCATGTAACAAATTTACCTAACATAACTTTTTATTAATTTTTATCATTAAAGTGCTTAATTAGATAACAAAAGGTGTATCAATTACGGATGAGCAAGACAAACCGACCAAATCGGGGACTAGCTAGACCGAATTTTTTTTTTTTTTTTTTTTTTTTTTTGTGGTTCGTTTCTGGGAATGCCAATCTAGTTCCTAATTCAGACAAGTGGAATCGGTGTCTAGATAGTCTAATTTCACCTGAACTGATTGTTTGTTATTTATTTTTATATTTTTTTCAAATGTCTCTTACAAACCAAAAAAAAATGTCTTGTGCATGGCCTCCTTTCCTCTTTCTGCATTTCCCTTTCACCCCAAGACAGTCATGCCTCCAAATTGGACCGTAAACCAATCACTTCTAGTATTAGTTTGGGGTTTTACCCTCCATTTATAATAGGTATACCAATTTATGGTTTTTCATAATATTAATCAAATTTAACGAAAACTAAAGGAAGAATAAATGTACCGATTTGAGATCTTTGGTTAAGGGTAAATTTGTCGTAAGTGTACAAATTTAGGCTTTTTTTTTTTATCAAAAATTAATTTTTGTTAAATTTATCATAAATGTACCAGTTTGAATTTTTCATGATATTAACCCTTTTTATTTATATTATCATCCCAAATTGTTGCATCAATGCTGCAATTTAACTTATATAATTTTTCATGCCACAAAAAACCTCAAATATTCAAAATCTTAGATTGGAAAAATAAACATAAACATGTGGATAAATAAACATAAACATGTGTCTCTTCATCTCCATCTTAGTCATACAAGCCCCTACATTAGAAAGGAGAACACATAACTAAGGGCGTTTCATCATAAACCATACCTCCTTTTTCTTAAAGATAAAAATAAAATTCCACTAGCTTAAAAGACTAACTTTAATTTCCACAGGATAGATGATTCATATCAAGGCTCATAAGTAGAAGAGAATTTTATTAGTTTCTTAAGCCAAATATATAAATATTTCGGTGCATCCATGGTAGAATCCTTTGACAATTTCACGACGAGCCACGGTATATCCTTGGCTATTCAACTCTAATGTAGTGCAAAGCGAGTCCAATGAGGTTAAGAGGATTGATCATTTTCTCCTTTTTCATGAAGTCTTCATAAAAGTATATCACTCCAATGCACTCCAATCATCGTGAGCATAGTACACTGATATTATTAAAAAGAATATTATTGCGGCCAAATCATAGTTTAAAAATAAAAATTTAGCATCGATTAGTTGTTAAATTATGTTGTGTATATTCTCGTGAGAACCTAACTTTTATGGCTTTTTATTATACCGAAGTGCTTATAATAGATATATTTTGTTGCCAAGACTTTTCCGTAAATTGTTAGAAGAAGGAGGAGGAGGAGAAGAAAGTCAAACCTGCCACCTTCCAGATGTCAGATTCTCTATGATGAGTGTACTCTCATTTTTGTTGAGAAAATAAACGAATTTCAATTGTAGATAACAATTTAGCATAGACTATTTTTAAAACTATGTTGTGTGGATTCTTGGGAAGAACAAATTATCATGGTTTTCCTTTCTCATGTTGAAGTACGGTGGTAAATTTTTCTGCAAATAAACTTGTACAAGGCACGTGCATTTTATTTTTATTTTTTTGATCGAAACTTCCCGTATATAAGATTAAGAGGATATACAGTCTGATGCTAATGCATCACTAAGTGCAATGCTTTGGAAAACAGCAGGAGGGAAAAAAAGATAAATTGTGGATCGGGCCATGGTCCTGTTGGGCTTTTGCAGCCCAGTCAGCTGCTAAGTTTGCTTCTCGACACACATACCAAAGGGAAAGATTAGGGCAACAATGAAGGAGATCATGAAGAACAGCCAACAGGTTTCTCTCCTTCCATGGTGGCGGCTTTTGCTTTGTGACCAGATCGACCAACAGTTGACAGTCAGATTCAACCTCAACACGCTCAAGATGAAGGTCTTGGTGGATCAGATGTTGAATGGCTACAATGAACACCCAAATCTCAGCTTGGAAGGCTGAACAAGCTGGTATACTACGAGTGATTACATCGGTGAGTGCTCCTTTGAAATTTCGGTATATACACGCAACTGATCCCTCCTCACTCCCTGGGTAAAAAGCCCCATCTATGTTGCATTTGAGACTATCTTCTAGTGGAGGGCTCCAAATACGATCCCGGCTTACTGTTGACATTTGTTTCCGATGTGCAGAGGAGGCCACCATCTTATCGAGACGGCTCTGGATTAGGGCATTCTCCACAGCATATAATGGATCTAGGGTCTTCTGTCTAAAAATTGCATGGTTACGCTGGCACTAGATCTCCCACAACAGTCTGGCTAACATATCAAAAGCAAGGGCAGCCTTGGGAAGCTGGGCCCTCTCTACGAGCCACTCATCAAAGCGACGGACAAAGGTAGGCGTGATCGAAACCTTCACCTTTGAGTGATTCCAGATATCTTTAGTCCAAGAGCAGAAGAAAAAGAGGTGTTCAACTGTTTCTGGGATGTTTTGCTTACAGAGGGTACAACAAGGGTTCGGGGCCATGTGTCTCTGATAAAGGTTTTCTTTTGTTGCGAGGGCATTTTTACATGCTAACCATATGAAGACTCGGATCTTAGGAGCAGTGGTCAAGTTCCAGATTTTCTTCCATAACAGAGTGGGAGGCTGGTAAGATGAGGAAGCTATTTGTTGAGGGTTAGGGTTAGATTGGGACGAAGACACATACCTGTAGCAACTCTTTACTGTATATTCTCCCTACAATGTTTCTGTCCAAACTAATTGATCTTTTTGGATTGAAGGACTGATAGGTATGCTAAGGATTGTTTTACTGACCTGGGTGTCAAATATAGAATTGATGAGATTGACATTCCATCCTATTTTCGTTGAGTCCAGTAGATCAGCTACTACTTCAGGACCTCCTTCAGTTGCTATACCGTCGATTTTGCCTATAGGAAGCCATATATCCTCTCTAATTCTAATCGATGCTCCATCCCCAACTAACCACCGTAGCTTCGGATAAATTGTATCTCTGCCTTTTAACATACTCTACCACCCCCATGAAGGTCTGTAGCCTAGCTGCACATTCTAAAACGGAGTAAGTCTGAAATATAATCCTTTAAAGAGTTGGCTCCAAATAGGAGTAGGTTGCTGAAGCATACGTCAGGCTTGCTTACCAAGCATAGTCTTGTTAAAGTTCACCAGGTCACGGAATCCCATGCCCCCGCATACTTTAGACTGCTTTAACACTGACCAATTCTGCCAATGAATACCTGCCTTGTTTGTATTGTTGCTCCACCAGAATGCTGATATCTTGCTTTCTATTAATCTGCAGAGCGGCAGAGGAATCTTGAAGATGGACATTGCATACTGAGGTAACACTTGAATGACTGCCTTCAGTAGAATTTCCATTTCACTCTTTGATAAAAGCTTTTCCTTCCAGCCAGCTAATTTTGCATTCACCTTTGCCAGGATCCAAGAAAACATTTCACGCTTTGAACGGCCCCAATCTGAAGAGATTCCCAAGTACTTATCGTAGCTGCTCACCACAGGTACTCTCATTTCTCATGCTAAATTACTTTGCAGGGTCGGGGGGCAATTTTTGCTGAAATAGAAACCTGATTTGTTTCTTGATAAGTTGACCCGTAGCTAGGCAGTACTGGTTTAAGAGGTTAGCAAGGTTTTGGCATTCTGTAATTGTGGCTTTTAGGAAAAAAACTGAGTCATCAGCAAACAATAGGCGGGATAACATAGGACAGGCCTTATTAAATCTGATTCCCTGTAATTGGCCCATATGCACAGCTTGCGTAATAACAGTTGAAAGGGAATTTGCCAATAAGATAAAGATATATGAAGACAGGGGATCACCTTGGCGAAGTCCTCTAGGAGGTTGAAAATAAGGGAGTTGTTCTCCATTAAAGCGAACACTAAAGGAAGCCGTAGTGATGCAAGCCATGATCATATTAACCCATCTAATATCGAACCCCATCTTCTCCAAATAGGCTTTGAGAAAATCCCATTCAACCCTATCATAAGCCTTCTGCATATCAGTTTTCAAAATACAGTTGAATCGTTTGTTGCTCTTTCGGACTTTAAACTGATGTAGAACTTCCTGCACTACCATAATATTGTCTTGAATCTGTCTGCCACTAACAAAAGCTACTTGTTCTTGTGATATCAAACCAGGAAGCCAAGGTTTAAGTCGGTTGGCCCGGAGTTTTGAAATAATCTTGTAAGCAAAGTTGCACAAACTGATGGGGCGAAACTGATTGATACTCTCTGGGTGGTGAACTTTTGGAACCAATGCAATGAGCGTTCTGTTTAAAATCGGAGGTAAGGAACCTGAGTGGAAAACTCTTGTACTGTTTGGATAACATCTGTTTTGATGGTATTCCGGTGGTGACGATAGAAGAGGCCGCTAAGGCCATCGGTGCCCGAGACCCTTGGAAGCTCCCAACCGAAACATTGCCGGTAAATCTCTTCTTCGCTATTACCTCGGTCAATAAATTTGCATTCATTTATAGAGTTACCACCGCTGGATATTGCGCTAGAAAGGGACCAGACTCACGGTTGCCCCACATGGCACGTGCATTAAAATACATGAATCTTATTAAAAAAAAAAAAAAAGCAAGAACTCTCTCGATTTATAACAAATTTCAACCCTAATTAACTTTAAAAGCATCAATCTTAAGTCAAGTTCCAATTTTTGGCTTAACACAAACGTGGCCCTTCAAACCAAACCCCAACAAGTTTATGTCCAATGACACCGATGCTACGTTCATCCCACATGAAGCAAAACTTTATTAGAATTGGATTCTTCTTCTTGAATGAATCACAACCCTCAAATGAACACTATTAGCACAAAAACTTTGGCTTGGGTTGCAATTTTAACTCAGTACTTTTGGTCTTATTAAAAGGCAAAAACTCTTTAGTTGATAACAAATCTCGCCCTTGGACTCAACCTATGTAGCATTTTTCATGAAAATTTAATGGTGTTCGAATTTAGGTATCGATTAAAATTTCGAGCTTTTTTATGAGAAAAACTCATGTCGAAATTGGGGTTTAAGTTAAAGTCAGTATTTTTTACCAGGTAAAAATAGTTTGGCTTAGAATTTTGATGATGTTAAAATTAGTGCATGCAATTTAAGAGGAGTAGACCTACCAAAAAAAAAAAAAAAAAAAAAACCGAGAAAGAAGAAGGAAAACACAAAAGAAGACGTGACGACTTTTCGTCACAGAGGGACGGTGTCGTTTTTGTCGCATCAATGAGGGCGATGCCCTGTCGGGAAAGTTGGGGGAATATATGCTAGGGAAAACCGCGATCTCCTTCCCCCGCCGCTTCTCTCCACTCGCAGTGCTAGCGCGTGGCGAACACTACCACCCCGAAACAATGGCGAGCGGGAGCGCGTGTGCCACACTAGTTTCCGAGAGCGAGTGGCCTCCGTTACTTCCACTGCGAATCTCTACGACCGCATGGTAGTTTGACGAGTCACTTGATTTTTTCCCCCTTTTACTTTTTTTCACCCCATAGTCAACCGAAAGATTAAAAAAAAAAAAAAAAAAAAAAAAGGAGGAAAGCCAACCTGCCACATTTCAGGTGTCGATTATACATCTCTTGCCGAGAGATCTTCACCACTTCTCCGCGTTACGGTCAACACCTTCAAGACTTTGGAAAAAAAAAAAAAAGGAAATTCGAGCTTTCAAAATATCATGCATTTTTTTTTGTCAGTCCTATTCTATACCTACTCTACACTCACTCTCAGACTTTTGCCTTACCTTTTGCAGGGCGTGAGCGTCGAAGCCCACGCCTAAAACTTGCGCGTCCCCACTCCATCCCTCCCTGAGAAGGTGGGGGTTTGAACCCCTCACCTCCCTCTTCCATGTTGGAAGGGTGGCCACTGGGGCGAATCCCAGTGGTTAATATCATGCATTCATATATAGTGAAAGTCTGTCACAAAGTCTGTCCCAAAAATGATTCCAACTCCATGACATTCCTGCCGTGCTTATCCTCAAACTTATTTATTTTTATCACAAAAATCCTAAATTAATTTGTTTATATAACAATTTGATGCATTGATACCACATTTACTAAAAAGTCTCAGATCTTTAAATTTTTAGAATGGAAAATCTATTCAACTAAATTTTCTTCCACAAAAGCTCCCAAAAATTTTTAGACGTGGTAAGTACTGGTTTCGATTTTGTTAGAATGCAAAAATAAATATGGGATGAGTGCGACATGCGTATATCAAATTAGAATTTATTTTGTGTAATAAATTGATTGATTTCATTTTTTAGTATAGACTGCATCTTATTATGCCATGTAGTTAGGTCATATTGCCATGTCATGTCTTCCCATATTATATTAGTAGCATGCATTGCATGATTCTCATTAAATAAAGTGAAAACAAAAAAAGAAATTGCATGTTAATTACAAATCATATCTAGAACTGTTAATGTGAATTCTAATCTAACAATGCGTACGCTTTCATTGCTTTGAGAGATAAGTTTTGCATTTTTTTTATTTTTTTCTTGGGTGTTGAATTGGTGGTTTGCCCACTCGCATGATTGCCTCACATGTTAGGGAGATAAATTAAAATCAATTCAATCCGCCTGCCAAACAATTTTTTTTTCAAAATAAAAGAAGGTACCGAAAGGGTGTTAGAGAAATCTAACGTAACCAAATCCCCGAACTCACAATCTCTCTTGTTCGTAGGAGTAAAGTAAAACTCATGTTACTTTACTTGGGTTTCTAATCGACTCACCAAAAATAGATTAGTGGCAACTCCTAATTTAAAAATCGTTTACATGTTAAAAACTTGAACCTAAAGTCGCGAATTGGCATGGGCTTGGGAGAGCCTGAGCTAAGCTGAGACTTAGTAATCCATTAGCCAAACCCTAGGTGGTGCACCCCAAAAATTTGGTCACGACACCCAATATAATAAATCGATTACGTATGTTCTTCCTAGTTCGTCAAGTATTATTGTCTTAATCAGGCCAAACTAAGTATTATTGTCTTAAAGGCAAAAAAACAAAAACAGTAGTCTCATGGCGTCCAACAGCCCCGGTGAGTAAGCAGTAGAGTCCATGAAGTATACATTGCTCATATGTTTCTTCTAGTGGAAATGCAAATAGAGTACATCAATCAATCATGTGAACAAGTTCATTTGAAATTGGACCCACTAATTTCTAATGCGATCTTTTGAGTAGTGTGCGAAGACATCTTCTTGCTTAAGATTATGTTGTCTATATTAAAAGGTTAAATAGAGACTAAAATGTTCTTCTTGGTTGCTATAGGGAGAGATAATTATCGTAATCAACATAACGTTCATAATTATTCCATGTAATGAAGGAAAAGATAATTTTCATGTAATAATGTTTTAGGAAGCATTTTCTTTTGAATTTGCATGACATCAATAAATGTTTACAATTTTTAATGTACTTAACTTTGTCAATGTTTTTTAATGCAAAACAACATTTAAAAATCTTTCAGTGATGGCATGAAAATAAATAAAAAAGTGGACAATCGAATTCCTTGAATAAAATAAAAGTTGAGCAATCAAAATATACAGACCATATTTTAATGACAAACATTAAAGTTATTACAAAAGCAAATCCATTCATTAAAACAACTAAATGAATCGTCTTGCTCTTATTTGTACTTAGGTTAAATTTAGAATAATGGTTTCCTAATGCAAAATAAAAATAAATAGATATATATATATATATATATATATATATATATATATATATATATGCAACCCATTAAAACAATAACTAGTTGGTTTTTGCAAAATAAACTAATTCTTAAAAAAAGAGGGACATTAATTTCGTCCATAAGAGAAAAGACAGAAAAAGAAGAAGCCAGAAAAGAAGCAAAAAGAGGTCGGAAATAATCTCATTTCAAGAGTAGCCCCAAATTTAACCTTAGTCCTTTTTATTTGAGAGGGGCACTGGTACTTTTGTCTTTTAGTAAAATTGAAACCAAACAAGAAGAAGAAAAAAAAATGTAATAAATAATCTTATAATAAAAGTGAGATACGCAAGGGATAATATAGAGATTCAAGATGGTAGATGATATTAGAATAATGGTTTCCTAGCACTGTTTAATGTATTATAATTGCCTTTTAAAAAAAATTATGTAAAACATATTTTAAAAATATTTCAGTGATGCCATAAAAATAAATAAAACTATCGAATTCTGTGAATAAAATAAAAAGTCGAGTAGTCAAAATATACGGACCATATTGTAATGACAAACATTAAAGTTATTATAGAACCAAATGCATTCATTAAAACAAGTAGATGAATCTTTTCGCTCTTATTTGTACTTAGCTTAAATTAAGAATATAGTTTTCTAGTGCAAAATAAAGAAAAAAATAAACGAGTAGCTCATTAAAACAATAACTAGATGGTTATCTACTAAATACACTAATTCTTAGAAAAAAGGGGGACATTAATTTCATCCATAAGGGAGAAAATAGAAAATGAAGAAACCAAAAGAGAAAGAAAAAGCAATAAGAAATAATCTCTCATCTAGTAGTCCAACATTTAACTTCTTCTTCTTCTTCTTCTTCTTCTTCTTCTTTTCGAAAGGATAATTTCATTACTAACTCATAGCCATTCCACAACTTAATCCAGAGTCAATACATAATAAATTCCATAGTGGGCGAGGGGGCTCGTGTAGTCAATATTTTGTTAGTGATTCGTCTCGGTGGGTTTTGGCTGTCCGGTCCGAGGTTGGTTGGCCTCTCTTGGCACATAGGTGACTTGGGCCCTTGGAAGTCGGCCCAACAAAGCCCAGCATTCTTCAATGATCCGTTGCTCTCTCCATGGACTTGCCGCTCGGCCCATCACCAATTCCACCAAAATAAGCGATCGGTTTGTACTTCAGTTACCGAGTTTGAGATGTGTACTTGCTATATTCCACGTCGCAATAACACAGTGCTGAGAGCTTGGGTTTCTGACTAGAAAGCTGAATTGGCATTGATCTCTTCTGCAAATTCGTCTATGATGATGCCCTTTGAGTTTCGACATACACCCATCATCGCGTCGGATCTCCATTCGTTTAGCTAGGAACCATCTACGGTGTATGTTTGCTCGCCGCACTGGAAGACTCCATCTCGCAGTATAGATTTGGTTCTTCGTCCCCGATATGATGTTTTTGAGTTCCATCTATCAAATAGCCTCCTCTTAACCTTCGCCTCTTCAATTATGGTTGTCGATCTAGGTTGATCCCTCTAAAGACCCTTGTGTCGCGTTGTTTCCAGATCTGCCATAGATTACCACCAATCAATTCCTACGTCCGGGTGGTCTTCACGTGCACCGAAGGCCTCAAACAACCATTTATCTATTCATGTAACTTCATGAGGAGAGGCAGATAGCCTCGGTATTAGGTTTGACCAGATTTTTATGTCCATTTGCATACTAGGAAGAGGTGCCTCAGTGTCTCTGGTGTTTGGCGATAGATGGGGCACGGCGGATCAAGTACCACCTTTCGCTTGTATATAAGCTCCATGTGAAGATTTTTATTTTTGGTGGAATGTTTAGATGCCAAATCATATTCCATAGCTTATTGGGAGGTTGGTAAGATGAGACGCTCGGGTTTTGTTGTTGTGTGTCTCTGCGTTGTGAATGGTATTATAATCGCTTTTCATCGTATATATTTCTAAGTTGGTCTTGTCCCACATGAGCTTATATTTTGTCATGGTTGGGTTTAGGGGGGTCGCAAGAATTCCTTGGCTAGAGCTTCATCAAATAGGCTAGACAATTTTGCTTATTCCATTGTCTGGATGTTGGGTCAATTAGTTCAGCCACGTAGTGAGGTTCGCCTAGGTTTATAAGACTGCCAATACACCCCTTTTTCAGCCATTTGTCTTCTCGACTTTGATATACTCCCATCTCCCATAGACCAAGTGAGTTGCTGCTCCAAAACTTCCCTCTCAAAGAGTAGACTCTTCTCGCCCCAAGATGGTTTAGATCCTTTTTGTGCCTTAAGAAATACTCGGAGGGGTAGTATAAACCTTTCAGCACTTTTTCCCATAAGGTTGAAGGATCTTGTATGAGTCTCTAAGCCTGCTTAACCAGCATTGTCTTATTGAAAGCGATTAGGTCTTTAAAACCAAGGTCTCCATAGTCTTTTCTGATTTTCAGCACCTCCCATCTCTTCCAATGGATGCCAGTCTTCTTTTGACTACTCCTCCACCAGAATGTCGCTATCTTTTGTTCTATCACTCGATGAATCAACACTAGGATTTTGAAGATTGACATAGTATACCAAGGTTGTGCTTGCACCACTGTTTTGATTAGTATCTCATTCCTTGCTTTTGTTATAAGGTTTTTTTTCCACCATTTGAGTTTCATGTTAACCCGTGCTAAGATCCACGCGAACATGTCTTTCTTTGATTTACCCCAGTCCGATGGGATTTCTAGGTATTTCCCTGTTTTTTCAATGGCGGGAACCCGTAATTCTTCTACCATACTCCTTAAATGTCGTGGATAGCAAATACTAAAGAAGATACCTGATTTGTGCGGGTTGATGGCTTGGCCTCCGACACATGACAATATTGATTTAAAAGGTGTGCTAAGTTTTGACATTCCTTTCTAGTGCCATCAAATATATATATATAGCATCATCTGCAAAAAGTAGATGAGAGAGTGTAGGGTAGTTTCTATTATATGTAATTCCTTTCAGTTTGCCTTCCCCCAATACCTTGTGTATAAGCATAGACAGAGCATTAGTCATAATAATGAATAAGTAAGGAGAGAGGGGGTTTCCTTGCCTGATGCCTTGGTTTGGTTTAAATTCTTGGAGAGTTTCTTCATTGACTATTATGCTAAATGTGACGGTGGAGATGCAATTTGACCAAGGAAACCCAATGATTACTGGAAACCCATCTTTGTCATACATTGGTAGAGAGAAAATCACACTCAACTCGATCGAATGCCTTCCGCATGCCTAGTTTTAGGACCACTTGAAAGTTCCTTTTTCTTTCCTTATCCTACACCGGCAAAGACTTCCTAGACTATGAAGATGTTTTCTTAAATTTGTCTTCCACTAATGAAGGTGTTTTGCTCCTGTTCTATCACCTCTAGGAGCCATGGCTTTAACCAATTAGCCATAACTTTTGATATAATCTTGTAGCTAAAATTGCATAGATCGATAGTGTTGACACTTGATTTTTACTCGAGCGTCATTAAAAAGTAAATAACGAGATTTGGATTTTTGATCGCGACAGAACCCCATTTCTCGGCCAAAAAAAAGTATCATTTCTCATTTCTTTATTTTACATTGCTATTTTTAAACAATTTCTAGTTCATTTTCAATAAAAATCCAAAAAGTCAAATGATTGACTTTTTGGTCAACCCTTTGACCAAAAGTTAACTTCAGGAGAAAATTTGACTTTTTGACCAAAAAGGAATCAATCCCATTGCTACATGTACATCAAATAAGAATGGCAAAGACAAAGAGACCAAACCCTCCGCTCCTATGTCGTGTACGAGAATGTCCAAAAAGAAGCTCTTGATGCAAAAGCCATTTATTAGTTATATTGCACTCCTACCGAATATAATAGAATCTCTTCATGTGAAACAGCAAAAGAACTTTGGGATAGACTTCATGTCACTTATGAAGGAACGATCGTGTAAAAGAGACAAAAGTAAACTTTCGCTCGGCAAATATGAATCCTTCAAGATGAACCAAGGAGAGTCGATTGGAGATATGTTCAACCATTTTACAGAAATTGTAAACAGTTTGGCGTATCAAGGTCATCCAATTTCTTCCCAATGAAGGTCAACAAACTTCTACGAGGTCTCTCAAAAGATTGGAACTAGATCAAGACCTCAATCCGAGAGACTGAGAGGATTATGCCACTTTCTGTTGATAAATTGATTGGCACTCTTTAATCCTACGAAGTGGAACAAATCAATTATGAATATTCTGAAGGTAAAATGTCCATTGCACTTCAATCTAACATTGATTCTGATGATACAAACTCAGAAAATGACATGGACAATGAAGAACTTGCTTTTATGATCAAGAAATTCAAAAAGTTGAGTAGAAAAGAGAGAAAATTCAGTGGAAGAAGACAATATAAGCAGAATGGCCAGTAAAAGAACCGTGGAAAAGAAGATCACGAGCAAGGAAATATATGCTTGATGGCACATTCTCGACTCAAACACAAACACGGACTTAATCAAAGTCCGATTCAGCATTACGACTCTTAATCAAAGTCCGATTCGGACATTACGTACTGAATCCGATAAGGAAATCGAGGTAAGTCATTTAGAAATTCCTACTAAAGTTTTTTTTTTTTTTTTTTTTTTTTGGTAAAGAATTCCTGCTAAAGTTCTTAAGTATAGAAATGAGTTTTGCTCAAATCTCAAATCTTCTCTTAAAAGGATCTTTGAACTAAAAAAGGATAATTCATGGCTTAGACAATAGGATCTTTCTCAAAAAGATGGTTAATGTCAAAGATAGAGAGCAAAACCAAGTGGCTTAGTTTTATAATCAAAAGTCATTATGCAGATAAGAATTAAGAGAAATGCTCTTCTACACACGACACCTCGCTCATTTGGTGGCAAACCCCATTTCACTTACTTTCTTTCTTAATCCTCTTCCTCTCTCTCTTTTTTTTTTTTTTTTTTTTAATTTTTTATACGGGAGTTTCATAAATGCGTATGGAATGTGTTTGTGCATAGATCTTGCGTGTGGAGTGAAGAAAATGGGGAGACAGCCTGCGGAGAAGGATAACGAGGTTGGGGATGCATGTGTTTAATTAGGAGAGATAATGTTAGGTGGATTAGTGAGATGAAGGGACTAATAATTGAAGGTATGGTTTAAGAAAGCGAACCAATTCAAAGTGGAGTTTCTAATTAGGGTTCAAGCTTATTAGGATGAGAGAAAGATCGGATTGCTAGTTTTCGTGTCATCTCGGCGTCAATTATTTACGCCATTTACGTAAATGTCTGAAACAGAGAAAAGCAAGGTTCTTTGTCCAAACATACTCTTCTGGTCAACATAAGAACTTCACTTCAATTAATCTTACCGCTCACACGATGATGATTTTGCGTTTATGCTTGCTTGAAAATCCCGTTCGCATTGATTGTTACATTGATTGTTGAGAAACAATCAATGAACACATTGGCTCGATATGGTTGTGGTCTCCAAGAAGATTAAAAGCGTAGCCGCAGAATAATTGTTTTAGAATTGTAATGTCATCAGTCGTCATCATGAATTAAACGGGGACGGCCTTGACAGATAGATGCTTGCTGGCGTGCCTTGTAAAATTTCATTATATAGCTTTATCTAATAATAAATCGTCCCATCCACGAAATCGCTAGATGTTGGCGGAAACCCTCATTCATGGTTTCAATAAGAACATCAGAGATTTAAAACCGTGAATGAGGTTTTCGCCAACATCTAGCGATCGTGGGATGGGACGAAAAAATTTATTATTAGATAAAGCTATATAATGAAATTTTACAAGGCACGTTTTAGCAAGCATCTAGTTGTCAAGGCCGTCCTGTTTAATTCATGATGACGACTGATGACATTACAATTCTGAAACAATTATTCTGCGGCTATGCTTCATTTAATCTTCTTGGAGACCACAACCATACTGAACTAATGTGTTCATTGATTGTTTCTCAACAATCAATGTAACAATCAATGCGAACGGACTTTCAAGCAAGCATAAACGCAAAATCATCATCGTGTAAGCGGGTAAGATTAATTGAAGTGAAGTTCTTATGTTGACCCGCAGAAGAGTATGTTTGGACAAAGAACCTTGCTTTTCCTCGTGTTCGTACATTTACAGAAATGGCGTAAATACTGACGCCAGAGATGACACGAAAACTAGCAATCCCAGTCTTTTTCTCTCATCCTAATAAGCTTGAACCCCTAATTAGAAACTCCACTTTGAATTGGACTGGCTTTCTTAAAACCATACCTTCAATTATTAGTCCCTTCATCTCACTAATCCACCTAACATTATCTCTCCTAATTAAACACATGCATCCCCCAGAACCCTCGTTATCCTTCTCCGCAGTAAAGATTCGCTGTCTCCCCCCATTTTCTTCACTCCACACGCAAGGTCTATGCACAAACACATTCCATACGCATTTATGAAATTCCCATATAAAAAATTAAAAAAGAAAAAACAGAGAGAGAGAGAGAGAGAGAGAGAGAGAGAGAGAGAGAGAGGAAGAGGATTAAGAAAGAAAGTAAAGTGAAATGGGGTCTGCCACTAAATGAGCGAGGTGTCGTGTGTAGAAGAGCATTTCTCTTAATTCTTATCCGCATAATGACTTTTGATTATAAAACTAAGCCACTTGGTTTTGCCCTCTATCGTTTGACATTAACCATTTATTTCCATTTTGTTGCTAGCGTAGTGGTAAGAAGAAACATATGATTGATGGTCTTCCTTCTTTTGTTCAATTACCTCTAGAGCAGCGCAATATCAAATTCGCAAACATTCGATTCCAAAAGGCATGTGGACTCTTAATAGGTGATCAAATTGTTCACGAAAGAACTCTCTTGTCCTCTCTGGTCGAACGGTTGAGTTTGCGTCAAGAAAGATGACAAACGGCATGGAGGAAGGAATCTTCCGTGGTTGCGAATTGATTTAAGAACAGGTCAATGTCCTTTCTATGTGTAAATCATACTACCACTTCCAAGCTACCACATTTGAATATTTATACAGGTCACAAGACATTCCATATGACAACGAGGAAAAGGATTTTCTTGTGGTCCAAGAACCATTCTAAGAGCAGTTTAAAATTGGAATAATATATTACTTTTACTTCAAGGGGAAAAAGCTATTGGCTTTAGAAGTTCAATCAAATAAACTCTAATCGTAGATTTAGTATGTGTGTGTGTGTGGTGGAAGGAATCTTTTATGGTTGCGAATTGATTTAAGAAGAGTTTAATGTCCTTCCTATATGTAAATCATACTGTCACTTCCAAGCTACCACATTTGAATATTGATACAAGTCACAAGACGTTACATGTGCCAACTGAGGATGTGGATTTTCTTGTGGTCCAAAAGCCATTCCAAGAGCAATTTAAAAAATGGATTAATATATTATTTATACTTGAAGGGAAAAAAGCTATTGGCTTTAGAAGTTGAATCAAACAAACTCTAATCGTAGATTTAGCACAAGAATAGAGTGGAATTGATTGTGATATGGAAATATTTTTTGGTTTTATAAGAAGAAACATAGGATTGAAAGATTAATCTGACACGTATGAGAGCTCTAGGCTCGACTAGTTTCACCCACCGGCAATCATTCAATAAAATTAGGTTGGATTCATGCGAGAAACCTGCATGAAACCCACTAATTTTTTATGGTAGATATCGGTAATAATTTCTCACTACTCGCACTTGGGCCCTAGAGCCTAGGAGTAGAACACCATCGTGGCCTTGATAGTTCCCTAAGCTTGCCAATCCGGCAAGGTCTAAACAGGAAGAAAGCGGACTCTTGTCCAGTTAGATTTGCTTTTATTCTTTCGTGAGATTTCTTTATGTTTATAGTCCTACTATGGAGAAAGGAGTTACACGACTAAAGCAACGTGCATGACCATACTTAATACGCCAATCGGTGTCCAACTTAGAT